>CM035142.1:40946202-42297963 GCA_020205605.1 Panax ginseng | reverse complement strand
TTGGGATAATTGGATAATTGATTTATAGTTCATAATTGGGGATATTGAAGTCTTAATCCTTATTTATCGGAAATCATTCATTCAAATCTTAGTTTATTTATTTGCTTATTTTAGAATAATATCTTTAATTGTTTAATTTAGTTTCCATATTTCAGAAAATCATAATTTATCATTGTTTAAATAAAATTGGATTGATATAGTGCTAGTAGTTGGAGTTTATTAATTAGAATTCTCTGTGGGAACGATACTTTTCTTATCACTTTATTACTTGTTGACCGTGTATACTTGCACGTAATTATTGATTGTGAAATCAATCAACAAGTTTTTGGCGCCGCTTCCGGGGAATTTTTATTAATATTAATTTCATATTAGTTATAATCAATTCGGTCTTAATTTAAACGTTACTTATTTTTCTTCTTGGATTGGCATGAATTCTTGTGCGTGTATGCACACTAGATCGAAGGCTAAAGAGGAACTTTTTTCGTATATAGACGACATCGAAAAGAAGTTCCGAAAAGTGCGTTTGAATAGTGAGGTTATATATTTGGAAGAAGAACTGGCATACCAGGAAATACCCGTGAACATGGTAGAGAACGAATAGAAATCACTTAGGGATTACGCCATGCAGAATGTCACAGATTTACAGTCGAGTATTAAGAGGACGACAATCAATGCGAACAATTTTGAGATAAAACCGGGAACAATTCAGATGCTACAGAATACATGTCAGTTTGGGGGTAATTCGATAGATGATCCTAATGAGCATATCTTGAGTTTCTTGGAAGTTTGCGATACCTTCAAATTCAACAATGTATCGGAAGATGCTACAAGGTTGAGGATGTTCCCATTTACTTTGAAAGATAAAGCACGAAGTTGGTTACACTCTTTGCCTCCTGGCTCAATCACCACCTCGGATGACTTAGCTCAAAATTTTTTAGCTAAGTTCTTCCCACCAGCGAAGTCGGCAAAACTAGGGAACGATAATCACACTTTTGCACAATTTGATTTAGAGTCGTTATATGAGGCGTGGGAAAGGTTCAAGGATATGCTCCGTAAGTGCCCTCATCATGGAATTCCGTAGTGGATGCAATTAGGAATATTTTGTGATGGTTTGCACGCGTCCACGAGGTCTAGTATTGATGCAGCAGCAGGAGGAGCGATCATGTCCAAGAGTTTTGATGAGGCGTATCAATTGTTAGAGACAATGGCCACCAACAACTATCAGTGGCCCATGACGAGGTCTAATCATCCGAAAGCATCGGGAAAGTATGAAGTGGACGCGATGACAGCATTAACAGCACAAGTGACCGCAATAGCTAAGCATATGGAAACATGGCGTCCACAAGCCACACAGCAGGTAGCGATGGTTTGTGAGTTGTGTGCTGGGGGTCATGCTACGGATCAATGTGCCATAAATTCTGAATCAGCACAGTTTGTAGGAAACTATAATCGCTCAACTCAACCGTATCCGACTCAAAATGCTTATAATCCAGGTTGGAAAAATCATCCGGGGTTTTCATGGAGTAACAATCAAGCTGCAGCTCAACCACCTAGACAACAAAACACCTCCGGATTTCAAAATCAGACTCAACAACCAGAGAGGAAATCAAGTTTGGAAGAAGCCTTAGAAAAATTCATTAGAGCTCTGACAAAAAGAACGAGGAACAAGATAAGAAATTGAATCAAGTAGAGCTTACTTTGCAAAGCCATGGGGCATCGTTAAAGAATCTGGAAAATAAAGTGGGGAAAATAGCACATGCATTGAATAACAAATCCCACTAGAACGCTCCCGAGTGACACACAAAATAAATCCGGCGTAACTTGAGCATTGCAAGGCTGTAACTTTACGCAGTGGGAAGGACTTGCACGAAACAGTTAAGGATAAGGAAAAGGGGGACAACGCAACAGCTGAAATAGAAGAAGTTGTGGAAACCGGGAAAGATAAAGAGGAAATCGTAGAGCAGAATGCACCGGAACCAACTATCACAATGCCGCCCATACCGTATCCGCAGAGGTTTCAGAAATCCAAGTTAGATAAGCAGTTTTCAAGATTTTTGGATATTTTCAAGAAGTTGCATATCAACATCCCATTTGCCGAAGCTTTAGAACAAATGCCGAGCTACGCTAAGTTCATGAAGGATGTGTTGTCAAAGAAAAGAAAACTGGGTGATTTTAAGCGAAAGAGCGCTAAGAAGAATGCAGCACAATTATCCAGAATAAGTTGCCTCCGAAGTTGAAAGATCCAGGTAGTTTTACTATTTTGTACGACATTGGTAACCAGTTTTTGGGAAGAGGATTATGTGATTTGGGGGCCAGTATTAATTTGCTTCCATTATCAGTCTACAGTCAGGTTGGGCTCAAGGCACCAAAACCGATAAATATCAGTTTATTGTTGGCGGACCGATCAGTTACATATCCACGAGGTATCGTTGAAGACGTATTAGTAAGAGTGGATAAATTCATCTTCCCAGCAGATTTCATTATCTTGGATTGTGAAGCAGACAAGGAAATTCCCATCATTCTCGGATGACCATTTTTAGCAACGGGGAGAACATTGATCGACGTACAGAAAGGAGAATTGACAATGCGAGTTGAAGATCAGCAGGTCACTTTTAATGTGTTTAAATCAATGGCTTATTCGAAGGAAAAAGGTGAGTGTTTGTGGGTGGATTTAATGGATGAGTTAGTTAATCACAAGTTTTGCGGAAACTACTCAGAGGACCCGATAGAATCCATGTTGTTTGGAATAGACGACTATGGTATTGATGAGGACATTGAGCAGATCAAATGGCTAGATACAACAGCGTTCTACTAGAAAAATAATCAACCATTCGACACCCTTGATAGGCCCGAAACGGAAGGTAAAAAGTGCAAACCCTCGATAGAAGAGCCACCGGTGTTGGAATTAAAGCCACTTCCCTCTCATCTTGAGTATGCTTATCTGGGGAAGGATTTGACTTTACCCGTTATTGTTTCTACGGAGTTAACTGACACACAAAAGGAGAAACTGCTACGGGTTTTGCGAGAGTTCAAAACAACAATTGGGTGGACTATAGCGGATATTCGAGGTATTAGCCCATCTTTCTGTATGCATAAGATTTTAATGGAAGAGGGGTCAAAACCAACCATTGAGATGCAAAGAAGGTTAAACCCCATTATGAAGGATGTGGTGAAGAAGGAGATTATAAAATGGTTGGATGCCGGTATTATTTACCCAATCTCAGACAGTTCATGGGTAAGTCCTGTACAATGTGTACCAAAGAAAGGGGGCATGACAGTGGTGAAGAACGACGCCAATGAGCTCATCCCGACTAGAACTGTTACAGGATGGAGAGTATGTATGGACTACCGCAAGCTGAATAAAGCCACACGCAAGGATCACTTTCCCTTGCCGTTCATTGATCAGATGTTGGACAGGTTAGCGGGACATCACTTCTACTATCTGCTGGATGGATATTCCGGGTATAATCAAATTGCCATAGCTCCGGAAGATCAAGAAAAGACCACGTTCACATGTCCATACGGTACGTTTGCATTCTGGCGTATGTCTTTTGGTTTATGTAATGCGTCGGCGACCTTTCAACGATGTATGATGGCAATCTTCTCCGACATGGTCGAACAGAATTTGGAGGTATTCATGGATGATTTTTCTGTGTTCAGGGATAGCTTTGATTTATGTTTGACAAATCTGATTTTAGTGTTAAAACGGTGCGTGGAGACTAACTTGGTGCTTAACTAGGAAAAATGCCATTTTATGGTGCAAGAAGGGATTATTCTTGGGCACAAGGTTTCTGTATCCGGATTAGAGGTGGATAGAGCAAAGATTGAGACAACTGAGAAACTGCCTCCTCCATCATCTGTAAAAGGAATTCGGAGCTTCTTGGGACATGCGGGTTTCTACAGACGATTTATTAAGGACTTCTCCAAAATCTCGAAACCTTTATGTTCTCTCTTAGAAAAAGATGTACAGTTCAAAATGGATCAGTCATGTATCAAAGAATTCGAGGTACTAAAGAAGAAATTGGTCTCTGCTTCAATTATTGTGGCGCCCGATTTGTCTTTACCATTTGAATTGATGTACGACGCCAGTGACTATGCAGTGGGAGAAATGTTGGGTCAACGTCACGACAAGATTTTTCACACTATCTACTACTCTAGTAAGACGTTGACGGATGCCCAGTTGAACTACACAACTATCGAAAAAGAGTTACTTGCGGTGGTGTTTGCCTTCGACAAATTCAGAGCTTATCTTATTGGCACCAAGGTAATTTTCTACACTGATCATTCTGCCATTAAATATCTGATTGAGAAGAAGGATGTAAACCCGCATTTAATATGGTGGGTACTGTTGTTACAAGAATTCGATCTGGAAATCCCGGATAGAAAGGGTACAGAAAATCAGGTGTCGGTTGGAAAATGCAGAGGTACAGAAGGAAGACAATGCATCGATCAATGAAAAATTTCGGATGAACAACTTCTCCGAGTAACTACAATATTGCCTTGGTATGCCGATTACGTGAATTACGTGTTTACAAAAGTGTTACCACCGGATTTGACCTCACAACAACGAAATAAGTTCCTCCACGATGTGAAGCAATACTATTGGGATGAACCATTTTTGTTTAAGGCTTGTGCAGATCAAATTATAAGACGTTGTGTTTCATGAAGAAATGGACAGCATATTAGGCCATTGCCACTCCTCAGATTACGGAGGTCATTATTCCGGCGATCGAAGCAAACAACAAAAGTGTTACAATCAGATTTTTCCGGCCTTCGTTATTTAAAGATGCTTACACTATGTGCTAAAGTGTGATCGATGCCAACGCGTAAGTAACATCTCCAAGTGCAATGAAATGCCACTCAACACAATTCTGGAGGTTGAATTATTCGACGTGTGGGGAATCGATTTTATGGGACCGTTTCAATCTTCCTTTAATAATCAGTACATCTTGTTGGCGGTCGATTATGTTTCCAAATGGGTAGAAGCGAATTTTACCCACAAAATGACGTCAACGTCATTCTCCGATTCTTAAAGAAAAATATCTTCACCCGATTTGGGACGCAGCAAGAGCGATAATAAGTGATGAGGGACTCACTTCTGTAATAAGCAGTTCACTAAATTGCTTGTAAAGTATGGGGTTCGTCATAAAATTACTGCCGCATATCATCCCCAAACCAATGGTCAAGCGGAAGTTTCGAATAGGGAGATTAAGCGAATTTTGGAAAAAAGTGGTCAATCCGTCACGAAAAGATTGGTCATTGCATCTTGACGATGCTCTATGGGCTTATCGAACAGCGTACAAAAATCCGATCGGCATGTCACTGTACAGAATGGTATTTGGAAAGGTGTGTCACCTCCTGGTCGAGCTAGAACACAGTGCACACTGGGCCATTCAGAAACTAAACTTTGATCTGGAAGCGGCGGGTGAGAAAAGGTTACTGTAGTTAAACGAGATGGATGAATTTCGGTTCAATGCCTATGAGAACGCAAAGCTTTACAAAGAGAAAGTCAAAGCTTGGCATGATAAGAAAATTCTCGATCGGAAATTCAAACCAGGCCAACAAGTTTTTCTTTTCAACTCTCGACTACGTTTATTTCCTGGGAAACTGAAATCTCGATGGTCAGGACCTTTTACAGTCGTGTTTGTTGCACCACACGATAACATTGAGATCAAAAAACCAAATTCAAATTGCACATTTAAGGTTAACGGTCAAAGACTCAAACATTATTGGAGTGGACCTATTGAACGCCAAACAACGATCATGAACCTCTCCGACCCAGTGGACAATTGAGCATACCCGGCAAAAGTGGTGACATTTGACAAGAAACAAGCGCTTATTGGGAGGAAACCCAATCATTTTATATTTTATTTTTATTCTTAGATTATTTTATTTTATTCTTTTTATCTAGTGCATATCATTTCTCTATTTTAGTATTAGGTAGTAGAGTTAGTCAACATTGTGGGTGATTGAGTCTTGAGTGAATCCAGGTGGCATAGGTTTAGTAATAAAGTCTCATGTTGTAGGTTCAAAGAAGTGTGAGTGAGGCTTGGAGTTCGTGCACCCTCGGACCCCAATTGACCTCTTAACTTCATACTACAACATAAGACGCTATGCAATTCATGAACTCATTGACTCTGTACTGCCCGTTACTGCAAGACAATGTCAGGTAATAGCGCCCCTGCGCTAGCCTCAGTATACAAGCTATCAGACTCAGCGCACTAGCCAGGCGCTCCGTTTGAGTTAGAGCCTAGTGCCCCGGCGCTATCCTTGCACTCCAAACCTCGACCTCTAGCACCCTTGCACATTGTGTCCGCCTATGATATTCTTTGTGCTTTTGGTGAGGATGCATTCCAAACTCCTGTTTGAACTCAAATACCGGACGGTTACACTTCTCTTCTATTTCAACCTCTCTTCTCTTTTAATTCCATGCCACACGCCTCCATTACCTTCACAGGGTAACTGAAAAGTGCTAATAACAATTTCATAATTCAAATCAGATTTATACGATCCATTGTTCTCCTGTGTTCTATAAATTTCATCTTTCTCATTCAATTGCAACAAGATCTAACCAGGTATGTCTTGAATTATATTTGAACTTTGGGGCACAAAGCTATCTAATGATGTGGTTGGTATGTACATATTCTACTAAATTCATATCTTTTTACACCAACATGAAAGCATGTCAATCTCATGATCTTGACTATCTTATACGGCACATATGTGTTAATTCTTAAATTGGGAGCGTATGTTATTATACATGTTTGAATGCTAGGGATACATTGCACACCCACAAGGTGTTTGATAATTTTCCTGAGTCATTGATCTTGTCCACATGCACACATATCACCATGTCCAAGCACTATCATTCTGGACCTTCTTGCCACCACAATGATTTCAATCTACTGTAGCACATGGCTATCATTGCACATAGTAACTTAGAGTGGGGTGAATTACACACCATATTGATACATGCATGTCTCCTATTGCACTCCATGACAACTCTTGAGGGCATCTCTTGTGTGGTTTTTGTTCATTCTCGAAACTGAAGAGTCCATGACTCCAATTGGTACTATTGTGCATGCGCCTGTGTTTTTGTGTCGAGTATCTTCCCCATCAATGTATTCAATTTTGACATATTTTAAAGTTTGGGGGTAAAGTCATACATAAGTTTATCCAAATTCCAATTCTGTTCGATGCTAATACATATATATGCTTATAATTGCAGAATTTCTGACATAGCATCCAAACGTTAGCGTGGTGAAGGTTCAGGGACCGCCTCGACTCCACCTTCGAGATTTGACAGCTGCCGTTTTGTCAGTCTTGCGGCTCAGGAAAGATACAACCGAATGGCTACTTAGTCATTGGTTCCGGAGCATGGGTTGAGACCGGATCAATCAAAGGATGGTTACATGGCAGTCATGATAGCCGAGAGGAACTGGTTCACACTTACCGAGCAGACCGATCCAGCAGTAATTGCAGTGGTGAAAGAATTTTACGCCAACGTGCCCGAACATGATCACTATACGGTATTTGTAAGGGGCAAAACAGTGGAAATTAGCGAAGAGGACTTCAATGAGTGTTATCAACTACCAGTGGAGGGTTTTTATGATGAGTATGCCAGTCTTGTTAGTGATGGGCCGGATTATGAGCAGGTAATTCGTGAACTTTGTCAGTCGGGCACCACATGGACAGTACATGAACGCGGAAACATGACTTTCCCACTATCGAATCTTAGCTTATATGGGAAGGCATGGTATGCGTTCATTTGCGCAAAACTCATGCCATGCACCCATGTGAGTCATGCAAGGGAACGTGCAGTCCTTCTATACTCAATCATCAAAGGATTTAAAATTTATGTGGGCCATCTCATTTTGCAATCTGTCCTCCGAGCATCTCGTGGAAGTACCATTGGAGGGTTACCACATCCGTCTCTCATCTGCGTATTATGTGCTAAGTTCGGCGTCAAATGGAAGTCAGACGAGATGATTCAAAAGCCTATGCCAGTGCTAGACCACAAGTTGATCAGCAGGTACAAAGTGTGGACTGGTGGAGCAAATCACCCTAGGGTATTGGGTTTCATAATTCCCTAAGTTACACCTATACAAGCCCCACCACCTCAGGCTCCACCTACTTATGGCCCATCTACAGCAGCTCATCGAGGTGTGGTCCCGAAAGTCGCCCAAATGGAGGAGATAGATATTGGTTTTACAATATGGAGTCCCAGAATGTGCGCTTGTCGGAACGTCAAGACGTGATTTTCAAGTTTTTAGTTGACCAATTTGCTACACAGAATGCACTAACCGTCCAATCACATCCAGGCGTTCAACTTAGCCATTTCCCAACTGCTCCTGTTCTGCCAGTATTTCCCCCTTCCGATCAAGAGATGAGCGAGGAAGATGATGCTCCACCCGAGGAATAAGCTCGTCAGGGAAGTCCTCTGTTTTATTTTGCCTTATTTTTTGCATGAGGACATTGCTCAAGATTAGTTTGGGGGTAATTAAGTTTTATTTTCGAAGTTGTAGTTTGTTATTAGTTTGTGGATTGATTGTTAGTAATGTTGCATTTAGGATTGCATGTTAATTCCAATTTTTGATAGTACGTATATTTGGGGGCCAATGATGAAATTAGAATTGCATGAACAAGTCTAGTAAAGATTGTTGAGTCAGTGATATGATTTTCTTGACATGAATTTAATCTTTATCTGTTTGACACTGATATTATAGGAAAGCACTTTGAAAAATGACCATGTTGGCTATGATAGTTTAAATGGTTAGATAATAGAGATCTAAAGGATGATTGCTAGTGAAATGAAAGGATAATTTGAATAGCTAGAGAAGACTGAATTTATGCATAAACTCGAGTTTGGGGGAAAAATATTTGGAATATATAAGCTAAAAAAAAAAAAGTATACATGGTGACTAGTCTTGTTTCGGGGCCTTTGTTACTTGAGCAAGTACGCCCGAGGGGATTGTCTTTACACCTAGCGCCCTAAGGTCTTTCATGGTCTGGGAGTCGTTGGTCGAAAGCTCGCTAAGGGGTAACACTATTAGCCTAATGGGATGAGAAATTTCACAGTCATTTATGTATATTTAAAAAAAAAGATAAAAATAAAATAAAAAATGAAAATAAAGCGGGAAAAGATCAAAGACCCCCCTTATAAAAAAAAGAAAAGAAGAGAAAAGAAAAGCATAAGTATTCCATTTTGACTCTTGAATTTGGGTAATTGTTTGATTTCAGTTGAAACAAGTATATTTGATGAGTTCTCAAGTTTACACTGTATGATGCTTACTAAGAAATTTATTATCTTTCATATTTTTGCTTTTCATGGGTTAGCATGGTTGTTGAACACACACTCACAATATCAGTAAAAAAAGATTCAGATTCGTTGATTGTTGGGATATCATTGATCTGTGTTCGCATGATGGATTAGCATGTTTTTGTGATTTTTCTGAGGCCTGTGGATATACGTGAGCTATTGGATTGCTGGAATTACGTTAATTTATCTAGTTTCATTTGCATGAGTTGTCGTTTTCCTATTGTTAGTATTCTTTTGTGTTTGTTGCTTGAGGACATGCAACGATTTAAGTTTAGGGGTATTTGATGATTGGGTAATATACCCATAAATCGGATATACTTGGGTTTAAATTGTTATATCTTTGAGTCGTTTAGGACTATTTTTCTTTGTGTTTATGTGTTATTTTGCGATTTGGGAGAGTGCGCAGGAGCAAACGGGAATTTAAATTGAAAATGGCAAAACGGTAAATAATTCAACTTCAGTACGGGCGCTTATATCTATGTAAATCAATACGTCGGTACCGGGTCGATTCGCTTCATTGACCGAGATGCGAGCGTTGACTTTCGGCTGACTTGACTATTGAAGGTTGTTTAAAGCTGATTTGGATTAGGATTGTGGAAAAGTATAAAAGGAGATTAAGTGCTGAAATTAGGTTATCATCTACTCAATTATTCAGCTTATCCTTCATTCATTGGAGGCTACACAAGGATTACTTGGAGACTAAGGATTGGCTACAGAGTTTTCTTCTTCTTCTCCTTATTTTCAATTTGTAATTCTTTAAGGATGATTTGCAAACAATTATTGGTTTTTATTTCCGTTATGAACTAATTCTTTAATTAAGATTTCAATTGAACCTTTTATGGCTATAAATTAATTATTCAATTTATTCCAATTATTTATGTTGAAGTGAATTGTTTATCATGCCTTGCATTTATTGATTAATTATTTGGCCAATAATTACCTTGTTACTCTAGAAGGAATTGAGAAAGGAATTCTAGGGTTAGAACTGGGTTTGATAACGTGTGACTTAGTTATTTGCACAGTGAATAATTAGGTTTGTGAATGGAATGAGAATATCATTTTCGCATGTAACACATAAGGAATTGGAATTGTAACGAGTTTAATTCAATTGTTTTGCATAGAGATATAGCAAAGTTAATCTGGGTTAAATAGAATGCAATTGATCACTCGAGAGAGGGCTTTTGGCATTTAAGAATTCTTGTTAACAATTTAGAAGACATAATAATTGGGATAATTGGATAATTGATTTATAGTTCATAATTGGGGATATTGAAGTCTTAATCCTTATTTATCGGAAATCATTCATTCAAATCTTAGTTTATTTATTTGCTTATTTTAGAATAATATCTTTAATTGTTTCCATATTTAAAATCATAATTTTTTGTTTAAATAAAATCATAATTTATCATTATTTTAAATAAAATTGGATTGATATAGTGCTAGTAGTTGGAGTTTATTAATTAGAATTCTCTGTGGGAACGATACTTTTCTTATCACTTTATTACATTTGTTCTCCATGTAATGAGAAATATGAAGAAATATACATACATTGCGTAAAATTATTGACATCCGATTGGCAGAAATCAATCATATCCTGGCGATCGAACTTAATCGATTTCGCAAAGAAAAATTGATTTGATTAAGGCAGACAAATTACTGATTTGGCTATTCTACTCAAAGAATTACATCTGCCACACAGGTCGAGAAAATACCGTATATGCTTGAATCCTCCACACAAGGAGGAACCCCAGTCATTATAATACGAACCGCGATTGGATACGACCAACAAAACTCATGATGTCGCTTTCATCCCACTGGAGATCTAGACACTGGTGACATCAAAAAGAAAGTCCTCCAAATGGAAGAGACCCTTCGTGCTATTAAAGGAGTTGGAACACAAAGGAGTGTTTCATATGATGATCTGTGTATTTTTCCTGGTGTTCATTATCCAGAAAAATTTAAAACTCCTGACTTTGAAAAATATGACGGGTTAGGAGATCCTTACACACATTTAAAGGTGTTTATTGGAGAACTTGTATCTTATGCAGAGGATGAAAAGATTAGAATGAAATTGTTCCAAAAAAGTCTAACTGGAGAAGCCCGGTCGTGGTACACAAGATTAGACAATTCAAAGATCCATAGCTGGGAAGAGCTAGCACATGCTTTCCTTACTCAATACAGCTTTCAAACTCAGATGACTCCTGATCGGTATCAAATTACCAAGATCAAAAAACAGTCTAACGAGTCTTTCAGAGAGTGTGCTCAAAGGTGGAGACGCCTGACTGCCCAAGTTAGTCCTTCCATGACAGAATCAGAGATGGTCATAACATACAAGAAGCTCCTTTCTATGAGAGAGTTTTAGTCGGCATCGGCAAACCATTTTCTGAAATGGTCAAACATGGGGAGATGGCTGAGATGGGATTGAAGTCCGGAAAGATTCAAGACCTAGTTGCACTCAAAGTCATTCGATCACATCAAATCAGAAATTATGGGAACAACTTTGAGAGGTCCATATAAAAGAAGGAGGAAGATGTTTCCCTGATACTATAGGGGCAAAAAGGCAATCAGAACAAGCCTATTCAAAGGGGAAACTACCCTCCCTTTCAAGCACAGCCTACGAACCCTCCAATGACAAAAGGTGGAGAAGTCAAACGCCCTCGAGTGTTTACACCCTTAGGAGACACCCTCGAGAATATTCTCAATCTTCTAACGACACAGAAGAAAATTACACATCTTCTTCCACCAGCCAGCCCTAATGGACGGGGTTTCAATGCTGCTTGAAAACGTGCTTATCATGCCGGGGCACCTGGACATGATACTCAGGATTGTTGGGCCTTGAAACACAAGATCCATGACCTGATAGACAATGGAGAGATCGTGTGACGACCCAGAAATTCGGATCGTCCAGAATTTAGGTTTAAAGAATTAGTTATTAATAAAACTAATTTTTATTAATATTATTATGTGCTATATGTTTATTAATCGTTCTATAACCTAGGATGATTATTAATCGGGAGGATCTTGGCTACGATCTAGTTTGAGCGAATAAGAATTTTCAAGACGAAAACGAAAGTTTTCCGGGAACAAAATATTTGCGGGGAAAAAGATGAAATAGGCACTGCTCATCCGTTTCTGCTCGGAGATTTATTTTGAAATTCCGAGAAGTTATAGATTACGTTTAATTTTGAGACGTGATGAAATATTTAATAATATTTCAGTTATGGCAAAAAATGAAGTTTTCACCTGCGGACTCAAAACCTAAGGGTTAGGAAAAGTGAGTTCCGAGAATTTTATGATCACGTATAACCATTAGGTTTATTATTCGTGAGAGATACGAGTATGATACTAGTTATTATACGAGTATAGTACGAAGATTAGTACGACGTATAATACGAATATCGTACGAATTAAATACGAAGAAAATACAAGAATACGAGAATGAAATGCGTAGAATACGATTAGTCTTAATGGACTTTGAGTTCATGGACTGTGTAGGATCCAATTGGACTTGGATTATGTCAAGCCCAATGATTTTTGAAATCAAGCCCAAGTTAGGCCCAATAAGAATTAGGGTTAAGGCCCAAACTAAGAAAATAAACCGCGGATCGAACCAATGGGTAAACGGATGGGTAAGAACCATGGGGCAACCCATGGGGTGACCCATGGGCATGTGGGACGGCTACTTGGCCACCAAGTAAAGGTTGTGGCCAAGTAAACTTGGTGGCTAAGTTGTGGGAGGAGGTGGGAATAGTAAGGAGGTGGGGGAGAAATGACTAAAATGCCCTTAGTTTTGAAAATATATAAATAGTAAGCTTATTTCATTTGTTTTGAGATTTTGAAAATCCCACACTTGAGAGAGAGAGAGAGAGAGAGAGAGAACTCGGATGAAGAGGAGAAGGAAGTGCGTGAGCATGAATGCTCGGATCAAAAGTGATCGTGAAATAGAAAAGTTTGTAAATCGCCGGCTTTGTCTAGCGGGAGAAAAATAAGAAGAAGAGGTAATCTAAAACCTAGCTTCTAATAGATTTTTCTTTAAGTTTTCGATGTTAAAACATAACTTAATGAAGATAAGAAGTAGATAAGGTTAGAGATGATTTCATATGGTTGAAATCATGAGAAAAGAAGAAATAATAAATTAGAAGTTTAGTTTGTAAATTTCTTAAAGAAGTATAAGATTTGTAGCGAATTAAAATGATCCGAGTGGATTATATGAATAAGTAGGTTAAATAAGTAAGGAATAGTGTTCTATAACATCAAATTCCAATAAAAAGTGGAATCGTAATCCAAAATATCGATTAAAATGAAGAACGAACGAAGAACACGAAGAACACGCGAAGAACACGAAGAACGTTGTTGATGGACAAATTTAAAACCATCGTAGGATAATTGCTTTTGATGGACATGTTTAAAACCATCGTGTATAAGTTAGTTGCTTCTTGCTTGGTTAGGATCGGTAGAAACGTTCATGAAGAACGGATTAAAACTTAGCTATAACGAAATTATGACGAAAATTTTGTAAAATACGAACGAGAATTAGAAAGTTAGTAAATGAACCCGAACATGTAGGGTTTCATAAGAAACTAAGAAAACATAGAAAATGTGAGTCGTGGACTCAAGAACGAGTGAGTTTCGAGTTCGGATGATCGAATTACAGACAGTCGAATAAAGAGCGTTAAAAGCGTAAAAAAGAACGAAGGGTGAAGATCAAGCCAATAGAGTGGCACGTTAGCAGATTCAAAATGAAGTTTTGTCTAAGGGGTATTGAAGTACGTAAGATAAGGAAGAGAATGGATTTGGAATGACCTCGTTACGAGTTATAACGAAGGAGTTATGAGATCGGGAAGTGAGCGTCTCAAAGAATTTATTTAACACTTGGAAAAATTTCTAGGGTTTTGTCTCAAAATGCAGCACGGGATAGATCTGTGAGAAGTGGCACCACAAACACGAAGCTCTACCATAATCTTCGAGAGTGGCGCCAGCAAGACGAGAGATAACAAAGGACTCAGCATCGCAGCCGCCAAAACCCGAAGAAGAGAGGAGAGAGAAGTAGGTCGGGCCACAGCAACGACGAGAGAAAGGAAGGGCACTACACAAGAAGGTTTGCGGCATGCAGGCAATGCCCAAAAATGAGATTTTAAATGCTCAATTACTAGGGGATATGCAAGAAAGAAATATGAACATATAGTTCACCTAAAATAACACTTAAGCAAATGACTTAAACCTTTATTAAAGGTTGAACGTAAAGATTAAAGATTAAACAAAGAATATAAATTACGAGTTACGTAACCGATGTCAGGGGACCGTAGTCGGGATGAACTAACGTGAGGAATTGATATGATTGTGATTCCTTAGACGTTGAGTGACGAGGGTAATGAATAACATTGTGATGTTATATCATGATAATGAGAGATAAGTGTGAGAGTATAGACGCTGTGAACACAACATTATTGCGATGAACGATCGGTTTAGCATACAACAATTGGTATGGCTTCGAAACTAAGAAAGAGTAATGAACATGGGGTTCATGTAATGGATAATGAAAGTATTAAATAAGATAAGAATATAAATCATCCAAGATGATGAACGTTTTGAGTAAGACATCTCCTTATGTCATAAAGTCGTAAACTGGAAATGAAGTTAGTCGCGTAAACTTATATTGCAAGAACGCGAACCTTAAGAAGTAAAGTTAACTAAACCAATGAGTAAGTTCAATATATGACTAATTGGTGTTTATGTTGTCTCCATATGTGTGATATAGGAATTGAAATGAGCAAGCTTCAACAGAAGTCAGAAGTCGGGTGTAAGGTAAGTTTCCTAACTTCATTCATATTACATGAATGCTAGTTTCTTAAACTTCTCAGATGTTGTACTTGAGAAGTTTTGTCTATGTGCGAATGTGCGATATTTGTACAATGTGGTAGAACGTATGAGGCCTTGAGCCACAATTTGAACACTTCGGTGTTTCTATGATATGCATTGTTCTGTGATTGAGATGTTCAATACAAGTATGTTCTGTTTATACATGAACCGTTATTGTTAAGTCTGTGCTAATGATTCTAGCCAGATAGGATGTGTATGAAAAAGGTAGAGGGATGAAAGTATTTCAAAGAGAAAATAATTGATGTTTTAAGATGATAGGAATCGAGACTATTCCTATTATTCAAGCTGCTTCATAACCTTTGTTCGGTTATAGAAGTTCTAAAGAAATGTTTTAATTCTGAAGTTGTTTGTTCAACTGTTATGACTTGCTGGGCAATTGAATGCTCACACTTGCTTTAAATGAAAAAAACAATTTTCAGCGAACAAGGTTAGAAGAACTTAAGGATCCCGTAAAGATCAAGCTGACGGTATCCAGATGCAGTACCATTCAGAAGGAGAATGAGCGAGAAGATCAAGTGAAGACTTGTAATGTAGAAAGATAAAATTGAATTATAGAATAGTTTAATAAACTATTATGTATTCTTGGTGGCGGATAAAAGTCACTCTTGTAAGATGAAATGAATAATGTATTTATTATTATTTGTACTGAAAAAGGTTATAAGGTTTCCAGAACCTGGGATTTGAGAGTGTATGTTGTTATATTTCGGTATATAATGATGTATGTTGGATGAAGAATGTACTTGTGACGTACGGAATCCAGGTGTGAAGATAGACCAGATTTTGGGGCGTTACAAGTTGGTATCAAGCTGATAGGTTATAAACCTTAGGTAGGAGTGCATAAGACTATAATCGTAGAGAGAAGGATAAGAAGATCACCACGTGATCATAGTGACTCGTAGTAACAGCTGGGTTGTTAAACGATGAATGATTTATAGCTAGTGCTATGAATGAAAGGTACTATGAAGTAGTATGGGAAGAAGAACTTAGATTGAGTTGTGAAGGATAGTATATGAATTAAAGAAAATTCGTATTAAGTAAAGAGAGATTTAGGAGTTGTAAAATTTCAATTAAGGACTCATATCAGTAGCTGAGTTGTATGATTCCTTGTATGGGCGGGGAAATTGTACGTGGTTTTAGAACCACTTAGCTTCTTATGTGATATAGTGGTTAAGTTGAACAATTCTTTGTATGTATGAGAATTGTTCTTGGTGTAACAACCGCTTAGCTTTTTATATCTGGCCGGAAGTCGAGTCGACCAATTTTTCAGATATAAGGTGGAATTGTGTTTGGTTCTACAATCACTTAGCTTCTCGTAGTGATAATCATTGGGATTGGTCGCGCTATCAAGATGTATATGAAGAGAAGGTGAATCTTTTCTCGTGTATATACTTGATAGGTAGAGAACGATAAGGTTGGTGTGAGTTCTTGAAACTCATACTTATGGTAAGTTCGTGACTCATAATAATATGGTATGTTTTCGAACGTCTCAACGAATGGACGCTTATGGTCTGTCTGGATGTTCTTAAACTCATATTATTGTGGAAAGTTCCTGAACTCATAATGTGTGGTAAGTTGATGGACTGTACTAAGGTATAGGAATGTTTAGACTAAAAACACGTTGTTTTCAGTAGGCTTAGCAGTGAAGGTACTAGAGAAGATTAAGTATTGTCGCAGTAAGACAATGAAGGAAGGTGGAGAATAGGATATTCCAAGTCATCTAGATATGCTAGATTTCGAACTTTATTGAACTCGTGCTGATATGTACATTTTGAAAAGGAAAGAATTGGTTCAACTTTTGGAATCAATAGAACTTTTAAAAGAGCTATTCTTGGCATGTCTATGCTAATTACTTTGCCAGATGTAAATTGATTTAAAATATTCAAAATGAATTTTATATCATCCGTGCATTCGATGCAAAGGTGGTAAAACGATGGAGTTGTTAATACCATTGAACTCGGTGTTGGATGTGATCTTAGGATCAACAACCCGCTATGGTATGTCAGTATAATGATGAAGTCACAAACCCGACGAAGTCCTCAACGATCGTGAAAAAGTACGCAGATCATGACGTCATAAACCGCTTTTGATGTATTGCTAAAAGAATTTAAAGAAGTAGTCGATGTCAATTGAGTTGACTAGACGAATGTTTCACGTTGATATCAAATTTATTGGTATGGTCTAAGCTACTTGATTCGGCTAGACAAATGGTATTTCATCGAGCTTTCTTTGAGAACTTGTGCCAAACCAAATTATTTTGGTGCAGAATTTAATGATTTAGTCTGAGGAGAACATGGAAGAGGTAGTTACTTTCTTTGTGATTGTAAACTGACCATTAAAGAAGTGCTTATAGCGAAATGTTGTTTAACCTAGTAAGAGTTCATGGTCGAATTGACCCCTCAGCAAAAGTATAAAACATTTTCAAAGGAAATTTTATATTCCTTGTTATTCCTTCTACTTCATGATTCTTGATAGGTTATGGGGGTTAGGAATGAGGGAAAGATAAGAATTCCGTTGAAGTGAAGTTGAGAAGAAAAGTAGGCTAAAATTTCGAGGACGAAATTATGTGAAGAAGGGGTGAATGTGATGACCCGGGTAAGGGTGTGATTTTAAGAAATTCCGAGGACATAATTTTTATAAGGAGGGAAGAATGTGACGACCCAGAAATTCAGATCGTCCAGAATTTAGGTTTAAAGAATTAGTTATTAATAAAACTAATTTTTATTAATATTATTATGTGCTATGTGTTTATTAATCGTTCTATAACCTAGGATGATTATTAATCGGGATGATCCTGGCTACGAGCTAGTTTGAGCGAATAAGAATTTTCAAGACGAAAACGAAAGTTTTCCAAGAACAAAATATTTTCGCGGAAAAAGACGAAATAGGCACTGCTCATCCGTTTCTGCTCGGAGATTTATTTTGAAATTCCGAGAAGTTATAGATTACGTTTAATTTTGAGACGTGATGAAATATTTAATAATATTTCAGTTATGACAAAAATGAAGTTTTCGCCTGCGGACTCAAAACCTAAGGGTTAGGAAAAGTGAGTTCCGAGAATTTTATGATCACGTATAACCATTAGGGTTATTATGCGTGAGAGATACGAGTATGATACTAGTTATTATATGAGTATAGTATGAAGATTAGTACGACGTATAATACGAATATCGTACGAATTAAATACGAAGAAAATACGAGAATACGAGAATGAAATGCGTAAAATACGATTAGTCTTAATGGACTTTGAGTTCATGGACTGTGTAGGATCCAATTGGACTTGGATTATGTCAAGACCAATGCTTTGTGAAATTAAGCCCAAGGTAGGCCCAATAAGAATTAGGGTTAAGGCCCAAACTAAGAAAATAAACCGCGGATCGAACCGATGGGTAAACGGATGGGTAAGAACTATGGGGTAACCCATGGGGTGACCCATAGGCATGTGGGACGGCTACTTGGCCACCAAGTAAGGGTGGTGGCCAAGTAAACTTGGTGGCTAAGTTGTGGGAGGAGGTGGGGGCAAAATGACTAAAATGCCCTTAACTTTGAAAATCTATAAATAGTAAGCTTATTTCATTTGTTTTGATATTTTGAAAATCCCACAGTTGAGAGAGAGAGAGAGAGAACTTGGGTGAAGAGGAGAAGGAAGTGCGTGAGCATGAATGCTTGGATCAAAAGTGATCGTGAAATAGAAAAGTTTGTAAATCGCCGGCTTTGTCTAGCGGGAGAAAAATAAGAAGAAGAGGTAATCTAAAACCTAGCTTCTAATAGATTTTTCTTTAAGTTTTCGATGTTAAAACATAACTTAATGAAGATAAGAAGTAGATAAGGTTAAAGATGATTTCATATGGTTGAAATCATGAGAAAAGAAGAAATAATAAATTAGAAGTTTAGTTTGTAAATTTCTTAAGGAAGTATAAGATTCGTAGCGAATTAAAATGATCCAAGTGGATTATATGAATAAGTAGGTTAAATAAGTAAGGAATAATGTTCTATAACATCAAATTCCAATAAAAAGTGGAATCGTAATCCAAAATATCGATTAAAATGAAGAAGAACGAAGAACGAAGAACACGCCAAGAACACGAAGAACGTTGTTGATGGACAAATTTTAAAACCATCGAAGGATAATTGTTGTTGATGGACAAGTTTAAAACCATCGTATAAGTTAGTTGCTTATTGCTTGGTTAGAACGGTAGAAACGCTCATGAAGAACTGATTAAAACTTAGCTATAACGTAAATTATGGCAAAAATTTTGTAAAAGTTTTAACGAGAATTAGAAAGTTAGTAAATGAACCCGACGGTAGGGTTTTATAAGAAAGTAAGAAAACATGGAAAACGTGAGTCGTGGACTCAAGAACAAGTGAGTTTCGAGTTTGGATGATCGAATTACGATGATTATTTAATAAAGAGCGTTAAAAGCGTAAAAATGAACGAAGGGTGAAGATCAAGCCAATAGATTGGCATATTAGCGGATTCAAAATGAAGTTCTGTTTGAGGGGTATTGAAGTACATAAGATAAGGAAGCGAATGGCTTTGGAACGACCTCGTTCCGAGTTATAACGAAGGAGTTATGAGATCGGGAAGTGAGCGTCTCAAAGAATTTATTTAACACTTGGAAATATTTCTAGGGTTTTGTCTCTGTATTACACAGTCACGGACAGATCTGGTGGGGAAGTGGCGCCACAGTCAGTGAGCTCTACCATAATCTTCTGGAGAGTGGCACCGCAAAGATGAGAGATAACAAAGGACTTTAGCCGCAAAGTGCCAAACTTTGGAAGAGAGGAGAGAGAAGTAGGTCGCGGGCCACAACACGAGAGGAAAGGAAGGGGGTGCCAATGCACAGTCACGGCACGGCAGGCAATGCCAAGAAATGAGATTTTAAAAGCTCAATTACTAGGGGATGTGCAGGAAAGAAATATGAACATATAGTTCACCTAAAATAACACTTAAGCAAATGACTTAAACCTTTATTAAAGGTTGAACATAAAGATTAAAGATTAAACAAAGAATATAAATCACGCGTTACGTAACCGATGTCCGGGGACCGTAGTCGGGATGAACGAACGTGAGAAATTGCTATGGTTGTGATTCCTTAGACGTTGAGTGACGAGGGTAATGAATAACATTTCGATGTAATATCATGATAATGAGAGATAAATGTGAAGCGTATAGATACTGTGAATGCAACGTTATTGCGATGAACGATCTGTCTTAGCATACAACAATTGGTATGGTTCGAAACTAATAAAGGTTAATGAACATGGGGTTCATGTAATGGATAATGAAATTATTAAATGAGATAAGAATATAAATCATCCAAGATGATGAACGTTTTGAGTAAGACATCTCCATATGTCATAAAGCC
The DNA here is from genome assembly GCA_020205605.1 of Panax ginseng. NCBI lineage: Eukaryota > Viridiplantae > Streptophyta > Magnoliopsida > Apiales > Araliaceae > Panax > Panax ginseng. Next base: position 42,277,398 of record CM035142.1, on the reverse strand, counting down.
GTAAACTGGAAAGGAAGTTAGTCGCGTAAACTTATATTGCAAGAACGCTAACCTTAAGAAGTAAAGTTAACTAAACCAATGAGTAAGTTCAATATATGACTAATTGGTATTTATGTTTTCTCTATATGTGTGAATAGGAATTAAAATGAGCAGTTCAGCGTAAGCTGTAGCTGGGTGTAATGCAAGTTTCCTAACTTCATTCATATTCTAATGAATGCTAGTTTCTTAAACTTCTCAGATGTTGTACTTGAGAAGTTTTGTCTATGTGCGAATGTGCGATATTTGTACAATGTGGTAGAACGTATGAGGCCTTGAGCCATAATTTGAACACTTCGGTGTTTCTATGATATGCATTGTTCTGTGATTGAGCTGTTCAATACAAGTATGTTCTGTTTATACATGAACCGTTATTATTAATTTTGTGCTAATGATTCTAGCCAGACAGGATGTGTATGAAAAAGGTAGAGGGATGGCTGTATTTCAAAGAGGAAACAATTGATGTTTTAAGATGATAGGAATCGAGACTATTCCTATTATTCAAGCTGCTTCATAACCTTTGTTCAGTTATAGAAGTCCTAATGAAATGTTTTAATTTTGAAGTTGTTTGTTCAACTGTTATGATTTGCTGGGCAATTGAATGCTCACACTTGCTTTAAATGAAAAACAATTTTCAGCGAACAAGGTTAGAAGAATTTAAGGATCCCGTAAAGATCAAGCTGATGGTATCCAGATGCAGTACCATTCAGAAGGAGAATGAGCGAGAAGATCAAGTGAAGACTTGTAATGTAGAAAGATAAAATTGAATTATAGATTACTTTAATAAACTATTATGTATCCTTGGTGGCGGATAAAAGTCACTATTGTAAGATGAAATGAATAATGTATTTTATTATTATTTGTAATGAAAAAGGTTATAAGGTTTCCAGAACCTGGGATTTGAGAGTGTATGTTGTTATATTTTGGTATATAATGATGTATGTTGGATGAAGAATGTACTCATGACGTACGGAATCCGGGTGTGAAGATAGACCAGATTTCGGGGCGTTACAGATCGTGGTCACTAAACCAGATTAGCCTCACGTTCAAGACAACCCTCTTCCTCAACACAAAGAAGAAGAGGTTAACATGATAAATTGGAGTAATGGACAGAATTCCAATTTCAACTGTGAATCCTCCCAAACCCTCAAAGACGGTGATGAAAAATGGGATTATGCCAAGTTTCAGTTCACAATGGAACAAAAGATGAAAGCTCTATGCAAGGAAATTGAGCAATTAGCGGAGCTGGTGACTTATCAGCATCAAATGACTCGTCAGTTAATCAGCTAGGAGCATGCCAGTCTCCTACCTATTGTCATGAATATTCCCTCGTCACTTTCAGAAAATGAAATGCTGGAAGACAAAGTGACAAAGAGAGCAAATTCTAAGCTCGTCGGGATTTTGCCAACAAAAGGGAATTCACCTATTTGGGCCAACCTATGGAGGAAATCCTTCATATGTTAATCAATGAAGGAAGGATCAGTTCCCTTCTACCTCCAATCAACCCCGCTCAGTATGTACAACTCTGATGGAGTATGTCAATATCACTCCCAGTATCGCGGTCACAGCACAGAAGAATGTTGGGCACTCTGCCACCTTGTCCAAAATCTAATTCACAGTGGTGTCCTGCGATTAGCAGACGATAATACTGTTTTGCGTGCAAGTGAGAATTCAGGTCCTACTAAGTGGAAGAGTGTGGTAGCAATCATATCCACTGAAACCGATGGGATTAACACATTACTCACAATGCCAACAATTCAACTCAAGGGAAGCAACAATCCTTTGAAAGTGGCCGCTCCCGAGCCAATCAACTTATCGTGCAGAGCACAATATCCTATTGTTAGCTTACGTACAGTTCCGTGGAATTATGGAGAAGGTTAAAGATCCACCTCACATACAACTGCTACAGTGTCGAAGGAAAATCCACTGTATCTTCCCCAACGGGTGATGAAGTCTACCATCAAATCAAAAGGGAAAATATCCATGGAGAAAATTGAAAAATTCCTCCGTGCTATGGGTCATAACGAAGCCATAGTGCTTTTAAGCTTAAAGGAAGCTCCACAATAGATATTAATTTTGGACTTGGTCCTAACTTCTGAAGATCATCGGAAGGTCTTGTTGAAGGTTTTAGAAGAAGCCTATCTCCCGACATCAGTGGGTACGGAAAAATTTCAACATCTTGTTGATCACATTTTCAACAACAATGTCATATCCTTCATTGATGATGACATACCGCCCGAAGGGATCGGTCATTGCAAGCCCTTGCATATTGCGATCTTGTCCTCCGGGTATATGGTAGCTGGAGTCTTAATAGATGGAGATTCCTCTCTGAATATCTGTCCATACGCCACCTTGGTGAAGATGAATATCAATCTCAACTGAATTCGGAGTAGCCATACCGTCATCAAAACTTTTGATGGAGCCCACCGTAATTCGATCGGAGTAATTGAGCTGCCAATTAAAATTGGTCCTCACACATTCTGCGTATCTTTCCATGTGCTCAAGATAAATTCGGGATACAACCTGCTCTTAGGACGACCATGGATTCATATGGCTGGGGCAGTCCCCTCCACTCTTCACCAACAGTTGAAATACATTATCAACAATAGCTTGGTCACAGTCAACGCTGAACCAGAGATTCCTCAGCCCAGAGACATGACATTCATCAATGCCAATGCAGATGTGGAACCGGTCAGTTTTCATGCTTTGGAAATAAGCAATACCCAATACCATGCTATTGGAACGTCATTGCCCGAACCCAAGATTTATGCCGAGGTAATGTCGGCTACTCAAGAAATGATGTCATTAGGTCATAAGTCGGGACAAGGGTTGGGGAAAGATTGTCAGGGTATCAAATATCCAATTCGATTAACCAAGAAAGCTGGAACAGCTGGGCTAAGCTATTCTGCCAGTTCTAGTCACATGAATCCTCATAAGCATCAGCAGATTCCTTCACCTTCAACTATGCGGAGTTCATCTTCGCCTTCAAACTCTGAGTCCGCACAACCTCCGGTAAAGGTGCCAGCCAATGTAATGGCTATATTATTTCCCAAGCTGGTACCGATAAAGGAGAAAGAAGTCTTTGTTCCAAATCCCGCAGTGGAAGAGAAGGAACGAAGAACCAATCAAGACGTCATCCGGATGATGTCAGGCATACGCATCATCGTTCATGACGAACATACCAATAGATATACCACATACGATGATTGCCCAAACGTAATGGCCATCATTCAGGACAAGGAGGATGGTGACAATCCCTCTATCACTGTGGTCCACCCAGACTTTGCCCTTGCCAATTGGAACATCATTCCTTGCATTGGTTTAAGGGTAAAAAGTGGGCGTAAACTCTTTTCGCCTGTAGATATAATAACCGCTATTTTTCCGCATAAAGATTAGCGCAGTTTATTTTGCCAGTATATGCTAACACTGTGTATGATCAACACATTTCATATATACTAAGTGAAGCATATTTTTTTCAGGACTCTGAATTTAGAAGTGCTTATACTTGCTGATACGGTGTCTCTTCTCCACAAGGATTGTACCTTTGATGTAGAGATGAATTCAACCTTGATGGATATACTGGATAACATTGAGGTGCCTCCTGAAATTCAAGAATGGGTCAAAGACAAACCTAAACCCAACCTTGATCAAACCACTTCTTTCAATCTCGGAACCTTAGAATGCCTTAAGTTAATCCAGATTGGTTCAGACCTTACCCCAAACCAACGGAATGACATGGTTACACTACTAACCCAGTTCCAGGATGTGTTTGTATGGTCTCATAAAGACATGGTGGGTCTGTCCACTGACATTGTCCTTCATCGCCTTCCCATTAAAGAGGGATTTAAGCCAGTCAAGCAAAAGCTTAGGCGATTGAAACCTGAATGGAGTTTAAAGGTGAAAGAAGAAATTAAGAAACAATTTTAAGCTGGCATCATCATGGTGTCTACATATCCTGAGTGGATATCTAGCATCGTGCTCGTACCTAAACCTGGAGGGAAGGTGTGAGTTTGCGTGGATTACCGGGACTTGAACAAAGCTTGCTTAAAAGATAGCTTTCCCGTGCCATTTATCCACATTCTTATTGACAATGCTGCGTAATACGACATGTACTACTTTGCTGATTGCTTTGTGGGGTACCATCAGATTATGGTTGCTGAGGAAGATCGTGAGAAAACTGCTTTTATCATGCTTTGGGGAACCTTTTGCTATAGACGGTTGTAATTCGGCCTCATCAATGCCGGAGCCACCTATCAACGAGCTATGATGGCTCTTTTCCATGACTTAATGCACAAAGAGATCGAGATCTACGTGGATGACATCATTGTCAAGTCTCGGAAGGTGGATGACCATCTAGACCATCTCAGAAAATTGTTCAACAGGTTGCGTAAGTACAACTTGAAGTTGAATCCAGCTAAATGCGCCTTTGGCGTTAAATTAGGCAAGCTGCTAGGATTTCTAGTCAGCCACAAGGGGATTGAGCTGGATCCTACCAAAATCCAAGCCATCACGGAAATGCCCATTCCTCAGACAGAAAAGGAAATACGGGGATTTTTGGGAAGACTCAACTTCATTAGCAGGTTTATCTCCCAACTCACAGCAACCTGTGAGCCGATCTTCAATCTATTAAGGAAGAACTCCTCCATGAAATGGAATGAGGAGTGTCAAAAGGCCTTCCTTACAATCAAGAAAAAGCTAGTCAAAGCTCCTGTGTTGGTACCACCCAGGGATGATGTTACCCTATTTATGTACATGTCCATAATTGATAACGCCATGGGCTGAATGATGGGACAGAAAGACGATAGAGGCCAAGAACAAGTTATCTATTACCTCAGCAAAAGGTTCAGCAGCAGTGAACACAAGTACACTCTGATCGAAAATACGTGTTATGCTTTAGCATGGGCTTCCAGGAGGTTACAACATTACCTCCACGGTCACACAACCCATCTCATATCCCGCGTGGATCCTCTCAAGTACGTGTTCAACAAACCCATGTTAAATTGCTGGCTGTCCAGATGGCAGTTGATCCTATAACAATTTGACATCGTATATGTGACTCAAAAGTCCATCAAAGGTCAAGGAATCGCGGATCAATTGGCCGTCGCACCTTCAGGGGATTTCAAACCCTTGGAAACATATTCCCCCGATGAAGAAATAATGACAGTTCAGCAACATCATCAGTACGATACACGGCAAGCATGGAAGATGTATTTTGATGGAGCTATTAATCTGGAAGGTTATGGAGCTGAAGCAATTCTAGTATCCGCACGGGGAGCAGATATCAGCTGTCAGTCAAATTACAGTTTGTCAGCACCAACAATATGGCTGAGTATGAAGGCTGTCTCATGGGGCTAAAACTTGCCCGTTCAATGGGCATCAGGCGGTTAACTGTCTTTGAAGATTCAGAGTTGGTAATCAGACAATCCACCAGAATCTATCAAACTAAAGAGCTACATTTGCTGCCTTACCATCGGCAGGTTTTACAGATGGTTTTGGAGTTCAAAGAAATCCCCTTTCTATACATTCCTTGTAATAGGAATGACTTTGCAGATACATTAGCAACTTTGGCTTCCTTGATTCGCATATCAGACAAGGAACACTTGCCAAGCGTCACAATTTCCCTGCACAAGGCCCCAGCCTATGGGAATTACGTTGGAGAAGTAACGGATGAGCTACCTCCCATCCAACATCCTTGGTATCAACGTATCAAGGAACATCTACGAGACGGATCTACACCCGTTGAGGCGAGCCCGATTGAAAATAGGCGGATCCATCGAATTGCTATGAAATTCTACCTGAGTCGAGATGCGTTCTACAAAAGAGATGTTGGACTAGGTCTCCTCAGATGTTTACACAAAGATCAAGCCCAAAGGCTTATGGATGAAATCCATGGCGGAGTCTGTGGCCCCCACATGAGTGACCCCCTCCTTGTCAAGAAGGTCCTCAGGACAGGACATTATTGGCTATCTCTCAAAGCTGATTGCAATGACCACGTTAGGAGATGCTATCAGTGCTAGATTCATGGGAATGCTATACACGCCCCTCCACGGGTACTCCACAGTATGAGTTCACCTTGGCCCTTCTCAATGTGGGGAATGGAAGTTATCGGGCCCATCGAGCCTAAAGCCAGTAATGGTCATCGGTTTATCTTCACCATGATCGACTACTTCACCAAGTGGGTAGAAGCAGCCTCCTTCCCTAGGGTTACTAAAGAAGTCATCATTTCTTTTCAGAAACAATGTCATTTGTCGATATGGACAACCAGAGGTGATTGTGTAAGACAATGCCAAGAACCTCAACAACAAAATGATGGAGGAATTATGCAGTAAATTCCAACGGTGCTGTTGAAGCAGCTAACAAAAACATCAAGAAGATTATGCAAAAGATGTCTCCCAACCATAAATGTGACACCCCCAAATCCGGTACTTCCATTTCCATAGGATTTGGTGTTCACTGCAAACATCATCCATCTATCTACCCATAAATAAATGCAAACCATGCAATAGATAGAAATAATCATAAATCTCCCCTTATGGGGTTACATCAACTACATAATAAATATATCTCAGGTTATTCTAACATTAAATCATCTGTGCAGAAACATAAACAAATAAGTCTTAAGTAACATCAATTCTAACTATCATTACATAACCACATAACTAATCAATCTTCATTACTTGCTAAGCTTGCCCTTGCCTTTACTAGTGGAAGGCTCGTCTGCTCTTTCGTTCTTAACTGCAATGTTATTATTACGGAAGAGTGAGCACGATTGCCCACAAGTATAGCAATATAACAATAAATAATAACATGCGAGAGAAATAATACTTCGAATATAAAAACACAACTTTTGAATCAAGAATGAATAACAAGAATCAAAAGAAATTCTGAGGGTCGTAAGACCTTGAACTATGTCCTAGGTTGTCAAGTGTTTATTTTTGAAACCTTTAACAATCATAAGACTATGGACTCTTCTTCTCGTACTTAGGGGGATCAGCCCTTAGTACCGTACTGTGCACAATATCTTAACGCTAACGCATAAGTAAATCCCTTTGCAGGGTTGTTTATCTCAGTTTGACATTCGAGTCCGCACCAAAAGAAGTTTGGTTTGGATAATTCAATAAGGGTTCTGAAATTTATAACGTTCATCAACTATGGACTAGTCGAATCAATAAGGTTCACTAGTCTAACAAGGTTCAACAATAATGATATTCAAATTGAATAATAATCTCAAGAAGTATACAATAGAACAAATATTGTATAACAAATTCATGCTTTGAAAGGATAATAAATCTTTAATATAACAATTCGAACTTGAATAATAGTAATGAGATTTTACTCAAGGTAAATAATAAACTTGAACAATGATAACAAGTAGGGGTAGGAAACTTGCCTCGTGCGTAGATTACACTTTAACTAAACTCGTTCTTTGATTTAAATCCTACATATCAATTACGTTCACAATACCAGTCAATTACAACGTACTAAACATCATAAGTTTATTCTTTTGTCTAACTCAAATTCATGACTATACTTAGTCAATTACTACACTTATTGCCAAAATTAGATTTCACAAACAATAAGTTAACTATGCATTAGATCATTCAATTCACATGTAATTGTGTTATGGACGTGTTAAGAATTTATTTTAACACCTCATTATATGTCTAACAAGTTTTTATGTTCATTAGATTAGTTTAATAACACATTTCTAGACATAAACATTTTAAAAAAAAACTCATTTACAGGCCGTTATTCTCGCTAAGTGGCGTGCATGGTGCCACTTTTTTACTGGTCTCAGTCGGTTGGGTGTAGGTCACCAAGGCTGGTGATTGATGGAGGACATGCACATGAAGTCTCGAAGTTCGGAGTCAGCGCCAGCGGAGCGACACTCAGATTCAGATTCAATTTCAGTTCACGAAGAACACAGAATTCAGCGAAATAGACACTACATAATCATTAATTCTCCAAATTAAACATACCCACATGTTAGAATTCATATATAATCCATACCCAACACTTATAGAGTGATTTTAACCCACATAATCACAGAATTAAATTATGCAAATTGTACTGTTCTTGATGTTCTTGAACACAAACATGGAATTTAATACTACGGATTCGTTATAAGGCAAAATCCAACCATTCAAGTTTTGTTTTGTTCGTTTTAGCATGCATAATCACATATAAGTGGAAATTTTATAGAAAAATTTATGGTTGACATATTAAAGTTACGTATAAGGGCCATATGGCCAAAACCCATACTCTGTAACTTTTGATCAACATATACGACTTGTTTTATGACGCTGATGATATGGTAACTTATATAATATATAATTAAATACAATTTGATACATATTAATACATACACAACCCATAAACATTACTCTTTTCCCAAATACAGAGGTTTAAACAAAAACTTTGAAAGCCATTTTCATGAAATCTTAATGACGTAAAAGAGAAATTGGGTTTGGAGAAATTACCCAGAGTATAAAGTGTATAATTGTAGGCTTAGGTGCTTTCTTCAATCACTGAGTTTCTCACAGAATTCTCTGAATTCTCTCTAAAATCTCTCTGGCTCTTAGTGTTGCTTTTCTAGACTTAGCAGAAAACAAAAGAAAAGAATACGTATAAAGGAAAGGAACTGACGCGCATTATGGCAGTTACCCATCATTGGATTAACTGCCCATAACTCCCACTAAGGCCATGTTTGGCTAGGCTAGAATAGGTTTCAAAAACCATTTAATTTAATAAAACTTTATCATATTGTTTAATTAGTGTCACACTCCTTCATGAAATAAATCAATATCTTATTTAATTTATTTTAAATAAAATATAGTAATTTCTCATTAATTCACATAGTCACATAATTGAATTTCTCATTTAATAATAACGTCGAATGACTAAATCTCTAATTAATAATTAAAATAACATTGGGCTTATTAAATATTCTTTTAATATAATAAGCTCACATAATTACATACATCGAATAATAAAATTCTTCACATCAATTTAATAAATGTAACACATATAATTAAATTAATCTACCACAATTTCATCAATTAATTATTTAATCTAATAATTAAATCATCGAAAATATTTATTTACTTCAATAAATATTAAAATTAAATTACAAAAATCTCGTTCGTCACATCTTTCCCCCCTTAAAAGGATTTTGTCCCCAGAATCAAGACTCAATAATTTTGACCCATTACATTCTCCCCCCCCCCCTAACAAAGATTCTGTCCCCAGAATAGCTTACACAAAATTTAATTAAATAAATGAGGGTAATTCTTCAACATATTCTCTTTGAGTTCCCACGTAGCTTCTTCAGCGTTGTGGTTCCTCCAAATTACCTTAACAGAAGGTATTACTTTATTTCTGTGAACTTGTTCTTTTCTGTCGACAATTTGAACAAGAATTTCTTCGTAAGATAAGTCTTTTTCAAAATGTAGGGGTTCGTATTCAATTACATGCTTGTAATCGGGTTTGTAGGGTCGTAAAACAGAAACATAGAAGAATCTATGGACATTCTCTAGAGCTGGAGGTAAGGCTACCTCATAAGCAGCTTCTCTGACCCTTCTCAGAACTTCAAAGGGTCCAATGAATCTTGGGCTTAATTTGCCTTTCTTTCCAAACCTGATCTTTCCCTTCCAGGGAGAGACCTTTAAGAACACGTAAATTCCCGGTTCAAATTCGATATTTTTATGATGTGGATCAGCGTATTTCTTCTGTCTATCTTGAGCTGCTACCAGTCGTGCTCGGATCACTTTGACTATTTCTGCTGTCTGCTATACCAATTCTGGGCCTAGCAATTGTCTTTCGCCAACTTCATCCCAATAAAGTGGAGTTCTGCACTTTCTGCCGTATAACGCTTCGTAAGGCGGCATGCCTATACTAGCGTGGTAATTGTTGTTGTAGCCAAACTCTACTAACGGTAGGTGATCATCCCAATTTCCTTTAAAGTCCATCACACAGGCTCTTAGCATATCTTCTAATGTCTGAATCGTTCTCTCACTCTGTCCGTCTATTTGAGGGTGGTATGTTGTACTCATTCCCAATTACGTTCCCATGCATTCCTATAGACGTTTCCAGAAATTCGATGTAAAGCGCGGATCACTATCAGAAACAATTGACACCGGCACTCCGTGCCTCGAAACAATCTCTTTCACATATAACCTTGCCAACTGATCTAAGTTGAATCTGATTTTGATCGGAAGGAAGTGTGCAGATTTTGTCAATCGGTCAACGATAACCCATACTGCGTCGTAGCCTTTCTGAGTCGTCGGAAGGCCAACCACAAAGTCCATTGTAATATGTTCCCATTTCCATTCTGGGATCTCTAACGGTTGTAGCAATCCACTTAGTCTCTGATGTTCCGCTTTCACTTTCTGACAGGTCAGACACTTGGCAACACATTCTGCAACATCACGTTTCAAATTCGGCCACCAGGAGTGTTGTCGAAGATCTTGATACATCTTGGTACTACCAGGGTGAATCCAATATCGTGAACTGTGAGCCTCGCTCAAGATGTCTTCCTTAATCTCTTGTACTGGCGGTACCCAAATTCTGCTCTCAGATCTTAGTATTCCTTCCTTATCCATCTTAAATCTTTGTTTGGTTCCTTTAGATATCTTCTTTGTCACCTTTTTGCAGTCATCGTCCTGAAGTTGAGCCTCCTTAACTTTATCCAGTAGGGTTGTACCAGATTGCATCTGAAATAGCTTCTCATCAATCTCCATAGGATACTTCACTTCCAATTCTAGTTTCTCTATTTGTGCAATTAGCTCCTCCTAAGCAGTCAACATCATCAACTTCTCCCAACCCTTTCTACTTAAGGCATCGGCAACGACATTCGCCTTACCTGGATGGTATAAAATCTCACAGTCGTAGTCCTTAATTAACTCCAACCACCTTCTTTGACGCATATTGAAGTCCTTCTGCGTGAAAATATATTTCAGACTCTTATGGTCGGTATATATTTCACACTTCTCCCCGTAGAGATAGTACGTCCAAATTTTCAAAGAAAAAACAACTCGCAGACTAACTCCAAGTCGTGGGTCGGATATCCCTTCTCGTAATCCTTCAATTATCGTGATGCATACACAATGACTTTGCCGTTTTGCATCAGCACACATCCAAGTCCTTTATGCGACGCATCACTATAAACAACAAAATTTCCTGTGTCATCTGGAAGAGATAACACCGGTGCTAAACTTAACCTCTTCTTTAATTCTTGAAAGCTTTCCTCACACTTCTCCGTCCAAACAAATTTCACCGATTTGCTAGTCAAATTCGTCAACGGAGTTGCGATCTTGGAAAAATCCTGAATAAATCTTCTGTAATAACCCGCTAATCCAAGAAAACTTCTTACTTCCGACAATGTCTTCGGCTGATCCCAATTAATTACATCTTAGACTTTGGAGGGATCCACCGAAATTCTGTCCTTATCAATCGCATGTCCTAGAAATTATACCCTTTCGATCAAGAATTCACATTTTGAAATTTTGGCATACAACTTCTCCCTTCTCAATACTTCCAATGTTAATCTCAAATGATCTTCTTGTTCTTCCTTGGTTTTCGAATAAACCAAAATGTCATCTATAAATACCACTACGAACTTGTCCAAAAACGGCTTGAACACACCATTCATTAGTCCCATAAATGCTGCAAGAACATTCGTAAGACCAAACGACATTACCAAAAATTCGTAGTGACCATATCGTGTTCTAAACGCTGTCTTTGGTACATCCTCTGGTCTCACCTTCAGTTGATGATAACCGCTTCTCAAGTCTATCTTGGAAAAGTATTTCGCTCCCTTCAATTGATCAAACAGGTCACCGATCCTCGGTAATGGATATCTGTTCTTGATCGTGACCTTATTAAGTTCTCTATAGTATATGCAGAGCCGCATTGTCCCATCCTTCTTCTTTACAAATAAAATCGGCGCTCCCCACGGTGATACACTTGGTTGTATATACTTCTTGTTCAGTAATTCTTGTAGTTGGACCATCAGTTCTTTCATCTTTACCGGTGCCATTCGGTATGGTGCCTTCGATATTGGAGCCGTTCCTGGAGCCAAATCGATCATGAATTCAACTGCTCTATCTGGAGGAAGTCCCGGCAAATCATTCGGAAATACATCTACAAAATCTCTCACTACTGGTATCTCATCTATTTTCGAATTCTCTTTACGACTATCGACTATGTAAGCTAGATATCCTACACAGCATTGCCTTAACAACCTCCTGGCTTGCATCATCGTTAGATAACTCGCTTGTTTGGGCGACTTGCTACCATAAAACACAACCTTTGACGGAGTCATAAGGTTAATACGCTTCTTCTGGAAGTCAATTACCGCCCCATAATTGGATAACCAATCCATACCCAAAATAACGTCAAATTCCCCGAGTCGAATAGGGATAAGATCTACGTTCATGATATTCCCCTTAATATCCACTCTACAGTTCTTATGCACGTACTTAACAGAGATTATTTCTCTATTCACAATTTCTATGTTCATAGGGTAATCAAATTCATCCTTAGGCAAATCTAAATTCTTAGCAAAGTCATCGGATATAAAGGAACAAGTAGCACCCGAATCAAATAAAACATAAGCATTAATTTTATTGATCGGAATGATACCTGACACCACATCATGAGATTGAACTGCATCCTGCACTGTCAATGTTGAAAGTCCTGGAAGTCGGTCGGTTTGTTGTGATTGGTCCGGTGATAGTTAAGGCATTTCCACTGTTGCTTCCCCGATTTCCTCCAGATCCTGACCCTCCCGATCCCTTCTTAGGACAGTCTCTTGCCATATGGTTCTTCGAACCACAAGTGAAACAATCACCCTTCTTTGGGTTTGGACAGTTTGGTGCTATGTGGCCTTCCTGACCACAATTGTAGCACACTCGCTTCCCTTTCATGCAAACTCCCAAATGAGCTTTTCCGCAACTTGAGCACGCTTCGATCATCTTCTTCTGCCCTCCTTGTTGACTTCCAGCTGACGAGTTATCCGTCCACCTCCTCTTCTAATTATGACTACCCCCAGTGCTACTCCCACTAGTCTTGGTATTACCTTCATTCTCACTCTTTTTCTTCTTCTACTCTTGATTATACTTGGTCACCGCATCGCTTCCACCTTCAACGAGGATGGCCTTTTCCAGTACTCCAGCAAAAGTGTTTATCTGAAACATTGATACCTTACTATATACCCAAGTCTTTAGTCCTTGTTCGAATCTTCTGGGTTTTCTCTCGTCCGTGTGTACTTGAGACGGGGCGAACCTCGCCAACTCGTTGAATCTAGCCGCATAATCAAGTACGCTCATATTTCCTTGCTTCAATTCCAGAAATTGAACCTCCATCTGGTTCTGCGAGCTGGTCGGGAAATACATCTCGAAGAACATCTCCTTAAATCTCTCCCAAGTAATTACACCTTCACCTCCACGAACTTTGTTTGCTTGCCACCAATAGCTAGCTTCAGACTTCAGCATAAACGTTGTAAAGGAGGTCTTTTGGTCTTCTCTAACCCTAGCGACGTCGAAAACCTTCTCCATTACCATAACTCATGTTTGAGCCTCGATCGGGTTCATGGAACCTTTAAATTCTGGCGGTCCCACCGCCTTGAAATCCTTAAATGTAGTATTTGGTGGAGCTTGAGGTTAATTACTCATTACTCCAGCTAGCAAGTTAACTAATTGCTGAATAGGATTAGCATTGGCGTTATTGTTGTTATTCGTATACTCTTCCTGAGCTGGTTGACGTTGTTGTCTTCTTCTTGGCGGCATAATTCTGTTAAAATATATGCTTATAAGATCTTTGTTTATTTCTCTAAATAGTTAAGACATTACTAAAAGTTGATATATATTCATTCAAACTAAAAGTTTTAACCTCAAACGATAGCATCACTGCTATTTACATCATCTATCCTGAGATAAAGAATCTACAGGATTTAAAATATTAACATATTCCTTCGTTCATAAACACATCGGAATTTACATATTAACTACCAAATAGTTTTCACATAATTAAACTAATACTATCACTGTCTGTCAAGGCGCTGAATAGCCTTGCTACGCTCCTCTTCCATGATATGAGACATCATCATGTGATCCAGCATGTTCGATGGAAGTCCTTCGAACTGGATGGGGTACCTCAAAACTCGATCCTGGGCCTCATCCATTGCATGATTAAGTGTAGAGTATGTCTCTCCAAGCTTTGCCTTCTTTGCATAACCATCCTCTTCCGCAAGATCAGCATGACGTGACTCTCTCACCCAGCCTTCCTCTGCTATGATCAGCCTTTCAAAGCTTTCCTTCAGTTCCTTCTTCAACTTTTATATCTCTGCGATCTTATCTTCAGTTTGACCCTTCTCGTGGACCAAATCCCATTCTACATTTCCCAGTCGTGAGTGAAGAGTCGAAATCTCCCTCTCCTTTTCCTCGAGAGTAATATGTTAAATAATCGCCCGCTTAGTCAAATCATGCACCTCATCTCGTAACTCTACATTACGGTCGTATAATGTGTCATACATCTCAGCATCAATGGAGTGTTGTGGAAACTCCTCCTCTTCCTCTTCCTCTTCAAATTCCTCCTCAGGATCCTCCTCAGGACCAGTCTTAGGTTCATGCTCCTGACCAACAACGGTGATCAATGGAGATGACTCCCTCTGTACCAACTGTTCCCTAACGACATGAATGTCTCGGGGCTCCTCCTCTATAGGTACTGTAGGTACTCGGGGTTCCTCCTCCCCTGCTCGACTAGCTCCTCCAACATCCGACATCCTGACAACAAAATTTTGAGTTTTAGTTACTAAGTCGTACTAGCGAGCACATAGTTTAACACATAAGCACATAAAGTCTTTTATTATCTTAAATGAATTACAAAAATTCATTTCTTAGAACTCAATAAGAGTTTTCCATTACTATATTCTTTCTATAAGGCTACTACCTAAGGTTGTTCCCCCACCTAAGGTTCATAACCTATAGCTTTGACACCAACCTGTGACACCCCCAAATCCAGTACTTTCATTTCCACAGGATTTGATGTTCACTGAAATATCATCCATCTATCTACCCAGAAATAAATGCAAACCATGCAATAAATAGAAATAATCATAAATATCCCCTTATGGGGTTACATCAACTACATAATAAATATATCCAGGGTTACTCTAACCTTAAATCATCTGTACGGAAACATAAATAAATAAGTCTTAAGTAACATCAATTCTAATTATCATTACATAACCACATAACTAATCAATCTTCATTACTTGCTAAGCTTGCCCTTGCCTTTACTAGTGGAAGGCTCGTCTGCTCTTTCATTCTTAACTGCAATGTTATTATTACGCAAGAGTGAGCACGATTGCCCACAAGTATAACAATATAACAATGAATAATAACATGCGAGAGAAATAATACTTCGAATATAAAAACTCAACTTTTGAATCAAGAATGAATAACAAGAATCAAAAGAAATTATGAGGGTCGTAAGACCTTGAACTATGTCCTAGGTTGTCAAGTGTTTATTCTTGAAACCTTTAACAGTCATAAGACTATGGACTCTTCTTCTCGTACTTAGGGGGATCAGCCCTTAGTACCATACTCTGCACAATATCTTAACGCTAACGCATAAGTAAATCCCTTTGCAGGGTTGTTCATCTCAGTTTGACATTCGAGTCCGCACCAAAAGAAGTTTGGTTTGGATAATTCAATTAGGGTTCTGAAATTTAGAACGTTCATCAACTATGGACTAGTCGAATCAATAAGGTTCACTAGTCTAACAAGGTTCAACAATAATGATATTCAAATTGAATAATAATCTCAAGAAGTATACAATAGAACAAATATTGTATAACAAATTCATGCTTTGAAAGGATAATAAATCTTTAATATAACAATTCGAACTTGAATAATAGTAATGAGATTTTACTCAAGGTAAATAATAAACTTGAACAATGATAACAAGTAGGGTAGGAAACTTGCCTAAATGCGTAGATTACACTTTAACTAAACTCGTTCTTTGATTTAAATCCTACATATCAATTACGTTCACAATTTCAATTACAACGTACTAAACATCATAAGTTTATTCTTTTGTCTAACTCAAATTCATGACTATACTTAGTCAATTACTACACTTATTGCCAAAATTAGATTTCACAAACAATAAGTTAACTATGCATTAGATCATTCAATTCACATGTAATTGTGTTATGGACGTGTTAAGAATTTATTTTAACACCTCATTATATGTCTAACAAGTTTTTATGTTCATTAGATTAGTTTAATAACACATTTCTAGACATAAACATTTAAAAAAAAAACTCATTTCTGGGCCATTCTGCTAAGTGGTATTTGCGGTGCCACTTTTGTCTTTGGGTCTTAGCCGCTGCGATGTAGGGTCACTAGCTATTTGCGATCTTGACATTATTATATGGCTGAGTCTTAGGCACGAGTTGAAAGTGCGTGTACTGACTCAAATTATGAATTTTCCAGTTCGCGAAGAACACAAAATTCAGCGAAATAGACACTACATAATCATTAATTCTCCAAATTAAACATACACACATGTTAGAATTCATATATAATCCATACCCAACACTTATAGAGTGATTTTAACCCATTAAAACACATAATCACAGAATTAAATTATGCAAATTGTACTGTTCTTGATGTTCTTGAACACAAACATGGAATTTAATACTACGGATTCGTTATAAGGCCAAATCCAACCATTCAAGCTTTGTTTTGTTCGTTTTAGCATACATAATCACATATAAGTGGAAATTTTATAGAAAAATTTATGGTTGACATATTAAAGTTACGTATAAGGGCCATATGGCCAAAACCCATACTCTGTAACTTTTGATCAACATATATGACTTGTTTTATGACGCTGATGATATGGTAACTTATATAATATATAATTGAATACAATTTGATGCATATTAATACATACACAACCCATAAACATTACTCCTTTCCCAAATACAGAGGTTTAAACAAAAACTTTGAAAGCCATTTCATGAAATCTTAATGACGTAAAAGAGAAATTGTGTTTGGAGAAATTACTCAGAGTATAAAGTGTATAATTGTAGGCTTAGGTGCTTTCTTCAATCACTGAGTTTCTCACAGAATTCTCTGAATTCTCTCTAAAATCTCTCTGGCTCTCAGTGTTGCTTTTCCAGACTTAGTAGAAAACAAAAGAAAAGAATACGAATAAAGGAAAGGAACTGACGCGCATTATGGTCAGTTAGCCATCATGGGTTAACTGCCCATAACTCCCACTAAGGCCATGTTTGGCTAGGCTAGAATAGGTTTCAAAAACCATTTAATTTAATAAAACTTTATCATATAGTTTAATTAGTGTCACACTCCTTCATGAAATAAATCAATATCTTATTTAATTTATTTTAAATAAAATATAATAATTTCTCATTAATTCATATAGTCACATAATTGAATTTCTCATTTAATAATAACGTCAAATTATTAAATCTCTAAATAATAATTAAATTAATTAAAATAACATTAGGCTTATTAAATATTTCTTTTAATATAATAAGCTCACATAATTACATACATCGAATAAAGATTAAAATTAAATTACAAAAATCTCGTTCGTCACAATAAAGATTGGCCTGACCTATTGCCTCTGACTCTGTTAGCCTACAGAACCTCAATGCGCACTTCCACTGGGGCAACCCCCTACGCATTAACCTATGGGATGGAAGCAGTACTCCCCATAGAAGTTGAAATGGAATCCCTTAGAGTGTTGATAGATGCTCAACTGGATGAAGACCAATGGGTACAAGACAGGTATCACCAATTGTCTCTAATAGACGAAAGGCGAACCGCGGCTATCTTCCATGGTCAATTATATCAACAAAGGATCGCTAGATCCTACAACAAAAAAGTCCGGCTACGACAGTTTGAACAACATGACTTGGTTTGGAAGAAAATCCTTGACAACCAAGATCAATCTAAGGGAAAATTCGCTACTAACTGGGAAGGCCCGTTTGTTGTCAAAGAAGTATTGACATGAGGCGCTCTTAGATTGCAAGAAATGGATGGCGATGAGTTTCCACAACTCATCAACTCAAACGCCGTGAAACGGTACTATGTCTGAAGTAATTCACAAACACCCTGATTGTGACGCCCCAAAATAGGTATACAACACCCATTCTGAGTCGTCAAAATACATGGTACAGAAACAACTACAACTTTATATCTACAACATAAAAACTATGAGTTTAAATACAAATATTGTCATCTAGAAAATATCCACACTCAAATAAGTCCTCATTACAATTATTAATACATTATTTTACAAAAATGGTGAGGACTATTAAAACGACTTTCTAGAACCTTCATTCCATACCTCGACTAGTACTCGCTACATTCTCGCCTCCTGAGAAGAAAAATGGAACAAAAAGGAAAAGGGTGAGCTCAACTAGCCTAGTAAAGAATATTATGACTAAGATAACATAGAACAAATTATCGTTAGTCTTCAACAGGGAAAAATCTAATAGAATACAATAGACAACCAGTTTTAAATCAATCTTCGCAGCGGAAATAATAATTCATTAGAAGAGTTAAGTAGAGAATGCAAACTACTACCTTCTATATATGAATTTAAAAGTTCATTGTCGATATTTTATCCCTGTAACATCAATCAATATATATCTGGAATTAAATATTCATCTTTTCACTACAGGCCAAAGATATTCATCAGTTGGTCATGTTCATCTAAACACTTGTTCATCTTTGCACTACGGACCAAAGATATTCATCAGAAAATCATTCATCTTTGCACTATATGCCAACGATATTCAGTAATATCATCATTTAGGACTGAGGATGATGAAAAATATTTTAAAGAAAACGAATCCGATGAAACAAAAGAATAAATATTAAGGATTAAGTATTTCGACTATTCCATGTCCAAAAATACCTCATAAATAATTATAGTGGAGTAAAATTCAAGAATGATCAAAACATGAATACAATCAAAGCTAGTATCCATAATATATATTTTGGACGAAAAACAAAAATTTAATTTGTCTGTGAATAGTGTCGTATAAGTGAATAGTAACCCCGACACAAAAAGACAAGAATTTCACAAGAAAAATCTTACCAATATTCCGGCATAATGATATTGAAAGAAATAATATCATTTAAAAAAATAATATCCCTTACCTCGTAAAGACAATACTTCTAGTTGAAACACCGGATATAGGCTATGACTTGAACTTGCACCGTATAGCAACACTCAAAGTATTAGATTACTCACAAGAATACGCTCAATATATCGAGAGAGAAAAAGAGAAAAAACTTCAGTTTCTGGTGTGATTTTCAATTCTAACCTAAGCACCCTATTTATAGGAAAATGCTTAGAACATAAAAGCAGAAAATTTAATAAAATATTATTATTTATTTTACAAATTCATACGCCCACTTTTATCAACTGATTTCTGCCACCATGCACATGTTAATGATGCCCACAAAATGAAAAAAAAAATGTTTTTCTTTAAAAAAATTATTTAAAACTTCAAAAATTAATTATTTCGGAATTTTGGAACTTCAATAATTCATAACAAATTGCCCTTTTATCAGAAAAATTCGAACCTCATGTATTTTGCACAGGAAATTTCATTCTCTACAACTTTGCAGAAGAAAGTTTTTCCAAATTCCAAACAAAAATTAACCGAAATCCACAAACGGGCGATTTTACAATCTATAATCAAATTTCAGTCAAGAAATGGGCCCACAGACATGTTAAACAACTTTTGCAACAAAAATACTCTTCCTCCTCATATACTCATATATCCCACATTCATTGTAAAAATATCATCATTATTATATTATAATAATATAATAAAATATTATTTTATCAGAAAAGATAAAATATCGATTTTCAACAATTGTCACTTTAAAAAATTTCTCCATCTATATCCACATAAAATCAATATTTTCCTCATCATATAAATCAATAATTAATTATTCACAAATAATATTATAGAATCACAAATCGTGACGTGCAGGTTCCGAGGAAAGAGGGGCTTTCAATAAGGATTTCTCCTTCTTGGCGCACAATTAGGTGATCAAACCTCTCCTTGAGGCAGAACTTTCTAGACATTGCCAATAATGTTATCTAATAATATTATTGAGGATAATATGAATTATTGCTCTAGATAATGGAAAATCTTGTGTAGTGACAATTATTGAAACAACGGTAATATAAAATATCAACGTAGCAATTATTGAATCAATAAAATAAAATCTTTGAGCGATAATTCTTTGTAACAATTATTGAGTAGTGCCTTCTTACGTAAGAATCAATAATTGGTCCAATCTGGTACTCTTCTGCAACAACAGCGACATCGTGTTTTAACCACCGGTATTCCAATAGTATTAGCAGTAACAACTACTGGCCGTTATTTATAAACAGCTTATACTTGTCATTTTCTTCATCTAATCTCTTTCTGTTATGGGGCCCACACAAGGCTGCACCGTCGTATGAATATTCCCCGACAGCAAGAATATTCCACGACCAAACAAATATTCTCCGATAAAAATGAATATTTTATAACCACTTGCTTATTTAAAATATTTGCGCATTTTACCCATAACTAACCACATTAATCAAATCAACCCTTACTATTTCAAAATGATAAATAGAGGAAATTAAATTTCATTTATTAATAATTTGGGGTCTTACAACCTCCTCTCCTTATGAAATTTCGTCCTTGAAATTGACGTACGTACCTGGTGTTTCAAAAAGATGAGGATACCTCGCTTTCATTTTCGTTTCCAACTCCCAGGTCATTTCCTCAATAGTATGGTTTCTACACAAAACTTTAACTTGTGGTATGACCTTCGTGCGTAGGATATGCTCCTTCCTATCCAAGATCTTGACAGGTACCTCTTCGTCTGTTAAGTCTTCGGCTATCTCGTCCGGTTCTAACTCAAAAACATGGTTTGGGTCTTTCACATATTTATGTAGCACAGATATATGAAAAACATTATGAACACGAGATATACTTGGAGGTAACGCGAGTCTATAGGCCACATTTCCTACTCGGTCAAGAATCTGAAATGGACCAATAAATCATGGATTGAGCTTTCCTCTCTTCCCAAATCTTGTAACTCCTTTCCATGGAGCCACACATAACAATACAGATCCCCAATGCCAAATTCCACGTCCTTTCGATGAAGATCTGCATAACTCTTTTGTCGATCCTGTGTCGTTTGTATACGTTATCGAATCGTTTAGATCTTCTCTGTAGTCATTCGTACCAACTCTGGTCCCAACAACATTGCTTCTCCTACCTCATCCCAACATACTGGAGAGCGACACTTTCGTCCATACAATGCTTCAAATGGAGCCACACCTATACTTGCTTGATAACTGTTGTTGTAGGAGAATTCCACCAATGGTAGGTACTTATCCCAACTCCCTTTGAAATCTAGACACAAAGTCTTAATAGATCTTCAAGAGTTTGAATAGTCCTCTTTGATTGCCCATCCGTAAATCCGTGCCCATAGCTTTTTGCAAGCTAACCCAAAATCTTGAAGTGAATCTTGGGTCACGATCCAAAACTATGGATACTGGCATGCCATTCAACCTCACAATCTCATTCACGTACATACTAGTAAGACGTTCAAGGAATAAGTCTCCGTGTCGCAAGAAATGAAGCGAGACTTGGTTAATCTATCAACAATAACCCAAATAGCATTTATGCCTTGAGAAACCGTGGGAAGACCCATAACGAAATCCATGGTAATGTGTTCCCACTTCCATTTCGGAATCTCAAGTGGTTGCAATGGACCCTTTGGCACTTGATGCTCTGCCTTTACACATTGACAAGTTAAACACCTCGAGATAAACTTTGCAATCTCTCTCTTCATATTGTTCCACCAAAATGTATGTCGAAGATCACTATACATTTTGGTACTTCCAGGATGGATTTCAAATGATGTATTGTGTGCCCCCATCATAATCTTGTACTTCAAACCAGAATCGTTAGGAACACAAAGTCTGGAGTGGACTCGAAGTATTCCTTCTTCATCGATTCTTGCTTCTGGAATAACACCTTCTTTCACTTTCTTCTTCATACGCATCAGCTCCGGGTCTGTGGCTTGAGCAAATTTAACTTCATCAATTAAAGTTGGTTCTATGCGTATACTTGACATCATCGCACTCGTTCCTGCATATAATCTTCTACTCAACGCGTCAGCTACCACGTTTGCTTTTCTAGGATGGTATTAAATAGTGTGGTCGTAATCTTTCAACAGCTCGAGCCAACGTCGTTGCCGCATGTTAAGTTCTTTTTGAGTGAAGAAATATTTGAGGCTTTTATGGTCTGAATATATCTCCACTTTCTCCCCATATAGATAGTGCCTCCAGATCTTTAGCACGAAAACGACTTCTGCCAACTTTAGATCATGAGTAGGATAATTCCTCTCATATTCTTTAAGTTGTTGCAAGGCATAGGCTATAACTTTCCCACGTTGCATGAGAACACATCCTAGCCCTTTGCTCAAGCATCATCATGAGATAACAAATCCATCCGAACCAGATGGTATGGTCAAAACAGGTGCCGAAATGAGTCTCCTCTTAAGCTCTTGGAAACTCTTCTCGCATTCCTCGCTCCATACAAATTTGATATCTTTCCGAGTCAGCTGAGTTAACGGGGTAGCGATTCGAGAAAACCCTTCCACGAATCTCGATAATAACCAACTAAGCCCGTAAAGCTCATTATCTCGGCCACCGTCTTTGGTTGCTCCCAACTTTGTATTGCTTCAATCTTCGCCGGGTCAACAGATACTCCATGTTTTGACACCACGTGCCCTAGGAATGCTACTTCCTCAAGCCAGAACTCGCATTTCTTCAACTTAGCATATAGCTTGTTTTCACGCAGCCTTTGGAGTACCAGCTTCAAATGGTGCTCATGATCTTCATGGCTTTTGGAATATATGAGGATGTCATCAATAAAGACAACAACAAACTGATCCAAATAATCCTTGAATACTCGGTTCATCATATCCATGAAAGCCGCATGAGCATTAGTCAATCCAAAAGACATGACTAGGAATTCATAATGCACGTCTTAGAAGTTTCGAAAGCGGTCTTGGAATATCCTCGGTTTTACCTTTGATGATGATATCCAGAACGAAGATCGATATTTGAAAAGAATTGTGCTCCTTATAACTGGTCAAACAGGTCATCAATACGAGGTAGCGGATACCTATTCTTGATAGTGACATGGTTTAATTCCCGATAATCGATACAAAGTCGCATACTCCCGTCTTTCTTCTTTATAAATAAAATAGGAGCACCCCAAGGAGATGTACTAGGACGAATGAAACCGATGTCCAACAACTCCTGTAGTTGGAACTTCAACTCCTGAAGTTCAATAGGAGCCATACGATATGGGGGTTTTAGAAATGGGCTTTGTACCAGGTTCAAGATCAATAAAGAATTCAACTTCACGTTTCGGGGGTAGATCGGGAAGTTCTTCAGGAAATACGTTAGGAAAGTCAATAACAATAGGAATATTATTCAAATATGACGTGTCTTTATTCAAATCCATAACATGGGCTAAGAAAGCTTGACATCCGTTTTTTAATAAACGAATGGCTTTATGGCTTGATATAACAGTGATTGATTTTAATGGCATAGTTGCTTGAATTCTCACAACAGGTTGGTTAGGAATATAAAAACTAACAACCTTACGAAAACAATCAATTTTGGCATGATGAGTAGTTAACCAATCAATCCCTAAAATCACATCAAAAACAATTATCTTTAAAGAGATAAGGTCAACAGGTAATGTGATGGTGCCAACTTGGATCAAACAAAATTTATAAATAGTGGATGTGATGAAAGTTTCTCCTAACGGAGTCTCCACAGATAAATCAAAGTCTAATTTCTCCAAAGTCAAGTTTAAACGTTGAGCACAAGCAGGAGAAATAAATGAATGGGTAGCACCGGTATCTAGTAAGGTATAAACTTCGCATGAATTTATGATTAGCTTATCCGTGATCACCTCGTTTGGGTTCTTCGAATGCTAACAAGTCACGACAAACGCTCTTCCAGGAACCGTTGACTTTGACTTTTCTGGGACAACCTTTTAAGTCACCATCCTCACTGGACTTGGTTTCGCTACAATACAATCTCGAGCGATATGTCCTTCCTTTCCACAATTATAGCATACTTTGAACTGTTGTGGACAGTTTGGGCTAATATGTCCCTCTTTTCCACATTTATAGCATACGACCGGTGGTCGTTCTCCTCCTTTAAAACCAGTTGCTGTTGGTGCTGACGTCTTCACAGTGTCATTGTTGAATCTCCTCTTTTTAAAATCTCCCCCCAACTTGATTCTTCTATTTTCATGGCCACGATTACCACCAGAGTGGTTGCCGCTCTTGTCCGTATTTTTCTTTCTCCGCTGGTTATCGTTGTTACGATGGCTCATCACATCACCGGTATGATGATCTGGTTGTGGTCCCTCGATTGACCATACTCGTTATCTCACTCTAATAATTGAGTCCTGTTGACAACATCTGAATAGAGAGAAAATTTATAAGAAATGAGATATTGACGTATGTCGGGTTTCAAACCTCTCAGAAACATCCGCATCATACGTTCTTCATTCTCCACCAAATGAGGTGCAAACCTGGACAACTCTGCAAACTTTGCCTCATACTGGGACACCGTCATGTTATTTGCTCCAGTCTAATATACTCTACCTCCTTCATATGACTAATACTTTCAGGAAAGTACTTGTCATTGAACAGTTTCTGAAATGTCTCCCAAGACATGCTGAGTGCGGTTGGATGGGTACGCTTCACAGACTCCCATCAGTAGTCTGCCTCGCCATGGAACATAAAGGTGGCGAATGGAACCTTCTGTTCCTCCGTGCATCCCAAGACATCGAATATCTTGGTAATTAGTTTAACCCACGTCTCTACCTTGATCGGATCCGGCTTTCCAATAAATTTTGGTGGTCCCAACTCTTTGAACTGCTTGGCTGTGACAAACCGTGAATTGCTATCATTTCCTCCTGTATTTTGTACACGAGTCTCCCTCGCCTGATTTTGCATGAACTACAAAAAGCTTCTAAACATCCCATCGTTCATCATCTGCTCAGTGGTGTTGTTCACAGGAGGAACATTGCCAGCCTGTTGCACGTTCTCTTCGTTGGTGAGCAAAGGTGTCTCCACGGTATCATTTACTCCACTGTTAACATTCTCAGTCGACATTCTCAAATACTGCCATAAAACAACGGTTAATTTAACAAATTAACATATCACATAATATCCCTATATTATGACCAACCAACAAAAAAGCTTAGGTAGGTGATGAGTGAGTTTTATTCCCATGAATTGGATACATTCGAGCTTAATTTATTGTTGTTCTTAAGTCTTTTAGGATGTTTTTATGTGTTTGTGTCTATTCATGCATGTTTTATGTTATTTTAGAGGAATTGGGACAAAAGTTACATGGATCGATGTTTGGGGTGGCTAGATTCGTGTTTTCGGCTTACCATTTACACAGCAGCTACTTCGGAACCAATTTGACTATAGCTCCTGACATTATTTCGACAAACTTCAAGAATGAAATTTGTAGATCTACTTCTCCTCTTTCCGGAACATCTTGAATCATAAAAATCGGAGTTCGGACGAAGAATTTATTGCCATTTTCCCAAAGGGCGTGAATGAAAATGTCGATTTTGGGCCGTAGCAGGGGCACGATTTTTAGTGTATTTTCTTACAATGGCACGGGCGCTTAGGGGCGAACTCGGTAGCGCCGTTGCCAGTATTTGAACAAGCTGGGGAAGGGTTTGGTGCGGCGACTGGACACGTTTTGGGCGAATTTTGACACCTTTTGACCCCAAATAGGATAGGGTTGTTCCAAAACTAAAAATTGTACTTGTAACCTATAAATACATGATGTAAGGCATAAAATAAAGGGAGATTACATAGCTTAGCCTAGATTAAACACTCCTTTAGATTAGAAAATAACCCTAGTTCTTATTAGTTTTGGAGATTGAAAGCAACTTGGAGACCATTGAAGATCAAGAGCAAGAGCAAGAGGGAGCATCAGTTTTGACAATGATTCTATTCTCTTCTCTCATCTTACTTTTATCTTTTGATGTCTATTAGGTTGTGGATTCTTGGTTTTAATTCATTAATTATGAACTAACTATTTTGAGATTTCAATTGAACTTTTTATGGCTATGAATTAGTTATTCATTATATTCTAATTATTTATGTTAAAGTGAGTTGTTTATCTTGTCTTGTCGTATTGCTTAATTATTTGATCAATAATTACTTTGTTACTCTAGAAGGAATTGGAAGAGGAATTCTAGGGTTAGAAGCTGGGCATGATATCATGTGACTTAGTTATTTGCATGGTGAAAAATTAGGTTTGTGAATTGAATGGAAATATCATCACATGCATGTAACACGTAAGGAATTGGGATTGGAAAGAGTTTAATTCAATTGTTTTGCATAGGAATATAGCAAGATTAATCTGGATTAAATAGAAGGCAATTGATCACTTGGAAAAGGACTTTTGGCATTTGAGAATTCTCATTAACAATTCAATAGGCATAATAATTGGGATAATTGGATAATTGATTTATAATTCATAATTGGGGATATTGAAGTCTTAATCTTTATTTATTTGAATTCATTCGTTAAAATCTTAGTTTTAATTAGTTAATTTAGTTTTCTTAATTAGAAAAAACACGATTTGAGATTGTTTAAATAAAATTAGTTTGGTTAAGAATTAGTACTTGGTGATTTTTATTAAATAATTCCTCGTGGGAACGATACTCTACTTTCACTTTATTACTTGTTAATGTGTATACTTGCGTATTCATTGATTGCGAAATTGATCAACAAGTTTTTTGGCGCGTGATTCTTGGGAATTTATTTAATAATTAGTTTCCAATATTAATTTCAATCAAATTAGTCTTAATTTAAACATTTTATTTTTATTTTAATTCTCTTTCTATATTTCTCTCTTTTCGGTACCATGGTTGGCTTTGTGTATCAATGGCCATACACGAACATGACTCAACCAAAGGAGGCGGAGATTGAAAGACTCGAGAAACTTTTACGCATTGTCGGCCTGATTGAGACACTTTCGAGGATGTTTGAAGCTTTTTTGAAGCTCGGTGTCGTCAAAAAGTATGGCGGTTACTTGTGATTATTGTCTTTGGAAATCATCTGAGTCATCAATGCGCCATCGGTTCGAATAGGGTATAGTATAGTGGTGATTACCCCAATAATTATGTCTATCCCAACAACTATCATCGAGTTGGGGGTATCACCCGGATTTTTCATGGAGTAACAATCAAGGCTGCGGACTCAACCACCTAGACAACAAAACACCTCCGGATTTCAAAATCCAACTCAACAACAGAGAGGATATCAAGTTTGGAAGAAGCCTTGGAAAAATTCATTAGAGCTTCGACAAAAGAACGAGGAACAAGATAAGAAATTGAATCAAGTAGATCTTACTTTGCAATGCCATGGGGCATCGTTAAAGAATCTGGAAAATCAAGTGGAGCAGAGATAGCACGTCGTTGAATGTACCGTCCTCATATACACGGACCTATGACATGGATTCCGAGGGCGATGGAAGCCCAAGCCAAATCTACTGTTGGATGAGCCACGAGATGAAAAAGAGGAGACAAGTGGGGATAATGACAACAAGGTCGGTGAAGAACTAATTGTGAGAACCAATGATGATGAGCCAATGTTATTTATGCCTCAAGTGCCTTCTCCTCCACAGTTCAAGAGTCCGGTTAGATTTGCAAAACCTTGTCCGATTGGTAGTCATGTCGTCGTCAATACTCTTTGTGATGTAAAAGCAAGTACACCTTCGAAACCATGGTGCGATGACCTGGAAAAGATAGAAGAAGAAAGCTGTTGTAATCGACAAGCTTCAATACGAGAATATATTCGCAGACACAATGGAGAAACCACCTAGATCTTTGGGCGTTCTTGAATGTGATCTTATCTAAAGAAAGCATGCTAGGTGACTTTAATACAATGGCTATCGTAAATGGGAACCTACCAAAAGCTATATTATTTCCGATGGATGGA
This sequence comes from Panax ginseng, assembly GCA_020205605.1. Classification (NCBI taxonomy): domain Eukaryota; kingdom Viridiplantae; phylum Streptophyta; class Magnoliopsida; order Apiales; family Araliaceae; genus Panax; species Panax ginseng. Next base: position 42,249,235 of record CM035142.1, on the reverse strand, counting down.
GGGTTCCTCAACTTTTCGTAGGGAATTGGATAGAGAATTGAAGAAGTCAAATTTGAGACTATAAAACAAGCGCTTATTGGGAGGCAACCCAAGTTTAATTTTTATTAAGTTTTATATTAGTAGTTTTGAATTTGCATTTATTTAGGATTTAATAAAATTGCTTCTATCATGGTTTTCTGAGTTATTCAAGTCAAATTCAAGTGTGGTGCCCAATTTGTTCCATGTGCTTAGCCTATTCTCCAAACTTAGCGGCCAAGGAGGAAGATTGCTATATTTTCAGGGAAGTCATCTGCTTTAATTTTTTCTATTTCAGTCATTGAGGACAATGTCTAGTTTAAGTTTGGGGGCATTTTAGTGTCGTATTGCATATAGTTAGTTATTTACATTGTAGTTCGTTATGTTTTCGGGTTATTTACATTTAGTTGTTGCATTCGATTTTTTTTTTTTTTTAAAAAAAAATTTAAAAATCATAAAAATAGTAGTTAGTTTACTATGTTTGTTGCGATTAGTTTATATTTGCATGATTCCAATGTTAGATAGTAAAAGTCTATTTTGGCTAATGATGAGACTAGAGTTAAGTAGATAAGTATAGTATTGAATATTAGAGGCTATGATGTTTCTTGTTATGAATTGAATCTTTTCTGTTTGAACTGGTATAATCAAGGTTAATACGTTAATATGACTATGTTAAGCGATTAAGTTTAAATTGATACATAATGGATTTCTTAAGTATAATACTAGTGTGAAGGAATGAAAGACATGAATAGGCGGAGATGGCTAAATTTTGATAAAAACTTAAGTTTGGGGGTAAATTTTGGGGTATATAAGCTTTAAAAAAAACATGTTGACTCTTGTGGTGGGTTGAGGAGAAACACTCCCCATAAACACAAGCGTGAGATGGAGCGTAAAACGCACTCACCAACCATCTATAAAAAAAAAGAGAAAAAAAAAAATTCTGTGGCTAGTTTTGTTTCGGGGCCTTTGTTACTTGAGTAAGTACGCTCGAAGGGGTATCTTAAAACCTAAGCGCCCTAAGGTCTTATATAGTGCGGAAGTTGTTGGTGAAAGCTCGCTAAGGGGTGACACTTGTTAGCCTAATGGAATGAGACATTGCACGATTATGGTTAAAAAAAAACAATAAAAGCAGGGAAAAGAGCAAAAAGCCCCGTAATGAAAAGTAAAGCATAAGTATCCCAGTTGACTCTTGAACTTGGTGGATGTTTGACTTTAGTTGGATATAGCTTGTTAGTGAATTTTGTGAATTTGCCTTTGTATGATGCCTTCAAAGATATCTATTATGTCTTAAATTTAATTTTATATCGATTAACATTGTTGTGGAGCACACCGCACTATATCAGTGATAACAGTCTAAGATTTGATGATTGATTAAGAAATTACTGATTTGTTTTAATATGATGTATTATCATGTTTACTTGATTTCTCTAAGGCTAGTTGAATAGACTTGTTTCTGTCATTACTGTTGGATTCGTAGGCATATAGATTAGTTTCATTACATTGCATTGCATAACATTTTTGTGTTTTTGCTTGAGGACAAGCAAAGATTTAAGTTTGGGGGTATTTGATGAGTGAGTTTTATACCCATGAATTGGATACATTCGGGCTTAATTTATTGTTGTTCTTAAGTCTTTTAGGATGTTTTTATGTGTTTGAGTCTATTCATGCATGTTTTATGTTATTTTATAGGAATTGGGACAAAAGTTACATGGATCGATGTTTGGGGTGGCTAGATTCGCGTTTTCGGCTTGCCATTTACACAGCAGCCACTTCGGAGGCAATTTTACTATAGCTCCTGACATTATTTCGACAAACTTCAAGAATGAAATTTGTAGATCTACTTCTTCTCTTTCCGGAACATCTTGAATCATAAAAATCGGAGTTCGGACGAAGAATTTATGGCCATTTTCCCAAAGGACGTCGGAGTAGAAAATGTCGATTTTGGGCAGCAGTGGGGTGCGATTTTAGTATATTTTACTGTTGGCAAGGCGCTAGAAGCAGAACTCGGTGCGCGTTGCTTATTCATTTGGTATTTGAGGGGAAGGGTTTGGTGCGGCTGGGCGTGTTTTTGGTAATTTTGACACCTTTTGACTCAAATAGGATAGGGGTTGTTCCAAAACTAAAAATTGTACTTGTAACCTATAAATACATGATGTAAGGCATAAAATAAAGGGAGATTACATAGCTTAGCCTAGATTAAACACTCCTTTAGATTAGAAAATAACCCTAGTTCTTATTAGTTTTGGAGATTGAAGCTGACTTGGAGACCATTGAAGATCGAGAGCAAGAGCAAGAGGGAGCATCGATTTCTTGACAGCAGATTCTATTCTCTTCTCTCATCTTACTTTTATCTTTTGATGTCTATTCGGTTGTGGATTCTTGGTTTTAATTCATTAATTATGAACTAACTATTTTTGAGATTTCAATTGAACTTTTTATGGCTATGAATTAGTTATTCATTATATTCTAATTATTTATGTTAAAGTGAGTTGTTTATCTTGTTTTGTGCGTATTGCTTAATTATTTGATCGATAATTACTTTGTTACTCTAGAAGGAATTGGAAGAGGAATTCTAGGGTTAGGCGGGCATGATATCATGTGACTTAGTTATTTGCATGGTGAAAAATTAGGTTTGTGAATTGAATGGAAATATATGTTCATGCATGTAACACGTAAGGAATTGGGATTGGAAAGAGTTTAATTCAATTGTTTTTGCATAGGAATATAGCAAGATTAATCTGGATTAAATAGAAGGCAATTGATCACTTGGAAAAGGACTTTTGGCATTTGAGAATTCTCATTAACAATTCAATGAGGCATAATAATTGGGATAATTGGATAATTGATTTATAATTCATAATTGGGGATATTGAAGTCTTAATCTTTATTTATTTGAATTCATTCGTTAAAATCTTAGTTTTAATTAGTTAATTTAGTTTTCTTAATTAGAAAAAACACGATTTGAGATTGTTTAAATAAAATTAATTTGGTTAAGAATTAGTACTTGGTGATTTTTATTAAATAATTCCTCGTGGGAACGATACTCTACTTTCACTTTATTACTTGTTGACCGTGTATACTTGCACGTATTCATTGATTGCGAAATTGATCAACAGTAGGACAAACTAGCAAAGGATTTATTTGTCTCTCCCCTCCTAGTTCTATTCCCCGATCTCTGCCAGAGATCATATCCCTAATGTAACGCCCCGAAATCCGGTATATCTTCACACCCGGATTCCGTACATCACTAGTACATCATTCATCCAATATACATCATTATATACTGAAATATAATAACATACATTCTCAAATCCCAGGTTCTGGAAACCTTATAACCTTTTTCATTACAAATAATGATAATTACATTATTCTTTTCATCTTACAAGAGTGACTTTTATCCGCCACAAGGGATACATACATTTCATTAAACTAGTCTATAGTTTAATTTTCATATTTCTACATTACAAGTCTTCACTTGATCTTCTCTCTCATTCACATTCTGAATGACACTTCATCTGGATACCTTCAACTTGATCTATACGGGATCCTTAAGTTCTTCTAACATCGTTCGCTGAAAATGTTTTTCATTTAAAACAAGTGTGATCATTCAATTGCCCAACAAGTCATAACAGTTGAACAAACAACTTCAAGAATTTAAACATTCTTTTCAGACTTCAATAACCGAACAAGGTTACGAAGCAGCTTGAATAATAGGAATAGTCTTGATTCCTATCATCTTAAAACATTAGTCACATTCACTTTGAAATACTTTCATTCTCTACTCTCTTTCATGCACATTCTGTCTGGCTAGAATCAATAGCACAGACTTAACAATAACGGTTCATGTATAAACAGAACATGCTCATATTGAACAGTTCAATCACAGAACATTTCATATCATAGAAACACCGAAGTGCTCACATTATGGCACAAGGCCTCATACGTTCTACCACCTTGCACGAATATCGCACATTCGCACATAGATAGAACTTCTCAAGTTCAACATCTGAGAAGTTTAAGAAACTAGCATTCATTTAAAATATGAATGAAGTTAGGAAACTTACCTTACGTACAACTATAGCTTACGTTGAACCGCTCATTCCAATCCCTATAACACATAAGGAAATAACAAATACACTAATTAGTCATATACTTGACTTACGCATTGGTTTACTTAACTTTACTTCTTAAGGTTCGCGTTCTTGCAATATAATTTTACGCGACTAACTTTCATTAACGGTTTACGGTTTCATGACATACGGAGATGTCTTACTCAACATGTTCATTATCTTTGATGATTCACATTCTTATCTTCTTCGTATACTTCTCTAGGACTCAGTACACATCGCTTCTCTGCTAGTAGTCCATATGGTACTCTGAGTGGTTTCCCACAAACAACCAACAAACAAGTTCCCGTCTCATCTACACTGCCATCACAGTGAGTTAGATCGATTGCCAGTTTCGTATATACCTTCGCTCTCTGAAGGAATTGTTTAGCCCAACTCCCATATGTCAACCATCAAAGGTAACGATTGTACCACAACCTAACTTTCTCTTAACTTATACGAATTATTAAATTATAATGTTCGTTAAGTTAATTTCTTATACCTTTTGGATTTTTGGCAAGTAATTGCCATACCTCAGGATTCATTCTTATCCGATTAACATTCGGCTTTCATTAATCTCATTACCGTTCGATACGGCTTTCTTGATACCATTCGTATCTTACTTACGACATTCATCAATGTCTAAGTCATACAACCAGGGTATACTTAGCATGTTCGTCAAACGCGAATACGATTCACGTGGATCGTTTACGTATTCAACGTTCACGTTGCTCGTCTCTTAATCTCTCATTCAACCTTTATTCAAGGTTTTAATTGCTTTCGATCGTTATCCATCCCATGAACCCCATGTTCATTATTCTTTCTTAATGTCAAATCCATACGGTTCGATGTATGCTAAGACCGATCATTCATCGCAACAGCGTTGCATTTATAGCGTCTAAACGCTTTACATTCATCTCTCAATGCCATGTCATAACATCAAAATGTTATACATTAACATCGTCAACCAACGTCTAAGGAATCACAACCATAGCAATCCCTCACGTTCGTTTATCGCGACTACGGTCCCCCGGATTGCCGGTTCAGTAACCCGCATCTACATTCTTTGTCTTTTATTCTTGTTTAATCTTTTCGTTCAACCTTTATTAAAGGTTTAAAACACTTTATTAAGTGTTACATTAGTTGAACATTATGTTCATATTTCTTTCTTGCACATCCTCCAAGATGGCGAGAACTAAAAATCTCACTTACGGGCATTACTGCCGCACCGGTGTTTGCTGCTGTGCCCTTTCCTTTCTCTCGCGTGATGCCTGGTAGCAACTGCTTCTCTCCTCTCTTCCGGGTTGGTGCCATGGCATGAAGTCTCTTATAGTGGGCAGGCATTGCCTGCCACACTCCGAAGATTTTTGTCTTTGTACATGGTCTTTGCATGGCCATAAAATTACTACTGGTTCGTGGCATGCAGTGAACTCTCTGCAGTAGGTACTCGAACACTTTGTTATGCGTTCTTGACATCGGCCTCCAAGGCACAACTCGCGCTGCAACGCTGAGTATGAAACCTAGAAAATTTTCTAAGTCTTTTACAAGCTTGAGACGCCGATTTGGAAATTTCATAACTTCTTCGTTATAACTCGGAACGAGGTCGATCCAAAGCCATTTTCTTCCTTATCTTATGTACTTTGATTACCCTCAGATAGAACTTTGTTCTGAATCCGTTAACATGCCATTCAATTGGCTTAATCTTTGCTCTTTGTTTATTTTAACATTTTTAACGTTCTTCGTTCGTTCGTGTGTAATTCGGTCATCCGAACTTTGAATTCGTTCGTTCTTGAGTCCACGACTCACGTTTTGTACATTCTCTTACATTCTCATGAGACCCTACACGTTCGGGTTCATTTACGAACTTTCAAAATTTCGTTCTTTTTTTACAAAATTTTCGCCATAACTTTGTTTTAGCTTAGTTTTAATCCGTTCTTCATGAACGTTTCTGCCGTTACTAACCAAGCAATAAGCAACTAACTTATACGCGATGGTTTTAAACTTGTCCATCAACAACAATCACACTACTATGGTTTTAAATTTGTCCATCAACAACATTCTTCATGTTCTTCGCGTGTTCTTCGTGTTCTTCGTTCGTTCTTCATTATAATCGATATTTTGGATTACGATTTCACTTTTTCTTCGAATTTGATGTTATAGAACACCATTCCTTACTTATTTGACCTACTCATTCATAGGATTCATTCGGATCGCTCAAAATCCTTACGAATCTTATACTTCCTTAAGAAATTTATAAACTAAATTTCTTATTTTTATTTCTTCATTTTCTTACGATTTCAACCATATGAAATCATTACTAATCTCTTTTACTTCTTATTCTCATTAAGTTATATTTTAAACATAGAAACTTAAAGAAAATTATTAGAAGAACTAGTGTTCGAATTACCGTTCTTCTTTAATCTTCTTCCGTTAGACAAAGCCGACTATTTGCGAGCTTTTCTATTTCTCGATCATTTTTTATCCGAGCATTCATGCTCATACTCTTCCTTTTCTCTCCCAACCGAGCTCTCTCTCTCTCTCAAGTGGAGGATTTTCAAAATCTCAAAAAAATTGAAAATCTAGCTTTCTATTTATAGATTTTCAAAGCTAGGGGCAAAATAGTCATTTTTCCCCTAAAATCACTATCCCCACCTCCTTAACAACTTAGCCACCAAGTTACTTGGCCACCACCCTTACTTGGTGGCCAAGTGGCCGACCCACATGCCCATGGGTCACCCCATGGGTTGCCCCAATGGTTCTTTCCCATTCGTTTACCTATCGGTTCGATCCGCGGTTTCTTTTCTTGGTTTGGGCCTTAACCCTAATTCTCATTGGGCCTAACTTGGGCTTGATTTCAAAAATCATTGGGCTTGACATAATCCAAGTCCAATTGGATTCTACAAAGTCCATGATCACAAAGTCCATTAAGACTTATCGCATTCTACGCATTCCATTCTCGTATTCTCTTCGTATTTAACTCGTACGATGTTCGTATTATATGTCGTACTATTCTTCTTTCTATACTCGTATAATAACTCGTATCATACTCATATTTCTCATGCATAATAACCCTAGTTATTATACGTACTCATTACATTCACGGAACTCACTTTTCCTAACCCTTAGGTTTTGAGTCTGCAGGCGAAAACTTCGTTTTTGCCATAACTGAAATATTATTGAATATTCCAACACGTCTCAAGATTTTACGTAATCAATAACTTCTCGGAATTTCAAAATAAATCTCCGAAAGTAAACTTGGGTGAATAGTTACTATGTAAGTTTTTTCCCGAAAAATATTTTGTTCAGGAAAACATTCATTTTAAATCAGAAAATTCTTACTCGTTAAATCTAGCTCGTAGAGAGAATCCTCCCGACTTATAATCATCCTAGGTTATAGAACGATTAATAAACACATAGCACATAATAGTATTAATAAAAATTCCTTTTATTAATAACTAATTCTTTAAACCTAAATTCTGGATAATCCAAAATTCTGGGTTGTTACATTCTTCCGTCCTTATAAAAATTCCGTCCTCGGAATTTCTTAAAACCAAATCCTTACCCGGGTTCTCACATTCTTCCCTTCTTCACAGAATTTCGTCCTCGAAATTTTTAGCTTACTCTTCTTCTCAACTTCTCTTCAAAGAAGTTCTTATCTTTCCATCATTCCTAATCTCCATAACCTATCAAGAATCATGAAGTAGAAGGAATAACGAGGAATATAAAATATCCTTTAAAACATTTCATACTTTTGCTGAGGGGTCAACTTGACCATGAACTCTTACTAGGTTAAACAGCCTTTCGCCGTAAACCTTTCTTTCCACGGTAAGTTTACAATCACAAAGAAGGTAAACTACCTCTTTCTATACGTAGGTGATCAACCCATCGTATAACCCCATTTCGGAGTATGTTCACCTCAGACTTACTCCTTAGATTCCGCACCAAAATAATTTGGTTTGGCATAGCTCTTCAAAGAAAACTCGATTTCTTTTAATCATGACATACCATTCGTCTTAGCCAAATCAAGTAGCTTAGACCATACCAATAAATTGGACATCAACTTGAAACATTCGTCTAGTCAACTCAATTGACATCGACTACTTCTTTAAATTCTTTCGCAATACATCAAAACGTTTTATGACGTCATGATACCGCACTCTTCATAGTACGTTGAGGACTTCGTCAGTTTATGACTTCGTAATTATACATCATACCATAGCAGGTTGTTGATCCTAAGATCAAATCCAACACCAGGTTTAATTGCATTAATAACTCCATCCTTTTACCATCTTTGCATCAAATGCACTGATGATATAAAATTCATTTTGATATTTTAAACCAATTTCTGTCTAGCTGAAACAATTAGCATAGACAGACCAAGAATAGTTCTTTAAAAATCCATTGGTTCCAAAAGCTGAACCAATTCTTTCATTTTCAAAATGTGCACATCAGCATGATTTCAAGAAATTTCGAAATCTAGCATAGCTAGATGACTTGGAATATCCTATTCTCCATCTTCCTTCATTGTCTTACTTACGACAATACTTAATCTTCTCTAGCACCTTCAATGCTAAGTCTATTGAAAATACTTAGTTTCAGTCTAAACATTCCTATACCTTAGTATAGTTCATCAACTTACCACACTTTATGTGTTTAGGAACTTTTCACAACCATATGTGTTTAAGAACTTATCTTCGCAATATGTAATCCAAGAACAAATCAAGGACTATCCATATGCTTAGGGCTCAGAAACATAGCATATAACTATGAGTCACAAACTTTTCATAAGTATAAGTTTCAAGAACCTGCACCTATCATATCATTTTCTACCTATCAAGTATATACATGAGAAAAGATTCACCTTCTCGTCATAAAAATCTTAATAGCGCGACCAATTTCAATGATTATCACTGTAATAAACTGAATGGTTGTTACACCAAGCACAAACCTCTGTCCATACAAAGATTCATACAACTCAGCCATCACATGAGTCCTCAATTGAAATCTTACAACTTCTAACTTTCTCTTTACTTGTGACACCCCCAAATCCGGGTACTTCAATTCCACGGGATTTGGTGTTCACTATACAAATATCATCTATCTATCTACCCATAATAAATGCAAGTCATGCAATAGATAGAATAAAAGTCTTCCCCTTAAGGGTTACAACATCCGAATAATAATAATAGAATCCCAGGTTAAACTAACCTTAAACATCTGTGCGGAATCATAAACAACTAAGTCTTAAATCAAGTCTTAAACAAAATACATCATCAAATAAACAACAAGTCTTCATCACTTGTTAACCTTGCCCTTGCCTTTACTAGTGGAAGGTTCATCAGTTCTTTCGTTCTTAACTGCAATGTTATTATTAAGCAAGAGTGAGCACTATTGCCCACAAGTATAATAATGAAATAACAGTATAATAACATGCGAATAAATCAAAAAGACATCGAATAAAAGCTCAACTTTTGAATCAAGAATGAATAACAAGAATCAAAAGAATTCTGAGGGTCATAAGACCTTGAACTATGTCCTAGGTTATCAAGGGTTATACTTAAAACCTTTAACAATCATAAGACTATGGACCTTTCTTCTCGTACTTGGGGGATCGACCCTTAGTACCATCTTTGTGCACAATATCTTAACGCTAACGATAAGTAAATCCCTTCTGAGGTTATTCATCTCGGTTTGACATTCGAGTCCGCACCAAAGGAAGTTTGGTTTGGATAATTCATCAAGGGTTCTGAAATTTAGAACCCTCATCAACTATGGACTAGTCGAATCAATAAGGGTTCGCTAGTCTAATAAGGTTCAATAATAATGATATTCAAATTGAATAATAATCTCAGGAAGTATACAATAGGACAATTATTGTATAACTGAATCATGCTTTGAAAAGATAATAAATCTTTAATATAACATTTGAACATGAATAATAATAATGATAATTTACTCGAGGTAATTAATAAACTTGAACAATAATGACAAGTAGGGTTAGGAAACGTGCCTCGTGCGTAGGCTAAACGATTACTACTTCCGTTCACTACAAATCTTACACACATACCATATGTATTCACGACATTCATTAGTTACATTTTCACTTAATTATTTAATATAAACTCCACTTTATTTAACAAATCATTACCCTTCTAATTTAATTACTTAATTAAATTAGAATATTTTCATTCTCTTACTATTATTACACTCGAATAAATTATTTCATAATAATTTCTATCGAATATTTATTTTATTTCATAAATATCTCAATTAAAATATTTACTTTATTTTATAAATATTAATAATAATTTTCATCGAATATTTATTTTATTCCATAATATCTCAATTAAAATATTTAATTTATTTTTTAAAAATATTTAAATAATAATTTTCATCGAATATTTATTTTATTCCATAAATATCTCAATTAAAATATTTAATTTATTTTATAAATATTTTAATAATAATTTTCATCGAATATTTATTTTATTCCATAAATATCTCAATTAAAATATTTAATTTATTTTATAAATATTTTAATAATAATTTTCATCAAATATTTATTCTTTTATTTTTATTTTATTTATTTATTTATTTATTTATTTTTTTTTTGTCGGAAGGGGGTAATTTAGTTTAGTAACGCTTGCACCAAGTGAAGTTACCTGTGCTCATTTTCTGCAATTTCATAGATTCTGCGATTCCTTGAACATAACAAAGGTCAAATTAGGCCAAAAATCAATCACGTGTAAAATTATACATGAATATGGCCATAACTTCCAATTAGTTATTTTTATACCTAATTTAGACTTACCCAATCATTGTAATACATATATAATCATTACTTAACCCATCTAGCATGATTTTTAACAAGTTACAACACATAATTTGTTGAATCAACACATTTACTTCCACTGTTCTTGATGTTCTTGAAGGTTTTGAACATAAAACATAATTTCAACACTACGGATTCGTTATAACACCGAATCCGTTCAATTAAAGTTTGGTCTCTTCATATTAACATGCATAATAATATACGAGTATAAATTTTAGGGATAATATATGATCAACACATGAAATATCACGTATAAGGCCATATGGCCAAAACCCAAACTCTGTAATTTTTTAAATAACAATTCATCGTATTATGAAACAGATGATATGGTTTGTGAAATATATATAATTAAATACAATATAGTAACATTTAACACATATACAACACATAATTCATACCCTTTATAAATACAGAGACTTTACAGAAAACTTGAAAGCCATTTTCATAAAACTTAAACAACGTAACTTTAAAATTTTGGGAAGGAGGAGATTACCCTGAGTGTAAGGTATAGATTAGTAGGGAATAAATTTCTTCTCAACTCTTCTTCAACCAAAATTCTCTCAACACTTCTCAAACTCTCTCTGAAACTCTCTCTGGTTCTACTTTTCTAGACTTAGGAAAAATGAAGAAAGAAAAGAAGACGTCGATATAACAAAAAAGAATCCTGATCGATTGGTGGTGATTAACCCAATAATGGGTAACTGCTCCAACTCCCCATAGGGCCTTGTTTGGCTGGCAAAATAGATTTAAAACCATTTAATTTAATAAAGCTTTATCATATAGTTTAATAAATGTCACACTCCTTTAAAAAATAAATCAATATCTTATTTAATTTACTTTAATTAAAATCTAATAATTTCTCATAAATTCACATAGTCACATAATTAATTTTCTCATTAATTATAAAATAATATTAGGCTTATTAAATATTTCTTTTAATTTAATAAACTCACATAATTACATACTTGAATAATACTTATTCTCCACATTAATTTAATAAATATAACACATATCATTAAATTAATCTATCACAATTGCATTAATTAATTATTAAATCTAATAATTAAATCCTCGAAAATATTTATTTAATTCAATAAATATTAAAATTAATTTACAAAAATCTCGTTCGTCACATCTTTCCCCCCTTGAAAGGATTCTGTCCTCAGAATCACGACTCAATAAATTCGACTTGTTACATTCTTCCCCCCTTACAAAGATTTTGTCCCCAGAATCGCTTACAAATAATTTAGTAAATAAATGAGGGTAATTCTTCATCATATTTTCTTCGAGTTCCCACGTAGCTTCTTCAGCGTTGTGGTTTCTTCAAATTACCTTAACAGAAGGTATAACTTTATTTCTGAGAACTTGTTCTTTTCGGTCGACAATTTGGACAGGAATTTCTTCGTAAGATAAGTCTTTCTCAAAATGCAGGGGTTCGTATTCAATTACATGCTTGTAATCGGCTTTGTAGGGTCGTAACACAGAAACATGGAAGACGTTGTGGACATTCTCTAGTGCTGGAGGTAAGGTTACCTCGTACGCGACTTCTCCGATTCTACGTAATACTTCAAATGGTCCAATGAATCTTGGACTCAATTTTCCTTTCTTTCCGAACCTGATCTTCCCCTTCCAGGGAGAGACCTTCAAGAAAACATAACTACCTGATTTAAACTAGATATTTTTATGATGTGGATCAGCGTATTTCTTCTGTCGATCTTGAGCCGCTACCAGTCGTGCTCGGATCACTTTGACTATTTCGTAAATCTCATTGCACTCAATTTCGCCCTAGCAATTGTCTTTCACCAACTTCATCCCAGTAAAGCGGAGTTCTGCACTTTCTGCCGTATAATGCTTCGTAAGGCGGCATGCCAATACTAGCATGGTAACTGTTGTTGTAGCCGAACTCTACTAACAGTAGGTGATCATCCCAATTTCCTTTGAAGTCCATCATACAGGCTCTTAGCATATCTTCTAACGTTTGAATTGTTCGTTCGCTCTGTCCTTCTGTTTGAGGGTGATAAGCTGTACTCATTCGCAATTGCGTACCCATGCATTCCTGAAGGCGTTTCCAGAAATTTGATGTGAAGCGTGGATCCCTATCTGAAACAATTGATACTGGAACTCCGTGCCTCGAAACAATCTCTTTTACGTATAACCTCGCCAACTGATCTAAGTTGAATCTGATTTTGATCGGAAGGAAGTGTGCGGATTTCGTTAGTAGGTTGACGATAACCCATACTGCGTCGTAGCCTTTCTGAGTCGTCGGAAGGCCAACCACGAAGTCCATTGTAATATGTTCCCATTTCCATTCTGGGATCTCTAACGGTTGTAACAATCCACTCTATCTCTGATGTTCCGCTTTCACTTTCTGACAGGTCAGACACTTGGCAACACATTCTGCAACATCACGTTTCAAATTTGGCCACCAGAAATGTTGTCTAAGATCTTGGTACATCTTGGTACTACCAGGGTGAATCGAATATCGTGAACTATGAGTCTCGCTCAAAATATCTTCCTTAATCTCTTGTACTGGTGGTACCCAAATTCTACTCTCAAACCTCAGTATTCCTTCCTTATCCATCTTAAATCTCGATTCGGTTCCTTCAGATATCTTCTTTGTCACCTTTTTGCATTCATCATCCACGAAGTTGAGCCTCTTTAACTTTATCTAGTAGAGTTGTGCAGATTGCATCCGAAATAGCTTCTCATCGATCTCCATAGGATACTTCACTTCCAACTCCAGTTTCTCCATTTCTACAATTAGCTCCTCTCCCGAAAGCGGTCAACATTCTCCTAGCCCTTTCTACTTAAGGCGTCTAAGAACTACATTTGTTTTACCGGATGGTATAAAATCTCACGGTTGTAATCCTTAATTAATTCCAACCATCTTCTTTGGCGATATTTAAGTCCTTACGTGTGAAAATATATTTGAGACTCTTTATGGTCCCCAGTATATATTTCACACTTCTCCCCGTAGAGATAGTGCCTCCAAATTTTCAAAGCAAAAAACAATGCTGCATTTAACTCCAAGTCATGGGTCGGATATCCCTTCTCGTAATCCTTCAATTGTCGTGATGCATACGCAATGACTTTGTCGTTTTGCATCAACACACAGCCAAGTCCTTTATGCGATGCATCACTATAAACAACAAAATTTCCTGTATCATCCGGAAGAGATAACACAGGGGCCGTACTCAACCTCTTCTTCAATTCTTGAAAACTTTCCTCACACTTATCCGTCCAAACAAATTTCACAGCTTTTCGAGTTAAATTCGTTAACGGAGTTACGATTTTGGAAAAGTCTTGTATGAACCTTCTATAATACCCTGCCAATCCAAGAAAACTTCATACTTCCGATGGCGTCCTTGGCTGATCCCAATTGATCACGGCTTCGACTTTGGATGGATCTACCAAAATTCTGTTTTTATCGATCACGTGCCCAAGAAATTGCACTCGTTCAATCCAAAATTCACATTTCAAAAACTTAGCATACAACTTTTCCCTTCTCAATACTTCCAATGTTAATCTCAAATGCTCTTCATGTTCTTCCTTGGTTTTTGAATAGACCAAAATGTCATCTATAAATACCACTACGAACTTATCCAAAAACGGCTTGAACACACCATTCATTAGTCCCATAAATGCTGCAGGAGCATTCGTAAGACCAAACGACATTACTAAAAATTCGTAGTGACCATATCGCATTCTGAATGCTGTCTTCGGTACATCCTCTGGCCTCACCTTCAGTTGATGATAACCGCTTCTCAAGTCTATCTTGGAAAAGTATCTCACTCCCTTCAATTGATCAAACAGGTCGTCAATCCTCGGTAATGGATATCTGTTCTTAATCGTGACCTTATTCAGTTCTATGTAGTCAATGTAGAGTCGCATCAATCCATCCTTCTTTTTCACAAACAACACCGGCGCTCCCCACGGCGATATGCTCGGTTGAATGTACTTCTTGTCCAATAATTCTTGTAGTTGTACCATCAGTTCTTTCATCTTTACCGGTGCCATTGGGTATGGTGCCTTCGATATTGGAGCAGTTCCGGGCGCCAAATCGATCACGAAATCTACTTCTCTATCTGGTGGAAGTCCTGGTAAATTATCTGGAAATACGTCGACAAAGTCACTCACAATCGGTATCTCTTCTACCTTCGGATTCTCTTTTCGATTGTCGACTATGTAAGCTAAGTATCCTACACAGCCTTGTCTTAATAACTTCGCGGCACGCATCATCGTCCGATAACTTCGCTTGTCTCAGGCGACTTTGCTACCATAAAATACAACCTTTGATGGAGTCATAAAGGTTATACGATTCTTTTGGCAATCAATTACAAAGACCGTAATTGAATAACCGATCCATTTCAATATAACGTCAAATTCCCCAAGTCGAAAAGGGATAAGATCTACGTTCATGATATTACCCTTAATATCCACTCTACAATTCTTATGTACGTACTTAACAGGGATTATTTCTCTATTTGCAATTTCTATGTTCATGGGGTAATCTAATTCATCCTTAGGCAAATCTAAATTCTTGGCAAAGTCATCGGATATAAAGAAACAAGTAGCACCCGAATCAAATAAAACATAACCATTAATTTTATTGATCGGAATAATACCTGACACCACATCACGGGATTGAACTGCATCTTGCACCGTCATGTTGAAAGTTCGGGCAGTCAGTCGGTTTGTTGCGGTTGGTCCAGTGATGGTTAAGGCATTTCCACTGTTGTTTCCCTAGTTTCCTCCTGATCCTGACCCTCCCGATCCCTTCTTGGGACAGTCTCTTGCCAAATGGTCCTTCGAACCACAAGTAAAACAGGCACCCTTCTTTGGGTTTGGACAGTTTGGTGCTATGTGGCCTTCTTGACCACAATTGTAGCACACTTTTTTTCCTTTCATACAAACTCCCAGATGGGCTTTCCCGTAAGTCGGGCATGCTTCGATTCTTTTCTTCTGATTACCTTGTTGATTCCCCGATGATGAGTTGTCATTCCATCTTTTCTTCTGTTTGAAATTTCCACCTCTTGTGCCACTTCCACTGACCTTGTTATTTCCTTCACCTTCACTCTTCTTCTTCTTTAGATCTTGATTGTACTTGGTCACCGCATCGCTTCCTCCTTCAGCGAGGATGGCCTTTTCCCGTACTCCAGCAAATGTGTTTAGCTGAAGCATTGATACCTTGTTGTACACCCAAGGCTTTAGTCCTTGCTCAAACCATCTCGCCTTCCTCTCATCCGTGTGAACTTGATACGGGGCGAACCTTGCCAACTCGTTGAATTTAGTAGCATAGTCAGGCACGCTCATATTTCCCTGCTTCAATTCTAGAAATTGAACCTCCATCTGGTTCTGTGAACTAGTTGGGAAATACATTTCGAAAAACTTCTCTTTAAATCTCTCCCACGTAATTACACCTTCACCTCCTCGTACTTTGTTTGCTTTCCACCAGTAGCTAGCTTCAGACTTCAGCATAAACGTTGCAAAAGCGGTCTTCTGGTCTTCTCTAACCCTAGCAACGTCGAAAACCTTCTCCATTTCCATAATCCACGTTTGAGCCTCGATTGGGTTCATGGAACCTTTAAATTCTGGCGGTCCCACCGCCTTAAAATCTTTAAACGTAGTATTTGGTGGAGCATGAGGTTGATTATTCATTGCTCCAGCTAGCAAGTTAACCAACTGCTAAACAGGATTAGCATTGGCATTGTTGTTATTTGTTGACTCTTCCTGAGTTGGTTGACGTGGTTGTCTTCTTCTAGGCGGCATATTTATGTTAAGAATAATATATGCTTATTAAATCTCTATTAAATTCTCTAAATAGTTAAGACTTAACTCAATAATTTAGTATAATCATTTAACACATCACAAACAACTTAATATATTTAATTCAAACTAAAAGTTTTACATCAAACGATAGCATAACTGCTATTTACATCCACCATCCTGAGATATAGAATCCACAGGATTTAAATATTAAAATATTCCTTCGTTCATAAACACATCGGAATTTACATATAAAAACTAATTAAGTTCTTCACATAATTAAATAAATCATATCACTGTCAATCAAGGTACTGATTAGCCTTGCTACGCTCCTCTTCTAAGATGCGATGCATCGTCCTGCGATCCATCATGTATAATGGTAGTCCTTCGAACTGGATTGGGTACCTCAAAACTCGATCTTGGGTCTCATTCATTGCCTTGTTAAGTGTAGAGTACGTTTCCCCAATCTTCGTTTTCTTTGCACAACTATCATCCTCTGCACGATCAGCTCGACGTGATTCTCTTACTCAGTCTTCCTCTGCTATGTTCAGCCTTTCGAAGGTTTCCTTCAATTCCTTCTTCAGTTTCTCTATCTCCTCGGTCTTATCTTCAGTTTGACCCTTCTCATGGACCAAATCCCATTCTACATTTTCCAGTCGAGAGTGAAGAGTCGAAATCTCCCTCTCCTTCTGCTTTAGAGTAATATGCAGAATAACCGCTCGCTCAGTCAAATCCTGGACCTCGTCTCGTAACTCCAAGTTACGGTCGTATAACGTGTCATACATCTCAGCATCAACGGTGTACCGTGGTAACTCCTCTTCTTCCTCTTCCTCTTCCTCTTCCTCAACAAATTCCTCCTCAGGATCCTCTTCAGGATCAGTCTCGGGCTCATGCTCCTGACCAACAACGGTGATCAATGGAGATGACTCCTCTCGCATCAATTGCTCCCTAACGATATGAATGTCTCTGGGGCTCCTCCTCTTCGATTACTATAGGTACACAGGGGTTCCTCCTCATGAGGGTACTATAAGTACTCGGGGTTCTTCCTCCCCAGCTTGACTAGCTTCTCCAACATTCGACATCCTGACAATAAAATTTTAAGTTTCAGTTACTAAGTCGTATCATCTAACGCATACTTTAACACATAAACACATAAGGACTTTTATTATCTTTAATGAATTACATAAATTCATTTCTTATAACTCGATAAGAGTTTTCCATCACTATCTTCTTTCTATAAGGCTACTACCTAAGGTTGTTCCCCTACTCAAGGTTCATAACCTACTGCTTTGATACCAACTTGTGACACCCCCAAATCCGGGTACTTCAATTCCACAGGATTTGGTGTTCACTGTACAAATATCATCTATCTATCTACCCATAATAAATGCAAGCCATGCAATAGATAGAATAAAAGTCTTCCCCTTAAGGGTTACAACATCCGAATAATAATAATACAATCCCATGTTAAACTAACCTTAAACATCTGTGCGGAATCATAAAACAAATAAGTCTTAAACAAAATACATCATCAAATAAACAAGTCTTCATCACTTGTTAACCTTGCCCTTGCCTTTACTAGTGGAAGGTTCATCAGTTCTTTCGTTCTTAACTGCAATGTTATTATTAAGCAAGAGTGAGAACTATTATCCACAAGTATAATAATGAAATAACAGTATAATAACATGCGAATAAATCAAAGACATCTGAATAAAAGCTCAACTTTTGAATCAAGAATGAATAACAAGAATCAAAAGAATTCTGAGGGTCATAAGACCTTGAAATGTCCTAGGTTATCAAGGGTTATACTTGAAACCTTTAACAGTCATAAGACTATGGACCTTTCTTCTCGTACTTAGGGGGATCAGCCCTTAGTACCATACTATACACAATATCTTAACGCTAACGATAAGTAAATCCCTTTTGAGGTTGTTCATCTCGGTTTGACATTCGAGTCCGCTTTCAAAGGAAGTTTGGTTTGGATAATTCATCAAGGGTTCTGAAATTTAGAACGCTCATCAATTATGGACTAGTCGAATCAATAAGGGTTTGCTAGTCTAATAAGGTTCAATAATAATGATATTCAAATTGAATAATAATCTCAGGAAGTATACAATAGGACAATTATTGTATAACTGAATCATGCTTTGAAAAGATAATCAATTTTTAATATAACATTTGAACATGAATAATAGTAATGATAATTTACTAGAGGTAATTAATAAACTTGAACAATAATGACAAGTAGGGTTAGGAAACTTGACTCGTACGTAGGTTAAACGATTACTACTTCCGTTCATCACAAATCCTACACACATATTAGTTACATTTTCACTTAATTATTTAATATAAACTCCACTTTATTTAACAAATCATTACCCTTCTAATTTAATTATTTAATTAAATTAGAATATTTTCATTCTCTTACTATTATTACACTCGAATAAATTATTTCATAATAATTTCCATCGAATATTTATTTTATTCCATAATATCTCAATTAAAATATTTAATTTATTTTATAAATATTTTAATAATAATTTTCATCGAATATTTATTTTATTCCATAAATATCTCAATTAAAATATTTAATTTATTTTATAAATATTTTAATAATAATTTTTATCGAATATTTATCTTATTCCATAAATATCTCAATTAAAATATTTAATTTATTTTATAAATATTTTAATAATAATTTTCATCAATTATTTATTTATTTTTATTTATTTATTTATTTATTTATTTATTTTTTTGACCATTAAGTTGAGGTAATTTAGTTTGTTAAATGCGTAGGGGTGGGGTTACCAGGCTCATTTTTCTTGAGTTTTACTAGATTTCTGCGATTCCATGAACATAACAAGGCCAAATTAGGCCAAAAATCAATCACAGGTAAAATTATACATGAATATGGCCATAACTTCCAATTAGTTATTTTTACACGAATTTAGACTTACCCAATCATTGTAATACATATATAATCATTACTTAACCCATCTAGCATGATTTTTAACAAGTTACAACACATAATTTGTAGAATCAACACATTTACTTCCATTGTTCTTGATGTTCTTGAAGGTTTTGAACATAAAACATAATTTCAACACTACGGATTCGTTATAACACCGAATCCGTTCAATTAAAGTTTGGTCTCTTCATATTAACATGCATAATAATATACGAGTATAAATTTTAGGGATAATATATGATCAACACATGAAATATCACATATAAGGCCATATGGCCAAAACCCAAACTATATAATTTTTTAAATAACAATTCATCGTATTATGAAACAGATGATATGGTTTGTGAAATATATATAATTAAATACAATATGGTAACATTTATAACATATACAATACATAATCCATACCCTTTATAAATACAGAGACTTTACAGAAAACTTGAAAGCCATTTTCATAAAACTTAAACAACGTAACTTTAAAAATTTGGGAAGGGGGAGATTACCCTGAGTGTAAGGTATAGATTAGTAGGGAATAAATTTCTTCTCAACTCTTCTTCAACCAAAATTCTCTCAACACTTCTCAAACTCTCTCTGAAACTCTCTCTGGTTCTACTTTTCTAGACTTAGGAAAAATGAAGAAAGAAAAGAAGACGTCGATATAATAAAAGAATCGACAAGATCGATCGGTCAGATTAACCCAATAATGGGTAACTGCTCCAACTCCCCATAGGGCCTTGTTTGGCTGGCAAAATAGATTTAAAATCATTTAATTTAATAAAGCTTTATCATATAGTTTAATAAATGTCACACTCCTTTAAAAATAAATCAATATCTTATTTAATTTACTTTAATTAAAATCTAATAATTTCTCATAAATTCACATAGTCACATAATTAATTTTCTCATTAATTATAAAATAATATTAAGTTTATTAAATATTTCTTTTAATTTAATAAACTCACATAATTATATACTTGAATAATACTTATTCTCCACATTAATTTAATAAATATAACACATATCATTAAATTAATCTATCAAAATTGCATCAATTAATTATTAAATCTAATAATTAAATCCTCGAAAATATTTATTTAATTCAATAAATATTAAAAATTAATTTACAAAAATCTCGTTCGTCACATCTTTCCCCCCTTAAAAGGATTTTGTCCCCAGAATCACGACTCAATAAATTCGACCCGTTACATTACTTAATACGAATTTTCTTTAATTCGTATACTATCCTTTACGACTCAATTTGAGTTCTTCTTCCCGTACAACTTCGTAGTACCATTCATTCATAGCATTAGCTATAAATCATTCATCGTTTAACAACTCATTTGTTACTACGATTTACTATGATCACGTGGTGATCTTCTTATCCTTCTCTTTACGATTATAGTCTTAGGTACTCTTACCTAAGGTTTATAACCTATCAGCTTTGATACCAACTTGTAACGCCCCGAAATTCGGTATATCTTCACACCCAGATTCCGTACGTTACTAGTACATCATTCATCCAACATACATCATTATATACTGAAATATAATAACATACATTCTCAAATCCCAGGTTCTAGAAACCTTATAACCTTTCTCATTACAAATAATGATAAATACATTATTATTTTCATCTTACAAGAGTGACTTTTATCCGCCACCAAGGATACATACAGTTCATTTAACTAGTCTATAGTTTAATTTTCATATTTCTACATTACAAGTCTTCACTTGATTTTCTCGCTCATTCACATTCTAAATGGCACTTCATCTGGATACCGTCAGCTTGATCTATACGGGATCCATAAGTTCATCTAACATCGTTCGTTGAAAATGTTTTTCATTTAAAGCAAGTGTGAGCATTCAATTTCCCAGCAAGTCATAACAGTTGAACAAATAACTTTAAGAATTTAAACATTCTTTTCAGACTTTAATAACCGAACAAGGTTACGAAGCAGCTTGAATAATAGGAATAGTCTTGATTCCTATCATCTTAAAACATTAATCACATTCACTTTGAAATACTTTCATTCTCTACTCTCTTTCATGCACATTCTGTCTGGCTAGAATCAATAGCACAGACTTAACAATAACGGTTTATGTATAAACAAAACATGCTCATATTGAACAGTTCATATCATAGAAACACCGAAGTGCTCAGATTGTGGCACAAGGCCTCATACGTTCTACCACTTTGCACGAATATCGCACATTCAAGCATATGTATGAGAACTTCTCAAGTTCAACATCCGAGAAGTTTAAGAAACTAGCATTCATTTAAAATATGAATGAAGTTAGGAAACTTACTCTTTACGACTACGACTTTATTTGAACCGCTTCATTCAATCCCTATAACACATAAAGAAATAACAAATACACCAATTAGTCATATACTTGACTTACACATTGGTTTACTTAACTTTACTTCTTAAGGTTCGTGTTCTTGCAATATAATTTTACGCGACTAACTTTCATTACCAGTTTACGGTTTCATGACATACGAAGATATCTTACTCAACACGTTCATCATCTTTGATGATTCACATTCTTATCTTCTTCGTATACTTCTCTAGGACTCAGTACACATCGCTTCTCTGCTAGTAGTCCATATGGTACTTTGAGTGGTTTCCCACAAATAACCAACAAACAAATTCCCGTCTCATCTACACTGCCATCACAGTGAGTTAGATCGGTTGCCAATTTCGTATATACCTTCGCTTTCTGAAGGAATTGTTTAGCCCAGCTCCCATATGTCAACCATCAAAGGTTACGATTGTAACACAACCTAACTTTCTCTTAACTTATACGAATTATTAAATTATAATGTTTGTTAAGTTAATTTCTTATTCCTTTTGGCTTTCTGGAAAATAATTGTCATACCTCAGGATTCATTCTTATCCAATTTAATTCGGCTTTCATTAATCTCATTACCGATCGATACGGCTTTCTTGATACCATTCGTATCTTACTTACTACATTCATCAACTTCTAAGTCATACAACCACGGTATACTTAGCACTTTTGTCAAACGTGAATACGATTCATGAGGATCGTTTACGTATTCAACGTTCACGTTGCTCGACTCTTAATCTCTCATTCAACCTTTATTCAAGGTTTTAATTTCTTTCGATCGTTATCCATCCCATGAACCCCATGTTCATTATTCTTTCTTAATGTCAAAGCCATACGGTTCGTTGTATGCTAAGACCGATCATTTATCGCAACAACGTTGCATTTACAGGGTCTAAACGCTTTACATTCATCTCTCAATGCCATGTCATAACATCAAAATGTTATACATTAACATCGTCAACCAACGTCTAAGGAATCATAACCATAGCAATCCATCACGTTCGTTTATAGTGACTACGGTCCCCGGACATCGGTTCCGTAACCCGCATCTATATTCTTTGTCTTTTATTCTCGTTTAATCTTTTCGTTCAACCTTTATTAAAGGTTTAAAACACTTGATTAAGTGTTAAATTAGTTGAACATTATTTTCATATTTCTTTCTTGCACATCCTCCAAGAATCGAGAACTAAAATCTCACTTACGGGCATTACTACTGCTGCCCGTGACTGCGGCTGGTGCCCTTCCCTTCTTCTTCATCACTGTGATGCGACCTACTTCTCTCTCCTCTCTTCCGGGCCGGCATGCACATGAAGTCCTTATTTTAGTGGGCGTGCACATGAGCCACACTCGTAAGATTTTCAGATTATACATGCTGTATTTCCTACACAAATTACTTTCATTTGTGCAGCGGCGAACTCTTCTTGATGTACTTTCGGACATTATTACGTCTTCTTGGCGTCGGCCTCAAGGCACAACTCGTCTTGTCATGGGCCGATTATGAAACCTAGAAAATTTTCTAAGTCTTTTACAAGCTTGAGACGCCGATTTCGAAATCTCATAACTTCTTCGTTATAACTCGGAACGAGGTCGTTCCAAAGCCATTTTCTTCCTTATCTTATGTACTTTGATTACCCTCGGACAGAACTTTGTTCTGAATCCGTTAAAATGCCATTCAATTGGCTTAATCTTTGCTCTTTGTTTATTTTAACATTTTTAACGTTCTTCGTTCGTTCATGTGTAATTCGGTCATCCGAACTTTGAATTCGTTCGTTCTTGAGTCCACGACTCACGTTTTGTACATTCTCTTACATTCTTATGAGACCCTACACGTTCGGGTTCATTTACGAACTTTCAAAATTTTGTTCTTTTTTTACAAAATTTTCGCCATAACTTTGTTTTAGCTTAGTTTTAATCCGTTCTTCATGAACGTTTCTGCCATTACTAACCAAGCAATAAGCAACTAACTTATACGCGATGGTTTTAAACCTGTCCATCAACAACAATCACACTACTATGGTTTTAAATTTGTCCATCAACAACATTCTTCATGTTCTTCGCGTGTTCTTCGTGTTCTTCGTTCGTTCTTCATTATAATCGATATTTTGGATTACGATTTCACTTTTTCTTCGAATTTGATGTTATAGAACACCATTCCTTACTTATTTGACCTACTCATTCATAGGATTCATTCGGATCGCTCAAAATCCTTACGAATCTTATACTTCCTTAAGAAATTTATAAACTAAATTTCTTATTTTTATTTCTTCATTTTCTTACGATTTCAACCATATGAAATCATTACTAATCTCTTTTACTTCTTATTCTCATTAAGTTATATTTTAAACATAGAAACTTAAAGAAAATTATTAGAAGAACTAGTGTTCGAATTACCGTTCTTCTTTAATCTTCTTCCTTTAGACAAAGTTTGAACTATTTCATGAGCTTTTCTATTTCTCGATCATTTTTATCAGAGCATTCATGCTCATACTCTTCCTTTTCTCTCCCAGCAGGCTCTCTCTCTCTCTCAAGTGGAGGATTTTCAAAATCTCAAAAAAATTGAAAATCTAGCTTTCTATTTATAGATTTTCAAAGCTAGGGGCAAAATAGTCATTTTTCCCCTAAAATCACTATCCCCACCTCCTTAACAACTTAGCCACCAAGTTACTTGGCCACCACCCTTACTTGGTGGCCAAGTGGCCGACCCACATGCCCATGGGTCACCCCATGGGTTGCCCCAATGGTTCTTACCCATTCGTTTACCCATCGGTTCGATCTGCGGTTTCTTTTCTTGGTTTGGGCCTTAACCCTAATTCTCATTGGGCCTAACTTGGGCTTGATTTCACAAATCATTGGGCTTGACATAATCTAAGTCCAATTGGATTCTACAAAGTCCATGAACACAAAGTCCATTAAGACTTATCGCATTCTACGCATTCCATTCTCGTATTCTCTTCAGTATTTAAACTCAGACTTATTTGCATTATTATATCGTCAGTACTATTCTTCTTTCTATAATCGTATAATAACTTTCGTATCATACTCAGTATTTCTCATGCATAATAACCCTAGTTATTATACATACTCATTACATTCATGAACTCACTTTTCCTAACCCTTGGTTTTTGAGTCATGAGCGAAAACTTCGTTTTGCCATAAGCGAAATATTATTGAATATTCCATCACGTCTCAAGATTTTACGTAATCAATAACTTCGAATTTCAAAATAAATCTCCAAGCGAAAAACGGGTGAATAGTGCCTATTTCGTCTTTTTCCCCAAAAAATATTTTGTTCCAGGAAAACTTTCATTTTCGTCTTGAAAATTCTTACTCGTTAAATCTAGCTCGTAGCGAGAATCCTCCGACTTATAATCATCCTAGGTTATAGAGCGATTAATAAACACATAGCACATAATAGTATTAATAAAAATTCCTTTTATTAATAACTAATTCTTTAAACCTAAATTCGGATAATCAAAATTAGGGTTGTTACACCTAAGCTCGATAAAACTATGGCGCCCCAAAATAGGTATACAACACCCACTCACGAGTCGTCAAAATACATGGTATGTAAACAACTACAACTTTATAAATATAAATATAAAAGCGTGAGTTTAAATACAAATATTGTCATCTAGACAATATCCACACTCAAATAAGTCCTCATTACAATTATTGATACATTATTTTACAAAAATGTTGAGGACTACTAAAATGACTTTCTAGAACCTTCATTCCATACCCCGACTAGTACTCGCTACATTCTCGCCTCCTGAGAAGAAAAATGGAACAAAAAGGAAAAGAGTGAGCTCAACTAGCCCAGTAAAGAATATTATGACTAAGATAACATTGAACAAATTATCATTAGTCTACAATAGGGAAAAATCTAATAGAATACAATAGACAACCAATTTTAAATCAATCTTCGCAGCGGAAATAATAATTCATTAGAAGAGTTAAGTAGAGAATGCAAACTACTATCTTCTATATATGAATTTAAAAGTTCATCGTCGATATTTTATCCCTGTAACACCAATCAATATATATATGGAATTAAATATTCATCTTTGCACTACAGGCCAAAGATATTCATCAGTTGGTCATGTTCATCTAAACAACTGTTCATCTTTGCACTACGGGCCAAAGATATTCATCTTTGAGTATTTTGATATCTTGAGTATTGCTATACGGTGCAAGTTCGTTCAGCGTTATTCAAGTCAGAAGTACTGCTCTTTGGGGTAAGGGATAGTAGGGATTTTAAGGGTTATTATGTTTTTCAGTTTCAAAATTTTTGCGAATGTTCAAAAATTCTGAAAAATTTTGAAATGATAATTTGATGAGTTTTGTTGATTGTGTCCAAAAATGACGATTTTTGGATATATAGATTAAGAGTTATGGATTTTATGAGAAAAGAATATTTTAAAAGTAAACGCTTATAACTCCTTGTGGTTAACTCCAAAATTGATGAAATATTTATTGGGAGTACATCTATATAATATTTGTATACCCTGTGAATTTCAGAATTTTTGGATAAGAGTACAATTTATGATAAATGTCTGAATATTCGGTGGTTTTGGCCATATGAAAAATAGTAAATGAATTTTAAAAATTCTGAGAAAAATATATGTTCAATATGGGACTATATTATGCTAAATCCCAGAAAAGAAATATTTTTGGAACTGATTTGGTATTTTTCATGAAAATATTCTAGTTATGAGTAAATGAATTAAATATGTTATGTGAAGTAAGAAAATTGGAAAATATGATTTTATGGCTTGAGAATCATATATGAGGTATATGCAGATTTTTGATGAGGGTTTTGGTTATTGGTGATGAAATCTTATGAGTTTGGCATTTTAAGATGATTAAATGCATTTATTAGTAAAGTGTAAACAATTAAAATAAATTATTTATAAGTTTAAGAAATGATTAAAATATTGTGGTAGTATTAATAATATTAGATTATGAGATTATTAAGTGATTTATAACATTTTGATTAATGTGACGCCCCCAAAATAGGTATACATCACCCATTCTGAGTTGCCAAATACATGGTACAGAAACGACTACAACTTTATTAATACAACATAAAAAACTGTGAGTTTAAATACAAATATTATCATCTAGACAATATCCACACTCAAATAAGTCATCATTACAATTATTGATACACTATTTTACAAAATAGTGAGGACTACTAAAACAACTGTCTTGAACCATTACTCCACACCCCGACTAGTTCGCTATATTCTCGTCTCACGAGAGAAAAAATGGAACAAAAAGGAAAAGGTGAACTCAACTAGCTTGAAGAAAGAATATTATGACTAAGATAATGTACAACAAATTATCCTTAGTCTTCAACAGAGAAAAATCTGATAGAATACAATAGACAACAAGTTTTAGATCAACAATTGCAGCGGAAACAATAATTCATTAGAAGAGTTAAGTTGAGAATGAAATCTACTATCATCTAAGAATTTAAAAGTCCATCATCGATATTTTATCCCTATAACATCAATCAATATACATCTTGAATCAAATAGTCATCTTTGCACTACAGGCCAAAGATATTCATCAGTTGGTCATGTTCATCTCAACACCTGTTCATCTCAACACTACGGGCCAAAGATATTCATCAGTTGGTCATGTTCATCTAAACACCTATTCATCTTTGCACTACGGGCCAAAGATATTCATCAGAAAATCATTCATCTTTGCACTACAGGCCAAAGATATTCAGTTATATCATCATTTAGGACTGAGGATGATGAAAATATTTTAAAGAAAACGAATCCAGTGAAACAAAAGAATAAATATTAAGGATTCGTACTTTAAACAATCCAAGTTCAAAAATACTTCATAAGTAATCAGAGTGGAGTAAAATTCAAGAATGATCAAAATATGGATACAATCAAAGCTAGTATCCATAATAGATATTTTGGACAAAAAACGAAAATTTAATTTTTCTGTGAATAGTGTCGTATTCGTGAATAGTGCCGTATACGTGAATAGTAACTCCGACACTAAAAGATAGAAATTTCACAAAAAAAATCATCATGCTTCGTGAATAGTACTCGTGAATAGTAACTCATGAATAGTAACCCATGAATAGTAACTCATGAATAGTAACTCGTGAATAGTAACTCATGAATAGTAACTCCAACATGAAAAGTTCCAAATTTGATAAAAATTCAGACCAATATTTCGGCATAATGATATTGAATAAATAATATCATTTACGAAGAAAATAACATCCTTACCTCGAGAAAGAATAGTACTTACCATTTGGAATCTTTGGATATAGTCTTTGAAAGAACTTACACCGTATAGCAATACTCAAAGTACTAAAATACTCACAAAATACGCTCGATATTATAGAGAGAGAAAGAGAGAGAAATCTTTAGTTTCTGGTGTGATTTTCAATTCTAATCTAAGCACCCTATTTATAGGAAAATGCTTAGAACACCAAAGCAGAAAATTTAATATAATAATATTATATAAATTAAATTTTCTACGCCAACCTTAGACTTCTGAATTCAGCAACTTCGCATATGATTAATGAGGCTCACAACATATAAAAAACATTTTTTATTAAAAAAATATTTAAAACTTCAAAAATTAATTATTTCGGAGCTTCGGAACTTCAATAATTCATAATAAATATCTCTTTTATAAAAAAATTCGAATCTCGCGACTTTTTATAAGAAATTCAATTCTCTACAACTTTACAGAAGAAAGTTTATCCAAATTCTAAACAGAAATTGGAAGAAATCCATATACGGATGATTTTACAATTTATAATCAAATTTCGATCAAGAAATGGGGTCCACCAATTTCACACACAAAACATGTGTTAATCATTTAATGCAACAAAAAATACTCTTCCTCTTCATATACTCATATATCACACATTCATTGTAAAAATATCATCATTATTCTGTTATAATAATATAATAAAATATTATTTTATCAGAAAAGATAAAATATCAATTTTTAACAATTGTCACTTTAAAAATTTTCTCCATCCATATCCACATAAAATCAATATTTTCCTCATCATATAAATCAATAATTAATTATTCACAAATAATATTACAGAATCACGATCTTTGGTAACGGTGTCGTTTCCAGAAATAGGGGCTTTCAATAAGAATTTCTCCTTCTTTGTGGCGCAATTAGGTGACCAAACCTCTCCTTAGATGAACTTTCTAGACATTGCCAATAATGTTTCTAATAATATTATTAGGATAATATGAATTATTGCTTCGATAATGAAAAATACTGTGTAGTGACAATTATTGAAACAACAGTAATATAAAATATCAACGTAGCAATTATTGAATCACTAAAATAAAATATTAAACAGTAATTACTGTAACCATTATTGAGTAGTGCCTTCTTATGTAAGAATCAATAATTAGTGCAATACCGTGTGCTACTGTATAACAACGCGTATTACTGTGTTTTAACCACCGGGTATTCCAACAAAGATTAATAGCAGTAACAAGCTATGCCAAGTTATTATAAGCGACTTATACTTGTCGATTTCTTCATCCAATCGCTTTTCGTTATGAATATTCCCCGACAGCAGGAATATTCCACGACCAAACGAATATTCTCCGACAATAATGAGTATTTTATACCCACTTGCTTATTTAAAATATTTGCGCACTTTACCCATAACTAACCACATTAATCAAATCAACCCCTTACTATTTCAAAATAATAAATAGAGAAAATTAAATCTTCATTTATAAAAAGTTGGGGCCTTACAATTAAGGCGTTATGAGATCATTGATTTATGAATCTTACTCTTGAGATTAAATCTATATGTTGATTATATTATTTTTATTATCATATATAACATTCTTATAACCCTAATGATGATATTTCTCTTTGATTGGAGTGTAAAGATGGGTAGATTATTAGTATGATCGTGACTATAGGTTCTCTTTGGCCAGTAGTGCAAAGTTGAATTGTTGACTGGTATGATCATGACCATTGAATTTATAATTGAATATCTTTAGCTTAAGTACAAAGGTGAATAGATCAACATATATGGTTATAATTATGGCTTATATAAATTCTGAAATGATTATGTATTTCTTTGAGATATGAATATCTTTGGCCTGTAGTGCAAAGATCAATTATTGATGAATATCTTTGGCCCGTAGTGTAAAGATGACCCGTTGTTGAATATCTTTAGCATTTAGTGCAAAGATGACCTGTTATTGAATATCTTTGGCCTGTAATGCAAAGATGAACTGTTGATGAATATCTTTGGTCCATAGTGCAAAGATGAATTTATTAGTATGATTATGAATAGGAACTGTGATTTGGTATAACCATGATCTTTGATGTTTCATGTAAGGACATGTGATGAAAATTATCTTCGTCCTAGATGCGAAGAGAAATTTAGAATTACAATTATGATTATGAGTTATTCATATGATTGTGGAAAGGAACTGTTGATTGATGTTACAGGGATAAAACATTGTTGGTAGACTTTTAACGTGGAGAAGATAACAGACTTTATAGTCTATTTCACTCTTCTAATGGATTGATCGTTCCGCTGCAACTATGGTTGAAAAGTTTTATTATCTACCATATGTTCTAAATCTCTGATTTATTACTGATGAAGTCTATTGATAATGTAATTATCTTTAGTCATAATATTTTTTCTTGAGCTAGTTCGCTCACCCTTTTTGCTTCACAATTCCTTTCGGTGTAATAAAGTGTGGCATTTGGGTCGGCGGGGGTATGAGGAATAGAGCGGTGGTCTCTAGCTATGGAGGTTCTCCCTAAATAGTATAGAAAAGTGGGTTATATTCTATACATCATTTAGTAGTTATATTTGGTGAACCAAATAGGGTAAGGCGAACCAAACGTTTGGAAGGATGTTTTGCCACTATCATACAAGATGTCTAATTACATACGACTTCGTGTTATCATAAGACAAGGTTGTGTACATCCACTTGCTGAGTATATCTACAAGCACCACCTATATGATCTTGGAGTTTGGTTGAAGTATAATTCTCAATTAGAGACGGTGGAGATAATGATATGTCAAGAGAAGACTCACCATTGGAAAGAATATGATAGTAATCTTCTCGTTTTTGTTTGGGGTTTATTGGGTCAACCAAGGACAATTCTGTGGGTATATGATATCTATCATAACCTAGACGAATGGCCTCCCATGTACGAAGGTTTCCTTGAGCACTTCCCAAAGATTTTAATTTCTAAAACAGTTATTGACTGTACCTTTATGTAAGGTGCCATTGTGACGTACTATTCAAGGTTGGGACATGAGTCACAGTTGGTATATATTGTATCAAAACTCATAACATATGTGTTGTTATATTTTGCATGATAATTGTAGTAATAAAGTTGTAGTTATTTTTTGTAACATGTATTTGGCAACTCAGAATAGGTTGGATGGATTGGACCTATTTTGGGGGCGTCACAGTTGGTATCAGAGCTTAGGGATATGGTCTCTGGCGGAGATAGGGGAATAGAACTAGGAGGGGAGAGTTGAGTAAATCCTTCGCTAGTGTGTCCTACCTAAGCTGAATTTTCTTACTTAAGTTGGCAAATTGTAATATGTCAATTAACCTTTGTTTTGAAGCTGTATTCTAGAATGATATCTGAAATACAGGAGATGAGCATTGGAGAAATCATGATGACAGGGAAGATGGAATTTAAAATGAAAGCAAGGTATTCTCAACTCTTTGAAATACTAGGTACATAAATTTCGGTGACGAAATTTCATAAGGAGGGGAGATTGTAAGACCCCGAATTTTATGAAATAAAAGTATTCAATTTTTTTATAGTTACCATTCATGAGTTACGTGAAACTATTCATGAGTTACTATTCACGAGTTACTATTCACGAGTTATTATTCACGAGTTACTATTCATGAGTACTATTCACGCAGCATGATAATTTTTTTTTCGTAAGAAGACATTACTCAATAATTGTTACAGTAATTACTGTTCAATATTTTATTTTATTGGTTCAATAATTGCTACGTTGATATTTTATATTATTGTTATTTCAATAATTATCACGGCACGGTATTTTCCATTATCGGATCAATAATTCATATTATTTGGATAACATTATTAGAGTGCATTATTGGAAATGTCTAGAAAGTTACATCGAGGAGATGTTTGGTCATCTAATTGCTGGCAATGAGAGAGAAATCCTTATTGGAAAGCCCTCTTTCACGAGGCGGCTAGTTGTCGATGATTGTAAATTCGTAATATTATTTGTGAATAATTAATTATTAATTTTTATGATGAGGAAAATATTTATTTTATGTGGATATAGATGGAGAAAATTTTTAAAGTGACAATTGTTGAAAATCGATATTTTATCTTTTACGATAAAATAATATTTTATTATATTATTATAATATAATAATGATGATATTTTTACAATGAATGTGTGATATATGAGTATATGAGGAGAAAGAGTATTTTTATTGCAAAAGTTGTTTAAAACATGTTAAACATATACATGGGCCCATTTCTCGAATTTGAAATTTGATTATAGCTTGTAAAATCGCTTGGTTTGTGGATTTTGGTCAATTTCATTTGGAATTTGGAAAACCTTTCTTCTGCAAAGTTGTAGATAATGAAATTTCCTATGAAAAACACATGTGGTTCGAATTTTTCTGACAAAAGGGCTATTTATTATGAATTATTGAAGTTCTGAGGTTCCAGAATAATTGATTTTTGGAAGTTTAAAATATTTATAGTTAGAAAAACGTTTTTGATATGTTTGGTGAACCCCATTGGTTGTTGAAATGGCTGAATTCAGTTATTGATGGTGGGTGTAAGAATTTATAATATATATTATTATTATATTAAATTTTCTTCTTTGGTGTTCTAAACAATTTCCTATAAATAGGTGCTTAGGTTAGAATTGAAAATCACACCAGAAACTGAAGTTTTCTCTCTACTTCTCTCTCTATATTATCGAGTGTATTCTTTTGAGTATTTTGATATCTTGAGTATTGCTATACGGTCCAAGTTCGTTCAGCGTTATTCAAGTCAGAAGTACTGCTCTTTTGAGGTAAGGGATAGTAAAGGATTTTAAGGGTTATTATGTTTTTCAGTTTCGAAATTTTTGCGAACGTTCAAAAATTCTGAAAAATTTTGAAATGATAATTTGATGAGTTTTGTTGATTGTGTCCAAAAATGGCGATTTTTGGATATATAGATTAAGAGTTATGGATTTTATGAAAAAAGACTATTTTAAAATTAAATGCTTATAACTCCTTGTGGTTAACTCCAAAATTGATGAAATTTTTATTGGGAGTACATCTATATAATATCAGTATACTACCCTGTGAATTTCAAAATTGTTGGATAAAAGTACAATTTATGATAAATGTCTGAATATTCAGTGGTTTTGGCCATATGAAAAATAGTAAATGAATTTTAAAAATTTTGAGAAAAATATATGTTCAATATGGGACTATATTATGCTAAATCCCATAAAAGAAATATTTTTGGAACTGATTTGGTATTTTTCATGAAAATATTCTAGTTATGAATAAATGAATTAAATATGTTATGTGAAGTAAGAAAATTGGAAAATATGATTTTATGGCTTGAGAATCATATATGAGGTATATGCAGATTTTTTATGAGGATTTTGGTTATTGGTGATGAAATCTTATGAGTTTGGCATTTTAGGATGATTAAATGCATTTATTAGTAAAGTGTAAACAATTAAAATAAATTGTTTATAAGTTTAAGAAATGATTAAAATATTGTGGTAGTATTAATAATATTAGATTATGAGATTATTAAGTGATTTATAACATTTTGATTAAGGTGTTATGAGATCATTGATTTATGAATCTTACTCTTGAGATTAAATCTATATGTTGATTATATTATTTTATTATCATATATAACATTCTTATAACCCTAATGATGATATTTCTCTTTGTTCGAGTGTAAAGATGGGTAGATTATTGGTATGATCGTGACTATAGGTTCTCTTTGGCGATGGTGCAAAGTTGAATTGTTGGTGGTATGATCACGACCATTGAATTTATAATTGAATATCTTTAGCTTAAGTGCAAAGGTGAATTGATCAACATATATGGTTATAATTATGGTTTATATAAATTACGAAATGATTATGTATTTCTTTGAGATATGAATATCTTTGGCACAGTCAAAGACCAATTATTAGTGAATATCTTTGGTTCAGTGAGTGTAAAGATGACCCGTTGTTGAATATCTTTGGCATGTAGTGCAAAGATGACTTTTGTTGTTGAATATCTTTGGCATGTAGTGCAAAGATGAAGCTATTGATGAATATCTTTGGTAAAGTAGTGCAAACATGAATTTATTAGTATGATTATGAATAGGAACTGTGATTTGGTATAACCATGATCTTTGATGTTTTAGGTAAAGACATGTGATAAAAATTATCTTCGTCCTGGATGCGAAGAGGAATTTAGAATTACGATTATGATTATGAGTTATTCATATAATTATGGAAATGAACTGTTGATTGATGTTACAGGGATAAAACATTGTTGGTAGACTTTTAACGTGGAGAAGATAATAGACTTTATAGTCTATTTGACTCTTCTAATGGATTGCTTCGTTCATTGCAACTATGGTTGAAAAGTTTTATTATCTACCATATGTTCTAAATCTACGATTTATTCTTGATGAAGTCTATTGATAATGTAATTATCTTTAGTCATAATATTCTTTCTTGAGCTAGTTACGCTCACCCTTTTGCTTCACAATTCCTTTCAGGTAATAAGAGTGTAGCTGGGTCGAGCGGGGGTAATAGAAGAATAGAACGGTGGTCTCTAATGTGGAGGTTCTCCTAAGCAGTATAGAAAAGTGGGTTATATTTTATACATCATTTAGTAGTTATATTTGGTGAACCAAATAGGGTAAGGCGAACCCAACGTTTGGAAGGGTGTTTTGCCACTATCATACAAGATGTCTAATGACATGCGACTTCGTGTTATCATAAGACAAGGTTGTGCACATCCACTTGCTGAGTATATCTACAAGCACCACCGATATGATCTTGGAGTTTGGTTGAAGTATAATTCTCAATTAGAGACGGTGGAGATAATGATATGTCAAGAGAAGACTCACCATTGGAAAGAATATGATAGTAATCTTCTCGTTTTTGTTTGGGGTTTATTGGGTCAACCAAGGATAATTCTGTGGGCATATGATATCTGTCATAACCTAGACGCATGGCCTCCCATGTACGAAGGTTTCCTTGAGCACTTCCCAAAGATTTTAATTTCTAAAATAGTTATTGATTGTACCTTTATGTAAGGTGCCATTGTGACGTACTATCCAAGGTTGGGACATGAGTCACAGTTGGTATATATTGTATCAAAACTCACAACATATGTGTTGTTATATTTTGCACGATAATTATAGTAATAAAGTTGTAGTTATTTTCTATACCATGTATTTGGCGACTCAGAATAGGTTGGATGGATTGGACCTATTTTGGGGGCGTCACATGCATCATACATCATTTTTTTCTACCCATAGTACCATGTTTGTCTTGTTGCATTTCAAGTGTCTAGGATTCTTTATCCTACCCATGCATCGCCATGCATGAGTATGATAAAGAGGGGTATCTGTAGACACTCAAAATTTTTTGTACTGCTGTCACTAACATTGCAGGAGGACATATTCGTCTTTTAAGATAGAACCCTGAAAGACAATCCATATCGGATACTACCGAAAGTTCAGCATCAACCCCGGATCACATTCTGGGAGTAACAATTCCTATCTCGAATATAACCCCGAGGCATGAAGATCCAATACCGGAACACACACCGGAGAAGACCGATTAATCTCAGAGATAACCCCAAGGTATCCAGTCTCAGTCCCAACCATTGGAATGGCCACCAACCTTGGTGATAACCCCAAGGAATGCAGTTTCGGCGATAACCCCGGAAATGCTTGTTTCAAATGCAACCAGCTTCAATCTCGGCGCTCACAACGAGATACACTATACCAACCCGGCGATAACATCGGGAAGACAGGCGCACCTCAAAGATGACAAGGACCTTCAACAATTGCAGCAGTCCAATCTCAGCGAAGTCTGAGCAACGTCTGCTTTATCAGGCCAATCCGGCGATAACACCGGTGAGGGGCAACATCGTCATCTAGCCAACGTGATGCCACGCCATGTCGTTTCAACATCTCTACGCAACGATGTCCCACAAGACTAACCAATCCCGAGTGACTATTGTGCGGGGTAACAGATGAAAGTTGAATGACTTTGTACAAACTCTAATCACATGCCATCGTACAACTCTCGACAACGTCGGACTGAAATAGGTCCTGTATACCTCAAATGGATGCCCGGATTGCACTTCTGAAAGTTCTAGTGGACATTACAATGCCCGAGTGCACATACTTCGAGACGACCGACCCAAAAAACCCGGGTTTCCTCTGGTACACTGCTGGCTCAAATTAGAGTACACTCTTGACTAAATTGCCTATAAATAGAGGGCTTGGGCAGCCCATTTTGCAAGAGAAAAAGGCGAGGAAGCCCTGCCCAATTTGCTCTGCACTCACTCCAAGTAATGTATTTTCCCCTTTTAAACACCTGTGAGCTCATATATAACCCTTTTGTACCTACAAAAGTTACTGTTTACCCATTCTAAAGATATAGAAATCTTCTTTGGCAGTCAGCTGTAAGCCTTCTCACACACTTTAGAGTCTTTCTCTTCATCTCTGCGCACACCCTTCTACACATTGAGAGTCGTGTTACTTGCTTTTTCAGGACTTGATTAGTTGTTTCAAGTTCGATCAGTATATATATATATATATATATATATATATATATATATATATATATATATATATATATATATACCTTTATATATATATTAGCTGTGTATCGGACTTTGTTAGATTAGCCTGAACTTACATGCAGTGCGTTTATCGCTTTAATATATATATGTACCTTTATATATATTAAGCGTGTGTGTCAGACTTTTGTTCGATGAGCCTAGATTTTATATCCTATTGCATTTTTATTATATATATATATATATATATATATATATATATATATATATATATATATATATATATATATATAAGTAATAAACGCATAGGATGTAAAATCGTGCTCATCGAATAGTAGTTCGACCAAAGTTCATATATATATATATATATATATATATATATATATATATATATATATATATATATATATATATTTCATCCCACACAGAGTTTACTTACGTGGCGCTTAATCGCTTTTATGCGACTTTATTTATATTTTGTCACTTTGGAGTTTCCTCCCGTGGCGGTTGATAGCTTTAATGACTTTATTTACATTTTCGATCCCCATGGAGGTGCTTCGTGGTTGGTGATCATGTCTGTATATATATATTTACAGCTTTTATATATATACATGATTACTGCTTTCATATAAATTACAATATCTTGTGCGCCTAGAAATCATGTGTTCATTTGATTCAAATTTATTAGATCTAGATTCAGGTTCAGTGATGGACATTTTTCGGTGTGGCGACTTGTAAATTATTCTGCGGTGTCTGAATTTCCTCAGATGGTTTCCATACCCACGAGGAAGTCGGCATTATTTTTGTACATTATTTTAGTACGGATACCTCGCATTCGTAAAAATAAAATCAATCAAGCCGAACACTTAATAAAATGGGAGTGTAAAAGGTCTCAATTACTATTGAGCATCAGGGTTTGAAAAATCTTTTTATAAAACATCATTGCTATATCTTGCTAAAAACTGAATTTTTACATAAATTCAAACCCTGTGTATATAGGTTCGAACGAGGCCTCACACTACTTCCAAATAACATCACATTGACCCACACACACACATTCAGATAATAGTTTCTTTGATAAGAGGCGGTCACCGTGGTAACACGGATGTCGGGGGGTGCCTAACACCTTTCCTCCGCATAACCAAGTCTCCGGACCCTAATGAATCTCGATTTCACCGACCCGTTTAGTAGTGTCACATCCCTAGGTTAATGTGCAAACCTTTTCTCGGTTGTGTTGGTACAACCATTTAAAAAAACCAACTAGCGACTCTTAACAGTCCATCGTCGACATTACACATGTCAGACCTTTTTCACTTGTTTTTTCAAACAAATCTCATCTAAAATGAGAACACCAAAGAACAAGTAACGGAAAGGGACATCTAAAAATCCCGACGTCGACAATCACCACTCCTTTTATTAATCAAAACTAGGTTTTCAAATTAACCTTTACTTGATTTCATGCTCAATTTAATGAGTACATCATGCTTCCTACTATGAGGAGCTCTGCTACTATCACATTCTTCCACAACATTACTCTAAAGAGTTTAAAAATTTTCATATTTGTCTGAGGGATCATAAAAACTATGAATTTTGAGGTTTAGGGTATTTCTACCTACTACCTCTTTCAATTACAAAAGAAAGGTACTCTACCTCTGAAATATTTTATAATAGGTATGTTTACAATCACGAAGAAGGTAAACTACCAGTGCGGGTACTTTAGATGATTAGTCTGTTGTACCTTAGTAATCGGAACGACTATATACGTTCTTAGATTGGAGTATTTTATCCAATTAGTATATTGCACTGTTCAGGGTTGTTCACCTCAGACTTATCATAAGATTTCGCACCAAAATAATTTGATTCAGCATATGCTTTCAAAGAATACTTTGAATTTCATAAACATTTGTCTAGCTGAATCAAATAGCTTTAGACGTATACCAATAATTCGAATTTCAATCGAAACATTGTTGGCCAAATTCAGTTGGCAATAATTTATCTTTAAAATTCTTAAAATCATTTTGACGTCATGATACCGTACTATATTTACAGTCTGTTTGAGGATTCCGTCATTCTGTGATTTTGTCATACTACATCATACTATAGTGGGCTTATAATCTTTAGATCACATCCAACACTAAGTAATTCTGTATTGATAACTCCATCATTTTTATCATCTTGCATCAGGTTCCATGACAAATTGATGATATATAAAATACATTTTGACATCTCAAATTATTTTTGTCTAACCGAAACAAATTAGCATAGACTCTTCTTTAAACAACTCAAAATCATCGAAAATCATTTTTAATGCTATCATGCCGCAACTGGTAACGATGTGTCAATGTCCCGAAGTTCACCAATACACACTTGTCACCATGTGTTGCTGATAACAAGAATTCATTTTATTTCAAAAGGCACATCAGTGCGAATTTAGCTTGATGTCAAAAATTTGAAATCTAGCACAGCTAGAAGATTTGGAATACCTATGCTTCCATCATCAACTTTAATTTCTCTAATGATCATTTGCTTAATCATTCTATCTATTAAAAATCCTCAATTCTTAATCCATAACTTTTCTATACCATAATATAGTTCATCAAACTTACCACACGTTAGGAGTTCAGGAACTTACCACAATTATATGGGTTTAGGAACTTATCATAGTCAGACCATAATCATCCATTCGCTGAGGGGTTCCACCATATGATTATGATTCACGAACTTACCATACGTATGAGTTTAAAGAACTCGTACCTAATCTTATATTCTCTACCCATTCGTTATACACATAAGAAAAGAATCACCTTATAAACATGCATATAGCAAATAGCGCAACATCAGGTTCCAATGATTATCAATGTAAAAAACTAATTGGTTGTCAAACCAAACTCGGCCACTAATCAATATAGGAAGCTAAACGGAAAATTCCCTGCCCATACAAAGAATTGGTCAACCTAACCACTATATCGACCAGGAAGCTAAGTGATTCTAAAACCAAGTAAAAATTCCCCGCCCATACAAGGAATCATACAACTCAGCTGCTGACCTGAGTCCTCAATTGAAATCCTTCACAATTCTAACTTTCTCTTTTATTAATTCGAATTTTCTTTAATCCGTATCTAAACATTTACCACTCTTTTTCTGATTTTACACCGTACCATTTCATAGTACCTTCTCCTTATAGCGTCAAGCTATATCATACCAATCACTTAACATATCATATGTTATTCAACAATTTAATCTGATCACGTCGTGATCTTATTTCGTAATAATTTCTCCTTATACTTACGATCATTTTATATTACGATCTTCTTATTCTTCTCTTTAATCATGTTATATTATGATTTTATTTACACTTTTCATCTTATAGACATAGTCTATTTATTTTCACTTTTCATCTCTATTACTGGAGTCAGGTAACTCCGGATTCTTATCCTTATATCTCTTCAAGATTCTTCTTTGAAGCTTCTTTATCTTCTTCTTTACTTAATAATGAATTTCCTAAATTCATTTCTTATCACTTAAACTCTATCTGAGTTTATTCCTTATCATCTCCGCGGTTATAGCCTAAGGTACCCCTACCTAAGGTTTATAACCTACGACTTTGATACCAACTGTGACTTCCCCAAATCTGGGTCCCAATAACCTCAGACTTGTTACGTTACGATACTTCATCATCATACATATTCTATCATCTAATGCGGAACAAATAAATAATTATTGTTTATTTTACATAATTCTATAACATTTTTCCAGGTTTATTAACCTTAAATGAATACATACCTTCAAAATTACAAAGGTTTACAATAAGATAACTAAATAGTTATTCTTATAACAATTTATTATTGTATTTTGCTTTTGTCTCTGTCCTTCTTCAAGCCTTCGCCTTTATCTGAAATTTATTATCATGATATAGCAAGGGTGAGCAACTACTTTGCCCAACAAATTTAAATTCCATAAAGATATATCATGATTGAAAGAATAATAAGCTTTCAAGTTTTCAACAATTTAATAATTATGAAGTAACATGAATCAAGATTTCAATAATTGAATGACTGGATCAATAATGTTTGAAGGTCGATAATGACCTAGAACAATTTAACTGAACCTTATGGTAATGAAGATGATCAGCCTTTTATACCTGATAAACATATACAACATGCACTAAGTGCGAATCAATAATTAGTTTAGACGTGAATAATCATCAATAATCATTCACTAACATGCTTTGAAATATAATCCGAGTTTGAGTTAAGGAAACTTGCCTGCATAGTCAATTACCGCTACGCAATTTCATTTATTCTCTTTATTGAAAAGACCTATCAGGTATAAGATTGATCTTTCAATTAGCATATCATACCTTATTCTATAATACTATCTAACACTTAATCACATAGTCAAATATTAGATAATCTTAACACCATATTCATTTACTTGCTTATAATCTCATCATCTTATATTAACTTGTCTAACCTTCAATCACAAAGTTAAGTATTAGACATTACACCTTAGTCTTAGTATTATTATTATACTTTGATATTATTTTCATCACTTATAACTTATACTTATAAGTTTTCCCTTTATATGTTATCTTAGTAAGCTAGCTAGATAACCTTTCAGTAAACTAAAATATCATTTCAGTAAACCGGATTACATTTCAGCATCCTGAAATTACCATTTCAACATACCACCAAATATTTCAGCAGACTGAAACCATTTCAGCATTTCAAAATCCAATTCAGCACCCTGAATTCTCATTTTAGTCTATTACAAGCATATTATAGTTCATTGAATACCAAATTCAACAATTATATTGAAAATTAACATAAATCTCGTATTTTAATCTCCCGTCGAATATTATTAATTATGTAATAATATTTTATGCTAAGGTTATTAACCTTTTAATAACATTAAATTCAAATACTACTAATAATATCTTAATCCAATATTATTAGCCATATAACAATAATTTAAGTCATTAATCACATTAATAAACAAATTAGGTCAATTTTTTTCCTTTCCTTAATTAACTCCTTAAACATTCTAAAATGCCATAAACATCACAACACTTCACACCCGACCCAAAACTTCATCAAAAACCTGCATAAGGCATGCTTAAGGGTCTCAAGACATAAATCGTATTTTTCATATTTTTGGACATCATATATTTAATTAAATCCATTTATCCATTTATCATTATTTAGATGAAAAATATCACATCAGTCCTAAAAATATTTTTTTCCTGGGATTTGACAGAATATAGTTCCATATTGAACATATATTTTTTCCGGAATTTTTAAAATCCATTTACTATATTTAAATAGTCCATAATAGCCAAATCTTCTCAGATTTTTCATAAATCGAGATTAACTCCAACAATTCTGAAATTTATACAGTATGTTCCTGTTATACACATGTACTTCCAGTAACTATTTTGTAATTTTTGGACTTATACATAGAGAGTTATTTGGGTGGCTTCATAAAAATAGCCTTTCACCGTAAAGTCCATAACTCTCAAACCGTATGACCAAAAATTCTCAAATTTTTACACAACCTTCATATCTTCTGATATTAACACTACAAATTTGTTCAGAATTTTTAAAGCACAAAAAGTGGACGAAAATGCCCCCTCTACTGACTGGTCCAAAACAGTACCTAGAAAACGGGCCTGTTTTCACAAAAATCCACACCACGACTTTTAGAAACCTGATTTTTGAGTTCTACCACTTGGGTTTACTAGTCAACACATATATCTAGCACCTCCCTTCGACGGATCAAGAAAAGAATGCATAGATCAAAAACAGTGGATTTTTCAAAACACAAAAAAGTTAGGTTTCGTAAACTAGAAAAATTAATTTTTCTTTTTCTTTTTTAATTCAAACCAAATCAACACCCATTATGGGTAGATCTATACTTGAATCCATGAAAAACATATAGATTATAGGGGTTTAAACCTCCAAATCAAAAACTCCCATTTTCAACAAATTACATAAAGAAATTAGAGGGATTATACCTTTGCTTTTCTTCTTCTTCTTCTTCTTCTTCTTCTTCTTCTTCTTCTCCTCTTCATGGAGATTTTTTTTCTCCTCCTCCTCTTCTCCATCAAGGCTGCCGATCTTCTCCTATTTCTCTCTCTATTTCACGTTTTCTTCTTTTTCTTTTCTCTTTCTCTCTCTTTCTTCTTTCATTCTTATCCTTATCTTCTTTTCTTATCCTTCTTTTCTCTAATATCTGATCCTTCTCTTTT
The DNA here is from genome assembly GCA_020205605.1 of Panax ginseng. Taxonomy (NCBI): domain Eukaryota; kingdom Viridiplantae; phylum Streptophyta; class Magnoliopsida; order Apiales; family Araliaceae; genus Panax; species Panax ginseng. The sequence goes on along the minus strand of CM035142.1, from coordinate 42,206,121 downwards.
TTTTAATCGGCCTTTTGGCCTTCTTATTGCCACATATAATTATTACTCCCTCCGTCCCAGGATAAAAGTCCTGATGGACTTTTCACGCATACTAAGAAGATGAATGAAATGAAAAAAATGTTATAATAATGTCATTAAATATGGAGAGAGAATTAGAATAAGAAAAGTATGAGATATTTAATGTTACGGGTATAATAGGAAAATATGTGTAAAAGATTGGTTATTAAAGGAAAATGAACATTTAACATGGGACTACCCAAAATAGTAATAATGACTTTTATCATGGGATGGAGGGAATATTATTTAATTGCTTTATTGAATGCCCAAAATGTCTTCATCACTATTTGGTTTTAAAAATTGGGCCACTTATTTAATCTTTTGGACTTTCAGTTAATCTTTTGGGCCATTAAATTCTATAACCCAACTAAACTTGTTTTAATTAAGTTATAAAATTAATAACTTGAGTTAATAAAAATATATCTCTTAACTTAATATAATTTTTAATATTATTATTCTCCCAGAAGTGGGCTTGGTTTGGGCCCTTAATTAATCCCATTGAGCTAACAAATTTACTTGTTTTACTTACTAACAAACTAACTTGGGCTTTCAACCTTAATTAAATTGGGTCAATATAATACTTGCCACATACATAATATATTGGGCTAGATTAAATAATTTAATCACCCTTAGTCACTTTATCTACAAGTCCCTTGCTTAATTATTTAATTGGGCTTGTTTAAATAACATAACCTCATTAGTCCATTAAATCTAATTCTTATGGACTCTAAATAAATCATTGGGATATGATATTATTATAGTCCAATACTTTTAATTCTATTTTACCCTAATCATTTAATTAGGGTTTTTATTTTCTCACACTAGAAATTAAATTCCTTACTTATGCCTTTTTAATTTCATAACCCAATTAGACTTGGTTATAAAATTAATTAGTTGAGATATATAAAATAAATATCTTAATGTTAGTATATATATTTATATACCAATATTCTCCTATATTATAATCTCTTAGGTTATTTAATTATCACACCTAATATATATATATATTAGGTTACATAACTTAATTCTTAATTCACTTTTATATACAAAATAAATGTATTCACATTATATAATGTATATTTATTTGATCATACACATAATTCACATAAGCATAACATATTTCACTTCTCACACTAATTTTGACTTTTCTCCATAAAAAGTCAACTTTTGACTTTGAGTAAAAGTCAACCTTTACACATTTTGTGTTTACTGTCCATTTTGACTAAACTTGACGTTCCGGACACAACCGAGTAGTCCGTGCTTCAAAATTCTATCTCTAACTCAAATTTTAAGTTATAAATTACTCCTTTCTTATTACCAATCGTATTAACTAACGACTTTATACTTATTCAAATTCTTATTTGTCAGTCAAGGCCAACGTTCAAGCTATGTTAATTACTAACATAGTTTTATCTTGATCCATATATCATTACATTAATTCATTATTCCTCTTTCTTAAAATATATATAGCACCTTACTAAGTATATATATTTTTATACATATACTCATCTTCGTTTAACCTCATAACATCTCTTCATGTGAAATCTTATCTCCTTAATACAATTTTCACATGTACTTATATAACATTTCTTAGACTATTCAGTTCTCATCGAATTTACAGGTATTGTAATACCTTATTCTTGTTATTTCTTCAAGTACATATTAATTCATTTCTACAGTTTTGAAATTTTGTAACCCATATTTCTTTATTCTCACTCAATTAAGAAACCATATAGGTTCCTCTTAAATTTTTTTAAATAAATCCTCAAATTCTTTTCTAGGTTTTATTCTTTAACCTTTATTCTAACCATTCAAGATTTTATAAATTTTTGGGTTATCACATAAGGATCAATCAAATGATTGAAAAGTTTACAGCAAGATTGTTGTGTATCAGTTGTAATATAAATTAGTACGAGACAAATTCAGGAAAGGACTATGAATATGGATTAAAAAAATTCGTATTGAGAATGGAGTTAGGATTAAGTGGGGATTTCAATTGAGGACTCATGTCAGCAGCTGAGTTGTATGATTCCTTGTTATGGGCGGGAAATTGTAATTGGTGTAAAAACTATTTAGTTTCTGGTACTGATAATCATTGAAATGTCTGTGTCGCACTATTTGCTATATACCTGTTGAGAATGTGATTCTTTTCTCATGTGTATAATGTAAACCCCAACTTATTATAAATAAAATTGAATTTCCTCTATTTATTATTGTGAATAATAAGGTATTAATTTGATATAATGTTGGGTAAAATCAATACGCGCAAAACATGCAAGTGTACGTGGTCAACAAGTAATATAGTACTACCTTCGTCCCATAATAAGTGCCTTTTTAGCTAAAATCACACATACCAATACACAAGCTAAAATGACAAAAATACCCTTAATATATTTTCTTTGAAGTTGAAGAGTTAATGAGTGTCATTTAATTGTAGTGATAGTAAGATGCAATAAATACCATTGAATGCATAAGGGCATATATGAGAAAATATTGCAAAAATTGTATTGGAGTTCTAACACATCACTTATTTTGGGAAAAACTATTAAGCCTAAAAAACATTTATTGTGGGACGGAGGTAGTAGTGAATAAAGTATCGTTCCCACGAGGACAAATTAACAAGAATTTTAACTTCACAATTATCAATTTTTTATTAATTCTAATTCTATTAAACTACTCAAATCAATGGCTTAAAATTATAAAAAACTAAATTAAATAAATAAACTATCACAAAAACAACCGCTAATATCTAAATCCGGAATTTCAAACAATTAATGGAGAATTTGACTTATGATTTCACCCTGAGCTTCACTCTGATTTGCAAACCTTTATTCCAACTGAATTTAATATCCCAGTTTATTAATCAAGAACACGAAAGTAATACTAGCCACCTCTCGATGCACTAATACCGTATTAACGTCAATCCACAATTAAGATAGAAATCTGTTAAACACCTAAATCAACCAACTCACTATATCTCTATGTGAACTACAATTAAAGAAGGTTTAAGCTTAAGTTCTCTATTCGATTACATATGATGTTAAGCATATCTCTACCATAACAATAATCAAAAATCTGCTATTGACAAAATTCATGACACATGCTATATTAACTAGGTCTAGAATTGAATCTCCTCTCTCGATTCCATTCAACTCCATAAAGAATTGTTGATCAGGCAATTCATAAATTCACGCTCAAATTAACATAGATAAACTGAGAATATATTATTGAATTGGAAATCAAAGTTATATAATCATCGTTTCGCCCAAAGATCCATCACAAGTCTAATAAGCAAATTAGTTCATAACGAATGAATTAAAAACTGAATAATATACTGAAAACATCCTTTCGATTACAAATAAAGAACTAAATAGAAGAAGAATAATGAAAACCCCTTCACGTAGTCTTGATTTTCAACCGTCACGATAATCTCTAAAAATTACTCCTCCGAAACTCGCCGTGAATCCTGGAATTTTTCTTGTAATATGCTCATTGTGTTGTGTGATTAGTTGTTTTCTACGTAATATTCAGCTCTCCTTTATGTTCCAGCTGAAACCTGCTATTATAGAGTCCAGGCGCCTAACAAAGTCCCAAAAACCATGCACCAGCAGACATCAAAATCAAACAAGAGATCGAGAGAACGGACCCCCACCCCTACGGGGTAATTGGCTTAAAAAAGCCCCCGATTGGGCTAAGCGCAGACTTCAAATTTTTTCGTTTTCATGAGTTTTTTCCACTTTTGCTCCAAAACTCCGCCATTCTTCACCTCTTGCATCCATGACCACCCTATACATAAAACAACACGAAACAAGCAAAAACGAACACAAAACACGAAGATAACTATGTATTTAAACTTGAAATGAATATTGATTCTTGTATATAAAATTCACTTATCATATAATACTTTGGTTATGGGTGAAATGTGCAAAATTTACAAAATAAGCAAGTGATTATAAAATATTCATTGTTGTCGGGGAATATTCGTTTGGTCGTGGAATATTCTTTCTGTCGGAGAATATTCGTACGATGGCGTAACCATTTGTGGGCCCCATAACGGATAATGGTCGGATGAAGAAAACGACAAATTTGAGTTTTTAAAAATAAAGACGTAGTTGTTACCGTTAACTCTATTGGAATACCCGTTGGTTAAAATACAGTAATACGCGTGGTTTCACAGTAGCACACGATTTTGCACAATATTTTGAATTATTGATTCTTACGTAAGAAGGCACTACTCAAAAATGGTTACAATAATTACTATTCAATATTTTATTTTATTGGTGCAATAATTGTTGCGTTGATATTTTATATTATTGTTGTTCAAATAATTGTCATTGCACAGTATCTCCATTATCAGATCAATAATTAATATTATTTGAATAAATATTATTAGATAACATTATTGGCAATGTCTAGAAAGTTCTGTTAAGGAGATGTTTGGTCACCTAATTGCGCGCCAGTAAAGAGAAATCCTTATCGGAAAGCCCCCTCTTTCTTGGGAACGACCTGGTTGTCATAATTGTGATTATGTACTATTATTTTAAAATAATTAATTATTGATTTATATGATAAGGAAATATTTATTTTATGTGGATATAAATAATGGATATATTTATTGTGGTTATAAAAGAAGAATTAATGCTGAGGTGTTTTATTAGTATTTTGTCGGAATGGAGGTATTAAAAATCATACGTTTGTGGATTTCAGATATTTTCTGCTTGAAATTTGGAAAAACGTTTTTCTATAAAGTTGTAGAGAATTCGATTTCGTGTGGAATGAACATAAAATTCGTATTTTTCTGATAAACGGGCTATTTTCTATGAATTACTGAAGTTTCAGAAAATAAAATAATTTTTATTAAATTATGGGTGGGACCACTTTTGCTTTTTCAAGCATGTGGGCTGCTATTTTTCGGTCCCAAGTTGGCTGGCTTGGTTGGTGAAGGTTGGCGTAGAAGAAAGAAAAAGAATATTATTATTTTATTATTTTAGTCTCCTATGACATTCTAACATTTACCTATAAATAGACGCTTAGGTTAGAATTGAAAATCACACCAGAAACAAGTTTTCTTTCTCTCTATATTGTCGAGCGTATTTTTATGAGTAATTGATACTTTGAGACTTGCTATCCAGTGCAAGTTTCCTTCGGCTTTACATCCGATATTCCGATCAGAAATACTGTTATTTTGAGGTAAGGGATGTTATTTTCTTCGTAAATGATATTATTTCTTTCAATATCATTATGCCAAAATATTGGTCTGAACTTTTTATCAAATTTGGAACTTTTTGTGTTGGGGTTACTATTCACGTATACGACACTATTCACGAATACGACACTATTCACCGAAAAAATGAAATTTTCTTCTTTTTGTCCAAGATGTCTATTATGGTTACTATCTTTGATTGTATCCATGTTTTGATCTTTATTTTTGAATTCTGCTACAAAATTGGTTATTATGGAGTATTATTGAACTTGGATAAAACTGTAATACGAATCCCTAATATTTGTTCTTTTATCTCACTAGATTCGTTTTCTTTAAGATATTTTTCATCATCCTCGGTCCTAAATGATGATATTACTGAATATCTTTGGCCTGTAGTGCAAAGATGAATGATTACCTAATCAATATCTTTGATCCGTAGTAGAAAGATGAATAGGTGTTGAGATGAACATGACCAACTGGTGATACAAATGAATATATTTGGCCTATAGTGCAAAGATGGATATTTGATTCAAGATGTATATTGATTGATGTTACAGGGATAAACTATTGATGATGGACTTTTAAATCTTAGAAGATAGTAGAATTCTTTCTCTACTTGACTCTTCTAATGGATTGCTGTTTTCGCTGCAGTTGTTGATCTAAAACTTGTTGTCTATTATATTTTATCAGATTATTCCCTGTTGAAGACTAATTATAATTTGTTGTATATTATCTTAGTCATAATATTTTTTACTGGGCTAGTTGAGCTCACCCTTTTCCTTTTTGTTCCATTGTTCTTCTCAGGAGGAGAAAATTTAGCAGGAACTAGCCGGGGTATGGAGTGATGATTTAAGATAGTTGTTCTAGCAGTCCTCACTATTTTGTAAAATAGTGTATCAATAATTGTAATGAGGACTCCTTTTGAGTTTGTATACTGTCTATTAGACAATATTTGTATTCAAACTCATAGTATATGTGTTGTCGTATTTTACACGATAATTGTATTACTGAGGTTGTATTTGTTTTTGTACCATGTATTTGGCGACTTAGAATGGGTGATGTATACCTATTTTGGGGGCGTCACAGTTGGTATTAGAGCTTAGGGATATGATCCTTGGCTGAGATGTGTGACAAGAACTAAGAGGGGAGAGATGGGGAATTCCTTCGCTAGTATGAGCTGACTAAGTTTATTTGGTATTTATTTGGTCGGTCAGAGTATAGGGATAATATATGACATGACAATTAACCCTTGTTTTATGGCAGTATTTAAGAATGGCAGGTGAGAACGTTAATAATGGAGTGAATGAGACTGTGGAGACACCTTTAATCACCACCCTGGGGAACGTGCAACAGGAAGACAATATTCCTCCTATAAACAACACTACCGAACAAATGATGAATGATGGGATGTTCAGAAGTTTTTTGCAGTTCATACAAAATCAGAAGAGGGAGACTCGTGCAATAAATACGGGTGGAAATGATAGCAATGCGTGGCTTGTCACAGCCAAGCAGTTCAAGGAGTTGGGACCACCAGAATTTATTTGAAAGCCGGATCCGATCAAGGCGGAAACGTGGGTCAAGCAAATTACCAAGATATTCGATGTCTTGGGATGCACGGAGGAACGAAGGTTCCATTCGCCACCTTTATGTTCCGTGGTGAGGCGCAGACTCTTGGTGGGAGTCCGTGAAGCTTACCTACCACCGTGACTCAACATGTCTTGGGAAACGCTTTTAGAAAGCATTTAATGACAAGTACTTTCCGAAAGTATTCGCTATATGAAGGAGGTGGAGTTTATCGACCGAACAAAACAACATGATGGTGTCCCAGTACGAGGCGAAGTTTGTAGAGTTATCCAGGTTTTCACCTCATTTGGTCGAAAATGAGGAACAAATGACGAGGATGTTTCTGAGAGGTCTAAAGCCCAAGATTCGGCAATATCTTATATCTCAGAAATTTTCTTTATATTCAGATGTTGTAAATAGGGCTCAATTATTAGAGCGAGATAATGAGTATGTGCAACAGAGGGACCACAACTGTGGTCATACCTGGGTGGCGTGCCATCATCGAGCAATGACAACCAGAGGGAAGGAAAGCATTCTGATGGACAAAAGCCAGAACCACTCGGTGGTAATCGTGGTCGTGATAATAGAAAGGAGCGAGTCGGGAGGAGATTTGAAGAGGAGAAGGTACAACAATGATAACGTGAAGACGTCATCACAAACATTAACTATTTTTAGGGGAGGAGAACGAGCACCGGTCGTTTGTTACAAATGCGGGAATTATGGACACATCAGCCCAAACTGCCCACAACAATCCAAGGTGTGTTATAACTATGGAAAGGAAGGTCATATAGCTAGAGATTGTCTAGTTGCGAAACCAAGTTCAACGGGGATGGTGACTCCAAAGGCTGTCCCGGACAAGTCAAAGTCGGTGGTTCCTGGAAGGGCGTTTGTTGTGACTGCACAAAATACGAGGAACCCAAACGAAGTGATCACGGGTAAGCTAATCATAAACTCTTGCGAAGTTTATACCTTATTAGATACCGGTATTACCCATTCTTTTATTTTTCCTGCTTGTGCTTAACGTTTAAACTTGACTCCGGAGAAATTAGACCTTGACTTATCTGTTGAGACTCCGTTAGGAGAAAATTTCATTACATCAATTATTTATAAATCTTGTTTGATTCAAGTCGGTACCATCACATTACCCGCCGACCTTATTTCGTTGAAAATTCTTGCATTTGATGTGATTTTAGGGATTGATTGGTTAACCACGCATCATGCTAAAATTGATTATTTTCGTAAGGTTGTTAGTTTTCATATTCCTAACCAACCTATTATGCGAATTCAAACAACCAAACCATTAAAGTCAATCACTGTCATATCAAGCCATAAAGCTAATCGTTTATTGAAAAACGGATGTCAAGCTTTCTTAGTCCATGTCACAGACTTCAACAAAAACACGTCAGATTTGAATAAAATTTCTATTGTTAGTGAATTTCCTAACGTATTTCCTGAAGAACTTCCTGGTCTACCCCCAGAGTGTGAAGTTGAATTCTTTATTGACCTTGAACCTGGTACAAAGCCCAATTCTAAAACCCCATATCGAATGGATCTTATTGAACTTCAGGAGTTAAAGGTCCAACTACATGAGTTGTTGGACATCGGTTTCATTCATCCTAGTACATCTCCTTGGGGTGCTCCTGTGTTATTCGTAAAGAAGAAAGACGGGAGTATGCGACTTTGTATTGACTACCGAGAATTGAACCATATCACTATCAAGAATAGGTATTCGCTACCTCGCATTGACGACTTGTTTGACCAGTTGCAAGGAGCACAATTCTTTTCAAAGATCGATCTTCGTTCTGGATATCATCAGCTGAAGGTTAAAACTGAGGATATTCAAGACCCGCTTTCAAACTCCCCAGACGGCATTATGAATTTTTAGTTATGTCTTTTGGATTAACTAATGCTCCTGCTGCTTTCATGGATATGATGAACCGTGTGTTCAAAGAATATTTGGATCAGTTCGTTGTTGTCTTTATTGATGACATCCTCATCTATTCCAGAAGCCGTGAAGATCATGAGCACCATTTGAAGCTGGTACTTCAAAGGCTTCGCGATAACAAGCTATATGCCAAGTTGAAGAAATGCTAGTTATGGCTTGAGGAAGTAGGATTCCTTGGGCACGTGGTGTCAAAACATGGAGTATCTGTCGACCCGGCGAAGATTGAAGCCATACAAAGTTGGGAGCAACCAAAGTCGGTGACCGAAGTACGTAACTTTCTGGGCTTAACTGGTTATTATCGGAGATTCGTGGAAGGATTTTCTCGAATCGCTACTCCGTTAACTCAGCTGACTCGTAAAGATACAAAATTCGGTTGGAGCGAGGATTGTGAGAAGAGTTTTCAAGAACTCAAGAGGAGACTCATTTCGGCACATGTTTTGACATTACCATTTGGTACGGATGGATTTGTTATCTACAGAGATGCTTCAGGTAAAGGGTTAGGATGTGTTCTCATGCAACATGGGAAAGTCATAGCCTATGCCTCACGGAACCTCAAAGAATATGAGAGGAATTATTCTACTCATGATCTAGAGTTGGCAGCAGTCGTTTTTGCGATGAAAATCTGGAGACATTACCTGTATGGGGAGAAAGTGGAGATCTATACAGATCATAAAAGCCTCAAATATTTCTTCACCCAAAAAGAACTCAATATGTGGCAACGACATTGGCTCGAGCTGTTGAAAGATTACGATCATACCATCCAATATCATCCTGGAAAAGCAAACATGGTAGCTGACGCATTGAGTAAAAGATCATATGCAAGTACAAGTGCAATGTTGTTAACACAAAAGTCCATTTTGTATGACTTGCAAAGGATAGAGATAGAGGTAAAGGCTCCAAGTACCCACATGATGATATCAAACATACGAGTAGAACCGACTTTAATCGATAAAGTTAAAGCTGCTCAAGCTACGGACATGGAGCTGATGCGTATAAAGAAGAAAGTACAAGAAGGTGCTATTCCAGAAGCAAGAATCGATGAAGAAGGAATACTTGGAGTCAACTCCAGACTTTGTGTTCCTAACAATTCTGACTTAAAGCATAGAATCATGATGGAGGCACACAACACACGGTTTGCAATCCATCCTGGGAGTACCAAAATATATCATGATCTTCGACATACATTTTGGTGGAGCAATATAAAGAGAGAGGTCGCAGCTTTATCTCGAGGTGTTTAACTTGTCAACGTGTAAAGGCGGAGCATCAAGTGCCAAAGGGTCTATTGCAACCACTTGAGATTCCGAAATGGAAGTGGGAACACATTACTATGGATTTCGTTACAGGTCTTCACAAAGTTTCTCAAGGCATATATGCGATTTGGGTTATTGTTGATAGATTAACCAAGTCTGCTCATTTCTTGCCAATACGTGAGACTTATTCCCTTGAATGTCTTGCTCGTATGTACGTGAATGAGATTGTGAGATTGCATGGCATGCCAGTATCCATAGTTTTGGATCGTGACCCAAGATTCACTTCAAGATTTTGGGTTAGCTTGCAAAAAGCTATGGGCACGGATTTACGATTTAGTTCGGCATACCATCCTCAAACAGACAAACAATCAGAGAGGACTATTCAAACTCTTGAAGATCTATTAAGACTCTGTGTCCTAGATTTCAAAGGGAGTTGGGATAAGTACCTACCATTGATGGAATTCTCCTACAACAACAGTTATCAGGCAAGTATAGGTGTGGCTCCATTCGAGGCGTTGTATGGAAGAAAATGTCGTTCTCCAGTATGCTGGGACGAGGTGGGTGAAGCAACATTGTTGGGACCAGAGTTGGTACGCATGACTACAGAGAAGATCCAAACGATTCGACAACGTATACAAACGGCACAGGATCGACAAAAGAGTTATGAGGATCTTCATCGAAAAGACGTGGAATTTAATATTGGGGATCATGTATTGTTACGTGTTGCACCATGGAAGGGAGTTACAAGATTTGGGAAGAGAGGAAAGCTCAATCCAAGATTTATTGGTCCATTTGAGATTCTTGACCGAATAGGAAATGTGGCTTATAGACTCGCATTACCTCCAAGCATGTCTCGTGTTCATAATATTTTTCATATATCTATGCTTTGTAAATATGTGAAAGACCCGAACCACATTATTGAGTTAGAACCATAAGAGATAGCTGAAGATTTAACGTACGAAGAGGTACCTGTTAAGATCTTGGATAGGAAAGAGCATGTCCTACGCACGAAAGTTATACCACAAGTTATGATTTTGTGGAGAAACCATGCTATTGAAGAAATGACATGGGAGTTGGAATCAGAAATTAAAGCGAGATATCCTCGCCTTTTCGAAACACCAAGTACGTACGTCAATTTCGAGGACAAAATTTCATAAGGAGGGGAGGTTGTAAGACCCCAACTTATTATAAATAAAATCAAATTTCCTCTATTTATTATTGTGAATAATAAGGTATTAATTTGATATAATACTTTGGTTATGGGTGAAATGTGAAAATTTTTCAAAATAAGCAAGTGGCTATAAAATATTCATTGTTGTCGGGGAATATTCGTTTGGTCGTGGAATATTCTTTCTGTCGGGGAATATTCGTACGACGACGAAGCCATTTGTGGGCCCCATAACGGATAACAGTCGGATGAAGAAAATGACAAATTTGAGTTTTTACAAATAACGACGTAGTTGTTACCGTTAAAACTGTTGGAATACGCAGTGGTTAAAATACAGTAATACGCGTGGTTGCACAGTAGTACACAGTTTTGCACAGTATTTTGAATTATTGATTCTTGCGTATGAAGGCACTACTCAATAATGGTTACTGTAATTATTGTTCAATATTTTATTTTATTGGTGCAATAATTGTTGCGTTGATATTTTATATTATTGTTGTTCAAATAATTGTCATTGCACAGTATCTCCATTATCAGATCAATAATTCATATTATTCGAATAAATATTATTGGATAACATTATTGGCAATGTCTAAAAAGTTCACAAGGAGAGGTTTGGTCACCTAATTTGGCCGCCAATGAGGAGAAATCCTTATCGGAAAGCCCCCTCTTTCCTGGGAACGACCTGGTTGTCATAATTATGATTCTGTAATATTATTTAAAAATAATTAATTATTGATTTATATGATAAGGAAATATTTATTTTATGTGGATATAAATGATGAATATATTTATTGTGGTTATAAATGAAGAAATTAATGTTGAGGTATTTTATCAGTATTTTATCGGAATGGAGGTATTAAAAATCATCCGTTTGAGGATTTCAGATATTTTTTGCTTAGAATTTGGATAAACTTTCTTCTACAAAGTTGTAGAGAATTTGATTTCGTGTGGAATGGACATAAAATTCATATTTTTCTAATAAACGGGCTATTTTCTATGAATTACTGAAGTTTCGGAAAATAAAATAATTTTTATTAAATTATGGGTGGGACCCACTTTTGTTTTTTCAAGCATGTGGGCTGCTATTTTTTGGTTCCAAGTTAGCTGGCTTGGTTGGTGAAGGTTAGCGTAGAAGAAAGAAAAAGAATATTATTATTTTATTATTTTAGTCTCATATAGCGTTCTAACATTTTCCTATAAATAGACGCTTAGGTTAGAATTCAAAATCAAACCAGAAACAAGTTTTCTTTCTCTCTATATTGTCGAACGTATTTTTGTGAGTATTTAGATACTTTTAGAGTTGTTATTCAGTGCAAGTTTACTACGGCTTTACATCCGATATTCCGATCAGAAATACTGTTATTTTGAGGTAAGGGATGTTATTTTCTTCGTAAATGATATTATTTCTTTCAATATCATTATGCCGAAATATTGGTCTGAACTTTTTATCAAATTTGGAACTTTTTGTGTCAGGGTTACTATTCACGTATACAACACTATTCACGAATACGGCAATATTCACCGAAAAAATGAAATTTTCTTCTTTTTGTCCAAGATGTCTATTATGGTTACTATCTTTGATTATATCCATGTTTTGATCTTTATTTTTGAATTCTGCTACAAAATTGGTTATTATGGAGTATTATTGAACTTGGATAAAACTGTAATATGAATCCCTAATATTTGTTCTTTTATCTCACTGGATTCGTTTTCTTTAAGATATTTTCCATCATCCTCAGTCCTAAATGATGATATTACTGAATATATTTGGCCTGTAGTGCAAAGATGAATGATTACCTAATCAATATCTTTGGCCCGTAGTGCAAAGATGAACACGTGTTGAGATGAACATGACCAACTAGTGATACAAATGAATATCTTTGGCCTGTAGTGTAAAGATGTATATTTGATTCAAGATGTATATTGATTGATGTTACAGGGATAAAATATTGATGATGGACTTTTAAATCTTAGAAGATAGTAGAATTCTTTCTCTACTTGACTCTTCTAATGGATTGTTGTTTCCGCTGCAGTTGTTTATCTAAAACTTGTTGTCTATTATATTTTATCAGATTATTCCCTGTTGAACACTAATGATAATTTGTTGTATATTATCTTAGTCATAATATTCTTTACTGGGCTAGTTGAGCTCACCCTTTTCCTTTTTGTTCCATTGTTCTTATCAGGAGGAGAAAATTTAGCAGGAACTAGCCGGGGTATGGAGTGATGATTCAAGATAGTTGTTTTAGTAGTCCTCACTATTTTGTAAAATAGTGTATCAATAGTTGTAATGAGGACTCCTTTTGAGTTTGTATACTGTCGATTAGACAATATTTGTATTCAAACTCATAGTATATGTGTTGTCGTATTTTGCACGACAATTGTATTACTGAGGTTGTATTTGTTTTTGTACCATGTATTTGACAACTTAGAATGGGTGATGTATACCTATTTTGGGGGCGTCACAGTTTGTTTCAGCTAGAAGATAATGATTTGAAATATCAAAAAATATTTTTATTTATCACTTATGTATCATGTAACCTGGTGCAGAGATGATAAAAAGTTGATGGAGTTGTAAATACAGGAATACTTAGTGTTGAATTTGATCTAAAAATCGTTGTTCCACTATTGTATGATGTGTTATGACAAAGTCACTCGATGATGGCATCATCAAATGGGCTGTTAATACAATACGACATCATAACGTCATTTTCAAACTATTTTAAAATTATAATTTGCCAACGAAATTTGGCTATACATAAATGTTTCGGTTGAAATTGATTATTGGTATGTGTCTGAGGTATTTGATTCAGCTAGATCAACGTTTATAAAATTCTAAGCGTTCTATGAAAATTTTCCCGAACCGAATTGTTTTTGTGCGGAATCCGTTAAGACTGAGGTACAATTTTGTGCCTCTGGCAGTGACGAGAAACAGATCCAACCAACAGTACATGGCCAGTACAGGGCATACCGGGCTAATCATCCTCTGTGTCTGTAAGATATGACGGTTTACAGATGAATTTTCATAAAACCTTTTTGAAAGTGAAAGTTTGTAGTCTATATGACTCCTCGGCATGATTTGAATAATTTAACTCTTGTGAGTAATGTTGTGGGTAACATGTGGTGATGAGTATGAAACGTGTAAGGTAAATTTAGGGGATAAAATTTTTAGAAGAAGGGGTGAATGTGACAACTCGAGAATTTTGACAATTTATTAAAATCTTAAAAGATTGAATTAAGGTTAAATAATAAACCTACACAGAAAATAAGTGTATGGATTTGACATTTCTGAGAAGGAATTTTATAGATTTAAAAAATTTTGGTGAAGGCTTACAATGTTAAATGTATAAGTGTATATGTTCTGTGTGTATGGTCATATATGTGTACAGTACATGGTTAAGGGTCAAGGGTTGACCATATAAACTAAATATGTGACAAACCCTAAGTATATATTAAGAATGTCAACGTTTAGTTAGAAAACCCTAGCGATTGATAAGAAACCCTAATACCGGCTCTAAAAACCCTAATTTCAGTTCTGAGAATCCGAAACCCTAATTCGGAATATAAAAACCGTAATTTGGGGGCTCAAAGGCTTAAGTGTTTATGATTAAGTATTTAATTAGGGAAAAACTAACAAATTAGTTAGAACCCTAAATTCTAAATTAGAAACCCTAATTGTTCGATTAGAAACTCTAATGTACAATTAAGGAAAACCTAATTGTTAATTTAACGATTTTAATGTTAATTTGGAAACATTAATTCTAATTAGCAAACCTTAATGTGATTAATAAACTTTAATATACTTAGGAACTCCTAATTATAAATTAGAAAGATTAATTTTCCATTTTAAAACCCTAATTGGAAATCCTAGAATTTAATCTTTAAAACCTTAGGGTTACACCCTAAGGGTCAAACCCTAAGGGTCAAACCCTAAGGGTTGCACAAGTTATATTTATGCCATTAAATTGGTAAGAAAATGACTAAAATGCCCTTTTGTAATTCGTTAATTGGTTGGAGTGTGAATCTTGCTATATTGAGAGTTGTTCACCAACACTTGACTTAAATGTGCCTATATCTAATATATAAACCATTATTTGCCAAATTGATACATTGAATAAAAAATTTAACTTAAAAAGAAAGTAAAGTTACTCACTTTATTTTTCAAACCCATCCAAGACATTCTCTCTCTAAGATTTCAGTAATGAGAGTAAAAGTGAGTGAGAAACAAAGCCAATATCAGCCTTTAGCTTTCCGTAAACAGATTCAAGGGTCAGATTTAAGATCAAAGCTAGAAAAGGTATTAAAACCATAATCTTGTAAATCTTTATGATCCGTGTTATTTGTTGTTGTTAGATGTTTAAAGTTGTGTTAAAGGATGTTATTGAGTGATTTGGGTTGTTACATCCTAGATCCATAACATCTAGATGTAGGAATTTGAAGTTTTCAAAAATCTGGAAAATTGGAAAAATATTGTCTGACAGCCATATATATGTCAGGGCTTGTAGATCTGTGTGTGTTAGATTTTTAGTGTGTTTTATGTTATAGATCTGTAGTATGCCATATGGAATATGATTTGGAACTAGAAACAGGGTCATATCATATATAGATTAAAAGTTATAAGCAGTCAAGCATGGTTGACCGACCATGACTAACTGGAACTGGGCAACCCAAATTTCCCAAATGACTATGACAAGCTTTGTAGGCCTCTGATCTTGCTACTGACAAGTGATTTGGCCATGTATGTGTAATGGACTTGTAGTCTGGTATAATGACTACACAAGAAATCTTTTATATCACACAGAAAGTATATAGAATCAAAGTTATAAAGGGTCAACGTAGGATTGACCACCTATTTTTGTGATTTTCTAGAAAAACCCAAAAAATTGAAGAACAATTTTTCTGACATGGTTTGACCATGCCAGATCTTGCTCATGTGATGTTGTATGATGGATCTAGTGTTATGATATTGTACCCTAACATGTATACTACATGTGTGAACTCATAAATCACACAAAGAAGACTTAGAGCTCAAGATATAAGGATCTAAATATAGCACCATGAACTGTTGTTCATTTTCTGGAAAACTCAGAAATGAAGAACAGCTTTGTCAGACTTTTTGAGGCTAATAACTCTCTGATATGTTGTTGAATGACCATAAAATCAGTTTCTGTGTGTAGTATGACATCAATACTACATGTATAACATATTAGCAAACCCAGAAACGTGATAATTAAGGATCTACAACCGGTCAAACCTAGCACCCTGCGAACTGCCTATGAATTTATGAATTTATAAATCTATAAACACCTATAGATTTAATCATATAAATCTATATATTAATAAATTTATAAATAAATCTATATATAGTTGAATTTCAATAGATTTATGAATTTATAAATCTATGAATTTATGGGCAGACTCAAGAACACTTATAGCGACAGTTTCATCGCTATAGGGCCCTTTAGTGACAGTTAATTACAAAAATTAATTATTTTTTAAAATAATTAGAGAAAAATAGTTTTTACTTATTAAAAATTCATAAAAAATTCTTTAAAATTTTTGAAGTCAAGCTAAATACGCACTATGTGCTTTTGAAAATAAATTTTTTTTCTCAACTGCTGGTGACCATTGTGTATATGTGGACTTCGGGCCACCGACACATTGTTACCTTTTGAGATGATAAAACTAATTTGCAAAGATTTTTGAACGGTTTAAAATATAGTCTATGCTAATTGTTTTGGCTAGACGATAATAATTTGAAATATAAAAATATATTTTTATTTATCACTTATGTATCATGTAACCTGGAGCAGAGATGATAAAAAGTTGATGGAGTTGTAAATACAGGAATACTTAGTGTTTAATCTGATCTAAAAATCGTTGTTCCACTATTGTATGATGTGTTATAACAAAGTCACTCGATGATGGCATCCTCAAACGGGCTGTTAATACAGTATGACATCATGACATCATTTTCAAACTATTTTAAAATAATAATTTTCCAACGAAATTTGGCTATACATAAATGTTTCGGTTGAAATTGATTATTGGTAAGAGTCTAAGCTATTTGATTCAGCTAGACCAACATTTATAAAATTCTAAGCGTTCTTTGAAAATTTTCCCGAACCGAATTATTTTGGTACGGAATCCGTTAAGACTGATGTACAATTTTGTGCCTATGGCAAAGGATTTGAGAAATGATTCAACCAAAGAAGACATGGCCAAGACAGGCATACCAAAGCTAATCACCCTCTATGTCTGTAAGATATGACGGGTTGCGGATGAATTTCCATAAAACATTTTGGAAAATGAAAGTTTTTAGTCTATATGACTCCTCAGCATGATTTGAATAATTTAACTCTTGTGAGTAATGTTGTGTGTAGCATGTGGTGATGAGTATGAAAGGTGCACAACAAGAAATCACACAAAAACTGACGCTAAAATTTGTCACATAAAATTCATTTTTCGTCACTAAAACATTTGGTGACGAGTGTTTATCGTCACAGAGACCGTCACCGTATGAGCGTGGTATTAGGTTTATTTGACAATATTTGACGTCGTCACTATATGTTTTAACTTATGGTGACGATCTACATCATTGTCACTATAATTAATTATTTTTAGTGACGTTAATAGCGTCACTATTTGAATGAAACTTTCGTCACTCTATATTATGTTTCGTCATCAAAACTTGGTGCATTAAATGACAAAAATTGTTTTTCGTCATTAAATGATATTGTTTTAGTGACGAAAATATGTTACTCTATTTAAATCATCTAATTTTAATGACGACAATAATGTTATATTTATGATTATTCTTTCGTCATGTTATTGTGTTTATCATCACCAAAAATAAGAAAATAAATGACGACAGAACAATTCGTCACCTAATAATATATTTAACATGACAATTATGTCGTTGTCATTTCATATTTTAAATAATATTACAAAATAATTTGTCACCAAAGAGTTAATTTTTATGACACATTTTTCACTATCACTAATTG
The DNA here is from genome assembly GCA_020205605.1 of Panax ginseng. Classification (NCBI taxonomy): domain Eukaryota; kingdom Viridiplantae; phylum Streptophyta; class Magnoliopsida; order Apiales; family Araliaceae; genus Panax; species Panax ginseng. Next base: position 42,187,925 of record CM035142.1, on the reverse strand, counting down.
AATACTTTGGTGACGATACATCTCGTCAGAAAAAGAGTTATTAATAGTGACAAAATTAGTTGTTGTGACAAAATAAATATATAATAGTGACAATAATATAAATTCTAAAGAGTTAATATTATTCTTCATTAAATTTTAATTTTCATTGACCAAATATTATTTGTCAATAAATGATTATAAATTGTGATAATGTGGTGGTCATATTAAGTTGTTTGACATTCTAAATGTATTGTTATATTAACAATTTTCAATGAAAAATATAATACATTTACCCCAACACATCACAACCACACATAACACATCCATTTACCCAAATGCAAACATAAGAGTATAGTTACTAATATTACATCTTGAATGCTCTTTCTTGGCTTGTTTTCCTTTAGAAGCCTTCTACCAAATCTTTCGTAGTTTCCTAGTTTTTAGAGGCATTCAAGGCAACACCACTGGGAAAAGAGTGGACATTGGATGGTTTTTGTTGTTCTTAATCTGAAAGTACAAGTTCTCTAGCTGCAAAAGTTGGAACCACTGCTTATAAGCAAAAAGGTGAGCAACTTGTTTAAAAAAGAGCTTGACAACATGCTCCTTCTCCTCATATGCTTGTTTTGCTGCCATCTCAGCTTCCCGGGCACAGGTTTGAGAATGCATCAGTGCTTCTAACAGCTGAGCCTTGCTGGGATCTTTCTCAGATATTTGCATTTTGTCTGTAGCTTTGTTGCTTGTGTTCTCGCTGTTTCTCATCACGAGTCCCAAGCATGATAAAGTAAATATTTGTTTATCAGGAACAGTCAATCAGGAATCAAAAGAAGAAGAAGAAACACTAGACCCAAGGTAGTCTACAATCTAACAAGTCTCGGCTTAGAAAACATTATTATTTCTACATTATTTCCATATTAGACTCCCTATAAAACCACCTGAAATACTAGCAAGAGAATTTTGTTCTCCCATTTCTCAATTATTGGGGCATATAATAGGTGTAAAATAGATTAGCTAAGATATAAAAGAATAAAACAAGTCATATACATGTAATTAGGATGATTGTTTTTCCTTTCCTCCATCTTGTACATTAGTTCTTTCTCTTGTTGTTTTGTTATGGAAAAATATATCAAATCTTTCGTTTTTCTAATAATTATACAATGTAACATATAGTTATATTATATCCTGATTTCTTAGTCATCAAGAGTGTCAAATATAATCTAGATGTGAAAACTCCTCATGTGAATGAATGCATTCCTTCACAAAATTTTCTTCACTACATCTATAATTTCTTGTAGTGATAGAAACACTTAGTTAAATATATTTATAAAACATTCCTTAGTAAAATAGTAAGTTTTATTATTATCTTTTTTGTTTGTCTTTTTTAAAAGAAATTTGGGCATTTAGTGGCTTTAAAAATATTTTTAAAAAATTTTTGGTCATTTAGTGACGAACTATTATCTCCTCATATAAAATTGGAATTTGTGACAATAATATTTGTCATAAATTATTATTATTTTCCTATTTAAAAAACTTGCCTCTAAAATTTTTTTAGGAAACTTTTTGACTCCATATAAAAATGTGACGCCATTGCATACTTTTTCACTAAATATAAGAATTTATAACAAACCATTTTTCTCACTTATCCACTCATCTAATTAGTGACGAACTATTATCTCGTCATATAAAATTGGAATTATTTCAAAAATTTGCCTCCAAAATTTCGTCAAATTTTTTTTTTCCTCCAGGTAAAATTATGACGATATTACGTACTTTGTTACTAAATATAAGAATTTATGACGAAATATTATTGTCACTTATCCACTCATCTAATTAGTGACGAACTATTATCTCGTCATATAAAATTGGTATTGATGACAGGAGTGAATCAGGCTTTGGGGGTCGGTAAGAACCATCAACTAATAAGGTTTGTCATAAATTATTATTTTTTTCGTCTTTAAAAAATTTCCCTCCAATTTGTTTTTTGAAAAATTTTGCCTCCAAATAAAATTGTGACGATATTACGTATTTTGTCACTAAATATAAGAATTTATGACGAACCATTTTTGTCACTTATCCACTCATCTAATTAGTGATAAACTATTATCTCATCATATAAAGTACTTATGACAATACAAATTGTCATAAATTATTATTTTTCCGTCTTTAAAAAATTTCTCTCCAAAAATAATTTTGCCTCCAAATAAAATTGTGATGAATTTGTATTTGGCGTCACTAAATGTGAACATTAGTGACGAAAGCATATTGTCACTAAATTTTACAAATAATTAATGACAAACTATTATGTTGTCATCGAAAGAAATATTTGATGACAATACGTACTATCATCAATTATTACAAAATGTCACTAAAAGGTTTTCCTCTAAAATTTTGGTGCGAAATTCTAACTCCAAAATAACTTGTGACGCAATTTTGTTAATCGTCATCAAATGTGTAAATTAGTGACGATATAAATGATTAATAGTAACAAAATTAAAGGTCGTCATAAAAACAAAAGTTTTAGTGACGATTATGAATTTCGTAATTATTAATTAACAAATTGTGAAAAAAAATTGTGCGCGGCAAAAAATTCGTCCTAAAATGTGTGATTTCTTGTAGTGGTGTAAGGTAAATTTCGAGGACAAAATTTTTAGAAGAAGGGGTGAATGTGACAACCCGAGAATTTGGACAATTTATTAAAATCTTAGAAAATTGAATTAATGTTAAATAATAAACCTAGACAGAAAATAAGTGTTTGGATTTGACATTTCTGAGAAGGAATTTTATGGATTTAAAAATTTTTGGTAAAGACTTACAGTGTTAAGTTTATAAGTGTATATGTTCTGTGTGTATGGTCATATATGTGTACAGTACGTGGTAAAGGGTCAAGGGTTGACCAGATAAACTTTATATGTGACAAACCCTAATTAAGTATATATTAAAAACGTCAACGTTCAGTTAGAAAACCCTAGCGATTGATAAGAAACCTTAATACCGGCTCTGGAAACCCTAATTTCAGTTTCGGGAATTCGAAACCCTAATTCAGAATATGAAAACCCTAATTTGGGGGCTCAAAGGATTAAATGTTTATGATTAAGTATTTAATTAGGGAAAACCTAACAAATTAGTTAGAAAACCCTAAATTCTAAATTAGAAACCCTAATTATTTGATTAGAAACCCTAATGTATAATTAGGGAAAACCTAATTGTTAATTTAATGATTTTAATGTTAATTTGGAAACATTAATTATAATTAGCAAAATTTAATGTGATTAGTAAACTTTAATATAATTAGGAAATCCTAATTATAAATTAGAATGATTAATTTTCCATTTTAAAACTCTAATTAGAAATCCTAGAATTTAATATTTAAACCCTTAGGGTCAAACCCTAAGGGTTGCACAAGTTACATTTATGCCATTAAATTGGTAAGAAAAATTACTAAAATTCCCTTTTGCAATTCTTTAATTGGTTGGAGTGTGAATCTTGCTATATTGAGAGTTGTTCACCAACTCTTGACTTACAATGTGCCTATATCTAATATATCAGCCATTATTTGCCAACTTGATACATTGAATCAAAAATTTAACTTAAAAAGAAAGTAAAGTTACTCACTTTATTTTTCAAACCCATCCAAGACATTCTCTATCTAAGATTTCGGTAATGAGAGTAAAAGTGAGTGAGAAACAAAGCCAATATCAGCCTTTAGCTTTCCGTAAACAGATTCAAGGGTCAGATTTAAGATCAAAGCTAGAAAAGGTATAAAAACCCTAATCTTGTAAATCTTTATGATCCGTGTTATTTGTTGTTGTTAGATGTTTAAAGTTGTGTTAAAGGATGTTATTGAGTGATCTGGGTTGTTACATCCTAAATCCATAACATCTAGATGCAGGAATTTGAAGTTTTCAAAAATCTAGAAAATTGGAAAAATATTGTCTTACAGCCATATGTCAGGGCTTGTAGACTTGTGTGTGTTAGATTTTTAGTGTGTTTTATGTTATAGATCTGTAGTATGCCATATGTAATATGATTTGGAACTAGAAACAGGGTCATATCATATATAGATTAAAAGTTATAAGCAGTCAAGCATGGTTGACCGACCATGACTAACTGGAACTGGGCAACCCAAATTTCCCAGATGACTCTGACAAGCTTTTCTAGGCCTCTGATCTTGCTACTAACAAGTGATTTGGCCATGTATGTGTAATGGACTTGTAGTCTGGTATAATGACTACACAAGAAAGCTTTTATATCACCCAGAAAGTATATATAATCAAAGTTATAAAGGGTCAAAGTAGGGTTGACCACCTATTTTTGTGATTTTTTGGAAAACCCAGAAAATTGAAGAACAAGTTTTCTGACATGGTTTGACCATGCCAGATCTTGTTCATGTGATGTTGTATGATGGATCTAGTGTTATGATATTGTACCCTAACATGTATACATATGTGAACTCATAAATCACACAAAGAAGACTTAGCGCTCAAGATATAAGGATCTAAATATAGCACCATGAATTGTTCTTCATTTTTTGGAAAACCCATAAATGAAGAACAGCTTTGTCCGATTTTTTGAGAGCTATTAACTCTCTGATATGTTATTGAATGACCATGAAATCAGTTTGTTTGTGTAGTATGACATCAATACTATATGTATAACACATTAGCAAACCCAGAAACGTGATAATTAAGGATCTACAACCGGTGAAACCTAGCACCCTTCGAATCGCTTTTATGAATTTATGGGGTGCTCAAGAACATTAATAACGCATAGCTTGCCGCTATAGGGCCCTTTAGTGACAAGCTTAATTATTTAAAATTAATTATTTTATAAAATAATTAGAGAAAAATAGTTTTAATTATTAAAATTCATAAAAAATCTTTAAAATTATTTTAAAGCCCTAAAATGGGTTTTTAATAATTTTGAATATATTTCATTAATATTTAATATTTTTGGAATATTAATGGTATTTAATTTATTTAATTATTATATTAAATAAATTACTTAAAAATGATTTTAATATTTGAAAAATCATTTAAAATAATATTATGGTATAACAAAATATTTGAAGTTATTTTTAATGATTTTTAATATTTTGTGATGAATTTAATAATAAATTAATATTGGCGTTGATTGATTTATTTAATAATTATATATAATAAATTATGGAAAAATAAAATTAATGATTTAAAAATCATATAAAAGTGATTTAAGGGTTATAAAAATATTTGAAGTTATAAATTATAATTTTTGATATTTTTCATAAAATATATTAATATTTAATATTAATGGAAAATATTTAATAATGATTTTAATTACTTTAGAATCATTTAAACGTAATAATAAAGTATTAAAATACTTTGGGATATTATAAATAATTTATAATATTATGACATGTATTTCATTAATATTTGATATTAAATAAATATTAATGATAGTAGAATAATGTGGTAATTAAATCATATAAATATGATATTAATGATTAAAAAATCATGATAAATGATAATAATTATTTAAAAATTATTATAAGTCTTTGAAAAATATTTTGACTGATTAATAAATTATCTAAGATAATGGTTAAGCGTTTAAGCGCAGTCTTAGTGAAATTAGACTCGATAATTGTTCGACTAGGCCGTTGGGATGTCAGAATTGTGTCGGATTCAACTCATACTACAATAGTTTGACTTGATACTAGATCTTATGTGTTGTATAGACTGATAGGGTTATGTGTTATGTGTTTAGGTTATTTTATAATTATATATAACAGTATTATACTGTGATGATATTATTATAACTTGTGAAACCCATATTATTAATATTAGGTCTTCAGTCAAAGCTTCATAAATTGCGTAACGGTAATCAACGGTTCAGGAAAGTTCTCTCTAACTCAACCCTGAGTTATAATTATTCAAATATACTTATGATTAATCATTGTTGATTATACCATGGATCAATAAATTGTTGAATTGCACTGTGTTCATATTGCATGTGTCCATCAGGTGTGAAAGGCTGATCACCTTCATTACCATTCGGTCTAGATATATTTGTTCATGTTCAATGTTCGTTCAGCTAAGAAAATGTGTTCATGCTAGTTCACAATTATATTGTTGAATGTTTGCCAACTTATTGTTAAATTCTTTCCATCATGATATATCCTTAATTTATTGAACTTAAACTTGCTGGGCAAACTTGTTGTTCACCCTTGATATATCATGATAAATATTGCAGATTAGAACGAATACGTCGGATACAAGGAAAAGACAAAGACAAGTCCAGCTTTGGATTATATGTGCAGCTAAATTTGTAATAGTATTGTATTATAATGACAATTCTATGTTAATTAGGTTATGAATTATGTATTAAGTTAAGGTTACTCGACCTTGGGGATAGTGTGTAAAGTTTAATGTATAGACAATTTATGTTTATATCTTTCGCAATAGTTATAGAATGATTGTACCAGATCTGCGGTGATTTGGGACCCAGATCTGGGGCCCTCACATTTTATACTAGGGTCAATATAAAATTCGATTTCACGCTCTAGGGGTAGGCCAGGAAGTCTTCAAGGAATACATCAAGAAATTTATTTACGATAGAAATATCATTCAACACTGTGACTCTCATCCAAGACTTGGATAGCACCTCACATTGATACCTATCAACTTGCCACCGTTGTTCACGGCGTCCCCTACGGAAAGTCTGGCTTCGGTGCATTCCAAGACTTGGAAGTCACCAGTGAAAGGCTCGGGGCTCTTTACTTATGGCTTAATATGATATATAGTGATTGACTTTAGTGGTTTGGTTGCTTGAATTCGCATAACAGGTTGGTTAGGAATATGAAAACTAAAAACCTTATGAAAACAATCAATTTTATCATAGTGAGTAGTTAACTAGTCGATTCCTAAAATCACATCAAATGCTGGTATTTTCAAAGAGATAAGATCGATAGGTAACGTGAGGGTATCGATTTGAATCAAACAAGATTTATAAACAGTGGATGTAACGAAGGTTTCTCCTAATTGAGTTTCAACATATAAATCAAAGTCTAATTTCTCTAGAGTCAAATTTAAACGTTGAGCGCAAGTAGGAGAAATAAAAGAATGGGTAGAACCGGTATCGAATAAGGTATAGACTTCGCAAGAGTTTATGATTAACTTACCCGTGATAACTTTGTTCGAGTTCCTCGATAAATGCTCTCACTTAAACTACCGGTTTTGACTTATCTGGGACATCCTTTGGTGTCTCCATCACAGTTGGACTTGACTTCACTACACGAAAAAATTGGCTAGGTGACCTTCTCTTCCGCAATTGAAACACACTTTGAGTTGTTGCGTACAGTTTGGACGGATGTGTCCCTCCTGTTCGCATTTGAAACATACGACCGATGGTTGTTCTCCTTCTTTCAAAATGGGTGCCGGTGCTGCTGTCAATGTCTTTCCGTCATTGTTAAATCTTCTCTTCTTAAAGTTGTTCTCACTTAGTTCACCTTTCCTATTATCTTGGCCATGATTACCAACAAAGTGGTTACCATTTCTGGCATGATAATTTCCTCCACGATGGTTATCGTTGTTCTGATGGTCGTTGCCACCGGTACGATTATTATCGTGTTGTTGGTTGTTTCCTTTTGGTTGAGCTGACTCATAATCGCATTCTAATAACTGAGCCTTATCCACAACATCTGAATATAAACAAAGTTTATGAGAAATGAGGTATTGACATATTTCGGGTTTCAAACCTCGCAAAAACATTCGCGTCATTCGCTCATCATTATCAACCAAATGAGATGTAAACCAGGTTAACTCCGCAAACTTTACCTCGTATTGCAATACAGTCATATTGTTTTGCTCCAGCTTGATGAATTCTACCTCCTTCATGTGAAAAATACTTTCAGGAAAGTACTTGTCGTTGAACAATTCTTGGAACTTCTCCCAAGACATCTTTAGTGCGGAAAGATGAGTACATTTTACAGATTCCCACCAGTAATCTGCTTCTTCACGTAACAAAAAGGTGGCAAAGGGAACATTTTGCTCCTCTGAGCATTCCAAGACATCAAATATCTTGGTGATTTGTTTTATCCATGTCTCTGCCTTAAGTGATTTTGGCTTTCCCAAAAACTCTGGTGGTCCCAGCTCCTTGAACTTCTTAGCGATGACCAGCCATGAGTTGCCAGTGTTTTCACTTGCATTTTGAACAGAAGTCTCTCTCGTTTGGTTTTGCATAAATTTAAAAAAATTCCTAAACATACCATCGTTCGTCATTTGGTCGGTGTTGTTGTTTACACGAGGATTATTGTATTCTTGATGCACATTATCCTGGTTATTGATCGATGGTGACTCAACGGTCTCATGTGCTCCATTGCTTATCTCAACTATTTTAGATGCCATTCTCAAACACTGTCATAAAACAAGGGTTAATTGACATGCCACATATTATCCCTATATTCTGACCGACCAGTGAAACAGCAAATAAACTTAGGTAGGTCATACTGGCAAAGGATTTACCCGTCTTTCCCCTCCTAGTTCTAGTCTCAAATCTCAACCAGGGATCATATCCCTAAGCTTTGATACCAACTGTGATGCCCCCAAAATAGGTATACATCACCCATTCTGAGTCACCAAATACATGATACAGAAATCAAATACAAACTTTTTTTATACAATACGACAAAAGCGTAGCTGGGAGTTTTTACATGAATATTTTCTTCTAGACAATATCCAAACTCAAATGGAGTCCTCATTATATTTATTATCACACTATTTTATAGACTAGTGAGGACTACTATAGCCACCATCTCGGACCATCACTCCGTTCCCTGACTAGTCCGGACTACGTTCTCATTTTCTGAAGAGAACAATGAAAGCAAAAGGGTGAACTCAACTAGCCCTGTAAGAAATATTATGATTAAGATAATCCAGAATAAACTATCGTTAGCCTTCAACAGTATAACAACTAATAAAATACAATAGACAACAAGTTTTAGATCAACAACTGCAGCAGAATAAATAATGCAATAGAAGAGTCAAGTAGAGCATGATATCTACTATCTTCTATGATTTAAAAGTTTATCATTAATTTTATCACTGAGACTCAGCTTAATAAATAATTCACATCAATGAATCATCCATGCACTATGGGCCAATGGTGTTCATTAGTATCACAACCACGAATTATCCATGCACTACGGGCCAAGGATATTGATGTTTTCACCAATGGTCATGATCATGCCAAACAACAATTCATCTTTGCACCCTTGGCCGAAGAGAACGCATAGTTATGATCGTACCAACATCTGTCCATCAATGTACTATGAGTCAATGAGGACTTTTACCACATCATTTGTAACATTACGGGTCATGATTATACCGAATAATTCCTGGTCATAATTATACCAATTAACAGTCCATCTATGCCCTATGGCCAAAGATGACTTTCATCACAATATAAGCAATGAGAGCAAGGATAAATTTTAAAGATTTATAATTTAATTTATCCAGAATTCAATAATATCCAAATTGTCAACATGATACTGCTTTGTGGAGTAAAATTCAAGAATAATATTGTATCAAAAATGATTTGGACCGAAAAGAAATCAATTTTTGTCATGAATAGTACTCCGGGTGAATAGTACCCTAGTGAATAGTACCCCATGAATAGTACTACATAAATAGTACTTTATGAATAGTACTTTGTGAATAGTACTATATTTATGAATAGTACTATATTTATGAATAGTGCCCATGAATAGTACTATATGAATAGTACTGTACGTATAAATAGTTTCGTATAAATGAATAGTACCCATAAATAGTACTCCGGCATGAAAAGCTTAAAATTTAATAAGAATGTTCAGAAAAATATCCTTGTGAAACGATACTAGATGAAACGCAAATTTCAAGGATATTCTACTAATTTCACTGAGTATAGAAGCAATACTTTAACAAAATGAGGGTAGAATTAGGAATACGAAACGAAATAATATTACTTACATAGTACAGTGTATGGAAAAAAATATTATTTCATACGAATATTGAAAAAAAAAATTCATATGAATACGAAAAATAATATCTCTTCTGAATATGAAATAAATAATACCCCTTCCCTTAGTAGAAGGCTGGATACTGCAATAGTGAAGTAGCAGAATACTCTTCTTCTTTCTCTCTAAAGCTTCTCTCTCTATAATTGCTCTTGTGAGTCTTAGTGAATTGGTGAGAATGAAAGTAGAATGAGCTTCTATTTATAGGAAAATATAGTTTCGATAATTGCACGACTAGGGGCTCGAATTATTACAGTATAGTACCTTCATCTATACCTCCATTTTTAATTTAGTCCTTCAAGTATTATCAGTCTTGCACCACCTCCCCTAATAGTAAATACATGTGAACCAACAGTAATTTGCATGTGAACTAATAGCAATTAATTGCTCATTTATCCGATTAATTGCCCATTTAGTCAATTTAACATCCAGAACTATTACAATCGAATATTTTATAACAACTTGCTTACTTTGCCAAATTTGTAAATATTACCCACAACTATTATATCAAATCCATACCTTAATACTTAAAAAATATTTTGAGAAAATTAATCTTTATTCATAAAATTTGGGGTCTTACAATATTTACATTGAACAAATATCTATTACTATTCGGAAGTCGATTTGATATCTTGATTTTGTTACAAGCATTGAACTTATTATTCCTAAATGTATTATAAAAGTTGTTTAAGCCATTTGACTCGGCTAGACTGATATCATGTGTTAGAAATCTATTTAAATCAATTATCTTGGTATGGACTCTTATAAATCTACTAAGATTAACAACCCTCATTGAAGGGGAAATTATATAACTGTTGGGGAACCGATGTGCGCACATACAAGCATGTTTAAATGTTATGCATAATGTAGGGTACTTTAGGCTGATCACCTGTTGTACATGTTTATATTGGATTTGCAGTATAATATTGTTAATTCTAGCAAGAGTTCTTAGTCCATAGCGACTGCTCAGTGTTCATTATTCTTGAACTTTAAAATGATTAAACTTTGGAATTCTTGATGATATCTTTCAGTCCATGGCGACTCTTATTTAGAACAATTGATACTTAATGTCATTCTTGAACTATCAATTGTTGTTATACCCTTGAAATTTTGAACTTTATAACTGTTCACCCTTATTAATATATTTCTTGCTGGGCAAATTTGTTTCTCATTCTTTCTTTCCTTAAACCTTTTAGTTAAGGCAGAATGTGGTGAAACATCGGGCAAGGATAAAAAAAAGGGCAAGGCTAAGGAGTAGCTTGATCCGTTATGACTAGAAGTTATTACTATGTCGTAATGAGACTTATTTAATATTGCGTACGAAGTTATGTTTGAACTTAAGTTATTTAATACTGCTAGTAATGGTTGCGAAACTTTGGGACGAGAATATTACTATTAAATCAATGTAAATTATTCTATTATTCTGTTGTATGAGTTATTAGTATATTGTTAGTGTTAGATGGTGAAGCATCGAATTCGGGATATTAGTATCTGAATTTAGGGGTGTCACAGGTTGGTATTAGAACATTAGGTTATAAACCCTAGGAGCGAGAATCCTTAGACTATAACTTTAGAATAATATAGAGAGTATAAGGAGATAAAACTCATGTAGAGTTTTCTTATAGAGTTAGTGACATTATGAAATAGATTTTCATTCCATACAATGAACTTCTGTTTTATCTGACATTCTAATGGAGTTTGTTGTTTGTTTATCTTATGTCTGTGAATGTAGGATGTCGGAACAAGGAAGACCTAGTAGGGTTATTGAGGAGGAGCCACGTGATATACATGTGGTGTTCGAGTCATCATTGGTTGTTGAGCTCATTTCGGCAGCGGCCCCTATCGAAGATGAGGATGATGAGGAGGAAGAAATAGAGGTGGAGTCGAATCCTGAGGAGGAATCCATGGAGGATGATCTTGTGGGAGATTCTGATTGGACCCCGATTGAGGATAGGATGTTGGGAGAGTATGAAGAGAAAATCTTGGAGTTAGAATGTCGAGTTAAGGAGCTAGAAACCCAGACTCAGGAGAGATAAACCGAGATACAAAAGATGAGGGATGAAGACCACAAGAGGAAGCTGGAGATGCAAGAGATGGAGGTGGAAATTACCTATCGCAAAGAAGCGGGAATACATAGGGAACTCTTTTTCACCGTTTGATAGCTAGGAATGTGGAATTAGCGGGTAAGCTAGAGGAGTTTGAGCAGAAGGAGTTAAGTGAGAAAGTCGAGAAGGAGGCTCTTCGTACACAGCTAGAGATGGAGGTCATGGAGTGGATTCACTTTGAGGAGAAGTGGGAGGAAGCCAACGATAGAGCTAATAACCTAGAGGATGAGACAATATGCAAGAAAAGGAAGATGAACCGAATGGGTTATGCTTTTCACATAGCTATGGAGAGGTTGATCGTTGGCATGTACCATTATCTGATGGAGCAATGGAAAACCCGTTATACATTGAGTAGAGATATGATGGCTCACATGACATAGGTCGAGTACAAAAGTGATGTGGAACACGGAATGTTAGGTTGAAATATAGGTGTTAGCAGTCTAGTAGCAGTAGTCGGTATTTATGTATATTCTGTAGTTGTAATCCCAATCTTTTGTATGGGATATGGGATAGATATGTAAACCCCAAGTATGTTCATAGGGGTAGTATGATATTATTTCCCCATCTTTTGTTATATTAGGGGATAGATGTTGACATTTATAGAAGTATGCTAGTAGATGATCACTCATGATGTAACGATTAATGGCATATGAATATAAATGTTCTTATTTCAAAAATGTGTTATGTGATTATTTTATTAAAAGAGTAAATACTTAAAAAAGATTATAAGATAATAATTTGAAGTCTTTATTTCAGAAAATGCCGCCCAGACGTAGACTAGCATCACCAGAGGAGTCAATAAATAACAAGAGGGAACAAGTGGACCCCATCCAAGGACTAGTAGACTTGCTAGGGGAAGCCCTATGGGGAAGAAACAACGAACCCATGCGTAACAACCCCCAAGAAGTACCTGTAACGAACCTTAAAGATTTTAAGAGCGTAGGACCACCCGAATTTAGAGAAACCACCGATCCTATTGAAGCACAGACTTGGAACAAAGAGATAGAGAAATCTTTCACCATTGCTCGTGTGGGTAAGGATCAGAAGACCGTAATCACCACGTACATGATGAAAGGTGAAGTAAGCTTTTGGTGGGAAGCAAATTAACAAAGGGCATGGGAAGGACTTATAACCTGGGAAAGGTTTAAGACATTTTTCTTTGAGAATTATTTCCCAAAGAGCATGAAGAATCAGATGGAGGTGAAGTTTTTAGAATTAAAGAAGAGGATATGACAGTAGCGCAGTACGTGGCAAAGTTCAATTAGCTTGCTAGATTTTTCATGCATCAAGTGGACACTGAAGAGAGGAAAGCTAGACGCTTCGAGCTTGGACTGAAACCTTGGTTGTTCAAAAAGGTGTCAGTTCTCCAAATTGACTCGTTCGCCACACTGTTGAAGAAGGCCATCATTGCGGAAGGAGGTAGTGAGGCCTTGAGTCAGTAAAACAAGTAGAAGAAGGGTAGGAACACTAGGGGAGAGAGCCCTGGAGGAAGCAGTAGTGGAAGAAGCAATCTCGGGAAGAGAAAGTGGGATAACAACAACAATATTAACATAAACAACCATCAAGTAGGAAGTTTTCTAGGAGGATTTAAGAAGAGAGCAGAGGGATGCTCGAAGTGTGGAAAGAATCACTAAGGGGAGTGCTGGAAGGGATGTAGTGTTTGCTACAACTGCGGCCAAGAGAGGCACATTTCACCAAACTGCCCAAAGCCAAAGAAGATCAAAGGATGTTTCTTATGTCGCTCAATCGAGCATCAGATCAAAGTCTGTCCAAAGAAAGGAAGTAACAGAGGAAGTGGCCATCAGGGAGGAGGCAACAAGCTTATGATTGGCGGACCTGCACAATCCAACCGACCAACTGCCAGAACTTTTAACACAACCATCTAGGACGCAGTAACTGCAAAGGACGTGGTGTCAGGTATTGTGTAATACCCGATAATTTTTGAATAATATTAATAAATATATTAATAAAAGTCGAGTATTTATTTGAGTATAATTACATATTGTTGTGACATGAGTTATAGAACTTCTATAAGTGTTGAGAAATATATGACAGTAAGGTAATTTGGTAAGATTGGTGAATAGCTTAACGTAAATCTTGTGAGAATTGCCTAGTGTGGCATAATGAAGGACTAAGAAATTCATTAAGTGAATTAAGAGAGACGGTTTAATAAGAGAAAGATTAATTATGTGTAAATGTATTTAATGGAATGATTAAGTAACTCCATGTATGAAATGAATAGGATGTTTAATTAGTAGTATTATCAATTTGGGATTTATTTTAGGATATGTGAAACTGGTATGATGGTAGGAGTTGGAAATGACATAAAACTAAAACAGTTTATAATCGCCAGGACCAACACAACATGCGCCCTTCTTAGTAGTACAAATCTAGGCGGCAATTGCACAAGGTGCCGATGTTGAAAGTTGGTTACTACTGTGAATATTATATGGAATATTATTGAAATGTGTGACATTTTTAAAATCATATGATAAGAGTACATTTAGTGGTATGAAATATAAATTAGCACAATAAAAACATGTGTGACATTTTAATACAGAATTAATTAATTAATTGTGCATCTCAGAAATTCGAAAAAGAATTGAAGGTTAGAAAAATAGACATTTAATATTGGATAGTGTTATAATATTGAAGTATGTACACTAATAATATCTATGGAGAATACCCGGTTAATAATACCTAACTGCCTTATTTTATCTGCATTAAATATGAAATTAGGTAAACCTAATGTACATGAATTATATGATATGTGTACATATATAATCCCTAACTTTTCATTCTGTAATAACATTAATACACTAAAATCACATGACGGAACCAAATGTTAAGGATTTAAAAGCCTTGTCCCATTTCAGTTGCGAAACAGTAACCTATATCTTCTTTACGTAAAATGCAAAGCTAAGCACAGTGGCTACAAGCTACGTGATGATGGCTGGAGATGGCTGAGGAAATGGTGGTTGAGAAACTCCTCAATAACCATTGTTTTCTTCTTTTACCCCATGAATTTAACCTGTAGTTTAAAGAAATTAACTGGTCACGTATTTCTCTATAAACAGTAGATATCTTCTTCATTTCTTGTTGTTATGAATTGTCTAGGAAATTATAAGTTGAGAGTGTGAGTTGCTTTGTTGCGTAGGAAGGAGTCTGAGATTGTAAGCAGTAGCCATTTAAGCTTGAAGAAGGTAAATTTTTGATTTTGTGTTCTTAATTTCTAACTTGATGAATTCCTGGAATTTTCATGAAAATTTCTGTGAATATGGTTGTGGATTGATATCAATGTGTTTACAAAGTTCATATACATGTACGTACCCTTAAGGATGAGTTTTAGCATGTTTAGAATGGAGAAATCAAAATTGGGTTGACATTCTACAAAACAGAGCTCTTTTATGTTTCTGTCCGGAAGAAGTATGCGATTATGCGCCCAGTTTAGATTAATGTGCAATAGAACAAGGCTTGATCCCAAAACAATATTTTGGCTTCTGTTGTGTTGTGATGTTTCTAGCATGCAAGTTTGGTTTAGATATGAATGAAAACAAGTATAATATGTCGTAAAAAGCTCTCTTATGAGATATGAATTGTCCAAACATGATCTATTAGGAATTCTATAACAAAAACTTAAAGTTTCGAAAATGAGCTTGATGGAACTTGTATTCTGCAATTTCTGAGCATGATAATATACATATATAACTTATTTATGAACATAAATGAGCATGAGTTGTGATGTATGGTCCCTTTGTTCATGTCCAATTTGTTTGGCTTTGAGTTAAATGATTTTTCCAAGGGAAACTTGACATATTTGAAACTAATATCCATGAATACCACATGGGTATGTTCTAACTTTGTTATCATGTAAACATAACTTAACTACATATGAACAGAGATTTAAAGGTGTTTTGTATGTAAAATTGTATTATTTAAGTCCAAAATGATTTCAAAAGCAAACTCGGACGTAATGCTAGAATTCATACGAAAACCTCCACACCTGTTCGGACTACTACAAATTCTGTGTTACAGATTATGAAATGTAAACTTCACACCATTTGTAAATAACAAAAAGTAAAGATAGGCCTTGGTTCTCTCAACTTGCTCGGTAATGTCCTTTCTCTTGATATGGATGATTTTTGATTGGTTCAGGCTTAGTTGGGTCGGCTACTAGGGGTTTTGGCCTTTGAAGGTTTGGTCTGGATTTAGGCGTGTGAGTTTGGTTGTGGTGAGTTCGGGCTTTGTCTAGTCGGGACTCATTTCTTCGAGCCTCAGCTTGGATTTGGCTGGGGGGGTTCGGTTGTTGCAAGTTAGGGCTTATTGGGTAGGGGTTCGACTTCAAGACTCAGCTTTGGTTTCGGCATGGGGGTTCGGCTAGGGGGTTCGGTTAATGAGATCGGCTATGGTTCGGGGAGCATCTGAGGCCTCAGATGTGGGCTGGGTGATCAGTTTTGTAGTGTCTACTTGTAAAGGGTCTTACTTAAAATTATTTTTATTGTTACTTATAGCTTGTCTGTTGGGCTTTGTTATGTAACTGCTGGTTAGCGCTTACTTGTCACATCTTTGTTGGGCATTTGGCCTTGTAATCTTTTATAGTTATGAAATCATAGGACTTGTCCTATGATGTCTGTGCTATATTCTGATTGGGGTTTTCCAATGAGGCTTGTAATCTCTTTTACTTTATTTAATTCAGTCTAAATTTAGCAACTACAAAAAAAAGCAAACTCGAATATTTTTCAAAGTAAGCTGCATTGGTATGAGTAGTTAAGTTCTAAAGATTTAAGATGGCATGTTTATGTTCATTGTGTCTCTAAATATGATTCATGTGTGTTAAACATAATGAAAGTTAACTAAGCGTGAGTTTAAACATATTTTATAGTGATAAACACTGTTAGCCATGCGTAAATGATGTGAACACTTGTAGGCATGCGTATTACAGATTATGTGATCTCTTTATGTAGATATAAGGTTAACATGGTAGGCCTTGTGATTTCATGACCCTATTTGGACATACTTCCTTAGAAATCCCAAACTAAGACCATGATGTATAAAGGTGAAGTTAGAATGGTTGTACATGTATGTAAAGTCCTCTAGCATGTGTGCATGGTAATTGTTAATGTCTTGGTATGCTAAAAAGTGGACTGACACTAGGAGAGCAAAAGCTCAACTCGTCTCAGTGGGGGATAATAAATTCTTGTGCCATTACTAAGCTTAAGCAGATGCAATTGCGGCCATCTTGCAGTTTGGTCTGGCTTATTTTTTTTGATGCTAATCACGACGGCTTAACCACATTATTATTCTAAGCTAATAAACATAGACTTATTGAGGTAGATAAGATAACATGAAAATATTAAACCATATAAGATTCCTAATGAGATAAAGACGATGTTCCTTAAGAATTCGTGATTTATATACATGGACTGATTTCATAGGCTTATGTGTATACTTAACATATGTATTGAGTACATTATATTTTGAACTTGCGTAACTAATAAATATACCTATATGCATGACTATGTTACAATAGGATTTCAAAGTGTTGATAAGCTATAAGTTGGTAAACTACGCTTGAGGCAAGTCTCCTAACTTACACAACCTTGAATTTTGTGCAAGTTCTTTAACTTCATTTGATCTTCATATTGAATGCAAGTCCCTAAAACTCTTTACACTATATATGTTGTATAATTCTGAACTATTGCCATCCAATCATACTTACGTCAAGAAAATGTCTATTGCTATTCGGAAATCATTTGTATATCTTGATGTAGTTGCAAGCATTGAACTTATTGTTCTTACATGCATTATAAAAGTTGTCTACGCCATTGATATGGCTAGACTATTATCCTATGTTAGAGAGCTATCCAAACCAAATTGACTTCGTGCGAACTCTTAAATCTGCTAAGATGAACAACCCTCATTGAAGGGGAAGTTATATAATTGTTGGGGAACCGACATGCGCACATAATAACATGTTTAAATGTTATGTGTAGCGTAAGGTACTTAGGCTGATCACTTGGTGTACCCGTTTTATTGAATTTTCAGTGTAATACTGTTAATTCTAGTAGAAGTTCTTAGTCCTTAGTGACTACTCAGTGTTCATTAATCTTGAACTTTGATATGATTAACTCTTCAAATCTTGTTAATATCTTTCACTCCATAGCGACTTTATTGAGAATTATTGATAATTCTTGAACTACTATTCATTGTCATACCCTTGAGATTTGAACTTATAACTGTTCACCTTATTGCGATATTACTTGTTGGGCAAATTTGTTGCTCATCCTTTCTTTCCTTAAAACTTTCAGTTAAGGCTGAACATGGTGAACCCTCATGCAAGGACAAGGGTAAAGAAAAGGCTGAACATGGTGAACCCTCAGGCCAGTAGAAATGAAGAAATTGATGATACAACTGCAAGAGTTACTAGATAAGGGATATATTCGACCGAGTATGTCTCCCTGGGGAGCACCAGTGTTGTTTGTCAAGAAGAAATATGAATCGATGAGGCTTTGTATCGACTATCGAGAGTTTAACAAAGTGACGATTCAAAATAGATATCTGTTGTCGAGGGTTGACGACCTTTTTGATCAATTGAAGGGAGAGAAATGTTTCGCAAAGATAGATCTATGAACAGGTTATCATCAACTGAAGGTATGAGAAGAAGACATACCGAAGACGGCGTTCCGGACCCGATATGGACATTACGAATTTTTGGTGATGTCATTTGGGTTGACTAATGCTCCAACAACATTCATGGACTTGATGAACCGAGTTTTCAAGCCATACTTGGATAAGTTTTTAGTTGTTTTCATTGATGATATTTTGATTTACTCAAAGACTAAAGAAAAGCATGCCGAACATCTGAAGATGGTTTTAGAAGCACTGAGATGGGAAAAGATGTACGCAAAATTTTCAAAATGTGAATTTTGGATGGAGAAGGTTCAATTCTTAGGACATATGATAGACAAGGACAAAATTTTAGTAGATCCTATAAAAGTGGAAGCGGTGAGTAATTGGGAACAACCGAAGACACCGACAGAGGTGAAAAGTTTCTTAGGGTTAGCCAGGTACTATCGATAATTTATCCAAGATTTTTCTAAGATAGCAACCCCGTTGACCAATCTAACGAAGAAGACGGTGAAGTTTATTTGGACGGAGAAATGTGAAGAAAGTTTCGAAAAGTTAAAGAAGAGGTTGAGCGAGGCGCCTGTATTATCATTGTCGGATGATGCGGGAGGCTTCGTGGTGTATAGTGATGCATCACACAAAGAACTTGGTTGTGTGCTAATGTAACATGGCAAGGTCATTGCATACACATCATGACAATTGAAAGATTATGAAAAAGGATACCCTACCCATGACTTGGAGTTAGCGGCGATAATTTTTGCGTTAAAAAATTTGAAGGCATTATTTGTATAGAGAAAAATGTGAGATATATACGAACCACAAGAGTCTGAAATATATCTTCACACAGAAGGAGTTGAACATGCGACAAAGAAGGTGATTGGAATTAATCAAGGACTAAGACTGCAAAATTCTTTATCACCCAGGAAAGGCAAATGTAGTAGTCAATGCCTTGAGTAGAAAAGGAAGGGAGAAGTTATTTGTACTGACATCTCAGGAGGAGTTAATAAAAGAAATGGAGAGACTAGAAATAAAAGTAAAGAGACCCGAAGAGTCCGGGGAAAAATTATTTGTAATAGGAGCTCGTCCGACATTGTTGGATAGAATAAAGGAATCACAAAAGAAGGATGAAGGGTGTGAGAAGGTAAAGAAAAGGATAGCAAAAAATGAGAAAGAAAAGTTCAAAATAGATAGCTACGGTATCTTGAGATTCAAAGATCGAGTATGGGTGCCGCCCGTAACTAAGATAAGGGAGGAGATTTTGCACGAGGAACACAGTAAGACATATTCAGTTCATCCAGGAAGTACAAAAATGTACTGAGATCTTCGACAACACTATTGGTGGCCCAATATGAAACGAGAAGTTACAGAGTACGTTAGTAGATGCCTTACCTGTGATAAGTAGGTTTTATACCAACTTATTCGATATCTATTATTTGAATTAGTTGCTTAAACTCATATTTCTAAGTTAATTTTCATGCATTTTGTGTTCATTTTGTAGATTATATGCTCGGGAGCTATTTGAGCAACTATTGGTATGAAATCGCAAAGAATTGGTATGAAACCACAAAGAAAAGCAATCTGGACATCGTTTGGGCTTTCATGTTCATTTTATATTCTTGGCTTGTAAATTGGATTACATTGTAGAGCTTCTTCTCAGCTTTCCGGAACATCTTGAATCATTCCAATCGAAGTTCAGATGCAAGAGTTATGGATGGCCATTTGTATAGCAGTTACATCCAGCCTAATTTCGACCTTCATCAGTCTGTTATTTCTTAATTCTCAAAAAATGGAAGTTGTAGAGCTCGTTGAGATCTTCGATTTGATAGATGGCAGGCCCCGTAACTCCTCCCAGATCAAAGGTTATGGTCGTTTTACCAGAGGACACTGCAACAGCATAGCAAACCGGGGCTTGCCCTTTGAGGCTTAATACCCAAGTCGGGGCTTGGGGTCAAGAATCAGTTAGCAGTTCACTAGTAAGACGGGGCTTGCAATTTTAAAGGTAACACCCAAGTCGGGGCTGGGATACGGGCCAGAACAAGTTTTTGACGCGTTTTGAGTCGAATTTTGATACATTTTTTACTCTAAATTGGATTGGGTTTACTCCTAAGCTAAAAATTAGACTTGTAACCTATAAATACATGATGGGAGGCATAAAAGAATGAGGATTCCATTAAATTAGATTAGGACCAAAACCCTAGTTCTTATGAAATTTGGAGATTGAAGCAACTTGGAGATCATTGAAGATTCAAAGTAGAAGAAAGGAGGGAGCATCAAATCTGCAGACAACGGATTCTATCTTTCTATCTTCTTTTATTCTTATCTTTTAGTGTGTATTCAAGTATGGATTCTTAGTTTTAATTCAATGAACTAATTCTTTGTTTGAGATTACAATGGATCTTATTGTGTAGTTTATTTTAATATGTTTCGCTATCAATTATTATATTTTATCGTGAGGATTGTCTATTGTGATTTGGACTTAATTGTTTAATTGATTGGCCATTAATTACCTTGATAATCTATATGAACTCGAGAGATGAAGTTTAGCTTTAGATCTGATTATGATAGCATGTGTTTGTGATTTCTGCATAGATGGAACTCATGATTTGTGTTTAGGATAGAGATATGCCTTTACGCCATATGTAATCTTATAGAGAACTTGTGCTTTGAATCCTTTTTAATTGTAATTCACCTAGAGATATAATGGATTAGTTAATTAGAATGTCTTGCTTAATTATGTCATCTGTAGATTTAAGTGAGTATGGGTATTATGCATCGAGAGGTGGTTTTATCTGCTTTAGTGTTCTTGATTAACAATTCAGGATAGAAAATAATTGATGAGAAGTGTGTTAACTTAAATGAAGCAATAAGTGAAGTTGTAATCTTAAATCTCCGTAATCTGATTTTTAATTAGTGGTAATTAGAATTAGTGTAATTAAATAATTTAATTTATAATCTTAAATTGTTTGTTTAAGTAAAATTAGTTTTATTATGGGTTAGTACTTGGTAATTTGTATTAATAATTTCTCATGGGAACGATACTCTACTTTCACTTTATTACATGTTGACCACGTATACTTGTGTGTTGTGCGTAATTAGATTTTACCCAACAACCTGTCAACGAGTCAAAGCAGAGCACCAAAGGCCGAAGTGGGTTACTTCAACCTTTAGAGATACCAGAGTAGAAATGGGAACACATTATGATGGATTTTGTGGTGGGACTTTTGATCACATAGAAGGGTTTTGACGCCATTTGGGTTATCGTGGATCGACTAACGAAGACAGCTCATTTTCTACCAATTAAGATCTGTTTCAACCTTAATTAGTTTACAAATTTGTACGTAAAGGAAATCGTATCGCGATATGGAGTTCCAGTGTCAGTTGTCTCCGATCGAGATATGTACTTCACGTCAAATTTTGGAAGAGCTTACAAGAGAGAATGGGGACACAGTTGAGATTAAGTACTGCTTATCATCCCCAAACCGACAGACAGAGTGAGCGAACGATACAATCGCTAAAGGATATGCTTAGAGCTTGCGTATTGGATTTCAAAGGGAATTGGGATGATCACATACCTTAGTAGAATTTTCTTACAACAATAGTTATCATGCGAGTATTGGTATGCCACCGTACGAAGCCCTCTATGGGAGAAAGTGCAGAGCACCATTGTGCTGGGACTAAGTCAGAGAGCGACGAATTTTGGGACCAAAACTAGTTCAACAAACTGCCGATGTGGTGACAACAATAAGGGCCAGATTCGTCGCAGCTCAAGATCACTAGAAGAAATACACTGATTTGCATCGTTAGAACCGAGACTTTGAAGTCAGTAGTTCTGTATTTTTGAAAGTATCTCCCTAGAAAGGAAAAATACGATTCGGAAAGAAAGAAAAATTGAGTCTGAGCTTCATAAGACCATTTGAAGTACTAAAACGAGTAAGTGAAGTGGCGTACAAGGAAGCTTTACCACCCGAACTGTTACACATCCACAATGTGTTTCACATTTTTGATGTATGTCCATACAAGCCCGACTATAAGCATATGATATCCTATGAGCCCATTCAAGTATAAAAGAATCTGACATATGAAGAAGTTCATGTCCAGATAATAGATAGGAAAGAACAAACGTTAAGAAATAAAGTTATATCTTCTGTAAAAGTAGTTTGGCGAAACCACGACGCCGAGGAGGCTACGTGGGAATTAGAAGATAAGATGAGAAAGGACTATCCCCATTTGTTCGTGTAACCTTGTACCAATTCTGAGGATGGAATTTTTATAAGGGGAGGGGATGATGTAATACCCGTGAATTTTATAAATAATATTAACAATTAAAATAATAAAAGTTAAATATTTATTTGAAAATTTATATATTGTTGTGACATGAGTAGTGATAATTCAATTAAATTAAATTGAGTATATGATAATTGAGAGATATGGAGATTCTAATGAAAAGTTTAATATAAGCTTATGCGATATGCCTTGTGCGGCATGAGAATGAACTAAGTGATCATTTAAATAAATTTATGAAGGAATGATTAAATAAGGTGTCTAATTAGTTGGTGTTATCAATTTGGGATTAATTATGTGTTATGTGAAACTATAGTAGTGGTATAAACTAGAACTGGCAATAGCTAAGCCTAGTTTGAAAGCGCCTCGGACGACGCCTTGATTCGCCCTCCCTGAAGATAAACAAACCCGGTAGCAATTGCAAAGATGGCCAATCCTGTAAAAATTACCCCCTCCGTCCCAGGATAAAAGTCATGGTGGACTTTTCACGCATATTAAGAAGACGAATGAAATGACAAAATTGCCCATAATAATGTCATTAAATATGGAGAGAGAATTGGAATAAGAAAAGTATGAGATATTTAATGTTACGGGTATAATAGGAAAATATGTGTAAAAGTTTGGTTATTAAAAGAAAATGGACATTTAACATGGGACAACCCAAAATAGTAATAATGACTTTTATCATGGGATGGAGGGAGTATTTAATTGCTTTGGATACAAGATGGAACATTATTACAATGTGTGACATTATTAAAATCATATGGTAAAAGGAAATTGAATGGTATAATTTACTGAGTAGCAAAATATAACCATATGTGGCATTCTAATGTATGGAGAATTTATTAACTGTGCATCTCAGAATTTCTAAAGAAATATTAAATTTAATAAATGTTTGATGTTTAATATTTAGGTGTATAATAATGGGTTAATAATACCCAACTGAATTATATTCTATCCACATTAAATATTATCTTAAGTAAACTCAATGTATATGAATTATATGATTATGTGCATATATGCCCCCCAACTTTTCATTATGAAATAATATTAACACATTAAAATTGCACTTTATATGCCAAAAAGGAAATGAACCTAAGTATACTAAAATTATTTTACTGAGAAATAGAGTTGTCCCATATTTAGTGTCTTATCTCCTTCAATTCACGTGTATAGGCCAAAGGCCTAAGCATAGCCTTTTTCCCTCTTTGCAATTATCAGAGAATCAAATGATGAAATGGGGAGTGGCTTCCACAGTGCATTGCAACTACTCTACCAAACCAAACATTTGCCCAACATTTTCTTCTTCTTCTTCCTTATGAACAAAAACCATGGATAAACTGTGACGAACGAGACTTTTGTAATTAATTTTAAATATTTATTGAATTAAATAAATAATTTATTGATTTATTTATTGAATTAAATAAATATTTGATGAAATTGTTGTAGATTAATTTAATTAAGTGTGTCACATTAATTAAATTAATGAGAAATAATTTTATAGTTCGAAGTTATAATTTAGTTGGGATTATTAAATTAATCGAGTTGTTAATAATTATAATGTTTTGTCTAATGTATTTAATAATTAATTAGAGGTTTAATGATTTGTCATAATTAATAAATGAGAATTTTAATTATGTCATAATTTGATTTAATGAGTAATGTTGCATTTAATTTAATTTAATTTAAATAGTATTATTTGATTAATTAAAGTGTGACAAATAAACTATATAATAAACAAGTTAATTAAAATAAACTAAAAGGAGTTTTTAAAAACCAAACCAAATATGGCCTTAAGAACATGGGATCAGTTAAAGCCATGATGCGCTTAACTGATACCCATGTTGTGCTAGTTATTAACTATACGTATTATATTATATTATCAGTCTTATTCTTTTAACGTACTTTATTTCCTAAGACCTCAGCCTGAGAAAATAGAGATAAAAAGAGAGAGCTTTGAGATAATTGAGATTTATCAGGAAGAAGATTTGGATAATCAAATTAGGGTTTCCTACCATCTAAACAAGAATCAAAGTGTGAGAATTCAAAGTATAATCTCTGTTTATTATGTTCTTGAGTTTTTCCATGAAAATATATTTTAGTTCTCTATAATTGAATTTTTATGAGTAATTGTTAAAAAGTTGTTTATAAATTGTTAATATGCATGAATAATCTAATATGTGATGTTTATAAACAATTTTTGGGCGAATTAATCCATGAAATTTTGGTTAAAAGGAAGTTTTGAGTTTATAGTGACATATATATGATTTTGAAGTCAAAATTGGAGTTTTGGTTGATGATTTATTATAATAATAATCGTTTATGTTGTTAAATGGATATAATCTGTTATATGTGGGTTGAAAATGATTTTTGGTATGAATTGATTCATGAAATCATGTTTTACAAAAGAAGTTTGAGTTTTGTTATAAAATGTACAAAAAGGCTGATTTTAGAACAAAAATTAGTGTTCAATCCATGTTGTAATTTGTAAATTTACGATTGATTGTGTTAATATGTTTAAATACGAAAACAATGCATGTTATATGAACTGATTTGATCAAGTAACAAATATGTGGTGAGATGACTCGCTAAAGATGTCTAAAATGAGGTTTTAAGCAAGAACATGAATTTAAAGGGGCTAAATATGAAGAATATTGTGGTTTTGTTGTTTAAAATCGATGTATGCATGCTTGGTGAAGATTATGTCAAGTCTATATCTTTTGAGTTTGTTAAATTTACTAATTGTATGTGAAATTCGTGAGTTTTGGGCTGATGAACAGTGCAATCGCAAACTGCAGAATCTGATTATGGGTAAGCCCGCCCCGACGAATGTTACTAAGTCAAATGGTGCCTCCCCAGCGAGGGTATCAGGAGTTGAGCAGTGTTAGTTTTCTTTGTGTACAGTCCATTGTATGTTAGTGTAACCTAGTCTAATGAACATGATAATGTGTTGGACATGTAATAAAATGTTCTATCAGATTGTTAACATACATGTGGTGACATTGCATGATAATTTGATAAGTTGTATAAGGGATAAAATGTGATGTTCATGAGAAGATGTAATGTTGTTTAAACTTAAGATTTGAGACTTCAGTCTTGTAATGTGTGATTGATGGTAATGAGCAGAACTTAAACTAAGTTAACAAGTTGTACTAAAAGTGGGAACTAAACTTATAAAGTTAATATTAGTGTGACTAATGAGTTGTGAATACATATTGTATGTGTGTAGGACTTGTGGTGAATGTGAGTAGTGAACATTGATGGTGTTAGAGATTGATAGAATGAAGCAATGGAGTAAAGATTGAAGTTGATGGAGAAACATGGATTTTCTAAATCTTCTAGCTTTGCTAGATTTTCAAAATTTATTGACTTCGTGCTGATGTTTGGACTTCGTGCTGATGTTTGCACTTCTGTTTTCTTGAAAAACATTGGATCACGTGATTGAACCAATGATGTTTAAAACCAATATCGATATTCATGTATATGCTAACTATTTCGGCTAAGACAAAAATGATTTAAAAATTTTCAAATTGCATTTCTGACCATGTGCATCATTTGATATGGTGTAGAAATGGTAAACGATGGAGTCATCAATGCAGTTGAACCTAGTGTTAGTTGTGATCGAAAGATCGTCAGCCCACTATGGTATGATGTAATATGACAAAGTCACAAAATGGCGGAATCCTCAACGTACTACTAATCTGGTACGGTATCATGACGTCATAAAAGAATTTTTGGTCTTTGTGTAAATTATGAAGAAGGTCAATTAAGTTGGCTAAATTATTTCGATTGATGTCTGAATTGTTGATAAAAGTCTAAGCTATTTGATTTGGCTAGACGGCTGTTGAAAAATATTTATGGAATTCAAGCATTCTTGAGTATTTATGCCAAACCAGATTGCTCTGGTGCAGATTCAGATGTTGAAAAGCTGAGGTGAACAACCCTATAAGGGGATATGTTTTCGGGGACAATGGTTCCGAGCGTAACGCATATAGTCATTACAAAACACTATGTTGCTGCCCAACGTAGTGGTATAATAGGCTGGCTACCTATTGTACGTATGGAGGGTGTTTTCAGTCTTTGTGATTGATAAACACTCTAGTTAGAGAAGAGTTCACGGTCTTGTGACCCCTCAGCATAATTTGGAATCTAAGATTTTTCATACTACTTCCCGATTATTAAAAAATCGTGGAAGATTTTTATTCTTCTAAAGGATGAATGTAGTAAGTAGAATGTTCCTTACAAAAGGAAAAAGTGGTAGAATGCATTGGAGAAAGTTATAATAATAATAAAAAACTTCCGAAAAGAGAATGGATAAAATTATTCAAAAGAATATGTAATATTTGGAATAGCACCAAGTAGAGGAAGTTTCAGTGATTCCGAGGACGGAATCCTTTTAAGGGGGAGATGATGTAAGAACCCGAATTTTTAGAAAATATTAAAATAAGAAATTAGTAGATAAAGTTCTTAAAACATGAGATGGGTTCGAACAAGAATGTATATATGTGTTATATTTTGAATTTTGTGTTATTGGTGGAAAGAAATACTATAAATGAGATTTTATAGTTGAGAAAAGTAAAGATTTAAAACTCAAAGTTTGATATTTAAATTATTAAAGAAAATAGTAATCCATGATGTGGAATCAAAGAAGAGGTTGATTTTAGATGAGTTACCATTTATGAGGTATATGTGAAGTATTTAGGAGCGTAGATTCTATTTCTGCTAAAACAGAAACTTGTTGTGTCTCGAGGCTGGGTATGGCAAGAATTGCGTCATTTGTCAAACCTATGACCAGTAGCAATGCTACCTTGGGGTCTTTAGGATGTTCTGAGAAAGTTTGTGGAATTTAAAATTTAAGAAATGGGTACTAAGGACTCATAGGGATAATAAAATCTTAAATGATGATTAAGTTGCCCATGAATGGATTTGAATATGAGTTAATTAATTAACCTGGAATAAATATGGTTAATTAAGCGATATTATAGAATATTATATTATAAAGCTTTGCGTGGCAGTGGCGTGATAGTAAATTGAATAAAAAGGGTTAATTCACTTGCATAAGATGGAAGAAGTTGTCTTGGGACAATCAAATAATTATACGTATAGTGTATAATTTAAATAATTAATAGAGTATATATTAATTATTTTAAGTGTAAGGTGAGCTAAATAATTTAGCATTAAGGTAAAGTGTGTCACACAAAATTTATATTAAATAAATAATAAAATAATATAGAATTGGGGAAAAGCCAAACGTGGCCTAGACCCCTAATATTTTATAGTAGAGATAATAAGCTTGAGTTATATAACTCCGATGGCGAGATAAATGAGCCTTGTAGAACTTTGAGTATTAAAGTTAAACCAGACTGACGGATTGTCTGAAATTATTAAAAGAGAATTAATGAGAAGATAATAGATGAATAATAATAATCATTATGATATTTATGTGTGATATGAGGTAATGGGATGAGAATACCCAGCTAAATTATATTTAGCCCAATTAAAATATTATTTGGACAAACCCAAATGTACATGGATTATATGATATATGTATATTAGATCCCTAATTTTCATATTATAGTAACAATTGTACATTAAAAATTTCCTTTTGGGAATTAAAGAAACCAAACTAAGCATTATTAACCAAATTGCTAAGTCTTAGAACCATTGTTCCAAACTCAGTTGCACAAACAGTGTCCAAGTTTCCTTTACGTGACCAGTAGACAATGAACAGTAGTTATGCATATGTGTGGCTATGAAGAAGGCTGGGAAGTGGTGGTTGAACAACTCCTTTATAACCATTGTTTCCTTCCATTCTCCACTAAATTAAACCATGGTGTAAGACCATGAACTGGATAATCCTTTCTCTATAAATAGAGTCTCCTTCTTCTATTTCACGTTGGTTGAGTGTGAAGAATTGGTTATGGAAGGTCAGTAGTATTGAGAGCAATCAGATATTTGGGGAGGTATAGATAGCAAATTGAAGGCATCAATAGGAATACACGCAATGTAGATAAGCTTTAAGCAGTTAAGTCGTAGTTGATAAACTATGAATCAGGCAAGTCTTTCAGTTCCTATTTGATATATGAATTCGATAACTGTTAGTTGAGCTATATTATGCTATGAGAATGCTGATGTATATTTATGAAATTCATATGAGATATGTATGAAATTGAAAGTTGATCTTTGATGATATGCGTGTGAAGTAAATCTCTACGCATGTTATGTGTAAAGTAACATGCGTAGTAAATAGTAATTGATTATGAATGTCTGAACTGAGTATGTGTTGATCAATTTCGCAATCAAAATATTCGTGCAAGTATACACGATCAACAAGTAATAAAGTGAAAGTAGAGTATCGTTCCCACGAGGATTTATTTAATAAAATTCACCAAGTACTAGTTCTTAACCAAACAAATTTTATTTAAACAGCTGCAATTTATGATTTTTAAAATTAAGCAAACTAAATTAACTAATTAAACTGAATTACTTTATAAATAAATTCAAATAAATAAAGGTTAAGCCTACAATATCCTCAATTATGAACTATAAACCAATTATTCAATTAACCCAATTATTGCGCCACCTGAATTATTAATAGGAATTCTAGTTGTTAAAAGCCCTTTCCCAAGTGAACAGATAACTTTTATTCAATTCAATTAATCATGCGATATTCCTATGCAGAATAATTAAACTAAACCCATTAAGTTCCAATTCCCAATTTGTTACATGCAGTGAACAGATATTCCTATTCAATTCACGACCCTAATTATTCATCTCATGCAAATAATTAAGCATACATGTTATCATGTCCAATTCCAACCCAAGATTTCATCTCCCGAATCCTTCTAGAGTAACACGATAATTACTGGCCTAATAATTAATCAAAAAACGCACAAGACATAATAAACAATTCACCTTGACATAAATAATTGGAATAAATTAAAAAATTAATTCATAGACATAAAAGGTTCAATTTGTAGTCTTAATAAAAGAAATTTAGTTCACTGTCATTGAATTAAAATCAAGAATCCACAACTGAATAAACATTAAAAGATAAAAGCAAGAGAAGAGAAGAGAATAGAATCTGTTGTCAGTAGTCTTGAGACTCCTCTTCCGCTCCTGCTTTGAATCTTCAATGATCCTCAAGTTGCTTCAATTATAAACTAGGGTTTATGTTCTAATCTAATAAAGTATTTTATCTAAGCTAATCTATGTAATCCCCCTTATTATATGCCTCCCATCATGTATTTATAGGTTACAAGTCCAATTTTTAGCTTAAGAGGAAACCCAATCTAATTTGGAGTAAAAAAAGTGTCAAAATTTTCACCAAAATGCGTCTAAGCTTGTCCTGGCTCGACCCTAGAGCCCCGGCGCTGCTCACAGCACTGGAACACTGCCTCCTAGCTCCCCGGCGCTGGGATTAGGCAATGTTTGGGCACCCTGGCACTGGGCCCTTTTTTGGAAAATTTTCTACTTTGACGTCCTTTGGCAAAATGACCATAACTTCTTCGTACGAACTTCGATTTTGATGATTCAAGATGTTCCGGAAAGAGGAGACGTAAATCTACAACTTTAATTATTTAAGTTTTTCGAAATAAGGTCGGGAACAATGCTAAAATTTGCTTTGAATTGACTCCTATGTAAATGGCAAGCCGAAAATGCGATTCTAGCAACCCTGAACGTCGATCCATGTATCTTTTGTCCCAATTCCTACAAAACAACGTAAAACATGCATAAATAGACACAAACACTTAAAAACTTCCAAAAGATTAAGCTCAAACACATTCAATTCGTGGGTATAAAACTCACTAATCAAATACTCCCAAACTTAAACATTTGCTTGTCCTCAAGCAAAACACACAAAAGAACTAAAAATAAACAACCTAACTCAACTACATGAATGCATATGCATGACCTACTTCCTAATATACTTACGAACCCAGTAATAAATCAGTATGATATATAGCAACAGGCCTCAAAGATACCAATGATACTCAAACAATTTATCTAATCAAATCAAAGTCCATAACTCTAACCAGTTAGTCAATTCAAACCTGTCATCACCCATGTTTTATGTGTGTGCGTGTTAACCATTCTAACCAACCACAGTTCAAAATAATCACATAACAAACTTCTTAGAAGGAAAATTTCAGTTCCAATTCAATTACTTTTGTGAACATGACAACTCCAATTAAAACTAAGAAATTACCAAGTCTAAGGGTAAATATATAATATACGGTATATAGAGAGTTTACAGGTATGTACGGATTAAATATATAATATATATTTAAGATACTTAATCCGTGAATCACTTTGTCCATGTTTACATGGAAAACAAACCATTCACCCTATTAAGTATTAAGAAAACATAACTGTTATAGATATAATTTATCATATATCCCACGAAGCATGTTTAGGAATCAGTCTTAATGTTTTTCAAAAAATCAGCCACGGATTTCTTTAAAACGTTTTTAAAATAAAAAAAATTATACAACAAATTATGCCCAATTAAATAGTTCTAAACACATATCAATATAAATATCAAATTAAAATAATTAATAATTTTCATAAAGGTTTGGCTCTGATACCACTATTAGGTTTGTAATATTCATGAACGCAATCAAATTGCACAAAATAAGCGGAAGCATAGAAAATTAGAGTTTAAAAATTTTACAAACCATATACCCGGATCACCCTTTATGCACAATTATTAATTAAACGAAAAATATGAAGAATAAGAATAATACCCTTGAAGATTCGAGCTTCCTCAGGTACAAGTTGACCTCCAATCTTTTTCGTGTTTAACTTGAATCTACCGGGTTTGGTTACTTCCTTTGATCAACGTTAGCCACCCAAGTGTTTGGCCTCTAGAGGTGATCCTCCAAGGAAGAAGAAAGATTCAAGAAGATGGGTGTTTGGCAAAACCCTAGTTTTTCTATCTCTCATAGAAAAGGAGTGTACTCTCCAACTATTAGAATTGTGTATATCTAATATATGATATAAGACTCCTCTTATAAAGATATCAGGTAACCCTATTTAATTAAAATAAGATATTATTTATTTAATTGAACTCTTTTAATTAAATGGGCTCCCTAATCTTATTAGGGATAATTAATTAAACTTTTTTAACTAATTTTCCCTCCTAATCCTATTAGGAATAAATGAGAGTACTTATATTAAATTAATTCCTAAACTCTTTTAGAAATTAAAATAATAATAATTTTAATAATATTAATAAGACTCCTCTTATTAATTTATATTTAATATTTCTAAAATATTAAATAATAAATATTAAGCTATTTAATTTATTCTATCACCCTAGATTAAATTAAATATACTTAACATATTATTACGATTATACCATTAACTTCTTAAATAATTATTCCTCCTTTTATGGTGTGACCCTTTAGGTTCTCCATATTAAACCGGTTGTGAATAAATCAATTAGAACAATTCTAATCTTATTTAAATAAATAAATTACACGATTATTTTATTTAAATAAATAATATTTATTCTACAATAGGGATAAGCCTCCCTAGCGATCAACGACTTTTCAGATAATATAGATTTTAATATTAATCATAAAAGAACCTTTGAGTTAATAGTTATCGTACAATTCAATCCTTCAACCATACAATATCCTAATTAAATATAAGACATGTAATTACTGTCAAGTCTTATTTTATTTAATTATATGTATTTTGATTCCCAAATGCACAACTCCAAATAATTCAAATTAGAAACTCATTTCTAATTTCATTATGCCTTGGCCAAGGACTACTGGGTTGTGATTTATCGAATCAAATAGGACATTTCTCTTCTTTTACTAGAAGTGGTAGATTTTTTATTGATTATACATTATCTTCATGTATAACTTATTATACCCAAGCATACCCTTTGATATACCCTAAGGGTCTTAAGGAATAAGTCAAAGTATAACTCATCATACACAAAATATTGTGATGATCTCAAGTCCAAAGATCACTTGTACTACTATCACTACAGGAATTCCTATTGTGATGACATAAGTAAAACTCCATTAGGTATTCCTTAGCTTAGCCGTGTTCAAATGAACTTATTCTCTAATAAGCACCTACATACTTGCTATAGTGTCTCCACAAAATGATCATGAGATCAATCATCCTCATCCAATGAGCAATCAACGTATGTACCAATCTATCCGGATTCACTAATCCCCAATTTAGTAATCTAACGATTGGGAACTATTTTAGTTTTAAGCTTTTAAGAATTTAGATCTAATGAATGATCATCATCATTATTTCTAAAAGCATTGCTTAAAACTATGGGTTTATCACATATTATAAAACAACATCATGTAGATAATTAAAAGCCTTTAATAAATTAATACTTTTTATTAATAAATGAATAAGATTGTTACAAAGTATATACTTTATCATCAAACATGATTGGCTTGTATGCATACTACTTTCAGTTATATGATTTATGTTGTGTATTATTAGATTTAATGTTAATTAGAGAAAATCCTAATTAATATTTGAAAACCCTAATTATTTAAAACCCTAATTTTCTATTAAAACCCCTAATTTTAATTAGTGTGTTCTAATTAAAATTTTATTAAATTTTAAACTTAATTTTTCAAACCAAAGAAATTATTTGGAAAACCTTAAGGTTTAAAATCTAGTGATTAAACCCTAGATTCAAGTACCATGGACAAGAATACCATTAAAATTAAAAAGTAATTGACCAAAATATCCTTTTTGTCCTATTCTTGAATTATTGCTAGCAAATCTTGCCAAATCTTGGCAAGTCACCACCCTAAGCATAGCCATGTGCCTACAAGGTCTACAATTCAGCCAATCCACCGGCCACATACATTGTATACAAGTTTTATATAAGGATCAAGAGAGAGAAAGTGCATTAGTTCCCCCATTTGTTCACTTATAGTTATCCAAGAATCTCTCTCTCTCTCTCTAAAACCTCCGAAATTTAGTAGTATATCAGTTCCTAAATCAAGCCCCACGACTTCCAATAACAGATCAGTCGCCAAGAATCAAGAGTTTGCTCATAGTGAGGTAAAAACCCTAAACAAAATTCGACCTTTGATCTTATGTTAGATGTTAGTTTTTTTGTGTTAAATATATTATATGGGGTGTTAATCAATGATCTGGGTTGCTAGATGTTAGATCCATAACATCTAGAGGCTCGGATTTGATGATTTTCCAAATCTGGAAATTTTTGAAAATGAGGGTCTGACAATGAATGTCAAGTCCCATAGATCTCAGTAGGTTATTTGTTTTTGTTGTTTAAAGGTTTGAATATGTAGTATGCTATGAGATCTTAGATCTGGAACTTGAATTAAGTCCAGATCGTGTATAGATTTTTAGATATATGTGGTCAAACTCCATTGACCGACCATGATTGGACGTTTCTGGGTAACCTAGAAACTGCCCAGAACAGCCTGACAATATGTTCATAGCCTCAGATCTTTCAGTTGTTTGTTATTTTGTTATTGTTGTTACATCTAAGTCGAACTATGTTGTTTATACTTCATGGTTATTCCTTTAGATCACTGAAACATCAAGTAGGTGGAACACAGTGGACGGTCAAACTAGGTCACTCGGTCACGGATTGAGTTTCTAAAAAACCTAGAAACTGTATGGACAAGTTTTCTGACAACATTTGACCGAATCATAACTTGTGATCTTGTTATTGTTAAGCTGATCTGTTGATAACCATATGTTCATTGTCATGTGTACTACATACTTCGACCATAATAACACTTTACTAATGACCAGAACAAATGATTAAATGAGCTTGAAAGTGGCTCCATGACACTGCCTGGGTTTCTGGGTTACCCAGAAAACCCAAGAACTGTCTGACAGTAAGTTAATGACCCCAGATCTTTCATTATGTTGTTGATTTATGTTTGTAGTTGTATGTAGTTTGTAGTTTAGTATATAGACAGTAGATTCATGCTAGTTTAACTCCTAGTCATCAAACGTGTTGATTACAGTGGCTAGTCAAAGTAGGCCAAACGATCACGACTTGTGTTTTCTGGGTAACCCAGAAAACTCAAGATCGTGATCTTTGACATGGTTTGACCAGCTTTAATCGGTTGATTCTATTGTGGTTATGTTATTTTTATGTAATGGATATGTTGTCTTACATGTTGTCTACACACTACAAGTCTTAAATCAGAAAACCATCATCAGGATTGAAAGTTGTGGAAGCCCAAAAGGGACTGCTCGAACTGTTCTTCATTTCTAGGTAACTCAGAAATGAAGAACACCTCTGAAAGCCACTTTTCATGCTTAGATCTGCTTAGTGTGATTCTGTTTGGCCATGTTTGTTGTTGCATCATGTAGTATTGCACTAACACTACATGATCTCACCAAAATCATGCCCAAAAACATCATGATCTGATCATTGTACTTGGTCAAACATGCTACCTCGTTAACTGGCTATGGATGTTCTTGAGCCTCAAGAACACCTAAGGCGACAGATTTTGTCGCTAAAGGCTATAGCGACAGGTTTATTCATTTTAATTAATTTAATTTCAACAAAATCATTTAAAAATAGTAAACAAATTCTGAAAATTCCAAAAATAGTTTTAAAAATTATTTTAAGTTATAAAAATTAACTTTTAATAATTTGATATATTTTACATAAATATTAATATTTATTTAAATAATATGGATATTCAAATTATTTAATAAATGCATTAAATAAATTAAATTAAAATGATTTTATGATATTAAAAATCATTTTAAATGATAATAAGGTATTTAATAACATTTAAGTTATAAAACATAACTTTTAATATTTTAAGATAAGTTTCATTAATTATTTAATATTAATGATATTAGATTTATTTAATAATTATATTAAATTAATTAATTAAAAATGATTTTAATATTATAAAAATCATTTTAAATGAAAATAAATAGTTTAAAAATATTTGAAGTTATAAAATATAACTTTAAATATTTAAAGGTAAATTTCATTAATAATTTAATTTAATATTAATTTATTTAATAATTATATTAAATAAGTAATTTAAAATGGTTTTATTATTTTATTTAAAGGAAATAAATGAATTAAAAATATTTTAAGTTATAATAAATGACTTTTAATATTTTGATAAATAATAAATTAATATTTTAATATTAATGGTAATTATTTAAAATGATTTTAAATGTTTTAAAAATCATTTAAGGGTAATATTAATGTTTTAAAAATACTTTGAGTTATTATAAATAACTTTAATATTTTGAAATGGTTTCATTAATAATTTAATATTAATTAAATATTAATGATAATAGAATTAATCAATATTTAAATTATTTAATAATGATTCCGGTGTTTGAAAAATCATGATAAATTATAATAATTATTTAAAAGTTATTATAAGGCTATGAAAAATAATATATTTGATATTTAAAATATCTAAACAAATATTGAACTACACGATAGAGTCTTAGACTCGATAATTACCCGATAAAGTTGTTTCAGATTTTAAAATGTTTTAGAAATTGATTTGGACTTAGATAATTTGACTAAATAAGTATTTGTTTGTGAATCGATGGTATTAAACATATGTGACAATATGATTAGATTATGTCTTGATTTGCAAATAGTAGATCTTATGTGATATGATATATTATTCTAATCGAACGAATGATCTTATTAATGATAGGTTTCGGTATAAAAGATAAAACTAAGTTGCGTAATAGTAAGCATCAGCTCAGGCAAGTATCCTAACTTTGCATTTACTTTACGCAATGGACATGAGTAAGAAAATTTTAGAATTATATTATCATTATGCCAGATTATTAACTTTATTGTTATCGATTATGTAACCAATCTTTGTATTCATACAAGTTCTTAAATTATCTGATCATTGTTTATCAACACAGTATGACTGTATAATTCAGATATTTATTCTGTTCATTTATTCCTATATAGGGTTATACAAGTGTCCTCACTTGGATAATCATTGTATTTAATCACATGTTGATACATACTTATTGGTTTCCAGTATGTATACGTTGACTTAAAAAGCCGTCTAAGCTATTTGATTCAGCTAGACATAAACATAAAAATATTGTTGAACAAGATAGAATTTTATTGTATCCAACCAGATTGTTTTAGTTCGGATTCCCGACTAAGTATGAACATCCCGAACATTGGAATACTTTTGTGCACCTAAGGCGGATAAGATGAACGATAATATCGTTCTTGCATGTAGTATTGATCAATACAGGGCTCATTGGGATGATCACCCTCGTGCCCATAAGTTATGACGGTTTACGGATGAAGTTCTGCTAAACCTTTGTGAAAATTGAAAACAAAGTTCATAGTCTGTCGACTGCTCTTCATTTATAGTCAGTACGTAGTTTCAAAAATTTGATAAAGAATTGATATGTTGTTATATTGGTTCAGCTTACTTCACAATTGTTGATTCGTTGTAGAAGTGTTATTCAAAGAAAATATTTAATCCTTTCAGCTTATATTTATTGTTGTTATTGCTTGCTGGGCAATCAAATGCTCATTTTTGCTTTAAATTTAAATGTTTTCAGCTAAGCATGATCAATCGGAATGTTCAGGCCAGAACAAAGGAAAAGGAAAGCAAACAGAATAATCTTATGTTATCTTATGTAATAGTTTGACTTTATTAAGACAATGATATCTATTAATTATCATGTAATGAATGTTTAAAGGTCGCATACCTGGGATTAGACTTTGATATATGTAAATTAAGTTTGATATTTATATAATTGTTATTATTTTAGTATTATTCCGCTCATAGAAATGGTATCGTGAAGCACCGAGTTCTGGTTTTAAGTACCTAAATTTAGGGGCGTCACAAGTTGGTATCAAAGCTATAGGATTAGAA
This sequence comes from Panax ginseng, assembly GCA_020205605.1. NCBI lineage: Eukaryota > Viridiplantae > Streptophyta > Magnoliopsida > Apiales > Araliaceae > Panax > Panax ginseng. The sequence continues at coordinate 42,150,030 of CM035142.1, read as the reverse complement.
ACTTTAGGTGGGATAGACCTTAGGCTATAACCTTAGAACAGAGGGAAACATTGAAAATACAAGTAACTCATATAGAGTTTTAAAAAGGAGATGAATTGAATAAATTCATCATTAAACAAAATAAAAGATAACTTGTATAAAATGATTAATTGTTGTGTGTATATACTACGTGTTAATCAAGATAGTTTTTGTGTAGATGTCAGATGGAAAAGAATTAGGATACCCTCAGATCGTAAAGAAGGAGCCGATCTCCATAACCAAGCCAATATCAAAGTAAATAATGGAAATAAAGGCTCACTTTGAAAGCAACAATTGAACCTTAGTGAAGGCGTATAAATAAGTAGTATTAGTGTTACTTGAATATGTATGATTTTATGATGCATATACGATAAGTATGTGTGTGTAATGTGATGGTCTCAACTTTTGTATAAGTTGTGGCAACGATTCCCGACTTTTATGTCACAAAGGGGATAAAAGATGTTTAAATCAGTATGTTCTACGCTATACAGTGTAAAGTATTATGAAATTAGTTAGATGAACATGATTTTATTTAATCAGATAATGCCGCCAAGATGAAAACGAAACCAAAGGGCAGAAGAACCTGTCAACAAAGCTGGAGGAAAACTAGACCCGATACATAATTTGGCAAATATGGACGTTTAAGCTATGCAGAATGGATTACCAGCAGTGGAAAATCAGCTAGATAATCGATTGACAAACTTCAAAGACTTCAAGGCAATCGAACCGCCAGGATTTAGTGGATCAACTGGCCCTGTAGAGGTGTTTGTGATAGCTAGAGTAACAGAGGGGCAAAAGACAGCTTTTGTCACATATACGATGAAAGGGGAGGCAAATTTTTGGTGGGAAGCAAATCAAGCTAGAGCCGGAGAAGGAAATAGTGGTAGTAGGACTGGAAAAAGGAAAGGAGAAAATTTCGGGAATACAAGAAATAGGCCAGGAGGTTTGCGCACTGTGGGAATTGCGGAAAGAATCACTCGGGAGAGTGTCTTAAGGGTAAGTTTGTGTGTTACAAGTGTGGGCAGGAGGGACATATCTCTCCCCATTGCCCCAATCCAAGGATGAATAGAGAGTGTTTCAGGTGTGGATCAACGAAGCATAAGGTGAAGGACTATCTGAAAAAGGGAAGGGATGCAGGGAGTATGACTACGGGGAAAAGCAGCGGAACATTGGTGACAACGGAACCTACTTCAACAAACAAACCAAGAGAACCAATCGCAAGCGTCTTCAACGTGACTGTTCAGGATTCGGTGGCAGCTGGGAATGCAACTCCAGGTATTATTCGTATAACTTTTATATTTTTTTATATATATGATTTTCCTATATATAATAAATTATTTTATAAAGAAATTTTGAAGGGGGAATTTGAGCTCTTTTAGAAATCAAAACTTCCGTTTCATCAGGTAGACAAGCTTTTATGTTGTATAGTTAAAGATCGGCTCGATCGAATCTGATCGGGATCTATTTGAAATGACTGTGTATGTTATGTACCCTTGTAGGTATAAGTTTTAAAACAGTGATTCCGGGGACGGAATCTTTATAAGGGAGGGTGAATGTAATAACCTGATATTTTTATATAAATAAATAAGAAATTTTGCATATAAATTTTTTATTTATTTTAAAGGTGGGAATATGTGCCAAGTAATGTGTATGTATATATGTGATAAATAGAATTAATTTATTTCATGAATAATTTCAAATAATTTTATTTTAGAATTATTGATCATTATAAAGTATATTCTTATAATAATTAATTTTATAGTAGAAATGTCTTTATTATTTACTTTCTATAAAAATATGATTTTTATATTATTTAAATAATATACTGAAGTGATTATTGGAATTATTATAATTACTATTTTATTATATGAATTTTAGTTCGGATTATTAAGTTAATTATTTTAACTTAATTAATAATGTTATATATGAAAGATAAATCAAATATGGAATCCAAACCCTAATTTTGGATTTTGAGCAATGAATGAGAATAATAATATTATATTAAATATAATTTAATTTTTCAGTGTTATAAAAATATACTGTATGTGTGTATTGATAATAGTTGGTCAATTATGGTGTATAATGCCATAACCCTTAAATTAATTTGTTAAACCGTATTTGTTAAAACTTAATTATGAGTTCAAGACTGTGTAGTAATGGTATTATATGATTTATGTTGTGTATTATTAGATTTAATGTTAATTAGAGAAAATCCTAATTAATATTTGAAAACCCTAATTTTAATTAGTGTGTTCTAATTAAAATTTTATTAAACTTTGAACTTAATTTTTCAAACCCTAGAAATTATTTGGGAAACCTTAAGGTTTAAAATCTAGTGATTAAACCCTAGATTCAAGTACCATAGACAAGAATGCCATTTGTAAAGCCCCCAAATCCGGGAACTTGAAACCCGAACTCGGTGCTCCACGATACCATTTCTATGAGCAGAATAATACTAATAATAATAACAATAATATAAAGATCAACTTAATTTACATATCATCAGAGTCTTATCCCCAGGTATGAGACCTTTAAACATTCATTACAATACGATAGATAATTTAATATCATTGTCTTACTAAAGTTAACTATTACATAAGGTAACATTCATTCATTCAGCAACCTTTCCCTTTACCTTGTACTTAGCAGAGCTCTCTGGTCATTCACACTTAGCTGAAAACATTTAAATTAAGCAAGGATGAGCATTTGAGTGCCCAACAAGTAATATCAATTATATATATAAGCTGAAAGAATTTAAATATTTTCTTTATACTACCCTTCTATAACGATTCAACAGTTGTGAAGTAATCTGTACCAATGATAATAATATATCAATTCTATACCAAATCTTTGAAACTACGTACTGACTATAAATAGGGTTAATGTGACATACTATGAACATTGTTATCATTTTTTGAAAAGGTTAAACAAAAATTCATATGCAAACCGTCATAACTTACGGGCACGGGGGGTGGTCAGCCCGTTATGCCCTGCATTGATCAATACTACGTGCAAGAACGAGAGTATCGTTCACTCTGTCCGCCTTGGGCGCATAAAAGTTTTTCCGGGTAGGGGGATGTTTATACTTGTCTGGGTTCCTAATCAAAGGTTTTATCTTGTTCAACAATAATCTATAATTCAGCATATATATATATATATATATATATATATATATATATATATATATATACAGGTAATTGACAAAGGTATATCAACATGTGATTAAATACAATGATTATCCAAGTGGGGACACTTGTATAACCATTTATAGAAATTAACGAACAGAATATATATATCTAAATTACCATATATTAACATGCTGATAATCAATGAGCGTATATAATATAAGTTTAATAATCTGTACAGTAATAATATAATTCATAAATATTCTTACTCATGTCAATTGCATAAAGAAAATGCAAAGGTAAGATACTTGCCTGATGCGCTGCTTACATTTCACAACTTAGTTTAATCGTATATTTCACGACCTATCATTAATCAGATCATTCGTTCGATTAGAACAATATACTATAACACATAGTACTGCATTTCGCAGTCAGCACATAACCTAATCACATTGTCACATATGTTTAACAACCATTGAATCACAAATAAACACATATCTAATCAAATAATCTAAGTCCAGATCAATTTTTGAAACATGTCGGTGTACCGATGGTTTTACGGGTAAATATCGAGTCTAAGACTCTATCCTGTAACTCAATATCTATAAATATCAGTCATATTATTTTAAAATGACTTATAATAATTTAAATCATTTATTTTAATTTATCATGAATTTTCAAACATCAGAATCATTATTAATGATTTAAATATTACACAATTCAGTTATCATTAATATTTAATAAATATTAAACTATTAATGAAATCATTTCCAAAATGTTAAAATTATTTGTAATAACTCAAAATACTTTTAAAGTATTAATATTACCCTTAAATGATTTTTAAAACATTTAAAATCATTTTAAATAATCATCATTAATATTAAAGTATTAATATTTTATTTATCAAAATATTAAAAGTCATTAAGTATAATTTAAAATATTTTTAATTAATTTATATCCTTTTAAATAATTTTTAAATTAATAAAACCATTTTTAAACCATTTATTTAATATAATTATTAAATAAATTTAATATCATTAATAATAAATTAATAATTATTAATATTAAATTATTAATGTAATTATCCTTTAAATATTAAAAGTTATATTTTATAACTTAAAATATCTTTAAACACTTTATTTTCATTTAAAATGATTATTATAATATTAAAATCATTTTTAAACTAAATTATTTAATATAATTATCAAATAATTCTAATATCATTAATATTAAATAATTAATGAAATTTGCTTTAAAATATTAAAAGTTATATTTTATAACTTAAAATATTATTAAATACCTTTTATCATTTAAAATGATTTTACTATATTAAAATCATTTTTAATTAATTTATTTAATGTATTTATTAAATAAATAAAATACCAATAATTTCCAAATAAATATTAATATTTATGAAAAATATGTCAAATTATTAAAAGTTAATTTTTTATAACTTAAAATAATTTTTAAAATTAATTTTGTAATTTTTGGAATTTATTTACTATTTTTAAATGATTTTTCGAAATTAAAATAAATATTATTATTAAATCTGTCGCTATAGCCTTTAGCGACAAAATCTGTCGCCTTAGGTGTTCTTGAGGCTCAAGAATATTCATATGCAATTAACGAGCTGGCTACTTTGACAACTGATTAAACGCTTCTCAAGTAGTTTCTAGGCATGTTGTTGGTCAGAGCATGTAGTGCTAGTGCAGGACTACAAGATCGAACAACAAAAATGATCATATCATGCATAACCAAAGAGATCTTAGCCTTCAAACAAGCTGTCAGAGCTGTTCTTCATTTTTTGGGTTACCCAGAAATGAAGAACAGTTCGACTGCTCATATTTGGGCTTCCACAACTTGTGATCTAGGTGATGTTTTAGTAATTTAAGAGGTCCAGGTTGTAAAACACATGTAGTACTACAGATCTATCACTAAACATTATCATAACAACAACAGATCGAGCATATTTATACTGGTCAAACCATGTCAGACGACATGTTCAAGCGTTTTCTGGGTTACCCAGAAAACAGCTTCCATGATCGTTTGGCCTAGTTTGACCGTCCTCTATAATCACACAGTTTGATGATTAGGATATTCTAAGGCATAAACATGGACTTCATATACAATACTATAATCTAGATGCAACACAAACAACAAAACGAAAATACACTGAAAGATCTAGTCGGTTTAAAAATGTTGTCGAGGCGGTTCTCAAGCTTTTAAAGTTACCGTAAACGCCCTTCATCATGGCCGGTCAACTACGTTTGACTTTAAATATCTTGTAATCTAGACCAGATCTAAGTCTGATTCTTGTTCCAGATCAAAGACTATATGTCAGACTACATCTATAAACTTTCAAAACACAAAAATCATTAAATATCACTGAGATACAACGCCTGACATTCATTGTCAGACACCAAAACAAATTTTTTCCAGATTTTGAAGAACATCAAATCCGAGCCTATAGATGTTATGGTTCTAACATCTAGCAACCTAGATCATCATTAGACACCTTATACAACATATTTAACACAAAAAACAACATCTAACATGGGATCAATGGACAAATTTTTCAAGTAGGATGTTTACCTCTTATGAACAATCCTTTGATTCTTGGCTTCTGATCTGCTAGAGGATATAGTGGGGACTTGTTTTTGGGACTGAAATGCTACCAAATTTCGTGGCTTGGAGAGAGAGAGAGAGTCTTGGTTGGTGTTAGATAGCAAATGAGCTAATACTTTGGACTTTCTCTTTCTTTAATCACTCCAATTTGATTCTTGTGGTTGAGAATGTTGTTATGTGGCTTCAAATGGCTGATGAAAGGTGTATGGTAAGGGCTCAAAAGATGTGACACTATTGTTGGCCATAACCATATTTACTTTAAATATAAGAAAGGGTAATTTAGTCATTTGCATTGTTATTTTAAGGGTATACTTGTCCATGGTGCTTGAATCTAGGTTTTAATCACTAGATTTTAATCCTTAAGGTTTCCCAAATAATTTCTTGGGTTAGAAAAATTAAGATTAAAGTTCAATAAAATTTTAATTATAACTTACTAATTAAATTAGGGTTTTTAATAGAAAATTAGGGTTTTAAAAATACTTAATGTTTCTTGATATAATTAGGGTTCCCCAAATTATGAATTAGGGTTTCCTAATGAACATAATTATTTACTAAAATAATAATTAGGGTTACCATCTTAGCAATTAGGGTTTCAAATTGGAAATTAGGGTTTCTAATTTATAATTAGGGTTTTTAGACAATAATTAGGGTTTACCTAATTAGCATAATATAATAATGGTCATAAATCACATACCACAATTTCCTACCAATCGCAAACTCCAGTTTGAGTTTCAAGTTAGAGTTTAACACAGTAAAATTAGTGTTTAACGAATTAATGCTACCGTTTTGACATGTCACAACATAATTGACCAACCATTATCTATACATAGATACAGTACACATTTATAGCACTGAAAAAAATAAAAATATAACTAACATTATATTATTCTTCTCATTCCTTGACCGAAATCCCAAATTAGGGTTTGAATTCCATATCTAATTTATTCTTCCATATTTAACCTTAATAATTAAGGTAAAATAATTAACTTATTAATCTGTACTAAAATTCATATAATAAAATAATTATTATAATTATTCAAAAAAATCATTTCATATATTATTTAAATAATATATGCTTATATTTTCATGGAAAATAATTAATAAAACATTTCTACTATAAATTAATTATTATAAGAATATACTTTATAATAATCAATAATCCTAACATAAAATTATTTGTAAACATTTATGTAATAGATATATTTTTATTTACCACATAAATACATATACACATTATCTTATACAAATCCTCATCTTTAAAATAATAAAAAAAAAAATTATACGCAAAATTTTTGATTTATTTATATAGAAAATATCGGGTTGTTACATTCACCCTCCCTTATAAAGATTTTGTCTCTGGAATCTCCGTTTTAAAACCTATACATACACGGGTACATAACATACACAATAATTGCAATTAGATCTCGATCAACTTTGATCGAACTGATCTTTAACTATCATCATAAAGCTTGTCTTTCTAATTAAACGAAAATTTAATTTCTAAAAGAACTCAAATTCCTCCCTCAAAATTTCTTTATAAAATAGTTTACTATATATAGGAAAATCATGTATAATGAAATAAAAGTTATACGAATAATACCTGGAATTCCATCATTTACCGCTACTCGTATATCCGGATTTGTCATGTTCAGAGGCCCTTGTAGTAGATTTTGTTGGTTTCTTTGGATTACGAGGTCCCGTGATTGCTAACGCCCCGCGCCTTGCCGAAGATTCACACTTCTGCCGCCTCGCCTCCTCCTCTTTGGACAATCCTTCACCGGTGTTCGGTCGATCCGCTTTGTAAAACACCCACTATTCATCCTAGGATTAGGCGGTTGGGAGAGATACGGCCCCTCCGCCTGCACTTATAGCAAATGAATTTTCCCTTCAAACATTCCGCAGAGTGGTTCTTTCCACATGTCTTGCATTGCACAATCTGTTTCTTTACACCTTCTTGCTTCACTTGTACACTTCCAAAATTGCTTCCCTTCCTCTTGCCATCTCCAATCCTGCTCCCACTATTAATTCCTACCTTCCCAGCTCCTTCAACCTTGCCCTTATTCTTCCTCTCCTTGTTATAGAGGCTCATAGCCTCACTTCCCTCCTCAGCTATAATCGCCTTCTCCATGAGTGCTGCAAATGTAGGAATCTGCAACACCGCCACTTTGTTATAGAGCCAGGGTTTTAATCCAAGCTCAAACCTTCGAGCTTTCCTAGCCTCCGTATCAACTTGATGCGGAGCAAACCTAGCTAACTCATTAAATTTCGCGGCGTATTCTGACACCGTCATGTTTTCCTGCTTTAACTCTAAAAATTTCACCTCCATCCTAGCCTGCATACTGGATGAGAAATAGTTCTCGAAGAACAGTATCTTAAATCTATCCCATGTAGCTACTCCTTCTCCTGACCTCGCCTGATTTGTTTCCCACCAAAAATTTACCTCACCCTTCATCATGTAGGTGGCAAAAGAGGTCTTTTGCCCCTCATCTACCCTAGCTATTACGAAGGCCTTCTCAATCTCCTTAACCCAAGTTTGGGCTTCAACAGGGTCAGTGGTACCTTTAAATTTCGGCGGTCCTACAACCTTAAAGTCTTTGAAGTTCGCTAAGTGGTTGTCTGGTTGGTTCCCTACGGCTGAAACTCCTTGCTACATTGCTTGTGCTATCATGTTGGCAAAATGCTGCATCGAGTCTACTTGTTGTTGTCCCTCAACGTTGTTGATAGAATCTTCTGCCCTTTGATTGCGAGTTCGACGTCTTGGCGGCATTATCTGATTAAATAAAATTATAAATTTAACTTACATTCTAAACCTTATCGTATAAGTTTAATATATTAAACTTGTCTCATTACTTAAACATAGATTCATATTCATTCAACGAATATTTTACATAACATAGCATATAATGCTTTAAACATCAGTTATCCCTTTGTGAACACAAAAGTCGGGATTTACAGTCTTGATCATTAGAAAAGTTTTAGAATATAACCTTACACAGACATATTAAGCACACATAGTACATTAAACACGCCTACAACACAGAACTTATACTACCTATTTATTACACCTTTTTCTTGGACAACCTCTCGCCTGATGACCTTCTATCCCACAGATAAAACATGCTCCTGGTTTGTAGTCAGGACAATAGAGTCGTATGTCCTTCATAACTACAAAGGTAACAAATTCTTTTCTCTTTCTTCTTATCAGGTTTTCCTAAGTCATGGTCTTCTATCTTTCCTTTCCCCTTTTTGCTCGGAGCTGCACACGATGTGTTGCTTGTGGCTCCCATCTGATCAATTTGGATTTTAAGCTTATCTTGTTCTTCCATTGTTTCTATTAACGCTTGACGTAACTGACTATTCAACAGCTTTTCTATTTCCCACAACCTTTCCAGAGAAGAAACCTTGTTCTTCAGATCCTGCACCTCCGTTGATGCTTGATCAACTTCAATTTTAGTGTCTGAATCACTATCTGTCAGCTCCACCATCTCCGGATCTGGTACTACATTTTCTATGATAACTACCTCGTCCAAGTTGTTTTCATTGTGAGCCTCTATTTCAGCTATTGGCCTCGATATCAGCTCGGGTGTATGGGTTTGATCATTCTTCATGCTATAAGCATATAACAAGCCTTTTCCACCAGACATCTACACACATAAATTATCCTGATTAGCATATAGTATATACACATAGCAAATAATAGTTTTATATAAGTTATCTTTTATTTTATTTGACGATGAACTTATTCAATTCATCTCCTTTTAAACTCTATATGAGTTATTTATATTTTAACGTTTCCCTATGTTCTAACGTTATAGCCTAAGGTCTAACACACCTAAGGTTTTTAACCCTAAGCTCTGATACCAACCTGTAAAGCCCCCAAATCCGGAAACTTGAAACCCGAACTCGGTGCTCCACGATACCATTTCTATGAGCAGAATAATACTAATAATAATAACAATAATATAAAGATCAACTTAATTTACATATCATCAGAGTCTTATCCCCAGGTATGAGACCTTTAAACATTCATTACAATACGATAGATAATTTAATATCATTGTCTTACTAAAGTTAACTATTACATAAAATAACATTCATTCATTCAAAGAACCTTTCCTTTCCTCACTTGTACGACTTTTTCCGGGTCGTTCATACTTAGCTGAAAACATTTAAATTAAGCAAGGATGAGCATTTGAGTGCCTAGCAAGTAATAGCAATTATATATATAAGCTGAAAGAATTAAAATGTTTTCTTTATACTACCCTTCTACAACGATTCAACAGTTGTGAAGTAATCTGTACCAATGATAATAATATATCAATTCTATACCAAATCTTTGAAACTACGTACTGACTATAAATAGGGTTAATGTGATATACTATGAACATTGTTTTCATTTTTCGAAAAGGTTAAACATAAATTCATCTGCAAACCGTCATAACTTACGGGCACGGGGGGTGGTCAGCCCGTTATGCCCTGCATTGATCAATACTACGTGCAAGAACGAGGGTATCGTTCACTCTGTCCGCCTTGGGCGCATAAAAGTTTTCCCGAGTAGGGATGTTCATACTTGTTCCGGGTTCCAAATCAAAGGTTTTATCTTGCTCAACAATAATCTATAATTCAATATATATATATATATATATATATATATATATATACGGGTAATTGACAAAGGTATATCAATATGTGATTAAATACAATTATTATCCAAGTGGGGACACTTGTATAACCATTTATAGAAATTAACGAACAGAATATATATATCTAAATTACCATATACTAACATGCTGATAATCAATGAACGTATATAATATAAGGTTAATAATCTGTACAATAATAATATAATTCATAAATATTCTTATTCATGTCCATTGCATAAAGAAAATGCAAAGGTAAGATACTTGTCTGATGCGCTGCTTACAGTTCACAACTTAGTTTTATTGTTTATTTCACGACCTATCATTAATCAGATCATTCGTTCGATTAGAACAATATACTATAACACATAGTACTGCATTTCGCAGTCAGCACATAACCTAATCACATTGTCATATATGTTTAACAACCATTGAATCACAAATAAACACATATCTAATCAAATAATCTAAGTCCAGATCAATTTCTGAAACATGTCGGTGTACCGATAGTTTTATCGGGTAAATATCGAGTCTAAGACTCTATCCTGTAACTCAATATCTATAAATATCAGTCATATTATTTTAAAATGACTTATAATAATTTTTAATCATATATTATAATTTATCATGAATTTTCAAACATCGGAATCATTATTAAATGATTTAAATATTACACAATTCAGCTTATCATTAATATTTAATTAATATTAAACTATTAATGAAATCATTTCCAAAATGTCAAAGTTATTTGTAATAACTCAAAATACTTTTAAAGTATTAATATTACCCAAAAAAGATTTTTAAAACATTTAAAATCATTTTAAATAATCATCATTAATATTAAAGTATTAATGTTTTATTTATCAAAATATTAAAAGTCATTAAGTATAACTTAAAATATTTTTAATTCATTAATATCCTTTTAAATGATTTTTAAATTAATAAAACCATTTTTAAACCATTTATTTAATATAATTATTCAATAAATTTAATAACATTAATAATAAATTAAAATTATTAATATTAAATTATTAATGGAATTATCCTTTAAATATTAAAAGTTATATTTTATAACTTAAAATATCTTTAAACACTTTATTTTCATTTAAAATGATTATTATAATATTAAAATCATTTTTAAACTAAATTTTTAATATAATTATCAAATAATTCTAATATCATTAATATTAAATAATTAATGAAATTTGCTTTAAAATATTAAAAGTTATATTTTATAACTTAAAATATCTTTAAACACTTTATTTTTATTTAAAATGATTATTATAATATTAAAATCATTTTTAAACTAAATTATTTAATATAATTATCAAATAATTCTAATATCATTAATATTAAATAATTAATGAAATTTGCTTTAAAATATTAAAAGTTATATTTATAACTTAAAATATTATTAAATACCTTTTTATCATTTAAAATGATTTTTACTATATTAAAGTCATTTTTAATTAATTTATTTAATGTATTTATTAAATAAATAAAATACCAATAATTTCCAAATAAATATTAATATTTATGGAAAAATATGTCAAATTATTAAAAGTTAATTTTTTATAACTTAAAATAATTTTTAAAATTAATTTTGTAAATTTTGGAATTTATTTACTATTTTTAAATGATTTTTCAAAATTAAAATTAAAATAATTATTAAATCTGTCGCTATAGCCTTTAGCGACAAAATCTGTCGCCTTAGGTGTTCTTGAGGCTCAAGAACATTCATATGCAGTTAACGAGCTGGCTACTTTGACCACTGATTAAACGTTTCTCAAGTAGTTTCTGGGCATGTTGTTGGTCAGAGCATGTAGTGCTAGTGCAGGACTACAAGATCCAACAACAAAAATGATCATATCATGCATAACCAAAGAGATCTCAGCCTTCAAACAAGTCATCAGAGTCGTTTCTTCATTTTACAGGTTACCCAGAAATGAAGAACAGTTCGACTGCTCATATTTGGGCTTCCACAACTTGTGATCTAGGTGATGTTTTAGTAATTTAAGAGGTCCAGGTTGTAAAACACATGTAGTACTATAGATCTATCACTAAACATTATCATAACAACAACAGATCGAGCATATTCATACTAGTCAAACCATGTCAGACGACATGTTCAAGCGTTTTCTAGGTTACCCAGAAAACAGCTTCCATGATCGTTTGGCCTGGTTTGACCGTCCTCTATAATCACACAGTTTGATGATTAGGATATTCTAAGGCATAAACATGGACTTCATATACAATACAATCTAGATGCAACACAAACAACAAAATGAAAATACACTGAAAGATCTAGCCGGTTTAAAGATGTTGTGTGGGTAGGTTTCAAGAACATTTACAGGCTACCCGTAAACGCTTTATAATACTTGCCTAATAACTACGTTTGACCTTAAATATCTTGTAATCTAGACCAGATCTGTAAGACCCCGAATTTTATGAAATAAAAGTATTCAAATTTTCTATTCAGTAAATGGTTAAATTGATAAAAGTTAAAGTTAAGGGTGATATATAATTTTTTTTTTCAAAATACGCAAGTGGTTATAAAATATTCATTTTTGTCGGGGAATATTCGTTTAGTCGTGGAATATTCTTTCTATCGGGGAATATTTAAATGCACAGCCGCAGACCATTTGTGGGCCCCATAATGAGAATAAGTGTCTGATGAAGAAAGCGACAAATTTGAGTTTTTATAAATAACTACAGTAGTTGTTACAAGTATTAACTCTTGTTGGAATTCTGGTGATTAAAATACAATAATACGCCAGAATCGCACAAAGAGAAAGACACCAGATTTGCACATTATTTTTTTCAATTATTGATTCTTACGTGAGAAGGCACTACTCAATAATTGTTACAGTAATTTGTAAGACCCCAAATTATTAATAAATGAAATTTATTTTCCTCTATTTATTATTTTGAAATAGTAAGGGTTGATTTGATTAATATGGATAGTTATGGGTAAAATATGCAAATATTTCGAATAAGCAAGTGGTTATAAAATATTCATTATTATTGTGGGGAATATTCAGCTTTGTCGAGAATATTAAACGACAGCCGCAGTGATCTTTGTGGGCGCATAATGGAAAAACGATTGGATGAAGAAAATGACAAATATAAGTTGTTTATAAATAATGCCAGTAGTAGTTATTCTGATCATCTTGTTGGAATACCGTGGTTAAAACACACTAATATGCGTTGTTGAATAGTAGATACGGTATTGCACCAATTATTGATTCTTACGTGAAGAAGGCACTACTCAATAATGGTTACAGTAATTACTGTTCAGTATTTTATTTTATTGATTCAATAATTGTTGTGTTGATATTTTATATTACTGTTGTTTCAATAATTGTCACTACACATTATTTTTCATTATCGAAGCAATAATTCATATTATATGAATAATATTATTGGATAACATTATTGGCAATGTCTAGAAAGTTCTGTCTAAGGAGAGGTTTGGTCGCCTAATTGCGCGCCAGTAAGGAGAAATTCTTATTGGAAAGCCCCCTATTTCCTGGGAACGGCCTGGTTGCCAGTACTGTGATTCTGTAATATTATTTATGAATAATTAATTATTGATTTATATGATGAGGAAAATATTGATTTTATGTGGATATAGATGGAGAAAATTTTTAATGTGACAATTATTGAAAATTAATATTTTATCTTTTTTACGATAAAATAATTCATTTAAATATATTATTTTAATAATATATTAACAAGTGATATTTTTATAATGAATGTGGGATATGTGAGTATATGAGGAGGAAGAGTATTTTGTTGCATTAAATGATTAACACATGTTTTGTATGTGGTGGACCCCATTTCTTGGTTGAAATTTGATTATAGCAATGTAAAATCGCTTTGGTTTATAGATTTGATCAATTTACATTTGGAATTTGGAAAAACTTTCTTACGCAAAGTTGTAGAGAAATGAATTTCCTATAAAATTCACTGAGATTGAATTTTATGATAAAAGGGTTATTTATTATGAATTATTGAAGTTAGAAGCTCCAAAATAATTGATTTTGGAAGTTTAAAATATTTAAAATAAGAAAAACATTTTTTTTTTGTTTTGTGGTAAGTACTAGCATGTGCAAGATAAGCTGAAATCAGTTGTCAAAATGTGCATAGAGAATTTGTAATATATATAATATTATTATATTAAATTTTCTACTTTGGTGTTCTAAGCATTTTCCTATAAATAGGGTGCTTAGGTTAGAATTGAAAATCACACCAGAAACTGAAGTTTTCTCTCTCTATATTATCGAGCGTATTCTTGTGAGTATTTTGAGTATACTTTGAGTATTGCTATACTCTGATTGCAAGTTCAAGTCATAGCCTATATCAAGGTGTTTCAACTAAATCTTGTCTTTTCGAGGTAAGGGATGTTATTTTATTCGAAAATGATATTATTTCTTCAATATCATTATGCCGAAATATTGGTTGGAAATTTTTATCAAATTTGGAACTTTTTCATGTCGGGGTTACTATTCATGAGTTACTATTCACGAGTTACTATTCATGAGTTACTATTCACGATTCTTATTCACGAGTACTATTCACTAAGCGTGAAGATGTTTTTTTTGTGAAATTTCTATCTTTTGGTGTGAGAGTTACTATTCACGTGATCAAGACTATTCACGATATCTGAAGACTATTCACGAATACTCAAGACTATTCATTAGAAAAAATAAAATTTCTTCTTTTGTCCAAAATATCTATTATGGATACTAGCTTTGATTGTATCCATGTTTTGATCATTCTTGAATTTTACTCCACTCGATTACTTATGAAGTATTTTTGAACTTGGATTGTTTTAAATATGAATCCTTAATATTTGTTCTTTTGTTTCACTAGATTCATTTTCTTTAAAATATTTTTCATCATCCTCGACCCTAAATGATGATATTCTATGAATATCTTTGGCTTTTCAGAGTGCAAAGATGAATGATTTCTTGATGAATATCTTTGGCCCGTAGTGCAAAAGATGAGCAGTGTTGAGATGAACATAATTGGTGATTAATATCTTTGGCCCGTGGTAAAAATGAGCAGTGTTTAGATGAACATGACTAATGATGAATATCTTTGGCTGTAGTAAAAAGATGAATATTTGATTCGGATATATATTGATTGATGTTACGAGGATAAAATATCGACGATGAACTTTTAAATTCATATATAGAAGATAGTAGTTTGCATTCTCTACTTAACTCTTCTAATGAATTATTAATTCATTGCGAAGATTGATTTAAAAGCTGGTTGTCTATTGTATTCTATTAGATTTTTTCTGTTGGAGACTAACGATAATTTGTTGTATATTATCTTAGTCATAATATTTTTATTGGGCTAGTTGAGCTCACCCTTTTCCTTTTTGTTCCATTTTTCTTCTCGGGAGAGGCGAGAATATAGCGAAGTGCAGTCTGGGGTATGGAATTAAGGTTCTAGATTGAGTTGTTTAGTAGTACTCACCATTTTTGTAAAATAATGTATCAATAAATGTGATGAGGATTTATTTGAGTATAGATATTGTCTAGAAGATAATATTTGTATTCAAACTCACGATTTCTTGTTGTAATAATAAAGTTGTAGTTATTTCTGTACCATGTATTGACAACTCAGAATGGGTGATGTATACCTATTTTGGGGGCATCATTGTTGGTATCAGAGCTTAGGAATATGATCTCTGGCGGAGATCGGGGAATAGAACTAGGAGGGGAGGCGAGTAAATCCTTCGCAGCTAGTGTGTCCTACCTAAGCTTATTTGTTAGTTGGTCGATATATAGGGGTATTATGTGATATATTGATTTCCTTAATTAACCCTTGTTTTATAATGATGATTTGAGAATGTCGATTGAGAATATTAATGATTGGAGTAAATGAGACCGTGGAGATGCCTGTTTTACCAACGAGGGAAGCGTGCAATGGTGGCAATGTTCCTCCTGTGAACAACACCACAGAAGCAGATGATGAACGAGGGGATGTTTAGAAGCTTTTGCAGTTCATGTAAAATCGATGAGGAGACTCGTGTTCAAAATACGGGGAGGAAATGATAGCAATTCACGGGTTGTCACGGCCCAAGCGATTCAAAGAGTTGGGACCACTGCAATTACGGGAAAGTCGGATCCGATTAAAGCGGAGGCGTGGGTCAAAACAAATTACCAAGATATTCGATGTCTTGGGATGCACGAAGTAATGAGAAAGTTCCATTCGCTACTTTTATGTTACTGTAATGAGGCGATTCATTGGTGGGAATACATGAAGCGTACCAAATCAATTGCACTCGACGATGTCATGGGAGACGTTTGAAAGCAGATTCAATGACAAGTACTTCCTTGAAAGTATTCGTCATATGAAGGAAGTGGAGTTTATTAGACTGGAGCAGAATAACATGACGGTGTCCCAGTACGAGGCGAAGTTCGCGGAGTTATCAAGGTTTGCACCTCATTTGGTGGAGAATGAGGAACGAATGACGCGGATGTTTCTGAGAGGTTTGAAACCCGGCATACGTCAGTATCTCATTTCTCATAAATTTTCTCTCTATTCAAATGTTGTCAACATGGCTTAGTTGTTAGAGCGAGAAAACGAGTACGTTCAACCGAGGGACCATAAACAGGATCATACCGAAGATAGCAGTCATCAGAATAACGATAACCAGCGGAGAAAGAAGAATACTGGATTAAAAGCGGTAACCACTCTAGTGGTAATCGTGGCCATGAAAATAGAAGAAGCGAGTGGGAGGAGATTTTAAAAGAGGAGATTCAACAACGACCATGTGAGGCGTCGCCGCCAAGAGTAACTGGTTCAAGGAGGAGAAAGACCATACGGTCGTATGTTATAAATGCAGAAAAAGGGACATATCACCAAAGCGCCCACAATAGTTTAAGGTATGCTATAATTGTGGAAAAGAAGGACATATCGCTCGAGATTATACTGCATATCGAAAGCCATCCCCAATGGGAATGGTGACTCAAAAGGATGTCCGAAAAGTCAAAGTCAGCGGTTCTGGAAGGCGTTTGTCGTGTGGCCGGTCAAAATCGAGGAACCCGAACGAAGTTAGCACAGGTTAGTTAATTATAAATTCTTTGAAGTTTATACCTTACTAGATACGGTTCTACCCATTCTTTTATCTCTTTTGCTTGCGCTCAACGTTTGAACTTGACTACGGAGAAATTAGACTTTGACCTATTTATGGAGACTCTGATTAGGAGAAACTTTCATTACATCCGTTGTTTAAAAAATCTTGCTTGATTCAGTTGGCACTATCACATTACACCGTTAACCTTATTTCTATAGAGATACTTGCTTTTGATGTGATTTTAAGGTTAACTACTCATCATGCCGAAATTGATTACTTTCATAAGGTTGTTAGTTTTCATATTCCTAAGCAACCTGTTATTCGAATTCAAGGAATCAAACCATTGTAGTCAAACATTTTCATATTAAGCCATGAAGTCATTCGTTTATTACGGATGTCAAGTTTTCTTAGTCCATGTTATGGATTTGAATAAAGACACGTCAGATTTGAATAATATTCCTGTTGTTATTGATTTTTCCCGACGTATTTCAAGAATTTCTTGGCTTACTCCCAAAGTTCGATATTAAATTTTGTATCGACTTTGAACCCTAAGTACAAAACTCATTTCTAAAATCTTATATCGAATGGCTCTATTGAACTTGTGGAGTTAAAAATTCAACTATAGAATTTGGTACCGAGCCTTTATCTGGTGACTTCCTTTGTGGAATGTACCAAAGCCGGACTCTCGTAGGGGACACCATATTAAATGCGATAGTAAAGCGATAGGTGTCATTGTAACGTCTATATCAAGGTTGGGATATGAGTCACGATTGAGAACAACCTAAGTCGGTAATCGAAATACGTAGCTTTCTAGGCTTAGTTGGTTATTATCGGAGATTCGTTGAAGGATATTCTCGAATCGCTATTCCATTAACGCAGCTGACTCGTAGAGATACAAAATTTGAATGGAGCAAGGAATATGGGAAGAGCTTCGAAGAACTCAAGAGGAGACTCATTTCAGACATGTTCGACCATGCCATCCTCGAAAAAGCGAACGTGGTAGGTGGCGTGTTGAGTGGAAGATCGTATACAATCACGAAAGTAACGATATTGTCAAAGACTCATTTCAGTATAATTTACAAATAATAGAGATGGAGATGAAAACTCTAGGTACCCACGTGATGATATACGAGTATAATCGACTTTAATCGATAAAGTTAAAGTTGTTCAAGCTACAGACTTGGAGTTGATGAATATGAAGAAGAAGATGCAAGAAGTCGTTATTTCAAAAGCGAGAATCGGTGAGGTGAGGAAAGCTCAAACCTTCGATTTATTAATCCATTTGAAATTCTCGATCGAATAGAAACTGTGGCCTATAAACTTGATTTACCGCCAAGTATGATGCGTGTTCATAACATTTTTCACGTATCGATGTTACGTAAATATGTGGACGACCCGAACCACGTCATTGAGTTAGAACTGGATGAGATAGCCGAAGAATTAACGTACGAGGAGGTACCTGTCAAGATCTTGGATAGGAAAGAACATGTCCTATGTACCGAGGTTATACCACAAGTTAAAGTTTTGTGGAGAAACCATGCTATTGAGGAAATGACTTGGGAGTTGGAAACGGAAATGAAAGCGAGGTATTCTCATCTTTTCGAAACACCAAGTACGTACGTCAATTTCGAGGACGAAATTTCATAAGGAGGGGAGGTTGTAAGACCCTAAATTATTAATAAATGAAATTTATTTTCCTCTATTTATTATTTTGAAATAGTAAGGGTTGATTTCATTAATGTGGATAGTTATGGGTGAAATACGCAAATATTTCGAATAAGCAAGTGGTTATAAAATATTCATTATTGTCGGGGAATATTCGTTTGGTCGTGGAATATTCAGATCTTGTCGGGAATATTAAATTTATGGTATGATCTTTTGTGGGCCCCATAACTGAAAGCGATTGGATTAAAAAAATGACAAATATAAGTTGTTTATAAATAACGGCGTAGTTGTTACCGTTAATACTGTTGGAATACCTGGTGGTTAAAACACACTAATATGCGTTGTTGAATAGTAGCACACGGTATTGCACCAATTATTGATTCTTACGTAAGAAGGCACTACTCAATAATGGTTACAGTAATTACTGTTCAGTATTTTATTTTATTGATTCAATAATTGTTGTGTTGATATTTTATATTACTATTGTTTCAATAATTGTCACTACACAGTATTTTTCATTATCGAAGCAATAATTCATATTATCTGAATAATATTATTGGATAACATTATTGGATAACATTATTGGCAATGTTTAGAAAGTTCTGTCTAAGGATAGGTTTGGTCACCTAATTGCGCGCCAGTAAGGAGAAATTCTTATTGGAAAGCCCCTCTTTCTGAACTACCGGCACGGTTGTCGATCTTGTGATTCGTAATATTATTTATGAATAATTAATTATTAATTTATATGATGAGAAAAATATTAATTTTATGTGGATATAGATGAGAAAATTTTAATGTGACAATTGTTGAAAATTAATATTTTATCTTTTACGATAAAATAATTCATTTAAATATATTATTTTAATAATATATTAACGGTGATATTTTTATAATGAATGTGGGATATGTGAGTATATGAGGAGGAAGAGTATTTTTGTTGCATTAAATGATTAACACATGTTTTGTGTGTCGGTGGACCCCATTTCTTGACTGAAATTTGATTATAGCCTCTAAAATCGCCCGTTTATAGATTTCGGTCAATTTCTGTTTGGAATTTGGAAAAACTTTCTTTCTTCAAAGTTGTAGAGAAATGAATTTCTATAAAAATTCATTTAGATTGAATTTTATGATAAAAGGGCTATTTATTATGAATTATTGAAGTTCCGAAGCTCCAAAATAATTGATTTTTGGAAGTTTAAAATATTTAAAATAGGAAAAACATTTTTTTTTGTTTTGTGGGCAGCCCTAGCATGTGCAAGATAAGCTGAAATCAGTTGTCAAAATGTGCATAGAGAATTTGTAATATATATAATATTATTATATTAAATTTTCTACTTTGGTGTTCTAAGCATTTTCCTATAAATAGGGTGCTTAGGTTAGAATTGAAAATCACACCAGAAACTGAAGTTTTCTCTTTATATTATCGAGTATTCTTGTGAGTATTTTGAGTATATTTTGAGTATTGCTATACGATTGCAAGTTCAAGTCATAGCCTATATCAGAGGTGTTTCAACTAAGTACTTGTCTTTCGAGGTAAGGGATGTTATTTTATTCGAAAATGATATTATTTCTTCAATATCATTATGCCGAAATATTGGTTGGAAATTTTTATCAAATTTGGAATTTTTTTCATGTCGGGGTTACTATTCATGAGTTACTATTCACGAGTTACTATTCATGAGTTACTATTCACGAAGTTATTATTCATTTAGTACTATTCACGAAGCGTGAAGATGTTTTTTTTTGTGAAATTTCTATCTTTTGGTGTCTGAGTTACTATTCACGAGATATGGCACTATTCACGATAATCAGACTATTCACGAATACTAAGCACTATTCAATAAGAAAAATAAAATTTCTTCTTTTGTCCAAAATATCTATTATGGATACTAGCTTTGATTGTATCCATGTTTTGATCATTCTTGAATTTTACTCCACTCTGATTACTTATGAAGTATTTTTGAACTTGGATTGTTTTAAATATGAATCCTTAATATTTGTTCTTTTGTTTCACTAGATTCGTTTTCTTTAAAATATTTTTCATCATCCTCAGTCCTAAATGATGATATTACTGAATATCTTTGGCCTGTAGTGCAAAGATGAATGATTTCTTGATGAATATCTTTGGCCGTAGTAAAAAGATGAAGCAGTGTTGAGATGAACATGACCGATCGATTAATATCTTTGGCCCGTGGTACAAAAATGAACAGTGTTTAGATGAACATGACTAATCGATGAATATCTTTGCTTTTGTAGTGCAAAGATGAATATTTAATTTCAGATATATATTGATTGATGTTACAGGGATAAAATATCGACGATGAACTTTTAAATTCATATATAGAAGATAGTAGTTTGCATTCTCTACTTAACTATTCTAATGAATTATTAATTCCGCCATCTAAGATTGATTTAAAACTGGTTGTCTATTGTATTCTATTAGATTTTTCCTCGTTGGAGACTAACGATAATTTGTTGTATATTATCTTAGTCATAATATTTTCTTGGGCTAGTTGAGCTCACCCTTTTCCTTTTGTTCCATTTTTCTTCTCGAGGAGGCGAGAATATAATTGAGTATGAGTCTCTGGGTATGGAATGAAGGTTCAGAGAGAGTTGTTTAGTAGTCCTCACCATTTTTGTAAAATAATGTATCAATAAATGTGATGAGGATTTATTTGAGTATAGATATTGTCTAGAAGATAATATTTGTATTCAAACTCACAGTTTTACTGTTGTAATAATAAAGTTGTAGTTATTTCTGTACCATGTATTGACAACTCAGAATGAGTGATGTATACCTATTTTGGGGGCGTCACATAATTACTATTCAATATTTTATTTTATTGAATCAATAATTGCTGCGTTGATATTTTATATTATTGTTGTTTCAATAATTGTCAATGCACAGTATCTCCATTATCAGATCAATAATTCATATTATTTGAATAATATTATTAGATAGCATTATTGGCAATGTCTAGAAAGTTCTGTCAGGAGAGGTTTGGTCACCTAATTGCGCGCCAGTAAGGAGAAATCCTTATCGGAAAGTCCCCTCTTTCCTGGGAACTACCTGGTTGTCATTATTGTGATTCGGTAATATTATTTATGAATAATTAATTATTGATTTATATGATAATGAAATATTTATTTGATGTGGATATAAATGATGGATTTATTTATGTGCTTATAAATGAAGGAATTAATGTTGAGGTATTTTATCAGTATTTTGTCGGATTGGAGGTATTAAAAGATCAAATCGATTGTTCTTACGATTTTATTGTGTGAGTTATAATTTTTAATCTGACCGTTGGATCGTTGTGATTTTTGGATATGTTATATATATATAAGTTGAGTATATGTCCACAAATTGTGAACCGTTAAAAATGAACGTATAATTTGTTATGAATTTTAAGAGGTGACTGATTCGGAAATTAGGTTTATAAATGATTTTGGTGGAAAATTCTAGAATTGAGTGGACCCCACTTGTGGTTGGTGAAGAAATGTGCTAAATTTTTATTCAAATGTGGTGGGTGGGAATAGTAGCAGGTAAAGCCATCAGGTAGCAGTGTCAAGTCTTCTTCACGTCTTTAATATTTTCCTATAAATAGAGGGCTAAGTTAGAATTGAAAATCACACCAGAATTCATAAGTTTTCTCTCTTTCTCTCTCTATATTATCGAGCGTATTTTGTGAGTATTTAGATACTTGGTGAGTTGCTATTCATCACCCAAGTTTCCTTCAAACAATATATCCGATATCCAATGTAAATACCGCTCTTTGAGGTGGGGATAGTAAGGGATATTAAGGGATGCTATATTCTTCATAATGATGTTATTCTTTCAATATCATTATCTTTGAAATATTGGTATGGATTTTATTGTGAAATTTTCACCTTTTTGAGTCGGGATTACTATTCACGATATCGTCACTATTCACGATAACGATATTATTCATGTATATGGCATTATTTACATTATATGACATTATTTACATATACGGTGACTATGTATGAATACGTAGTACTATTCACGAAGTTACTATTCATGAGTTACTATTCATAAGTTACTATTCACGAAGTTACTATTCACTAGTTACTATTCACGGGTACTATTCATGACAAAAATTGGTTTCTTTTTCTGACCAAATTATCGTTGATTTATGAATCTTACTCTTGAAATTAAATGCAATTGTTGATCATATTATTTTTATTATCATATATAACATTTTTATAACCCTAGTGATGGAATTTCTTTTGACTTGAGTGTAAAGATGGGTAGATTATTGGTATGATTATGACTATGGGTTCTCTTTGGCCAGTAGTGCAAAGATGAATTGTTGACTGGTATGATCATGACCATTGAATTTACAATTGAATATTTTTAGCTTAAGTGTAAAGGTGAATTGATCAACATGGTTATAATTATTGTTTATATAAATTCTAAAATGATTATATATTTCTTTGAGATATTAATATATGTGGCCTGTAGTGCAATATGAACTGTTGATGAATATCTTTGGCATGTAGTGCAAAGATGAACTGTTGATGAATATTTTTGGCCCGTAGTGCAAAGATGACCTGTTGTTGAATATCTTTGGCATGTAGTGCAAAGATGATCTGTTGTTGAATATCTTTGGCCTGTAGTGCAAAGATGAACTGTTAATGAATATCTTTGGCCTTTAGTGCAAAGATGAATTTATTAGTATGATTATGAACAGGAACTGTGATTTGGTATAACCACGATCTTTAATGTTTCAGGTAAAGACATGTGATAAAATTATCTTTGTCCTGGATGAGAAGAGGAATTTAGAACTACAATTATGATTATGAGTTATTCATATAATTGTGGAAAGGAACTGTTGAGTGATGTTACAGGGAAAATACTGTTGATGGACTTTTAATGTGGAGAAGATAGTAGACTTTATGGTCTATTTGACTCTTCTAATGGATTGCTCGTTCCGCTACAACTATGGTTGAAAAGTTTTATCATTTACCATATGTTCTAAATCTCTGATTTATTATTGTTGAAGGCTATTGATAATTTATTTATCTTTAGTTATGATATTCTTTACTGAGCTAGTTGTGCTCACCCTTCTGTTTCAAAATTCCTTTCAGGTAATACGAGAGTAGCTGGGTCGAGCGGGGGATAACATGGGAATAGAACGGTGGTCTATAGCTGTTGAGGTTCTCCCTAAATAGTATAAAAATAATTTTATTGAGACTTTAGATAAGTGTGTCGTATTATATACGTCATTTGATATTTAATTTTGGTTAATCAAATAGGGTGAGGCGAACCCAACGTTGGAAGGGTGTTTTGCCACTATCATACAGGATGTCTAATGACATACAACATCGTGTCATCATAAGATATGGTTGTGATCATCCACTTGCTGAGTATATTTATGAGCACTACCTATATGATCTTGGAGTTTATTTAAAATATAATTCTCAATTAGAGACAGTGGAGATAATTATATGTTAAGAGAAGACTCACCATTGGAAATAATATGATAGTAATCTTCTCATTTTTCTTTGGGATCTACTGGGTCAACCAAAGATAATTCTGTGACCATATGATATCTATTATAACCTAGACGCATGGCCTCCCATGCGAAGGTTTCCTTGAGCACTTCCCAAAGAGTCTCTTATCTCAAAACCAGTTTTGACTATACCTTTATTGAAGTATCCACTGTGAGGTGATGTCCACTGATGGGACATTTGTCACATTACGGTTGGGACACGAGTCACAGTTGGTATATATTTGTATCCAAACTCACAGCATATGTGTTGTTATATTTTGTACGATAATTGTTGTAATAAAGTTGTAGTTGTTTTTTGTACCATGTATTTGGCGACTTAGAATAGGTTGGTTGAAATAGACCTATTTTGGGATTGTCACAGTTGGTATTAGAGCTTAGGGATATGATCTCTGGCGGAGATCGGAGAATAGAACTAGGAGGGGAGAGATGAGTAAATCCTTCGCTAGTGTATCCTACCTAAGCTTATTTGTTGGTCAGTCATAATATCGGGATATTATGTGATATGTTAATTTGTTCAATTAACCCTTATTTTGAAGTTGTATTCTAGAATGATATCTGAAATACAAGAGATGAGCAATGGAGAAATCATGAGGACAGGGAAGATGGAAGCAAGGTATTAACAACTCTTTGAAATACCAGGTACGTAAATTTCGGGGACGAAATTTCATAAGGAGGAGAGATTGTAAGACCCCAAATTTTATGAAATAAAAGTATTCAAATTTCCTATTCAGTAAATGGTTAAATTGATAAAAGTTAAAGTTAAGGGTGATATATAATTTTTTTTTTCAAAATACGCAAGTGGTTATAAAATATTCATTTTTATCGGGGAATATTCGTTTAGTCGTGGAATATTCTTTTACGCTTGGGAATATTCGTGACGACTACAGCACAACCATTTGTGGGCCTCATAATGTAATAACATGGCTATGATGAAGAAAACGACAAATTTGAGTTTTTATAAATAATGGCTTAGTTATTTAATGCTAACTTTGTTGGAATACCTCGTGGTTAAAATATAGTAATATACGTAATTGCCAAAGAGACACCAGATTGCACATTATTTTTTGAATTATTGATTCTTATGTGAGAAGGCACTACTCAATAATTGTTGATAATTATCGCTCAATATTTTATTTTATTGAATCAATAATTGTTGCGTTGATATTTTATATTATTGTTGTTTCAATAATTGTCACCGCATGATATCTCCATTATCGATCAATAATTCATATTATTTGAATAATATTATTAGATAGCATTATTGGCAATGTCTAGAAAGTTCACAAGGAGAGGTTTGGTCACCTAATTGCGCGCCCAAGATGAGAGAAATCCTTATCTGAAAGTCCCTCTTTCCCCGGAACCGCACAGTTGTCATTATTGTGATTCTAATATTATTTATGAATAATTAATTATTAATTTATATGATAATGAAATATTTATTTGATGTGGATATAAATGATGGATTTATTTATGTGGTTATAAATAAAGGAATTAATGTTGAGGTATTTTATCAAGAATTTGTCGGATTAGAGGTATTAAAAGATCAAATCGATTGTTCTTACTGACTTTATTATTGTGAGTTATAATTTTTAATCGTAGTTGGATCGTTATGATTTTTGGATATGTTATACATATATAAGTTGAGTATATGTCCACAAATTGTGAACCGTTAAAAATGAACGTATAATTTGTTATGAATTTTAAGAGGTGACTGATTCGGAAATTAGGTTTATAAATGATTTTGGTGGAAAATTCTAGAATTGAGTGGACCCCACTTGTGGTTGGTGAAGAAATGTGCTAAATTTTTATTCAAATGTGGTGGGTGGGAATAGTAGCAGGTAAAGCCATCAGGTAGCAGGTCAAGTCTTCTTCGGCGTGCTAATATTTTCCTATAAATAGAGGGCTAAGTTAGAATTGAAAATCACACCAGAATTCATAAGTTTTCTCTCTTTCTCTCTCTATATTATCGAGCGTATTTTGTGAGTATTTAGATACTTGGTGAGTTGCTATTCATCAGTGCAAGTTTCCTTCAGCGTCATATCCGATATCCAGTCAGAAATACTGCTCTTTGAGGTAGGGGATAGTAAGGGATATTAAGGGATGCTATATTCTTCATAATGATGTTATTCTTTCAATATCATTATACTGAAATATTGGTATGGATTTTATTGTGAAATTTTCACCTTTTTGAGTCAGGATTACTATTCACGTATACGTCACTATTCACGTATACGATACTATTCATGTATATGGCACTATTTACGTATATGACATTATTTACATATACGGTACTATGTATGAATACGTAGTACTATTCACGAGTTACTATTCATGAGTTACTATTCATAAGTTACTATTCACGAGTTACTATTCACTAGTTACTATTCACGGGTACTATTCATGACAAAAATTGGTTTCTTTTTCTGACCAAATTATCGTTGATTTATGAATCTTACTCTTGAAATTAAATGCAATTGTTGATCATATTATTTTTATTATCATATATAACATTTTTATAACCCTAGTGATGGAATTTCTTTTGACTTGAGTGTAAAGATGGGTAGATTATTTGTATGATTATGACTATGGGTTCTCTTTGGCCAGTAGTGCAAAGATGAATTGTTGACTGGTATGATCATGACCATTGAATTTACAATTGAATATTTTTAGCTTAAGTGTAAAGGTGAATTGATCAACATGGTTATAATTATTGTTTATATAAATTCTAAAATGATTATATATTTCTTTGAGATATTAATATATGTGGCCTGTAGTGCAATATGAACTGTTGATGAATATCTTTGGCATGTAGTGCAAAGATGAACTATTGATGAATATTTTTGGTCCGTAGTGTAAAGATGACCTGTTGTTGAATATCTTTGGCATGTAGTGCAAAGATGATCAGTTGTTGAATATCTTTGGCCTGTAGTGCAAAGATGAACTGTTAATGAATATCTTTGGCCTTTAGTGCAAAAATGAATTTATTAGTATGATTATGAACAGGAACTGTGATTTGGTATAACCACGATCTTTGATGTTTCAGGTAAAGACATGTGATAAAATTATCTTTGTCCTGGATGAGAAGAGGAATTTAGAACTACAATTATGATTATGAGTTATTCATATAATTGTGGAAAGGAACTGTTGAGTTATGTTACAGGGATAAAACACTGTTGATGGACTTTTAATGTGGAAAAGATAGTAGACTTTATGGTCTATTTGACTCTTCTAATGGATTGCTCGTTCCGCTGCAACTATGGTTGAAAAGTTTTATCATCTACCATATGTTCTAAATCTCTGATTTATTATTGTTGAAGGCTATTGATAATTTATTTATCTTTAGTCATGATATTCTTTACTGAGCTAGTTGTGCTCACCCTTCTGTTTCAAAATTCCTTTCGTGTAATACGAGTATATTTGGGTCGAAAGTGGGGATAATGAGGGGAATAGAACGGTGGTCTATAGCTGTTGAGGTTCTCCCTAAATAGTATAAAAATAATTTTATTGAGACTTTAGATAAGTGTGTCGTATTATATATGTCATTTGATATTTAATTTTGGTTAATCAAATAGGGTGAGGCGAACCCAACGTTGGAAGGGTGTTTTGCCACTATCATACAGGATGTCTAATGACATATAACCTCGTGTCATCATAAGACAGGGTTGTGCTCATCCACTTGCTGAGTATATTTACGAGCACTACCTATATGATCTTGGAGTTTATTTGAAGTATAATTCTCAATTAGAGATAGTGGAGATAATTATATGTCAAGAGAAGACTCATCATTGGAAATAATATGATAGTAATCTTCTCATTTTTCTTTGGGGTCTACTGGGTCAACCAAGGATAATTCTGTGGCCATATGATATCTATTATAACCTAGACGCATGGCCTCCCATGTACGAAGGTTTCCTTGAGCACTTCCCAAAGATTCTAATTTCTAAAACAGTTTTTGACTATTCCTTTATGTAGGTATCACTGTGAGGTGTTGTCCACTGATGGGACATTTGTCACATTACGGTTGGGACACGAGTCATAGTTGGTATATATTTGTATCCAAACTCACAGCATATGTGTTGTTGTATTTTGTACGACAATTGTTGTAATAAAGTTGTAGTTATTTTCTGTACCATGTATTTGTATACTCAGAATAGGTTGCGTGAAATGGACCTATTTTGGGGTTGTCACAAGATCTAAGTCTGATTCTTGTTCCAGATCAAAGACTATATGTCAGACTACATCTACAAACTTTCAAAACACAAAAATCATTAAATATCACTGAGATACAACGCCTGACATTCATTGTCAGACACCAAAACAAACTTTTTCCAGATTTTGAAGAACATCAAATCCAAGCCTATAGATGTTATGGATCTAACATCTAGCAACCCAGATCATCATTAGACACCTTATATAACATATTTAACACAAAAAATAACAACATCTAACATGGAATCAATGGACAGATTTTTCAAGTAGGATGTTTACCTCTTATGAACAATCCTTTGATTCTTGGCTTCTGATCTGCTAGAGGATATAGTGGGGACTTGTTTTTGGGACTGAAATGCTACCAGATTTCGTGGCTTGGAGAGAGAGAGAGTCTTGGTTGGTGTTAGATAGCAAATGAGCCAATACTTTGGACTTTCTCTTTCTTTAATCACTCCAATTTGATTCTTGTGGTTGAGAATGTTGTTATGTGGCTTCAAATGGCTAATGAAAGGTGTATGGTAAGGGCTCAAGAGATGTGGCACTATTGTTGGCCATAACCATATTTACTTTAAATATAAGAAAGGGTAATTTAGTCATTTGCATTGTTATTTTAAGGGTATACTTGTTCATGGTGCTTGAATCTAGGTTTTAATCACTAGATTTTAATCCTTAAGGTTTCCCAAATAATTTCTTGGGTCAGAAAAATTAAGATTAAAGTTCAATAAAATTTTAATTATAACTTACTAATTAAAATTAGGGTTTTAAAAATACTTAGGGTTTCTTGATATAATTAGGGTTCCCCAAATTATGAATTAGGGTTTCCTAATGAACATAATTATTTACTAAAATAATAATTAGGGTTACCATCTTAGCAATTAGGGTTTCAAATTGGAAATTAGGGTTTTTAATTTACAATTAGGGTTTCTAGACAATAATTAGGGTTTACCTAATTAGCATAATATAATAATGGTCATAAATCATATACCACAATTTCCTACCAATCGCAAACTCCGGTTTGAGTTTCAAGTTAGAGTTTAACATAGTAAAATTAGGGTTTAACGAATTAATGCTACCGTTTTGACATGTCGCAACATAATTGACCAACCATTATCTATACATACCTACAGTACATATTTATAGCACTAAAAAAATAAAAATATAATTAATATTATATTATTATTCTCATTCCTTGATCGAAATCCCAAATTAGGGTTTGGATTCCATATCTGATTTATTCTTCCATATTTAACCTTAATAATTAAGGTAAAATAATTAACTTATTAATCTGTACTAAAATTCATATAATAAAATAATTATTATAATTATTCAAAAAATTATTTCATATATTATTTAAATAATATATGCACTACACCAAAAATGGCTTCTAGCGAAGGAAATTTTGTGAAGGAATTTATTCCTTCACATGAGGAGTTATTTAGCGAAGGAACAGTGAATGAAAAAAGTATAGTGACAATATAGTTATTAACGAAAGAAACATTCTTCACAATTTATATTTTTTCCTCGCATAAAATTGGGGGCGATAGTAAGTTTTTTGGAGCCAATTTATGATGAAAATTCTGAGAAAAAAATCTATTTAGTGAAGGAATTATTACTCACTATATATCATTATTCGAGAAGTTTTTTGCGAGGATAAAATTGGTCATTTATCTTGTTCTAAATAATTTTTTTGAATTAATTGTGGTGAATATAAATACCTTCAATTTTTTACAATAGTAAATTTAATTCTAATAACACTTTTTAAGTAACTTACAATATCAACTATTTATTTTAATAAACTATAAAGTAAATAACTTTACACTATATTAAACTTTAAAATATCTCCATAAAATTTATTTTTATGATCATAATTAAATAAAGTTAAAGTTAAAAAAATAAAATTAAATAATCCAAAAGACTTTAAATTTTATTCTAAGTATATAATATTAATCCAAAAAAAGTCTTTTGGAGATTAATTTAAAGTAATTTTATTTTTGGTATTGTATTTAATATTGATTAAATAATAATTTGGGAGGAATTTAATTAAGAAAGAATTTTAAATTATTTAATTTTTTATTTTAATTAGTTTCGAGTACTAAACCATAAGAAAAAAAATCAAAATTCTCTTCCCAATTCCTTTCTGACCATCCATTTTCCTCCTTGAAAACCCATTTTCAAAGCATAATCAATTTCGAGTAATTTGGGCAAGAAAGTTGTCGCCTTTCACCTCCTCCTCAACCGCCTCCTACGTCTGCGCTTCTCTGAGTGCACATTCGCCTTATCATCTTGTTATCATTGTCGTTTTTTTACTTTTTGGTTTCACATCCAAGTAGTTCTGCTTTTTGCTTGATTTTATTTATTTGCCCCTTTTATTCTCTCTCGATCTTGCACTCTCTCGGCTCCCCTCAATCAAGACTATTTCTTGCTAGGTCTTTCCCAATCAAGCTCTCATCAAGTCGTGTGTCTAGACACCATTGCATTGCTGTATTGTGGTCGATTGGCTCGAGGTCCAAATTGGAAAAAAAAGGGTGAATCCGGGTGTTGGGTGCAAGCATATAGTAATGGTGATGTATATGAGGTGAATTTCATAAAGGGAAATGTTACTAGTAGTGGGGTTTATCATTATTACATGAGTGGGAGAATGCGAGGGTGATTGGGTTAATGGAAAGTATGATGGCTATGGGGTGGAAACATGGGCGAGAGAGTCATTATCGCGACCGATATAAGCGAGAGGGCTTAGGCATGGATTTGGTGTGTATAGGTTTTATATCGGGGGATGTGTATCTTTGGCGAATGGGCGAGTCATGGATGTGGTGTTCATACCTGCGATGATGGAAGAGCGGTATGTGGGGAATTTAAGTGGGGCGTTAAGCACGGGCTTAGCCACTACCATTTCGAGATAACTATAGAGATGGAATGCGTTTATATTAACTCCATTAATAAATGTGGTTGATTTATGTTATGGTCTTGACTTTGACTTGGTGTTTTAATTTATTCCTAGTTATCATATAAGCTGCGAGAGAGTTTGGTAAATATGAGTTTTCTTGTATTTTGGCTAAGGTATTAGTGAAATAAGTGCTACATTTGGTTTAAATATTGGGCTTGTATATGCGATCATTTAACCATCATGAATATTAATTAATTAAGGCGTCTGCGATGAAGAATATGAATATCAACCTTTTATATGTATTTTAAGAGGAGATTAGATGGATATGTGGAAAGAGAGGAAGGAGAAAGAAAGTAAATAACATGAGGGTGAAAGAGAGGAAAGAGGAGCATAATTTGTAGCAGACCATTCTCAACTTATCAGAAGGCTCCCTTACATAACCAACTAATTAACGAATGATAACTACTATACTTATCAATTAACAACAAGATAATTGTTACCTATTATCCTTATCTACTAACAATTAGATAACTTATCATACTAACAACTAGATAATAACCATTTTTAGATGGAAAATTTAAAGTACAATTATGTTTCTTAAAATTCTGTATGTGTGATGTGTACTTGTGTTTTGGATCACGTTTCTGCTGCGGATTGGTAGTGGGTGATTAAGAGTGTTGGAATTTCTAGTTCTAGTTCTAGTTCTAGTTCTAGTGAAGAGCTAATTCATTCACTATTTGTGAAAGCAGAGTTATCATAAGCATGACCAAATAGTTAGGAAAAGGATTAATTACATTGAGTTGAGGTAGGGAGGATTTACAATATCGAGAATTGGGACCTTATCTAAGGAAGAGTCGAAGGATACATTTTCTAATTCCAAAACTATATCGACTACGGATTTTACGATACCTTATAAAATAGACTCTGAGGATTAGACTTCTTTCTAAATACTTCTCCGGTAGTACATCTTAAGATTATTACCCAAAATGAAGATTTAACATGGTTAATTCTAAAAGCTAATGATGAGCAGAGAGGAACTCACAATACTTGTGTTATTAAACATCATCAATTATATGGTTATATTTATCTTAGTTTGTTGTAAGTTCCTCACGAAATTTGCTTTCTACTTGCAAAACTTGGGATCGGGCCCTTCTCTTATGGTCTTATTGTCACATGCATTTATGACAATTGATCCATTTTTTAGTGAATTACCCGATTTGATAGAACTCATATCCATCCTTTGAAAAGTTGAACAGGTATTGTGCCTCATTTTGAGCTTTTTGGTCATAGGTTGCCAGTTTTCGAAGCTCACTTTGCAGTTCTGAACTATCAAAAGATTGTGTAATGCTAATATTATCTATGTTTATCTTGGCCACTATTCTTTGATTTAGGAAACCACAGGCCCAGGTCTCACGGCCGGTAGGTTGTCATTTGAATTGCATTGCTTTGATTCCCCCTGGTTTATCATTTATAACTTTATTATGAGTCTCTAGAAAGGTAATATGAGGTTTCTTAGTGCATTCGCCTCATTGTTATGATGAAATACATGCTTGTGATGCATAAAGCACCTTGTATGTTTGAATTCCTGATTTGCAAATTTTTAATTACAATTACTTTTTTTCTTAGTTCATGGATTCTATGATGAATGTCAAAGAAAGTATGGAAATGCTAATGCTTGGCGGTATTATTACGGATGTTTTTGACTACCTAACTCTCTGCGCAATTATAGATGGAACAATATGCATTCTCTCTCACATGATATAGATGTATTTGTGTATTCATATATTAAAGTGATATGCCACCTCTTTGAAATCTAGGTACTATGTGTCCATGGTGGACTTTCTCCGACATTA
Organism: Panax ginseng; assembly: GCA_020205605.1. NCBI lineage: Eukaryota > Viridiplantae > Streptophyta > Magnoliopsida > Apiales > Araliaceae > Panax > Panax ginseng. The sequence continues at coordinate 42,116,381 of CM035142.1, read as the reverse complement.
GAACTATAGACCGGGTTTGTTTTGTTATTCTAGCTTGGTTATGTTAGTCATCTCTTGCTCTTAACATGTGTTGAACTCTCTAGAGTGATTAGGACATACTTTCTTTATATATCTCTTAACACTAAGTGAAATCGATATCCCTATGGCGTTGAGCAGTTAACAATAATTCAAAATTTTCGGCCCTTTCTCCCTTTAAAGTATTGGCTTTGTTTGATGACTACTGAGTAAATGGAACCTTAAAATTCATCTTCAAGGAAGAAGGGAGAAAATGAGAAAATGGAAAATGGAACTTTGTATATATGAAGGTTCTTTGGGAAGTTGTATTGCTACGAGCTTTTTATCATTGGCTTGTTTTGTAATAACCCTTCTTTTTCATGATGCCATACTCTTTTATGATTTTATTTTTAAGTATATTACACAATTCTTATCATTATTTTCTAGTGTAATCTGTTGTGTTTTTTAATTTGAAGTGTTGATGTGAAATCGAGAAATTATATTTTATTTCTTCCATTATTTTCACTTTCTGATTAAAGTCGTTGAGAGAAATTGTGAAATTCACATGAAGGGACCTCGTGTGGAGTGATCTGAGAAATTGAAGCGTAGGCGGTCGGTCCTCGTGGTCTTTGGGTGGCTATTTGGATTGAGGTTACTTGAGTATGTAGAAGTAATTATTATATCTTACTTTGGTTGATTCCCAAACTAAAATTGTTATATTTTCTTTCTTATTTATCGCATTTCAATCACATTAACAAACTTGATCTTTTATGGAGAGCCCATTAACTTGTGAAAGAAGGTGCGAAGTACATGTTTCAAGATAAAGGTCTTGTAACTTTGAGTTTCCTATTCAATGTTATGAAGATTATAACATCGACTTTTGCACTAGAATTGTTTGAAAATATTTAATATATTATATTTATTTTTCTTGGGTGATGCGGTGTAGTACGCACCAAATTATTGTTAAGCGATGTGGAAATGTAGCTTTGATATTGAGCTTTGATAAGAATATGGTACTATTTACAAATTTTCAAACTTTACTTGATTACTATTTACATAAGTAGTTTATCATTGGATCATGTGCAATGATATGTGTTCCTTAGAGCTAGACTATTCAAAATTGCTCACTCACGATGAGGGTGGTTTTACATCTGCATTACCAAAATTGAGTATCCAACTTCTGATTAAATATATTGCTTTTATTTATTTCTTCCATGTTTTTACCTTCATGCATATGTGTGTGTGTGTGTGTTGATTTATTTTTTTCCTTATGACATTATTTTGCAAGATAGCCTATGTGCTCAGTGTTGTCCTAGTTTACCTAAGCCATGTGTAAAATTATTAACAGCAGCATAAATGATTATTGAGGTGATAACATTAGCATCAATTGACATTTAGATCTTGTTTCCTGTCTTCTCTTGAACTCCGTAGTAATCACAGCGTCACACTTTATCCTCACATAGATTTGAGTCTTTGAATTACATAATTTTCCATACTTAATGGATTTAATGTACTCGTAATATGTCGTTATGGTTATCTTTTTGCAAGCTGGCTCATCTCTTCCAACTTTGAAATTTGAACCTCAATTTTCACGAGATATGTTGCTCTGAACATCTTGATGAGAAGCTATTCTGATTGATTCTCAAGCAGTCTGAAAGGCATCAAGTAACCATCTTTGGAATGTGTGAAGGTACCATCTTTTTTCTTATAATTAATTTCTTGCTTTATAAACTATGAAGAAGTGCATTTTCTTTTCTTTCCAATATCTTTGTTGTTTTAGGCATTTCTAACCATGCTTGGCAGTCAATAACCCTGCTATTTTACACTTGTAATTATGTTCTGAATTTTGAATTTGGTTGATCAAATTGTATAGTTGATTTAAGATTTACCTTAGCACTTACTTTTCGAAAGTAAAAGATCTATTTTTGAACAGGGTTTTTACCATAGTGCTCGAGGGAATGAGTGGGATGGATTTTTCTTCTTCATCACTTATTGGCGTGATGACAATACCCAAACCAGCATACCCACAAGGCCATCAGGGTTTGCAAATTCATTCACTTCAACAGATGGACGGTGAGACTGATTTCTTGTAGATAGGAGGACCAGAAAGTAGATCTAGAGGTTTGGTTTGTTCATTCTTTCTGCTTCTTCCTTACTTCTTGTTCTTGCAAGGTTTGTTTTCATTTTCCCATACTTTTCTCTGTTTTTTACCCCTTGTACTGTGGATAGTATCGACTTCCTTGTCCTCTTTTTTCTTTTGTTAGTTTGGAATGCAAATAGATTAGAGTTACTGATTGTGTGATTTCTTTTTGTTGATTCTTCTATCTCATTGCTTTAATGCATCTAGTTAATTAAGTTGATATTAAACTTGTATATTGGCATAGTGGTGGATTTACAACTTACAAATCTAATGTTGATTTAAGTTCACCAGGCTTATTTTTTCTTATTCCTCATCTTATTGAAATTGAATTTTGGTGTTTCTTTTACGATAAAGAAATTCTGAGTCAACCTTGATTTCCTTGAAGAAAATAATGATGAAGTAGACCTAACATGATGTACACTTCATTCCATTTAGTTCGTTGTTATTCTTTCAGTTTTCTTGTGTTAATTATTAAATATTGTAAGTATTATGATCTTTGTGAGATCAAGATATAATAACAAATTATGTACTTATCGTGACTTGAGCATTATCTATTTATATATGGAATGTTAGTTTTAATTATTGGCTCTTTATGCATTAGTTTATCAATTAGTTTGAAACAGGTATGACATTTATATTAACTTGAAATATTAAATTTAATATTTATTATAGCAATTAATAATAATAAATGTGAAATTAGTGATTTGAAAATTAAGTATAATTTGCAATGAATTTTGATTATTTATCGATTATTTTTTTTACAAATTTATAATTTGTGAAGAATTTTACTTAAGAAATGGATTTTAATGAAGGATTATTTTCTTCACTAAATCTTTTCTAGTTAACTATTTAGTCATCAATGAAGGATTATTTCCCTCACTAATTTGAAGATACATTCTCAATTTATAATTAGTGAAGGAAAATTTTCTCTCGTTAAATAAATTTGTTCTTAACAATATATTATTTGTGAGGGAATAAAGTTATTCACTAATTTCAAATAGTCCTTCTTAAAATATTTTTTGTGAAGGAAACCAATCTTTCACTAAATAACAATATTCCATTACTAAATACAATTTGTGAATAAAAAAGTTATTCACAATATATCCTTCACAAAAAACATTTGAATTTACTACTTAGCGAAGGATACCCGATTGCGAGGGAGGTCTAATCGAGCACTCGTGTGAAAGAAATATTTCTTGCAATAAATCACTTGTGAGTGATATAGGGCCTCTAGTGAAGGATTTGTCCTTCACTAGAGGCCATTTTTGGTGTAGTGACATAAATACATATACACATTATCTTGTACAAATCCTCATCTTTAAAATAATAAAAAAAAAAATTATACGCAAAATTTCTGATTTATTTATATAGAAAATATCGGGTTGTTACACCATTAAAATTAAAAAGCAATTGACCAAAATACCTTTTTTGTCCCAATCTTGAATTATTGCTAGCAAATCTTGCCAAATCTTGGCAAGTCACCACCCTAAGTATAGCCATGTGCCTACAAGCTCTACAATTCAGCCAATCCACCAGCCACATACATTGTATACAAGTTTTATATAAGGATCAAGAGAGAGAAAGTAAATTATTTCCCCCATTTGTTCACTTATACTCATCCAAGACTTTCTCTCTCTAAAACCTTCGAAATTTAGTAGTATATTAGTTCCTAAATCAAGCTCCACGACTTCCAATAACAGATCAGTAGCCAAGAATCAAGAGTTTGCTCATAGTGAGGTAAAAATCCCAAACAAAATCTGACATTTGATCTTATGTTAGATGTTAGTTTTTTTGTGTTAAATATGTTGTATGGGGTGTTAATCAATGATCTGGGTTGCTAGATGTTAGATCCATAACATCTAGAGGCTCGGATTTGATGATTTTCCAAATCTGGAATTTTTAAAATGAGGGTCTGACAATGAATGTCAGGTCCCATAGATCTCAGTAGGTTATTTGTTTTCGTTGTTTAAAGGTTTGAATATGTAGTATGCTATGAGATCTTGGATCTGGAACTTGAATCAAGTCCAGATCATGTATAGATTGTTAGATATATGTGGTCAAACTCTGTTGATCGGCCATGACTGGACGCTTCGGGTAACCAGCGCGCGCTGAAACGCCTGACAACATGTTCATAGCCTCAGATCTTTCAGTTGTTTGTTATTTTGTTATTGTTGTTACATCTAAGTTGAACTATGTTGTTTGTACTTCATGGTTATTCCTTTAGATCACTGAAACATCAAGTAGGTGGAACACAGTGGACGGTCAAACTAGGACATTCGGTCACGGATTGAGTTTTTGGAAAACCCAGAAACTGTATGGACAAGTTTTCTGACTGCCTTTGATCGAATCATAACTTGTGATCTTGTTATTGTTAAGATGATCTATTGATAACCATATGTTCCTTGTCATGTGTACTACATACTTCGGCCATAATAACACTTTACTAATGACCAGAACAAATGATTAGATGAGCTTGAAAGTGGCACCACGACACTGCCTGGGTTTCTGGGTTACTCAAAAAACCCAGGAACTGTCTGATAGTAAGTTAATGACCCCAGATCTTTCATTATGTTGTTGATTTATGTTTGTAGTTGTATGTAGTTTGTAGTTTAGTATATGGACAGTAGATTCATGCTAATTTAACTCCTAGTCATCAAACGTGTTGGTTACAGTGGCTAGTCCAAGTAGGCCAAACGATCACGATTTGTGTTTTCTGGGTAACCTAGAAAACTCAAGATCGTGATCTCTGACATAGTTTGACCGGCTTTGATCGGTTGATTCTATTGTGGTTATGCTATTTTTATGTAATGGATATGTTGTCTTACATGTTGTCTACACACTGCAAGTCTTAAATCAGAAAACCATCATCAGGATTGAAAGTTGTGGAAGCCCAAAAGGGACTGCTCGAACTGTTCTTCATTTTTGGGTAACCCAGAAATGAAGAACACCTCTGACAGCCACTTTGCATGCTTAGATCTGCTTAGTGTGATTCTGTTTGGCCATGTTTGTTGTTGCATCATGTAGTATTGCACTAACACTACAAGATCTCACCAAAATCATGCCCAGAAACATCATGATCAGATCATTGAACTTGGTTAAACATGCTACCTCGTTAACTGGCTCTGGATGTTCTTGAGCCTCAAGAACACCTAAGGCGACAGATTTTATCGCTAAAGGCTATAGCGACAAGTTTATTCATTTTAATTAATTTAATTTCAAAAAATTCATTTAAAAATATTAAATAAATTCTGAAAATTCCAAAAATACTTTTAAAAATTATTTTAAGTTATAAAAATTAACTTTTAATAATTTGACATATTTTCCATAAATATTAGTATTTATTTAAATAATATGGATATTCAAATCATGTAATAAATGTATTAAATAAATTAATTAAAAATGATTTTATGATATTAAAAATCATTTTAAATGATAATAAGGTATTTTAATTTGACTAGATAAGTATTTGTTTGTGAATCAATGATTGTTAAACTTATGTGACAATATGATTAGATTATGTGTTGACTGCAAATAGCAGTACTATGAGATATGATATATTATTCTAATCGAACGAATGATCTTATTAATGATAGGTTTCGATATAAAAGATAAAACTAAGTTGCGTAATAGTAAGCAGCAACTTAGGCAAGTATCCTAATTTTGCATTTACTTTATGCAATGAACATGAGTAAGAAAGTTTCAGAATTATATTATCATTATGCCATATTATTAACTCTATTGTTATTGATTATGTATCTAATCTTTGTATTCATACAAGTTCTTAAATTATCTGATCATTGTTTATCAACACAGTATTACTGTATAATTCAGATATTTATTCTATTCATTTATTCCTGTATAGGGTTAGACAAGTGTCCTCACTTGGATAATCATTGTATTTAATCAAATATTGATACATACTTATTGGTTTCCGGTATGTATACGTTGACTTAAATAGCCGTCTAAGCTATTTGACTCAACTAGACATAAACTTAAAAATATTGTTGAACAAGATAGAACTTTATTGTATCGAACCAGATTATTTTGGTTCGGATTCCCGACTAAGTATGAACATCCCGAACATTGGAAAACTTTTGTGCACCTAAGGTGGATAAGATGAACGATAATATCGTTCTTACATGTAGTATTGATCAATACAGGGCACATTGGGATAATCACCCTCGTGCCCGTAAGTTATGACAGTTTACAGATGAAGTTCTACTAAACCTTAGTGAAAATTAAAAACAAAGTTCATAGTTTGTCGACTGCTCTTTATTTATAGTCAGTACGTAGTTTCAAAAATTTGATAAGGAATTGATATGTTGTTATTATTGGTTCAGCTTACTTCACAACTGTTGATTCGTTGTAGAAGTGTTATTCAAAGAAAACATTTAATCCTTTCAGCTTATATTTATTGTTGTTATTGCTTGCTGGGCAATCAAATGCTCATTCTTGCTTTAAATTTAAATGTTTTCAGCTAAGCATGATCAACCGGAATGTTCAGGCCAGAACAAAGGAAAAGGAAAGTAAACAGAATAATCTTATGTTATCTTATGTAATAGTTTGACTTTATTAAGACAATGATATCTATTAATTATCATGTAATGAATGTTTAAAGGTCGCGTACCTGGGATTAGACTTTGATATATGTAAATTAAGTTTGATATTTATATTATTGTTATTATTTTAGTATTATTCCGCTCATAGAAATGGTATCGTGAAGCACCGAGTTCGGGTTTCAAGTACCTGAATTTTGGGGCGTCATAGAAGATGTTAGACTCGTATAAGATTTCTATATATTGATTGAGAATTTGTGATTGATATACATGGACTGATTGTATAAGCTTTACTTAACATATATATTGGGTATGTGTATGAGATAAGTTATGTTTCAAACTTGCATAACTAATGAATGTGTATACTTATATACATTAATAGGGTAACTTAGTTCGTTGAGGTATTGATAAACTTTTGATTGGTAAACTATGTTTTAGGCAAGTTCCTTAAACCTTCTCAAATATTATTTATGTGCAAGTTCCCTAACTCTTTTCTCTTTACATATTGCGTGATCCGAATGGTTACTATATCGACCATATTTACATTGAACAAATATCTATTACTATTCAGAAGTCGATTTGATATCTTGATTTTTTTGCAAGCATTGAACTTATTGTTCCTAAATGTATTATAAAAGTTATCTAAGCCATTTGACTCGGCTACACTGATATCATGTGTTAGAAAGCTATCGAAACCAATTGTCTTGGTATAGAGTCTTATAAATCTACTTATATTAACAACCCTCATTGAAGGGGAAATTACATACAAGCATGTTTAAATGTTATGCATAACGTATGGTACTTTAGGCTGATCACCTGTTGTACTTGTTTATATTGGATTTGCAGTATAATACTGTTAATTCTAGCAGGAGTTCTTAGTCCATGCTTGTTGCTTTCGGTGTTCATTATTCTTGAACTTTTAAATGATTAAACCTTGGAATTCTTGATGATATCTTTCAGTCCATGACGACTCTTATATAGAACAATTGATACTTCCTATCATTCTTGAACTATCAATTATTGTTATATCCTTGAAATTTCAAACTTTATAATTGTTCACCCTTATTAGTTATCACTTTATTTCTTGTTGGGCAAATTTGTTGCTCATTCTTGCTTTTCTTAAACCTTTCAGTTAAAGCAGAATGTGGTGAAACATCGGGCAATGATAAGGGAAAGGGGAAGGCTAAGGAGTAGCTTGATCCGTTATGACTAGAAGTTATTACTATGTCGTAATGAGACTTATTTAATATTATGTACTAAGTTATGTTTGAACTTAAGTTATGTAATACTGCTAGTAATGGTTGTGAAACTTTGGGACAAGAATATTTATATTAAATTAATGTAAATTATTCTATTATTTCGTTGTATGAGTTATTAGTATATGTTAGTGTTAGATCGTGAAGCACCGAATTTAAGATATTAGTATCTAAATTTGGGGTCGTAACATGGGGGAATTTGGATTTGTCACGTTATTTGCGTAGCATTTTCTGGAAATCGGTCTCTATTTTGGATAATTTTATGGTTTGGGAGGAAGATTGGGTGGTGGTAGTGATGGTAATGGTGAAATCGGTTGTTATGGTGCTCACGGTAGTGTTTGGGTTGTTGGCGGAGGAGGAGACAACGAAGATTGGTAAGGTAGGGATTGATGAAAGGAGGATAGCCTGGATGGGCTCGTCGTTGTTAGTAGAGGAGGTGGTTGGAATCTGGGAGGAAGCCATTGTTGGAGACCTTGAGTTGTTCTTGCTGGAAAACTCGTGCTATGAAAGGAGGAGAGAAATTTGAGAGTTTGAATTTGGGGGTGAAGGTTTGTCTGATATGTGTGGCAGTTTTAAAAGGTGAGTTGCCTTTTTTGAATTTGCGTGCTTCTCAGAGGTGGCTATTTAATGTTCTTCCATCATTGCAAACGTGGGGGAAGTTAGGGAGGGGGTCTCTACTTATTGAGGTGAGTTTTCGAGGTGGCTGTTGGGCTTTGCAGTATTTATTTTCAATTATTGGACTTTGTTTGAAATATTCTTCAATTAAATGTTCCATTTAACCAAAGACTGGGGGCATTGTTGGGACATGGTTATCTGGGCACGAATTATATAGTGGGCCAAGGTCCACGTGGAGTTATTTTAACCCATGTAGAATTTTGTTAGGGCAGTGGATAATTTTAAGGAATCAAGGATTCCTAATTATATTTTGTTTCTAATCCTTAAGGAAAGTGTCAAGTTTTAAATCAACTTCCTTTCCTTAAGGGAATTATATTTGTTCCTATCGACATCGGGATTTTTAGATTTCCCTTTCCGTTACTTGTTCTTTGGTGTTCTCATTTTAGGTGAGATTTGTTTGAAAAAACAAGTGAAAAAGGTCCGACATGTATAATGTCGACGATGGATCGTTAAGAGTCGCCATTGGTTTTTGAAATGGTTGTACCAACACTGGCGAGAAAAGGTTTGCACATTGACCCAAAGTGATGTGACATCGCTAAACGAATTCGGTGAAACCGAGATTCGTTAGGGTCCGGGGACTTGGTTATGCGGAGGGAAGTTGTTAGGCACCCCCCGACATCCGTGTTACCACGGTGACCACCTCTTTTCAAGAAATTATTATCTGAATGTGTGTGTGTGGGTCAATGATGTCTTTGTTATTTGGAAGTAGTGCGAGGCCTCGTTCGCACCTATATATTGTGAGGTTTGAATTTATGTAAAAATTAAGTTTTTAGCAAGATATAGCAGTGATGTTTTATAAAAGAGGTTTTTCAAACCCTGATTCTCAATAGTAATTAAGACCTTTTGATACTTCCATTTTATTAAGTATCCGACTTGATTGATTTTATTTTTGAGATGCAAAACATCTATAAGAAAATAATGTACAAAAATAATTCTGACTTCCTCGTGGGTATTAAAACCATCTGAGGAAATTCAGACACCGTATAATAATTTACAAAAGTCACATAATTTGAAAATGTCCATCACGGGAACCGAATCTAGATCCAATAGGCTGAATCTATGATCACATGATTCCTAGGCGCACATGATACCACAATTTATATGAAAGCAGTAAGCAGGTATATATATAAAAGCTGGAAATATATATATACAGACATGATCACCAACCACGAAGCACCTCCATGGGGGATCGAAAATGTAAATAAAGCTGTAAAAACTATCAACCACCACGGAGGAAACTCTAGGTGGGACAAAATATAAATAAAGCTGTAAAGACGGTCAACCGCCACGGAGGAAACTCCAGGCGGGACAAAACGTAAAGAAAGCTGTAAAAGCTATCAACCACCACGGAGGAAACTCCAGGTGGGACAATATATATATATATATATATATATATATATATATATATATATATATATATATATATATATAAAATTTAGTAAACGACTGGATGTAAAATCTGGGCTCATGAAATGCAGAGTTCGACAGCAGTTCATATATATAAATATATATATATATATATATATATATATATATATATATATATATATATATATATATATATATAAAAGCGAATAGTAAACATATAGGATGTAAAATCGGGCTCATGAGCAGTCGACACACGGTTAATATATATATATATATATATATATATATATATATATATATATATATATATATATATATTACAATAATAACGCTCCTGCATCAAGTTCAGGCTCATCGAACAAAGTTCGACACACGATTAATATATATATATATATATATATATATATATATATATATTATGACAAGTAAGCGCGCATAGAAGTCAAGTTCAGGCTTAATCGAGGCATAACTCGATAATGTTAGTCCATATATATACATATATATATATATATATATATATATATATATATATATATATATATATTAAAGCAAGTAAGCGCATCAAAGTCAAGTTTAGGCTTAATCGAGGCATAACTCGATAATGTTAGTTCATATATATATATATATACATTTGAAATAAAACCCACGGATAGAAGTCCGGAAAACGCATACTTATAACACGACTCTCAACGTGAAGAAGGGTGTGTGCAAAGATGAAGAGAAAGGCTTTAAAATGTGTGAGAAGGCTTATAGTGGGCTGCCAAGGAAGACTTATATATCTTTAAAGTGGGTAAACACTGGCTTTTGTAGGTACAAAAGTAGCTATATATGAGCTCACAGGTGTTTAAAATGAGAAAGCACTCAGTATGGGGTGAGTACAGAGCAAATTGGGCAGGGCTTCCTCGCCGTTTTCTCTTGCAAAATGGCCACCCCAAGCCCTCTATTTATAGAGGGTGGAGCCGCAAGTGTACCTGCAGCTGGGCCACAGGTGTACCAGAGGCTACGCGGGTTGCCCCGGGTTTTTCGGGTCGGGTCATCTCGAAGTATGTGCACTCGGGCACTGTAATGTCTGCTCGAACTTTTAGAATTACAATTCGGGCATTTGATTGAGGTATACAGGACCTATCTCGAACCCCCGTTGCTGAGAGTTGTACAATAGCATGGGATTAGAGTTTGTACGATGTCATTGAAGATGGGATGATGCCCTCCGGTCTTCAAGCTTCAAATTCTATCTGTTACCCCGCAAAATAGTCACTCGGGATTGGTTCTCCTTGATTCTTTGTGGGACATCGTTGTGTAGAGATGTGTATAAAATGTTGAGACGACATGGCGTGGCATCGCATTGGCGAGATGACGATGTTGCCCCTCACCGGTGTTATTGTCGGGTTGGGCTGATAAAGCAGACGTTGCTCAGGGCTTCGCTGAGATTGGACTGTTGTAATTGTTTGAAGGTCCTCAGTATCATCTCTGAGGTGTGCCTGTCCTCCCGGTGTTATCTCTGGGTTGGTACTGAGTATCTCGTTTGTGAGCGCCGAGATTGAAGCTGGTTGTATTTGAAATAAGCATTTCCGGGGTTATCGCCGAAACTGCATTCCTTGGAGTGATCACCAAGCTTGGTAGCTTTTCCAATGATTGGGACTTAGACTGGATACCTCGGGGTTATCTCCGAGATTAATTGGTCTTCTCCGGTCTGTGTTCTGGTATTGTGTCCACACGCCTCGGGGTTATCTCTGAGGTTGGAATTGTTACTCCCAGTGTGTGTTCTGGGGTTGATCTTGAACTTTCGGTAGTATCCGGAATGGATATGAACTGTCTTCCAGGGTTCCCTCTTGAAAGACGAATCTGTCCTCCTACAATGTTAGTGACAGGTGTACAAAAAATTTTGAGTGTCTACAAATGCCCCTCTTTATCATACTCATGCAATGCAATGCATGGGTGGGATAAAGAATCCTAGATGCTTGAAATGCAACAAGACAAACATGATATTATATGTAGCAACATGATGCAAATGTATTATGCATGTGTACGGGGTTGTTGCCCAACATGCTGGGGATGATTGTTGGCTCCCTGTTGCTTCAACTAGGGATTGGCAATGATGACCAGATTTGCTGTGTAATCTAAATCTGTTAGGATGTTGATGTTGGGGTTATCACCAAATTCCTGGATCCTTGATAAAGACTTAATCCTGAAGATGTACCTCTTATGTGTAAGAGATCTGTGGGGATAAAGATTTGTCTATTTGAGGATGTGTATAACATATTCCATCATCGATCCTCCTTGATGGTGTTGACCTTTCCTGGTTGGTATCGCCAGGATATGTCAAGATTCTGTTAGATTTACTGCCAACAACAAATGCTGTCAGGGATGCCTGACCTTCGTTGATGTGTACTTCACCGTCATGTGAATCAACGGATGAAAACCCTGTGGGATAAACTGTCAAAGCTGCTTGACCTTCGCTGACGTGTGAATCAACGACTGATACTTTGTGAGTAGATTGTCAAGGTTACTTGACCTTCGCTGACGTGTGAATCAATGGAATATTGCGTTGTGACCCTTGCCGGGGATCCGCTGGGGAATATGAGTAATCGAGCATGAAATCCTTGAATAGCTCTCGAGCTTCGATAGGTTTAATCGCCATCTGCTGAGATATCGTCAAGGCTACTTGACCTTTGTTGATATGTGTGTCAATGGTTGAATGTGCATTTTAATCCCCTGCCGAGGCTTCACGTTGTAACCCCCGTCGGGGATCCACGTTGTAACCCCCGTCGGGGATCCACGTTGATCTTTTTAGGGTAATGACCCGGAGTTGGCGGCATTGGACCTATACAAGGTATTGCCGGATGTGATTTGTAAAAAATGAGATCATCGGCATGGTATATCTCGTGTTCGGGTGACCACCAATGATTGATGTACAGACTCAAGGTTTCATCTGAGAAGACCAGGATTGTAAGCTGTTTTGCTCAATCGCGTAGCATTTTTATTCCCGATTTGACCTTTCTAGTCTGTGAGAACTCCTTTGCAACTCTAACTGGACTGAGCCGGAGGGGTGGGGCCCACATAGGGGTGCCGCAGGTATACCTGCTTCAGCCACAGATGAGCTTGCGGCCAACTGTGGATGATATAATCCAGCAGGTTGGTCTCACAAGTCACTTTTAACTTGTTTCGCAAAGGAAAATCCGAGAGCCTCCTTCAGATCTGGCTTTGAGTTCTGCTACTACGCAAATTACATCCACCGTACAAGTGTTCTGCACTATCCTGGTAACGTATGCATGTATTTTTTTCCAGTTTTTATCCGTTGGAAATTGAGTTATCGCATGAAATGCATTTAAACACATAGTAGTGATTATGTATGCACAAATGACTTGGTAAAAAATATTCAACATAGTAAATGTTAGTTTTAAACCATGCTGAACATAATGATGTGAAAATTTTTGACTTTTGAGACAGTCAAATTGGCACATTTTTATGCTATTTTTGTCCTATTTGAGGTCCAATGAGAAAAAGGTAGAAAGGCCAAGTACTCCTGATATTGAGGTTAATCTTATGCACTGATGATTTTAATTTTTAATGCATATATTATGTATATGACTTTGGGGCAGGTGTGCTACTGAATGGCCACCTAGTCATGCCTATGTGTATGTGGATAGTCCTATTTTCAAAGGGGACTATGGCAAAAAATTTCAAAATGTAGGCATTTAATTAGTCATGTAATTTTAACTCTACTACAAATGTATGTTAAAGCAATGCATGCATTCACGTAGTCATAAAATGCATTTTTTAAAAAGCTCCAGGTAAGGAAATACCACACCCTTTCTGAGGTGATTTGGAGACTTGTTGTCCAGATATTATGGATCCAGATCAGCCGAGTAGTTCTCGCAGGACCACTTCTGGTATACGATGGAGGGCTTCTGAAGTGCCTCGACCCCGTTCTGTTAGACAGCCTCATCGATTGGTGGAGGCCGTGATTCGTCCAATCCGGGCTGACGTGCCATACGTTGAGGACGAGGATGAGGATATTCTGATTGAAGACCCCGCTCCTGCTACACCTGCTACCCGTAGGGAGCTCCCTTGTATTCAGGTGGCAAACCCAGAGCTTCTGGGTGACTTGAGCAGACATCCCTCGATGTACTTGTATGCTAATAAGGTATGCCGTTAGATCTTGATCTTCCTTCTTTCCTATTGATGATGAGTAAAGGATTCTGATGTTGATATGCATTTCATGCAGGTTCTCAGCTTCACACAGCCTCGAGGGAATTGGTTTAGTATACACTCTATGTATCAGGCTCTTCATCCTGATTACAGAGCGGTAGTGCATGATTGGGGATTCAGGGCATTCTTCTCCATCCTTCCCCATCGTTATCCCTGGGGTTATCTAAGGGCATTGTCTGAGCGATGGTTTCATCAGACTCAATCACTCCATTTGTTGAACTGTGAGGTGATGATGACGTCGATGGATTGGCGATTTATCATAGGTATGGAGTTTGGAGGGCAGCCAGTGCCTTGCATGGTGAATATTACCCCTACGGCCGTCAGATCCTTGTTAGGAGTTCCGACGGAGGCGCTCAAGGGCAGGACTGTTCGTTCAGGTCCTTTGAGCGTAGATGCTATGAGCGGGCTTTTGAGTGAGCCCAGCCTGATGATGTCAGAATCAGGGATCGCATTCTGCGGTGATTGTTCCTGATGATCATTAGAGGCTGCTTCATAGAAGATAACTCTTCTATGGTGTCGTTCGCTTTGATCAGCGCCATGCATCATGTGGACTGCATTGGAGAGTATGATTGGGGTTCCTATACCTTTGCCTATTTTCTCCGGGGCATACGTATGCGCTTACAGGGTTTGACCGAGGCTTGGCTAGGATTTTACCCATTTCTACCGGTGAGTATTTCTCTTGTCATTTCCCATTTATAGGTTAAGAGTGTTTATTGATCGCAGATGTTTTGCCATTGTATTGGCATTTTTGGGCCTATGAGAGGCTCCCATGCTTACGTCTTGTGAGTGTGTTAGGTTTAGATACCTATCCACGAGGACAATGATGGAATCATTCCATTTTGCCAGAGGTCCCTGTAGTCGAGGGTTTCACTCATTGCTGCATGCAGGTGGAGTTATTGACAACTGATACCATCACATGGATTCCCTATTCCGGGGACCACTTGGCTATCGGTTTTGAGGATGGATACCCGACTGGAGTCGAGTACGTGATTTCCACCAGGAGAGTTCCTCTCTTCACAGATGGAGGCTGGGAGCTCTATTTAGGAGAGTGTGCTATTAGGAGCACCACAAGGGAGATTCGCATGCCAATCTTGCCTCCTGTCAGGCGTCATTGGCCTGTATTGCAGTCACCCATCACTGATATCCCATTGTTGGGGTTTGACGGCTTTACGTTATCAGAGGGTCCTTGTACTCAGGAGATGTTCCAGTGTTGGTGGTTCCCTCATACCATTGGAGCCTAGTCCCGCGCCACTCAAATCATGGGGGATATGGTTCCAGGATCCGTGATGATGATAGATTGGATAGCTTGTGTTCGAGATTCGACTCATATGACACAGATTGATAGTTTGACCCAGCAGTTGGACCAGGCACATATATTTATCCGGCATTTGGGCGTAGATCCAAGCGAGAGGACCGTTTGATCCTTCCAACTCAAAGTGTACCGCCCCTCAGATGACCCATTTGGTTTTGTCGGCGTAGATCCTCCTCTATATAGGCCTGACATCCCTGTTGACAGAGATCCAGTGACTCAGGAGGAGTTACATCAGGTGGACAGGATTGATGATGTAGATATCGACACCATTGTCTTCTTCTGATATGTATTCTCGTTATATCTTTTGATAGGCCTCTGTTAGCTATTAGGTGGTTGTGCCCCATTCTCGCTATATCTTTTGATAGGCCTCTATTAGTAGTAGGGCGTCTGTGCCCCATTTCCTTGTATTTGTAGCTGTACAGAGATGATGTATTAGATGTTGATATACTTAGGAATGTATACACAGTCTTCTCATTCCCTATATCATATTGTCATTTATTATCTTCTATGCATGTATCATGTTATGCATATGTATGTATGTCCAGAGATATTCAGCATTGACCCCTGGATGATCTTATGACACGGCCCGTACATATGTCTTCTTCGACCGTTAGCCGTATTGATCATACCCCACCATCGTTGGTGGCATCGGGTATGCTATCGTGGTATGATAGCATGTCACCATCAGACAAGGTGACCGTAGATCATTTATTGCAGCATAGCATGAACCTGTTGATGTTTCAGGTGCCCATAGGATTTGTGGATGGCATGCTAGAGCACTGGGTATCGGATAGGCAGGTTTTTCAATTTGGGACCCATGAGTTGACTCCTACTTTAGAGGAGTATGCACGGTTGACGATGTTGCCGCTGGACCGACCTTGCGTGCATATGGCTTTGGGGGACATGAGTCGATGGTTCATGACCCTTACTAGATTGAGGCGCAGAGCGGTGCAAGATGAGCTGACATCTGGCCACGTGATATCCCAACATTTTTTGTATGACAGATTTGGCTCTAAGGATAGTTATTCATGAAATTCTGGGGATTCCACCGGACCGGAGGATCATTGGCGTCTAGCCAGAGTTGATGTATTGCTGTTGTGCATACTGTCGTATGTCTATATGCCACGATACATGGATGAGATAGACATTGGTGTCATCATGGGGGTGAGAGCTCTCAGGGAGGGTCATACCATTATACCGATGATCATAGCAAAGACCCTGCGGTCAGCCACCTACTGCTGCACTTATCCGATAGGAGTGTTCACGTGCAGCTCGGTCATGCTATATGTGTGGTTTATGTCCCACTTGAGATCAATTGGCACTCTTAGATGACATGGGTACTGGTTTACCCATGATATAGCCATGTCATACTCCTTTCAGCCATCGGAGTGTATAGATGCTACGTCTTGGTCCACATTTTTGGAGGATATCAAAGACCCATTTGTCATATTGTCGTGCTCGGGTCTCAGCTCACCATACAGCTTTATTACTCATGCTCCGGGCATGGACTATCTCCCTCTAGTTGGTTTGAGGGGCGTGACTACTTATCACCCGTTGGCCGTGATGTCGCAGTTTGACCAGTTTCAGGACTTTCATCCTTTCGAGGGGGCGATAGGTCAGCGTTCAGCTTCTCGCTATCTTTCAGCAGAGGACCGATCCCGCGTGTATACATGTTGGGATCAACGTGAGATAGCTGATTTTTTCCATAGCCTCCAGTTATTCTCAGAGAGTATCCGCATGGATGGAGACAGAGATTTTATCGGCTGCGGTAGTATCCACAGTACCGGATAGTGAGTCAGATGATGTAGAGCCTATGGAGGACATTGATTCCTACATCGAGGAGGGGTTAGGTGCTAGATTTCCAGCATCTCTTTTAGATTCTCCCAGTACCAGTACTGTTGTGATTCAACACTCAACACAGTACTTTGAGCAATGTCTTCATCTGATGACCTTTGAGAGAGATCAGGCTCGATCCTTGATGTTGACTGCCCTTGATGGGAGAGATGCAGCTCTATTAGAGAGAGACGAGGCATTAGCTCGTAGAGATGTCGCTATTGTTGAGCGAGATGAGGCCAGATCAGCCAGAGATGCAGTGATAGTTGAGCGGGATAGTGTCATATCTTCCCGGGATGTAGCCGTCATAGATATTACTGCAGTGAGGTCCCTTACCACTGGCATGATCGCAGAGATGAGTGCTTACATTGATGAGCATATGGTCACCCTGCAGATGGGCTGCAGATCATTGGTCGTGTGGATATTCTCTCAGACAGAGACCACAACTTCGCCTCCTTCCGAGAGGAATGCCATGTTGGGCTTGTTAGCTTGCATATACCCTGACTTGTAGATGAGCTTGTATTCTCCTGCACAGACTAGCTTAGCCATTTTGTCATGTATAGTTTATATTTTATATATCAAACATCATTATATATATGCCAGGGAAATATATTTTTGATCACTTCCCTTTTAGATATGCTTTGTTACTTGCTTGATATTTTGCCTGCTGCTTCAGGGCTTGTGCTCTTGATGTATTCTGAATTCCTCCTGGATGGATGGACATTGAGTTGTCTCTGGATAGTTCAGAATGGATCATTGATCTGTATGTATCCCTACCATCTTTGGTGTCTTGGGACTGGTTTCTACATGGAAATATGGAGAGGAATTTGGCTTTCCTCTCTGAGATTGACCGCACCACAGATGGTCGCCAGTACTTCTATTTAGGAGAAGCCTAGTTAATTCCATCTCTTATGGATTGGTGTTGCTCTTCAAGGTATGACCGCAGCTTAGATGGTCGCCGAATCTCCTATTTGGGAGGAGTTCAGGTAATTCCATCCCTTTGGTCTGAAGCCAATGAAATGTAGTGGATTGATGTTTGATCCCAGTACCAACTGACAAGTGTTTGTGTTTTGGTAGGGGGTGAGACCGCACCATGAATGGCTGCTTATGTACTCATATTGAAAAGGAGATCAGGTCTGCGTAGTTCGAACCTGGTGTAAGAGGTTCAACGCTTTATGTGGCAGAAATGGTGTAGGAATTTGTTTTTGTTTTTATAAGGAGAAGAGGGTAGAAATGCTTTTGTTGTTTTTCTTTTATTGCGACCGGGCCATATGAAATGGTTGCCTACGTACTCCTATTGAAGAGGAGATTAGGTCGACGAGTTCGCCTCGTATGCAGATGGAAAAGCGTGATCCCATGCAAAAGTCGATCATGGGGAGGAGAAAGTTTAATCCTAGGTTGAGGATAAACTACAGGTATGAGAAGTTTGATCCCATGTATGGGTAGCCAAACTGCAAATGCGAGAGGTTTAATCCGTAGTGGGATGACCTAAGTCGTAGAAATGTAGAGAGGCCAGGCTGCTTGCTTGAAAAGTATGTTTCCCTGAGGGGCACAATGTGAAAGAGTTGTATGCGGTAAAGGGTTAAAGAACCAGAATGACTGGTGATCTGATGATCCAACACCAGGATGTTTGCTTGATGGTAACTTCAGACATAGTATCGTTTCACGGTGTCTGAGTTGATGAGTTGTGGAAATTCATCGCCGTCCATTTCTTGCAATCTGAGAGCGCCTCCTGTCAATACTTCCTTGATAACAAACGGGCCTTCCCAGTTAGGAGCGAATTTTCCCTTAGATTGATCATGGTTGTCAAGGATCTTCTTCAAAACCAAGTCATGTTGTTTAAACCGCCATAGTTTGGATTTTTTTGTTGTAGGATCCGGCGATCCTTTGTTGATATAATCGACCATGGAAGATAGCCGCGCGTTCTCTTTCGCCTATTAGAGACAATTGGTGATACCTGTCTTGTACCCATTGGTCCTCATCCAGCTGAGCGTCTATCAACACTCTGAGGGATTCCATTTCTACTTCTATGGGTAGCACAACTTCCATCCCATAGGTTAATGCGTAGGGGGTTGCCCCAGTGGAAGTGAGTATTGAGGTTCTGTAGGCTAACAGAGTAAGAAGCAATAGGTCAGGCCAATTTTGTGGTTGGCGGACATCTTTTGCGTAATCTTCTTGATGTTTTTGTTAGTCGCTTCAACAGCACCATTCATCTTCGGACGATAAATGACAGAGTTAAGATGTTTGATGTGGAATTTACTACACAATTCCTCCATCATTTTGCTGTTGAGGTTCTTAGCATTGTCTGACACAATTACCTCTAGTTGTCCATGTCGACAAATGACATTGTTTCTGATGAAAGCAATGATAACTTCTTTGGTAACCCTGGGGAAGGAGGCTGCCTCTACCCACTTAGTGAAGTAGTCGATCATGGTGAAGATAAATCGATGTCCATTACTGGCTTTAGGCTCAATGGGCCCGATAACGTCCATTCCCCACATTGAGAAGGGCCAAGGTGAACTCATGTTGTGGAGTTCCCTTGGAGGGGCATGTATAGCATTCCCATGAATCTGGCACTGATAGCATCTCTTGACGTGGTCATTGCAATCAGCTTTGAGAGATAGCCAATAATGTCCTGTCCTTAGGATTTTCTTGACAAGGAGGGAGCCACTCATGTGGGGGCCACAGACTCCACCATGGATTTCATCCATAAGCCTTTGTGCTTGATCTTTGTCTAAACATCTGAGGAGACCTAGTCCTGCATCTCTTTTGTAGAGCACATCTCCACTCAGGTAGAATTTCATAGCAAGTCGATGGATCCTCCTTTTCTCAGTCGGGCTCGCCTTAGCGGGTGTAGATCCATCTCGTAGATATTCCTTGATATGCTGATACCAAGGATGATGGATGGGAGGTAACTCATCCGATACTTCTCCAATGTAATTCCCATAGGCTGGGACCTTGTGCAGGGAAATTGTGACGCGTGACAAGTGTCCGTTGTTTGATATTCGAATCAAGGAGGCTAAAGTTGTTAATGCATCCGCATAGTCATTCCTATTACGAGGAACGTGTAGAAAGGAGATTTCTTCGAACTCCAAAACCATCTGTAAAACTTGCCGATGGTAAGGCAGCAAATGTAGTTCCTTAGTTTGATAGATTCCGGTGGATTATCTGATTACCAACTCTGAATCTCCAAAGATAGTTAATCACCGATGCCCATTGAACGGGCAAGTTTTAGCCCCATGAGAACCTTCATACTCACTTGTGTTTTTGGTGCCGATAAACCGCAATTTGATGGCGACGGATACCGCTTCCCCGCATCGAGATACTAGAACCGCTTCCAACTCCGTAACCTTCCATATTAATACCCATCAAAATACATCTTCCATGATTGGCAGCGTATCGCATCGATGGTATTGCCGAATCATCATTGTCATTCCTTCATCGGGGAAATATGTTTCCAAGGGTTTGAAATCCCCTTGAAAAAAGTGCGCCATTGATCCGCAATTCCTTGACCTTTGATGGACTTTTTGAGTCACATATACGATGTCAAATTGTTGTAGGATCAATCGCCATCCGGACAACCGACAATTTAATATGGGTTTATTGAACACGATTTGAGAGGATCCACGCGGATATGAGATGGGTTGTGTGACCATGGAGGTAATGTTGTAACCTCATGGAAGCCCATGCTAAAGCACAACAAGTCTTCTCAATCGAGTGTACTTGTGTTCACCGTCGTCTTTGAATCTTTTGTTGAGGTAATAGATAGCTCGCTCTTGGCCTCTATCGTCTTTTTCGTCTCCAACATGCAATTCCATGGCATTGTCACTTATGGGACAGTACATGAACAGGGGAACATCATCCCTAGGCGGTACCAAAATGGGAGCTTTGACTAGATGTTCTTTAATTATGAGGAAGGCATTTTGGCACTCATCATTCCATTTCATGGAGGAGTTTTTCCTTGATAGCTTGAAGATTGGCTCACAGGTTGTTGTGAGTTGAGAGATAAACCGCTAATGAAGTTGATTCTTCCCAAAAATCCCGTGATTTCCTTCTCTCGTCTCGAGGAATGGGCATTTCGTGATGGCTCGGATTTTGGTAGGATCCCATTTCAATCCCTTTGTGGTCGATTAGAAATCCTAGCAACTTGTTCGATTTAATGCCAAAGGCGACTTGGTCGGATTCAACTTCAAGTTGTACTTTTACGCAAACCCGTTGAATAGCTTTCGAGATGGTCTAGGTGGTCATCCTCCTTCCGGATTTGATAATGATGTCATCCACGTAGATCTCTATCTCTTTGTGCATTAAGTCGTGGAAGAGAGCCATCATAGCTCGCCGATAGGTGGCTCCAAAGATTGATGAGGCCGAATGACAACCGCCTATATAAAAAGGTCCCCAAGGCATGATGAAAGCAGTTTTCTCACGATCTTCCTCAAAGAACCATGATCCGATGGTACCCCGCAAAGCAATCAAACAAAGGAGTACATGTCGATTGATAAAGATTGTCAATGAGAATGTGGATAAATGGCACGGGAAAGCAATATTTTAAGCAAGCTTTGCTCAAGTCCCGGTAATCCACGCAAACTCACACTTTCCCTCCGGGTTTAGGTACGGGAACAATGTTGGATATCCACTCAGGATATGTGGACAGCATGATGATGCCAGCTTGAAATTGTTTCACAATTTCTTCTTTTACCTTTAAACTCCTCTCAGGTTTCAATCGCCTGAGCTTTTGCTTGACTGGCGTAAATCCCTCTTTAATGGGAAGGCGATGAAGGACAATATCAGTGGACAAACCCACCATGTCTTCATGAGACCATGCAAACACATCCTGGAATTGGGTTAATAGCGTAACCATGTCATTCCTTTGGTTTGGGGTAAGGTCTGAACCAATCTGGATTAACTTAGGGCTTTCTAAGGTTCCAAGATTGAATGAAGTGGTTTGGTCAAGGTTAGGTTTAGGTTTGTCTTTGACCCATTCTTGAATTTCTGGAGGCACCTCAATGTCATCCTGTATTTTCATCAAGGCTAAATTCATCTCTACATCAAAGGTACAATCCTTGTGGAGAAGAGGTACCGTATCAGCAAGTACAAGCACATCTAAATGCAGGGTCCTGAAACAAAATATGCTTTCACCTAGTATATATGAAACATTTTGATCATACACAGTGTTAGTATGTACTGAAAAAATAAACTGCTAATACTGTACAGAAAAGTAAGCAGTTATGATATCTACATGGCAGAAAGAGTTCTGCCCGTTTTACCCTTGTCGACCAATGCAAGGAATGTTGTTCCAATTGGCAAGGGCAAAGTCTGGGTGGACTATAGTGATGGAGGGGTTGTCATCATCATCCCTGTCCTGAATGATGTCCATTACGTCTAGGTAACCATCGTCTGGGGTGTATCTGTTGGTATGTTCATCATGAACGATGATGCGTATGCCTGACATCATCCTGATGACATCTTGCTTGATTCTTCGTTCCTCCTCTTCCACTGCGGGATTTGGAACAAAGACTTCTTTCTCCTTCACCGGTACCGGCTTGGGAAATAACATAGCCATTACATTGGCTGGCACCTTTACAGGAGGTTGTGCGGACTCAGAGTTTGAAGGCGAAGATAAACGCCGCATGGTTGAAGCTGAAGGAATCTGCTGATGCTTATGAGGATTCCTATGACTAGAACTGGCAGAATAACCTAGTCCAGCTATTCCAGTTTGCTTGGTTAATTGAATTGGGTACTTGATACCCGGCGATCTTTTTCAAATTTCGCCCTTGTCCCTTTTTTTATGACCCAATGACATCATTTCTTGAGTAGCCGACATGACCTCGGTAGAAATCTTGGGTTCAGAAATGGCATTCCAATAGCATGGTATTGGGTATTGCTTACTTTCAAGGCATAAAATCACCTGTTCAACATCCGTGATTAGCATTGATGAATGGCATGTCCCCGTGTTGAGGACACTCGTTCAACGTTGACGACCGTGACTAGGCTATTGTTGATAATATATTTCAGTTGCTGATGAAGGGTGGAGGGGATCGCCCCTGCCATATGAATCCAAGGTCGTCCCAAGAGCAAGTTATATCCCGAATCTATCTTGAGTACGTGGAAAGATACGCAGAATGTATGGGGACCAATTTCGATTGGCAGTTCAATTACTCCGACCGAATTCCGGCGGGCTCCGTCAAAAGCTTTAATGATTGTATGGCTACTCCGGAGTCGGTTAAGATTGATATTCATCTTCACCAAGGTAGCATATGGGCATATATTTAGAGATGAACCTCCATTTATCAATACTCCAGCTAGCATTTATCCGGAGGACAAAACTGTAATATGCAACGGCTTGCAATGACCAGTCCCCTCGGGCGGTATGTCATCATCAGTGAAGGATATCACAATGTTGTTGAAAATGTGATCAACCAGATGTTGAAATTTTTCCGATCAACTGATGTTGGTAGATAGGCTTCTTCTAAAACCTTCAACAAGATCGTCCGGTGATCCTCGAAAGTTAGGACCAAGTCCAAAATTGATATTTATTTTGGAGCTTCTTTTAAGCTTAAAACCACCTTGGCTTCATTATGACCCATAGTGCGGAGGAATTTTTCAATCTTCTCCATGGGTATTTTCCCCTTTGATTTGATGGTAGACTTCATCACCCGTTGGGGAAGATACAGTGGATTTTCCTTTCGACATCAGAGTAGCAGCTTGTATGTGAGGTGGATCCTTCACCTTCTCCATAATACCACAGAACTTTGCGCAAGCTAACAATAGGATAGTGTGCTCTGTACGGGAAGTTGATTGGCTCGGGAGGGACTACTTTCAAAGAATTGTTGCTTCCTTTGAGTTGAATTGTTGACATTGTGAGTGATTTGTTAGTCCCATCAGTCTCAGTGGATATGACTGCTACCAAACTCTTCCACTTAGTAGGACCTTTATTCTCACTTGCATGTAACACAGTATCATCGTCCGCTAGGTGCAGGACACCACTGTCAATTATATTTTGGATGAGGTGGTGGAGTGCCCAACATTCTTTTGTGTTGTGACCGTGAGAATGGGAGTGATATTGACATACTCCATCAGAATTGTACCGTCCCAAACGGGGGTTGATTGGAGGCAGAAGGGAACTGATCCTTCCTTCATTGATTAGCATCTGAAGGATTTCCTCCATAGGTTGGCCTAAATAGGTGAATTCTCTTTTGTTGGCAAAATCCCGACGTGCTTTGGCATTTGCTCTCTTTGTCACTTTATCTTCCAGTATTTCATTTTCTGAAAGTGATGAGGGAATATTCATGACAAGCAGTAGGAGACTGGCATGCTCCTGACTGATTAATTGACGTGTCACTTGATGCTGATAAGTCACCAATTCTGCCAATTGCTCAATTAGCTTGCATAGAGCTTTCATTTTTCATTCCATTGTGAACTGGAACTTGGCATAATCCCATTTTTCAACACCGTCTTTGAGGGTCTGGGAAGATTCACAGCTGAAATTGGAATTCTGTCCATTGCTCCAATTGATCATGTTGACCTCTTCTTCTTTGTGTTGAGGAAGAGGGTTGTCTTGAACGTGAGGCTGATCTAGTTTGGTGACCATGATCTCACCATTGTCTATTAGGTCTTGGATCTTGTGTTTCAAGGCCCAACAATCCTGAGTATCATGTCCAGTTGCCCCGGCATGATAAGCACATTTTTGAGCAGCATTGAAACCCCATCCATTAAGACTGGCTGGTGGAAGAAGATGCGTAATTTTCTTCTGTGTTATCAGAAGAGTGAGAATGTTCTCGAGCCCTAAGGGTGTGAACACTCGAGGGCGTTTGACTTCTCCACCTTTTGGTATTGGAGGGTTCGAAGACTGTGCTTGAAAGGGAGTGTAGTTTCTCCTTTGAATAAGCATGTTTTGATTGCCTTTTTGACCCTGTAGTATCAGGGAAACATCTTCCTCTTTATTTTTATGGACCCTCTGGGGGTTGTTTCCATAATTTCTGGATTAGATGTGATCAGCAACAACTTTGAGTGCAACTAGGTCTTGAATTTTCCCAGACTTCAATCACATCTCAGCCATCTCCCCATGTTTGACCAGTTCAGAAAATGGTTTGTCGATGCCAGCTAAAACTCTTTCATAGAAAGGAGCTTCTTGTATGTTCATGAAAGTCACCACCATCTCTCTATTCTGGCATGGAAGGACTAACTGGGGCACCAACGCGCTCCACCTTTGAGCATACTCTCTGAAAGACTCGTTAGACTGTTTCTTGATCTTGGTAATTTGATACCGATCAGGAGCCATCTGAGATTGAAAGTTGTATTAAGTGAGGAAAGCATGTACTAACTCTTCCCAACTATGGATCTTTGAGTTATCTAATCTTGTGTACCACGAACGGGCTTCTCCAGTTAGACTCTTTTGGAATAGTTGCATCCTGAGCTTTTCGTTCTCTGCATAAGATCCAAGTTCTCCAATAAACACCTTTAAATGTGTGTAAGGATCTCCTAACCCGTCATATTTTTTAAAGTCAGGAGTTTTAAACTTTTTTGGATAATGAACACCAGGGAAAATGCAAAGATCAGCATATGAAACACTCCCGTGTGTTCCAATTCCTTTGATAAGACGTAAGGGTCTCTTCCATTTGGAGGACTTTTTTTTTGATGTCACCGGTGTCTGGATCTCAAGTGGGATGGGCAGCATCATGAGTTTTGTTGGTCGTATCCAACTGCAGTTCAGGTATGGTAATGACCTGGTTTCCCCCTTATGTGGAGGATTCAGCATGTACGGGTATTTTTGGACCCTGATTGGACTGGTGTAGTTCTTTGAGTAGAATAGCCAAATCTGTAATTTGTTTGCTTAATCCGTCAAATTCTTTTATGAGAAATCGGATTAAGGTCAGGTCCGTCGTCGATGACGACATGATTGATTATAAGCATGTAGCCTTTTTGGATTTTGACCGGGTAGTAGGTCCAATTGGTTCCCTGTGAAAGACTTGCATAGTTTAGTCTTTAGGGAATGTAAATTAACATGCTATGTGATGTGTTTATTTTAGGAATTTTATCCTGCAACACCGGATGTCAGCTGTTTGTAGCATGTCAATTTTAAATATGTATGTGTACACATTTCTTCATATTTCTCATTACATGGAGATAGATATGGAATGCAATTACAAGTAATTTGTGCTTACAAGTAATTTAAAATGAGAAAGCATGAAGAGACTTTCCTCTATTTTTGGGTTTATCAGAGGCTGACCTATCTTAGGTTACTCTCGCAGCTTTTGGCATGAAGGTTCCCAAATCATCACAATTTACTCAACGGGAAATTAATCCGGTCTTTCAACTGGAGCGAATTTGGGTGGTGCCTTTCCTGAGCCTCAGGGAATTAGTCTTCCCACGAGTCCAGTAATCAAACACCGATGGGATAGCCTCCTGGTGGAGGTGGAGTGACCACACAACATACATTCACATACATCGCGTCTCACCGTATGAAAATGATGACATGTGCGAAGCACTAATATCACAAGCAGATATGGTGTGAGGCACTAAGTGCAATAAGTAAATGCATTCGTATACATTCATCATAAATGTAAATGCAACATCCACACACAAGCAGATAACAATTTTGATAAGATTGTAATAGCGTCTTAAGTCCTCTTACTGGAGTCCCCAGCAGAGTCGCCACCTGTTGACGTCGGGATTTTTAGATGTCCCTTTCCGTTACTTGTTCTTTGGTGTTCTCATTTTAGGTGAGATTTGTTTGAAAAAACAAGTGAAAAAGGTCCGACATGTATAATGTCGATGATGGACTGTTAAGAGTCGCCAGTTGGTTTTTTAAATGGTTGTACCAACACAACCGAGAAAAGGTTTACACATTGACCCAGTGATGTGACACTGCTAAACGGGTCGGTGAAACCGAGATTCATTAGGGTCCGGGGACTTGGTTATGCGGAAGAAAGGTGTTAGGCACCCCCCGACATCCGTGTTACCATGGTGACTACCTCTTTTCAAGAAACTATTATCTGAATGTGTGTGTGTGTATGGGTCAATGTGCTGTTATTTGGAAGTAGTGCGAGGCCTCGTTCGCACCTATATACACAAAGTTTGAATCTATGTAAAAATTCAGTTTTTAGCAAGATATAGCAGTGATGTTTTATAAAAGAGATTTTTCAAACCCTGATGCTCAATAGTAATTGAGACCTTTTGATACTTCCATTTTATTAAGTATCCGGCTTGATTGATTTTATTTTCGAGATGCGAAGCATCTATAAGAAAATAATGTACAAAATAATGCCGACTTCCTCGTGGGTATGAAAACCATCTGAGGAAATTCAGACACCGTAGAATAATTTACAAGCCGCTTACAGCTGAAAATGTCCATCACGGGAACCGAATCTAGATCCAATAAATTTGAATCTGTGATCACATGATTCCTAAAAGCATATGATACCGTTAATTTGTATGAAAAAAGATGAAGGTGTATATATGTAAAAGTTTGGAAATATATATACGAGATATGATCACCAACCACGAAGCACCTCCATGGGGGATCGAAATGTAAATAAATCTGTAAAAGTTATCAACCACCACGGAGGAAACTCCGGTGGGACAAAATATAAATAAATATGTAAAGGCAATCCAACCGCCACGAGGAAACTCCAAAGTGGAAAAGCGTAAAGAAAGTTGTAAAAGTTATCAACCACCACGGAGGAAACTCCTGTGGGATTTAAATATATATATATATATATATATATATATATATATATATATATATATAAGCAATAAACGCATAGGATGTAAAATCTGTGCTCATCGTAATGAGTTCGACAACATCATATATATATATATAGTATATATATATATATATAAAAGCGAGTAAATGCAACTAGGATGTAAAATTCAAGCTCATCGAAGTAGTTATTATATATATATATATATATATATATATATATATATATATATATATATATATTAAAGCAAATAAACGCACTGCATCAAGTTCAGGCTCAATCGAGGCATAACTCGATAATGTTAGTCCATACATATATATATATATATATATATCTACAAACTGAAATAAAATCACGGACCGAAGTCTGGGCAAACGCACGCAACACGACTCTCAACGTGAAGAAGGGTGTGTGCAAAGATGAAGAGAAAGGCTTTAAAGTGTGTGAGAAGGCTTACAGTGGGCTGCCAAAGAAGACTTCTATATCTTTAAAGTGGGTAAACACTGGCTTTTGTAGGTACCAAAGTAGCTATATATGAGCTCACAGGTGTTTAAAATGAGAAAGCACTAAGTATGGGGTGAGTACAGAGCAAATTAGGCAGGGCTTCCTCGTCGTTTTCTCTTGTAAAATGGCCACCCAAGCCCTCTATTTATATAGGGTGGAGCCGCAGATGTACCAGAGGCTACCCGGGTTTTTCAGGTTGGGTCGTCTCAGTAGACGTGCACTCAAAACCGTAATGTCTTTCGAACTTTCGTAATTGCAATCACGGCATCCGATTGAGGTATACAGGAACTATTTCGGACCGCCATTGTCGAGAGTTGTACAATGGCATGGGATTAGAGTTTGTACGAAGTCATTGAAGATGGGAGGATACCCTCCGGTCTTCAAGCTTCAAATTCTATCAGTTACCCCGCAGAATAGTCACTTGGGATTGGTTCTCCTTAATTCTTTGTGGGACATCGTTGTGTAGAGATGTGTATGAAATGTTGAGACGACGTTGCATGGCATCGCGTTGGCGAGATGACGATGTTGCCCTCAGGGTGTTATCGCTCGGTTTCAATGATAAAGCGAAGACGTTGCTCGTGGCTTCACCGAGATTGGATCGCTTGCAATTGTTTGAAGGTCCTCAATATCATCTCTGAGGTATGCCTGTCCTCTCGGTGTTATCTCCGGGTTGGTATTGAGTATCTCGTTTATGAGCACCGAGATTGAAGCTGGTTGCATT
The DNA here is from genome assembly GCA_020205605.1 of Panax ginseng. Classification (NCBI taxonomy): domain Eukaryota; kingdom Viridiplantae; phylum Streptophyta; class Magnoliopsida; order Apiales; family Araliaceae; genus Panax; species Panax ginseng. The sequence continues at coordinate 42,087,113 of CM035142.1, read as the reverse complement.
TGAAACAAGCATTTCCGGGCTTATCTGTAAGACCCCAACTTTTATAAATAAAGATGAATTTTCTATAAATATCATTTTTGAATATTATGGAATGAATTTGATATAATGTTATAGTTGTGGGTAATATTTATAAATTTTGCAAAGTACGCAAGTTGTTATATAATATTTGATTGGTCGGGGAATATTCGTTTTAACAGGGAATATTCGTACAACGACACAATCAATGGTGAACCTACAACGGAATTATTATCGGATTGAGAAAATGACAAAAATACTTTATCAAAATAACGGTAGAAGTTATACCGTTAACTGTTGAAACACCCGGTGTTAAAAGTATAATAATACGCGTAGTTGCACAATAGCACACGGTATTGATTATTGATTCTTACGTGAGAAGTCACTCAGTTTTATTCAATTATTGCTACAGTAATTGCTGCATAGTATCTCACGTTATTTGATTCAATTATTGTCAATATTTTATATATTATAAAATAAATAATTGAGATGACAAAGTTATTAATATTATTATTTGTAATATTAACGATGTCTAGAAGTTCTGTCAAGGAGAGGTTTGGTCACCTAATTGCGCGCCAATGGGAAAAAATCCTTATTGGAAAGCCCCCTCTTTCTTTGGAACGACCTGGTCGATTAATAGTGTGAATTATAATAATGATGATGCGTTTTGTTTTATTAGTATTATTAATGTAATAAAACATAATACTTTTATAAAGTTATTCGTTTTATTAGACTATAAATAGAATATATAATATTCTATTATGCATAGTATTTTGCATAGTAAAATCTTTTTATATAAAATAGAATACTTTTATAAAGTTATTTGTTTTATTAGACAAATAATTAGAATATATTATATTTTATTATGCATAGTGCCTGCATAGTATTTTGCATAGTAAAATCTTTTTATATAAAACAGAATACTTTTATAAAGTTATTTGTTTCATTAGATTTTAAATAATATATATATATATATATATATATATATATTTAGAATATATTATATGTTATTGCATAGTGCAGCATAGTATCCTTTCTATTTTCCTATAAATAGGATGCTTAGTTAAAATTGAAAACCACACTAGAAGTTCAGAGAATTCTTCTATAATCTTGAGCGTATTTCTTTAAAGTTTTAAGAAGCTTTGAGTGTAGTGCAAGTTTTCTTCCAGAATATCATCACCCTACCAGTCGGAATACTCTTCTTTTACGGTAAGGGATATTATTTATTGTACTCGTAAGGGGTATTATTTCTTTCTTATTCATGAAGAGAACTTCTGTTATTCCATTCTTTATTATTCTATTGGAATAAACATGTACGTGGGCTACCCTATACTTGGTAAAATTCTTTCGTTATTCCATTCTTTATCATTATGTTGGAATAACTTTGTCTATGCAAAGTAATTTGCATACATGGTGAAATTCTTTCGTTATTTCATTCTTTATTATTCATTGGAACATCATGTCAATGCGTTTACACATGACACGGTTCCGTTGTTTATTATTCATTGGAATATCCTATGTATGCTTACGCATGACCGGTTCCATTATTTATTATTTTGTTGGAATATCTCACATGCGTGCGATTCGCATGACCGGTTCCGTTATTTATTATTCTCATTGGAATAACTTTCATGCATGCGGTCTATCGCATGCGTGGTGATTTCTTTTGTTATTCTATTCTTTATTATACTCAGTTGGTTAAATTTTTGACTTCTATACTCCATGAAATTAGTGGAATATCTTTTATATTTGCGCTTCATCCAGTATCTTTTCATGGAAATATTCTTCTGAGCATTCTTGAGTGTTACTCTACAAAGAAGTATCATGTTGACAATTTGGACATTATTAGTTCCTGGATAAATTAATTCTTGAACTTGTTTTATTGAATTCTTATATCATTGTCATCATCCTCATGTTTATATTATGTTGAAAGTCATCTATGGCCTGTAGTGCATAGATGGACTTGGTATGATTATGACCAGGGATTATTCGATGTAATCATGACCATAATGTTACAAATGATGTGGAAAAAGTCCTCATTGGCCCGTAGTGCATTGATAGACAATTGTTTGCATGATCATGACCATTGCTGAATACACGAATATTCTTGGCCCGTAGTGCATGGATAATTTGTGGTCGTGATACTAATGAATATCCTTGGCCGTAGTGCATGGATGATGTGGATTATTTATTGTCGAGTTTCAAATGATAAAAGTAATGAAAAACTTTTAAATCATAGAAGATAGTAGATTTTATTCTCTACTTGACTCTTCTAATGGATTGCTTGTTCCGCTGTAGTTAAACTGATGTTTGTTATATTTTATAAATTTAACATTGTTGAAGGCTAATGATAATTTATTCTGCATTATCTTAGTCATAATATTTCTTACTTAGGTGGTATCAAAGCTTTAGGGTTAGAAACCTTAGGGTGGGATCGACCTTAGGCTATAACCTTAGAACAGAGGGAAACGTTAAAAATACAGATAACTCATATAGAGTTTAAAAGGAGATGAATTGAATAAATTCATCGTTGAACAAAATAAAAGATAATTATTATAAAACTATTGTTTGTTGTGTGTATATACTATTTACTAATCAAGATAAGTTGTGTGTAGATGTCAGGTGGAAAATAATTAGGATACTCTCTGATCGTAAAGAAGGAGCCGATATCAAAGCCAAAAGTTGAAATAGAGGCTCATAGTGCAGACAACCTTGATGAGGTGGTGGTATTGGAAAACGTAGTACCAAATCCAGAAATGGTGGAACTAACAGATAGTGATTCAGACACTAAAGTTGGAGCTGATCAAGCATCAACTGAAGTACAGAATCTGAAGAACAAGGTTTCTTCTCTAGAGAAGTTGTGGGAAATAGAAAAGCTACTAAATAACCAATTGCGAAAGGCGTTAATAGAAACTATGGAAGAACAAGATAAGCTTAAAATCCAAATTGATCAAATGGGAGCCGAAATCAACAAATTGTATGCGACTCGAGCAAGAAAGGGAAAAGAAAGATGAAAGACCGTGACTTAGGAAATTAGTAGGATTAGTAGTTGATTATGTATGTTTGATAATGTACGGGTGTAATGAGATATTCTCAAACTTTTGTGTAAGTTATTACAGTAATTCCCGACTTTTGTGGTCACGAAGGGATAGAAGTTTGTGCTACGTGATGTAATATACTTTGAATTGATGAATACAAATCAATGTTTCATTAATGGAATAAGTTTTAGATAAAACTTTGTGTTACATGTTAAACTTATACAATAAGGTTTAGAATGTAAGTTAAATTTATGATTTTATGTAATCAGATAATGCCGCCAAGACGTCAAACACGAAATCAAAGGGCGTAAGAATCATCAACAACGTATTTGAGGGACAACAAAGAAGACCCAATACAAAACTTTGCGAACATGGTAGCTCAAGCTATGCGTGAGGAATACCAAACATGAGGAACCCACCAGACAATCATTGGCAAACTTTAAAGACTTCAAGGCGGTAAGACCACGAATTGAGGGGCAAAGTGACCCTATAGAAGCACGTACATGGGTTAACGAGATAGAAAAGGCGTTCAGTAGTTGCTAGGGTAGATGAGGGCAAAAGACCTCTTTTTCCACTTATATATATTGAAAGAGAGGCGAACTTTTGGTGGGAAGCAAATCAAACTAGGGTGAGAGGAGTAGTTACTTGGGCTAGGTTTAAAACTTTGTTTTTGAAAACTACCTCTCAGCTAGCATGCAGGCTAGGATGGAGGTAAAATTACTGGAGTTAAAGCAGGATAACATGACTGTTGCAGAGTATGCCGCAAAGTTTAAGGAGTTGGCTAGGTTCGCTCCGCATCAAGTTGATACGGAGGCTAGGAAGGCAAGAAGGTTAGAGCTGGGATTAAAACCCTGGCTCTACAACAAGGTGGCAGTGTTGCAAATCAATACTTTTGCAGCACTCATGGAAAAGGCTATCATAGCTGAGGAGGGGAGTGAGGCCATAAGCCTCTATAACAAGGAGAAGAGGAACAAAGGCAAGGTTGTAGGAGCTGTGAAGGTGGAAACTAATAGTGGGAATATGGGTGAGAAAAGAAAGGGGAATTATTTTGGGAATATTCAGGTGAAACAGAAAGGTGTGAAGAAGCAGATAGTTCAGTGTGGGAAATGTGGGAAGAATCACTCTAGTGAGTGTTTGAAGGGTAGGTTTGTATGTTACAAGTGCGGGCAGGAGGGTCATATCTCTCCCAACTGCCCCAACCCAAGGATGAACAATGGGTGTTTTCTATGTGGATCGACTGAACATAAGGTGAGGGATTGTCCAAAGATAAAAATAGAGGCAGGGAGTGTAACCACGGGAAAAGAAAGCGGGACTATGGCAATCACAGGACCGACTTCGACCAACAAACCAACCGCACGAGTCTTCAATATGACGGTCCAGGATACTGTGGCAGCTAGGAATGGAACTCCAGGTATTATTCGAATAACTTGTATATTTTGATATATTTGATTTTTTCTTTATATAGCAAATTATTTTATAAATAAAATTTGAGTGAGGAATTTGAGTTCTTTTAGAAATAAAATTTCCGTTTAATCAGAAATACCTTTATATGAATAGTTAAAGATTTGTTCGATCAATTATGATCGAGATCTATTGGCAATGATAGCGTAGGCTATGTACCCTTGTATGTATGAGTTTTAAAACGGTGATTCCGGGGATGGAATCCTTATAAGGGAGGGTGAATGTAATAACCCGATATTTTCTATGTAAATAAATAAGAAATTTTGCATATAAATTTTTTTATTATTATTTTAATGATGAGAATATGTGTCAAGTAATGTATGATAAATGCAAATATATTTATTACCTATAAATAATTTTAGAATTTTTAATCACCACAAATTATATTCCTATAGTAATTAATTTTTTGTAGCGAAATGTTTTTATTAATTATTTTTCATGAAAACATGATTTTATATTATTTAAATAAAATATGAAATGATTATTAGAAGTATAATAATAAATATTTTATTATATGAATTTGTTCAGAATATTTAAGTTAATTATTTTAGCTTAATTATTGATGTTGTATATGAAGAATAAATCAGATATGGAATCCAAACCCTAAATTTGGGTATTGATCAATAGATGAGAATAATAATATAATATTAATTATATTTTTTTTCGGTGCTATAAATATGTACTGTAAATGCATAGACTGATAACGGTAGGCCAAATATGGTAAATTGTGGCATAACCCTCATATCGTGTTATTAAACCCTAATTGTTAAACTCGATTATGAGTTCGAGACGGTGTAGTACTTGTGTTATATGAATTTTTACTGTGTATTATATAATTTCTGTAATTAGGAAAACCCCTAATTATTATTTGAAAACCCTAACTTGCTAAAATATGAAACCCTAATTACTGTTTTAGTAAATTATAATGATAATTAGCAAACCCTAATTATTAATTTGGGAACCCTAATGATGTTAAGGAACCCTAATTATTTAAACCCTAATTTTCTATTAAAAACCCTAATTTAATTAGTATGTTTTAAATTAAAATTTTATTTCACTTTAATTTTTAATTGTCCAGATCCTAGAAATTATTTGGGAAACTTTAAGATGTAAAATCTAGTGATTAAACCCTAGATTCAAGCACCTTGGACAATAATACCCTTGAAATTTAAAATAATTATGAAAATGCCCTTTTGTCCTATTAGTTGCATTATTGCTAGCGAAATCTTATCCAAGAGATCGGCCGACCACCCCTAGACCTACCTACAAGCTACTCAGCAGCACATGATCAGCATTGCCAGCATTCAATACATTGCATCAAGTCATTTGCATAATTCAAGAGAGAGAAATGCAAAAAAAATAAAGCTCATTTGATCAACCACACTTAGCCATTCTCTCTCAAGCTCAAATCCACGAAAATATAGTGCTAGATCAGTCCCCAATCAAGCCCCACGATCACACTTATCAAATCAGAAGCATAGAATCAAGAATTTGTTTATAAAGAGGTAAGAACCCTAGAAGAAATCTGACCTTGATCAAGGTGTTAGATATTAGTTTTTTGTGTTAAACATGTAGTATGTAGTCTATAATGATGATCTGGGTTGCTAGATGTTAGATCCATAACATCTAGAGGCTCGATTTGATGTTTTAAAATTGCAGGAAAACATTTTTTTTTGATGTCGGCGGTGAATGTCGGTAGTGTAGTTCTCTGTAGGTTTTTGATTTGTGTGTTTTAAGTGTTGGATCTTGTAGTATGTTGTAAGATCTTTAAATCAAACTAGAATCGGGGTTCATATCTCATTGTAGATTAAAAGTTATTTAAGGTCAAAGTGGGTTGTTAAGCATTATTGGTATTCTTGAAGCCCAGAAATTTCCCAGAAGGTCTGAAAGGCATTTTGATGGCCTTTGATCTTGCTCCTTGTAATTTGTTTTGCCATGATTGTTGTTTTGGAGTTGTAAAAGGACATGAATACTACATCTTAAAGTCTTTGTATCACATATATACTTAACAGAAATAAATCTAGAGGTGGTCAAACTTGGTAGCCAAAACTGCTCAAGAACATTTCTGGGTTTCCCAGAAATGTTCAAGAACAGTTCTGGGAGGGTACTTTGACCGGATTAGATCTGCTTGAGCTGTTGTTTTTATGGTGTTTTTATGTAATATATATCTTTATCTACATGTTTACTACAACCCTGGAATTCTTAGATCAGAAAAATATTACCCTATCATCAAGTTGTGGAAGCCCAAACATGCACCCTCGATCTGTTCTTCATTTCTGAAAAACCCAGAAATGAAGAACAGACTCTGACACGATTTTTTGAGCCTTAACCCGATTTCATTAATACTTGTTAGACCCTACTATCGCTTGTAACATGTTCTATGATAGTTTGTTTACATGTCCCGACGAGCAGAAAACTTGTAACATGAACATATTGACAGATTTAAGGCCACGAAGGGCGTTGACCGGCCATGACTATAGTTTTCTGGGTAGCCCAGAATATGATGAACACGCTTGACAGGAAGTTTGAATGGCTAGATTTTCATGATGTTGTATGTTATGACCTGGATTTTTATTTTTAATTGTAGTGTTATATTAACAATATAAGATCTGACCATTAGGTAGCCCAGAAACATTTCGAGATGAGAATTAGGCTCGGTCAAACAGGGTACCTTATGCACTGACTTGTTAGTGTTCTTGAGGCCAAGAACACCTAACATGACAGATAAGTGTCGCTATAGCCTATAGCGACGGTTATTAATAATTTTATTTTATAATTTCCGGAAAATGATTAAAAATAGAAAAAAATCAGTTTTAATTATTAAATAAATTACTAAAAAATTATTTTAAAGTCTGAAAAATTAGTTTTTAATTAGTTTAAGTATATTTCATAAATATTTAATATTTTTGGGATATAAAAAGTATTTAATTTATTTAAGTATAATATTAAATAAATTATTTAAAAATGATTTTTATACATGAAAAATCATTTAAAAATAGGTTATGATATAAAAGATATTCTAAGTTATTTTCTATAATTTTTAATATTTTGTGATGATTTTCATTATTAATTAGATATTAATGATTGATTAATTTATTTAATAAAGATATTAAATAAATGATGAAAAATAGAATTAATGATTTAAAATTTATATGAAAATGATTTAGAGATTATAAAAAATATTTTATGTTATAAAATATAACTTTTGATATTTTGTCATGAAAAATATTAATATTTTAATATTAAGGATATTAGATTCATTTAATAATTATATTAGATAAAGTAATGTAAAATGATTTTAAATCATTTTTAAAGGAAAATAAAGTGTTTAAAGATATTTTAAGTTATAAAACATAACTTTTAATATTTAAATGATAATTTCATTAATAAATCAATATTCTTGATAATAATAATTTAATATTAATGATATTAAGTTTATTTAATAATTATATTAAATAAATAGTTTTAAAATGGTTTTATTGATTTAAAAATCATTTAAAGGTAATATTAATACTTTAAAAATATTTTGAGTTATTATAAATAACTTTAATATTTTGGCAATGGTTTCATTAATAGTTTAATATTAATTAAATATTAATGATAATAGAATTAGTTAATATTTAAATCATTTAATAATGATTTGGTGTTTGAAAATTCATGATAAAGTATAATAATTATTTAAAAATTATTATAAGGCTATGAAAAATAGTATGATTGATATTTAAAATATCTAAACGAATATTGAACTACAGATTAGAGTTTTAGACTCGATAATTACCTGATAAAGCCATCGGTATATAGAAATATTTCAGAAATTGATCTGGACTTAGATAAATTGACAAGATATGTGTCACATTTATGATCCAACGATATTAAACATATGTGATAATGTGATTAGGTTATGTGTTGAATGTTGTAATTAGCGATTACTATGTGTTACGATATATTATTCTAATTGCACGAATGATCTTATTATTGATAGGTCGTTGTATAAAAGATTAATCTAAGTTGTGTTATTATTGCAATGCCTTGGCTCGTGCAAGTATCCTACTTTTGCATTTACTTTATGCAATGGACATGAGTAAGAAAGTTTTGAATTATATTATTATTGTGCGGATTATTAACTCTATTATTATTGATTATGTATCCAATCTTTGTATTCATACAAGTTCTTACATTATCAATCAACGTATTATTGTATAATTCAAATATTTATTACATTCATTAATTAGTATATAGGGTTGACAAGTGTCCCCACTTGGATAACCATTGTATTAATCATATGTTGATACATACTTATTGATTTCAAGTATGTATACGTTGACTTAAAAGTAAAATCTAAGCTATTTAATTCAGCTAGACATAAAAAAATATTGTTGAACAAGATAGAACATTATTGTATCTAACCAGATTGTTTTGGTTTGGATTCCCGACTAAGTATGAACATCCCAAATATGGGAAAACTTTTGTGCACCTAAGGTGGATAGAGTGAACGATAATATCGTTCTTGCATGTAGTATTGATCAATACAGGGCATAACGGGCTGATCACCCCCCGTGCCCATAAGTTATGACGGTTTACAGATGAATTTCTGTTTAACCTTTTCGAAAATAGAAAACAATGTTCATAGTATGTTGACTGATCTCCAGATATAGTCTGTACGTAGTTTCAAAGATTTGATATGGAAGTGATATGTTGTTATTATTGGTTCAGCTTACTTCACAATTGTTGATTCGTTGTAGAAGTGTCTTTCAAAGAAAACATTTAATTCTTTCAGCTAATATATATTGTTGTTATTACTTGCTGGGCAATCAAATGCTCATTCTTGCTTTAAATTTAAATGTTTTCAGTTAAGTATGATCAACCTGAAGGCTCATGCAAGAACAAGGGGAAAGGAAAGCTGTACGAATGAGATTTATAATATATTGTGTAATAGTTATAGTTTATTAAGACAATGATACTTATTATCTATGATGTAATGAATGTTTAAAGGTCTCGTACCTGGGAGTAAACTTTGATGCATATGTAAATTAAGTTTGAATTTTATATTATTGTTATTATTATTAGTTTTATTCAGCTTATAGAAATGGTATCGTGAAGCACCGAGTTCGGGTTTCAAGTACCCGAATTTGGGGGCGTCACATGGTGCATTAGTAGTCCTCACTATTCTGTGAAATAGTGTGATAATAAATGTAATGAGGACCCCCATTGAGTTTTTATATTGTCTAGATGACAATATTTGTATTAAAACTCACAGCATATGTTAGTCGTATTTTACACGACTGTTGTATAATTAAGTTGTATTTGAATTTTGTACCATGTATTTGGCGACTCAGAATAGGTGATGTATACCTATTTTGGGGGCGTCATAGTTGGTATCAAAGCTTAGGGATATGATCCCTGGCTAAGATGTGAGACTAGAACTGGGAGGGGAGAGACGGGGAATTCCTTTGCTAGTATGACCTACCTAAGTTTATTTGGTATTTAATTGGTCGGTCAGAGAATAGGGATAATATGTGATATGATAACTAATCCTTGTTTTGTGGCAGTATCTGAAAATGACATCCGAGAACGTTGAGAATAGCAATGGAGCACAAGAGACAGTTAAGTCTCCACATATCAATAATCAGGATAATGTGCATCAAGAAGGAGACAATCCTCATGCAAACAACAACACTGATGAATTGATGAATGATGGAATGTTCAGAGGCTTTATGCAATTCATGCAACATCAGGCAAGAGCGGCTCCTGTCCAAAATGTAGGTGGAAACACTGGAAACTCTCAGACGGTCACCGCTAAATAGTTCAAGGAGTTGGGACCACCGGAGTTTATTGGAGAGCCAAAACCACTTAAGGCAGAAGCATGGATAAAGCAGATCACCAAGATATTTGATGTCTCGGGATGCTCCGAGGAGCAAAAGGTTCCCTTTGCCACCTTTATGTTGCGAGGAGAGGTAGATTACTGGTGGGAATCGGTAAAGCGTACTCAACCTGCCGCACTGAAGATGTCTTGGGAGAAGTTCCAAGAACTATTCAACGACAAGTACTTTCCCGAAAGTATTCGTCACATAAAAGAGGTAGAGTTTGTTGGGCTTCGGCACAGAAACGCACAGCGAAAATTAAAATTTTAAAGCAATTTCCGAAACCCTAAAATAGGATCCATGCGAAAAATCAATTAATTCAGAGGTTTAAAGATTATACCAGATATAAACAAAAACGAGAATCAAACCAGGGGGTCTCCCTCACAAGTGGTCCGGTGACCGGCCAATGAAGGGGGTGGGCAAAGCTACCAAAAAAAAAATTTCGAACTACATTATGTATTGTAGAATTTTTCCATACGAATCTCTGAAACAGTTTCAGAATCTGAAACCGACTGCGCCTCGAATCTAAAACCGACTGCGCCTCGAATCTCCAACGCAATACAAACCGATTGCGCCTCTACGGTATCCACATTAACGCCGCATCTAAACCGTCGAACGATTCGCAATAAGAAGGACTTCACAGATTAGCCACCAAAAGGAATGGATTTTTGAACTGCTTTTTTCTCTAGTCTCTCTCTAAGAGCGGCTAGGGTTTTCAATTATGATATCTTACCCTAAGTAGTCGCTATATATCATATATATAGTAGTTAAAAGGAATTAATCAAAATCAAAACCTAATTTTATAAAATCCAAATTTATATATATATATCTCTTAATTAAGTCTTACTTAATTAATATACATATATACAAATTATCCTTTTAATTTAAATTCATGATTTAAATACTATTAATCATATTAATATATTTAAATCCTTGAAATTTAAATTAATTCCCTTTTAAATAACGTTCTATGTGTGTGACCCTATAGGTTATTATTACGTTGGCAATAATTTTAAAATCATATTATAAAATTATAAACAGTGAGCGGCATCTAGTAATGCATCACTGCTACCCAAGTAATAATAAGATCGATGATTCGATGCAACCTTTTGTGACCAATGTTTCAATGCAATTTAATCCTTTTAACCTTAATATCCTAGATTAAACTCGAGTCATGGAATGTGTCATACTCTTCATAATTTAATCTGAGTTTTCTTGATCAATGAGTAGACTATATGAAACAAATCACTATTTGATAATGGCCATGCATTTCATAGTCCTACTCAATCAAGAGGCCTATGGATATCACCCATAATATATAGGATGGTTAAATTCCATCTAGATCACTCATATTTCTCACACGATTAATGATGAACCCAATAATCACCTTTATAGTCCACCCTATTAAAGGTGACATTTGATGATATCAAAGTACATAAATTCTCGTGTAGTAATATAGCGATTTTCGGTCTGGAGGACCATTACATCATTGTCACTATGAGAATTGCTAATGACACTTCGCATAATGCTCCATATAGAATTCTCATGGTGGGTGCATCGAAGACATCGTTTCAACATGTACCTATGCATTGACTTAATATCTCATATATTTATGACCAATGAGATTTGGTCATCATCAATCCACAAACTAGTCTCAATGCATCATTGTTGTCCCATCAACAATGATACTCGATTAAAGGACATTTAAGAACACCGATACTAATGGTAATATATAATCTCATGTTCAAGTCACATACTTGAAACTATATAATTTGTATCACTATTCTAAGGAATTTTATTATGTTAACAATTATATTACGCAGATAAATAAAACCATAATAAAATCATATATTTATTCAATCAAATATAATATCAAAACGTTAAGCAATTATATCAAATAATTGGCCTCGGGGCATAAACTCTAACAGATCTCCCACTTGCACTAGAGCCAATCACCCATGTATCTAATACCCATAGAACTAGTGTGACTGTCGTGCTTCCGTCTGCTGACAAAGCCTTGAGTTAGTGGATCCGCAACATTATCATCTGTTGGCACTCTTTCTATATGTACATCTCCTCTATCAATGATTTCACGGATGAGATGGTACTTTAAGTATATGCTTGGATCGTTGGTGAGATCCGGGTTCCTTAGCTTTGTGCAATGGCTCCATTATTATCAAGATATAAACAACCGGATCAACAATGGTTGGAACAACACCAAGTTCGGTGATGAACTTTTTAATCCATCTGACCTCCTTGGTTTGCACTAGAAGCGACAATATACTCACCTCCGTTGTAGAATCACTCATCGCCTCTTGCTTGAACTTTTCCATTAACAAACACCACCATTAAGGCAAAACACAAAACTGACCGAGACTTATAGTCATCATTGTTAGTCCGAAACTAGCATCCGTGTAACCCTTTATCGCTAGTTCGTCTTCACCTCCATATACCAAGAATGAATCCTTAGTCCTTTTCGGTACTTGAGGATATTCTTGATCGTTGTCGATGACCTTCACCGGATTCGATAGTATCTTCGTCATGCTCAAAGCATACTGAGACATCCGAGACGAGTACATATCATTGCATACATGATAGATCCAATTCTTCGAAGCATAAGGGAACTTTCTCACACGCTCCTCATCATCTTGTGATTTAGTACATTGGGCCTTAGAGATCTTTACACCATGAGTCACGGGTAAGTTTCCTCTTTTCGCCTCTTGCATGTGAACCGTTTCAACACTTTATCAATATATGTACTTTGACTTAAGTAGAGCATTTTTTCTTGATCTATCTCTATAGATCTTGATACCTAAAATGTAAAAAAGATCGCCCAAATCTTTCATGGAGGAACATTTTCCTAACCATGTTTTTACAAACTGTAAGGAAGGAATGTCATTCCCAATAATTAATATGTCATCAACATATAATACTAGGAATACAATGTGACTCCCACTAACCTTCTTATAAACACAAGGTTCATCTTCATTTTAATAAATCCAAATTCTTTGACTGCTTCATCAAATCGAAGATTCCAACTCTGAGGGGCTTGCTTCAATCCATAAATGGATCGCTGCAGCTTACATACCTTTCCAACATCCTTTGGAGTGATAAAACCCTCAGGTTGTGTCATATACACATCCTCAAGGAGATTTCCGTTAAGGAAAGCAGTTTTGACATCCATCTGCCAGATTTCGTAATCATAAAAAGCTGCAATAGCAAGTAAGATCTTGATGGATTTAACCATTGCCACTGGAGAGAAGGTTTCATCATAGTCAACACCTTGAATTTGTTTGAAACCTTTTGCTACCAGTCGGCCTTTATAGGTTTGTACATTACCATCCATGTCGGTTTTCTTCTTGAAAACCCACTTGCACCCGATTGGTTTTATTTCTTGGTGGATCAACTAGAGTCCATACTTGGTTAGTATACATGGAGTCCATCTCGCATTTCATGGCTTCAAGCCATTTCTCGAATCTGGTCCATTCATCGCTTCTTGGAAGGAAGCAGCTCATCTTGATCTATGAGCATCACATCGCTGCTTTGAGTCACAAGATATCCATAATATCTCTCGTGCTCTTGGCGTGTCCTACCAGATCTATGAATGACTTGTGTAATTTGAGCAGTTCACTTTCCACAATTTCTTGTGGTTTCCGCTTTCATGTTCCAACTCAGTTCAATGATATTTTGTGGTTCTCGAATTTCTTGAGTTCTACTTTCCTCCCACTGTTTCCTTTAGAGACAAATTCTCTTTCTAGAAAATATACCGAGAGCAACAACCACTTTGTTCTCGGAAGGTTTGTAGAAATAATACCCTTTTGTTTCTTTTGGGTATCCCACAAAATTACATTTGTCGATTTGGGTCCGAGCTTGTCGTAATTCAGACGTTTTATTTAACGCCTCAACCCCAAATCTTCATGAACGACATACTAGGGCGCTTCCAGTCAACATTTCATATGGTGTCTTCTTGAAGCTGTCTTTGTAGGAACACGGTTAAGTGTGAATGCAAAATTGCTCTAGGGCATGACCCCGTAAGCTTATTGGAAGATCTTCATTACTCATCATTGATCGTACCATGTCCAACAAGGTTCGATTCCTCCTCTCAGATACACCATTCCATTGCGGTGTTCCAGGTGGAGTGAGCTGTGATATAATACCACACTCCTTTAGAAGGTCATCAAAGTCTTGGCTTAAGTATTCACCTCCTCGATCGGATCGAAGGGCTTTTATGCTTTTGCCAAATTGGTTTTGAACTTCATTCTTGAATTCTTAAACTTTTCAAAGGATTCGGATTTGTGTCTCATAAGATACACATATCCATATCTACTAAAGTCAATGATAAATGTAATGAAGTAATAAAACCTACCTCTTGTTAACGAACTCATGGGTCCACATACATCACTATGTATAAGTCCCAATACATCGCTAGCCCGCTCAATCGTGTGTCGGTGAAAGGGCTTTAGTCATCTTGCCTAATAAACAAGACTCGCATTTCTCATATGATTCAAAATCAAATGAATCCAAGAACCCTCTTTATGGAGTTTGGATATGCGTTTCTCATTTATATGGCCTAAACGACAAAGGCTGCAGAGATATGTTGATTTGAATCATTTGATTTAAATCGTTTTGTATTTATGTTATAGATAGGCATTTCTAAATCAAGAATATAGAGACCGTTAAACAATTGTATGCAACACCATAACAAATATCATTTAAGTAAAACAAACAACGATTGTTCTTTATTATAAATGAAAACCTTTCTTGTCAAACAAGAAAGCGAAATAATGTTTTTGCTTATAGCGAGCACAAAATAACAATCTTCTAATTCTAAAACTAGCCCGGTGGGCAAAGATAAATGATAAGTTCCTACGGCCAAAGTGCAACAACTTTTGCTCTATTTCCAACTCGTAGGTCAACCTCTCCTTTCGCTTAAAGTTCTACTCTTCTTGAGTCCCTCGCACATTAACACAAATGTGAGAACCACATCCAAAGATCCAATACCCATGATGTAGAAGTAGATAAGTTGACTTCTATAACATATATACACGAATCGTAAGTCGTACTTCCTTTTCTTTTCTTCACTTCTTCCAGATAAGCATGGCGGTTCCTTTTCCGGTGTCCGGGTTTTCCATGTAGTGACATTCACCTTCTTTAGCCACCCCACCTTTAGGTTTTAAAGCTCTGTTTGGTTTTGGAATTGGGTTTGGCAAAAGATTTAGATCCTATCTTCTTCTTTCCTTTCCATTTCCCTTAGCATTCCCTTTTGCACCATCATTATGGGGAGCGGGTCTCGCCTTTTCATGTTGTTCTCAGCGGTTCTTAACATGCTCAACAACTCAAGAAGGGGTTTCTCAATTTCATTCATAAGATAGTTCATAACAAATTGAGAGTAGTCATTGTTCAAAGATTGCAAAACAAGGTCGATTTGGGCTTAGGAGTGATTGGAAAACCTAACCTATCAAGGTACTCAATATACCCAATCATTTTCAACACATGTGGACCAACCGGATCACGTTCACCCATTTTGCAGTTGATACAACGCCTTGCTTGTATCATACCTCTCTGTCGAGCATGTCCTTGAACAATTTCTTGAGATGCTCGATCATCTCATAAGCATCCATCAACTCATGTTGCTTCCAAGCTCGGCGTTCATGGTTGCTAGCATGACACAACTCACATCCAGAGCATCATCTTGATGCTTCTTGTAAGCATTATGTTCCATGACGTAGTGCGGTGGATACCGGTGTGCCGCAGAATGGGCCCATCAAGGACATATAGCTTACGCTCTTGTTTGAGGACAATCCTCAAGTTCCTATGCCACCAAGGAAATTAATTCCACTTAGCTTGTCCTTTTCAAGGGTGATCGTAATGAAAGACTATTTGTGTTGTTGTTGTTTGCCATTTGATATCTACAATTTATAAGTGCAACAATAATAAGTCAAATTACTGAGTTGATATTATTTAATTGATAATAGTACATTCAAAATATACCTCCCACTATTTTATTCAAATTAATAGCCCTCACCATTAATTGAAAAGCATTTTCTATTAAATCTTTCTAGTGAGCCAAGATCCATATTTCATTATGCCTTAAGTTAGCTTTGGCTATTCTCTCAAAACATAATTATTTAGGTAGACAACCCTTTGTCAATTATATCATATATAACTCTGGATAGTTTGGTAAACAACATTTGTTTCTAGTCCATCTAATGGTACCAACCAAACTCTATGCCTCTAAGTCCACAATCTTATTGAGATAACTTAGTTAAGTCGGGCCCAATGATTTTAATAGTTTGGATATCACAATTATCCTATCGCATCTTACCTAGATAAATAGGGTACTTTGCTTTGGCAAACCTACATCTATTGATCAAGGTCTTGATGAGTGTTATTCATTGGAAGGCATCTGATTTAGACTTAATAATTTAATGAGGGATTTTATTAATTTAGATCTCACCAATTTTAATCTTGTTAAGCATGTACATTATTAATCATATCATATCACATACAAGCATAAATAAAGTGCAAAATTAAATGTGTCATGATTATGGCCCAATCCATCGTCAATCTTTTCAAGCTAATAAAAGATTGAAGGTCAATCTAAGGTGGTAAAAGATCTTAAAATAAATAACTTCCTTGGATCTTCCTCTAGCATGCGCCTCCTCTCCATCATCATCTTTCCATTGTGTTCTCCATCTTGACATCTTCATCAATTACAAATTATTACATGACATAAAGAAACCACGAGTTACATTCGAGGGGATTTAGATGAGAAGAGAATATTACATTAGAATTTATAGAAAGGCACGACATGCAAGCCGTATTTCAAAACCAAAAACCACTAACCTATGGGTCAAAAGGCCATAACTGTGCACTATGCATATCACAATAAGCACATAACAATTTATATATAATTAAAGAAAACTATATATAAAATATAGGGGACACGACCATCAAATGCGCTTCTGACGGGGGGTCAAGGGGGTCTCCCTGGCGGTGGTCCCGGTGACCGGTCAATGAATGGCTCGGGTGGGCGCTTCGAAAAAAAAATTTCGAGCTACATTATGTATTGTAGAATTTTTCCATACGAATCTCTGAAACAGTTTCAGAATCTGAAACCGATCATTGCGCCAAATCCAACGCATAATACAAACCGATTGCGCCTCTCTACAGTATCCATCCATTTAACGCCGCTTCGAACCGTCGAACGATTCTGCAATAAGAAGGACTTGCGGTACTAGCCACCAAAAGGAATGGATTTTTGAAACTGTTTTCTCTCTAGTCTCTCTCTAAGAGCGGCTAGGGTTTTTCAATTATGATATCTTACCCTAAGTAGCTGCTATATATCATATATATAGTAGTTAAAAGGAATTAATCAAAATCAAAACCTAATTTTATAAAATCCGAATTTATATATATATATATCTCTTAATTAAGTCTTACTTAATTAATATACATATATACAAATTATCCTTTTAATTTAAATTCGTGATTTAAATACTATTAATCATATTAATATATTTAAATCCTTAAAATTTAAATTAATTCCCTTTTAAATAACGTTCTATGTGTGTGACCCTATAGGTTATTATTACGTTGGCAATAATTTTAAAATCATATTATAAAATTATAAACAGTGAGCGGCATCTAGTAATGCATCACTGCTACCCAAGTAATAATAAGATCGATGATTCGATGCAACCTTTTGTGACCAATGTTTCAATGAAATTTAATCCTTTTAACCTTAATATCCTAGATTAAACTCGAGTCATGGAATGTGTCATACTCTTCATAATTTAATCTGAGTTTCTTGATCAATGAGTAGACTATATGAAACAAATCACTATTTGAGCATGGCCATGCATTTCATAGTCCTACTCAATCAAGAGGCCTATGGATATCACCCATAATATATAGGATGGTTAAATTCCATCTAGATCACTCATATTTCTCACACGATTAATGATGAACCCAATAATCACCTTTATAGTCCACCCTATTAAAGGTGACATTTGATGATATCAAAGTACATAAATTCTCGTGTAGTAATATAGCGATTTCGTGTCGGGAGGACCATTACATCATTGTCACTATGAGAATTGCTAATGACACTTCGCATAATGCTCCATATAGAATTCTCATGGTGGGTCCATCCAAAGACATCGTTTCTCTAACATGTACCTATGCATTGACTTAATATCTCATATATTTATGACCAATGAGATTTGGTCATCGATCAATCCACAAACTAGTCTCAATGCATCATTGTTGTCCCATCAACAATGATACTCGACTAAGGACATTTAAGAACACTGATACTAATGGTAATATATAATCTCATGTTCAAGTCACATACTTGAAACTATATAATTTGTATCACTATTCTAAGGAATTTTATTATGTTAACAATTATATTATGCAGTAAATAAAACCATAATAAAATCATATATTTATTCAATCAAATATAATATCAAAACGTTAAGCAATTATATCAAATAATTGGCCTCTAGGGCATAAACTCTAACAGAGTTCATCAAGTTAGAGCAGAACAATATGACCGTGTCACAGTACGAAGCTAAGTTTGCTGAGTTATCCCGGTTTGCGTCTCACTTGGTTGATAATGAGGAGAGAATGACGCAAATGTTTTTAAGAGGTTTGAAACCGGAGATACGTCAATATCTTATTTCTCATAAACTGTGTTTGTATTCAAATGCTGTAAATAGGGCTCAGTTATTGGAGCACGATAACGAGTCAACGCAACCAAGAGAAAGCAGCCGGCAGAATAAAAATACCAGTGGTAACGGTCATCGAAGCGGTGACAACAAACATGGAGGGAATCAACATGCCAGAAATGGTAACCACTTCGGTGGTAATCATGGCCAAGACAATAAGAATGGACATTTCAAGAAGAGGAGATTCAACAATGATGGAAAGACGTCAAAGATCAAATTTTAGTGGTTAAAGAAGGAGAACGACCACCTATCATATGCTTCAAATGCGGAGGGGAGGGACATATCAGTCCAAACTGTGCGATGACATCCAAAGCGTGTTATAATTGTGGAAGAGAAGGTCACCTAGCCCAATTTTGTCATGCACCAAAGACAAGTCCAGTTGGAACGGTGACACAAAATACCGTCCCAGACAAGTCAAAACCAGTAGTTCAAGGGAGAGAGTTTGTTGTGACCTCCCAGAAAGCAAGGAACCCGAACGAGGTCATCACGGGTAAGCTTATCATAAACTCTAGCAAAGTCTATACCTTATTTGATACCGGTTCTACCCATTCTTTTATTTCTCCTACTTGCGCTCAACGATTAAATTTGACTCCGGAGAAATTAGACTTTGACTTATCTGTGGAAACTCCGTTGGGAGAAACCTTCATTACATCCACTGTTTATAAGTCTTGTTTGGTTCAAATCAGTACCCACACATTACATGTCGATCTTATTTCATTGAAAATACTTACATTTGATGTGATTCTAGGGATTGATTGGTTAACTACTCATCATGCTAAAATTGATTATTTTCGTAAGGTTGTTAGCTTGCATATTCCTAATCAACCTATTATGCGAATTCAAGCGACCAAACCATTAAAATCAATCACGGTCATCTCAAGCCATAAAGCTATTCGTTTATTGAAAAACGGATGTCAAGCTTTCTTAGCTTGCGTCACAGATTTAAACAAAAATACGTCAAATTTGAATGATATTTCTATTGTTAATAATTTTCCTGACGTATTCCCTGAAGAACTTCCTGGCCTACCCCCAGAGCATGAAATTAAATTTTGTATCGACCTGGAACCCGGTACAAAACCCATTTCCAAAGCCCCATATCGAATGGCTCCTATTGAACTTCAGGAGTTAAAGACCCAATTATTGGAATTGTTAGACATTGGTTTCATTCGTTCTAGTACGTCTCCTTGGGGTGCTTCTATTTTATTCGTGAAGAAGAAAGATGGAAGTATGCGACTTTGTATTGATTATCGGGAGTTGAATCATGTCACCATCAAAAATAGGTACCCGTTGCCTCGCATTGATGACCTGTTTGACCAGTTACAAGGAGCACAATTCTTTTCAAAGATCGATCTTCGTTCTGCATATCATCAACTGAAGGTTATAACTGAGGATATTCCAAAGACTGCCTTCAGAACTCGGTACGGGCATTATGAATTCTTAATCATGTCTTTTGGATTGACTAATGCTCCTGCTGCCTTCATGGAAATGATGAACCGAGTATTCAAGGAATATTTGGATCACTTTGTGGTCGTCTTTATTGATGACATCCTCATATATTCCAAAAGCCGTAAAGATCATGAGCGACACTTGAGGCTGATACTCCAAAAGCTTCGTGAAAACAAGCTTTATGCCAAGTTGAAGAAATATGAGTTCTGGCTTGAGGATGTAGCATTCCTTGGGCACGTAGTATCAAGTCATGGAATATCATTGACCTAAGCAAAGATTGAAGCTATTCAAAGCTGGGAGCAACCTAAATCAGTGACCGAAGTACGTAGCTTTCTCAGATTAGCTGGTTATTATCAAAGATTCATGGAAGGGTTTTCTCGAATCGCTACTCCATTAACTCAAATTGACTCGGAAAAGATACAAAGTTTGATTGGAGCGAAGAATGTGAGAAGATTTTCAAGAACTCAGAGAGGAGACTCATTTCAAAGACTTATTCGACGGCAATACCATCCGGCTCGGAGGGATTTGTCATCTCAAATGATGCTTGGGCAAAGGGTTGGGATGTGTTCTCATGCAACATGGGAAAGTCATAGCCTATACCTCAAGACAACTCAAAGAATATGAGAGGAAATATCCTACTCATGATCTAGAGTTGGCAGCTGTTGTCTTCGCCCTTAAAATTTGGAGGCATTACTTGTATAGGGAGAAAATGGAGATCTTTACGGATCATAAAAGCCTCAAATATTTCTTCACTCAAAAGGAACTCAATATGCGACAACGACGTTGGCTTGAACTTTTGAAATATTATGATCATACCATCCAATACCATCTTGGAAAAGCGAACATAGTAGCTGACGTATTGAGTAGAAGATCATATGCAAGTACGAGTGCGATATTGTCAACGCAAAGGCCCATTTTGTGTGACTTTCAAAGGATGGAGATAGAGTTAAATACTCCAGGGACCCATGTGATGATGGCAAATATACGAGTAGAACCGACTTTAATTGATAAAGTTAAAGCTGCTCAAGCTACAAACCTGGAGCTGATGCGTATGAGGAAGAAAGTGCAAGAAGGTGCTATGCCAGAAGTAAGAATCGATGAAGAAGGAATACTTCGAGTCAACTCTAGACTTTGTGTTCCTAACGACCCTGATTTAAAGTATAAAATCATGATGGAGGCGCACAATACACCGTTTGCAATCCATCCTGGGAGTACCAAAATGTATCATGATCTTCGACATACATTTTGGTGGGGCAATATGAAGAGAGAGATAGTGATGTTTATCTCAAGGTGTCTAATGTGTCAACGAGTCAAGGCAGAGCATCAAGTACAAAAGGGTCCATTAAAACCACTTGAAATTCCAGAATGGAAGTGGGAGCACATTACCATGGATTTCGTTATTGGTCTTCCCAAGGTTTCTCAAGGCATAGATGCAATTTGGGTCATTGTTGATAGATTGACCAAATCTGCTCACTTCTTACCTATACGAAAAATTTATACACTTGAACGTCTTGCTCGTATGTACATAAACGAGGTTGTAAGATTGCATGGTATGCCAGTATCCATAGTTTATGATCGAGACCCAATATTCACTTCATGATTTTGGGTTAGTTTGCATAAAGCTATGGGCACAGATTTACGATTTAGCTCGGCATATCATCCTCAGACGGACGAATAGTTGGAGAGGACTATTCAAACTCTTGAAGATCTATTAAGACTCTGTGTCCTTGACTTCAAGGGAAGTTAGGACAAGTTCTTACCATTGGTGGAGTTTTCCTACAACAACAGTTATCAAGCAAGTATTGGCATGGCTCCATTTGAGGCGTTGTATGGAAGAAAGTGTCGTTCTCCAGTATGTTGGGATAAGGTGGGTGAAGCAATGTTGTTGGGACCAGAGTTGGTACGTATGACTATGGAAAAGATTCAAACGATCTGACAACGTATAAAAACCTCACAAGATCGACAAAAGAGTTATGTTGATCTTCATCGAAAGGACATGGAATTCGATATAGGAGATCATGTGTTGTTACGTGTTGCTCCATGGAAAGGAGTTACGAGATTTGGAAAGAGAGGAGAGCTCAATCCTCGATTCATTGGCCCATTTTTAATCCTCAATCGAGTAGGAACTGTGGCCTATAGACTCGCTTTACCGCCAAGTATGTCTCGTGTTCATAACGTTTTTCAGATATCCATGTTACATAAATATGTGGAAGACCCGAACCACATTATTGAGTTAGAACCGGACGAAATAGCGGAAGATTTGACGTATGAAGAGGTTCCTGTTCAAATCTTGGATAAGAAGGAACATATTCTACGCTCCAAGGTTATACCTCAAGTCAAAGTTTTGTGGAGAAACCACGATGTTGAGGAAATGACCTGGGAGTTAGAATCTGAAATAAAAACAAGGTATCCTTACCTCTTCGACATACCAGGTACGTACCCTAATTTTGAGGGCGAAATTTCATAAGAAGGGGAGGTTGTAAGACCCCAACTTTTATAAATAAAGATGAATTTTCTATAAATATCATTTTTGAATATTATGGAATGAATTTGATATAATATTATAGTTGTGGGTAATATTTATAAATTTTGCAAAGTATGCAAGTTGTTATATAATATTCGATTGGTCGGGGAATATTCGTTTTAACAGGAAATATTCGTACAAGGGCATAATCATTGGTGGACCTCACAACGGAATTATTGTCGAATTGAAAAAACGACAAAAATACTTTATAAAAATAACGGCGGAAGTTTTACCGTTAACTGTTGAAACACCCGGTGTTAAAAGTACAATGAATGCTGGCGTGGCACAAGATATCACGGTATTGATTATTGATGCTTACGTGAGAAGTCACTAAGTTTTTTTTAATTATTGCTACAGTAATTGCTGCATAGTATCTCACGTTATTTGATTCAATTATTGTCAATATTTTATATATTATTAAATCAATAATTGAGATGACAAAGTTATTAATCTTATTATTTGCAATATTAACGATGTCTAGAAGTTCTGTCAAGGAGAGGTTTGGTCACCTAATTGCGCGCCAATGGGGAGAAATCCTTATTGGAAAGCCCCCTCTTTCCTGGAAATGACCTGGTCGATTAATAGTGTGAATTATAATAATGATGATGTGTTTTGTTTTATTAGTATTATTAATGTAATAAAACAGAATACTTTTATAAAGTTATTCGTTTTATTAGACTATGAATAAAATATATAATATTCTATTATGCATAGTGTTTTGCATAGTAAAATCTTTTTATATAAAACAGAATACTTTTATAAAGTTATTTGTTTTATTACACAATAATTAGAATATATTATATTTTATTATGCATAGTGTTGTATAGTGCCTGCATAGTGTTTTGCATAGTAAAATCTTTTTATATAAAATAGAATACTTTTATAAAGTTATTTGTTTCATTAGATTTTAAATAAAATATATATATATATATATATATATATTTAGAATATATTATATTTTATTGCATAGTGCAACATAGTATCCTTTCTATTTTCCTATAAATAGGATGCTTAGTTAGAATTGAAAACCACACCAGAAGTTCAGAGAATTATTCTATAATCTTGAGCGTATTTCTTTAGAGTTTTAAGAAGGTTTGAGCGTAGTGCAAGTTTTCTTCAAGAATATCCTCGCCCTATCAGTCGGAATACTCTTCTTTTATGGTAAGGGATATTATTTGTTGTACTCGTAAGGGGTATTATTTCTTTCTTATTCATGAAGAGAACTTCTGTTATTCCATTCTTTATTATTCTATTGGAATAACATGTACACGTGGGCTACCCTATACTTGGTAAAATTCTTCTGTTATTCCATTCTTTATCATTATGTTGGAATAACCTGTCTATGCAAAGTATTGCATACATGGTGAAATTCTTCTGTTATTTCATTCTTTATTATTCTGTTGGAACATCATGTCTGTGCGTTTACACATGACCTGGTTCTGTTGTTTATTATTCTGTTGGAATATCCTGTCTGTGTTTACGCATGTCCTGGTTCCCTTATTTATTATTCTGTTGGAATATCACATGCGTGTGATTATACGCATGACACCGTTCCGTTATTTATTATTCTATTGGAATAACCTGTCTGTGCGGTCTATCGCATGCGTGGTGATTTATTTTGTTATTCCATTCTTTATTATACTCAGTTGGTTATAGTTTTGACTTCTATACTCCATGAAATTAGTGGAATATCATTGATATTTGCGCTTCATCTAGTATCTTTTCATAGAAATATTCTTCTGAGCATTCTTGAGTGTTACTCTACAAAGAAGTATCATGTTGACAATTTGGACATTATTAGTTCCTGAATAAATTAATTCTTGAACTTGTTTTATTGAATTCTTATATCATTGTCATCATCCTCATGTTTATATTATGTTGAAAGTCATATGTGGCCTGTAGTGCATAGATGGGCTTGGTATGATTATGAACAGGGATTATTCGGTGTAATCATGACCATAATGTTACAAATGATGTGGAAAAAGTCCTCATTGGCCCGTAGTGCATTGATGGACAATTGTTGGCATGATCATGACCATTGATGAATACACGAATATTCTTGGCACGTAGTGCATGGATAATTTGTGGTCGTGATACTAATGAATATCCTTGGCCGTAGTGCAGGGATAATGTGGATTATTTATTGTTTGAGTCTCGTGATAAAAGTAATGAAAAACCTTTTAAATCATAGAAGATAGTAGATTTTATTCTCTACTTGACTCTTCTAATGGATTACTTGTTCCGCCGCAGTTAAACTTGATGTTTGTTATATTTTATCAGTTTAACACTGTTGAAGGCTAATGATAATTTATTCTGCATTATCTTAGTCATAATATTTCTTACTGGGCTAGTTGAGCTCACCCTTATGCTTTCATTGTTCTCTTGTGAAATGAGAACATAAAGCGAGGGGACTAGTCGGGGAACAGAGTGATGGTCCTAGATGGTGCATTAGTAGTCCTCACTATTCTGTGAAATAGTGTGATAATAAATGTAAATTGAGTTTGTATATTGTCTAGATGACAATATTTGTATTAAAACTCACAGCATATGTTAATCGTATTTTACACAACTATTGTATAATTAAGTTGTATTTGAATTTTGTACCATATATTTGGCTACTCAGAATAGGTGATGTATACCTATTTTGGGGGCTTCACATTATCGCCAAAACTGCATTCCTTGGAGTGATCACCAAGCTTGGTAGCTATTCCCATGATTGGGACTGAGACTGGATACCTCGGGGTTATCTCCGAGATTAATCAGTCTTCTCCGGTGTGTGTTCCGGTATTGTGTCTGCACGCCTCGGGGTTATCTCCAAGGTTAGAATTGTTACTCCCAGTGTGTGTTCTGGGGTGGATCTTGAACTCCCGGTAGTATCCGAAATGGATATGAACTGTCTTTCAGGGTTCCCTCTTGAAAGACGAATCTGTCCTCCTGCAATGTTAGTGACAGGTGTACAGAAAATTTCGAATGTCTACAGTTCCCATTAAGGTATCTTACCTAATGAGGAGTTCCAATTTCATAGGTGGAATGACACTATGGAGGTGGTGAGATAATTATAAATACAAGGCTTTATTCTGATTTTAAGGTACACACATTCATAATTATTATTTTTCAGCACTAGAGTTTTAAGTTTACATTGTTAACCTTATTCAGCATGTACTTATTCTCACATCGGAGCTATCCCCCGACAGTTGTTGGTCGTTTTACCGATCATTTCAACTAAATGATTGATTTTATACCTATATATTTAAACTATGAAATTAAATATGCCTAACTAACCGTAAGATAAGACTAGATAATGAAGACTTGAGATTACAATTTCACCTATTGAATCACTTAAATCAATACACTTCCTGTTTAGCCAAATTAATTATACTAGATTGTTAGTCGAGAACACGAAAGTGAAACATGGCCATCTCTCGATGTACCATACCCATATCATATATAATCCACAATTGATAGAATACACCTGAACACCCAC
This sequence comes from Panax ginseng, assembly GCA_020205605.1. Lineage (NCBI taxonomy): Eukaryota > Viridiplantae > Streptophyta > Magnoliopsida > Apiales > Araliaceae > Panax > Panax ginseng. The sequence goes on along the minus strand of CM035142.1, from coordinate 42,060,552 downwards.
ATTACCTAAACCACTATATGTCTATGTGATTTAAAAATAATTAGGGTTTAAGCCCAAGTCCTCAATTGACTACGAGTGGTGCTTCGGTATATGTCTATCCTAAGCACAAATCACACATCCCATCACCATGTAGAACATACGAACACAAGCTATCAAGATCAGATCTAAATCCATACTTCGTCTTTCAAGTTCATATGGATTATCATAGTAATTGCCAATCAACTAAGCAAATAAGCATGAATCTTAATAGAAAATCCCATAACAATCAATAAGGCTAACAATGAAGTATATCAAAATAAACTAGGCAATAGATTCCATTGCAATCCCAAAATAGAGTTTAACTCATGGATAAATTAAATCCATCATCCACAAATTGAATAAACATAATAAGAATACAAATAGGAATCAAAGAGAGGATAAGAGTAGAAAGTTGAAGTCCAAATATATTCTCCTGCTCCAAGTTTGAATCTTTAATGCTATCCACTTACTTCAAATCTTCAGATCTAATCCGATCTAGAAAATAGCTACTAAATCTATTCTAATCTAATATAGAAAATGAAAGAGAAAAGACCAATCCTAAAACTAGGTGACCCCTCAAGGTGACATACGAATATAAGTCTAATTATATATGAGTCTAGTTCGTATGCCCCTTATCCAAGCAATAATCATATTGGACAACTTAATTAAAAGTCAGCCTGCAGGAATAGACCAGCGCAAGGGAGTTCCATCATCAAGCCATCATAATTAGCTCCATTTACACTAAGGGAGTTCCCATTTATGAAGCTACAAAAGAAAGCAGAAATGCATAAAAAGTTATATAATAAAATGAGTTTAAACAACAACTTAAGTTAGTTTATATCTAAATAAGTGGTTGTAAAACCACTTATCAAATACACCCAAACTTAAACTGTGACGCCCCTAAAATAGGTATACATCACCCATTCTGAGTCGCCAAATACATGGTACAGAAACAAATATAAATTCATTAAACAATTATCGTGCAAAATACGACAACACATATACTGTGAGTTTAAATACAAATATTGTTTAATAGACAGTATTCAAACTAAAAAGGAGTCCTCATTACAATTATTGATACACTATTTTACAAAAATAGTGAGGACTGCTAAAACAACTTTCTAGAACCATGACTCCATACCTCGGCTAGTTCCTTCTAAATTCTCACCTCCTGAGAAGAAAAATGGAACAAAAAGGAAAAGAGTGAGCTCAACTAGCCCAGTAAAGAATATTATGACTAAGATAATGAACAACAATTTATCGTTAGCCTTCAATAAATCAGATAAAATATAATGGACAACCAGTTTTAGATCAATATTCGGAGCGAAATAACAATTCATTAGAAGAGTTAAGTAGAGAATGAAGTCTACTATATTCTATGATTTAAAGTTCATCATCAATATTTTATCCCTGTAACTGTTGCCTCTTTTTTAGTTCTAACAAAAGAGCTCTAACTCATGCAAGCATACATGTGTCAACAAGTAATACAGAGTAAGTAAAGTATCAATCCCACAGAGAAAGTTGTCTAATTTAAATCACTATGCATCAATTAAATCACTATATTTATATGCTCAAACTAATGAATACGATTGGTAAATTACTCTAATCGCAAATAACGACTAAAACAAGAATAAAGATGTAATAAATCAAATCCGAAAGTAATGGGATCCTAACTTCATTTAATATTTCATCTAATCACTATTATCATGCAAGAATTGTTCACATATCACAGGAAAGTAGCCAAGAGCACTAATAGAGTCATACCCATTTTTCAATGTACTATGACCTACTTACACAGCATCCACAATCGATAGACTCCATGTAATCATCAATATAACCAAAATCACTATATGTCTATGTGAAATTGCAACCATATTGAATTTAAGCACAATCCCTTATTCTAACTCATACGGTGAAACAGTATATGTCTATCTGGTTCACGAAACACAAGCCATACAAAACAGCCCCATATACGTATGCTATCATGATTAGAATCCATACTTGCATGTTCATTGTCAATTCCATACAAGTACTGAAAACGAATGGTGATCAAGCATTCATACATGCAAAACAACCATGATAGAAAATCCCATATGATATGTAAAACAGTCCAGCATTCAAGCATATAACTAAACTACATATTAAAATTCGTTAATATCCCATAATGGAGTTTAGTTCATTATTGAACCAAAAGCCATTATGGGATCAAAGCTAAACATGGCTAATAAGAAAACAATTGAAAGATGAAGGATAGAAACGATCAAACCCAATTGCTAATTATAATCCACTAGTAACGTTAAAACCCTCATATAAATCCAGTAAAATACTAATAATTATCACAATGATAGAAAATCCCAAGAAGAATAAGAAAAGTTAGAGTTTAGGCTTCGTTCTCCGTTGGAATCTCTCTTAGAGTGTAAACCCTAGTTACAATATGAAAATACTTAAAACTGAATAATGATACGTCTAACACCAGTCAAAATTCATTTTTAATTAATTACAACCCTTAAAATTAGAAATTAAAATAAACAGCTCAACAGCAATCAGGCATCGCGCGCGGCCACGAGCCCCTCCTTTACAATTCTCGCGCGGGCACATAACTTGCAGTGTGCATTGTCTGTCCAGCCGGGTGCTCGCGCGGGCGAGCGTCCTCAAGCTTATTCTGTCATGCGGCCACGCGGCTTCTGCAACTCTGGTTCTCCTGCTGCACTGATCTGTTCTGCAGTTCATTCTTTTATCCATCCATGCTTAGTCTCCTGCTCCAATTGATCCTCACACCATGCGTCTATAGCCTCATGCCATTTACATCACCAAATTATGTCATATCCTGCACTTTTACACCAAAGGAGTTTTAAGTACATGCAATGCAAAATATCATGAAATGCAACTAAAAACACATTAAAATGTACTTGAGATGGGCACAGTTTGCGTGAATTGCTATCCAATAAGTATGTATAAAACCCACTTATCAAATACCCCCAAACTTGAACTGTTGCTTGCCCTCAAGCAATACATACTAATGAACAATGAAAATGCAGCTATATTACTATACAACTAAATTTTGATGCAACTAATCTCACATTGTTCCAGCTATCACAGAAAGTCCAAAAGGCCTCAGCGAATTTTTCCAAATTCAAGAATACAGATTCAAACCAAACTGTAGGCATAATGTCGTACACTCAGATAATTCATAAATGCTATAGATATGTTGTGTGTGTGTTATGTTCACCAAAACTTGATTTCAGTAAAGAATACACATACTAAATTGCTCAAAATAGAAAATTATAGTTTAAAGCAAGACTCATGTATACATATCCAACGAAGACTATTCCAACATATCAAAACAAACTAAGGTTCAAAAATGGGCTTAACTACTTTATTTCTACTCACGAGGGTGATTTTTTGCTCTTTCCCGCGGTGTTTATTGCTATTTTTCTTTTCTTTTTTTTTCTTTTTTTTTTCACATGACTGTGCAATACCTCATTCCATTGGGCAAACACTGCTACCCCTTAGCGAGCTTTCAACTAACGACTCCTAGACCATGAAAGACCTTAGGGCTCTAGGTATTAAGACACCCCTACGGGCGTACTTACTCAAGTAGCTAGGGCCCCGAAATAAGACTAGTCACGTTATTGCTATTTTTGTTTTTTATATATAGCATACCCATGTTTTCCCAAAGTTTGAAAATCAATGTTTTACACAGTCTAAATTCACTTTCCACATATTTCCCTTTTTACAACTACATTTTCTATCGAGCAATGCAACACATAATTCTTATACCTACAAGTGTTTGTGAACACTACTGTGCAAATGACAAAGCATTTAAATGAGATTATGAATTGCATTGTGTAAAACATTATATCTCAGCTCATATTATCCAAAATACTCAAAAATCATTTAAAATTCACTATATCATCATTGGCTAGACAAAATTTCCATAAGGCTAGGCTTTGTGAGACATGCAAACTAAACATGAACATGCAAATAAACACGCAACTATATGCAAAAATAAACTATATGATGCAAAAATTAAACTAATCATGCAACTATACTACTACCCCAATACCCCCAAACTTATAATATTCAATGCCCCATTGAATGAAGGTAAAGGGTAACGAAAACTCCCCTAATGATCAGTGGTACCACCCTCCTCGGGTGGTGAATCTGGTGGTGGATATGGCACTGTTGTCCCGAACTGAGGCATCGTTCCTTGCTGCGCAAAAGCCTCGGCCAAGGCCCTTGTGAGTCCCGTCGCAAACATTCCGAAATTATCATACATGGCATCGACTTTTCGCTCCAACCTTTGGAGCTAGCGATCACCATGGGTAGCAGGTGCTTGCGTGGACGGGCCTGCTTCATCTGTCTGAGGGGGCTGCTGTGACGGCTCTGGGAAAGTAGGTTGAATGATAAAACCTAATCCTCACGAATGCGGTTCACCACCCGTCCAATCCTTGAACTTGGTAATACTATCATGAGTGATGTCGTGGCTCGGGTTCTGCAGCTGCTCGTTATTCCATTGGACCCCTTGTTGGGTACAGAGCATAGCTGCCACAGATGCATGCGGAATACTCCTAGTAGTTCACCCCCGCATATAACGTCGCATGTTTTGATGAATTAAATGGCCTACATCAATGAACTTGCCTTTGATGATGCCCCATAAAATAATAGCACGCTCAGTGGTTATTTCATGCTGGTGAGCTGACGGAACTAGCTTGGCATAGATAAACAGATTCCACACTTTGGCATATCGATTCAAGGCGGACGCTGGAAGATTTTGGCTCAGTTGTCCTTACCTTATAATTCCATTTGGTGCCCGGAATACACAATTCAGCAATCACTACTGCCAGATCCATTTTTAAATGTGCACTTTCTACCCAATTAGCAGACCCGGTGGGTGGTGCGTCATGTATGCTGAAAACTGCTCTGATCGCTGGAGGTCGAAAATCTACCTGCACTCCTCCAACCAGCGTTATCCCTCCTGCCATTTACTTAGCATTCGCGTAGAACTCTCGTAAAATCCCCATGGGAAAAGGCATAGGAGTTGCAGTCAAGCCAACCCAGCCTCTTTCTCGTATCATATACCATAGTTGGTCGTCTTGCTTCTCAGGTTGAAGTCCCCGTTCCTTCACAAAAGATTTGGCCACAATCCGATAATATTCTTGTTGAGCCTCCAAACTGATAAATTTCATGTGCTCCACGACATCCTCTTCTTGGTTATTGGAGGAAGATGCTGATGAGGAAGAGATGGAGATTGAGCGTACTCTTTTTGGACCCATGTGCAGATGATAGAGAGAATGCAGATGAATTACCTGATGAGCGTACCCCCAAACTTACCATTGTACAACCCAAGCAGAAACCCTAGACTTATGCCAGGGGAGAGCTTCATGGTTATGAACTTTGATGAGAGCTGACGAGTCTTATGATTATGGGAGAACAGAAGAATACACTTCTATTATGTCAATAGAGAGACTAAATAAACCATGACTCGGTTTTTTTTAAAACTTTAAAAATTTTTCCACGCTTTGATGTCGCATGACTACCGCCGCATAACCTTGCAATGGTTTTTTTCGGTAGTGGGCGTTAAAATGGCATCCTTGGTCTAAGATGTGTAAGGCTTGTGGCTGTGATCTTGTCTTTGTAGTCATTGTCTTGTCCGCGACCACCACCTTCTGCACTTCTTGAGTTTACTCCCAAACTGCTTAATAGTGAGATTTCACTTGAAGATACCTATTGCACACCATTTACCCGTATCAATGTGTGAACTCCGGAATAAGCATAAATGAACAAGTAGATTCTATACAATACTAAAACACTGTCCCATGCAGACTCTATTACACACTCACTTATGCTCAACATAGCCATCTATTAAGAATGAAATAAAGATGAACTAGCTAAATACCCTACTGAATAAATAAAAAGAAAATAGAGATAGAGATAATGGGTTGCCTCCCATCAAGCGCTACGTTATAGTCAAGTAGCTTGACTGTCTAGGATTCTCATGTCAAAGAGAGAATTGAGGCGACTTTCTGTTTGTCTACCTCACCACCAAAGTAATGCTTCAAGCGTTGTCCATTAATCTTAAAAGGCTTGTCTGGAAACTTATCAAATACTTCAATTGCACCATGCGGAAAATAGTCTTCACTGTAAATGGCCCTGACCACCTCGATTTTAGCTTCCCGGGAAAAAGTTTAAGTCTAGAGTTATAAAGCAAAACCCTTTGTCCCGGTTCAAATGCTCTCTCAATGATTTTTCGGTCATGCCATTTCTTCACTTTCTCCTTGTAAAGCTTCGAAATCTCATATGCCTGTAAATTGAATTCATCCAACTCATTGAGTTGGAGTAGGCGTTTCTCCCCGACAACTTTCAAATCAAAATTGAGCTTTCAAATTGCCCAATATGCCTTATGCTCTAGCTCTATAGGAAGGTGGCAGGCTTTTCCGTACACGAGCTGAAAAAGGTGACATACCCAACGGCATCTTATATGCCATCCTCTAAGCCCATACTGCATCATCCAACTTTAACGACCAGTCCTTCCTCGTGGGATTCACAACTTTTTCCAGGATTCTCTTAACTTCTCGATTCGACACTTCAGCTTGGCCATTCATTTGTGGCTGATACGTTGTAGCAATGCGATGGTTTACCCCATATTTTGCCAACAAAGTTGTAAACTGCATGTTGCAGAAATGTCTGCCTTCATCACTGATGATAGCCCTTGGAGTCCCAAACCTCGTGAAGATACTTCTGTGTAAAAATCTGAGGATGACCTTGGCATCATTTGTCGGAAGAGCTGCCACTTCTACCCATTTCGAGACATAATCCACGGCGAGCAGGATGTAGAGATTTCCGCGGGAAGAAATGAAAGGCCCCATGAAATCAATTCCCCACACATCAAAAATTTCTACTTCAAGGATTGTATTCAATGGTTCATTCCTTTTGTTTATGTTCCCCACTCGCTGACATCTATCACTCCGCTGGACAAAATTGTATGCATCCTTGAAAATTGTAGGCCAGTAGAATCCTGCTTGTAGTATTCTAGCCGCTGTTCTTTCACCACCATAGTGACCTCCATACATAGTAGAGTGACAATCCAACAGAATCCCCTCGGTCTCGCTATACGAAATACACCTTCTTATCACTTGATCAGAACACTGTTTAAATAAATAAGGCTCATCCCATATATACCATTTGACATCATGCAAAAATTTCTTCTTTTGATAACCCACCAAGTCAGAAGGTACCATCTTACTCACCAAATAGTTCGCGTAGTCTGCAAACCATGGCACTTCCCCTTTCACCACAAACAACTACTCATCTGGAAAGGATTCATTGATTAAAACCTTGTCGTCTGCCTCTGTTGATCGATTTCGCAATCAATGAATACGTGCAAGTATACACAGTCAACAAATAATAAAGTGATAAGAAAAGTATCGTTCCCACGAGGAATTATTTAATAAAAATCACCAAATACTAATTCTTAACCAAACTAATTTTATTTAAACAATCTCAAATCATGATTTTTCTAATTAAGAAAACTAAATTAACCAATTAAAACTAGGTTACTTTATAAATAAATTCAAATAAATAAAGATTAAGACTCCAATATTCCCCATTATGAACTATAAACCAATTATCCAATTATCCCAATTATTATGCCCTCTTGAATTGTTAATGAGGAATTCTCAAGTGCCAAAAGCCCTTTCTCAAGTGATCATTTGCCTTCTATTTAATCCAGATTAATTTTGCTATATCCCTATGCAAAATAATTGAATTAAACTCACTACAATCCCAATTCCTTATATGTTACATGCGGCAAATAGATATTCTCATTCTATTCACAAACCTAATTATTCACTGTGCAAATAACTAAGTCACATGTCACCATGCCCAGTTCTAACCCTAGAATTCCTTTTCCAATTCCTTCTAGAGTAACAAGGTAATTATTGGCCAGATAATTAATCAATAAGCACCAAGCAAGATGAACAATTCACTTCAACATAAATAATTGGAATAAATCAAATAATCAATTCATAATCATAAAAGGTTCCATTGGAATCTTAATAAAAGAAATTAGTTCATAATTAATAAATTAAAACCAAGAATCCACAATTAAATAGACATTAAAAGATAAAAGTAAGAGAAGAGAAGAGAATAGAATCTATTGTCAGTAGTTTTGAAACTCCTTTCGCTCCTGCTTTGAATCTTCAATGGTCTCCAAGTTGCTTCAATCTCCAAAACTAATAAGAACTAGGGTTTATGTCTAATCTAATGGAGTGTATCTCTAATCTAAGCTATGTATTCTCCCTCTATTTTATGCCTTACATCATGTATTTATAGGTTCTGTCCAATTTTTAGCTTAGAACAAACCCAATCCTATTTGGAGTTAAAAAGGTGTCAAAATTCGCTTAAACGCAGCGTCCAGCCGCACCAAGCCCTTCCCCAGTAGCTGGTCTTGATGATCAAACATCTTTGCTCCCCAGTAGCCGGCGCTAGGCATAGGCTAATAATGGGCGCCCGTGGCGGCGCCCCATGTTCGACATTTTCGCGCTCGACATCCTTTGGAAAAATGGCCATAACTTCTTCGTTCGAACTCCGATTTCGATGATTCAAGATGATTCGGAAAGAGGAGAAGTAGATCTACAACTTTAATTCTTTGAGTTTTTCGAAATAAGGTTCCGAGAAATACTGAAATTAGCTCTGAAGTGATTGCTATGTAAATGGCAAGCCGAAAATGCGCATCTAGCCACCCCAAACATCGATCCAAGTAACTTTTGTCCCAAATCCTACAAAACAATGTAAAACATGCATGAATGGACACAAAAACTTAAAACTATTCTAAAATACTTGAGAACAACAATAAATTAAGCCCGAATGTATCCAATTCATGTGTATTAAACTCACTCATTAAATACCCCCAAACTTAAACCTTTGCTTGCCCTCAAGCAAAAACACAAAAGAACTAATAATAAACAAACTAACTCAACTACATGAATGCATATGCATGTTCTACTTTATAATATACCTACGAACCCAGTAATAAATCAGTGTGATATATAGCAACAGGCCTCAAAGATACCATTGATACTCAAACAATTTATCCGATCAAATCAAAGTCCATAACTCTAACCAGTTAGTCAATCCAAACCTGTCATCACCCATGTTGTGCGTGTGTGCTTGTTAACCATTCTAACCAACCACAATTCAAGATAATCACATAACAAACTTCTTATAAGGAAAATTTCAGTTCCAATTCAATTACTTTTGTGAACATGACAACTCCGGTTAAAACTAAGCAATTACCAAGTCTTAGGGTAAATACAAGATTTATTTATACTTTTATTCAACCACGAGGGCATTTTTGCTCTTTCTCGTGTTTTTTTCTTTTCTTTTCTTTTTCTTCATGGACATGCAATGTCTTACTCCATTAGCGACTTTGCTACCCCTTAAGCGAGCTTTCGACCAACGACTCCGGCACCATGAAAGACCTTAGAGGCGCTAGGTGTAGAGACAATCCCCTCGGCATTGCTTACTCAAGTAGCGGGACCCCAAATAAGACTAGCCATGTTATTTTTACTTTTCTTTTCTTTTTTTCTTTTTTTCATAATTTCTTTTTTTTGTATATATATACCCCATAAATTCTCCCAAACTCAAGCTTTTACGTCATTCTAACCTTTTTAGTGGGTTCACTAATTTCCTTAAATTTTAACCAAGATTTTCCCTCAGAAACAAATTATGCACCCCTTAAACCAAGTGGATTAAAATAGTTAAACTTTAAGTGCTAACCAATTACATAAGTTTCAGACAGGCTCAGATTATCATCATGATTAAAATTAGAACTCATCATCAATTATCAACTTTATTCAAGTTAACATTTAATACCAATCTTATCATAAAGTGAGCTAAGACCACATCAACTTATCACATGATTCATAAAAAAATAAAAAAATGCAATTATACTACATGAACACATAGTAATGCAAAACATATATGAATATGCAAATAACTACCATGTATTATATGCAACCTAAAAAAAACACAATGCTAACACATAAAAAAAATGAACTACTATGCAGATAACTAATTATATGCAATACGACACTAAAATACCCCCAAACTTAAACTAGACATTGTCCTCAATGGATGAAATATAAAAAGGTAAAGCAGAGGACTTCCCTGAAAATATAACAATCTTCCTCCTTGTCCACTAAGTTTGGAGAATAGGCTAAGCACATGGAACAAATTGGGCACCACACTTTAATTTGACTTGAATAACCTGTAAAACAATTATAGAAGCAATTTTATTAAATCCTAAATAAATGAAAATTCAAAACTACTAATATAAAACCTAATAAAAACTAAAAATAAAAATTAAACTTGGGTTGCCTCCCAATAAGCGCTTGTTTTATTGTCTCAGCCTGACTTCTTCAATTCTTTATCCAATTCCCCTACGAAAATTGAGGAACCCTCCATCCATCAGAAGCAATGTCTCTTTTGGAAGGTTCCCATTCGCAAAAACGCTTGAATTGAAGTCACCTAGCATGCTCTTTGTAGATACGTTCCCTATTAAGAGCGTCCAACAACTAGGTGTTTTCTCCATTATGTCTATGATTAGATTGGGGCATTGAAATTTGAATAAACATAATGGAGTCTTCCTCTATCTTCTCCTTTTCATCCCACCATGACTCCATGTTGTTGTTTTAGCTCTTATGTCACAAAGAGCTTTCACGATTTATTATGATCGCCAATTGGGCATGGTTTTGCAAAGCCGCCCGAATTCTTGAACTTTGGTGGAGAAGGTACATGGGACACTATAAAAATTTGCTCATCTTCGTTGGTACTCAAAGTTAGATCTTTGTCAATCTCCTCTCCCCTTGGCTGAGTCATTCTTGTCATCCTTCGACTCCGTATGGCTGCGCAAACCTCCAACGTCTTCGAAGTTGCCTCTATAGAAGATGTATTAAGTCCATCAATCCATGTTTCCCTTGGTTGAGCCAAGAACGTGTATGGCCATTGATACTCAAACTCATCCATGGTACCTGAAAATAGAGAAATATAGGAAGAGAATTAAAAATAAAAATAAAAATGTTTAAATTAAGACTAATTTAATTGAAATTAATATTGGTAACTAATTATTAAATTAATTCCCCGATAACGGCGCCAAAAACTTGTTGATTGATTTCGCAATCAAAGAATACGTGCAAGTATACACGGTCAACAAGTAATAAAGTGATAAAATAGAGTATCGTTCCCATAGAGAATTCTAATTAATAAATTCCAACTACTAGCACTATATCAATCAAATTTTATTTAAACAATGATAAATTATGATTTTCTGAAATATAGAAACTAAATTAAACAATTAAAGATATTATTCTAATATAAGTAAATAAATAAACTAAGATTTGAGTGAATGATTTCCGATAAATAAGGATTAAGACTTCAATATCCCCAATTATGAACTATAAATCAATTATCTAATTATCCCAACTATTATGTCTACTGAATTGTTAACAGGAATTCTCAAGTGCCAAAAGCCCTTTCTCAAGTGATCATTTGCCTTCTATTTAATCCAGATTAATTTTGCTATATCCCTATGCAAAACAATTGAATTAAACTCACTACAATCCCAATTCCTTATGTGTTACATGCGGCAAATAGATATTCTCATTCTATTCACAAACCTAATTATTCACTGTGCAAATAACTAAGTCACATGTCACCATGCCAGTTCTAACCCTAGAATTCCTTTCCCAATTCCTTCTAGAATAACAAGGTAATTATTGGCCAAATAATTAATCAATAAGCACAAAGCAAGATGAACAATTCACTTCAACATAAATAATTGGAATAAATCAAATAATCAATTCATAATCATAAAAGGTTCCATTGGAATCTTAATAAAAGAAATTAGTTCATAATTAATAAATTAAAACCAAGAATCCACAATTGAATAGACATTAAAAGATAAAAGTAAAAGAAGAGAAGAGAATAGAATCTATTGTCAGTAGTCTTGAAACTCCTATTTCGCTCCTGCTTTGAATCTTCAATGGTCTCCAAGTTGCTTCAATCTCCAAAACTAATAAGAACTAGGGTTTATGTCTAATCTAATGGAGTGTATCTCTAATCTAAGCTATGTATTATCTCTCTATTTTATGCCTTACATCATGTATTTATAGGTTACAAGTCCAATTTTTAGCTTAGGAACAAACCCAATCCTATTTGGAGTCAAAAAGGTGTCAAAATTCGCCCAAAACGCGTCCAGGCCGCACCAAGCCCTTCCCCCAGTGCCCCAGCGCTGGTCTTGACGATCAGACACTGCTCCCCAGCGCCCCGGCGCTGGGCATAGGCCAATAATGGGCGCCCCGGCACTGGCCCCATGTTCTGACATTTTCTACTCCAACGTCCTTTGGAAAAATGGCCATAACTTCTTCGTCCGAACTCCGATTTCGATGATTCAAGATGATTCGAAAAGAGGAGAAGTAGATCTAAAACTTTCATTCTTTGAGTTTTTCGAAATAAGGTTCCGAGAAATACTCAAATTAGCTCTAAAGTGACTGCTATATAAATGGCAAGCCGAAAATGCGCATCTAGCCACCCCAAACGTCGATCCAAGTAACTTTTGTCCCAAATCCTACAAAACAATGTAAAACATGCATGAATGGACACAAACACTTAAAACGATTCTAAAAGAATTGAGAACAACAATAAATTAAGCCCGAATGTATCCAATTCATGTGCATAAAACTCACTCATCAGCCTCCCTTTCCGAATTCTCAAGTCGAGATAAGTGGTCCGCCATTTGGTTTTCAGTTCCCTTCCTGTCCTTGATCTCCAAATTAAATTCCTACAATAATAAAATCCATCTGATCAACCGGGGCTTTGCATCCTTCTTTGCCACTAAATGTTGAATTGCTGCGTGATCCGTATACACTATCACCTTTGTGTCGATCAAATATGCTCGAAATTTATCAAAGGCGTACACCACTGCCAATAACTCCTTCTCTGTGGTGGTGTAGTTCAACTGTGCATCTGTAAGGGTCTGGTTGGCATAATAAATCACATGAAACATCTTCTCTTTCCTCTGCCCCGAAGCAGACCCTACGGCATAATCACTGGCATCACACATCAGCTCAAATGGCAAATCCCAATCTGGTGCAGTAATAATTGGTGCTGATGTTAATTTCCCTTTTAGGTGCTCAAATGCCGACACGCAAGCCTCATCAAAGTTAAACTATGCATCCTTCTCCAATAAACTGCATAGTGGTTTAGTTATCTTAGAGAAGTCCTTGATGAATCTGCGGTAGAAACCTGCATGTCCCAGAAAGTTGAAAACACCTTTTACCGAAGTAGGTGGTGGCAATTTCTCTATAGTTTCCAGCTTTGCCCTATCTACCTCGAGTCCTTTCTTCGACACTTTGTGTCCCAGTATGATTCCTTCTTGTACCATAAAATGGCACTTTTCCCAATTCAGTACTAGATTTGTCTCAACACACCTCTTCAAAACCATCACCAAATTCTCAAGGCATAGATCAAATGAGTCCCCGAAGACTGAGAAGTTATCCATAAATACTTCCACATTTTGCTCCACCATATCTGAAAATATAGCCATCATGCATCTCTAAAAGGTGGCTGGAGCATTGCACAACCCAAAGGACATCCTTCTGAAAGCAAATGTGTCGTAAGGACATGTGAAGGTTGTCTTTTCCTGGTCTTCTGGAGCTATCATAATTTGATTATAGCCCGAATATCCGTCTAGAAGGCAATAGTACTCATGACCTGCTAATCTGTCCATCATCTGATCAATGAATGGGAGTGGAAAATGATCTTTCCTTATAGCTTTGTTGAGCCTACGGTAGTCCATGCAGACTCTCCACCCTGTCACTGTTCGTGTTGGAATCAACTCATTATTCTCATTAGTCACTACTATCATTACCCCTTTTTTGGTGACACACCTTTGACTTGGGCTCACCCATGAGTCATTCGAGATCGAGATAGATTATGCATGCATCCAGCCATTTCAGTACCTCTTTCTTAACCACTTCTTTCATTATCGGATTAAGTCTCCTTTGTTGCTCAACCGACAGCTTACTCTCATCTTCCATCCAGTTCTTATGTATGCAAAACGAAGGGCTAATCCCTTTGATATCAGTTATGGTCCAGCCAATAGCTGATTTGAACTCTCGAAGCACTCGTAGCAGTTTTTCTTCCTGAAAAGATGTTAGTGCAGAAGAAATAATCACAGGTAAATTTGAATCTTTATTTAAAAATGTGTACCTGAGATGTTCTGGAAGTGGTTTTAATTCAAGTTCTGGAGGTGTCTCAAGAGATGGCTTTTATTTTACTGAGGATTCTCCAGCTTTTGTCAATGGCTCGACAGGTGTTCTAAATTTTTTGACTTGTGGAGTGGTATCCAAATATTGCACAAGTTCGTCAAGTTCCTCGTCCTCTAAATCTGAATTTTCAGCAATTACAGTCCTCAAAGGTTCATCATCCACTAGACTCTGTACTTCATCATTTATGACCTGATCCACCAAATCAACCAGGAAACACTCTTCTTCATCTGTTGGGAACTTCATTGCTTTGAAGACATTAAAGGCGACCTCTTGATCATGAACACGCATAGTGAGTTCCCCCTTCTGTACATCTATCAAAGTCTTTCCTGTGGCTAAGAATGGTCTCCCCAGTATGATTGTTATATTTTTATCTTCCTCGTAATCCAAAATGATGAAGTCAGCCGGAAAGTTGAATTTGTCCACCTTCACTAATACATCTTCAATAATTCTCCGTGGATACGTGATGGATCTGTCAGCTAACTGTAATGAAATGTTTGTCGGCCTTGGAGCCGGAAATCCAACTGATTGAATACTGGCAAGGGCATCAAATTTATGCTTGCCCCAAGATCACATAAACACTTACTGAAGCTCATTTTCCCAATTGTGCACGGAATTGTGAAAGCGCCGGATCATTCAAACCGGAGGTAACCTCTTTCAAGCCTTTGACCTGCATTCTTCTATCAAGGCTACTGTCTCAAATTCATCTAATCTCCTCTTCCTTGATAGTATACCCTTCATGAACTTTGCATAGCTTGGCATTTGTTCCAATGCCTCGACGAAAGGTATATTGATTTGCAGCTTTTAAAATATCTCCAGAAACTTGCTAAATTGCTTATCTTCCCTTTGCTTATTTTTTAATCTTTGCGGATACAGAACTAGAGGGTGAATTGGTGGTACTGAACTCTTAAGCTTCTTCTCTTAACCTGCTTTATCTTTCTCTTCCTGTTGAACCTCAGAATTTTCCAGATTTCCTTTCTCAAGATTTTTCTGCTTTCTGCCTCATGCTTGCCATGCTGGCATCCCCTGTAAAGCAGTAGCGGGTCTTGTGACTTGCCGTGGTGTCTGCAATATTCTTCCCAGATCTTAATGTGATTGCTTGACCTTCGTTTCTTTTTTAATCTCTTCTAGGATTTGTCTCTGTATTACTTGGCAAAGAACCTTGGGGCCTGTTGTTAAGCATATTGGCCATTTGCCCCATCTGAGTCTCCAAATTCTTAATAGTCATTGCTTGGCTTTTGATCATAACCTCTATATTCGCCATGTATTTCATCATCATCTCCTCCATTTCTGATTTCTTTTCTTGTTGAGGTGCAGCTGGAGTGTGATGTTGTTGTTGTTGAGAAAATCCCGGCGAAAAAGGTGGTCTAGGATTAAGCAATGGTCATACTATGTTGGATTATGGTTGGCCGATTATTTGTTTGAAACTGATTCTGTTGCTTCCCTTGGTTATTTAACCAACTGAAGTTTGGATGATTTCAGTTGTTGGGGTGGTATGTGTTCTGAAATTGTCCTTGATCTTTCCTGTAATTTCCCACATACTGTACCGACTCCGAGCTGATAGCACATTGATCCGTGGTGTGACCCTGCACATATCTCACATACGAAGGCACCTGTTTTCACTTTACTCTCGGCCAATGAATCTATTTTCTTTGTCATAGCTGCCATCTGTGCCGACAACTGCGTAATAGCATCCACCTCCAACAAACCTACAACTTTGGGTTGTGGCATCCGAGATGTAGGATTTTTAAAATTGTTTGATGACATTATCTCGATAAGGTGAAGAAATCCTAGAGTTTTTTTATAGCAAGAGTATTGGTGGAAGAGAGAAATAGAGAAATTGAGAGAGATAGAGAGAAATAGAGGAATTGAGATGAGCTAGAAGAAGAAGAAGAAGAAAAAGCTAGAAGAAGGTAACTTCTAAACTCTTATTTAATCTTTAATTTTTTTTGGTAGATTTATGTTCTAGGGTAGTAGATCATGCTTAATCTTCTTTGTATTGGTTTAATCTTGGATTATCAAGAATCAAACAAGAGGATTCAAGAAAGAAAATGAAATGGGAAGAAAATTTGAAGAACAAAATTCGTAGGTTTTAAGTAATTGTGGACAGATCTTGTGAAATTCATACATCTTTGGGTATAATGAGTTAGAAAGTGAGCCTTATATCAAATCGAAGATATGGAAGTAAGCTATATTATGAAAGTGGAATCACAAGAAAACGCTTTGTAGATTTATTACAATGTCAGTTTTAGTAAGGCTGGTCCGAAGGGAAAATAATCTTCCCAGAAAATCAAAAGTGTTACGGTTTTTGACTTTGAACAATTCATATAAATTCGTGTGTTTTGAATATGAAGAAACTTAAAACTGAACAGTTGTAGATATGGAAGTTTACTAGCCAGACTCTCAAGATTGAGCCATTTTATGGACCGGATCATGTCCGAAATAAATTGTTTAGTAAGGATGTCTAGAAAATAAAATTTTCTAGACTAGTTGATGAATTACAGAATCTGGTTTAGATGGATAATGTTCTGACTTTAAGGCCTAGATGAGGTTGTAGTAAACTAAGTAAGGGTTAATTATATATAAGAAGGAACAAAAACGGACATGTAACGAAGGAGTTACGTTAAAAACGAAAACAACGTTTTGTTAAAGAAAATGTGATGATGAGTTTTATAATTCTGTTTGAATTAAGATTTTGGGTGATGGTATATTTTGATGATTAAAAATATGTTTTGACATATGTATTGAGTATAGATATGTGTTATCATATTCTATGCATAATTAACCATTTAAGATCAAGAGTTGAGATAAGTTAATGTGTGCACATAACGTGCTCGATAAAATGCCTAAGAGTAATATTGTTTCTAAACTTTGGTATACAAAGTGTCTAACTAATGGCTAATATTGGATATCTGAGTATGAAAAGATGATAATAGAAGAATAATAATGGAAAGATATCGAAAAGGGCAATTTGTAATTTTTGGAGGAAAATTAAACATGTAAACAATGTGTTGAATATGCATTTTTGAAACCAAAGTGGTATAATAAAATGTTGTGATATACGCACATTAAACTACAAGTGTGATAGTCTAGCATGTGTGGTGATGAAAATGAAAATAAAACCGAGTTGCATATAAAACACAGTTAGATGTCTATAAAGATATTATAAAGGATAACAAGATAAAGTAAGGTCTTAGAATAAATTTGACCATGAGATCAAGTATTGATTTTGTTTATTATCAATCTCACATACAGTGTAGGTTGTGCAAGGACGCGAAGTATTAGCGTGTTGGTAAAACGTCGGTAAAGGCAAGTCTTTCAGTTCCTATTTGCTATGTGAACTTGGTGATTAGCTGTTTTAAATCTTTATTGCAAAGTGCATGATGTGTTATATGTATGAAATGTTAAAGTCAACTTATGACTACATTGATTGAGTAAAGCATGTTGATTGAGTAAGGAACTCAATCATTATACTTGTTATATGAACTGTAGCATGTATGTTATGTTAGTCCAATGTTTATGAGATATATGTTGAGCATGTTATTATGTGCTACGTGATGCATGAAAACTGTTAGATTTTGCTGGACTATCGAGCTCAACATTGCAAATAACCATTTTTGGAGGTTAAGGATTGAAGGTAACACTATGTAATACTTGAATGACGTGCATCAGAAATAATACACGGAGATTAATATTTTAACATAAGTTGTTATTTCTTTATACCATGATTAAGATTCATGAGATGTATTAAATGTTTTATGATGTATAGTTTTATGTTGAGTTGTAAAGCTAAAGTTAGAGTTATCTGATATTTAAGGTTATCAGATTGAAATGTAAAATTTTATATAATAACAGTGATAAAGCGAATCATAAAATAAGATTGATTCAAAGACATATAGAGGATAAAGGTTTTGATTCAGGGAATTAAAGTAAGAAGACATAAAAGTTTAAATTATTCCGTACTTTATAATGTTTGGCATCTAATAATGATGTAAAATCAGAAGTTAGATGTATTGTTAACTACTGAAGTCGAGAAATCAATTGTATGAATTTTGGGGTCGTTACATTGATGAACTCTACCTCTTTCATGTGATGAATACTTTCGGGAAAGTACTTGTCGTTGAACAGTTCTTCGAACTTCTCCCAAGACATCTTCAGTCGGCTGGTCGTGAGTCGTTTCTCGATTCCCACCAATGTCTGCCTTTCCTCATAACATGAAGGTGGCAAAGGGAACCTTTTGCTCCTCGAAGCATCCCAATACATCAAATATCTTGGTGATCTGCTTTATCCACGTCTCCATTTTAAGTGGTTCTGGCTCTCCCAAAAACTCCAGTGGTCCCAGCTCCTTGAATTGCTTAGCGGTGACCATCCGAGAGTTTCCAGTATTTCCACCTACATTTTGAACAAGAGTGTCTCTCGCCTAATGTTGCATAAATTGCATAAAGCCTCTGAACATCCCATCGTTCATCATCTGATCGGTGTTGTTGTTTACCTTAGGATTATTGTCTTTCTGTTGCACATTATCCTGGGTATTGATCGTTGGTGACTCAACAGTCTCATGTGCTTCATTGCTGATCTCAACATTTTCAGATGCCATTTTCAAACACCATCACAAAATAAGGGTTAATTTAAATGCCACATATTATCCCTATATTTTGACCGACCAATTAAATACCAAATAAACTTAGGTAGGTCATACTAGCGAAGGAATTCCCCATCTCTCCCCTCCTAGTTCTTGTCTCACATCTCAGCCAGGGATCATATCCCTAAGCTTTGATACCAGCTGTGACGCCCCCAAAAAAGGTATACATCACCCATTCTGAGTCACCAAATACATGGTACAAAAATCAAATATAAACTTCTTGTATACAATACGACAAAAGCGTAACTGAGAGTTTTTATACGAATATTGTCTCATAGACAGTATTCAAACTCAAATGAAGTCCTTATTATATTTATTATCATACTATTTCATAAAATAGTGAGGACTACTATAGCCACCATCTCGGACCGTCACTCTGTTCCCCGACTAGTCCCAGCTACGTTCTCATTTCTTGAAGAGAATAATGAAAGCAAAAGGATGAGCTCAACTAGCCCAATAAGAAATATTATGACTAAGATAATGCATAATAAATTATCGGTAGCCTTCAACAGTGTTAAACTATTAAACAACAAGTTTAACTACAGCAGAACAAGCAATCCATTAGAAGAGTCAAGTAGAGCATAATATCTACTATCTTCTATGATTTAAAAATTTTATCATCAACTTTATAGCTGAGACTCAACTTAACAAATAATGCATATCACTGAATCATCCATGCACTACGGCCAAGGATATTCATTTGTATCACGTCCACGAATTATCCATGCACTACGGGCCAAGGATATTCGTGTAATCACTAATGATCATGATCATACCAGCAACTGTCCATCAATGCACTACAAGCCAATGAGGACTTTTACCACATCATTGGTAACATTACGGGTCATGATTATACCGAATGATCCCTGGTCATAATCATACCAATAAATAGTCCATCTATGCACTACGGCCAAAGATGACTTTCATCACAATATAAGCATGAGGATGATGACAATGATATAAGAATTCAATTAAAAGAAAGCAAATGATAAATTTTAAAGTTTTATAATTTAATTTATCCAGAATTCAATAATGTCCAAATTATCAACATGATACTACTTTGTGGAGTAAAATTTAAAAATAATATTGTATCAAAAATGATTTAGACAGCAAAGAAATCAATTTTTGTCATTAATAATTCCCCGGGTGAATAGTACCCGAGTGAATAGTACCCCGTGAATAGTACTTCGGGAATAGTATCTCGTGAATAGTACTTTGTGAATAGTACTCGTGATTAATACTTTGTGAATAGTACCCCGTGAATAGTATTTTGTGAATAGTACCGTAAAAATGAATACTACTCATGGACAGTACTCTGGCATTAAAAGCTTAAATTTAACAAGAATGTGCAGAAAGTATCCTTGTGAAACGATACTAGATGAAGCGCAAATTTCAAGGATATTCTACTATTTTCACGGAGTATAGAAGCAATACTTTAACAAAATGAGGGTATAATCAGGAATACAAGACAAAATAATATTACTCACATACTATAGAGTATGGAAGAAAATATTATTCCTACGAATACTGAACAAAATAATATCCCTTACCTTAGAAGAAGATTGGGTATACTAGAATAGTGAGGTAGCAAATTTCTCCTCTTCTTTCTCTCTATATCTTCTCTCTCTATAATTGCTCTTATGAGTCTTGGTGAATTGGTGAGAATGAAAGAAAAATGAGCTTCTATTTATAGGAAAACATAGTTTCGATAATTACACATTTTGGGGCTCAAAATATTACAGTATAATACCTTCATCTTTTCATTCATTTTTAATTTAGTCCTGTAAGTATTATCAAACTTGCACCACCTCCCCTAATAGTACATCATGTGAATCAATAGTAAATTCATGTGAATCAATAGTTCTATACATGTGAAAAAAATAATTACAGTATAGTACCTTCATCTATACCTCCATTTTAAATTTAGTCATGCAAGTATTATCAATCTTGCACCACCTCCCTTAATAGTACATGCATGTGAATCAATAGTACACACATGTGAACAAATAGTTATAAGCATGTGAATTAATAGCAATTAATTGCTCATTTATCCGATTAATTACCCGATTGGTCAATATAACCTCCAAACATCAATTATTATCGAAATAGATGTCGATTTCCATTAACACTAATAATCCCAACACAATAAAAATATCAATTTCATCTTTCATCAATACGAACTTATTCATTATTAATATTATAACTCACAATATTTAACAACTAGATCATTCCCAAGAAAGAGGAGGCTTTCCGATAATGATTTCTCCCTATTGGTGCGCAATTAGGTGACCAAACCTCTCCTTGACAGAACTTTCTAGACATTGTTAATATTACAAATAATAATATGAATAACTTTGTCGTCTCAATTATTGATTTAATAATAATAAATATTATGCAGATGATACTGTGACAATAATTAAATCAATAATATGAGAGATATGATGCAGCGATTACTGTAGTAATAATTGAGTGACTTCTCACGTAGGCATCAATAATCAATACTGTGTGTTACTATGCAACCACGCGTATTACTGTACTTTTACCACCGGGTAGTTCAACAGTTTAACGATAAAACTTTCGTCGTTATTTTCATAAAAATTATTTCTGTCATTTTCTAACTCCGACAGTAATTTTGTAGCGGGGTCCACCAATGATTGTGCCGTTGTACGGATATTCCCCAATAAAAAGAATATTCCCCGACCAATCAAATATTTTATAACCACTTGCTTACTTTGTAAAATTTGTAAATATTACCCACAACTATAACATTATATCAAATCCACACCATAATATTCAAAAATATATTTCGAAAAAAATTAATCTTTATTCATAAAAGTTGGTGTATTATAGTGGAGCATAGTAATATTAATAATAATAATAAAAATAATAAAAATAATAAAAATAATTTCAAATATTAATAATTTTAAATATTAATAATTTCAAAATAATAATAACAATAATAATAATAATAATTTTAAAAAATTTTAAAATTTTAAAAAGATTATATAAATTATAAAAATATTTTTATATGAAGCTTATGTGTATTTAAAAATAATATTTTTATTATTTTATTAATTTAAATTATTTGAGCAAGGTAAATTTGACAAATCATTTTTATACACAATTGCCACCGACATTGTAGGAGGCAAATTAAATTGCTTTCAGAGATAACCCGGAAGAAATTTCATATCGATCAGGATACTACCAAAAGTTTAGTCTCAACCCCGGAACACACATCGGGAGTATCAATTCCAACCTCGGAGATAACCCCGAGGCATGCAATTCTAATACTTGAAATTCCACCGGAGAAAGCCAATTCATCTCGGAGATAACCCCGAGATATTCAGTCTCA
Organism: Panax ginseng; assembly: GCA_020205605.1. Classification (NCBI taxonomy): domain Eukaryota; kingdom Viridiplantae; phylum Streptophyta; class Magnoliopsida; order Apiales; family Araliaceae; genus Panax; species Panax ginseng. The sequence goes on along the minus strand of CM035142.1, from coordinate 42,038,213 downwards.
GTCCCAACACTGGGAGTATCAGTTACCAACCTTGGAGATAACCCCAAGGAATGAAGTTGCAGTTCCAGAGGAAATGTGTGACGCCCCCAAAATAGGTATACAACACCCATTCTGAGTCGCCAAAATACATGGTATAGAAAACAAACTACAACTTTGACAATACAGATGTCGTGTAGAATACGACAATACAACTGTGAGTTTGAATACAAATATTGTCTTCTAGACAATATACACACCCAAATAAGTCCTCATTAATTATTCATACACTATTTTCTGTAAGTAGTGAGGATGACTAAAACATCTTCCTAGAACCATCACTCCATACCCCGACTCGATCCTGCTATGTTCTCACCTCCTGAGAAGAAAATGGAACAAAAAGGAAAAGGGTGAGCTCAACTAGCCCAGTAAAGAATATTATGACTAAGATAATATACAACAAATTATCGTTAGTCTTCAACAGGGAAAAATCTAATAGAATACAATAGACAACAAGTTTTAGATCAACAAATGCAAATGGAAAATAAAGAATCCATTAGAAGAGTCACGTAGAGAAAGAATTCTCACGTCTTCTAAGGTTTAAAAGTCCATCATCAATAGTTTATCCTCGTAATAACAATCAATATACATCTTTAATCATCTTTGCACTACGTGCCAAAGATATTCATTTGTATCACCAGTTGGTCATGTTCATCTCAACACTGCTCATCTTTGCACTCTGAGCCAAAGATATTCATCGATTAATCGTTCATCTTTGCACTTCTGTGCCAAAGATATTCATTTATATCACCATTTAGGACCGAGGATGATGAAAACATTTTAAAGAAAGCGAATCCCGGTGAAACAAAATGACAAGGATTAAGGATTAAGGATTCGTACTTTGTTTTACCCATGTCCAAAAATACTTCGAAAATAATCATTTTGGTGTAAAATTCAAGAATGATCAAAACATGGATACAATCAAAGCTAGTATCCAGAATAGATATTTTGGACAAAAAGAAAAATTTTTCATTTTCTAGGTGAATAGTCTTAAAGATTCGTGAATAAGTGTATATATCGAATGAATAGTGCCAGATATCGTGAATAGTAACCTCGACACAACAAGTTCCAAATTTGATAAAAAGTTCACCAATACTTGGCATAATGATATTGAAGAAAAATATCATTTAAGAAGAAAATAATACCCCTTACCTCAAAATAATCGATACTTCGATTGATTTTCAGGTATAGTCTTGTAAACCCCATATAGTATAGCAACACTCAAAGTATACTCACAAGAGAACGCTCGATAATTTAGAGAGAAGAGAGAAAACTTAGTTTCGGTGTGATTTTCAATTCTAACTTAGCCTCTATTTATAGGAAAATGTTAGAACGCAAAGGAGACTAAATTAATAAATTATTATTATTAAAATCAAAATTTCTCGCATGCTTTCGGCCCCTCAATGCTGAAAATTTCAGCAGACCATGTGCATTCAACACCCACCAAAAAGTGGGTCCCACCATAATTAATAAAAAAATTATTATTTTATTTTCCGTAACTTCAATAATTCATAGAAAATAGCCCGTTTATCAGAAAAATTGAAACTCGCGACTTTCCATGGGAAATCCCATTCTCTACAACTTTGCGAAGGAAATTTTTCCAAATTCCAAACAGAAATTGACCGAAATCCATAAGCAGACGATTTTACGCCTATAATCAATTTTGATCAAGAATTGTGTCCACCGACACACAAAACATATGTTAAACATTTAATGCCACAAAATACTCTACCTCCTCATATACTCATATATCCCATAATCATTATAAAAAATATCACAGATTAATATATTATTAAAATAATATATTTAAATGTATTATTTTATCGGAAAAAGATAAAATATTAATTTTCAACAATTGTCACATTAAAATTTTCTCCATCTATATCCACATAAAATAAATATTTTCTTTATCATAATAATCAATAATTAATTATTCAAAATAATATTACAGAATCACAAGATCAACCGGTAGTTCCGGAAAGAGGGGCTTTCCAATAAGGATTTCTCTCTACTTGGCGCAGCAATTAGGTGACCAAACCTCTCCTTAGATGTAACTTTCTAGACATTGCCAATAATGTTATCGATAATATTATTCAAATAATATGAATTATTGATTTGATAATGGAAAATCTTGTGTAATGACAATTATTGAAACAATAATAATATAAATATCAATGCAAAGAATTATTGAATCAATAAGATAAAATAATGAAGCGATAAGAATATCGTAACAATTATTGAGTAGTGCCTTTTACGTAAGGATCAATAATTCAATAATCTTTATGCAATACCGTGCTACTTTGTGCAACCCACGCCAGACATCGTATTTTAACCACCACCGTAACCCAACAAGTGTTAATTGGTAACAATTTACGTAGTTATTTATAAAACTCAATCTTTGTCGCTTTCTTTCATCCAACTTTTTTCCGTTATGGGGCCCACCAATGATCTGCTGGCCGTCGTCACGGAGATTCCTAAAACAAAAAGAATATTCCACGACCAAACGAATATTCCCTAATAATAATGAATATTTTATAACCACTTGCTTATTTTGTAAACTTTGCACATTTCACCCATAACCAAAGAATTATATCAAATTAACCCTTATTAATTTAGAATAATGAATAAAGAAAAATTCAATTTTATTTATAATAAGTTGGGGTCTTACAAAATGCTTGTTTCAAATGCATACAATCAACTTCAACCTCGACACTCACACTGAGGCACTCAATACAAGACCCGAAGATAACACCGGGGAGACAGGCACACCTTAGAGATAACACTGAGGACCTTCTGTTAGAGCCCCGAATCCGGGTCCCGAATCACCGCGGATCCGGTTCAATCATTCTATAACTATTGCGAAAGATATAAACATAAATTGTTTATACAATAAACCTTACACACTATTTCCCCAAGGTCGAGTAACCTTAACTTATACACAATTCATAAACTATCTAACACATAACATTATTATCATACTATACTTTTACATTTTAACTGCACACATAATCCCCTGAACTTGGCTTTGTCCTTTCCTGTATCCGACGTATTCATCTTAATCTGCAATGTTAATCATGATATAACAAGGGTGAGCAATAAGCTTGCCCAGCAAGTTTAAGTTTAATAAATTAAAGATATATCATGATAGAAAGATTTGAATAATAAGCTAGCTAAAGTTCCACAATATAATTATGAACTAGCATGAACAAATTTTACAGAGCTGAACGAACATTGAACATGAACATATATATATCTTGACAGAATGGTAATGAAGGTAATCAGCCTTTCATACCTGATGAATACATGCAGTATGCACAGAGTGCGATTTAATAATTCTTAGACATGGCAATCAGAAATGATTAACCACAAGTATAATTGAATAATACAACTCGAGCTCGAGTTAAGAAAAACTTGCATGAACTATTGATTACTGTTACGCATTTTAATAAGCATTGTCTGAATACCTAATATAAATAATATCGATCTACAAATTAGAATAATATCATCACAGTATTTAAAATAAGCTAAACACATTAACATATAACCCTATCAATCTATACAGCACATAAACCTAACCTCAAGTCAAACTTTTACAGTCTGAGTCGAGTTCGGCAAAATTCTAACATCCCGACAGTCTAGTCGGACAAATATCAAGTTTAAGTTCAATTAAACTTTGTCTAAACACTTAACAATTATCTTAGATAATTATATTATCAGTCAAAATAATTTTCCAAGTCTCATAATAATTTTCAGATAATTATTATCATTTATCACCATTTATCAATCATTAATATCATATTTATAAGAATTAATTACCACATAATTCTTTTATCATTAATATTTATTTAATATTAAATATTAATAAAATACATGTCATAATATTATAATATATTTATAATATATCAAAGTATTTTTAATACCTTAAGATCACATTTATATGATTTTTAAAAATTAAATTCATTATCCAAGTAATTGTTATTAATATTAAAATATTAATATTTTCATGACAAAATATCAAAAGTTATATTTTATAACTTCAAATATTTTTATAATACTTAAATCATTTTTATATAATTTTAAATCATTAATTTATTTTTCCATAATTTATTTAATATATTTATTAAATAAATTAATTATTATTAATATTGATTAGTTAATGAATTTCATCATAAAATATTAAAAGTCACTAAAAATAACTTAAAATATTTTAGTATACCATAATATTATTTTTCATGATTTTTCATGTAATAAAATTATTTTTAAATAATTTATTTAATATTATAATTAAATAAATTAAATACCATTATTATTCCAAAATATTAAATATTTATGAAATATATTCAAAATTATTAAAAACTAATTTTTGGACTTTAAAATAATTTTTAGGAATTTATTTTGTATTTTTCATAATTAAAAACTATTTTTCTCCAAATATTTAATAAAATATTAATTTTCAGAAATTAATTGTCGCTAAAGGACCCTATAGCGACGAAACTGTCGCTATAGGTGTTCTTGAGCCTGCCTAGAACATGCAATGTCAGACGCCGAGGGACTATGTTTGACCAGTGATAGATCTTTGGTCATTCTGTTTTTGGGCTTTTTAATGTGTTAGGATTGTAGTAATAATGTAATACTACAATCACAATCAAGTTTCATGGAAATCCTACGTCATAACAAAAAGATATAGGCCTCCAAAAATCATGTCAGACTTGTTCTTCATTTTTTGGGTTACCCAGAAATGAAGAATAGTGCAGGGTCCCTACTTTGAGCCTTTAAATCTTTGTTTTCCAAGCTTGGTTTTTATGTTTTATTGGTTCAATCATGTAGTTCTTGTGTCAAAGAACAACAACAAATCATCAGATCAACTTAGAAACATCATAACAGTAAGATCTAGGCCAGTCAAAATCTTGTCTGAAATGTGTTCTTGAGAAATCTGGAACCCAGATTTCTTCATAAGGATGGTGGTCAACGCTGGTTTGACCACTCACTACTTTGATTCTATTATGGATCTAGGTGTTCTACTGAATTGTATGTGTAGTTCACAAACCAATCTACAACATAACAACAACAACTTGGCCAAAACAGTAAAGATCAGTAAGATCAGAGGCTTTGAAAAGCTTGTCAGAGCCACCTGGGAAATTTTGGGTTGCCCAGATTCTAAGTTTCGTGATCGGTCAACGCACTTTGACCGATTATATCTTGCAATCTATACATGATTTGGGCTTGATTCAAGTTCTAGATAAAAGCCCACATAACATACTACAAGTTCAAACATTTAAAACACTAAAACCATTAACAGAGACAGATCTAGGAGACCTGACATTTGATTGTCACACACAATATTTCCAGTTTTCCAGATTTCTTAAAACTTCAATTTCGAGCACTTTGATGTTATGGATTTGGGTTATAACAACCCAGATCACTAAAAGACACCCTATAACACACATCTAGCCAATCATTAACAAGATTTAACATCAAATCATAATATTTCTAAGATTAGGGTTTATACCACTTTGATGCTCCATTTTTTATCCTGATCTTGATGATCTGATCTTGTTAAGCTAAGAGGTGATCTTAGCTTTGTATCTCACTCTCTCTCACTCCCCATTTCGAAAATATATAGAGAGAGAAAGTCTTGGAGAAACATGAAAATGAAAGTGTGCATTTTCTCTCTCTTAATCTATATAAATGGCATGATTCAATGTAATTGCTAGCAATTGATGGCAGATAATTGACACATAGCTAGGGCTAGGGCTAGGGTTAGTCACCAACCCAAGATCATGGCAAGATTTTCAAGCTAGCTTATAAAAATATAAAAAGGGCATTATGGACATTTGGCTTTTAATTTTAATGGCTAACTTGACATTTGTCTTAACCCTTAGGGTTTAGGGTTTAACCCTAAAGATTTTTGAAATTTAATTTCTAAGATTTCCATATTTCGATTTTCAAAAATAGAAAATTAATATTTCTAAATTATAATTAGAATTCTCTAATTATATTAAAATTTACTAATCATAAATCAAGCTTACTAATTAGGATTATTATTTCCTAATAAAAATTAAAATTACCTAATTACCAATTAGGGTTTTAAATGTACAATTTAAGGTTTCTAATAATTAGGGTTTCTAATAATTAGAATTTTAATTAATCATTAGGGTTATCCCTAATTAAATTTGTGATTAATACACAAAAACCTTATACCTTGTATTTTAATCCCCAAATTAGGGTTTTCAAATTCCCAGAACTGAAATTAGGGTTTCCAGAACCGGTTTTTAGGGTTTCTTATTAATCGTAAGAATTTTCTAATTGAACGTTGATGTTCATAATACAATATTAGGGTTGTCCACTGATATTGGTTATCTGGTCATCCCTTGACCCTTAACCACATACTGTACACATAAAATACCATATACACAGAACATAATCACTTATATACTTAATCTTGACTAATTCATCATAAAAAATTTAAATTCATAGAATTTCTTCTCGAAAATCTCAAATTCATTCACTTACTTTCTGTCTAGGTTTATTATTTAATCTTAATTCAATATTTTAAGATTTTATAAATATCCAAATTCTCGGGTTGTCACACCTTCAACACTTCCAGCAGTCCAATCTCAAAGATAACCCTGAGCAATGTCTGCTTTATCAGCCCAAACCAGAGATAACCCCTGTGAGGGGAAAAGTAGTCATCTTGCCACCTTGACGCCACATCGTATCGTCTCAACATCTCATACATACATTTCTACACAACAATGTCCCACAAGAACCAAGGAGGTTCAATCCCGAGTGACTATTGCGCAAGGCAACGGATAGAATTTAAAGCTTGAAGACCGGAGGGCATGGTCCCATCTTCCTGACTTTGTACAACCTCTAATCCCATGTCATTGCGCAACTCTCGACAATGGCGGTCTGAAATAGGTCTTACATACCTCAGTCGGATTCCCGGATTACAATTCTGAAAGTTCGAGCGGACATCATAGTGCATGCGTGCACGTACTTTGAGATGACGTGACCCGCGAAGCCCGGGGCACCCTGGGCAGCCGCAGGTACATCTGTAGCCCTGTGGCTCCCCCCCTATAAATAGAGAGCTTGGGGTGGCCATTTTGTAAGAGGAAAAGGCGAGTAAGCCCTGTCAAATTTGCTCTGTACTCACCCTATACTGAGTGATTTCTCATTTTAAACACTTGTGAGCTCACATATAGATTCTATTTTGCACCGGCGGGAGCCGAGTGTTCATCCATTTAAAGATATAGAAGTCTTCTTTGGCAGTCCACTGTAAGCCTTCTCACACACTTTAAAGCATTTCTCTTCATCTATGCACACACTAGTCTTCACGTTGAGAGTCGTGGTCGTGTGTATGCAGGACTTCTATCCAAGTGGTTTCATTTCATTGTATATATATATATATATATATATATATATATATATATATATATATATATATATATATATATATATATATATATATATATATATATATATCAATATCATTGGGACTTTGTCCGATGAGCCTTGATTTTATATCCCAGACGTTTACCGCTTTTATATATATATATATATATATATATATATATATATATATACATTTAATCATGCTCAAGTTTACTTCGTGGCGGTTGATAAATTTTCTGACTTTCTTTACTTTTAAATCTCACCTGGAGTCTACTCCGTGGCGGTTGATCGCTTTTACAGCTTTATTTATATTTCTGATCCCCCATGGAGGTGCTTCGTGGTGGCAGATCATATCTGTATATATATATTTATAGCTTTTATATATATACCTATTTACTGCTTTTTTAATCAATTGCGGCATCATGAGAGCCTAGGAATCATGTGATCACAGATTCCATCTACTGGATCTAGATTTGATTCCCGTGATGGATATTTCAGCTGTAAGCAACTTGTAAATTTATTACGAGTTCTACACTGCTTTGTATATTATTTTCTTGAAGATGCTTCACATCTCGAAAATTAAAAGCAATCCAGCCGAACACTTAATAAAAAATGGGAGTGTAAAAGGTCTTAATTACTATTGAGCACAAGGGTTTGAAAAACCTCTTTTATAAAACATCACTGCCATATCTTGTTTAAAACTGAATTTTACACAAATTCAAACCCTGTGTATATAGGTGCGAACGAGGCCTCGCATTACTTCAAAATAATAGCACATTGACCCACACACACACACACATATTCATATAACAGTTTCTTGAAAAGTGGCAATCACCGTGGTAACAAGGATGTCGGGGGGTGCCAAACACCTTCCCTCCGCAAAATCAAGTCCCTGGACCCTAAATGAATCTCGATTTCACCGACCCGTTTAGCAGTGTCACATCACTGGGTCAATGTGCAAACCTTTTCTCGGTTGTGTTGGTGCAACCATATAAAAAACCAACCGACGACTCTTAACAGTCCATCATCGACATAATACATGTCGGACCTTTTTCACTTATTTTTTCAATCAAATCTCACCTAACATGAGAACACCAAAGAACAAGTAACGAAAAGGGGCAAATAAAAATTTCGACGTCGACAGGTGGCGACTCTGCTGGGGACACCAATAACAGGACTTAACCCGCTATTACAAGCTTTTCAAAACAGTTATATGCTTGTGTGTGAATGTTGCATTTACATTTATGATGAATGTGTATGAATGCATATATTTCACTGTGCTTAATGCTTTACACTATATCTGCTTGTGATATTAGTGCTTCGCACATGTCATCATTTCATAAATGGTGAGACACGTTTTATGTGAATGTATGTTGTGTGGTTCCTCCACCAGGAGGCTATCCTATCGGTGTTTGATTACTGGACTCGTACGAAGACTAATTCCAATGAGGCTCAGGAAAGGCACTACCCAAATTTGCTCCAGTTGAAAGACCGGATTAACTTCTCGTTGAGTAAATTGCTATAATTTGGGAACCTTCATGCCAAAAAGCCGCGAGAGTAACCTAAGATAGGTCAACCTCTGATAAACCAAACGCGGAGGAAAGTCTCTTCATGCTTTCTCATTTCAAAATTACTCATAAAGTCAAGTACTTGTAATTTCATTTCATATTCATCTCCATGTAAATGAGAAATATGAAGGGATATGTGTACATACATATTTAAATTTACATGTTATCTTGTATTAGAAACAGCTAACATCCGCCTTGCATGATAATATTCCTAGAACGGATACATCTCATAGCATGTAAACATTCACATATTCCCTAAGACTAAACTATGCAAGTCTTTCGCAGGGAAATAATTGGACCTACTACCCGGTCAAAGTCCAAAAAGGCCGCGAGCCTGCAGTCAATTATTTCGTCATCAGACCAGACTGATCTTAATCCAATTTCTCGCAAAGAATTTGACGGATTAAGTAAACAAATCACAGATTTGGCTGTTCTGCTTAAAGAACTACACCAGTCTAATCAGGGTACAAGGATACCTATACATGCTGAATCCTCTACACAAGAAGGAACCCAAGGTCTTGATACAACAGTTACAGTATCTGAACTTTAGTTGGATACGACCAACAAAATTCATGATACCGCCCATCTCAAAGGAGATCCAGACACCGGTGATATTAGGAAAAAGGTCCTTCAAATGGAAGAAACCCTTAGTGCTATCAAATGAATTGGAGCACACAGAAGTGTCTCATATGCTAACCATTGTATATTCCCTGGTGTTCATTATCCAGAAAAGTTCAAAACTCATGACTTCGAAAAATACGATGGGTTAGGGGATCCTTACACACATTTGAAGGTGTTCATTGGAGAACTTGGATCTTATGCAGAGGAAGAGAAGCTCAGGATGCAACTATTCCAAAAGAGTCTGACTAGAGAAGCCCGTTCATGGTATACCAGATTAGACAACTCAAAGATCCATAGCTGGGAGAAGCTAGCTCACACCTTCCTCACTCAATACAGCTTCTAGTCTCAAATGGCTCCTGACCGGTACCAGATTACCAAGGTCAAGAAACAGTCCAATGAGTCTTCAAAGAATATGCTCAAAGGTGGAGGCGCCTAGCTGCTCAAGTTATTCCTTCCATGACAGAATCAGAAATGGTCATGACCTTCATAGACATACAAGAAGCTCCTTTCTATGAAAGAGTCTTAGCTGGCATTTGTAAACCATTTTCTGAAATGATTAAACACGGGGAGATGGCTGAAATGGGATTGAAGTCGGGAAAGATTCAAGACCTAACTGCCCTTAAAGCTATTGTTGAGCACAACCAGTCCGGAACTTATGGAAACAACCCCCGGAGGGTCCATAAAAAGAAAGAGGAGGATGTTTCCTTGATACTACAAGGTCAAAAAGGCAATCAAAATATGCCTATCCAGAGGAGAAATTACACTCCCTTTCAAGCACAGTCTTCAAACCCTCCATTGCCAAAAGGTGGAGAAGTCAAATGCCCTCGAGTGTTCACACCTTTAGGGGACTCACTCGAGAACATTCTCACTCTTCTGACAACTCAGAAGAAAATCACGCATCTTTTTCCACCAACCAACCCTAATGGGAAGGGTTTTAATGCTGCTCGGAAATGTGTTTATCATGTCGGGGAACCTGGACATGATACTCAAGATTGTTGGGCCTTGAAACACAAGATCCAAGATTTAATAGACAACGGGGAGATCGTGGTCACCAAACCAGATCAACCTCACGTACAAGACAACCCTCTTCCCTAACATAAAGAGGAAGAGGTCAATATGATTAGTTGGAGAAATGGACAGAGTTCCCATTTTTACGGTGAATCATCCCAGACCATCAAAGACGGTGTTGACAAATGGGATTATGCAAAGTTCCAGTTTGTAATGGAACAAAAGATGAAAGCTCTGTGTAAGCAGATAGATCAATTAGTAGAACTGGTGACCTATCAGCATCAAGTCACACGCCAATTAGTCATCCATGAGCATGCTAGTCTCCTCCCCTTTGTTATGAATACTCCCTCGTCACCTTTAGAGAAAGAAACACTGGAAGACAAAGTGACGAAGAGAGCAAGTGCCAAAGCCCGTCAGGATTTTGCCAATAGAAGGGAGTTTACATACCTGGGCCAACCTATGGAGGAGGTACTTCAGATGTTGATCAATGAAGGAAGGATCACTTCCCTTCTGCCTCTAATTAATCCCCGTTCAGGACGATTTAATTCTAATGGAGTATGTCAATATCACTCCCATTCTCGCGGTTACAGCACGAAAGAATGTTGGGCACTCCGCCACCTTATTCATAACCTAATTGACAGCGATGTCTTGCAGTTAGCAGACGACGATACTGTGTTATTTGAAAGTGAAAATACCTATCCTACTAAATGGAAGGGACTGGTAGCAGTTATATTCATTGAGGCTGATGGGACTGTCAAACCTTTCATAATACAAATAATTTAACTCAAAGGAGTTGACAATCCTTTGAAAGTGGCTGCTCCAGAGCCAATTAACTTGCCATTCAAACCACAATATCATGTTATTAGCTTACAGAAAGTCCCATGGAATTATAGAGAAGCTGAAGGATCCACTTCTCATACAACTGTTGTAGTGTCGAAGGGGAATCCATTGTACCTTCCCCAACAGGTGATGAAGCCTACCATCAAATCAAAGGGGAAAATACCCATGGAGAAGATTGAAAAATTCCTCCGTACTATGGGTCATAATGAAGCCAAGGTGGTTTTAAGCTTAAGAGAAGCTCCACATCAAATTTCAATACTGGACTTGGTGTTAACTTCCGAGGTCACAAGAAGATCTTACTGAAGGTTTTAGAACAAGCCTATTTGCCAAAAGCAGTGGATGTGGAAAAATTTCAACATTTGGTTGATCACATTTTTAACAACAATGTGATATCTTTCACTGATGATGATATACCACCTGAAGGGACTGGTCATTGCAAGCCGTTGCACATTGCGGTTTTGTCCTCTGGATACATGCTAGCTAGAGTCTTAATAGATGGAGGTTCGTCTCTGAATATCTGTCCTTACACTAAGTTGCTGAAGATGAATGTCAATCTTAAACGGATCCGAAGCAGGCATACGGTTATTAAAGCTTTTGACGGAGCCCGCCAGAATTCAGTCGGAGTGATTGAGCTGCCAATCGAGATTGGTCCCCATGCATTATACGTATCTTTTCACGTGCTTAAGATAGATTCAGGATACAACCTGCTATTGGGAAGACCGTGGAATCATATGGTTGGGGTAGTCCCCTTCACTCTTCATCAGCAACTGAAATACATCATTAATGACAGCCTAGTCATGGTCAACGCTGAACCGGAATGTCCTCAATATGGTGACATACCATTCATCAACGTCAATTCAGATGTTGAGCCGGTCAGTTTTCATGCCTTGGAAGTGAGCAACACTCAATACCATTCTATTGGAATGCCATTTCCCGTACCCAAGATTTCTACCGAAGTGATGGGAGCTACTCAAGAAATGATATCTTTGGGTCATTAGCCTGGACGAGGGCTAGGTAAAAGTCATCAGGGTATTTAGCACCCGATTCAAAGGATCAGTCAAACTGGGACAGCTGGACTAGGCTATTCTACCAGTTCCAGTCATAGGAATACACATAAGCATCATCAGATTCCTCCAGCTTTAGTTATACGACGATTGTCTCCACCTGCAAATCCTGAGTCCACACAACCTCTGGTAAAGGTGCCAGACAGCGTAATGGCTATGTTATTTCCCAAGCCGATACTGGTAAAGGAGAAAGAAGTCTTTGTTCCAGATCCCAAAGTGGAAGAAGAGGAACGAAGAATTAAGCAAGACATCGTCAGAATGATGTCAAGCATACGCATCATTGTACATAATGAACATACAAATAGATACACCCCAAACGATGATTACCCATACGTAATGGTCATCATTCGGGAAAAAGAGGACGATGACAGCCCCTCCATCACTACAGTCCACCAGGACTTTGACCTCGACAATTAGAGTAGCACTCCTTGCATTGGTCGACGAGGGACTCTGAATTTAGATGTGCATGTGCTTGCTGATAAGATGTCTCTTCTCCACAAGGATTGTAACTTTGATGAAAAGTTGGACTCAGACTTGATGGAAATACAAGAGGACATTAAGGTGCCTTCAGAGATCAAAGAATGGGTCGAAGACAAACTTAAACCCAATCTTGATCAAACCACTTCTTTCAATATCGGAACCTTAGAAAGCCCTAAGTTAATCCATATTGGTTCAGACCTTACCCCAAACCAGAGGAATGACATGGCTACGCTACTAACCCAATTCCAGGATGTGTTTGCATGGTCTCATGAAGACATGGTGGTCCACTGATATTGTTCTTCATCGCCTTCCCATTAAAGTGGGATTCAAGACAGTCAAGCAGAAGCTCAGACGATTGAAGCCTGAGTGGAGTTTAAAGGTGAAAGAAGAAATTGTGAAACAATTTCAAGCTGGCATTATCATGGTGTCCACGTATCCTGAATGGATATCCAACATCGTTCCCGTGCCTAAACCTGGAGGAAAGGTGCGAGTTTACGTGGATTATTAGGATCTGAACAAAGTTTGCCTTAAAGATAGCTTTCCCGTGCCATTTATCCACATCCTCATTGACAATACTGCTCAATACGACATGTACTCCTTCGTAGATTTCTTAGCGGGGTACCATCAAATTATGGTTGCTAAGGAGTATCGTGAGAAAACTACCTTCATCATGCCTTGGGGAACCTTTTATTATAGACGGTTGTCATTCAGCCTCATCAATACCGGAGTCACCTATCAGCATGCCATGATGGCTCTTTTCCATGACTTAATGTACAAAGAGATAGATATCTACGTGGATGACATCATTGTCAAGTCCCTAAGGGAAGAAGACCACTTAGACCATCTCAGAAAGCTCTTCAACAGGTTGCGTAAATACAACTTGAAGTTGAATCCAGCCAAGTACGCCTTTGGCGTTAAATCAGGCAAGTTGCTAGGATTCCTAGTCAGCCACAAAGGGATTGAGCTGGATCCCACCAAAATCCAGGCCATCACGGATATGCCCATTCCTCAGACAGAGAAGGAAATACGGGGATTTTTGGGAAGAATCAACTTCATTAGCAGATTCATTTCTCAACTCACAGCAACCTGTGAACCTATCTTCAGACTGTTAAGGAAGAACTCCTCCATGAAATGGAACGATGAGTGTCAAAAAGCCTTCCTTACAATAAAAGAGCAGCTTGTCAAAGCTCCCATTTTGGTACCACCCAGGGATGATGTTCCCCTATTCATGTACCTGTCCATAAGTGACAATACCATGGGCTGCATGCTGGGACAGAAAGACGATAGGTCAAGAACGAGCTATCTATTACCTCAGCAAAAGATTCAGCAGCAGTGAACACAAGTACACTCTGATTGAGAAGACTTGATGTGCTTTAGCATGGGCTTCCATGAGGTTACAGCATTACCTCCATGGTCACACAACCCATCTCATATCCCGCGTGGATCCTCTCAAGTACGTGTTCAATAAACCCATGTTAAATTGTCGGCTGTTTAGATGGTAGTTGATCCTACAACAATTTGACATCGTCTATGTGACTCAAAAGTTTATCAAAGGTCAAGGCATCGCGGATCACTGGCCGTCGCACCTTCAGGGGACTTCAAACCCTTGGAAACCTACTTCCCCGATGAAGGGGTAATGGCAATTCAGCAACACCATCAGTACGATACATGCCATACATGGAAAATGTATTTCGATGGAGCTATTAATATGGAAGGTTCTGGAGCTGGAGCAGTTCTAGTATCCGGTACGGGGGACCAGTATCCCGTCGCCATCAAATTACAGTTTGTCAGCACCAACAACACAACTGAGTATGAAGGTTGTCTCGTGGGGCTAAAACTTGCCCATTCAATGGGCATCAGGCGGTTAACTATCTTTGGGGATTCAGAGTTGGTAGTCAAACAATCCACGGGAATCTATCAAATGAAAGATCTACATTTGTTGCCTTACCATCGGCAAGTTTTATAGATGGCTTCGGAGTTCAAAGAGATCTCCTTTCTACACATTCCTCGTAATAGGAATGACTTTGCAGATGCGTAGCAACTTTGGCCTCCTTGATTCATATACCTGACAAGGAACACATGCCAAGCGTCACATTTGCCCTGCACAAGGCACCAGCCTATGGGAACTACGTTGGAGAAGTATCGAATGAGCTACCTCCCATCTAGCATCCTTGGTATCAGCATATCAAGGAGTGCCTACGAGATGGATCTACACCCGCTAAGGTGAGCCCGATAGAAAAAAGGCGGATCCATCGACTTGCTATGAAATTCTACCTGAACGGAGATGCACTCTACAAAAGAGATGCAGGACTAGGTCTCCTCAGATGTCTGGACCAAGACCAAGCTCAGAGACTCATGGATGAGATCCATGATGGAGTTTGTGGCCCACATATGAGTGACCCCCTACTTATTAAGAAGATCCTCAGGACAGGACATTATTGGCTTACCCTCAAAGCTGACTGTGATGATCACGTTAAGAGGTGCTATCAATGCCAAATTCATGGAAATGCCATCCACGCCCCTCCGAGGGAGCTCCACAATATGAGTTCGCCTTAGCCCTTCTCAATGGGGGGAATGGACGTGATTGGGCCTATCGAACCCAAAGCCAGTAATGGGCATCACTTTATCTTCACCATGATCGACTACTTTACCAAATGGGTAGAAGCAGCCTCCTTCCCCAGGGTTAGCAAAGAAATCATCATTGCTTTCATCAGAAACAATGTCATTTGTCGATATGGACAACCAGAGGTAATTGTGTCAGATAATGCTAAGAACCTCAACAATAAAATGATGGAGGAGTTATGCAGTAAGTTCCACATCAAACATCTTAACTTCGTCATCTACTGTCTAAAGATGAATGGTGTTGTTGGAGCGGCTAACAAAAATATCAAGAAGATCATGCAAAAGATGTCCGCCAACCACAAAGAATGGCCTGAATTATTGCCTCTTACTCTGTTAGCCTACAGAACATCAATGCACACTTCCACTAGGACAACCCCCTACGCATTAACCTATGGGATGGAAGCAGTGCTCCCCGTAGAAGTGGAAATGGAATCCTTCAAAGTGTTGATAGATGCTCAGCTGGATGAAGACCAATGGGTACAAGACATGTATCACCAATTGTCTCTAATAGACGAAAGGTGAGTCGTGGCTATCTTCCATGGTCAGCTATATCAACAAAGGATCGCCCGATCCTACAACAGAAAAGTCTGGCTACAGCAGTTTAAGCAACATGACTTGGTTTTGAAGAAGATCATTGACAACCAAGATCAGTCCAAAGGAAAATTCGCTCCTAACTGGGAGGGCTTGTTTATTGTCAAGGAGGTATTGACAGGAGGCGCTCTCAGATTACAAGAAATGGACGACGATGAATTTCCATAACTCATCAACTCGGACACCGTGAAATGGTATTATGTCTGAAGTTACCATCAAGTAAACATCCTGGTGTTGGATCATCAGATCACCAGTCATTCCGGTTCTTTAACCCTTCACTACATTAGGGAAACATACTCTTCAAGCCAGCAGTCTGGCTTCATTCCGTTCATACAACTTTGGTTATCCCACTAGGGATTGAACCTTTCACACTTGTAGTTTGTCCCCACACATGGGATCAAACTTTTTCACACATGCAGTTTGTCCTGAACGTAGGATCAAACTTACTTTTTCCCCGCAGTCTGACTTGCACATGGGATCAAGTTTTTCGGCTATAAATCATCCTGAGGGGCGAACTACGTCGACCTGATCTCCTCTTCAATAGGAGTACGTAGGCAACCATTTTATATGGCACGGTCGCAATAAAACAAAAACAACAAAAACATCTCTTACACCCTTCTACTTACAAAAATAAAAACATTCCTACACCCTTTCTGCCACATACAGCGTTGAACCTCTTACACCAGGTTCGAACTACGCAGACCTAATCTCCTCTTCAATATGAGTACGTAGGCAGCCATTTATGGTTTGGTCTCACCCCCTATCAAAACACAAACCTTTGTCACCTGGTACTGGGATCAAACTTCAATCACTACATTTCATCATCTTCAGACCAAAGGGATTGAATTACCTGAACTCCTCCTAAATAGGAGATTCGGCGACCATCTAAGCTACAGTTGTGCCTCAAAGAGCAATACCAATCCATAAGAGATGGAATTAACTAGGCTCCTCCTAAATAGAAGTACTGGCGACCATCTGTGGTGCAGTCAATCTCAGAGAAGAAAGGCACACTCCTCTCCACATTTCCATACAGAAACCAGTCCCAAGACACCAAAGAGATGGTAGGGGATACACATAGATCAATGATCCATTCTAAACTGTCCAGAGACAACTCGATGTCCATCCATCAAGGAGGAATTTAGAATACATTAAGATCACAAGCCCTGAAGAAGCAGACAAAATATCAAGCAAGTGTCGAGGCATATCTAAAAGGGAAGTGATCAAAAATATATTTCATTGCTATATATATAATGATGTTTGATATACACAATGTAAACTGTACATGACAAAATGGCTAAGCTAGTCTGTGCAGGAAAATACAAGCCTATCTACAAATGAGTGTATATGCGAGCTATCAAGCCCAACATGGCATCTCTCTCAGCAGAAGGAGGTAAAGTTGTGGTCTCCTGTACAAGGGTATCCATGCGAGCCAACAGATCTACAGCCATCTGCATGATGACTCTATGCTCATCAATGTACGGGCTCATCTCTGCAATCATGCCAGTGGTAAGGGACCTCACTATAGTACTATCTGTGGTGATACTACATCCCGGCAGAGATATGGCACTATCCTCTCTCGAATCACGACATCTCCGGGTGATCGGCCTCATCCCGCTAAACAACAGCGGCATCTCTACGAGCTAATGCCTCGTCTCTCTCTAACAGAGTTGCGTCTCTCCTATTAAGGGCTATCAACATTAGGGCTCTAGCCTGATCTCTCTCGAAGGTCATCAAATGAAGACTCTGCTCGAAGTACTATGTTGAATGCTGGATCACAACAGTGCTAATACTGGGAGAATCTAAAAGAGATGCTGGAAACCCAGTAAATGGCTCCTCCTCGATGTAGGAATCAATGTCCTCCATGGGCTCTCCATCGTCTGAATCACTACTCAGCACTATGGATATTGTTGCGGCCGATGAAGTCTCTGTCTCCATCCACGCAGAATACTCTGGCGAACAGCCCAAATGGCTAACAGAAAAAGCAGCTATCTCACGTTGATCCCAACATGCATACACCCGGGATCAGTCCTCTGCTGATAGATGGCGAGAAGCTAAACGCTGACCTAGCGCCCCTCAAAAGGATGGAAGTCCTGGAACTGGTCAAACTACGACATCACGGCCAGTGGGTGGTAGGTAGTCATGCCCCTCAAACCAGCCAGAGGGAGATAATCCATGCTCGGAGCGTGAGTAATAAAGTTTTAGGATGAGTTGAGCCCTGTACAAGGCAGAATGCCAAACGGATTTCTGATCTCCGTCAAAAATACCAACCAAGACATAGCGTCTATACACTCCGATGGCTGAAAGGAGTAGGACATGGCTATATCATGGGTAAAGCAATACCCGTGTCGGCGGAAGGTCCCAATTGGTCTTAAGTGTGACATAAACCACACGTACAACATGACCGAACTGCCTGTGAATACCCTTGTAGGGTAAGTGCTGCAAAACGTGGCCGACCTCAGCATCTCCGCCACAATCATCGGAATAATGGTACGACCCTCCCTGAGAGCTCTCACTGCCATGATAACACCGATATCCAGCTCGTCCATATATCGTGGCATGTACACGTACGCCACTATACACATCAAGAATTCATCCACTCTGGCCAAATGCCACTGGTCCTCTGGTATGGTGAAATCCCCAGAATGACGAGCATAGCTGTCCTTAGAGCAAAATCTGTCAATTAGAAAACGTTGGGATATCACGTGGCCAAATGTGATCTCATCCTGCATAACCCTACGCCTCAAACCGGTGAGGGTCATGAACTGTCGACTCATGTCCCCAATAGCCATATGCACGCAAGGTCTGTCAAGTGGTAGCATCATCAAACGTGCACACTCATCTAGAGTCGGAGTCAACTCCTGGGTCCTAAACTAAAAAACCTGCCTCTCCGGTACCCAGTGATCCAGCATGCCCTCCACAAATCCTGCGGGAACCTGAAATATCAAGAGGGTCATAGTATGCTGCAACAGCTGATCTACAGTCACCCTATCTAATGGTGACATACTATCATACCACGGTCTAAGGCGTGATGCCACTAATAATGGTAGGGTATGCTCTATGTGGCTAACTGTCGACGAAGACATATGTGTAAGCCGTATCATAAAGACCATCCAGGGGTCAATGCTGAACATCTCTGGTCATACATACATATGCATAACATGATACATGTATTACAGTTAATAGATGGCAATATGATATAGAGAATGAAAAACTGTACATACATTCCTAAGTATATCATCATCTAATATATCATCTCTGTACAGCTAAAAATACAGGGAAATGGGGCACAGATGCCCTACTACTAACATAGGCCTATCAAAAGATGTAGCGAGAATGGGGTACAACCACCCAATATCTAACAGAGGCCTATCAAAAGAGATAACGAGAATAGAGGGCTACGCCTGCGGCTATGCCTACGGCTACGCCTACGGCTCCCCCCTCTATAAATAGAGGGCTTGGGGTGGCCATTTTGTAAGAGAAAAAGGCGAGAAAGCCCTATTAAATTTGCTCTTTATTCACCCTATACTGAGTGCTTTCTCATTTTAAACACTTGTGAGCTCACATATAGCTTCTATTTTGTACCGACGGGAGCCGAGTGTTCATCCATTTAAAGATATAGAAGTCTTCTTTTGTAGCCCACTGTAAGCCTTCTCACATACTTTAAAACCTTTTTCTTCATTTGTGCACACACTATTCTTCACGTTGAGAGTCATGTCGCGTGTGTATGCCCAGACTTCGGTCCGTGGTTTTATTCCAGTTTGTATATATATACTTATATATATATATATATATTTATATATGGACTAACATTATCGAGTTATGCCTCGATTGAGCCTAAACTTATGTCTGGAGCGTTTATTTGCTTTTGTATATATATATATACTTATATATATGAATCGTGTGTTGAACTCTGTTCGATGAGCCCGGATTTTACATCCTGAGCGTTTATTGCTTTAATATATATATATATATATATATATATATATATATATATATATATATATATATATATATCATTTGTTGTTGGACTTTGTCCAGATGAGCCTGGATTTTATATTCTATGCGTTATGCTTATATATATATATATATATATATATATATATATATATATATATATATATATATATAATCACGCCCTGAGTTTACTTCATGGCGGTTGATCGTCTTTACATCTTTCTTTACTTTTCGTCCCGCCTGGAGTCTATTCCGTGGCGGTTGATTGCTTTTACATCTTTATTTACATTTTTGATCCCCCATGGAGGTGCTTCGTGATGGCAGATCATGTCTGTATATATATATTTACAGCTTTTATATATATACCTGTTTACTGCTTTTTTAATCAATTGCGACATCATGTGAGCCTAGGAATCATGTGATCACAGATTCAGTCTACTAAATCTAGATTTG
The DNA here is from genome assembly GCA_020205605.1 of Panax ginseng. Taxonomy (NCBI): domain Eukaryota; kingdom Viridiplantae; phylum Streptophyta; class Magnoliopsida; order Apiales; family Araliaceae; genus Panax; species Panax ginseng. The sequence continues at coordinate 42,017,581 of CM035142.1, read as the reverse complement.
GTTCCTGTGATGGACATTTTCAGTTGTAAGCAGCTTGTAAATTTATTCACGGTGTTTGGATTTCTTCAGATGGTTTTCATGTCCACGAGGAGTTCGACACTACTTTGTATATTATTTTCTTGAAGATGCTTCGCGCTTGAAAATTAAAAGCAATCCAGCCGAACACTTAATAAAAAATGGGAGTGTAAAAGGTCTCAATTACTATTGAGCACAAAGGTTTAAAAAACCTCTTTTATAAAATATCACTGTCATATCTTGTTTAAAACTGAATTTTACACAAATTCAAACCCTGTGTATATAGGTGCGAACGAGGCCTCACACTACTTCTAAATAATAGCACATTGACCCCCCCCCACACACATTCATATAACAGTTTCTTGAAAAGTGGCGGTCACCGTGGTAACACGGATGTCGGGGGGTGCCTAACACCTTCCTTCCGCATAATCAAGTCCCCGGACCCTAAATGAATCTCGATTTCACTGACCCGTTTAGTAGTGTCACATCACTAGGTCAATGTGCAAACCTTTTCTCGATTGTGTTGGTGCAACCATATAAAAAACCAACTGGCGACTCTTAACAGTCCATCGTCGACATAATACATGTCGAATCTTTTTCACTTGTTTTTTCAAACAAATCTCACCTAACATGAGAACACTAAAGAACAAGTAACGAAAATGGATAAATAAAAATCTCGACGTCGACATCTATCACCGTCATCATCAAAACTGTGCTCTACGTAAGCAAAAAAAAAATCCAATTTGCACAGTCAACATTTCCGTCAAATTTTTGGACAGAAATCGAACGGAATGACCATTTTGTAATTTTTGAGAGTACAGTTATTCGATTGTAACAAAAAAATTTTTGGTAACCACAATAAAAATCGGATCCTAGTACAGTGACCAATAAGTGTATTATCCCTAGACGCGTTAGTCATGCAAATTTGTTCCTTCAATTTTTTTCACCTATTAAAAATTGATTTTCTCTCTCCTCTCCTCATTTTTTTATTTTTTATTTTTAAAATTTGTGTAAAAAGTTTATTCTTATTCTTCTTTTTAATTGTTTATTTTTATATTATCATTTTGAATTTAATATGAAATATCTCTAAATTCAAAATTAGTATAAATTAATTAATTTTAGACAATATAATTTCCAAAATTATAAACCTTACTATTTTTATTTTATCTAAATGGTACTAATAATAACGGTATAAAAAAAAATATAATTAATAAAAAAATACTAGTTTATATAAACCTTACTATTTTTTTTATTAGTGTCATTTAGATAAAATAAGAAATAGTAAAGTTTACAATTTTGGTAATTATATTGTTTAAAATTAATTAATTTATACTAATTTTGAATTTAAAGATATTTTATATTGAATTCAAAATGTCAATATAAAAATAAATAAATAAAAAGAAGAAGACGAGTATACTTTTTACATATATTTTAAAAATAAAAAATAAAAAAATGAGTAGGGAGGAGAGAGGATAGAGTACATCAAATTTAATAGGTTAAAAAAAATTAGAGGAACACATTTGCATGATTAACGCATCTATGAGGAGCAGTTATGCAAAAAAAGATTTAAGGAACCGTTTAACAAAAACATTGACAAATAAGAGGGTTAGATTTGCAATTTAGTCCTCTAACCAAGTTACCTGCTAAAAAGACTGTAATATCCTTCTATTCATATGGACACTTACTAAACTACCCTTGAAGCTAACTACATAATTGTCATAATGCAAATTGAAAGACTTTTCCACTTATTTTAATAATTTTTATAATTTATTTAGCTTACAAGTCATTTTAGCAAAACACTCTCGCAATTTGTTTTAAATTAATTTTATAAGTTATTTTAAACTAGCCTAATACTTATAAGTTATGTTAAGTCATTTTAAATATTAACTTATAATTTGCTCTTATTTTAACTGTCTTTACATCTTAATTTAACTTTTAAATCATTTTAAATTTTTTTATATTTTATTTTAATTTAATTTATGATTTATATATCAAAATAAACTTTTATTTTTTATTTATAAATCCCTGTTTAAAATTACCTGCAACTCATTTTAAAATAAATCCCCGAAAAGAAAACCCCAGATTTTCCTTTCAAAACTGCTACTTTTTGTAGGATAAGAATTATTTTCAAATTTTCCTTTCAATCATCAATTGGGAGAGAGATGTCGCTGGTGGACTACACTTCTTCAGATGAAGAGAAAGAAGAGGTTATAGAAGAACAAAGAGAAATTACAGTCATTCCGAACGACGCACCTTCAAATTTGCCAAATCATCAAGAAAATCGACCTCGAAATCGGTAACATCCTCTTTTCCCTCCAATTTTCCATATCTAATTTATTTTTTCATTGACATAATTTAAACTGGGGTTTCCTATTTCATGACAGGAAATCCCCTTTCCTTTTTTGGTCCAAGTTTGATTAAAAAAATGCCATTTCTTTTCTCCTTATGTTAAATAGAGATTTTTTGTGGCATTATGTTATTACATATGAGAAACTATGAAGCTGGAAGTGTTTTCAGAGCTGATATTGTTGTTAGAATATGTTGTACTATGCGCTGGAAGAGCTGTACTTCTTTGCTGGAAGTTTCCCTAGTTTTCTTCTTATAACAATAGTCAACTTCCAATTTTACTTTCTTTTTTAATTACTGAGGGTTGATTTCGAAATGCAATTTTTGTTTTGCACAATTCCTTGACGTTAGTAAAATATGTGAATAACTACAGAAACAAGTGGGACTGAGGGAATCCGTAGTGAACCATTTTCACAAAGTATTGCAATTTTGTTTCTTCTAGACTATTTGCCCCTTTTTCTGTGGAGAAATTTACAATTGAGAGCCCCATTTCATATATCAATGCATTATATTAGGTGTCTTTAGGAAACAAATTTAAGCTCCTTGTCATGTCTCTTTTTTTAACTTGTGTCAAGTCTATTTTTATTAAACTATTTGCCAAGTGAAGAGGGACAAGTGGAATAGAGTGGAGAAATACTTGACGAGACTTAACATTTACCCATTATACCATTAAATTAGCATTGGTATATGGAATGAGGGTCACAGACTTTCAGATTCTCTACTTTTCACTTTTCAAACATAAGGATTATGTAATTAGTTTGGTAGTTTATTCAAGTTTTAGAAATACACATAAATAAGTGAAGGGCTGATCATTCCTGACTCCACCATATTTAGGAGGCTTGTTTTCGAGGCCTGTTTTCCTTTTTTTGAGAATCTCAAATATAAGTTGTGAGAATTTAACTATTTGTGTTACAGACCAAAAAAGGAAAGCAGCTACCAAACATTATAAAATCCAAATTTACCATTTTTTTAAAAATTGAAAAAGAGGATTTTGTTTTAGAGAGATTAGATACAATGGAGAAACAAGTGAGAACTAGTCTCACTATCCTGCATACACACCATACATATATCTGTGCAATTGAAGCAAGTTGTTATTATTGAGCCTACCAAGATAGAAATGCATGATTTAGCATTTAGGGGGTTCTTCGAGACTTGGTGCGTCTGTGGTACAGGTTTATTGTAAATCTAAATTCTCTTATGTCATGGCTCATAGTCATAGGTAAGCAGTATTGATCGAACTTTGAAGTCTGCCATAATTTATGTGCACATTGCCATTTTTCATTTCAATTGAGGAATTTGTAGCCAAAGCTAGCTTTTGATAACGTTTAGAAGGGTTCTTTTCTTCTGTCTCTCCCAGTCTCTCTCTCTCTCTCTATATATATATATATATATATATATATATATATATGTAGATAATATGAAACTCTTATAAGAACCAATGTTCTATATGGAACAGTAACCAAGACGATGAATGATAAATATGCTACTTTAATCAGCAGCATTTTTTTTTCTTGATAACATGCCAAGTGTACCAATAAGCCCTCTATTCTGTTAATTAGAACTGAATAGTGAATATTTGATGCAAAGTTGATTCCTTACTCCTTAGAACTACTCCCAGGATTTTGATTTCAGTGCAATTGACATATAAATTAAACTAGAGAACAATGTTTGGTGCCATGTTTTGTGCTAACCTAACTCATCCAAATATTTCTCTAAAGAATTATGCCCAAAGATGCAACTTCTCAGATTTGATATGTGAATAAAGGAAACTATAAGAAGAAAAGATACCGTCTCCTGCCGCAGAAGCAACTTAGTTGGCCCTCCAAAGTTCATACCAGCTCTAATGCCATGTGAAATATAAAGAAACGAGACAAATATATTTATTCCTTACTTGTATAATGTACATAAGTGTCTTTATATAGGCTAGGACTTAAAAGTTAAATATGGAAATGAAAACAATCAGTGATCAATGAATATGCATCTAGAATAATCTGAAAACCACTTATTATGTCAATCAAATAAATCATGGGTTAAATGTTTTTTGGGTCACTGTACTTTAGGTCAACTTACAAATGGATAAGTGAACTTTTTTTATTACAGTCAACTATCTGTACTCGACTTTTGTAACACAAAGTTAAAAAAACCGTTAAGTCCTTTGACTTTAAATGAAAAATGACACCTAAGCTGTTGATTTGTAAAAAAAGCTGATGTGACAGTGATTATGCGACGTGGCCGTGATTAATAGCAAATAAATTTTTATTTATAATTAAGCCATTTATAAAACATAAAAACTAAAAATGTGCTAATTAAAATTAAAGGGAATATGAAATACATTTAGGGGAAAATGAAAGAAAATTATAAAAAATCAAAAAATTTAGCAAAAAAGACATGGTAGAAATTAAAAAATAAAAAGAGTCATTTAGTTATTTTTGTAATTAATAAAAATATTTTTAAGTATAATATAAAATTAAAAAGTTAGCCAAAAAACAAGAAAATAAATAAAAATGTATTTAGTTATTTTTTAATTAATATCAAATAACTTTTTATTTATAATTAAGCCATTTATAAAACATAAAAACTAAAAATGTGCTAATTAAAATTAAGGGAATATGAAATACATTTAGGAGAAAATGAAAGAAAATTATAATAAAATCGGAAAATTTAGCAAAAAATACATGGTAGAAATTAAAAAATAAAAAGAGTTATTTAGTTATTTTTGTAGTTAATAGCAAATGTTTTTTATATAATTAATAACAAATATAATTAAGGAAATTATAAATCTTTTAAAATTAAAAATCTTTTCAAAATAAATTTTTATTTACATAAATATTTATATATGTTAAGCAAAGAATTATTAATTATTGAAAGCAAATATTATAGTATATTAACAATTTATTAATATATTATACTTAAACAAATTAAACAACCCCATCTTCACCTTCAATCTTCTCTTCCACTACTTCCGCCGCTACCACCCTTCCACCGCCGCTACCATGCTACTGCCACCAACACTAGTGATGAATTAAGTTGCGGAACAACTATAAATTTGTCAATCTAAATTATACCTAGCACCATCATCACTATTCATCATCTTCCTCATCCAATTTAGTGCAGGAGACCCAAATACTAAAAACACTAGCAATCGACAACCAAGTAGGGATAGTCAGCCTATAAATCACTAGAATACCTAACAAACAAGATCGAAATAGAAAAAGTTAACTTGAAATTGAAAAAATCGTTATCCGATCTGAGGTATTCTTCCTCTTTTTCTTTATTTTCCTTGCATGCTTATGAGAAATTGGGCTTCATTTTGGGGAAGAAATTAAAATACTCTACCGGAACACAATCTTCATGTGCGAACGTCTTTGTGCCGAGTTTCCTTCAGAGGTACCGTCTTCATCCCCTCACATTTCAATCTACAACATCGATTATTTATGAAAATTCAAATCACCTTCTCGAAGAGGAGAACTCGGTGATGTATTTTTAGGTGGAGTAGATCTCGTGCATCCTCTCTCTCCTCTCTTTCGTTTGTGATTTTCGGTTATAATAACGGCTTTTAGTGTTAGTATTAGTACTAGCTAGTCAGGTCAGATATTTATGGGTTTGGGTAAGTACTTTATTTTTATTGGTGAATTTTAGATGACATGTAAAAAATTATTAAAAGAACTTTCCAACTAGGATTTGGTGCATATGTGGCACTGCCATGTCAGAATTCTGTTAAAAAACTTAACCTCGTTTTAGATGACATGTAAAAAATTATTAAAAGAACATTCCAACTAGGATTTCGTGCATATGTGGCACTGCCATGTCAGAATTCTGTTAAAAAACTTAACCTCGTTTTAGATGACATGTAAAAAATTATTAAAAGAACATTCCAACTAGGATTTCGTGCATATGTGGCACTGTCATGTCAGACTTCCGTTAAATAACTTAACCCCGTTGACGGAAATTCGACTTTGTGTTAGAAAAGTCGAGTATAATTAGTTGACTGTAAGAAAAAAAATTTAGTTATCCATTTGTAAGTTGACCTAAAGTACAGTGATCAAAAAAACATTTAACCCAATAAATTATAGAATCCTTTGACAATTATTGATTTTTTTTTAAAATACAAAAATCCATCGAGCTAATTGCTGTGTAGTTAACACTATTTCAGTACTCCCTCCTCCTTCCCCTCCCCATCCCCATCCCCATCCCCATCCCCATCCCCATCCCCATCCCCACTCTTAATGACATTATTTGTGTTAAATGTATTTTTTACCTACTGATCTGAATGCCAATTTATATTTGCATCACTGAACTAATTTTTTTTTTCCATTCGACTCATTGAACTACTCTTTTTAAGCAAAAAGTTACAAATTCCATCCAAAGCAGTTACCTTTTAATGGTAAAAATAAAGAAACTTAATTTTATTCCATTATCCACGTGGGATTCATCCATGTAGGTGTCAAGGTTGAATTACTATCTATAAGATAATTAAAAATATATTACAAATAAAAATATGCTAAAAAAGGTAAAAAAAAAAATTAGTATATTACAAACTACAAAGCTAAATTTTATTTTTTACAAAAGTTAAAAAAATTAAAACATGTTAAACAAATTAAAAGATTAAAGAAAATCAAGTCATTAAAACAAAACCCCATCTCCATCTCACATCCATCTCCATTCTCTACAATAACTCGAGTTTGCAAATTACCATCTAGATCTATACATCAATAACCCACATTCTCACCACCATCCCATCTCTATTACATCATCAAATATGCCATCCAATTTTTTTAATTTCAGAAGCACCAAATTACGATCGGGAAGACGAAAAATCCAACAGGAGCCAAGATTTTCGACAACAATGACTGGCTTGGAATATGGCTACTTTTTCTCTTCTTTTACCCCTTCTTGGAAGATTTGCAAATGGGTCGGATGATTAATGTATATATTTATGTATAGATGGATGTAACATTGGCGGTGGTAGGGGTAGATTTGTGGCGGAGGTTGAATTTTCAAGAACATACATGTTTCTCTTCAATTCATTTTGGGTTCGGGTTGAAGAACTTCTGGGTTTGAAACATTGGTGGGTTAGAGTTATGTAGGTGTTGTTCTTCAAGTTGGTTTTAATTAATCATTGGTCTTGTTTTCCTTCTTTCTACCTTGATGGCATTTTGGTTGGTTGTTTTATTTGATAATTGATATACTTGTAGAGAGATAGTTTTGGTAATGGCGGCATTTACGGCCATGGTTGCAGCTTCCAGGAGGTAGACAGTGAAATTTGTGACATTGTTTGTTGTTTTTTTTATAATTTAGTTTATTAATCTAGGTCCATAACTAGTTTATTTAAGTTGTTTGTTATATTATTTTTTAAGCTTGTTAATTAATTTAGTTACGGTTTTCTTTTTATGGTAAGTTAGTTTAATTTATATTTATTTAGGGATTTAATTTAATTTAATTCTCCAACTTAGCTTCTCACTCCTCCACGAAGGTGCCACGTAGATCAGCCGTTAAGATTTTAACAGAGTTTGACAGTTTTTGAATTTTTTATAAAAAAATTGCAGTTCAATGATTTGACAGGAAAAAAAGTTAGTTCAGTGATGCAAATGTAAATCGGAGTTGAGTTCAATGGGGAAAAAAATGATCTAACCTGACATTATTCGGATCAGTAATTTATGATCAGTTTCATATCAGTGACCTTTCACATAATGTTGTATGTCCTTTCTTATGTCTTACTAATTTTTTTTTTCCGCTGTAGATCAAGTCTGTCATCAAATCAACAAGCCGAAAGTTCTTTTGATCAACCGGTGCCTTCTATGTTGAAACTACCTGATGCCTCACTCCTCTTAAACTCCCCTGTTATGTCATCTGGTCTAATGAATAGTGATCACTCTTCTAGAGTCACAGCTGCAATGGCTGAAAATGCATCACGTAAGCGAGAGTCAAATGGATTAGCTTCCACAAATCCCCGGAGTAAAGTTCCAAAAGGGAGTTTACCCCATTCAAAGAATCTTCCAGATACTGCAGGTGGTCTTTTACGTCCACCTCAACTTGGTGGAAGGTAAGTTTTGAGTTTGTTATATTTTATGTGAAGTCTAGAATTGCTGATAGGCTCTTCTTCCAAATTTTCGGTTATATCACGCCTTAGTGGTAGCTATGGCACTGCAACTTATTGTCATACACTAAACGGCTAGTTGTGGAAGATGCATTTGATCAGTAATCAAACTATCAAAGTCACTACACTATTAACATGAGCTTTTGCTTGTTGATATTAGCATACAAATGTGAAAGACAACAATAGAATATAGTTCAGATTAAAATTTTGAACTAGAAAGTACTTTAGCGTCATTGATCATATAAGCAAGTTTATTTCAATGATAGTCTTTTATTTAAACTCAGTTAGGATCAATGTTACCCAGATTGATACGGCACACGACCATAGTTGTTAAGGCGTCGCCTAGGCAACGCCAAGGCGTCTAGGCGGTAACAAGCAGTCAAGGCGAACGACCGACTTGGTCGATGGTGGAAAGGCGAGCGACCAGAAGAAAAAAAGGCGTCGCCTGGGACGCCGTGGCGACTAACAGGGAAATCGACCGACTTGGTTCGACGAGTATGGATCTACCCAAAACATATCTGGGTTAAAAATAAAAAACGACGTCGAAGCATAGAGAAAACCAACCTAGTCAAACAAATCGGCAGCGAGAGAAAGGAGAGAAAACAGATCGATCGAGCTCGAGAGAAAAGAGAGAGAGACAGCGAACGACAGAGAGAAGAGAGTCGCGAGTCGCGACAGAGACTGAGACAGAGACAGAGACAGAGTGCCACGACCGACCAAGAAAGTTGATCGACAGTCGGCGTTCGAGGAGTCGGCAGTCGGCAGCTTTGTTCGAGGATTCAAGCAGTTCGACATGTATTCTTTTTCCTTCCCCTTTTCTTTTCTGCTTCGAGCTTCAAGCAGTTGGCTTCGAGCAGTTCGGCAGTCACTGTTGGCTTCGAGCTTCAAGCAGTTGGCTTCGAGCTCAGTGACTTCAGTCACTGTTGGCTTTTTCTTTTTTTTTCTTTTGGTTAGCTACTGCTGAAGTCTTTCTGTTGGGTACTTGGGTTTATAACTTTTTTTTTATATATATACTGTTAGTTAGTATATTATATGTTTGTCTGGACTCTTATATTAATTAGTACTAATGTTAATTATAATGCATGAGATTGTGAATTCTATATAAATATTATATTATATGTTTGTCTTATATTTTTCTTTTGATTGTATTTGTAGAGCAATAAAATGGCGGAAAAGTTAAAAATGATAATTATGATATAACGAAGGACCATAAAAGAAAAGCTAAATCGAACGATCCGGGTTGGAAATATAGATATTGGCCGGATTTAAGTAATAAGGATGTCGTGCAATGTATACTTTGTGGGAAGAAATGTCATTCGGGCATCAAAAGGCTCAAACAACATCTAGCCGAAAATTATGGAGATGTAGCTAAGTGTTCCAAAACAACAACAGAAATTATGAGGGAGATGCAAGCGGCTTTGAATAGTAGAAAGAGGAACAAGCCACTTGAGCTAGATGATGATGATGATGTAGTAGAAGTGCAAGAAGCACAATCATCTGCTCGTCCAAGCATGACTTCCAATACTTTTAACACTATCCCAAGTTCTGGGACAGCTTCTAAAAGGAAGAATGTTGTATTTCAATTCCAAGTTCCACAACCAAAAGCTAAGATGGTTGAAGCACTTCTAAGGAAGACTCCCGAAGAAGTTGTAGAGGAGAGACATAGCAAGCATTTGAACCAAACGAGTATTGAAAGTCGGTTGAGGACACCGGAGGAAAAGGAGGGAGTCTAAATGCACGTTGCCGATTTTTTCTACGAATGTGGCATACCATTCAATGCTGCAAATTCAAGGAGATTTGAAGTAATGGTCGAGTCCATAGGGCAATATGGGCCGGGTTTCAAGCCTCCGACGTATCACGAGTTGAGGGTTCCTTTACTTGAGAAGGCAAAGAAGAAAACCGATGACTTAAAGAAAAAACATGAAGTTGCTTGGAAGAAATACGGCTGCTCACTTATGTTGGATGGTTGGACAGATAAGAGGGGAAGACACTTATTGAATTTTCTTGTTAATAGTCCGGATATGACTTATTTCATGGGTTCTGTTGATGCCTCAAGTCGGTCTCAAGATGCCATAATGTTGGCAAATCTACTTGATAGCAAGATCGAGGAAATTGGTCCCAGTATGTTGTTTTGTGTGGTCACGCATAATGCCTTTAATTACAAGGCAATGGCAGTATACTAATGGAGAGGTGACTACCACACTGTTTTGGACACCTTGGCCGCTCTAACGCCCGACCTTATGTTAGAGGACATAAGCAAGTCAAGCAATTCCACCCACAATCACAAATGCAAGGAGAATTACAACATTCATTTATAGACATGGTCGTCTTCTTAGTGCAACGAGGGAGAAACGAATGGGAGGGATCTTGTGAGACCCGCAATTACTAGATTTGCTAAAACTTTCCTCACCTTGTAGAGTTTGTACAAGAATAAAGATGCATCGAGGCATTTGTTCATCAGCGAGGATTGGTCAAAATCAAAGTTATCGGCTACTGAAGCGGGGAAGAAAGTATGTGATACTGTTATTTGAACAACATTTGGGCATACTGTTGAGGATTGCATTAGGGTGTCACAGCCACTTCTTATAGTCTTGAGGATTGTTGATAGTGATGAGAAGCCTGCTATGCCTGAAGTTATTGCTGCGATGGAATGCACGAAGAAAAAAATCAAAGATGCATTTGATAACAAACAAAGACTGTATAAGAAGGTGATTGAAATTGTTGAGCGGCGATGGGAAAATCAAATGGAGCAAAAAATATATGGGGCTGCGTTGTTTCTTAATCCGTACAAGTACTTTGATATCAAAGAGGAACGTCGGTTGTTTGCTAATGCTTTACGAGATGACTTCAATGACGTTCTTGCAAAGATGGTGCCCGAGTTAGATTTTCTAGACAAGATAAACAATCTAGCCGACAACTATGATGCTTCTTGAGATACTTTTGCAAGAGAAATGGTGATTAGGCAGCGGAAAATAAAGAATCCTCGTACGTATATTCAAATATAAATAAATATATAAAAGCTAAATTATGATTATAATTTATATACATTCTTCCTTTCCTCCCTTTTAAAATATTTATATTTTTTTTAAATGTTTGCTAGTTGATTGGTGGAATGCTTTTGGAGCGCGGGCTATTGAGCTATCTTCGTTTGCAAAAAGAATTCTAGGCCTCTGTTGTTCTTCTTCCGGTTGCGAGCGCAATTGGAGTACATTTGAGTTTGTAAGTACTTTCTCAAATTTCAAAAGTAATAGATCATTCACTAGTATTAAAATTTTATCATTAATATTATTATTTTTTGTTCTATTTATTTTAGATTCATACGAAGAAGAGGAATAGATTGGAACACAAACGATTGAGTGACTTGGTGTATGTCCAATACAATCGAAAGATCGACTCAAGGTTCCAAAAGAGGCGTGAACTTGACAATAATTTTGATCCATTAGTCATTGATGACTTTGAATAAGGTAATGAATGGATCGATAATGATGCCGATGTTGTTCATCTTGGGGGGGATCTTACATGGAATGATGTGGATCGAGCAACCGGTGCATCCAATACGCTTGAGGGTCGCAATCTTTCAAGGAGTGCTCGTGCTAATACTAGTAATAATCTAATGACATACTCTCGACGTGGTGGTGGTTCAACTTCAACGGAATCAAGGTTGATGGATTCCAACTCCGATAATGAAGTTGATGAAGAAGAGAGAATTCCAAATGATGATGAAGATGTGGAGGATGATTTTGGAGAAAGACCACAACCTACGCCTTTGAATGAGAGTAGTTCTCGTGGAAGAGATGAAGATGACCTTTTTATGATGATTTTGATTGAATGATGTTTCTAGACTAGTGTAGAGAGTCTAAACATTATTTTGGCTTGCTATGGTGGTGTTTTATTAGTTACTAGACTACATATTTGTGATAGTTGTAACTTTATTTTCTATGTGGTGTTTGTTGAATTCTTCATTTCTTTTATTAATTTTTAATATCAAGTGTGTTGTTTTTGGATTGTTATTGACAAGTATTATGATAATTATGCCTTTAATGTTATTCCATAGTGTTATGTTTTGAGTTTTAATGTATATAAAATTTTATTGCCAATATACTTGTTAAGTAAAATAAATAATATGTAAATTGCACATTGTAAACGACTTGTCGCCTTACGGACGCCATGGCGGTCGCCTTGTCGCCTAGGCGTCCAGGCAGTCGGCTACCGCCATGACTCGCCGTGGCGTCGTAACAACTATGCACACGGCACACGCCACACGCCACGCAGAATGAAAACAAGAACAGAAAATGTCACTTCTTGTGGTATGGTTAGATTTACTCGAATTGCTTAGTTGGTGACTTGGTGCAAAATATGTTTAATTAGAATGTAAACACGGTATGCTTAGAATAGCTTTCTAAGAAGATATTGTTAAAACTAGTTGAGATATAATTAAAACTGGTTGATATATAGTTAAAGATGGTTGAGTTGTTTTTAGGCATAGTCATAACAAGTGATTTTTCAACAAGACTACGTCATGTCATTACTTACTGGATGCCAACTAGGTGGTCATTAGGCTACGTTAGTTGGCATTCTCTAGAATATTCTTTTACATATTAAGGTTTCTAAAGAATGTTTTAGATTTACTTATATGAACATTATACTAGGTAAATATCCTAGATATTTGAAAGGATATCTTAAATAGTCGATCCTACCATTCCACTAATGTATGACTTAAGGGTTATATATAAGGGGATGCTCCTCATCTGTGAACTAATACAAAGTTGTATCATACTTGTGCAATAAAAATTTAGTAATTTTTATTTTGGGGGTGGGGTGTAAGTTTTGGATCACCATATTTAGTGTGTCAAAAGTGTATTATATTTTGAAACGTTTGTACCAAAATGTAATTTGCTACCGCTGTTAGCGTGTTTTAACAACCATGCTTAAGATGCCCATTAGAGTAATTTTTTATGAGTAAAAATTTCACTCGATGACAAAGAAATGAGTTAAAATTCCATTTAAACAAAATGTATGCATATCATCTAGTCAATGACATCAAAAAGTAAAGTAAATTCTTAGAATAGAGTTACAACTTGGCAAAACCTAGAAAGCTTTGTTAGTCAAAATTACAAGATATTTAACTAAAATGTCTTTGAAATAGCTATAGACATTTCATTTCCCTTAAAATCTCCGTATTCCTCTCGTCCCACGTGCACCGAAAAAACATCATAGAGCACAACCCAATACTATATTATAAACCTTCTTGCTTATATGAGGGGGATAAGGGGCAGAGGAGGGTTACTTCTAAAAAATTCAAATGAAGGTCTTAACTTGAAATGTTAGGGGTTTAGGGGACTGGCATACGAGAAAGACTGTTCGGGAAGTGATTCGTAAGGCAACCCCTGATGTTGTCTTCATTCAGGAATCCAAATTGGAGGTAGTTGATAGGTGTGTTATTGGGAGGATTTGGGAGTCTAGACATAAAGACTGGGCATTTCTTCCTTCTGTGGGAGCTTCGGGTGGTATTATTATTTTGTGGGATGTTAGGGTTGCTTCGAAGGTCCAAATTTTAAAAGGTTCTTACACTTTATTTGTCCAGTTAGACATTTGTGGTCATGGTGTGTGGTGGTTCACTTTAGTTTATGGTCCTAATAATCCTAGGGAGCGTTTAGCCTTTTGGGAGTAGTTGGTAGATGTAGCAGGTCTTTGTAGTCTGCGGTGGTGCTTAGGTGGCAATTTTAATGTCATTCGTCTTGTAGAAGAGAAGTTGGGAGGTTCTAGGGTCACAACTGGTATGAGGGGGTTCAATACTTTTATTAGGGATTGTGGTTTGAGGGATATAGTGCTCTCTAATGCTCAATTTACTAGGTCTAGATTTGAGGGGCAGCGAGTAGCTACACGCATTGACGGTTTTTTGTTTGCCAATGATTGGGAAGATGGATTTATCAATCAAATTCAGGAGGTGCTTCTTAGGATGGCTTCAGATCATTTTATTGTGGTTCTTGAATCTAATCCAATCAGGGGGGGCTACTCCTTTCCACTTTGAGAATATGTGGCTTTCTCATAATAATTTTGAAGGGCTGATTAAAGAGTGGTGGGATGAATGCCAATTTGAGGGTTGGTCGGAGTTTGTATTTATGAAGAAGTTGAGAGCCATCAAAGTTAGGTTGAAGAAGTGGAATAAATAGATTTTTGGTGACTTGCGATGAAGGAAAGCTGTATTGGGGAGAGACATTGACATGTTAGAAGAAGATGGTCCTTTATCTATAGATTTCGCTAGTAGGAGGGTAATGCTTAAGGAGTTTTATTAGTCATGAAAGAAGAAGTTTGTTGGAGACATAAGATAAAAGCTAAGTGGGTTGAACAGGGGGATTGTAATTCTAAGCTTTTTCATAAAGTTGAGAGTTGAAAGTGTAGGCAAATTTTTGTCAAAGAAATTGAATTGGAGTTTGGAGAGGTTCATAAGTCTAATGACTTGATAGCTGATGATATAACTAATTTTTTTTAAAGATTTGTATACGGAGGATAGTGTGCTAAGCTTATGATTGAGGGGTTGCAGTGGGATCCTATTGAAGGAATAAGAGTTTGTTGTTAGAGAGGCCTTTTGAGGAGGAAATTAGAATGGCTGTTTTTGAGATGGAGGGTGACAAGGCTCTAGGTCTGGATGGATTTTCCTTAGCTTTTTTTCAACAGTGTTGGAGTACTATTAAAGATGATCTTTTGAGTTTCTTCCAAAAGTTTTATGGTAATGGAGTCTTGTGTAAAGAGCATTAACTCTACCTTTATTACTTTAGTTCCTAAGAAGGATAGATCCGTCCGGGTTAGAGATTATAGACCTATAAGTTTAGTGACTAGTGTGTATAAGATTCTCACTAAGGTCCTTTCTAAGCGCATTGGTGCGTCTTAGATGGTACTAATTCTTCTAACCAGAGTGCTTTTGTGGGTGGTAGACAAATTCTAGACGTGGCTTTAGTTGCTAATGAGGTGGTGGAAGATGGGAGACGAAGAGGTAGTAGGGCTTTATTTTAAAGTTGGATTTTGAGAAAGCCTATGATAGGGTTAATTGGTTTTTCTAGATAAGGTCTTAATTAGGAAAGGTTTTGGGCCGAAATGGGGAATGTGGATTAAGGGTTGCTTTTCTTCTTCCTATCTTTCTGTGATTGTTAATGGTGATCCTAAATCTTGGTTCAAAGCATCTAGAGATCTTGGACAAGGAGATCTGCCGTTTCTCTTTACTCTTGTGGTGGATGTTTTGAGTTGGATGATTCGAAATGTCTTGTCGCTCCTTAGTCAATATCGGGTATAAGATTAATCTTTTAAAGTGTAGTCTCACTGGTATTAATATGGAGGAGGATGTTCTTGTTTCTTATGCTTCACTAGTTGGGTGTGAAGTCGAGTCCTTACCAATGACTTGTTTAGGGGTCCCTTTAGGTGGTAACCCGAGATATCAGTCTTTTTGGGATCCTGTAGTAGAGCGAGTGGGTACGAGGCTTGATTGTTGGAAATGTGCTTACTTCTTTTTGGTGGGAGGATTACTCTTATTTAGGCTTGTTTAACGAGTATTCTTTTTTATTATCTCTCGTTATTTAAGGTCCCGATAGCAGTAGCCAAATCTCTTGAATGCAATATGTGCAATTTTTTATGGGTTGGGGATAGCGAGGATAGGAAGGACCATTTGGTTGATTGGGATTATGTGTGCCGTCCTAGAGAGGAAGGGGGTTTAGGTCTTGGGAATTTGATGTCTAAGGATCGATCTCTAGCGGGTAAATGGCTATGGCGTTTTTGTGACGCCCCCGAATCCGGGCCCTCTGACCCCGGTTCGGTTATCACGATAAAAAAAACAAACATCCACCTCTAAACAACATACGATAACTAAAATGCGGAAATAATAAACGTACGTCGTTCATTCAAAAAGTGTTACTAGTCCCAAGGTTCGATAACCTTTAATACAATCTTTCAAACATACCCTATAATAGTACTTAGGGTTCATATTACATACACAATAATTTAAATTAAGCATAAGATAAATTCTGCTCCTGGCGACTATCCTACATCTTTCCTTTACCCTTGTCCTTTCTTGAGATCTCGAGCTTAGCTGCAATATAATTCATGATATAACAAGGATGAGCAACAAGTTTGCTCAACAAGTTTAAATACAACAATAAGGATATATCATGATGAAAGGAAAATATCTAACAAAGAATTCAACAATATGAATATTAGAAGCAAAGATAATGATTGCTTTTAGAATAACTGCTAGTTAAGTAGACTTTGAACTATAACACTCCAATGGAATCAATAATTAATTGACCCTTTGGTTACTGGCTACAGAATAAGTACTTGAGGGGATCAGCCTTGCGTACACCATGTATATGTATAACATTTAAATCTGTTCTTTGTATCTTATATTAGATACATGGGGTACTCCCCTGTCATAGAAGGGGTGTTCTTTCAGTCTAAGAATCCTTACCATCAATTGGTTTGGATAGCTTTTATAAAACTTCATATACTTGTCTGACCGAACAAAGGTTCAGACTCTATCCGACACAGTCAAGAATTATAGAACTTTAAATGAAGTACAAGTCCAAGACTGTACGAACTCAAGTGCACTAAGTGCGAATATCAATAATATCGATGTGGATTAATTGTAAGATAATTAAACCACTTAATAACATGTTTGGAAATAAAGTTCAAGCTTAAATGAATAACTTTCAATTCAACAATAACCTGCTCAAATACAATATGAGAAGGATAGGAAACTTTCACAAAATTCAAAGTTGGGTAAGTTATGAAACTTGCAATGCAATAAATAATATTCGGATAATTGCTCAAGTAAAAGAGTAAGAATTTAAGGAACTTGCATAACCAAAGAGTGAAGTTCAAGGAGACTTGCACAATAATAATTGGAGTAAGTTTAGGGAACTTGCCTGTTTGGCTACAATTTATTTCTAGCTTTAATTAACTTGAGTTGAAACGACCTAACATTAACAAGTCGGTCTTTCCAATTAGTACGTGTAAACTAAGATGAGTCAACATTTAAAGAATCAAGCCATCACATAGCATGCTTCTCAACACATTATATGGCATACTAGTCACATATTACAAAGTAAAGTAACCATATAAGCATGCCTTGAAATTCACAATCAAAAACAAAATCTATTTGGATCGTAGGATTTGCCAATTGCTCTTGTCTGTCCCTCGCTGCACTCAGGTTTGTTCTTTGCTTCTCCCGACTTCAAATTCAACTCTAACACACCAATTACACATATATTTTAACATACGTACATGTTAGAGTTTCACATATAACACATGACCATACTTGAATTCATTACTTCAAGTTTAACTTACACATTATATGTCATTAAAACACAAAAATCATGTAACCATCATACTTAATACATATGAATCATGTTTAGGAGTTTTATAGCCATAACATGATATCTTACTACTTTAGTATCTAAGTACTCATATAATATGCAACTTATGTTTGAAAACATGTTCAAGGTTGTCTTTGAAATCATTTTATTCATGAATGATGCAAGATAACACATATAAGACAACTTCAAAAACTCTTATAACCTCCTTTCAAGATCAGAATCTCTTTAGCATTTGTGTTCATTAGTCTTGTTGTATTAAGCCTTTCTTTTCAAACTAAGTTCTAGCACAAAGCTCATCAAGTTGGTAATGGATACAATAGCTATGAATCACACATCATGCTCATTTAGGTTCCAAATCAGTCATGTATATGGTCTCGTAAGTTCAGAATTTGTGAACATAAGTTTTCCTCAAAATTAGTTTTGAAAACTTTAAGTTTTGCTACAACTTTCTTACTAATCCAAGTTGATTACTTCATACCACATACAAAAGCTTTACATAACATGTTATACTCCTCTATAGGTATGTATCTAAGTCATAACATCAAGTTAGTAACACATATCACAAACAAAAACCAAAGAATCGGTTCGAGAGTGCACGTATTTGCTTTGCTGCACTACACCCTAATACAAAATAGTATGCAATTAAGGCAATGCCAACTCTGACGTAAAACCGCTCTGTTTCTCGCAGAGCCTCAAACATCAACACTTCAACTTGATTTAAACATGCTTAATACCATCATTTAGGAGTTCATATATACAAGACTACTTCCTAAACACATTATAGCATGCCAAATCACTTTATTAACAAAGAATTTCAAGTAATTTCAAGAATTTGACAAAACCCATTTCAAGAACACAAGTTAAGATTTTATACCTCTTGGAGCTAAATGACTTAGTTTCTTTCCTCTGAACTTGCTAGCCTCTTCTATGGACAACTCACACTCAATTTCAAATTCTCAGAGGTTCCACAGATAAACAACATCAACATAAACTCTGAGAATTGGGCTACTATTTATAGGACTTTGGACTGGGAATTAGCTTTGCATGAAAGGTTGAGACTGCAATGTAGAAGAAGAATACATTGGTTCTTAAGGGATTGCTCAACCACCCACCTTCAGCTACCTTCCTAGCCAATAATCACAGACTTGGAAGTTATGTATATAAGGTGTAGGTTACTATTCATGTACCTTTGTGACACTCATTTTGGGACAAGAGAGAAATCTCAGCATACTTGATCAACTAAGGCTTGGTTTGGACACTATAATTCCCATGATGTAATATGAATGTGTAATTGCTATTACATAAAGGAAATTTGGGGATTATTTATGTACATTAAATACACGCAATAAAATAACGCAGTTAAGTATTATTGTCCGGGTTTCTCCATAATTATAATTTACTACACACATAAACACATAATACCATTATTTAATATCAATGTTTATTTAAACATCTAATCCCTTTCCCAGTTTCTAAATTACACAACTATTTTCATTATTTCTGTATTAAAGATCACATGGAATTTCTTGTACTACTTGATACATTATATTAACATGATGTATCTTTATCCATATGATTTATTAATGTCACACATACAACAAAGTGTTCCATTTTATTTTCTACAGCAGACCAAATTTTTCTCAGATTGGACATCATGGTAATTTACACACAGGCCTTGGGTCCCTCGGCAATGCTAACATGGGTTAGCTTCAAGCCATTTCCAAAACATAACACCACACAAGTCTCATATGATATAGTTTAACTTTTATAGTGGTGATATACCCATAATTGAATTGAATCAATATGTTCAACTCTTGCCACTATATCCAAATAAATTGAATATTTAATTATTAATAATCCTATCAATTCTTTGATATCAAACTCTTAGGGTTAGTCCACTAATTTAAATAACTATTAGTGACTCCCTTTAATCATATTTATAAATTCACATAACCACATAAGGTTTAAATAATCTCACAAAACTAACTCATTAAAAATTAAATCACATATTTAATTAAATAAAGAGTTTCAAATTCGTGGACGTTACAGTTTTCCTTTGGAACCCGACTCTCTTTGGCATTAGGTTATTAGAAGCTAGTATGGAATTCAATAGAATGGATGGGATGCAAATCTTTGTCCTTCTTGTGTTTATTTATTCTAGTTTTTGGAAATTTATCTCCCAAGGTTACACTTCCTTTCATTTTTTTTTGTTCGTTTTCAAGTTGGTAATGACATGAAATTCGGTTTTGGGAGGATATTTGGATAGATATTCCTCTTTCAATAGTTTTTCCTCATCTGAACATAACTCTCCTATTTCTAACTTCTACACATTTTGGGAGGGAGATTCAATTTCTTGGGATTTTCATTTTTTTCGTAATTTAAATGACAGGGAAATAGAGAAATTCTCTTTATTTATTGAACTTCTTAATTTAGCTTCCTTTTCTCGGTCCTTGGATAGGCGTGTTGGTGTTTTGATTATTCGGGAATCTTCTCGTGTCGTTATTTCTTCACTTATTGGGTTATTGTAACGACCCCAAAATTCATACACTTCAACCCTCGACTTCGATCGTTAACAATACATCAGCCTTCTAATTTACAACATTAATTGATAATAAAATCATTAAAATTTGCGGAATAACTTAAACTTTTTTGTCTTCTTTCTTCACTTTCCCTGAATCACAACCTTTATCGCTTACATATATTTGAATCAAGTTTATTTTATGATTTGCTTCATCAGAGTTAATAAATAAAACCTTACATCTCAATTCGATATCCTTTATATACTTCGAATAACTCAGACTTTACAACTAACATGAATTACATCATAAACCATTAAGTACATTATTCGGAACATTAAACATGATTCCAACATAATAACAACACAACTAAAGTATTTAAATCTTCATGCATGACTTTTGATCCGTGTCATTCAAGTAACACATAACGTTACCTTGAATCCTTAACCTGCAATATTTTCAAGATTGAGCTCGACAGCCTAACAAATCTAGCAGCTTTCATGCATCACATAACACATAAATAACATGCTCAGATTATACAACATAATCATTAGGCTAACATTTTAGTCCACATAACAAGTAATAAGATTGAGTTCCTTACTCAATTGACTTTAACATTTCATGCTCGCAACATATATAATATCTTCGCAAGACAGATTAAAACAATTCATCATCAAGTTCACATAGCAAATAGGAACTGAAAGACTTGCCTGACTCGTAGATTATCAACTATAGCTTAACTGCTTTGCGTTTATCCTACATCAAATCAAAATTTCATATACACATGCATCGGTTACACATACAATGAAATCACATCGACTCTTAGTCTTATTCCTTTTATAACTTGCGTTTCTTTAAAAGCTTATAACCTATCTTCAGGCTTTATCTCTTCCTTGTTTGACACTTAACATTCTATTAGGTATTCAGAGTTTACCTTCACATCATATTAGATGAACATTAAGTTTATTCAATTTAATCAAACATCTTCATCTCGTGCTTTCAACGCTCTTCTTCTAAATTGTTAGTTAAAAATTCGTTAAGTCTATAAGTCAAAACTATAATTTTTAACTTTAGGTCTGACTATACTAGCGCAATGCCATAAATCTGAAATCCTTCCTAACATACAATATAAGGCTCGACATCCGAACGACATTACCAAACCTCATCAAGTTTAAAGCCTTTTCAAACTTATTAATATCGTCCTTGTGATCACATTCTGAAATCACATCATATTATCTGTTTTAAGTTTCACTATAATCATATAATAATGTTATATCAACATTCTCAACATCATACTCTTAAAAAATTTATGTCTGGTTCAAACTGTCCACCCTCGCCAGAGCGTAGTTTTTGAACTTAGAAATTCCGCTGAGGCGGAGAAGCCCAGACTTCGATTCTGCAGTTCGCGAACAACACTGCTCTAAGGCAAAAGCTCTCAATTTCCCTCACCCAAACTCCAATTTAAACATACCCAGAAGATATAAACTTTGTAAAAACAACACCCAACATGTATTAATTGATTCTAACCACATAAACAACACTAACAACCAATTTAAAGACTAAAAATTAAGGTTCATGCTTAATATTCATATTTCAACATATTTAGCGAGAGACAACACCACAAATTCGTTTCTTAACGAAATTGATTTATTCCACTTGCATTCTTTTCGTTTCTCAATGTATTAATACAAACTATCATAAATTTACAATTTATCACATGATTTAACCATCAATTTTTGACTCTAAAATAAGCCATCTTGTACATATAATGTCAAAACTCAAATTCCTCATCTTAAACATGTTTTCATGGATTTGATTACTCAAAATTCACTTATAGATGATATAAAACGAATTATTTATACCGTTAACATTTATAACCAATACTTTAACAAATCAACCCTAGAAATCCATCTTTAAATGAAAAATTCAAGAGAGTATGAACTAGAGTTTATAATTCAGATTATTACTTTTGATTAGTTATAAAACTTGAACAATTTTCTTGTTTTCTTTCTTTTTTGATTCTCACAAAGTCCTTCTCAAAACACAGAGAATTTCATCTTTTTCTGTCTCAATTTTCTCTCGTCTCTGCTTTATTTTTCTCTGTTTTCTAACTCTTAGCCTTAGGAATGTAGCGTAAACATAAACTGAACTTCAACTTAAACGTGGCCTGACCAGTTACACGACAGTTGCAAATACAAAGGGTCTCTAGGCCATGTTTGGCTAGAACCCTAACATCTTACTAATTTATTTTAATAATCCCCTTATCATATAGTTCACAAATGTCACACTTTATTTGATTAATTTACTTAACCAATATAACTCTAATTTTATTTAATAAATCATTAATCCTCTAATTTAATTATTTAACTAAATTAGAATATTTCCATAATAATTTCCATCGAACTTTTATTCAATTCCATAAATATTTTTAACTATTTACAAAACTCACAATCTTAGTACGAAGAATATATTACATTTATATGTAATATATATTACTCTCTCATTTTCTTAAAATAAATATCCTTACATTAATTCACTACTTTAATTAACTGAATTACTTACGTTATTTATGAAATATAATTAATAATAATTCCAGTGCCAACCAAGGTATAATAATCAAATTATATTATTTCATAATATAATTTTCAACTTTATTAAATTAACCTACATTACTCGGTTATTTTCCTTCTCACAACAACTTCATTTAATTTTTTCAATAGTTTAATTAACTATTAAACCTCATTTCCCCAATATAAATTTATATAAATATTTACTCGAACTTAAAATATCTCATAATAAGAATTTAAATCCGGGTTGTCACATCCCTCCTTATAAGGATTTCATATCGGAATCAACGAAACCTCCCTTACCCGGTTTACATCAAATCTCTTTTTAAAAAAATTATTGTTGAATAACTTCAACACATTACCATAATATAGGTTTAATAATTCCTATTCCATTCCTTTTCTGAATAAATTTTGTTAGGTTTTATTCTCATAACCTTTATTTGAACTCTAGAATATTTTGAGTATTATATATTCCTTTATCTCATTCATTACCTTTTCCAAGGATCATTGACATATACTAAATTCATAAACATTCGGAATATTACATTCACTCATTCTTTTAAGAATTTCGTCCTCGAAATTTCAACTTATTAATCTTTGTTCATTAATCTATCAAAATAAATTTTACGTTAATTTTTATTCATTCATTGGGTTATATTTTCTCCTCTACGGATCTTTCTAGCATCATTGCCTTCTTCACATCTTTCTCTTTTAAAGTTCATATTTTTCCTTAGATAATTTCATCTTTCTCTTTTCGGGTTTTCATTTCCTACTTGGTATTATTATATTACTCAATTAACCATCATTACACGCATTCCACAACTTACTTCTTTTTAAGGAATATCCTTCTTTCCACATTCACCTTCCGGAATAATTCCTCAATTATTCAATAATTGGGAAGCGATATAAATAATTCAGGAATAAAAAAATTTCAAATCATGCTGAGGGGTCACAAGACCTTAAACTCTTCTCCAGGTTTAATGGTGCATCACCACTGTAAACCATCTTTAACAGAATATTTAGCAATCACACAGACTGAAAACACTCTCTACAAGTACTCTAGGTGATCAGCTTATCGTACCCTTACGTCGTGCATAACGTATTACTTCATAACATCGTAACGACTATATGCGTTACTTTTAGAACCATTGTCTCCGATAACATGTCCCCTTTTAAAGGGTTCACCTCAGCTTCTTAACATTTGAATCCGCACCAAAATAATTTGGTTTGGCATAGTTTGACAAAGAACGCTTGAATTTCATAAACGTCTTTCAATATTCGTCTAGCTGAATTAAATAGCATAGACTTCTAGCAACAACTCGGATATCAATTGACATATATATTCTTAACCAACTCAATTGTCATACCTTTCTTAGTTTAAAGAAAACCAAAATAAACCCTTTTTTTTAAACCATCTCCAATAGCATATCTTTTTAAAATTTAGAGAAAATCAAAAATCATTTGTATGATATCATGATACCGTACCGTCTTACCAATACGTTGAGGATTCCGTCTTTATATGACGTCGTCATGCTACATTATACCAATAGTGGGCTGACGATCCTATGATCACATCCAATACTAGGTTCAATTGCATTGATGACTCACTCGATTATTATTTCCACACCATATCAAATGATGCATATGATCACATAAAATACATTTTGATAATTTCAAATTATTTTTGTCTAGCTGAAACAATTGGTATAGACACAAGAACAATAACACTGTTTTAAAATCCATTGATTCAATCATCTGTTCCCACATTTTTCAAAAAAACATGGAAATGCAACATCAACACGAAGTCAATAAATTTTGAAAATCTAGCATAGCTAGAAGATTTAGAATATCCAAATTTTCTCCATCAATTTAAATCTTTACTCCACTACTTCATTACTTAATCATTCTACCAATCTTTACCACCATCAATGCTCATTATACCAAAAATTCTTAGTTCTTGCTTCATAACTTTTCTATACCCAGTATAGTTCATCAAACTTGCCACACTTTGGAAGTTCAGGAACTTGCCACAATAATATGAGTTTAGAAACTTGTTCTAGCAATATGTAGTCCAAGAACCCGTCAGGGACTGTCCATACGTTTAGGGGCTCAAAAACATACATATGATTATGAGTCATCAACTTACCATAAGTATGAGTTTTAAGAACTTGCACCTAGTCCTAATAATATCTCTTAATAGTCTCTAACTATCAAATATACACATGAGAAAAGAATCATCTTTCCGCAATATATACAATGATTGCGCGACACCAACATTCCACTGATTATCAATGTGATAAACTGAGTGCAAGCACAAAACCCCCGCCCATACAAAGTTATGTACAACTCTCACAGGAGTCCTCAATTGAAATCCTACCTAACTTTATCTTGCTCTTAACTTGCTTTTTTCTCGATACAAATTTTCTGTATCTCATCATTTATAACTACTCGTGAGTTTACCTCGTACTATTTCATTGTATATTCTCTTTATAGCATCAAGTTATAACTTCTCAATCATTACAGAAGACGACTTGTCATTTTACAACTTAAACAGATCACGTCGTGATCTTATTCTACAATCATCTTTATGATTTTTTCTTATTTTATGATCGTTTAGTTTTACAATCCTCATTCTTTCCTCTTTATATAATTATGTCGTCTTATGATTATTCAACTCGGGTGGTTCCCTGATCTTTCTTCAGGTTCTTCTTTGAACCCCTCACATTATCTTAACTTGGTTCAAAAGCATTCTCTGAATTCATGTATTATCAACGTAACTCTATTTGAGTTTATTCTTATTATTTTTATCATCTTCATCTTGTAAACATTGTCTATTCATTAACGGTTAACATCTTATTACTGGTGTCAGGTAACTCCAAATTCTTGTCTTTTATATACTTTCAAGATTACTCTTTGAACCTTCTCGAATATATTTCAATCTCTGTTCTAAACTTTTCTTAAATTTATCTCTTATTGTTCAAACTCTATATGGGTTTATCCTTACCATCTTCACCTTCGTTCTCTAAGATTATAGCCTAAGGTACTCTTAGCTAAGGTTCATAACCTACAACTCTGATACCAACTGTAACGACCCCAAAATTTATACACTTCAACCCTCGACTTCGATCGTTAACAATACAACAACCTTCTAATTTACAACATTAATTGATAATAAAATCATTAAAATTTGCGGAATAACTTAAACTTTTCTGACTTCTTTCTTCACTTTCCCTGAATCACAACCTTTATCGCTTACATATCTTTGAATCAAGTTTATTTTATGATTTGCTTCATCAGAGTTAATAAATAAAATCTTACATCTCAATTCGATATCTTTTATATACTTCGGATAACTCACTTTACAACTCAACATAAATTAACATCATAAACCATTAAGTACATTATTCGGAACCTTAAACATGATTCCAACATAAAAACAACATAGCTAAAGTATTTAAATCTTCATGCATGACTTCTGATCCGTGTCATTCAAGTAGCACATAGCGTTACCTTGAATCCTTAACTTGCAAAAATTGTTATTTACAAGATTGAGCTCGACAACCCAACAAATCTAATAGCTTTCATGCATCACGTAGCACATAAATAACATGTTCAGATTATACAATATAATCATTAGGCTAACATTTCATACATGCTTCAGTCCACATAACAAGTAATAAGATTGAGTTCCTTACTCAATTATCATTCTTTACTCAATCAATGTAGTCATAAATTGACTTTAATATTTCATGCTCACAACATATATAATATCTTCGGAAGACATATTAAAACAATTCATTATCAAGTTCACATAGCAAATAGGAACTGAAAGACTTGCTTGACTCGTAGATTATCAACTATAGCTTAACTGCTTTGCGTTTATCCTACATCAAATCAAAATTTTATATACACGTGCATCAGTTACACATACAATGAAATCACATCAACTCTTAGTCTTATTCCTTTTATAACTTGTGTTTCTTTAAAAACTTATAACCTATCTTGAGGCTTTATCTCTTCCTTGTTTAACACTTAACATTCAGTTAGGTATTCAGAGTTTACCTTCACATCATATTAGATGAACATTAAGTTTATTCAATTTAATTAAACATCTTCATCTCATGCTTTCAACGCTCTTCTTCTAAATTGTTAGTTAAAAATTGGGATAAATCAACTTTTGGTACATGTAATGGGACACGACTTACAATTTGGTACCTGAAGTGAAAAAAGTTACAAACTGGTAATTGTACTTAAAAAATTTTGTAATCTGGTGCTTGTACTTTCCAATTTTTAAATAATCGTTAAAATTGATCCAACGGGAGAGACAAACATTCAGAGAGAAGCGAAGTCGACGCGAAGAAGATCCTTGATATTATGTTCTATCTTTTCTTGCCTCCCACATTCGCACCATTGCTCCACAGTGGCACCGACTTGGGAAATCTGGTGTAATCCATTCATTTTTGTTGCATGAACTATAATCTTTTTTCCCGATTTCATTTACGATTCCACTCCAAGACTAGCTCATCCTTTTAATTAAACACTAAACCCTTTAATAAATATATGGGAACCAGTAATCAAGGGAGAATCGAGACAAGAAGAATGAGAGAAGGACAGAAGAGAACCCTAATTTTCAAACAGAATAAAGATGAAACCCTACTGTTTAACGGAGTGTAACATTTTTTTAGTACAGTCACCAGTTTGTAACTTTTTTCACTTCGGTTACCAAATTGTAAGTCGTGTCCCTAATGTTTAACGGAGTGTAACATTTTTCGAGTACAATCATCAGTTTGTAACTTTTTCCACTTCGAGTACCAAATTGTAAGTCGTGTCCCAGTACAAGTACCAAAAGTTGATTTATCCCGTTAAAAATTCGTTAAGTCTATAAGTCAAAACTATAATTTTTAACTTTAGGTCCGACCATACTTGCACAATGCCATAAATCTGAAATCCTTCCTAACATACAATACAAGGCTCGACATCCGAACGACATTACCAAACCTCATCAAGTTTTAAGTCTTTTCAAACTTATTAATATCGTCCTTGTGATCACATTCTGAAATCACATCATATTATCTGTTTTAAGTTTCACTATAATCATATCAACATTCTCAACATCATACACTTAAAAAATTCTTGTCTGGTTCAAACTGTCCACCCCTGCCAGGGCGCAGTTTTTGAACTTAGAAACTCCGCCGGGGCGGAGATCCCGTCGGGGCGCAGTTCTTTGCACTGGAAACTTCGCCAGGGCGGAGAAGCCTAGACTTCAATTTTGCAATTCGCGAGCAGCACGACTCTAAGACAAAAACTCTCAATTTCCTTCACCCAAACTCCAATTTAAACATACCTAGAAGATATAAACTTTGTAAAAACAACACCCAACATGTATTAATTGATTCTAACCACATAAACAACACTAACAACCAATTTAAAGACTCAAAATCAATGTTTATGCTTAATATTCATATTTCAACATATTTAGCGAGAACCAACACTACATATTCATTTCTTAACCAAATTGATTTATTCCACTTGCATTCTTTTCGTTTCTCAATGTATTAATACAAACTATCATAAATTTGCAGTTTATCACATGATTTAACCATCAATTTTTAACTCTAAAATAAGCTATCTTGTACATATTATGCCAAAACTCAAATTCCTCATCTTAAACATGTTCTAATGGATTTGATTACTCAAAATTCACTTATAGATGATATAAAACGAATTATTCATACCCATTAACACTTATAACCAATACTTTAACAAATCAACCCTAGAAATCCATCTTTAAATGAAAAACTCTTGAACTAGAGTTTGTAATTCAGATTATTATCTTTGATTAATTATAAAACTTGAACAATCTTCTTGTTTTCTTCCTTCTTTGATTCTCACAAAGTCCTTCTCAAAACACAGAGAATTTCTTCTCTCAAGGTTCCAAAAGAGGCGTGAACTTGGAATTTTTGTTGATCCATTAGCCATTGATGACTCTAATTGGGGTAATGAATGGATCAATAATGAGGTCGATGTTGTTCATCCTGGGGAGGATCTTGCATGTAATGATGTGAATCGAGCAACTGGAGCATCCAACACACTTGAGGGTCGCAATCTTTCAAGGAGGACTCGTGCTAATACTAGTGATAATCTTATGACGTACTCTTGACGTGGTGGTAGTGGTTCAACTTCAAGGGAATCAAGGTTGATGGATTTCGACTCCGATGATGAAGTTGATGAAGAAGAGAGAATTCCAAATGATGATGATGAAGATGTGGAGGTTGATTTTGGAGAAAGACTACATACGCCTTTAAATGAGAGCAGTTCTCGTGAAGGAGATGGAGATGACATTTTCCTTGATGATTTTGCTTGAACGATGTTTAAAGACTAGTGTAGAGAGTCTAGACATTATCTTGGCTTGCTATGTGGTGTTTTATTAGTTATTAGACTACATATTTGTGATGGTTGGTTGCAACTTTATTTTCTATGTAGTGTTTGTTGAATTCTTCATTTCTTTTACTAATTTTTAATATCAGGTGTTTTATTTTTGAATTGTTATTGCTAAGTATTTACATAATTATGCTTTTAATGTTATTCAATAGTGTTATGTTTGAGTTTTAATGTATATGAAATTTTATTGCCAATATACTTGTTAAGTAAAATAAATAATATATAAACTGCACATCGTAAACGACTTGTGGCTATGACGGTCGCCTTGTCGCCTAGACATCCTGGCAGTTGGCGCCCGCCATGACTCGTCGTTGCGCCGTAACAAGTATGGTTGAATTATGCTAATCTTGATTCCCACAGGCAAACAACTTCTTCCTAGTTTACAAGATGGAACACTTTTCTTCACTAGATTAAGTTCATAGGAAGTCCCATCAAATCCTCTCAAGTTTGAATTGACAGACTTGGAGAAACGAAAAAACAAAATGTAACAAGCCGGGCTTTCTTTAAACAAGTCGATTTGCCACTTTTCAATAAATACTGAAGCTTCAATCCTGCAAGACTTTCGCAATAAATGTAATTGAAATGAAGTTACATGACTACATGAGTGATCATCATAAAAAAGCTTTTTCACAATTCAATTAAAATTATCACCAATCATGTAATGTCCTTTAGGATTTTTCTTTGTTCCCCAATGCAAAATCACGCAAATGTTGCTCTCCCTCCGTTTCATATTATATGATCATTGTTGACTTTTTAAAGTCAATTTGAGATATTTTCAAACTCAAAATTGGGATGACTCGTTAAAAATTATGAAATAATAAAACTTATAATGAGTAATACTTTTTAGATAGTTTATAATATTTATCATTGAAAATGTCTCAAATTGACATTTAAAAGTCAACAATGATCAAATAATATGGAACGGAGGGAGTATAATAGTACTAGAATGGTTTCCTGTCTTGATTATATTCTGGAATGAGTTTTTACAAGTTTTTAGACCATAAAACTTAGCAAGATTTCTGCACGTATTTCCTATGATGGATCTCTATTATATCTCGTAATTATTGATTCGTGGTCTTTTAGAATTGGCTATCACTTTCTGCCTGCCTAAATTGGTTTTAGTATACATATTTTTGTTGGATAGTATCGATAGATAAGAATTGTCTTCCCACCTTCAGGATTTTAGTAACTAGATTCATGTGGAGTATGTCATACGTTATCTATTATTTATTTTGCAGATCGCATGGTAACTATCCATCATTTGTAGAGTATGTACTGCCTCTCCATTAACAGTAATGAAAATTGGTAATATTGAAAGTTTTGTAGGGAAAGTCTAATGGCATGTTTAAATGAAGTCTTCTGCCATTGATCATTGTCCCTTTCATATGAATATTTATAATTTTAAGGTGTCTTTAGGATGATGGTAACAATTATTATTTCTTATTGTTGACCGGGTGCGCATGCTATCCTCAAAATACTTAAACAAACCTTTTAGTTTATTGGAGGGTATGTGTTTGATTGCTTCAGTTTGCTAGTTTTTTTTTTTGGTTTTTGTTTGTGCGCAGCGTGCCTGCACATGCATGCGTGTTTGTTTTGGGGCTATCAATATGCTAATAGCAACTTGATCTTAACAAAAATGGCAATAGCAACTAAGAGATGATCTAGAACATGCACTGGTTTGCACCATTGGCTAACGATAACTTCTATCATTCATCGGTTTTGTTGAACAAATGATGGTGCTAGCTCTGATCAATGGTTTTTGGCTTTTTGGCAGGAGCAATGTTGTTACCGAAGATATTAACAAGCTATTCGTAAGAAGACATGCTGACCCCTCCTCTAACTAGATCTCCAAACGGTAGTTTCTTAATGTGTGGTTCTAGTTTAGCACTTCGAAGAATGGTAGTGGACCAGATAGTTAAAGTTTCATGGTGTACCATTTATAAACCCCCCCTCCCCTCTTCTCTTGTTAGATCATATTCAAGGACAAGTATGGATTGCTGAGTATTTTGTTGTATAGAATGCCCAACAATGTACTATAACCAAGTCTTCATCTTCTACATTTCACTATTTTTTGTCACAAGGCTGGCAATTTGGGAGAAGAATCTGTCATTCCGTCACCTTAAATAATTAGTTGTGCTTGAAATTAACCTAATATTGTGAATTTGAGAGGAACAAAACTGATAATTTTTGCAGGACATGGTGATTACTAATTACTAGTTTTGTTGTTAAAGATGGAAGGCCTCACTCTATCCTGTGCGCCCTTCTTTCAGCACCGTGTCTCTCGAGCATTCTGTGTATTTTAGGATATGCATATACCTATATCATTTTAGATTTATATCCTTCAAATTAGTTTTCACTAAATTCATTATCATATGCTTCCTTAACGTAAGCTCCAAGTAAACTACTTTTCGGTTGTGAGTCCCAGCTTTTGATGACAACAAATAAGCCAGTAGAAACTGGAATCCGCAAAGAAGGATAGTAAATAGAATACGATAACTATTCTAAAGTAAGGATCTCATTTTAGTTAATATCAAGAAAGATTTCCAAAAAATACACTCAAAACATAGCCCAGGCCCCAGGGAGAGGACCAAGACTGGCAAGAGCTTTCGTACTGATGTGGGTAAAAATAATTTACTAAAGGTGAGTTGTCAGTGTTATTTCTAGAAACTTATTAATAAAGGACAATATAATAATATTACTTGTGGAATATTTTAGAAATATATTAAATCCTATAAAAGATTGAATTCTCATAAAGCTTGATCAACTAAAGATTGACAACTTAAAATATCTCTAAATCTATGAAGGATTTTAATTCCCAACTCTTTAACAAAAAAAATAAAAAAAATTCTTAACTCTTGAAGGAGAGGACTCTCATGCTATAAATTAGGCTTTAGAGAGGAACCAAATTAGAACCGAAACTGCACAAACTGCACCAATAGTTTCGGCGTATGTGGCGGTTTTAGGAGGGTTGAAAAACAAATTTTACGGTTTCGATTTGATTACTAGCCAAAATCGCACGTATAAAATCGAAACCAAATCGCACCATGAAAATTAATTAATTATACAATCCTATTACATGAGAGATGTTTCAATTAACATTCTGTAATGAACCTCGCATGAAAATTAAGTTACTAATTCTGAATTTGGATGGTATCGATCTACATGATCACCATCATCATACAAATCTCAT
The DNA here is from genome assembly GCA_020205605.1 of Panax ginseng. Lineage (NCBI taxonomy): Eukaryota > Viridiplantae > Streptophyta > Magnoliopsida > Apiales > Araliaceae > Panax > Panax ginseng. The sequence continues at coordinate 41,985,047 of CM035142.1, read as the reverse complement.
ACAATTATCCCTTAATTGTAGAAAATTATTGAGCTACACACTACTTGAGCATATATATGTATATATACTTCATAAATTATATATATTAAATTATTTGGATTCAATATCTTTTATGATTAAAAGAATTGAAGTTATTAGAATTAGACAAATCATGATGCAACCCTCTTGAGTTATCAGAGTGCTTCTGAAACTCGGTGTTGGATGAAGTAGTACTAAATATTCTTCCTTGCTGCTTGATTTTCCTTTTTGGATGTATAGAACGAGGGATAAAAAATTCGGTGCCTTTGCTTTGAACTCTTTTGCAACTTTAATATTGTGTGATGCTAAATTGTTAATTTAAATTGCATAAAATTTTGTTATTTCAATTGGTTTTGAAACCAAAACTGCATCGAATGAAACCGCACCGCACGATTCAAAATTACACCGCACCAATCACAAACGGTTTCATGTGCGGTTTTGAATTTGTCAAATCGCACCTAAGCGGTTTCGTGTGCGGTTTGGACTTCAAACCGCACCATGCTCACCTAGTATAAGTAAGGGATGTTCCAACACATTGAAGATACACAATATTGACTCCCATAATAATTCTCTCTATAATACCCGTGAATTTCATAAATAATATTAATATTGAAAATTTAAAATGTTTGAATATTTATGTTGAAATATATATATTTATGAGTGTTTTGAAATGTGATACTTCAATTTAAATTGATTTAAGTATGGGATAATTAAGTAATGTGCTGAAAATGATGATAAGCTTAATTAAGCTTGTGATATGCCTAGTGTGGCATAATGACGAGCTACGTAATTGTTTAATAAAATTAATGAAGAAATGATTAAATAATGTCATGGACTAATTATTATTATTATTATTTTAGTTAATTATTTGATATGTGCAATTACATGAGTTGTGTGGTCATATAAATATTTAATACAATAAAGTTGCCTCATGCATAAAATATAAGATGGAATATTAAGAATAATATTATAATATAAATAATTATTATGTAAAACTATATGGTAAAAATAAGCTTGAGTTATAATTTACTAAGCTTGTATAGAGGAGTCTTGTGTGATATAATGATTCATGGTGAATCAATTAAATGTGTATTTTAGAATTATGGAAGAAAGTTAGTTTGTAGAAAATAAATATTCGTATTAATTATCATTATAATTGGGTGTAATTGTAATAATAAGTTTTATGAAAAATAATGGGTTGTTAGTACCCAACTAGTTTATATTTTAACCCAGTTCAAATATTATTTGGACTAACCCAATGTACATGGATTATATGATTGTGTATATGTGCCCCTAACTTAACATAAGGTAATAATATTTAGTCATTAAAATTGACCTTGTGAGCCATAAAAGGAATTAACCTTAGTACAATGAAATTCATTTTACTGGTAAGTATAGAGTAATAAAGCTAGTCCCAAAATCATAGTCCCATTTTTTTGTCTCAGTCGTGTATAGGCCTTTGGCCTATTCCTTGTTGCTGAAAATTTTAGCTGGTGATGATGGCTAAGGGTGTGGGTTGAAGGGGGTTGTTAGGACCTTTTCACCAAATCTTCCTTGCCCAATGGCTTCTCCCTCTTTCTATTGGATTCAATCCTCGAGACAAATTGTTTATCTGGGTAAAAGTTTCTCTATAAATAAGAGTCTCCCCCTTCATTCTTCAAGCTGCTAAATCTTCTGATAATCTAAAATAGAGAGTGAGTTGCTGAATTGAGTGAGTAATCAGTATTTGGAAGCAAGAAGTTAGCAATTTAGTCTCAAGAAAGTAACATTACTAATTTTGTTCCTGATTTCAAATGACTATTAGGAATTTGCATGAACTAGTCGTAAATTGAATTGGAAAATGGGTATTAAGATATTATCTCAGTTATATGTATGTTACAGACACAATATGGCTGGTCTGAGTTTCAATTGATGAGTTAAAAGTTGTTTGTTCTAGGATTCTGCAGAAGCAAAGTCATTTTTTTGAAACTGTTCGAAGTGGCGTGGCCGCACCACTTTCTCAATACAAACCAGCGCGGCCGCGCCGGTTGCCAGTCTTTGAAAATAATTTTTGTTGCCTTCTGATAATCTGAGCATGTGTGTTTAACTTATTTATGCCTACAAAAGGGTCTAACATGTGATTCAAAGTTGCTTTGCATATACTAGGCTTCATTAGCTTGATTTAGAGTAACTTTAAAAGCAAACTTGGAATTTTGAAAACAAGTATTGATAAGCATTGTAAGACCCCGAATTTTATGAAATAAAAGTATTCAATTTTTCTTATAATTACTATTCAGTAAATGGTTAAATTGATAAAAAAAAAAGAAAAAAAATTAAGGGTGATATATGAATTTTTTTTAAAATACGCAAGTGGTTATAAAATATTCATTGTTGTCGGGAAATATTCGTTTGGTCGTGGAATATTCTTTTCGCTGGGGAATATTCGCATGACGACGACGCTTAAAACCATTTGTGGGTCCCATAATGTAATTACTATCGGATGATGAAGAAAACAACAAATTAAAGTTTTTATAAATAACTACGTAGTGGTTACCAATTAACATTGTTGGAATACCCGGTGGGTAAAAATAAAGTAATACGCGTTGTCGCATAAAGAATATACCAAGATTATTACAAGATTTTTGAATTATTGATTCTTACGTAAGAAGGCACTACATCAATAATTGTTACAATAATTATCGCTCAAAGATTATATTTTATTGATTCAATAATTGTCATTGCGATATTTTATATTATCGTTGTTTCAATAATTGTCACTACACAATATTTTCTATTATCGGAGCAATAATTCATATTATCTGAATAATATTATTAGATAACATTATTGACAATGTCTAGAAAGTTCTGTCTAAGGAGAGGTTTGGTCACCTAATTGCGCGCCAGTAAGGAGAAATCCTTATTGGAAAGCCCCCTCTTTCCTGGGAACTGCCTGGTTGTCATTATTGTGATTCTGTAATATTATTTGTGAATAATTAATTATTGATTTATATAATAAGGAAAATATTCATTTTATGTGGATATAGATGGAGAAAATTTTTAAAGTGACAATTGTTGAAAATTGATATTTTATCTTTTATGATAAAATAATATTTTATTATATTATTATAATATAATAATTATGATATTTTTACAATGAATGTGGGATATATGAGTATATGAGGAGGAAGAGTATTTTTGTTGCAAAAGTTGATTAAAACATGTTAAACATGTCTGTGGGCCCATTTCTTGACTGAAATTTGATTATAACCTGTAAAATCGCCCGTTTATGGATTTCGGTCAATTTCTGTTTGGAATTTGAAAAAACTTTCTTCTGCAAAGTTGTAGAGAATTGAATTTCCTATAAAAAGTCGCGAGATTCGAATTTTCTGATAAAAGGGCTATTTATTATGAACTATTGAAGTTCCGGATTAATTAATTATTATTATTTGGAGTTTTAAATAAATTAATTGAGAAAAACGTTTTTTTGATGGTTTTGGTTGTTGGAATGTGCTGAAATCAGTTGTCAAGAGGTTGGCGTGAAAATTTTATAATAATAATAATAATATTTTATTAAATTTTCTACTTTGGTGTTCTAAGCATTTTCCTATAAATAGGGTGCTTAGGTTAGAATTGAAAATCACACCAGAAACTAAAGATTTCTCTCTCTTCTCTCTATTATATCGAGTTTATTTTTTGAGTATTTTAGTACTTTGAGTATTGCTATACGGTGCAAGTTCTTTCAAAGACTATATCCAAAAGATTTCAATGTAAGTACTATTCTTTTCGAGTAAGAGGATTGTAAAGGAGATTATTTTCTTCATAAATGATATTATTTCTTCAATATCATTATGCCAAATATTGGTTTAAAATTTTTATCAAATTTGGAACTTTTTCATATCGGGGTTACTATTCACGAGTTACTATTCATGAGTTACTATTCATGAGTTACTATTCACGAGTACTATTCATGAAGTGTGATGATATTTTTTGTGAAATTTTTATCTTTTGGTGTCGTAGTTACTATTCACGTATACGACACTATTCAATTAATACAACACTATTCACTATTCAACTAGAAAAATGAAATTTCTTTTTTTTGTCCAAAATATCTATTCTGGATACTAGCTTTGATTGTATTCATGTTTTGATCATTTTTGAATTTTACCCCACTCTGGTTATTTATGAAGTATTTTTGAATGAGAATTGTTTAAAGTACGAATCCTTAATATTTGTTCTTTTGCTTCACTGGATTCGTTTTTCTTTAAAATATTTTTCATCATCCTCATCCTAAATGATGATATAACGGAATATCTTTGGCCTGTGAGTAAAAAAGATGAATGATTTGATGAATATCTTTGGCCCAGAGGTGCAAAGATGTAAAAGATGATGAAGTGTTTATATGAACATGACTAAATCGATGAATATCTTTTTGGTCAGTATGCAAAAAGATGACTTGTTGATGTATATCTTTCGTCAGTAGTGAAAAGATGAATTTATTAGTAGGATTATGAACATGAATCGTGATTTGGTATAACCATAATCTTTGATGTTTCGGTGATGAAAATTATCTTTGTCCCGGATGAGGAAAGGAATTTAGAACAACAATTACGATTATGAGTTATACATGTGATTGTGGATGTGAATTTTTGATTGATGTTACAGGATAAAATATTGTTGGTGGACTTTTAACATGGAGAAGATAATAGATTTTATGGTCTATTCGACTCTTCAAATGGATCGCTTCGTTCATCGTGCAACTATGGTTGAAAAGTTTTATCATCTACCATATGTTCTAAATCTCGATTTATTATCGTTGAAGGCTATTGATAATTTATTTATCTTTAGTCATGATATTCTTTTATCGAAGTTAGTTGTGCTCACCTTTTGCTTCACAATTCCTTTCGTGTAATAAAAGTGTAGTCGGGTCGAGCGGGGAATAACAAGGAATAGAATCGGTGGTCTATAGATGTTGAGGGTGAGGTGAATTTAACTTGAAGTGTGTTTTGCCACTATCATACAAGATGTCTAATGACATACAACCTCGTGTCATCATAAGATGTGGTTGTGTTTCATCCACTTGCTGAGTATATCTACCAGCACTATCTATATGATCTTGGAGTCTATTTGAAATATAACTCTCAATTAGAGACAGTGGAGATAATGATATGTCAAGAGAAGACTCGCCATTGGGAAGAATATGATAGTAATCTTCTCGTTTTTCTTTGGGGTCTATTGGGTCAACCAAGGATAATTTGTGGCCATATGATATCTATAATAACCTAGACGCATGGCCTCCCATGTTACGAAGGTTTCCTTGAGCACTTCCCAAAGATTCTAATTTCTAAAATAGTTTTCGACTATACCTTTATGTAAGGTGTCATTATGAGGTGTTGTCCATGGTTGGGACATGAGTCACATTGATATATATTTGTATCCAAACTCACAACATATGTGTTGTTGTATTTTGCATGACAATTGTTGTAATAAAGTTGTAGTTGTTTTCTATACCAGGTATTTGGCGACTCAGAATGGGTTGGATGGAATGGACCTATTTTGGGGTTGTTACATTTGGTATCGTGAGCTTAGGATATGATCTCCATGAGATCGGGATTAGAACTAGGAGGAGAGATGAGTAAATCCTTCGCTAGTGTGTCCTACCTAAGCTTAATTGTTTGCTCGGTCATAATATACGGATATTATGTGATATGTTAATTTGCTTAATTAACCCTTGTTTTATGGGCAAGATTTGAGAATGGCAATTTGAGAATGCTAACAATGGAGTGAATGAGACTGTGGGGATACCTCTAATCACTAACCATGATAATGTGATGTCGATTTAAGAAGGAATTAGAGATATCCATGTGGTGAGTGAAGAATTGATAGTTGCACCTTTAGATAGTCGCAGAGGTAACAACGAGAGTGAGAAGAGGAAGAAGAAGAGGAAGAAGAGGTACCGAGGAGAGTTTATTAGAGGTATTATATGATCAAAATGTAGAATTTCAAAATCGTATTCATGAGTTAGAAGAGCAGTCAAGAACTATAAAGGTCGTGGAGCAAAAGGATGCAACAATTCAAGTCAGGTTACCCGATATGTGATGCTTGAATGAAGCATTCTTTCGGGCGAGTATAAGATGATAAAGATGGAATCGAAATGAAAGAAGGAAAAAACTGAACGAGTGAGAATAAGTGATGCATGGGCAAAAGCCGCACGACACGTGGATATTGTGGAAAGAGATGTCCGATCTAAGAAGGCTAAAATAGATGATATGAATTTCTCTTTTGGAAAGCAATTGGGAGAACCCAACATCGAAGTTTTGAATTACCCCTGCATAAAAGGTCAACCCGAATTCGATATGGATCAAGATTGATGATTCAGATCATGAATCAAGAGTACTACGAGGCAATTGAGGGAGGAATATGCCCTATAGAAAAGTATATTCCAACCAGAGTGATGACGCCAAATGTCGCCTGCATAAGTCAAAGCCGAGTAGTTCGAGGATAGCGGTTATCATGACTTCCCAACAAGTGAGGAACCCAAATGAAGTTATCACGGAGATGAGCAATGGAGAAATCATGATGACCCTGTGAGATAGAATCAAGTGAAAGCAAGGTATTCTCAACTTTTCAAAATACTGTGTACGTAAATTTTCGGGACGAAATTTCATAAGGAGGGAGATTGTAAGACCCCGAATTTTATGAAATAAAAGTATTCAATTTTTCTTATAATTACTATTCAAGAAATGGTTAAATTGATAAAAAAAAAAAAGTAAGGGTGATATATGAATTTTTTTTCAAAATACGCAAGTGGTTATAAAATATTCATTGTTGTTTGAGAATATTTGTTTGGTCGTGGAATATTTTTCCGCTTGGGAATATTCGTATGATGACGGCAAAAACCATTTCAGGAGCCCCATAAATGTAATTACTATCGGATGAAGAAAACAACAAATTAAAGTTTTTATAAATAATTGGCAGAAGTGGTTACCGTTAACATCGTTGGAATACCCGGTGGGTAAAATAAAGTAATACGCTGTCGTTGCACAAAGAGAAGATACGGTATTGCACAAAGATTTTTGAATTATTGATTCTTACGTAAGAAGGCACTCTTCAATAATAATTGTTAAGTAATTATCGCTCAAGATTATATTTTATTGATTCAATAATTGCTTTGCGTTGATATTTTATATTTATCGTTGTTTCAATAATTGTCACTACACAATATTTTCCATTATCGGAGCAATAATTCATATTATCTGAATAATATTATTAGATAACATTATTGACAATGTCTAGAAAGTTTTGTCTAAGGAGAGGTTTGGTCACCTAATTGCGCCGCCAAGAAGGAGAAATCCTTATTCGAAAGCCCCTCTTTCTCGGGGAAGTGCTCGGTTGTCATTATTTGGATTCTCGTAATATTATTTGTGAATAATTAATTATTGATTTATATGATAAGGAAAATATTCATTTTATGTGGATATAGATGGAGAAAATTTTTAAAGTGACAATTGTTGAAAATCGATATTTTATCTTTTATGATAAAATAATATTTTATTATATTATTATAATATAATAATTATGATATTTTTACAATGAATGTGGGATGAGTATATGAGGAGGAAGAGTATTTTTGTTGCAAAAGTTGTTTAAAACATGTTAAACATGTCTGTGGGCCCATTTCTTGACTGAAATTTGATTATAGCCTGTAATATCGCCCGTTTATGGATTTCGGTCAATTTCTGCTTGGAATTTGGAAAAACTTTCTTCTGCAAAGTTGTAGAGAATTGAATTTCCTATAAAAAGTCGCGAGATTCGAATTTTCTGATAAAAGGGCTATTTATTATGAATTATTGAAGTTCCGGATTAATTAATTATTATTATTTGGAGTTTTAAATAAATTAATTGAGAAAAACGTTTTTTTGATGGTTTTGGTTGTTGGAATGTGCTGAAATCAGTTGTCAAGAGGTTGGCGTGAAAATTTTATAATAATAATAATATTTTATTAAATTTTCTGCTTTGGTGTTCTAAGCATTTTCCTATAAATAAGGTGCTTAGGTTAGAATTGAAAATCACACCAGAAACTAAAGATTTCTCTCTCTTTCTCTCTCTATTATATCGAGCGTATTTTGTGAGTATTTTAGTACTTTGAGTATTGCTATACTGATTGCAAGTTCTTTCAAAGACTATATCAAGATTTCAAATGTAAGTACTATTCTTTCCGAGGTAAGGGATCAGAAGGAGATTATTTTCTTCATAAATGATATTATTTCTTCAATATCATTATGTCAAATATTGGTTTGAATTTTTTATCAAATTTGGAACTTTTTTTCATATCTAAGTTTACTATTCACGAGTTACTATTCATGAGTTACTATTCATGAAGTTACTATTCATAGTTATTATTCACGTACTATTCATTTAAGCGCGTGATGATGTTTTTTTGTGAAATTTCTATCTTTTGGTGTCTGAGTTACTATTCACGATATAATTTACACTATTCACGAATCAATTAATACTATTCACTATTCAATTAAAAATGAAATTTCTTCTTTTTGTCCAAAATATCCATTCTGGATACTAGCTTTGATTGTATCCATGTTTTGATCATTCTTGAATTTTACCCCACTCTGGTTATTTATGAAGTATTTTTGAATGGGAATTGTTTAAAGTACTTAATCCTTAATATTTGTTCTTTTGCTTCAATTTGGATTCGCTTTTCTTTAAAATATTTTCATCATCCTCACCCTAAATGATGATATAACGGAATATCTTTGGCCAGTAGTGCAAAAGATGAATGATTTTTGATGAATATCTTTTGCCCGCAGTGCAAAAGATGAACAGTGTTTAGATGAACATGACTAATCGATGAATATTTTTGCTCAGAGCAAAAGATGACTTGTTGATGTATATCTTTGGCCCGTAAAAAGCAAAGATGAATTTATTAGTAGGATTATGAACATGAATCGTGATTTGGTATAACCATAATCTTTGATGTTTGTGTGATGAAAATTATCTTTGTCCTAGATGAGGAAAGGAATTTAGAACAACAATTACGATTATGAGTTATACATGTGATTGTGGATGTGAATTTTTGATTGATGTTACAGGATAAAACATTGTTGGTGGACTTTTAACATGGAGAAGATAATAGATTTTATGGTCTATTTGACTCTTCTAATGGATCGCTTCGTTCTCACACGCAACTATGGTTGAAAAGTTTTATCATCTACCATATGTTCTAAATCTCCGATTTATACATCGTTGAAGGCTATTGATAATTTATTTATCTTTAGTCATGATATTCTTTATCGAGCTAGTTGTGCTCACCCTTTTTTTCTTCAAATTCTTCGTGTAATAAAAGTGTATTTGGGTCGAAAGGGGGAATAACAAGGGAATAGAACGGTGGTCTATAGATGTTGAGGGTGAGGTGAATTTAACTTGGAAGTGTGTTTTGCCACTATCATACAAGATGTCTAATGACATACAACCTCGTGTCATCATAAGACATGGTTGTGCTCATCCACTTGCTGAGTATATCTACCATCACTATCTATATGATCTTAGAGTCTATTTAAAATATAACTCTCAATTAGAGACAGTGGAGATAATGATATGTCAAGAGAAGACTCGCCATTGGGAAGAATATGATAGTAATCTTCTCGTTTTTCTTTGGGGTCTATTGGGTCAACCAAGGATAATTCTATGGCCATATGATATCTATAATAACCTAGACGCATGGCCTCCCATGTACGAAGGTTTCCTTGAGCACTTCCCAAAGATTCTAATTTCTAAAACAGGTTTTCGACTATACCTTTATGTAAGGTGTCATTATGAGGTGTCATTCCACGGTTGGGACATGAGTCACAGTTGATATATATTTGTATCCAAACTCACAGCATATGTGTTGTTGTATTTTGCACGACAATTGTTGTAATAAAGTTGTAGTTATTTTCTGTACCATGTATTTGGCGACTCAGAATGGGTTGGATGGAATGGACCTATTTTGGGGTTGTTACAAGCATTGTGCTAATTGCATTTTTGATCTCATAAGATGACATGTTAGGACTCTTTATAATTCTGATATGTAACTCTAGGATGTCTTGCATACCACATGTTACCTTAACATAGTTTAGTATCAATTTTTCAATGAAACCTTAGGAGCTTTGAACATAAACCTCTTGAAAACTATTTTGACCTTATGTGCAAGCATAATAAGACCTATTATGCCTTAAAATAGGAGTGATATGATCACTCATCTAGTTAGGCATGGTATGAATCACTCAAACATGATTTACAATAAATTTCAACAGTAAAGTCATGTTAACTTTGAATGCATAAGTTGAATAACTTGAAGCATGCGTGTTAAAGGTCTATTAGCCTCATTATGTGGTTTAAGGGTTATCATAGTTAGCCTTGGTGAAATGAACCTAATTAGCTTTGTTAAATTGAAATTTTCCAAAAAAAACCATAATTTGTGAAAGTGAACTTAAAATGATCATAAGAGAGACTAAACTTATCCCAAGACCCGTGAGCATGCGTATATGATATGTACTAGTATCCATGTATGCTAGAAAGTAAGATGAAATCAAGGAAACTAAAACTTAACTCTGGTCTGACCAGGGAGCAACGCGACCGCGCCACTCCCATGTCAAATGCAGCACGACCGTGCCGTATGCCTATGCCAGTGTTGTCTGAATGTTTTAAACTGCAATCTGAACCTCGAAGCATGTTTATATTGAGATCCTAAGTATAAGACTGAGTTTATGTGATGTGTTAAATGTTCAATTGTGTAGTGATCATATAGAATTAAGATTTCAAAATTTTATAAAGGGTTTCTAAATAAAACTTTCAAAAGTAAAAACAATGTTAATTTGCAACTATGTGGTTTGATTGTATAACCAAGAAGGAGCTGAAAATATGTGTTTACCGTACGTGATTGAACATGTGTATCATATGTGTGTAGGATAGTTGGGTTATGTGCCAAGTGTGTAGGACTAATGTGTGTATATATACATAAATATGATAATAGGACTTTTATAATCGAACATGTGTATCATATGTTTGTAGGAAAGTTGGGTTATGTGTCAAGTGTGTAGAACTATGCATTTACTTTATGCAATGATCTATGATTACGCAAGTTTCATAACTTCATTTGATTCTCATATTGAATGCAAGTTCCCTAACTTACACAACCTTGGATATTGTGTAAGTTTCTAATTAGTGTTATATCAACTATATGTTTGAGCAAATATACTTATTGATTGTATAATCATTATATGGGACAATTCCCGTGCTATCTAAATTCTTGAAATTATTATTCCTACTATGAAACTTAATGCTAATTCATAATTATAATCCTTGAATCATGTTGCAAGCTTCGAACTTATAAATTGTTCCTAAATGTATTGAGAAAGGTGTCTAAGCCATTTGATTTGGCTAGACTAATATCTATGAGTTAGAAAGGTATCCAAACCAATTGCTTTGGTGCAGACTCTTATAATCTTCTCAGATGAACAACCTTCTTAGACGGGAAAATATTATATTATCGGGAGACCGACGTGTGCACAAATAGCATGTTTAAATATTATGCATAATTTAGGGTACTATGGGCTGATCACCTATTGCACTTGTTTTATTGGATTATCAGTGAAATATTGTTAATTCTAGCAAGAATTCTTGGTCCATAGTGACTGCTCAGTATTAAAATCTTACCTATTGGAAAATGTTAAAACATTTGAATTCTTTTTATAATACTTCGGCCTATAACGACTTTCTGCTTACAATTCAAAGGACAGATTTGGAACTATTGAGATTTCTTTGTTTACAACATTATTCTTTAAACTCTCGAGTTGATACCCTTGAGATTATTATCTTGATATTTATGTTTGTTCACCCTTATTGTTATATTACTTGTCAAGCAAATTTGTTGCTCATTCTTGCTTTCCCTTAAACCAAGGCAAAGCGCGGTGAAACATCAAGCAAAGATAAAGAAAAGGGCACGGCTAAGGAGTAGCTTGTTCCTTTATGTTAGAATTTTAATTATCATGTTGTATTAAGACTTAATTAGTACTATGTAATAAGATATAATTGGATTAAGTTGTGTAATATGTTAGTAATGGTTGCGAGCCTTGGGACAAAAATATTTATATTAAATCAATGTAATATATTCTATTATTACGTTGTTTAAGATATTGGTATATTAGATCGTGAAGCACCAAATTCGAGATAGAGGTATCTGAATTTGGAGGCATCACATGTTGGTATCAAAGCTTTAGGTTATAAACCTTAAAAGCGAGAATCCTTAGACTATAACCTTAGAGAGAATTTAGGAAAATAGGAGATAAAACTCATGTAGAGTTTTCCTAGGAAGTTAGTAGCATTATGAAATATTTTTTCATTCCATACAATAAACTTATGTTTTATTTTGAGATACTAATGAAGTTGTTGTTTGTGGCTATAGGATGCCCGAGATAGGAGAACCTAGTAGAGTTACAGAGGAGGAACCACGTGACATACATATGGTATACGAAGCACCCTTGATAGTTAAACCTATTTCGGCGGTGGCTTTCTGCCAAAGATGATGATGATTATGAGGAAGTAGAGTTTGAACCGGAAGAAGAACCCATGGAGGATGAGCCGGTGGAAGATTCTGATGGGGTACCACACGATGGGACCACATTCGAGGATCAGTTACTAGGAGAATACGAATAAATCCTGCAGTTAGGAAGCAGAGTTGATGTGACGCCCCCAAAATAGGTATACATCACCCATCTTGGGTCGCCAGAAATAACACTAAAAAAACATCATTTATACAACTGTCGTGTAAAATACGACGACGCATATACTATGAGTTTCAATACAAATATTATAGCGTAAATAATACGAAAATATTCATACTCAAATTATTACAATGCCATATAAAATACAACAGCAAATATTTCAAGTCCCCAAAGGAACACGAGAAAATTTATGTCCTCCTCATTCTAATGGAGTGCACTTGTGACGCTCCCAAATTCGAGTTCGCCTCACCCTATTGTTGTTCACAAAATTAAATATTAAATGATGTATAAAATATGTCAGACACACTTTAAGTTCTCAGCATAATTATTATGCCACACCGTTTCATAATTTGATTAGGATTGTGAATAATTCATAACACCACTTTATACCCATGTTCTCTCTGCTAATAACAGCTACACTTTTATTACCTAAAAAGGGGTTGTGAAGCAAAAAGGTGAGCACAAATAGCTCAGTAAAGAATATCATGACTTAAGATAATTACACTATCAATAGCCTTCATCAATAATAAATCAGAGATTGAGAACATATGATAGATGATAAAGGTTTTCAACCATAATAACATCGGAATCAACAATCTTTTAGAAGAGTCAAGTAGAACATAATGTCTACTATCCTCTCCAAATTAAAAGTCCATCATCAATACTTCATTACTGTAATACCCATCAACAGTTCTTTGTTGTACCCAAGACAAAGATAACCATCATCACCTGAACCACCAAAGATTATAGTTAAATTCACAATTCATATTTATAATCAGGTAAATCAACAGTCCATCTTTGCACTACGAGCCAAAGACATACAACTGTATTTTAGAAGAGTCAAGTAGAGCATGATATCTACTATCTTCTACGATTTAAAAGTTTATCATCAATATTTTATCACTGAGACTCAGCTCAATAAATAATCCACATCACTGAATTATCCATGCACTACGAGCCAATGATATTCATTAGTATCACATCCACGAATTATCTATGCACTACGGGCCAAGGATATTCATGTTATCACATCCACGAATTAATATTTCATCGCTGAGACTCAGCTCAATAAATAATTCACATCACTGAATTATCCATGCACTACGGGCCAATGATATTCATTAGTATCACATCCACGAATTATCCATGCACTACGGGCCAAGGATATTCGTGTTATCACCAATGGTCATGATTATACCGAATAATCCCTGGTCATAACCATACCAATCAACACTCCATCTATGCACTACGGGTCAAAGATGACTTTCAACACAATATAAGCATGAGAATGATGACAATGATATTAGATGAAGCACACCTATTAAGGATATTCTAATCATTTCAGGACCTTTCATCATTTAATGATAAGCTGAAGAAACGAATAGTAACATCTTACCATAATATGGAGTATGAAAGAAAATGACATCCATTTACCATAAAAATGATATCCCCTTACCATAATAATGATATCCCTTACCTTAGCATGCGACTTGATTCTGCTTTTTGTGAAATTGACCAACTCAAACAATGCTTTCATTCCTTATTTACACTTAGAGTGACATTACATTGCAATATAAATACTCACAATATTATACTCACAGTATTGTAGTAAAAGAATTCTATATTTTTAGTGTAGTGATGGTGTATGTTTTGTTACTCAACCGAGCAACCTATTTATACTGAAAATTTAGTAAACAACTAGTACACCCGCTTTGACAAAATAACCAAATGAGGTATATAATAATGGTAGTGGAATTTATGGTCCCACAGAGAAAATTTAACCAACTTGTACACGTTTTAAAAATAATTGAGTTGTGGTCCAGACTACTTTAGAAAAAGTAGAGTGTCGACAAGTCATGCCAGACTTACTTTTGTAAAAAGAAAATAATTGAACAAACATGTGCACATCATACTTATCTTTAATCAACACCATTTTCAATCTTTGAACCATTATTCACAATTATTAACATAGACTCACAATACTGACAACTGGTTTAATTATATCATATCAAATAATATGAATCACTATGCAATAACTACTGTGACAATTATTGAATAAAATACTGAGTGACTTCTAAAATATTTAAAAAATATGATTATGAACTTTCCAAATAATTTTCACATTTTTTGGATTATCCAACAATTTTCTATAATTATTTCTATTTATAAAACTATCATTTAATAGCTTCAAAATATAAATACTAACCTCACATACTTTTATATCTTTAAAACATCATCAATATTAATCTTATATTATTATAAAATTTTTCAGCAAAATTCATAATTTTCCATAATTCATAAAATTTCTTATGAATTTCCTCTAATTTTAAACTAACCATAAATAGCTTAAAAATACAATAAATATATCTGTTATTCAATAATTTTTCAAAATGGTTCAGAAACTATAAAATAATATTATAAGATTTTTCACCAAGTTTCATAATTTTTCATCATTCATAGAATTTTCTATGAATTTCTTCTATTTTCAAACTAACTATAAATAGTTTAAAAAATACAATAATTATACGCTTTTCAATAATTCATAAAACATTTACAGAAATTCTAAATTGATATTATAAGATTTCTGTAAAAATATCTCAGCCCAAATATTTTTTCTTTATAATTTAATTATAAATTCCAATATTTAGAAACTTCAATAATTCATAATAATTAGCCCTTCTATCAAATAAATATAGATCTTATGTCCTTTCTATATAAAATTTAATTCTCTACAACTTTGTAGAAGAAAGTTTTTCCAATTCTGACTCTAACATAGAGAGAAAGGCTTACCGAAATTTCTGCTACAATAATTTCTGGATCAGTCACCTCCTTAAATTCCTAACAAATCATTCGTTAATCTTTAACGGTTTAAAATTTGTGGACAAATACTCAACTTATATATGCATAACATATCCAAAAATTACAATGATCCAACGGTCGGATTAAAAAGTATAACTCACGCAATATAGCTTAATAAAACTGATTTTTTGGACTATAAGTCCTTCGTACCAGTTTCACTCAAACTGTCACCACAAAAAATCCACAAAGAATTTTTAGGTGATTCAAATTTCTTTCATTAGCTTACTTCCAGGGATTTCTTTTGATATATGGCTCATCTCCTAACTCATTATACATAAAGAGTTATGGATTTTACAAATCAAGTAGTAAACTATTTTTTCTGAAAATCTCCATATTTTGTTCTTCTTTTGATTTCTAGATTTCTCTCATTTGATTCATGTTTATACAAGTTTAATCTATCACATACAAACATAAATACACCAACATCCTAAAACGTAACTTCTATCATGAAAATCAAAGGATTAATCAAGGTTTTATTCATTACCTTCTTGAATTCTCTTCTTCTTTTCTTCTTTTTCTTCTTTCTCTTTTTCTTTCTCTTTCTCTCTCTTCTAAAACTTTGGCTACGGGAGGAGTATGAGAATGCTGAAAATTAGCTTCATAATGCTAACACCAAGGCCCCCCCTTTATTTCCTCTTTTTGTTTCTCTATCTTTCTTTTCCCCTTTTCTCTCTCCCTCTTTTTCTTCCTTCCTTTCCTCATTTTTCCCTTTCTTTTCCTTTTTTCTTCTTCCCACTCACTCTTGTCTCCACCATAATACTCCTCACTCAGCCGCCCACATGGGCTACCATTTAATAAATTATTTTCTTTCCTCTTTATTTGCTCATTTATCCGATTTAATATTCGTTTGACCATTTATCAATTTAATGTTTACTAAATAGAATAATAATTATAAGAAAATTGAATACTTTCATTTCATAAAATTCGGGGTCTTACAATATCCTCTCCTTATGAAAGTTCGCCCTCAAAATTTACGTACCTGGTAGCTCGAAGATATAAGGATTTCAATCCTAGCTCACATGCTACTTCCTCTGTTTCATTGTTCATCCATTGCTCATTTCATGTATTTCATATATCATTCTAGAATACATCTTCAAAACAAAGGTTAATTGACATATCAAAATTTGTTAGCTAATTAAGTAACAAAAATTATCTTAGGTAGGACACATACTAGTGAATGATTTTACTTGTCTCTCCCCTCCTAGCTCTAATTCTGGATCTCCGCCAGAGATCATATCCCTAAGCTCTGATACCAAATGTGACGCCCCCAAAATAGGTATACATCACCCATCTTGGATCGCCAGAAATAACACTAAAAAAACTTCATTTATACAACTGTCGTGTAAAATACGACGACACATATACTGTGACTTTCAATACAAATATTGTAGCTGTTAGTTCTCGGAGGCACAATAATTATCTAGAAGGGGGGGGGGGGGGGTTGAATAGATATTTTAAACTCTATTCGAAATACTTTGTTAGTTTTGTTAATGATTCAAACACAACAGAATTAAGATTTGTTTGTTCTCCCTTTTAGATATAGTGAGTTAATGAGAGTGAGGTAGTTATAACAGTTATAGCAGTTATAGCAAGAATGTAGGAGACACAATAGTTTTAAGTGGTTCGGAGCACTTAAAGCTACTAGTCCACTCTTCTACTCCTCGAGTAGAAAATACACTAAGGATATCTTTTACACTTTCTGAATCTCACAGATTCCTTCAAGACCAGCAGTCTTGGCACTTATCAGTTCACTTTTGAACTCTTCAAGTTTAGCATACTTGGTTCTTCATAGTTCACTTAGAACTCTTCAAGTCCTTCTGACTTGGAACTTCTTACTTCAGTTGATAGTAGTTGATGAGTTCTTGATGGGTGCTACTCAGTTGCAGTTAAGCTCTTTGTTCGAAAGAACTGAGTAGCAGAGCAAGCTTTCTCTTTTTCAGATCGTAGAGTTGAGCGTTAAGTGTTCTTCAGCATTTTGTTCAATGCTTGCTTGGTTGAATCATCTGCAGATGTTTTTCATATATATGTGATCCTTGAAATGTACCCGTTGAAGACATCCGTTGAAGCATTAAATGCGTTTGACATTTCTGAACTTTGATGGAGACTTTTTTGCACATCTTCTGATTAGCATTCTGGCCCACTGACACAACAAACTGCCATATCATCTAACACCTGAAAAGGTGTTTTCCTTTGACCCGTGGTACTTTCCTTAGCTTCTTCAATACGTTTCTTTGTTGTATACTAAGGATATCTTTTGTGTCATTGGGACTGGTGTGGACTTCAACGTTTATAACCCATTCCATATTTGTTGGGATTTATCTTTAAACAAATGGGCAAGGCTCGATACTTCTGACAGAGACATATGATGCTCTATGATTCTGATCGTGGTGTCTTTCCACCTTGATGCTTGATCCGATACTTAGCAAACAAGAACACTATGATTTCTCTTAAGGACTTGGCACACTACGATCTTCACTTGCTTGTCTTGTAGACTCTACGTTTCCGAAAGCACACTATGATCTCTGAGTTGGCTTCAGCAAACGTCTGGACCACTCTACGATTTCTGAAGAGGCCCTTTAAGGCAGACACACTACGATCCTCGATGCTTTACGATTCTGCCTTGGCTTCTGCAATCTCTTGATCAGCTCGATAGACTACGATTTTGTTGAAGCCTATCTATTACATCTCAAGACATAGATCAACCTAACATCTTTGATCTCTTCATCTATACATTCAGTTACAGAATGATAAACATTAAAAGCTTAGATCAACCTAATAATTTTTATCTATCACTAAGTCCTTGTACAAATATTACTTGAAGAACTTTACATATAATCATGAGCATTTAGTTTAAACATCAAATCAAAATATTTAGTCTCCCAACAATCTCCCCCTATTTGATGTTGACATAACCAAGGATATTTGTGTCATGATTATTAATTTTTAGATGCAGTTTCAGGAAAGTAAATATGGCTTAATATTTCAGTGAGCAACTAAAATTTCTAGAGAATAATCATGAATTTATTGATGTTTGAAGATGGATATTACAGTTAAGCTTAGTTACATCAATAAGAATTGAATTTCAACTTATCTCTATTTCTTCGGCCTTTTGTCTACTGGAGGATTCGCTTCGTCGCTCCTTGCTAAATCTTCCAGCTCACTTTGACTTAGTCTTTCATTACGATCATGCCTATTCATGAATACAGGATCTCCAATTGGCATTCTTAGGCCTGTGGTGGCCACTTCTTGTGAGCTGGGAGACGACCCTTGACTCCTTAGTGGTTGAGCCATGATAATTCGCTGCTGGTCAGATCGTGGAGTCTGATGACCAGATCGTTAAGCCTGATGGTGAGGCTATCTTGGAGGAGGGCTCCTTGATGATTGAGCTATAAATGTGCCTCTTCCTCTGCCCTTGCCCTTTTCTCTTTTTCCTTTATTCTCCCCCTTTATGTCAGCATCAAGAGTTCGAATGGCTTCAGATAGGCGAGTCATGCCTTGGACAAGCTCGTTTGGCTGACTTTGGGATTGCGCAATGTCTTTATGGTTCTCTTTAATGAGAGCATCAGATCGAACTTCCCTTCGTTGGAGGATGTCCAGGACATTGTCAGTCTGCTTCATTTGGCCCATGGAAAATCCTTGGAATTCTTTCAATGCAGTTTGTAGATTCGTGATGCTATCCATCATAAGGCTGTTATGGGATTCTTGAGTCTTCTATAGAATAAGAACAACATCCCTGTGTCTCTTAGCAGCTTGAAAGTGGATTTGATCCCGGTCATTTATGCTCTTAAGCATCTCTTTTATGATCTCCCTAAGTTTCTTTGTGAGCTCAGAACTTAGGGTGCCTGGGAGAGCATTGGCATCATTGATCATTTTAGTCAGTCTCATTTGAACGAGTTCAGTGTGAGCTTCAAGACTGTCTTCTATGTCCTTGGACACTTTCTTGGACGCTTTTGACAACTCAGTTTTGGTAGGAAGATCTGAAATGAGTTCAATGAGTTGTAGACTATTTGGAGGAGGGGCCCTTGTGTATTGATCTTGCAAGGTGTAAACAGCAAGATCAAGGTTGAAATATTCATTTGAGGATAAGGAGGGAATATCTGATGGAGGAGCTTGTGTTTGGGCTTCATGAGGAGTTGTCTCTACGATTTGAGCGTATAACTCTACGATTGGACTCGAGTCAGTAATCGTAGAGATGATAGAAGATTGTATCAAAATAAAGTTGGGCACATTTGGTTTATCAGTTACAAAATATTGGGATTCTGTAAATGGGAATTGATTAAGTGGATGTAGAATCACTTCCAACCATCTTGGCAGTTCATAAAATTGGTTGAAGAATGATGGTTGACAGTGATTAACTCTGAAAGAGATTGGGATAGATTGTACCTCATGCCCATTCTTTGAAGAAGGGCCATTTGTGATCGACTTTACGGCAAAGTTGAGGTTGCACGGAAATCCATGAGCTATGCTCGAGATTCTTTGGATATGCTTTGAAGCTCCAGAACATGTGATCCCAGGAGTTGAGAATATGAGCTCTATGAAAGGGCATCATGGGTAAATAGGAGAACAACTGATTGTGGTTAGCTCTCCTATACCCATCACAGCCCACAGCTATAATCTCGATCTCATCATCATCATCATCTTCTTCTTCTTCTTCTTCTTCTTCTTCTTCTCTGTCTTCTTTTGAGGATTCCACTACATCAATGACCTCTTTTTGACTTTCTTGCTCTGGTGCTCTCATTCTCCTCAGGTGCAACTTCTTCTGTCATAGGGATATCATTAGGCTCCCCCTCAACATGATCATCCATTTGTATTTCAAATAGCTCCTCTGTGACTCCCCCAAAATAGATATACATCACCCATCTTGAGTCGCCAAATACATGGTACAAAATTTAAATACAACTTAATTATACAACAGTCGTGTAAAATACGACTAAACATATACTGTGAGTTTTAATACAAATATTGTCATCTAGACAATATACAAACTCAATGGGTTCCTCATTACATTTATTATTATACTATTTCATAGAATAGTGAGGACAATTAATGCTATCATCTGGACCGTCACTCCGTTCCCCGACTAGTCCCTGCTACGTTCTCATTTCCTGAAGAAAACAATGAAAGCAAAAGGGTGAGCTCAACTAGCCCAGTAAGAAATATTATTGTTAGTTCCTAGTTGGCACAATAGTTATTTAGAAGGGGGGTTAAATAGATATTTAAAAAAAAACTTTTCTTTTTAAACTAGTTCTTGATAGTGATTAAAACTTAGCGAAATTAATATTAGTTTTAATCTTCTTTACCAAGCAATTGGAGTAATGAGGGTGAGGCGATTATGGCGGTTATAATGATTATAATGATTATGATGTGAATGTAAATGACATATCGTTTTAAGTGGTTCAGAGCACTTAAAGCTCCTAGTCCACTCTTCTACTCAACGAGTAGGATATCCACTAAGGATGTCTGTTACAACTTCTGAATCACATAGATTCCTTCTAGACCAGTAGTCTAGGAACTTCTTAGTTCACTCTTGAACTCTTCAAGTCCAGCAGACTTGGCTTTCTTACAGTTCACTACGAACTCTTCAAGTCCAACAGACTTGGTACTCTTCTTCAGTTGATTGATAATGTTGTGTTCTTGATGGTTGCTACTCAGTCGCTGTGTAAGCAAAGAACTAAGTAGCTGAACAAGCTTTGAAATATCTCAGATCGTAGAGTTGAGCTTGAGAGAGATGTTCACGTTGTTTATTCAATGCTTGCTTAAAACTATCTCATCTGTCTGATCTGCATATATGTGATGTTGAAAACTATCCGTTGGATCCATCCGTTGTGGCATTAAATGCGTCTAAACTTTTTGTACTGTGATGGAGACATTTCTGTACATCTTTTGAAATTGCATTCTGGCCCACTGACACAGCAGACTGTTTTCTCACCTACCACCTGAAAAGGTGTTTTGTCCCTCTTATTCATGGTACTATCCTTAGCTTCTTCAATACGCTTCTTTGTTACATACTAAGGATATTTCTTTACTTTGGGACTGATGAGTACTGCAGCGTCTAGAATCCATTCCTCATATGTTGAAATCTACCTTTACACAAATCATGAGGCTCGACGTTTTCTGACAGATGATGCTCTACGATTTAGATCGTAGTGACTTGTTGCCTTTGTGCTGGATCTGATGCTGTCATTTAGAGAGCACTACGATTTCTCTTAAACCCTTGCACACTACGATCTTTACTTGCTCGTGTTGTTGACTACGTTCCTGAGAGCACACTACGATCGTTGACTTATAAACTTCATGTTTCCTTCAGCATACTACGATCGTGGAGTTGACTCGGCAAACGTTGGCACCACTCTACGATTTCCACAGAGTCCCCTTCAAGGCTGGCACACTACGATCTTCAGGCTCTACGTTTTCTGCCTTGACTCCTGCAATGTTGATCAGATTGATGCACTATGATTTCTTCTAGACTAATCTATTACATCTTAAGATCAACCTAACAGTTTTGATCTTTCTATCTATACATTCTTTATCAGAATGGTACATGTTGAAAGATTAGATCAACCTAACAATTTTGATCTATCACTAAGTCCTTGTACATATATTCATTTAAGGACCTTACAAATAATCATGAACATATACATTAAAACATCAAATCATAATATGCATTCTCCCAACAATCTCCCCCTATTTGATGTTGACATAACCAAGGATATTTGTTGTCATGATTATTAGAGACTAGATGCATTTGCAGGAAATTTAAACATGACTTAGTATTTCAGTGAGCAACTGAAATTTCTAGAGAATAAACATAAATTTATTGATGATCAGAAGATATTACAATTCAGTATTACATCAATAGGAAATTTAAGTTTCAACTTATCTCTGTTTCCTTAACCTCTTTAGTGGAGGTGGGTTGGCGTACTCCTCAGCCCTTCTTTTTCTTTGAGCTTCCTCGTTTCTAGCTAACTCTTCCAGCTCGCTTATGTGACACCCCCAAATCTGGGTTACCTGACCCCCGAGTTTGGTGTTCATGATCCACAATATAATACTAATTAACTACCCATTCATATATAAATAGGAATACTTAAGTCATTAACATAAGTTGTTAATACATAAGTCCCAGGTCCACTAACCTTAACATTACAGAAATACCCATTAGATATACAAAAAGGGTTTACAATACAACATAATAGTAATAATGTTCATTATAACTACTCCAGCATCTTGCCTTTGCCTTTGCTCTTCTTTGACCCGCTGGCCTCTTCGTTCCTAGCTGAAATGTTTTATATATAGCAAGGGTGAGCAACAAGTTTGCCCCGCAAGTTAAGACATACAATAAAGGTATAGAAATCAATATCAATTGTTCTAACATTCTCCGCAACAATAATCTGATAATGAAAGAGTACAACGCTTTCAAGGTTTTCTACGATATTCAATGAATAATTAAGAATTTATTTCTACGAAATAGCAAAGTGGAATGTTTTCCAGATTTATGCTGAGCGATCCATTGGATCTAGAACTTCTACTTTCTCGGGTATCTATCAAAGATTTACTTTGATACATACGCAGGAGTATCAGATAACCATAAAGATTAAATCATACCCCTCTGCAAGTACTTAGAGCCGGCCAACTCCTTGTACCCGATATTATGCATAATACTTAGGTCGCGCGCAATGGTCGATATACGACTTAAATTTTTTGTTCCCTTTATATAAAAGGTTGTTCTTCTCAGTCTCAGAATTAAGATTTTGATTTAACAACGAAATACTGTGATTTCAAATTCTACTTACTTATCGATCTAGCCGAAATAATTGGCATCGATCTATCAATAACAATCGAATTCTCTTCTCGAATTTATCAAGTTCTAACAAATGTGCGTCTAGCCAGAATAATTAGCTAAGACATTTCTCAATATAATTTGACAATAAACAGGAATTATCTGTACTATCAATTCTATCTTCTACGAATATGAATATCCAACAACAGTTATTTTACAATGGTATATTCTCCGAATCAGTAATTCAATTTGAATTATTAAACATGCACTAACTGCGAATAATCAACAATAAATTCCCCGGACATTGTATAATTAGCAATAATTAACCATTATAATATTTGAATGAATATAACTTCGAGGTTGAGTTAGGAAACTTGCCTTCAAGCGTTGATTCTGACTACACAATATAATTAATCTGCGTTAAGTAAGACCTATATTCAACAATGTCAGTCTCACAATTAGTACAATCATTTATAACACGTAACACTGTATTTTACAGTCAAACTTCTCCTAGGCACATTACCACATAACCACATTAGTGTTTATAACCTATATAAACACTTATCAAGTCTAACTATTTGATGCCAGTTGGACTTGGTCCATTCTCGATTATTCGGTCTCCTCATCAGATAATTAACACATTGATTGTCATTTAAACTTGGTCTCTAAGCTTCAATATTATTTTAGATAAGTCAAATATCATTTATAATATTTTTAGGAAGCTTTTAATAATTTATAAACAATTATTATAATTTATAATAATTTTTCAAACACTTAAATCATTTTAAATGATTTAATTATCAAATACTCTTATCATTATTAATATTTAATAATATAAAAATATTAATAACATACTTGTCAAAATATTAAAGTTATTATTAATAACTTAAAATATTTTAAATCATCAATATTCTACTTAAATGATTTTTAAAGTAATTAAAATCATTTTTAAACCATCACCATTAATATCTAAATATTAATGAAATTATTATCAAATATTAAAAGTTATTATTTATAACTTAAAATATTTTTAAATCATTTTAAATCAATAATATCATTTTTAATTCATTTATTTAATAAAATAATTAAATATCTAACATCATTAATATTAATTTATTAATGAGAATTCTCCAAAAATATTGAAAATAATATTTTATAATTCAAAATATTTTCTAACACTTTATTCTTATTTTAAATGATTTTTAAATCAATAAAATCATTTTTAACTTATTTATTTAATTTAATAATTAAATAAATCTAATATCATTAATATTAATTTATTAATGAAAATTCTCCAAAAATATTAAAAGTCACATTTTATAATTCAAAATATTTTTAAATACATTATTCTTATTTAAAATGATTTTTCATAATATTAAATCACTTTTCTCTAATTTATTTAATACACTAATTAAATAAATTAAATACTTTTAATATCTAAATAATTATAAATATTAAAGAAAAATATTCCAATTGGTTAGGAAATTATTTTTCATAATTTAAAATAATTTTTAAAACCATTTTTGGTAATTTTTAGAATTTATTTCTATTTTTAAATAATTTTCGGAAATTCAGAAATTCAAAAATTAAATAAACCGTCGCTAAAGGGCTTTAGCGACAAAAAGCGTCGCTGTTGGTGTTCTTGAGCTCAAGAACACTGACAGCTGGCTTCACAGGAGCCTTACTTTGACCACTTCTAATTATCAATCCAATGTGTTTCTGGGCATTATTTTGCATCTACTTTGTAGTATATATGTAATACTACAAGTTAAAATCATCACCGAAGTCAATTAACCACATATCACGAAGATCTAAGCTCCCAAAAGTACCGCCAGACCAAGTTCTGGGTTTTCTGGGCAACCCAGAAACCCAGCAGCTTCGAGGGTCAACTTTTGAGTTCAATAACTTTTATGTTCTGGGCTTTGTATTGGTGTTATAAAGGTTTAAACCTATAGTATGCATGCCATACAACATTTATATACAAATATTACAGTCCAGAAACATCAAAATCTCCAGATTCCACTTGGTCAAACGTTGTCAGAAAACGTGTTCATGGAGTTTCTGGGTTTTTCCAGAAATGCTAAGTCAGGCTCGGATGGTTACTTTGACCATCCATAAAATCCCTCTGGTTTGATATTTAAGAGATATAAAGGTATATATCTCAAGTCCACATATCATAATACACATTAGTTATCATAACACTAACATACAACTTGAAGACTGACAGATCAAAGCGTTCCAAAATCTTGTCAGACACCGAAAAGTGCTTTCTGGGTTACCCAGAATGCAGCTGGTCAGGCTCGGTCAACGGTGTTTGACTGTTAATAACTCATGATCTAGACATCCAATGACCTTGATACCACTTGCAGATTAAAGACAACATACTAGGCTACCATTACAAAATATAAAACAAGAAAACTCAAAAACATGCACGGATCTATGGCACCTGACATTAGCTTGTCAGACCACAGATCGTGTTCTTGACAGTTTTTGAAAAACACCAAATTAAGGCACTTTGATGCTATGGATATATGTTTGATCATCATAGATCAACATAAAACATCCTCTAGCATTAATCTAAACACATAAACACGAACTTTGTCTTAGCAACATGGATCAAAATAAAAAAAATAGGTTTATACCTTTTCTTGAACAATATTAGATCTTGGCTCTCCAATATATTCTTGGTTGATCTAAGAGGTGTTTATAGGACTGATCTAGTTGTGATTTTCGGAGCTTTTAGTGAGAGAGAGAGTTGGTGAGAGCAAATTGTCCAAATGAGCAATTTTATGAACTTTCTCTCTCTTAGATCCTATATATATTATGATATGTTGCTAGATCTGATCTTGCTGTCACAAGGGGGTTGTTTTGCTGAGATTTTTAATGCCACAAAGTCAAATGGTTAGGTTACTAACTAAAGCTCTTGAAAAAATTACAAGTTAACTAATTAAAAATCCAAAAAGGGCATTTTGGTCATTTGTTTTTTTATTTTAAATGGCATTCTTGTCAATTCGCCAAACCCTTAGGATTTAGGGTTTGGGTTTGGGTTAGGGTTTAAGGTTTGGACCCTTTAGGGTTTACAATTTAATTTCCAAGATTTTTGAATTTCAGTTTTCAAAATAGAAAATTAATATTCCAAAATTATAATTAGGATTCAATAATTATATTAATATTTCCTAATCATAAAATTCAATCTTGCTAATTAGGATTCCCAAATATCACACCTTAGGCTTCCCAATTGGGATTAGGGTTTCCTAATTTAGGGTTTAGGATTTTCGAATATGAAATTAGGGTTTCTCAGCGTACAATTAGGGTTTTTAACTGTACAATTGATTTTTCTAAATTTGAGATTAGGGTTTCTAATCCCTTATTAGGGTTTATTAATTAAAAACCTTATCTGATCAATCATTGATCAATAAATCTCTTCGGTACATACACGTACTCATTAGTATAATTATTTTAATTATATTTTCTATTGAATCTCTATCCGACAATTAGGGTTAGGGTTTCTAAAGCTTGTTAAGCACAACTCTACTCTAAATTTATTAGTCAATACACAAATTGACTTTCTTGAGACTCGTATCACAGATACTTGTCACAAAATTGATAATTAATATTAATATTAATTAAAAAAAAATTTATTCGCAAATTTTTGATTATTCGAAATCTCAGGTTATCACAGCTTAGGCTTAGTATTGGATTCTCCTCATGTCTGTGCATGAATGCAGGATCTCCAGTTGGCATTCTTATGCGTATAGTAGACACATCTTGTGAGCTGGGAGTTGACTCCTGACAGCTTAATGGTATAGCCATTACAATTCCCTGTTGATCAGATCGTTGAGTCTGACTGTGGAATTGTCTTGCAGAAGGGCTTCGAGATGCTTGAGATTGATATAGTCCTCTTCCCCTTTCTTGAGTTCCATGACCTCCTCTGCCTCTGCCTTGTCCTCCCTGAACTCCTTTCCCTTTATTCTCCCCCTTTATGTCAACATCTGAGATAGGTGACTCTACGATTTCAATGTTGGATTCTACAATGTGGCTGGAGTCTTGAATCGTAGAGTTGGTGATTTGTGGAAGCAGGGTAAGGTTGACTTCTTTTGGTTCTTCAGGTACAGAATTTTGAGATTCTGTAGCTGGAAACTGATTGAGTGGGTGAAGAATCACTTCCAACCATCGAGGAAATTCATAGAATTGATTGAATGAAGATGATGGCAAGTGATTAACTTTAAAGAGATCAGGAATAGTCAATACCTCAAGTTTATCCTTGGATGAGGAATGGTTGGTAAGAAGCTTCTTGGCAAATATGACTTTCCCTGGAAATCCATTAGTCAGAACTGAGATTGCTGGATATTCCTTGAAGCTCCAGAACATGTGATCCCATGAGTTCAGGATTTGAGCTTGATGGTATGCCATCATGGGTAGGTAGAAAAACAGTTGAGTGTACAGATAGCTCCTAAATCCATCTTTCCCTACACCAGTGATTTCAAGCTCATCATCATTTTCTTCGTCTTCTTTGGTCTCTTCTGAAGATTCCATTATCTCAATGGTCTCTGGAAAGTTTGGCATTAATTCAACTTTATCTTGGGCAGGAATCTTTTCTTCTTCCATTGGGATATCATGAGGCTCCCCCTCAGCATGGTCATCCTTTTGTAGATTCAGAAAGTCCCTCTCAGCTGGAACATCTTCTTGAGAGATCAGAAACTCCCCCTCAGTTGGAGCACTGTCCTCTTTATTTGCTTGGGGTTGTTCCTCTTTTGCAACCACACTCTTGGCTTCCTTTTTCAAAGACCTTTTCATTCTCAAGAATATACTTCTTGACCGACTTTTCTTTTTACTTTCTTTGGGTTTAGCCACAACTTCCGGACTCTCTTGAGTCTTAGCTTTGTCATGTTGAGCAGTCACTCTTCTCAAGCAGCTTCTTCCATTTACGCCACACTTGGCTTTGGTTTTGGAGAACAATGAGAGACTCTACGATTGAAGAAACTGTTGGTCTTTTGGACTTATGACCAGTTTTGTTCTTCTTTAGGATCTGTGATATGGTGGCTTGATCCTCTTCAGCTTCTTCTTGTTGTTGCTTTTTTCTTAGCCTCCTTAGAGTCTCTATATAAGAGGACTCTACAGGAATGTCAGTTGTAGATCCTTGAGACTTTTTGATTTGTCTTGCCCTTAGCTTTCTCTTGCCCTTGCTTTTTCTGGCAAGAGCAGAGGGTTCTCCCTTGTCTGCTTCTCCTTCTTCTTCAACTTCCCTGACAACAGACATGTCTCCTGGAAAGTCCACCTCCTTTAGTTCCCCAGTTCTCCCACTGGACTCTGTCATCATTCGAACATACTCGTGAGGTTTCTCTTCCGGTTCTCAAATAGCTTCTTTGGATCATTCTTCGATTTGGGTTGATGGCTTCTCCTTCATCATCCCCAATTTTGTCACCCAGTGCAAATTGCAGAATGATGCTTATGAATCTCCCAAACAGCATCTTCGGAGTGCTCTTTGATTTCTTTGAGTTGATGATCCACTTGCCGATCCACTAGAAATCTGAATTTTATAGTTGAGTTGTGTACCATAAATCATGGCGTCATGAGCTTAAAAGTTGAGTCTCATTTACCGAGTCATGAATCGAGAGCTCTTGATAAATGCATTTCCCAATAATGTCAGCCAAGAATTCGTACCTTTGAGGGAACTCCTTCTTTTTGTAGCCTTTCACAGAGGGATTCTTCTTGTGGTGCATTTTCATCAATCCCTCTTGGAAGCTTATGCTGTCTAGAAATGGGTGCCCTTCATTCTTGAAACCTAGGGCCAGATTGAAGTCCTTTTCCCTTAGTCTCATTTCTACTCCCTTTACTCGAGTAGTGATGGTGTTGTGTTCGAACACACCATTATTATAGAATTCCTTCACTAGCTTGGGATAGATGAGTGTATCGGTGCTCAACGCCTCTTCGAGACCCGCCTTCTTAAGTAAGGCCAGCGTCTTGTGAAATTTTTGTGGAGCATTCTTGAACTCGTCGAAGCAGAGTCTGTAGCCTGAAATTACATTTGAAGCAACCATTGATTCTGTAGTTGAGAAATGAGATACGTCTGAGCTTTCTACTGATTTAGGGTTTTTCTTTGAGAGAGAGAGAGAATGGGAGAGATACTCTTTTGAACTTCAGATTTCAAAAACACGATTTCAATTTGTACTTATAACTTCCCTCTCTCTTTTTGACTTAGTGGGACAAGTGTCGCCTTTTGCTTGGCTCTACGATTTTGACTGAGTAGTAATGTACTGATTTGTCCTTTGTGTCTTCAAAGCTGAGGTGAATTTGGAATGACTACGATCGTAGAGGTAGTCTTCTGCTCGTTGAGTCTATCCTGCGATCATCGAGTCCGTTGGAAGTCGTGAGTCGATCGACGATTCGTTGAGTCGTGTCTACGATCGTCGAGTCTGTCCAGAATCCTTGTGATGAGTTTTGATAAAGCATTCTTTTAAAGCAGCTCGGGAAGGGCCAACCTCTTGGAGAGATTCAAGGGTTAGGTTTGTTCCTAAGCCACCTCTTAGAGAGATTGCCTTGTTATGAAGCTTGTCATCACATGATGAGCTTTTGTCATCGTTGAGTCTGCACTAGAATGGTTGAGTTCTCGCTACGATCGTTGAGGTAGTTGTCTGTTCAGTTCTACGATCATGAACTTCCCTTAATCATGTCTATAATTTTGAGTTCAGCCTTTGTATCTGTCATGGTTAGCACAATCTAGAGCATATATTTCATGGTTGTAGATTTAGCATTCCTAGCTCACTTATTAACTTATTAAATCTGGATTCATTTATTGGTTTTGTGAAAACATCAGCAAGTTGATTTTCAGTAGGGATATATTGTAAAGATATAGTTCCATTTTGCACATGATCCCTAATGAAGTGATACCTTATTTCTATATTCTTGGTCCTAGAATGCATGACAGGATTATGAGTTATTGCTATGGCACTTGTGTTATCATAGTGTATGGGAATAGATTTGAAATCGAACCCATAGTCAGCTAGCTGATTTCTCATCCATAGGATCTCGAGCTTGATTTGCCAAGTGAGAATATATTCGACTTTTTTGGGTTGAAGTAGACTTCGAGTTTTGCTTTTTGCTAAACCATGACACAAGTCTATTTCAAGAAGTTGACAGTGCCACCGATACTTTTTCTATCTATTTTGCATCCTGCAAAATCGTGAATTAAGGTATCCTATTAGTTCAAATGAGGATTCCTTGGGATACCACGTGACCCCAAGTAAGGTGTACCTTGAGATACTGAAGATCCTTTCTGACAGATAAGTGTGACTCTTTAGGGTTAGCTTTGAAATCTAGCACATATGCATGTTGCAAACATTATATCTGGTCTCTTGGCGATTAGGTATAAAAGAGACCTATCATACCTCTGTATTGAGTGATATCAATACTTTTACCTTTCTCATCCTTGTCAAGCTTGGTTGCAAGAGCAATTGGTGTTTTCATGGGAGAGGCTTATTCCATGCCATACTTCTTTAGTAGGTCTTTGATTTACTTGGCTTGGTTTATGAAATTTCCTTCTTCAGTCTGCTTTACTTGCAGTCCAAGGAAGAAGTCCAGCTCACCCATCATGCTCATTTCAAACTTTCTCTGCATTAGCTTGGAGAATCTCTTGCATAACTTTTCGTCAGTAGAACCAAAGATAATGTCATCAACATAGATTTGAACTAGTAAGACTTTGTCTTTATGCTTTCTAAGAAACAGTGTGGTGTCTACTCTACCTCTAGTGAACCCATTTTCGATTAAGAAGTTAATCAGTGTTTCATACCATGCTCTAGGTGCTTGTTTAATACCATATAAGGCTTTATCTAATCTATAGACATAATTAGAAAGAGATGAATTGATGAAACCTGGAGGTTGCTCTACATAGACTTCTTCTTGGAGTTCTCCATTTAGAAATGCACTCTTGACATCCATCTGGAAGACTTTGAACTTCATGTGAGCCACAAAGGCAAGAAAGATTTTGATGGCTTCTAGTCTGGCAACAGGTGCAAATGTCTCATCGTAGTCGATACCTTCTTCTTGAGAATAACCCTTTGCCACTAATCTTGCCTTATTTTTGGTTATGACCCCATCTTCATCCATTTTGTTTCTGAAAACCCACTTAGTTCCTATCATAGGATGGCTCTTTGGTCTTGGTACCAATCTCCATACTTTACTTCATTCAAATTGGTTGAGCTCTTCTTGCATTGCTTCTATCCAGCTGGAGTCTTCCATAGCATCCTCTATCTTCTTTGGCTCTATTTGTGACAGGAAGCTTAGATAAAAACATTCATTATGAGTAGCAGCTCTTGTTTTGACTCTGGCACTCGGATCTCCAATGATTAGATCCTGAGTGTGATCTCTTGCCCATCTGTTACCAGCTGGGACATCTGTCCTGATGCCTTCCTGTCTTAAATCTTCAAGGTCTATTTCTTCTTCTTGGAGTAGAGGTTCGCTGTCTTGGATGGACCTCTCTACGATTTCATTATCATGCTCACGATTTCACTTATCTCGGCACTCACGATCGTAGTGTTGAGCTCGACGATTTCATTCAGTAATGTCTCGCACTTTTATCGGTCGTAGTGTCTTGAGACACCGCTTTGTCTAAGTCGGTTTCATCAAAGATGATGTGTATTGGGACTTGACATTCGGTGTCTTCTTGTTAAACACCCTATAAGCTTTCTTTATGTCATGGCATATCCAAGAAAAATCCCTTCGTCGACTTCAATGGAATTTTGTCGAATCTGCTTTCCATTGTTGAGAATATAGCATGCTCAACCAAAGACATGGAAATAGGCGACACTTAGCTTCCTTCCTTTCCCACGATTAAGTAGGGTGTCTTCTTGATCGTAGAGTGAATTAATGATCCATTACGTGTGTAGCATGCGGTGTTGGTGACTTGACCGAAGTTTTCGGTGAGGCATTTAGCTGCTAGTAGAGTCCTTCCAGCTTCTATCAGGGATCTATTCTTTCTTTCAGCAACTCCATTTTGTTGAGGAGTTCGTGGAGCTGAGAAGTTATGACTGATGCCATTGTCTGAGCAGAACTTGTCTATTTCTAAGAAATCGAATTCTCTTCCATGATCACTCCTTATGGCCTTGATTTTCTCTCCTTTCTCGTTCATCACTAGTCTGAACATCTTGATTAATTCGGAGCTTGTCTCATCCTTTGAGGTTAAGAAAAATACCCATGTGAATCGGTGTAGTAAATCGACTATGACTAGAGAGTATCTTTTTCCTCAAGACTAGTTGTTGGGATTGGCCCAAAGAGATCCATATATGAGCAGATGCGGGGGTTTGTCAATGGAGTTGGCAGTCTTGCTCTTGAATGAGCTTCTGGTTTGCTTTCCAAGCTGGAAGGCATTGCATGGCCTTTCCTTCACAAAGTTGAACTTGGGTAGACCAGCTACGAGGTCTTTTGATGCCAGTTTGGACATGCTTTCGAAGTTTAAGTGAGATGACCTTATGCCATGCCTTGACTCATTTCTCGGATGCTTTTGCGTAGAAAACATATTATTTCATCGAGCTTAGTTGACCAAGATCTCTTGTGTAGACATTTCCTTCTCTTGTTCCGGTCGACATGATGGATGTCTTCAAATCTCGACTAGACATTGGTTGTTGAGAAATGTTACTTGGTGACCCTTGTCGTAGAGTTGGGCGATACTTAGAAGGTTGTGTTGGAGTCTTTCCACATAAGCTACTTTCTTCGATAGATCTTGCACCATTGCCGTGAGAACCAAATCCTCTTGTCTCAGCGAGCCGTTATCTCCAAAGATGGTGAGGACCCTCCTTTCTACATAGTTAGATAGTAGAGCTTTGATCCTGTCATATGCCTTGAGCATCCACTGTCCAGATACCATGTTGAGGTCGTGGAGCTCTTTTCCTGTTAAAACATTTGAACCTTCATTTTGGTACCCATATTTGCATGGGTCCTTCATTGTTAGTGCCTTTGGGGACCCAAATTTGTCTAATCTTGGGTCTCACATGCATGGAGTTATAATAACACTTTGTAGCCCTATGACTATATTTATTGCATATGAAACATCTATTATGATGCATGCCTGTGTGTGTGTGGTGATTCATCTTCCACTTGGACTTGTGTGGTTCCTTAGTTAACCTTCTATTAAACTGATTCTCTTTCTTCCACGTGTCCTTAGGTTTCATAAATAGTGATGAGTTTGCCTTACCTCTACTGTACCTTCCCAGTTGATTCGTAGAGTTGGTTTTTCTTGACTCTACGATTCTTCGAGGTTGGTGAGTAGAGGTTGGGTTACTTTTCTCCTTTATAAAACCCAGACCAGCGTGAGATCCTTTACTTCTCTGAATATAACTAGAAACAGTAGAACAAGGTTGAACTGGCTCTTCCTACTGTGAGGATTTCACAAAGGTAATGCCTCTACCAAAACTTGAGGCATTACTAGTGCTAGTTTCCATTGTCTTTTCCACACAAGGTTCTGAGATGAATTCCCCAAAGCCTAGACCTGTTTTGTCGAATATGCTTCTCTGACTAGAGAGCAGGCAGTCCATGGATGATGAGGATTTGTTTCATGCAGAGATAGTCTTCTCTAGATCCTCAATTTTAGAGGTTAGCTTAGACTCTCTTTGTGCATTGAGTGTGTTTGTCTATTTTAAAGTTTTAGTCTCAGCCTCAAGCTTGGACATAAGATTGGTACTTAGAAGGGTTGTTTCAAGCTCTTCTTGAACTCTCTTCTTTTCCTCTTGAAGAAGTGAATGTGATAAGTGGATTTTATATACACGAATCGATAATCATTTCAAGTTTAAATTCGTAGTTATCTTCATGTTTTGTGTTCATTTGTACTCGTTTCATGATATTTTATGTGTAGGGTGGTCATGGATGCAATTGGTGAGGAAAGGTGGTCTTTTTGGAGCAAAAGTGGAAAAAAGTTGGAGCTTGAAAAATTTGAAGACAATAGGCTAGCAATAGGAAATGGGCTTTATTAATCTTTATTACCCCGTAGGGGGTCCCATCCCATTCTGGTGTCTATTCTATTTTGAAGTCTGCTAGAGCTCGGTTTGTGGGATTCAACGATGCGTTTGGACTCTAATAAAAGAAGAATTCGGCCAGAAGAGACGGGAGCTTGCTATTATGTAGAAAAAAACAACGATCTTATAACAAAAAAAAGCAAGAATTCAAGAGCGATTTCAAGGATTGAAGAGCGAACATTGGAGGAGTAATTTTTAGAGATTATTACGACGGTTGCGAATCAAGGTGAAGTGAAGGGGTTTTCGTTATTCTTCTTCTCTTTAGTCTTATTTGTAATTGGGATGATGTTTTCAACAAATTATTCAGTTTTTAATTCATTCGTTATGAACTAATTTACTTATTAAACTTGTGATGGATCTTTGGGCGAAACGATAATTCTATAACTTTGATTTCCAATTCAATAAGATATTTTTAGTTTATCTATGTTAATTTGAGTGTGAATTTATGAATTGCCTGATCAACAGTTCTTTGTGGATTTGAAAGGAATCGAGAGAGGAGATTCAAATCTAGACCTAGTCAATATAGCATGTGTCATGAATTTTGTCGATAGCAGATTTGTGATTATTGTTAAGGTAGAGATACGCTTGACATCGCATGTAATCGTATAGAGAGCTTAAACTTCAACCTTCTTTGATTGCAGTTCACATAGAGATATAGTGAGTTGGTTAATTTAGGTGTTTAACGGATTTCTATCTTAATTGTGGATTGATGTTAATATGGTATTAGTGCATCGAGAGGTGGCTTTTACTACGTTCGTGTTCTTGATTAATAAACTAGAATATTGAATCAGAGTGAAGCTCAGGGTGAAATCATAAGTCTAATTCTCCATTAATTATTTGAATTCCGGATTTCGTTATTGGTGACTGTTTTGTGATAGTTAATTTCTTTATTAATTTAGTTTTTTTTTATAATTTAAAACCATTGAATTGATTAGTTTAATAAAATTAGGGTTAATACAAAATTAATACTTGTGAAGTTAAGATTCTTGATATTTTGTCCTCGTGGGAACGATACTCTATTCACTACTATATTACTTGTTGACCATGTGCACTTACGTGTTTTTAAGCGTATTGATTTTCACCAACAAGTTTTTGGCCCCGTTGCCGGGGACAATTTAGCCAAGATTTTAATATTTGTTTTTACAATATCAGTTTAAGTAGTCCAGTTTTACTTAAACATTTTTATTTTGTTTTCTCTTTTTCAGGTTTTCGACATTGGTTTATGCAAACACGATCTAAACATCGGACTTGCTTCCTTTTGAGGGCGACATTGTGAGACGATTTCAAAAGTTGGGTAAGTGGATTGAGGAACGCGAGCGAATTGAAAATTCGGATAAGGAAGAAAGCGATGGTAGAAGACCGAAAGCGTTGAGGGATTTTGCCACACCTAGGGTGACTGATCTGTAGTCGAGCATTATTAGGCCTGCAATTGTTGCGAACACTTTTGAAATAAAGCCTGGGACCATTCAGATGATGCAGAACTCATGTCAATTTGGGGGAATGGCAAACGATGATCCGAATGAGCATTTGATCAGTTTTCTGGAAATGTGTGACACATTCAAGTACAATGGGGTGTCGGATGAGGCAGTGAGACTTCGCTTGTTCCCATTCACTTTACGGGACAAGGCGAAGAGTTGGTTACATTCTTTACCGCTGGGTTCGATCACTACGTGGGAGGATTTGGCTCAAAAATTTCTTGCCAAATTTTTCCCACTGGCGAAGACTGCGAAAATGAGGAATGACATCATAATGTTTGAGCAGCAGAATGGGGAGTCACTATATGAGGCATGGGAGAGATACAAGGAATTACTCAGAAAGTGCTCACATCATGGATTGCCCAAGTGGTTACAAATGAACACCTTCTATAACGGGCTACATGGAAATGTCAAAACTAGCATTGATGCGGCATTGGGCGGTGCATTCATGGCTAAGAGTTACGAGGAAGCCTACAATTTGATAGAAATGATGTCGGCAAATAACTACCAGTGGCCCACAACAAGAATGACACTGGCAAAGGCGGCTGGGATCTTGGAATTAGATGGAGTAAAAGCTATACAAGCACAACTTTCTGCATTATCCATGAAGTTTGATACGATAAATGAGAGGGTAAATACGATGGCGGGGGCTCAAGTTCAACAACAAGTTCAGTAGGTTATGGTAGTATGTGAATTGTGAATGCGTGATCATCATCCGAGGAAGCGGTGTGTGCAATAAAAAGATCCGATTCGGTTCATAGGCAACTTCTGATAGAATTCCGCAAAATACTTACCAAAAACACGTACAAACCGGGGAATAGGAACCACCCAAACCTTTCATGGAGCAATAATCAGCAAACTCAAGCTCCATGACCATCATATCCCCCTGGTTTTCATAGTCATCCACAACAGATTCAACAGCAGGACATGAAATTCGATGGGGAGGAATCATGGGCAAGGTACATGACTAGCAACGATTTGGCTATGAAGAATCAAGCTATTGCTATCAAAAATATAGAGAATCAGATAGGTCAAATTGCATTGGCATTGAATAATAGACCACAAGGAACATTACCTAGCGACACCGAAAGAAATCCGAAGGGTAATCATGAGCAATGTCAAGCAGTTATGTTGAGAAGTGGAAAACACCTCGGTGGGAATAGCGCAGAAAATTCAACCGGAGGAAAAAGTTGATGACAGTAACGCAGTGGAGGGTAACAAATATGAGGAAACAAAGTTAAACAGCGAGCCGATTGTTTATCCTCCATCGCCATTTCAGCAGAGGGTCCAAAAACAGAAATCAGATAAGCAGTTCGCAATGTTTTTAGATGTGTTCAAGAAACTCCAGATTAACATCCCATTCACAGAGGCTCTAGAACAAATGCCGAGTTATGCAAAGTTTATGAAGGGAATTCTGTCGAGGAAGAAGAAATGGGAAGACTTGAAACAAAGTGGCACTAACTAAGAGGAGTGTAGTGCGATTGTTACGTGAAAAAGCTTCCACTAAAACTTCAAAGACGGGAAGCTTTACTATCCCGTGCATGATCGGAAGATGTCGTTTAACAAGTGCTTATGTGATTTGGGGGTGAGTATAAACTGATGCCATTATCGGTATATTGAATTGGGTTTGCTGGCATAAAGCCCTCTGAATATTTCATTGCAGTTGGCGGATAGGTCAGTCACATATCCGAGAGGCATTTTAGAGGATATTTTGGTAAAAGTGGATAAGTTTATATTCCCTGCGGACTTTATCATACTGGATTTCGATGAAGATAAGAACATCCCGATCATCCTAGGGAGACCTTTCTTGGCCACAGGAAGGACACTCATAGATGTGCAAAAAGGATAACTTACAATGAGGGTCCAAGATCAAGAGGTAAAATTCAATGTGTTCAAGGCCATGAAATATCCTATGGACGAGGAAGAGTGTAATCGAATGGATTTAATTGAGCAAATTACCAGCGAAGATATGAGCAAGAGTTTGATCAACGATCCGTTAGAAATAACTTTACTGGGGGATGAGGAAAAAGACGACCCGGAATTTGTGGATTTATTACAAATGCTAGACTCGTTGCCACGAGTTAGTCGATTCAGAGCACCGGTTGAACCTTTGCACAACGAGGAGACAGTTGCAAAAAAATTAAAACCATCATTGGAGGAGCCACCAACATTGGAACTTAAGTCACTCCCTAAACATCTCAGGTATGCGTATTTAGGCGATTTAAATTCTTTACATGTAATTATTTCTACTGCACTTAACGAATTGCAGGAAGAAAAGTTGCTGAGGGTGCTTAGGGATCACAAATCAGCAATTGGATGGACGATTGCAGATATAAAAGGCATTAACCCATCATTTTGCATGCACAAGATTCTGATGGAGGATGATGCAAGTCCATCGGTGGAGCATCAATGTTAACTTAACCCAATCATGAAGGAAGTGGTCAAGAAGGAAATTCTGAAATTATTGGATGCCGGTGTCATATATCCAATTTCCGACAGTAAATGGGTAAGTCCGATTCATTGTGTGCCTAAGAAAGGGGAAATGACGGTAATTCAGAATGAGGATAACGAGTTAATTCCAACAAGGACAGTGACAGGTTGGAGGGTGTGCATCGATTATAGGAGATTGAATAAGGCGACCCGAAGGGATCATTTCCCGCTACCTTTTATCGATCAAATGTTAGACAGGTTAGCGGAACATGAGTTTTACTGCTTATTGGATGGTTATTCGGGATATAATCAGATTGCTATCGCTCCTGAGGATCAAGAAAAGACAACATTCACTTGCCCTTATGGCACCTTTGCATTCAGGAGAATGTCATTGGATTTGTCTGATGCACCGCAACTTTCGGTGATTGTATGATGGCTATTTTCTCGGATATGGTGGAGAAGAACGTTGAAGTCTTCATGGATGATTTCTCGGTCTATGGGGACAATTTTGACACTTGCTTAGAGAATCTGGTCATGGAATTGCAGCGGTGTAAGGATACAAACCTTATACTGAATTGGGAAAAATGCCACTTCATGGTTGAAGATGGCATAATTTTGGGACATAAGGTGTCGGCTCAAGGATTAGAGGTGGACAAGGCAAAGTTGGACACGATCGAGAAACTACCTCCACTGAGCTCAGTTAAGGGCATTAGAAGTTATCTGGGGCATGCTGGGTTCTACCGGAGGTTCATAAAGGACTTCTCTAAGATTGCAAAACCTCTATGCAGTCTTTTAGAGAAGGATGCCACTTTCAGCTTTACTGGGGAATGTAAGTCTGCGTTTGACCTATTGAAGAAGAAATTAACTTCTGACCCGTGATAGTCGCGCTTTTGATGGAAAATGCCATTCGAACTTATGTGTGATGCGAGCGACTATGCGGTTGGGGCTATTTTGGGCCAAAGACGAGACAAGGTGTTTCACGCCATATACTATGCAAGCAAAACACTCACAGAGACTCAAATGAACTACACTACTACGGAAAAGGAATTGTTTGCAGTGGTATACGCGTTCGACAAATTTCGGGCATACTTGATTGGGACTAAGGTAATAGTCTACACGGACCATTCGGCGATTCAGTACTTAATAACGAAAAAAGATGCTAAGCCACGCCTTATCCGATGGATTCTCCTACTTCAAGAGTTTGATTTAGAAATTAAAGATAGAAAGGGGACGGAGAATCAAGTTCTTAGATCATTTATCA
The DNA here is from genome assembly GCA_020205605.1 of Panax ginseng. Lineage (NCBI taxonomy): Eukaryota > Viridiplantae > Streptophyta > Magnoliopsida > Apiales > Araliaceae > Panax > Panax ginseng. The sequence continues at coordinate 41,945,466 of CM035142.1, read as the reverse complement.
AATTTGGAAAATCTAGAGAAAAAGGATGAAGATAGATACGTGATCAACGAGACATTCCTGGATGAGTAGTTATTTGGTTTGAATGCAGAATTTCCGTGGTATGCAGACTTAGCGAATTATGTGGTAAGCAAGATGCTTCCACCGGATCTTACACGACAACAGAAAAAGAAGTTCTGCATGACTTCAAGTGGTACATGTGGGATGAACCCTACTTATTCAAACAATGTGCCGATAAGATGATTCGACGATGTATCCCATACAGTGAAGTCCACAACATATTACAAGAATGCCATTCATCGGCATACGGTGGACATTACGGGAGTGAGCGCCGCGGTGAAAATTCTTCAATCCGGGTTTTATTGGCCTACGGTGTTCAAAGACGCCCACCAATTTGTGAAAACATGTGATAGATGCCAAAGGGTGGGAAACATATCGAAACGGAATGAGATGCCCCTACAAACAATTCTTGAAGTGGAAATCTTTGATGTATGGGGCATCGATTTCATGGGACCATTCCGTCGTCTTTGAGCAATCGGTATATTACGCTTTCATGGTGGATTACGTCTCGAAATGGGTTAAAGTGCTGACATTACCATATAATGATGCCAAGGTGGTCCTCAAGTTTCTACAGAAAAACATTTTCACGAGGTTTGGCATGCCAAGAGCAATAATCAGTGATGAAGGTAGTCACTTCTGCAATAATTCGTTTACAGCTCTTTTGGCTAAGTATGGGGTCAATCACAAGGTGGCTATAGCATATTACCCTCAAACTAATGGGCAAGCCGAGGTATCGAATAGAGAAGTTAAGAGGATATTGGAGAAAGTCGTAAATCCGAGTCGGAAAGATTGGTCACTTCGATTGGACGACGCATTATGGGCGTACTGGACTGCATACAAAACGCCAATTGGGATGTCACCTTATCAACTCTTGTACGGAAAGGCATGTCACTTACCGGTGGAGCTACAACACAAGGCTTACTGGGCCATACAGAAATTGAATTTTGATCAAGCCGCGGTAGGAGAAAAGAGGCTACTCCAACTAAATGAGCTCGACGAATTCCGCCTCCAAGCCTACGAGAATGCCAAGCTATACAAAGAAAAAGTTAAAATTACCTAATTTTCCAGGCTTTCTTCTTCGTAGTCGTCTATGCCATGATTCTGCTCCGAAAATCCACTTTCATCTATCACCCGAATGCGGCATAGATTGCATTGCATTTGCTCCTTACCGATCGCCATCACAAGGTATATATATATAATAGCTTTTTGGTGATATATTATTACCATGCATTTGGTTAAATTTGAATGTTTTTTCTATATATATAGGTGACCATGCCCATGCCCATGGATAAAGGCATTAAGCTGCAGAGAGTCTTGGAACAGTCTTAATCAAATCGATTAGAAGTAAATGAAAGAATTTTGGGTAGGAGAGAGAAGCCAAGTTTCTTGAATAAAATGGGCAGAAGAATGAAGATTGGGATGGTGAATATGGAAGGAGAGGATTTGAGCGAATGGAAAATGCATGGACAAATTATCCCTATATATTTTCAACATGTTTCCAACTACTCTTTGGAATGGAAGGACTTATTTCCCGAATGGATCGACGAGGAAGAAGAGAATGATCGTCCATTGTGTCCCAAAACAATGGTCAACGGATAAAGCATTACTGGGGTGGCGAGTCGAATTAGGACGCCGACAACATTACCCTCGTCGATACACAAAAAATATAGGAGTAGTCAGTTTAACGACTTAAAATCAAGCGCTAATTGGGAGGCAGCCCAATTTTCTTTATTTTTCATAGTTCATGTTTAATTTGTTAGGATATAGTTTATGAAGCAGTAGTTAGGACTTGTCAATTATTAAGTTTTGTTAAAAATCTCTGAAAAGTACTAAAAATCTCATTGAAACTCCAAGTCGTCATTAATCTAACATATTGCATGTTTTTGGTTTCAGGAGAGGTCCAACATGAGTCAGAGCAACAACGACTACGAAATGGTGGAAAATCGGAGAATTTTGCATATCAAAATTTTTTGCCAAATTTTTTTTAGCAGTGGGCATGCCCACCGGGGCGGACCTCTTTGTTTAGCACTTTTAGCTTGTATGAGGTCCTGAAATCTGGCGGAACGCTTTGTTATAAGGCACGACCCCAAACTTAATTCCCACACACATACACACGCCCACTCCTTCTTTTGCTCTTTCTCTCCCTCAACATCACAAACCTGGTGCCATATTTGTTTTCTCTCCTAAACACAACCCACGAAACCAAACAACTACTACCACCACTACAACTACCTACATCAATTAAACCCACTTTCTACCCACGATTTCACACGCCTTCAATCCCGTCCACCACTTCATCTCCCCCACATCACTCTATATAAACCCTACCTCATACTTCCCATATTCAACACCCTTAAACTCAATTCTTCAAGAAATTGGGATACACACACTTGAGGTAAGTTGCTATAGTGTCAAGTCTTCATATTTTCTCAACTCCATAGCACCAACCTAAGTTTGGGGATCCGAACGCAATTTACATGCATGCAAGTGTTTCGATGATTGGTGAACCAAGTTTTCGGGAGAGAAGTGGTTACTAGCAAGAGTTCATCTTCTTTGGCCGAATGGCATCGCAACCAACACCCAAACGCCAACGGGCGAGAGTTCAAGTTAGCAGCCCACCACCGCCAACTACCTACGATCTGCCGAAAATTTGTGAGTGCATGGCATGCCAATAAATAGTTATGAGTACATGCAATCTAAGGCACTTACACTGAGCGTGGTTTGTCCCGAGGGAACGACGGGGAGATGATGTCCTAAATTCACCAAAAGGGTGGATCAAATTCAAGAACATCCGACACCCATAATGGTAAATATTGTCAAGGAATTCTATGGAACGCAGAAGACAAAGCCCCTTTCAAAGCGTTTGTCGTGGGTCGAATGGTTCCGATTCAAATGACGATGCAATCAACGCTTCTTATCGATTCTTGGTGCCACGCCATTGTCGATATGTCCAAATGAGGATTTTGACCGGATTATGAGGAGGTTATTAAAAATTTGACAAAGCCGGACACATCTTGGACCAAAGGGAGGAAGGGAAGAACAGTGTTCAATAGCAAGGACTTAAGCCAGTATGGAAAGATATGGACTTCATTATCGACGTCGGGGCCATCATCAGTTTCTCCATCCGCCAGTGCTTACGTGGAAATTTTTCGGGCGGTCTGCCGCACCCTTCACTTATATGTGCGTTGTGCCGCAATGCCAGGGTGCATTATTCTGATGATGAGCCCACTCAACCGCCGCTGGCTTTGCTTGATTCACGAATGATTGCGCGGTATTCAGTGTGGGGTGGAGGAGAGTCACATCCATGGGGTTTGGGTTTTATTTTTCCATCGGGGTCGGAAGACGAAGTCAATTCCAAAGATACCTCAGGGGATGAGAATGAAACAATGGGAGATCAAGGAACCGAGCAGGTTCCGCAGACTGAGGCATTTTTTAGTACTTAGTTCCTTGAGTTCCAGAATCAAATGAATGCGCATAATAGGGCAGCACGCCGGGAAATGCGGCGATTGGTGATGCGTCAAGATCATATGTTCGATGCCATGAGCGCGTCTTTCACCTCATTCAACATAACACTTCAGAGTTTTAACCCGGCGGCCCAATTTCCGTTTCAACAACCCGGTCCATTACCGCGATTTCCTCCTAGTGATTCCGATGAAGAAGAGCACCAACCACTGCCCCAGACTTAGACAATTCCAGGGAAGTCCTCTTGCAATTTATTTTTATCCAATGAGGGCATTGTCTTATTTAAGTTTGGGGGAGTAATTTGTTTAGTTGCATACATGCATTTTTAAATTTTTGTTGTATCTCGTTTTGCATTATAGAATAGGTATTTGCTTAGTAGTTAGGATTTTGTATTGTTTTCATATATTGAAAAAAAAATAAAAAAAAAATAAAAAAATTAGTTAAATAGTGTGTTTGTATATGTCCAATGGTGTCGCATTCTACAGGTTATTCTGGCTAATGATGAGATTGTGAACAAGTTAACCAATATAGTATGGATTATTAGTACTGTGATATAATTACTGTTATGAATCGATTCTTGGACTTGTTTGAAATTGTTATAAAAAGGGTAGCACTAATAACATCTTTGTTGACCGGTCAGTTCAAATCGATACATAAAATGTTTCTAAAGGATAATGCTAGGGTGAACCAGAAAATGATAAGGATAGGCAGTGAAGGCTTAAATTAGGCAAGAACCTAAGTTTGGGGGAATATATGTGGGGTATATAAGCTTAAAAAAAAAGAAGAAAAAAAAGAACACATGTTGAGTCTTGTGGTGGGTTGAGGAGAAACACTCTCCATAAACACAAGCGTGAGATGGAGCGTAAAACGCACTCACCAACCATCTATCAAAAGAAAAAGAAAAGGGAAATAATCACGGGAAAAGAGCAAAAAGCCCCCGTGTAAAAAAAAGAGAGAAGGAAGAAAAGAAAGTATAAGTATCCTACATGTACCCTTGAATTTGGTTGAGTTTAATCGTAGTTGAATCGTGCCTATCGTTGAGATTTTTGAGTTTGCACTGTATGATTCCTTCTAAGAAGTTGTTTATGTATTGAATTTGGGTCCGTATCAGTTATCTTAGATGTTGATCACATACGCACACTATACGAGTAATAGTTGTTCAAGAATTGAGAATTAATATGTAATTGTGGATTGGTTTTGATAATTTGTATTGTAAAGTTGCTTGTTTTCTCTGAGGCCGATGGGATAAATTAGTTTATGCGATGTTGTTGGATTATTAGGCATTTAGATTGTTATTGTATTTTATTGCATTGCATAACATGTAGTTTGTTTTGTGCTCGGGGACTAGTACGGTTTATGTTTGGGGGATTTTGATAAGTGGATTTTATATACACGAATCGATATTCATTTCAAGTTTAAATTCGTAGTTATCTTCATGTTTTGTGTTCGTTTTTACTCGTTTCATGATATTTTATGTGTAGGGTGGTCATGGATGCAATTGGTGAGGAAAGGCGGTCTTTTTGGAGCAAAAGTGGAAAAAAGTTGGAGCTTGAAAAATTTGAAGAGCAATAGCCTAACACTGAGTGAGCTTTATTATCACATGTACCCGTAGGAAGTGAAGTCGATTCTGTTGTCCTATTCATTTTGAAGTCTGCTAGAACTTCGGTTTGTGGGATTGGGGTACGATGCGTTTGGACTCTAATAAAAGAAGAATTGACGAGAAGAGGCGGGGAGCTTGCTATTACGTAGAGAAAAAACAACGATCTTATAACAAAAAAAAGTAAGAATTCAAGAGCGATTTCAAGGATTGAAGACCGAACGTTGGAGGAGTAATTTTTAGAGATTATCACGACGGTTGCGAATCAAGGCGAAGTGAAGGGGTTTTCGTTATTCTTCTTCTCTTTAGTCTTATTTGTAATTGGGATGATGTTTTCAATAAATTATTCAGTTTTTAATTCATTCGTTAGGAACTAATTTACTTATTAGACTTGTGATGGATCTTTGGGCGAAACGATGATTCTATAACTTTGATTTCCAATTCAATAAGATATTTTCAGTTTATCTATGTTAATTTGAGTGTGAATTTATGAATTTCCTGATCAACAGTTCTTTGTGGATTTGAAAGGAATCGAGAGAGGAGATTCGAATCTAGACCTAGTCAATATAGTATGTGTCATGAATTTTGTCGATAGTAGATTTGTGATTATTGTTAAGGTAGAGATACGCTTGACATCGCATGTAATCGTATAGAGAGCTTAAACTTCAACCTTCTTTGATTGCAGTTCACATAAAGATATAGTGAGTTGGTTAATTTAGGTGTTTAATGAATTTCTATCTTAATTGTGGATTGATGTTAATATAGTATTAGTGCATCGAGAGGTGGCTTTTACTACGTTCGTGTTCTTGATTAATAAACTGGAATATTGAATTGAGTTAGAATAAAGGTTTAAAAATCAGAGTGAAGCTCAGGGTGAAATTATAAGTCTAATTCTCCATTAATTGTTTGAATTCCGGATTTCGTTATTGGTGACTATTTTGTGATAGTTAATTTCTTTAATAGTTTAGTTTTTTTTATAATTTAAAACCATTGAATTGATTAGTTTAATAAAATTAGGGTTAATACAAAATTTGTACTTGTGAAGTTAAGATTCTTGATATTTTGTCCTCGTGGGAACGATACTCTATTCGCTACTATATTACTTGTTGACCACGTGCACTTGCGTATTTTTAAGCGTATTAATTTTCACCAACAGAATGATCTTTAGACAAGACCCTGAACCACTTCATGTATTGATGTAGATCAGTGGTTATGCTATGCAAAGCAGTTCTTAAGTCACTTATATCTACATCAGGAGAATTAAAATCAAATACCTCATCGAGACTTACATCATGTATGTTTAGGCTTTGTTTGTCCTTTGCATGTTTGGCCATTAAGCACAGATATGCCATGTGTGGTTCTTCCTCATCTCCGGAGTCTGCATTTGAGTCATTATCTGAATTACTCCACGATCCTCCGGCAACCAGGCCTTTGTCTCTTTTCTAAGGCCTCTTGGTTCGTTTGTATTCTTTCTTTTCATGAGATTTCTTTTTTATTTCTTCTTTTATAGGCTTGTTGCAGTTGGCAATGAAATGACCGGGTTTCTTGCAGTTATAGCATAAATCATTCATTTGTTCCTGGCTGACGTAGTTGCTGACTTTCTTTAGCTTGCCGGTTCTTCCTTGTCGCATGAACCTTCTTAGTCTCTTTACCAGCATAGCAAAGTCATCGTCATCGTCTTCGTCTTCATCATCATCAGAGTCAATCTCAGTGATGACTTTTGATACACCTTCATTTGCCTTGAGAGAAACACCCTTATCCTTTCTTCTTCCTTCTAATAAGGTTTCAGCGCGTTAAGATTCTTGATATTTTGTCCTCGTGGGAACGATACTCTATTCGCTACTATATTACTTGTTGACCACGTGCACTTGCGTATTTTTAAGCGTATTAATTTTCACCAATGAATGATCTTTAGACAAGACCACGAACCACTTCATGTATTGATGTAGATCGATTGGTTATCTTATCAAAGCAGTTCTTAAGTCACTTATATCTACATCGGAGAATTAAAATCAAATACCTCATCGAGACTTACATCATGTATGTTTAGGCTTTGTTTGTCCTTTGCATGTTTGGCCATTAAGCAGCAGAGATATGCCATGTGTGGTTCTTCCTCATCTCCGGAGTCTGCATTTGAGTCATTATCTGAATTACTCCACGATCCTCCGGCAACCAGGCCTTTGTCTCTTTTCTAAGGCCTCTTGGTTCGTTTGTATTCTTTCTTTTCATGAGATTTCTTTTTTATTTCTTCTTTTATAGGCTTGTTGCAGTTGGCAATGAAATGACCGGGTTTCTTGCAGTTATAGCATAAATCATTCATTTGTTCCTGGCTGACGTAGTTGCTGACTTTCTTTAGCTTGCCGGTTCTTCCTTGTCGCATGAACCTTCTTAGTCTCTTTACCAGCATAGCAAAGTCTTCGTCTTCATCATCATCAGAGTCAATCTCAGTGATGACTTTTGATACACCTTCATTTGCCTTGAGAGAAACACCCTTATCCTTTCTTCTTCCTTCTAATAAGGTTTCAGCGCGTTGGGTCATCTCCAGTTCGTAGGTCAGGAGATTTCCATACAGTTGTTGAACTGTCATCTCATTAAGATTCTTTGATTCTCTTATTCTTTGTGGTCTTTGCATCCCACCGCTTTCGGTAGGGCTCTCATGAACTTTATGGTTAGATCCTTGTTAGGATAGATCTTCCCATACGCTTCGTAGAGAGTCGAAGCGAAACGTTGAATCTTTCATAGGTTGCGATCCACGTTTTCTCCTTGCACATGAGCGAACATTTCACATCACTTTGTGTCGGGAGAGATTGTTTGTTCTCTCTGACTTCTTCAGTTCCTTCGTGCATGATCAGCAGTGCTTCCTAAACTTCCTTAGCTGTTTTGCTGTTTACAACATTTTCAAACAGATTGTCCTCTAAGGATTGGAACAGGATGTTCTTAGCTTTCTTATCAAGTTAGACAACTCTCTTCTCGTTGTCTGTCCACTCTTTTTTAACTTTGATCTGTATACGGTTTGGATCGTTAGTGGTTGGTACAAGCTTGATTAGAATGTAGGGCCCATTTTGAACGGTCTCAAATAGATCTTCATCTATTGACTCCATGTATGCTTGCATCCTGACTTTCCAGTTAGCAAATTTATCCTTGTTGCACATTGGTGGCTTGCTCCCTCCCCCGGTCCTGGATTTGCTTGGTACGAGTGCCATTGGATCTACTAAAGCTTGTAAGCTGTAAAATAAAAACTGCTCTGATACCAATTGTTAGTTCCTAGTTGGCACAATAGTTATCTAAAAGGGGGGGTTGAATAGTTATTTAAAAAAAACTTTTCTTTTTAAACTAGTTCTTTGATAGTGATTAAAACTTAGCGGAATTAATATTAGTTTTAATCTTCTTTACCAAGCACTGGAGTAATGAGGGTGAGGCAATTATGGCATTTATAACAGTTATAGCAGTTATGATGTGAATGTAAATGACACAGTCGTTTTAAGTGGTTCAGAGCACTTAAAGCTCCTAGTCCACTCTTCTACTCAACGAGTAGGATATCCACTAAGGATGTCTGTTACAACTTTTGAATCACATAGATTCCTTCTGCACCCGATGAGTTCAGGAACTTTTTAGTTCACTCTTGAACTCTTCAAGTCCAGCAGAGACTTGGCTTTCTTACTGATTCATTCTAACTCTTCAAGTCCAACAGACTTGGTACTCTTCTTCAGATTGATTGATAATGTTGTGTTCTTGATGGTTTGCTACTCGATTATTTGTGTAAGCACTTGTTCTAAAGAACTAAGTAGCTGAGCAAGCTTTGCAATATCTCAGATCGTAGAGTTGAGCTTGAGAGAGATGTTCACGTTGTTTATTCAATGCTTGCTTAAAACTATCTCATCTGTCTGATCTGCATATATGTGATGTTGAAAACTATCCGTTAGATCCATCCGTTGTGGCATTAAATGCGTCTGAACTTTTTGTACTGTGATGGAGACATTTCTGCACATCTTCTGAAATTGCATTCTGGCCCACTGACACATCAGACTGTTTTCTCACCTACCACCTGAAAAGGTGTTTTGTCCCTCTTATTCATGGTACTATCCTTAGCTTCTTTAATACGCTTCTTTGTTGCATACTAAGGATATTTCTTTACTTTGGGACTGATGAGTACTGCAGCGTCTAGAATCCATTCCTCATATGTTGAAATCTATCTTTACACAAATCACGAGGCTCGACATTTTCTGACCTGAGACAGATGATGCTCTACGATTTGGATCATAATTCTCTACAATTCAGATCGTAGTGACTTGTTGCCTTTGTGCTTGATCTGATGCTGTCATTTAGAGAGCACTACGATTTCTCTTAAACCCTTGCACACTACGATCTTTACTTGCTCGTGTTGTTGACTCTACGTTCCCGAGAGCACACTACGATCGTTGACTTGTAAACTTCATGTTTCCTTGAAAGATATCTGCGATCGTGGAGTTGTCTCAAAGAAGCGTTGGGACCACACTCACGATTTTCGAAGAAGAGTCCCTTCAAAGCGGGCACACTACGATCTTCAAAGCTCTACGTTTTCTGCCTTGACTCCTGCAATATTGATCAGATTGATGCACTACGATTTCTTCAAGACTAATCTATTACATCTTAAGATCAACCTAACAGTTTTGATCTTTCTATCTATACATTTTTTTATCAGAATGGTACATTTTGAAAGATTAGATAAACCTAACAATTTTGATCTATCACTAAGTCCTTGTACATATATTCATTTAAGGACCTTACAAATAATTATGAACATATACATTAAAACATCAAATCATAATATGCATTCTCCCAACAATCTCCCCCTATTTGATGTTGACATAACCAAGGAGATTTGTTGTCATGATTATTAGTGACTAGATGCATTTGCAGGAAATTTAAACATGACTTAGTATTTCAGTGAGCAGCTGAAATATCTAGAGAATAAGCATGCATTTATTGATGATCAGAAGATATTACAATTTAGCATTATATCAATAGGAAATTTAAGTTTCAACTTATCTCTGTTTCCTTGACCTCTTTAGTGGAGGTGGGTTGGCGTACTCCTCAGCCCTTCTTTTTCTTTGAGCTTCCTCGTTTCTGGCTAACTCTTCCAACTCTCTTAGACTTAGTATTGGATTCTCTTTATGCCTGTGCATGAATGCAGGATCTCCAGTTGGCATTCTTATGCATACAGTAGACACATCTTGTGAGCTGGGAGTTGACTCCTGACGGCTTAATGGTATAGCCATTACAATTCCCTGTTGATCAGATCGTTGAGTCTGATAGTGGAATTATCTTGCAGGAGGGCTTCGAGATGCTTGAGATTGATATTGTCCTCTTCCCCTTTCTTGAGTTCCATGACCTCCTCTGCCTCTACCTTGTCCTCCCTGAACTTTTTTTCCTTTATTCTCCCCCTTTATGTCAGCATCTGAGATAGGTGATTCTACGATTTCAATGTTTGATTCTACGATGTGGCTGGAGTCTTGAATCGTAGAGTTGATTATTTGTGGAAGCAGGGTAAGGTTGACTTCTTTTGGTTCTTCAGGTACAGAATTTTGAGATTCTGTAACTGGAAACTGATTGAGTGGGTGAAGAATCACTTCCAACCATCGAGGAAATTCATAGAATTGACTGAATGAAGATGATGGCAAGTGATTAACTTTAAAGAGATCAGGAATAGTCAATACCTCAAGTTTATCCTTGGATGAGGAATGGTTGGTAAGCAACTTCTTGGAAAAGATAACTTTCCCTGGAAATCCATTAGCCAGAACTGAGATTGCTGGGTTTTCCTTGAAGCTCCAGAACATGTGATCCCATGAGTTCAGGATTTGAGCTTGATGGTATGCCATCATGGGTAGGTAGGAAAATAGTTGAGTGTACAGATAGCTCCTAAATCCATCTTTCCCTACACCAGTGATTTCAAGCTCATCATCATTTTCTTCCTCTTCTTTGGTCTCTTCTGAAGATTCCATTATCTCAATGGTCTCTGGAAAGTTTGGATTGATTCAACTTTATCTTGGGCAGGAACCATTTCTTCTGCCATTGGGATATCATGAGGCTCCCCTTCAGCATGGTCATCCTTTTATAGATTCAGAAAGTCCCTCTCAGCTGGAACATCTTCTTGAGAGATCAGAAACTCCCCCTCAGTTGGAGCACTGTCCTCTTTATTTGCTTGGGGTTGTTCCTCTTTTGCAACCACACTCTTGGCTTCCTTTTTCAGCACCTTTTCATTCTCAAGAATATACTTCTTGACCAGCTTTCTTTTTTACTTTGCTGGGTTTAGCCACAACTTCTGGACTCTCTTGAGTCTTAGCTTTGTCATGTTGAACAGTCACTCTTCTTGAAGCAGCTTCTTCCATTTCTGCCACACTTGGCCTGGTTTCAGAGAACAGCAGAGACTCTACGATTGAAGAAACTGTTGGTCTTTTGGACTTATGACCAGTTTTGTTCTTCTTTAGGATCTGTGATATGGTGGCTTGATCCTTTTCAGCTTCTTCTTGATGTTGCTTCTTTCTTAGCCTCCTTAGAGTCTCTATATCAGAGGACTCTACAGAATGTCGATTGTAGATCCTCGAGGGCTCTTGATTTGTCTTGCCTTTAGCTTTCTCTTGCCCTTGCTTTTTTGCGCAAGAGCGAGGAGGGTTCTCCTTATCCGCTTCTCCTTCTTCTTCAACTTCCACGACAATGACATGTCTCCCGGAAAGCCCGCCTCCTTTAGTTCCCCAGTTCTCCCCTTTGGACTCTGTCATCATTCGAACATACTCAGCAGGGTTTTTCTTCCAGTTCTCAAACAACTACTGGGTCATTCTTCGATTTGGGTTGATGGCTTCTCCTTCATCATCCCCAATTTTGTCACCCAGTGCAGATTGTAGAATGCTGCTTATGAATCTCCCATACAACATCTTCGGAGTGCTCTTTGATTTCTTCTAGTTGACGATCCACTTGCCAATCCACTCGAGAAATACAGCCCCGTAGTTGAGTTGTGTACCATAAATCATGGCCGTCATGAGCTTAAGCTGAGTCTCATTTACCGAGTCATGACCTAAGATCTTGCAGTAGATGCATTTCCCAATAATGTCAGCCAAGAATTCGTACCTTTGAGGGAACTTCTTCTTTTTGTAGCCTTTCACAGAGGGATTCTTCTTGTGGTGCATTTTCTTTAATCCCTCTTGGAAGCTTATGCTGTCTAGAAATGGGTGTCCTTCATTCTTGAAACCTAGGGCCAGATTGAAGTCCTCTTCCCTTAGTCTCATTTCTACTCCCTTTACTCGAGTTGTGATGGTGTTGTGTTCGAACACACCATTCTTATAGAATTCCTTCACTAGCTTGGGATAGATGAGTGTATCAGTGCTCAACGCCTCTTCGAGACTCGCCTTCTTAAGTAAGGCCAGCGTCTTGTGAAATTTTGGTGGAGCATTCTTGAACTCGTCAAGGTAGTCTCAGTAACTGAAATTACATTTGAAGCGACCATTGATTCTCAGAGTTGAGAAGTGAGATCTGTTGAGCTTTCTACTTGATTCAGTGGTTTTCTTGAGAGAGAGAGAGAATGGGAGAGATAATCTTTGAATTTTGATTTCAAAAACACGATTTCAATTTGTACTTATAACTTCCTCTCTCTTTTTGACTTAGTGGGACATGTGTGTCGCCTTTTTGCAGCTCTCACGATTTTGGTGAGTAGGAATGTCTTGATTTGTCCTTTGTGTCTTCAGAGCTGAGGTGACTTTGGAATGACTACGATCGTAGAGGTAGTCTTCTGCTCGTTGAGTCTATCCTGCGATCGTCGAGTCTGTCTGGCAGTCGTTGAGTCTGATCAGCATTCGTTGAGTCTGTCCTATGATCGTCGAGTCTGTCCGAATCCTTGTGATGAGTTTTTGATAAAGCATTCTTTTAAGGCAGCTCGGGAAGGGCTAACCTCTTGGAGAGATTCAAGGGTTAGGTTTGTTCCTGAGCCACCTCTTAGAGAGATTACCTTGTTATGAAGCTTGTCATCACAGGATGAGCTTTTGTCATGTTTGAGTCTGCACTAGGATGGTTGAGTTCTTGCTAAGATCATTGAGGTAGTTGTCTGTTCAGCTCTACGATCGTGAACTTCCCTTAATCATGTCTACAATTTTGAGTTCAGCCTTTGTATCTGTCATGGTTAGCACAATCTAGAGCATATATTTCATGGTTGTAGATTTAGCATTCCTAGCTCACTTATTAACTTATTAAATCTAGATTCATCTAGTGGTTTTGTGAAAACATCAGCAAGTTGATTTTCAGTAGGGATATATTGTAAAGATATAGTTCCATTTTGCACATGATCCCTAATGAAGTGATACCTTATATCTATATGCTTAGTCCTAGAATGCATGACATGATTATGAGTTATTGCTATGGCACTTGTGTTATCACAGTGTATGGGAATAGATTTGAAATCGAACCCATAGTCACTAGGCGATTTCTCATCCATAGGATCTCGAAAACAACAAATTTTGCCAACAAAGAATATATTCAACTTTTTGCGATTGAAGTGAGACACTGGGTTTTGCTTTTTGCTAAACCATGACACAAGTCTGTTTCCAAGAAGTTGACAGGTGCCACTGAAACTTTTTCTATCTATTTTGCATCCTACAAAATCAGCATCTGTGTATCCTATTAGTTCAAATGAGGATTCCTTGGGATACCACAACCCCAAGTAGGGTGTACCCTTGAGATACCTGAAGATCCTCTTTATAGCAGACAAGTGTGACTCTTTAGGGTTAGCCTGAAATCTAGCACATATGCATGTTGCAAACATTATATCCGTCTCATGGCGATTAGGTATAAAAGAGACCCTATCATACCTCTGTATTGAGTGGTATCAATACTTTTACCTTTCTCATCCTTGTCAAGCTTAGTTGCAGGAGCAATTGGTGTTTTCATGGGAGAGGTTGATTCCATGCCATACTTCTTTAGTAGGTCTTTGATGTACTTGGCTTGGTTTATGAAAATTCCTTCTTCAGTCTGCTTTACTTGCAGTCCAAGGAAGAAGTTCAGCTCACCCATCATGCTCATTTCAAATTTGCTCTGCATTAGCTTGGAGAATCTCTTGCATAACTTTTCGTCAGTAGAACCAAAGATAATGTCATCAACATAGATTTGAACTAGTAAGACTTTGTGTTTATGCTTTCTAAGAAATAGTGTGGTATCTACTCTACCTCTAGTGAACCCATTTTCGATTAAGAAGTTAGTCAGTGTTGCATACCATGCTCTAGGTGCTTGTTTAAGACCATATAAGGCTTTATCTAATCTATAGACATAATTGGAAAGAGATGGATTGATGAAACGTGGATGTTGCTCTACATAGACTTCTTCTTGGAGTTCTCCATTTAGAAATGCACTCTTGACATCCATCTAGAAGACTTTGAACTTCATGTGAGCCGCAAAGGTAAGAAAGATTCTGATGGCTTCTAGTCTGGAAACAGGTGCAAATGTCTCATCGTAGTCGATACCTTCTTCTTGAGAATAACCCTTTGCCACTAATCTTGCCTTATTTCTGGTTATGACCCCATCTTCATCCACTTTGTTTCTGAAAACCCACTTAGTTCCTATCATAGGATGACTCTTTGGTCTTGGTACCAATCTCCATACTTTACTTCGTTCAAATTAGTTGAGCTCTTCCTGCATTTCTTCTATCCAGCTGGAGTCTTCCATAGCATCCTCTATCTTCTTTGGCTCTATTTGTGATAGGAAGCTTAGATAAAAACATTCATTCTGAGTAGCAGCTCTTGTTTTGACCCTGGCACTCGAATCTCCAATGATTAGATCTTGAGTGTGATCTCTTGTCCATCTGTTACCAGCTGGGACATCTGTCCTGATGCCTTCCTGTCTTAAATCTTCAAGGTCTATTTCTTCTTCTTGTAGTGGAGGCTCCCTGTCTTGGATGGACCTCTCTACGATTTCATTATCATGCTTTTACGATTTCTTTATCCGCACTACGATCGTAGTGTTGAGCTCGACGATTTCATTCGTGAGTGTCTCGCCTTATCGGTCAGTAGTGTCTTGAGACACCGCTTTGTCTAAGTCGGTTTCATCAAAGATGATGTGTATTGAGACTTGACATTCAAATGTCTTCTTGTTAAACACCTGTAAGCTTTGTTATGCATGGCATATCCAAGAAAAATCCCTTCGTCTCGACTTCAATGGAATTTTGTCGACATCTTGTTTTCCATTGTTGAGAATATAGCATGCACATGACCAAAGACATGGAAATAGTCGACACTTCGGCTTCCTTCCTTTCCACGATTAAGTAGGGTGTCTTCTTGATCGTAGAGTGAATTAATGATCAATTTCGTGTGTAGATGCAAGTTGTTGACAACCGCCTGTAAGTATTGAGAGGCGAGCTATTGCTAGTAGAGTCCTTCCAAACTTCTATCGGGTTCTCATTCTTTCTTTCAAAGAAGTCCATTTTGTTGAGGAGTTCGTGGAGCTGAGAAGTTATGGCTGATGCAATTGTCTGAGCAGAACTTGTCTATTTCTGGGAAATCGAATTCTCTTCCATGATCACTCCTTATGGCCTTGATTTTCTCTCCTTTCTCGTTCATCACTAGTCTGAACATCTTGATTAATTCGGAGCTTGTCTCATCCTTTGAGGTTAAGAAAAATACCCATGTGAATCTGGTGTAGTCGTCGACTATGACTAGAGAGTATCTTTTTCCTCCAAGACTAGTTATTGGGATTGGCCCAAAGCGATCCATGTGGAGCAGATGCAGGGGTTTGTCAATGGAGTTGGCAGTCTTGCTCTTGAATGAGCTTCTGGTTTGCTTTCCAAACTGGCAGGCATTGCATGGCCTTTCCTTCACAAAGTTGAACTTGGGTAGACCAGCTACGAGGTATTTTGATGCCAGTTTGGACATGCTTTTGAAGTTTAAGTGAGACAGCCTTCTATGCCATAGCCAGCTCATTTCCTCGGATGCTTTTGCTAGAAAACATATTGTTTCATCAGAGCTTAGTTGACCAAGATCTACTATGTAGACATTTCCTTCTCTTATTCTGGTCAGCTTTATGGCAGATGTCTTCAAATCTCTGACTAGACATTAGTTGTTGAGAAATGTTACTTGGTGACCCTTGTCGTAGAGTTGGTTGATACTTAGAAGGTTTTGTTGGAGTCCTTCCACATAAGCTACTTTGCTGAAAGATACTGCACCATTGCCAGCAAAGCCAAATCCTCTTGTCTTGCCCGAGCCGTTATCTCCAAAGATGACTGAGGGAACCTCCTTTTCTACATAGTTAGATAGAGAGCTTTGTTCCTGTCATATGCCTTGAGCATCCACTGTCCAGATACCATGTTGAGGTCGTGGAGCTCTTTTCCTGTCAAAACATTTGAACCTTCATTTTGGTACCCATATTTGCATGGGTCCTTCATTGTTAGTGCCTTTGGGGACCCAAATTTGTCTAATCTTGGGTCTCACATGCATGGAGTTATAATAACACTTTGTAGCCCTATGACCATATTTATCAGATATGAAACATCTATTATGATGCATGCTGTGTGTGTGTGGTGATTCATCTTCCACTTGGACTTGTGTGGTTCCTTAGTTAACCTTCTGTTAAACTGATTCTCTTTCTTCCACGTGTCCTTAGGTTTCATAAATAGTGATGAGTGTGCCTTACCTCTACTGTACCTTCCCAGTTGATTCGTAAGGTTGGTGAGTAGAGGTTGGGTTACTTTTCTCCTTTATGAAACCCAGACCAACGTGAGATCCTTTACTTCTCTGAATATAACTAGAAACAGTAGAACAAAGTTGAACTGGCTCTTCCAACTGTGAGGATTTCGAAAAGGTAATGCCTCTACCAAAACTTGAGGCATTACTAGTGCTAGTTTCCATTGTCTTTTCCACACAAGGTTCTAAGATGAATTCCCCAAAGCCTAGACCTGTTCTGTCGAATATGCTTCTCTGACTAGAGAGTAGGCAGTCCATGGATGATGAGGATTTGTTCCATGCAGAGATAGTCTTCTCTAGATCCTCAATTTTAGAGGTTAGCTTAGACTCTCTTTGTGCATTGAGTGTGTTTATTCTGTTTTTAAAGTTTCATTCTCGGTCTCAAGCTTGGATGAGGAAGATTGGTACTTGTAAGGGCATTTCAAGCTCTTCTTGAACTCTCTTCTTTTCCTCTTGAAGAAGTGAATGATCTTTAGACAAGACCTGAACCACTTCATGTATTGATGTAGATCGTTGGTTATGCCATGCAAAGCGTTCTTAAGTCACTTATATCTACATCGGGAGAATTAAAATCAAATACCTCATCGAGACTTACATCATGTATGTTTAGGCTTTGTTTGTCCTTTGCATGTTTGGCCATTAGCCATGATTGGCCATGTGTGGTTCTTCCTCATCTCCTGAGTCCAGATTTGAGTCATTTTATGAATCACTCCATGATCCTCCTAAAGAACTGTGTCTTTTGTCTCTTTTTCCGAGGCCTCTTGGTTCCCTTTGTATTCTTTCTTTGCATGAGATTTCTTCTTTAGTTCTTCTTTGATAGGCTTGTTGCAGTTGGTAATGAAATGACCAGTTTCTTGAAATTATAGCATAAATCATTCATTTGTTCTGCCGATGAATTCTTGACTTTCTTTGGCTTCAGGATTACGCCTTGTCGCATGAACCTTCTTAGTCTCTTTTTACCAAAGATAGCAAAGTCATCGTCATCGTCTTCGTCTTCATCATCATCGAGTCAATCTCGATTGATGACTTTTGATACACCTTCATTTGCCTTGAGAGAAACACCCTTATCCTTTCTTCTTCCTTCTAATAAGGTTTGTTAGCGTTTGGGTCGGCTCCGGTTCAGAGGTCGAGATTTCCACACAGTTGTTGAATCGTCATCTCATTAAGATTCTTTGATTCTCTTATTCACGTGGTCTTTGCATCCCACACGCTTTCGGTAGGGCTCTCATGAACTTTATGGTTAGATCCTTGTTAGGATAGATCTTCCCATACGGCTCGTAGAGAGTTGAAGCGAACGTTGAATCTTTCATAGGTTGCGATCACGCTTTCTCCTTGCACATGAAATTAACATTTCATATCACGTGTCGGGAGAGATTGTTTGTTCTCTCTCGACTTCTTCGGTTCCTCGCGTGCATGATCAACAGTGCTTCCCAAACTTCCTTAGCTATTTTGCTGTTTACAACATTTTCAAACGGATTGTCCTCTAAGGATTGGAACAGGATGTTCTTAGCTTTCTTATCAAGTTAGACAACTCTCTTCTCGTTGTCTGTCCACTCTTTTTTAACTTTGATCTGTATACGGTTTGGATCGTTAGTGGTTGGTACAAGCTTGATTAGAATGTAGGGCCCATTTTGAAGCTGGCCTCAAATAGATCTTCATCTATTGACTCCATGTATGCTTGCATCCTGACTTTCCAGTTAGCAAATTTATCCTTGTTGCACATGGTGGCTTCGCTCCCTCCCCGGTCTGGATTTGCTTGGTACGAGTGCCATTGGATCTACTAAAGCTCAGAAGTCGTAAAATAAAACCGCTGCTCGATACCAATTGTTAGTTCCTAGTTGGCACAATAGTTATCTAAAGGGGGGTTTGAATAGTTATTTAAAAAACTTTTCTTTTAAACTAGTTCTTTGATAGTGATTAAAACTTAGCGGAATTAATATTAGTTTTAATCTTCTTTACCAAGCACCTTTGGAGTAATCGTGGTGAGGCAATTATGGCGATTATAATGATTATAGCAGATTATGATGTGAATGTAAATGACATGATCGTTTTAAGTGGTTTGAGCACTTAAAGCTCCTAGTCCACTCTTCTACTCAACGAGTAGGATATCCACTAAGGATGTCTCATTACAACTTCGAATCACATAGATTCCTTCTAGACCAAAGTGAGCCCAGGAACTTTTAGTTCACTTGAACTCTTCAAGTCCGGCAGACTTGGCTTTCTTTACGATTCACTACTTAACTCTTCAAGTCCAACAGACTTGGTACTCTTCTTGATTGATTGATAATGTTGTGTTCTTGATGGTTGCTACTCGATCATTTGTGTAAGCACTTGTTCTAAAGAACTAAGTAGCTGAGCAAGCTTTGCAATATCTCAGATCGTAGAGTTGAGCTTGAGAGAGATGTTCACGTTGTTTATTCAATGCTTGCTTAAAACTATCTCATCATCCGTCTGATCTCATATATATGTGATGTTGAAAACTATCCGTTAGATCCATCCGTTGTGGCATTAAATGCGTCAACGAACTTTTGTATCTTTGTGATGGAGACATTTCGCACATCTTCCAAATTGCATTTCGCCCACCGACACATCGATCGCTTTTCTCACCTACCACCTGAAAAGGTGTTTTGTCCCTCTTATTCATGGTACTATCCTTAGCTTCTTTAATACGCTTCTTTGTTGCATACTAAGGATATTTCTTTACTTTGGGACTGATGAGTACTGCAGCGTCTAGAATCCATTCCTCATATGTTGAAATCTACCTTTACACAAATCATGAGGCTCGACGCCATCGACGACCGAGACAGATGATGCTCTACGATTTGGATCATAATTGCATTGCGATCTGGATCGTAGTGACTTGTTGCCTTTGTGCTTGATCTGATGCTGTCATTAAGAGAGCACTACGATTTCTCTTAAACCCTTGCACACTACAATCTTTACTTGCTCTTGTTGTTGACTCTACGTTCCCGAGAGCACACTACTATCGTTGACTTGTAAACTTCATGTTTCCTTCAGCATACTGCGATCGTGGAGTTGACTCGGCAAACGTTTGGACCACTCTACGATTTCCAAAGAGTCCCCTTCAAGGCAGGCACACTACGATCTTTAGGCTCTACGTTTTCTGCCTTGACTCCTGCAATGTTGATCAGATTGATGCACTACGATTTATTCAAGACTAATCTATTACATCTTAAGATCAACCTAACAATTTTGATCTTTCTATCTATACATTCTTTATTAGAATGGTACATGTTGAAAGATTAGATCAACCTAACAATTTTGATCTATCACTAAGTCCTTGTACATATATTCATTTAAGGACCTTACAAATAATCATGAACATATACATTAAAACATCAAATCATAATATGCATTCTCCCAACAATTTTGACTAAGACAATGCAGAACAAATTATCATTAGTCTTCAACAGTGTTAAACTGATAAAATATAACAAACATCAAGTTTAACTGCAGCGGAACAAGCAATCCATTAGAAGAGTCAAGTAGAGAATAAAATCTACTATCTTTTATGATTTAAAAGGTTTTTCATGAGTTTTATCGCTGAGACTCAGCTTAATAAATAAAATCACATCATCGAATCACCCCTGTACTACGGCCAAGGATATTCTTTAGTATCACTACCACAATTATCCATGCACTAAGGGCCAAGAATATTTGTGTATTCATTAATGGTCATGATCATGCCAACAACTATCCATCAATGCACTATGGGCCAATGAGGACTTTTTCCACATCATTTGTAACATTACTACCATGATTACACTCAATAATTCTGGTCATAATCATACCAAGTCCATCTATGCACTACAGGCCACAGATGACTTTCAACATAATATAAACATGAGGATGATGACAAAGATATAAGAATTCAATAAAACAAGTTCAAGAATTAATTTATCCATGAACCAATAACGTCCAAATTGTCAACATGATACTACTTTGTAGAGTAAAATTCAAGAATGCTCAGAAAAATATTTCTATGAAAAGATACTGGATGAAGCGCAAATATCAAGGATATTCCACTAATTTCATGGAGTATAGAAGTCAAAACTTTAACCAACTGAGTATAATAATGAATGGAATAACAAAAGAAATCACCATGCATGTGGTACTTCATGAGAAAAAGTTATTCCAACAGTTATTAAAAATTGAACCGAAGTCGTGCAAAATTCTTGACAAGCAGGATGTTCCAATGTAATAATAAAGATGGAACCAGTCCGGCGAACGCATGCATGTGAGTGATATTCCAATGAGAATAATAATAAAGATGGAACCAGTCCCAAGATAAACGCATGCATGATGATATTCCAAATGAATAATAATAAAGAGCGGAACCAGTACGGCATATAAACGCATGCATGTGATGTTCCAACAAAATAATAAATAATGGAATAACATAAGAATTTCACCAAGTATAGGATATCCCACAGATACAAAAGTTATTCCAACAGAATAATAAAGAATGGAATAACAAAAGAATTTCACCAATAAGAAAGAAGGAATACCCCTAACGAGTACAACAAATAATGTCCCTTACCGTAAAATAAACTGAATATAAGAGTAGGGAAGGAGCAGAATACTTTTCTATAGCTTCTCTATAATTTCTCTCTCTAGAGTTTCAGTGAATTCGTAAGAAATAATGAAGGAATGAGCTTCTATTTATAGAAAAATGGATCAGATATAGAACTAACTCATGAACGATCCAGATTGATTTACTTTAATCCCGACGGTCCATATTTAAAGTAAAATCTTTTAAATAAAATATAATATATTCTAGTTATAATCTAATAAAACGAATAACTTTATAAAAAGATTTTACTATGCAAACACTACGCAAAGACTATGCAAACACTATGCATAATAAAATATAATATATTCTAATTATTGTCTAATAAAATAGATAACTTTATGAAAGTATTCTATTTTATATAAAAGATTTTACTATTAGTCTAATAAAATGAATAACTTTATAAAAGTATTCATTTTTATATAAAAGCTTTTACATTTTATTACATTAATAATACCAATAAAACAAAACCGAGTGACTTATCACATAAGCATCAATAATCAATACCGTGCTACTCGCATAACCACGCCAGACATCGTATTTTTTAACAAGGGTGTTTCAACAGTTAACGGTAAAACTTCCGCCGTTATTTTTATAAGGTATTTTTGTAAAAACCCAAAACCCTAATAAGACTCGTATGTATAAATCCCGTTATATAAAATAAAATTTCTCTGTTCTAAATGTGTTACGTGTTATTATATACTTGGCTTGACAAAATTGACCAAATAAATTTTTATCCGAAAAACGTCGTGCTTGACACCTCGTGCTTAAATTTTTCCATAATCGGACTTTTCGGTAAAATTATTTTGACAAGTTACTTTGTCGTGCTTACACTGACAAAACGCTTTGTCGTGCTTGTTAGGATTAGTGAGTAACCCTAATTAGCAAAACCCTAACCCTAATTTATTAATTAAACCCTAATTAGCTAATCTCACTCTAATTAGCTTATGTTAACACTTAATCATGGTTAGTAAACTTCTATTAGGTACTAATTAACATTACTTAATATTCCTAATCATTAGAAACAAAACCCTAATTAAGATTAGTGAAGATTTAAGCCTAATTAAGCTACTAACTTAATCAACTAGCTCACAAGTAGGTTGGGAGTCACCATTGCAAGTTTCAAAACATCACATGACATGCTTCCAAACTCCCAAGCATCAGAAGAGTCATAGATCTGATCTTTATAGAGGCAAGTAGGTGAAAAAATGACTAAAAAGCCAAGTTGGAAAATTCTATAAATAGGAACCTTAGGGCTGAGCAAACCCACGAATTCTCAAAGCCTAGATACACTTATAAACCTACCATATCAAGCCTAGGTGTTATCAGCAACATGATCAGAAGCTAGAATCACAAATTTCTCAAGAAAAGGTGCAAACCCTAGTTCATAAATTTCTCTTTGATCTTATGTTAGATTTGTTGTTTAGATGTTTAGAATATTGTATTAGGATGTTAGAAAGTATGCTAGAGTGGTAGAACACATTTTCATAACATCTAGATGCCTTAATTAAGCGTTCTATGAAATCTGGGAATTTTGAAAAAAATGGTCTGACAGCCGAATGTCAGGGCTTTTCGATTCATATTTGTTTATGTTTTGGTCTGTTAATCGATTGATATTGTAGCCTGTAAGTAGGTCTTTAATCTGGAAAAGAAAAAAGGTTCAGATGAACCGTAGAATCCAAGATATAAGCAGTCAAAGTGGGTTGACCGTTCACGGAAAAAGTCGGTTTTCGGGTTGCCTGTAAAGCTCAAAAACATTGAACCCGCTTACTTTGATCGAATTCGCTTAATCATCTTCTCGATTGTTAATTGTTTATGTTTTTGTTATAAATTAGTACCTGGTATACATACTACATATCTATGATCTTCAATCGAACAAACAACTCATAGGATTACCGAAATTATTGGTCAAAACTAGTTGACCGAGCATAACCGAATTTTCTGGGTTGTCCAGAAAATCAAGAACGCTAAGAAACATTTTATAAGGCATACTTTGACCATCATAAATAGAGACCTTAGAATTAAGATTTGTTCATGTTAATGTTATATATATGTACTTCCGGTATATAGACTACATGTTACAACAAACAAAACATACATCTAATAATAATCAATCAAAGTTATTCAAGCCATAAAACCGCTGACGGCCTTGACCAATCGCTCGGGTTACCCGAAACCCCAAAACGACTCGATGTGATAACTTTGAATCTTTATAATTTCTTGTTAGATGTAGATTAAAGCCTGCTTATTGCTTGATCTTATACTATTACATGAGTACTACAACACCAATACTTACTCTGACCGAAAATCATTACCAAAACCAAGTTATTTAATGGTCAAACTAGCCACTCGACCATGAGCAACGACTGCCCAGAAACTCAATAACACCTACAACGACACTTTCTGTCACTGTAGAGCTTTAGCGACGGATAGAAATTAAATTTTTAGAAATAAATTATAAAAAAATTAGAAATAATTGATAAAAACAGTTTTAAAAATTATATTAAATTATTATAAATTATTTCTGATATTTCTACAAAAATGTAATAATTATTTTATTTTATTTAGATATTATTTATAATTAACTTATTAATAAAGTAATTAGAATAATTACTTTTAAATACTAAATAATTATGTAAAGATATTATTATTGAAATAAAAATCATAATAAATGATTATAAATTATTTAATAATATTAAATAATGTTTTTATAAAATTTTAGTAAATATAAATTACTTATAAATAGAAATAAATGGTTTAAAAATCATTTAAAGGATAAATAAATACTTTAAAATACTTTAAACCTTCTAAAATATATTATAAGGATAATTAAATTATTTAAAAATATATAAATAAATTTAGTTCATTTATCAAAGGTATTAAAGGTCAAACCCTATTAAATCTAACCCGGTATTAAATAAATGTTTTATTTGAGTATTGTTATCAATACTAACGTGTTAGATTTATATTCTTGAACATCATAGGTACTTAATAGCGTTCGAATAGTATAACTTGACTGATCTACGCTCAGGCAAGTCTTCTATACCCAATTTATTACTTATGCAAAATTTATCAACCCTGTTTATTCGCTGAACAAGATTCTATCTGCTATATCATTGATATAATACACCTATGTTGAATTACCTATTATTGAAAAGTTATTGTTATAGTTCCAAAGCATGACTAAGAAATGAATTATTTATTCATATGATATTGTTTATTGAGCATAAACTGTTGTGTCAAGCCAAATTGTTTTGGTAAGGCAATCGTATACTGAAGTTGAGTATCCCGTAAGGGAGCAAAGTGTAGTCAATGAATATATTGACAGTAAATTGTAAGTGTAATTGAGCAATTGTGGGTGATATGCATACTCCTAGGATGTTGAATAAGTCGATCCCCTATCTCACATCTCAATGTAATTTCTAAGTCTTTGTGACCGATGAAATGATAAAATTCCGAACTAGTTGGAATTAGAAATCCGTAAATAAGAATAACTATCGGTTGAAATTTGAATTGTTATAATTCTTCAAATCCTATATTGTTATAAATATACAACTTCTTTGAGTATGTCATAGCTCACCCTTGCAAATTATTCCCTTTGCAGTATTAGATGGTAATCCTAGAACGTTTGGAGTAGATAAAGGGAAGCGTCCCTACATAGATTAGATTATATTCTTGTCTGTATGAATACCTTGTAATAAGAACTCGTTATGAGAATTTGTAATCGAATCATAATATTATGATATATATAACATCTTTTATTTCCGCAACCGTGTTTTCTTACATATATAGATGTAAAGTAAGATGTCTTCTATTCTAGTTGAGATCCTTGGGAACTATTTATCTTAGTGAGGGTATTAATAGCATGGACTGTTCATGTTGTTATTAATACTATGAATTTCAGATAGATGGTTACTATCGATACGATAGTATATAATCGCATGACATAGACTATACATCTGGGTGAGGGTATTGGTAATATGGACTGTTCATGTTATTACTGATACTCTGAATTTTGGATAGATAGACTCTAGTCACAGATACAGTTCATATATTCAAGTGAGGTATCCCAAACACAGTAATATTTCTCTTGGGAAATTACCATCTGTTATGGGATCGTGAATCTTGAATCTATGGGAATTATATCTGATAGTCCCTCTATCTAATGTAATATTTTAATCAGATACCATGGGTGTATAGATTTAAATGCATTATGTTAATTCTCTGTAAACACCATACTGGATACCATGGGAGTATAGCTATGGGGGTGTTACAATTTTTGTCGTTTTCTCAATCCGACAATAATTTCGTTGTGGGGTTCACCAATGATTGTGTCGTTGTACGAATATTCCCTGTTAAAATGAATATTCCCCGACCAATCGAATATTATATAACAACTTGCGTACTTTGCAAAATTTATAAATATTACCCACAACTATAACATTATATCAAATTCATTCCATAATATTCAAAAATGATATTTATAGAAAATTTATCTTTATTTATAAAAGTTGGGGTTTTACATCCCCCTCAGCTGGAGCATTCTCTAGAGTGAGAACTTCTGGCAGCTCCCCCTCAGCTTGAGCTATGTCCTTCTGGCTTGCCTTGGATAACTCCTTCTCAGAAGCTATCTTTTTATCTTCTTTTTTAAGTACTCCTTCATTGACGAGGATGTACTTTTTGACCAATTTACTTCTTGGTTTCCTAGGCTTAGCCACAACCTTAGGACTTTCTTCAGGTTCAGCTCTGAATGGTTGTTCAGCCTGGGAATCTTTTGTAGCAACTTCTTTGGGAGAGGTGTCCAGTCTGGTCTCTACGATTGGTAGAGACTCTACGATCGAAGATATAGATGACCTCTTGGACTTGAGACTGTGTTTACTCTTCTTCAGCAGCTGAGAGATGGTAGCTCTGTCTTCATCTGCCTCAACCAGCTGTTCTTTCCTTCTCAAGATCCTAAGAGTTTGAATGTCAGAACACTCTTGAGGTATATCAGTGGTTGAACCCTGAGGTTCTTCTACCATTTGGGCCTTAAATTTTCTTTTGCCCTTGCTCTTCCTGACTAAGGCAATGGGTTCTTCAGTTTCCTTGATAACTGACATGTTCCCCGGTATCCCAGACTCTTTTGCATCACCAGTTCGGCCACTGGATTCAGACATCATTCTTACATTCTCTGCTGGATTCCTTTTCCAGTTCTCGAACAGCTGATGGGTCATTCTTCTGTTCGGATTGATGGACTCTCCTTCATCATTCCCAATCTTATCACCCAAGGCTGACTGTAGGACGATGCTTATGAATGACTTGAAAGTAATATGCACACAAGCCAATCACGTTTGATGATAAAGCATATACTTTGTAACAATCTTAATCATTTATTAATAAAAAGTATTAATTTATTAAAGACTTTTAATTATCTACATGATACTGTTTATAATATGTGATAAACCTATAGTTTTAAGCAATGCTTTTAGAATAATGATGATGATCATTCTAATGAGATCTAAATTCTTAGAAAGCTTAAAACTAAAATAGTTCCCAATCGTTGGATTACTAAATTGGGGATTAGTGAATCCGGATAGATTGGTACATAAGTTGCTTGCTCATTGGATGAGGATGATTGATCTCATGATTATTTGTGTGGAGACACTAAAGCAAGTATATAGGTGCTTATTAGAGAATAAGTTCACTGAATGTGGCTCGCTTAGGAATACCTAATAGAGTTTTACTTGCCTGTCAATAGGAATTCCTGTAGTGACAGTAGTACAAGTGATCCTTGGACTTGAGATCATCATAGTATCTTGTGTATGATGAGTTATACTTTAACTTATTCCTTAAGACCCTTAGGGTATATCAAAGGGTATGCTTAGGTATAATAAGTTATACATGGAGATAATGTATGATCAATAAAGAATCTACCGCTTCTAGTAAAAGAAGAGAAATGTCCTATGTGATTTGATAAATGACAACTCAGTAGTCCTTGCCCAAGACAAAATGAAATTATAAAGGAGTTTTTAATTTGCATTATTTGAAGTTGTGAATTTAAGGATCGAAATACATATAATTAAATAAAATAAGACTTGACAGTAATTTCATGTCTTATATTTAATTGGGACATTGTATGGTGGAAAGATTAAATTGTACGGTAACTATTTACTCAAAGGTTATTTTATGATTAATGTTAAAATCTATACTATCTGGAAAATCGTTAATCGCTAGGGAGGCTTATCCCTATTGTAGAATAAATATTATTTATTTAAATAAATTAATAGTTTAATTTATTTATTTAAATAAGATTAGAATTGTTCTAATTGATTTATTCACAACCGGTTTAATATGGAGAACCTAAAGAGTCACACCATAAAAGGAAGAATAATTATTTAAGAAGTTAATGGCATAATCGTAATAATAAGTTAAGTATATTTAATTTAATCTATAATGATAGAATAAATTAAATAGCTTAATATTTTAGAAATATTAAATATAAATTAATAAGAGGAGTCTTATTATTATTACTATTATTATTTAATTCCTAAAAGAGTTTGTGAATTAATTAATAAAAGTACTCTCATATATCCTAATAATATTAGGAGGCTAATTAATTAAAAGAGTTTAATTAATTATTCATAATAAGATTGTGAGCCTACTTAATTAAAGGAATTAAATTAATTAAAATAAAATCCAATTCTTTAATTATTAAGGAGGGTTGTCTACATCTATAAATAAGAGGAGTCTTATTATGGGTGAAGAGTGATTGTTGACTTTTTCACAACAGACGTGATTCCAATTATTGGAGAGTACGCTTTTTTTCTATGAGAGATAAAAAAACTAGGGTTTTGTCAAACACCCATCTCTTGAATCTTTCTTCTTCCTTGGTGGATCTCCTCTAGAGGCCAAACACTTGGGTGGCTAACGTTGATCAAAGGAAGGAACCAAACTCGGTGGATTCAAGTTGAACGCGAATGGATTTGGAGGTGAACTTGTACCTGAGGAAGCTCGAATCTTCACGGGTATTGTAACACCCCCTTCCCGAAAAGGAAAGGGAGGTCACGTGCAAAGCACAATAAACCTCAAAATAAGTAAACAGAGCACTAATAACTTCAAAATACTAATAGTGATATCCATCAATGAAGTACTAAATACAATTCTCCAAATAGAGTCAAAATAACCAAAACTAAAATTTGAAACAACCTAGATGGTCAAAGACAACTCTCTCATCACACTAGCCCCAAATCACCCCTGCAAACCTACCGGAAGAAAAACACAGCATGGGGCAATTGCCCAGTACGGATACAAATATACAAAAGATATACAACTGATATATGAATACAACTGAGACAAAATACTGAACAAAGCCTCAAGTGTAAATACTGATGAAAATATAATCTCCAAAGATCTGAATGAAATATATCTGAATCAACAGAATTGATGAAACCAATAGAAGAATAAAGAAATAACGAACTGAAGGAACTAACTCAATGAATTGAACTGAACAGAAACAAACAAAACTAATATAATGAAATAATAGGCTGAATCAAATGGTTGAGTTTTATTTCATACCGAGTGAGCTCAGAAATATACATTGCCACACAGGCAAGTCAAAACAATGCCACACATGCAAGTCAAATGATGACACACAGGCAACCAAAATAATGTCACACAGGCAAATCACACATTGGACCGCGAATCCAAATGTATGCAAATCGGATAGGTGTGTTTGGCACAACATCACAAATCCGCAGAACAGAAAACTAGGGTTAACCCATATGCCTCCCACAACAAAACACCAAATGGCCCACTTCCTCCGGAGCCCAAAACGGAGACGCCGTGGACTAATCACACCGCCACGGAAAGTGTCATGCCTCTCGTGCCAAGACGACATACCTGTGGTACCCCCACAGGTGGTTATAGCTCAAGTATACCATACGATATATTCTAACAAAAATATCATGTCACAATATATGCGACATCATACCAACAAAAGGGTTCTATATGTACATGTTGAACCAAATCAAATTATAGTAATAATATCTCAAAAAGAAGGTATCAACATGTACCGCTCTACAATTATCAAGAATAAATACTAAGCACGATAACCTAACTCAAAGAGTACAAATACGAGTCATATATATCAACTCCAAAATGAAACTATTATATGAATTTCACAAGAAACAATTATGTGAAATAATAACAAAATTTGAAATAAGGGACAAAACAAACAAATCAAATTTAACAAGAATGTCGCTGAAAGAGTACGAAATCCTTACCTGACACTTCCAAACCATTTATAGCACACTCCATAAAATCTTACCCTCAAATGCCAACGATGTCAAATACGAAACGTCTGTAACACCCCCTTCCCGAAAAGGAAAGGGAGGTCACGTGCAAAGCACAACAAACCTCAAAATAAGTAAACAGAGCACTAATAACTTTGAAATATTAATAGTGATATCCATCAATGAAGTACTAAATACAATTCTCCAAATAGGTCAAAATAACCAAAACTAAAATTCAAAACAACCTAGATGGTTAAAGACAACTCTCTCATCACACTAGCCTTGAATCACCCCTGCAAACCTGCAAGAAGAAAAATACAGCATGAGCCAATTGCCCAGTACAGATATAGATAATACAAAGATGTGCAACTGATATACGAAATCAACCGAGACAAAATACTGAACAAAGCCTCAAGTATAAATACTAACGAAAATATAATCTCCAAAGATTTGAATGGAATATATCGGAATCAACATAATTAACGAAACTAATAGAAGAGTAAAGAACTAACGAACTGAAATAACTAACTCAATGAATTGAACTGAACAGAAACAAACAAAACTTATACAATGAAATAATAGGCTGAATCAAATGGTTGGGTGTTATTTCATACAGAATGAGCTCAGAAATATACATTTCCACACAAGCAAGTCAAAATAATGCCACACAGGAAAGTCAAATGATGTCACACATGCAACCAAAATAATGTCACACAGGCAAATCACACATTGGACCGCGAATCCAAATGTATGCAAATCGGATAGGTGTGTTTGGCACAACATCACAAATCCGCAGAACAGAAAACTAGGGTTAACCCATACGCCTCCCACAACAAAACACCAAATGGCTCGCTTCCTCCGGAGCCCAAAACGGAGACGCCGTGGACTAATCACACCACCACGGAAAGTGTCATGCCTCTCGTGCCAAGACGACATGTCTATGGTACCCCCACAGATGGTTATAGCTCAGGTATACCCTACGGTATATTCTAACAAAAATACTATGTCACAACACATGCGACATAATACCAACAAAAGGGTTCTATATGTACATGTTGAACCAAATCAAATTATAGTCACAAGGTCTCAAAAAGAAGGTAGCAATATGTACCGATCTACAATTATCAAAAATAACTACTAAACATGATATCCTAATTCAAAGAGTACAAATACGAGTCATGTGTCTCAACTCCAAAATGAAACTAATATATTTATTTCACATGAAACAATTATGTGAAATCATAACATAATTCGAAATAAGGAAACAAACAAACAAATCAAATTTAACAAGAGTATCATTTGAAAGAGTATGGAATCCATGTACTGAATTAAGCTAAATGTAATACCCGAAAATTATATTCCAAAAATAATTCGCTTAGGCTCCCTCCGTCCGAACTAATTAAACAAAATAATAATAAATATAAATACACTTGTAAAAATATTCCTTTTTTCTTTACCGTGTTTACAAACTTAATTATATTATTGTTATTGTCATAATTTGTAAATTTATTATTTCTATAACTATATGCATCTATTAATAACTCTCTTTCGTCCCGAATAAATGTTTTATTCTTAGATACATAATAAAATTACAATTGTATCATTTACTTCCAAAAATAAATTAGGAACCCATACATCACCTTCCATGCAAATTATACGAGAAAGTATCGACTTAATTATAATTAAGTAATTGAACGTCAAAATATTTGTTTATATGGATGATCATGAATAATCTGCCCATGCCTCCTATACCAACAACAATAATTAGTAATCGTACGAAAGGCTACTCACAACTAAAACTTAATATATACATTTTTTTTTAAAATTCCTTCCATCACAGATTCACAGGGACATGATATAAGATTTCATGTGAAGGCTTTTAATAATTAAGAATCTTGTCAAGGTCCAATACTATACATACATGCAATTCACCATTAATGTATCACATACATACCTTTAACATACATGTTTTAATATATCAATGAATACATCAATTAATGAAGGTCCTAAAATAATTATCTATTTGTTTTAAAGTAATTTTACCATACTTGTTGACTTCCCTCGGTTAGATACAAGATGGGTCTCCTCTTTGCTCATGTTGAGTCGTCGCTCTTTCTCCTCTCCTTAATCAGTTTGTATCATGAAGTAATATTAGGTTTAGTTATTTATTAATTAAGTTGCCCTAATAAACTTCTAATTGGGTTAATTTAATATTAAGGCCCAAATTTTAATCACACAATATTATCTATTACTTATTAATATTTATTAGCCCACATAATTTAAATGACTACTTTGACCCAATTAAAAACAAAGTTCAATTAATATGTTTTAAAATTAATTTTTTTTCCCGGGTATTACAGTTATGATTCTTGTTCTTTATCTTTTCGTTTAATTAATAATTGTGCATAAAGGATGATCCGGGTATATGGTTTGTAAAATTTTTAAACTCTGATTTTTCACGTTTTCGCTTATTTTGTGCAATTTGATTGCGTTCATTATTACAAACCTAACAGTGGCATCAGAGCCAAACTTTTATGCGAATTATTAATTATTTTAATTTGATATGTGTTTAGAAAAATTTAATGGGGTGTAATTTTGTTGTATAAAATTTATATAAAAAAAACGGATTGAGATTTCGCGAATCACGTGAATTGCGAACTGATTTTGTTAAGGTGTTCACGGTTAGGTTTATAAAGCCTGATTATTTCGGTTTAATTTAATATATATGTAAACCGCGCGGATCACAAAGCAGTTAAGAAGTTCGGTTATTCATGTGATTCTTTACATGTAGCAGATTACTTGATATCTATATTCTATATATATAATCATGATTCTTAATAAGGAATGTGATTCAGATATGCAAAATTAAGCACGTGGTCATGAATAATATATAGGACCATGTTTCCTGTAAAGTAATCTTATGATTACTTATATATATATATATATAGAATGAGGATCCCATCAGGGATCCTCGATCGGGTCCTAAAATCCGGACAATTTTTTTTTTTTTTTGCTTTTTTTTGAAACAACTAAAAAAATAAAAATAAAATTATGGAATCGAAATTTTTCACATCTGATGTTTTGGGTGTGTTTTTAATACCTATACCAACCAATGTATGTACAATGCGACCTGCATCGCATGCGAAATATTTTGTATAGGCATCCAAATCACGCCCAAAACAATCAGATTATGTAAAAATTCCAATTCCATAAATTTTTTTTTTTTTAGTTGTTTAAAAAAAAAAAAGCCAAAAAAAAAGGTCCGTATTTTAATAGAGTCCGGGATCCCGGACTGGATCCGGACTCTATATATATATATATATATATAATATGTTCTTAATTATTTTATTATTAAAATAAAAGTTTATTTTAATTTTAAAATAAAAAGTTTATTTAATCTTAAAATAAAAAAGTTTATTTTAATTTTAAAATTAGATTTCATGCTAACTAATTAAGAGTTGGAATTAGATTTCATGATAACTAATTAGAGTTGAAATTGAATTCCATATTTCCTTAAATAAAAGAGTTTATTTAGATATGAAATAAGATTTCATATTATTCAAAATAAAGGAGTTTATTTGTGAATAGGAAAGAGAATATGTATATTTAAGGAGTTTACTTAGATATGGAATAAGATTTCATATTATTCAAAATAAAGGAGTTTATTTGTGAATATGAAATAGAATCTGTGTTTCTTTTAATAAAAGTTTTTTTTACTTGGAATTGGATTCCATAATTAATTAAAATAAATGAGTTTATTTTGATTAAAGAATTTGATTAAAATAAAATAGTTGATTTTATTCAAAATAGGATAAATTAAAATAAAAGCGGTTTATTTTGATTTAAATTTGGATTAAAATAAAGGAGTTTATTTTCATTCAAAATTAGATTTTATGCAAACTAAATTTTCCCATTAAATGATATCAATATATATATTGAATGTTTATTATTCATGAGATGAATGTTATTTATTATACATATATAAATGTGTATGATAATAAATGAGATTGATTGTGGACTATTGACCAATGTGATTTGATTTTATTTTAGTTGGATGTATGCATGTATGAGTTTTATTAAATGGGGTATGCGTACCTCGTCTTCTCTAATTTTTCCTTAATGCAAATTCTATCTCCCTCCTATGTACTTCTCCTTGACTGCTGATCAAGGTTTCTATTTATTTTAAATAGTTTTGTAGTAGGAATAGTTAGAATTAATTTTGAAGAATTAGAGATCAAGGAGCAATGAGCGTTTGAAGACCCGTTTATAATGGAGCCCGGGTTTAATTATAATAATTATATTTAAATATTAATTCTTGCACCTCTAGGGTTTGACCTTTTGGTTCACTTGGTGGCTCTAGTGAACCAAACTAGAATAAAAGTCCATAATCAATCCGGGTAGAATATAGTATTCTTTATGTGCATGCTTATACTATATATATATATATATACGGTCCGGATCCTGTAAGGGATCCCTTACTTTCTTAAAATGAGAGACTTTTTTTTTTTGCTTTTTTCTAAAACAATTAAAAAAAAAGTTTAATATTTTATGGAACTGAAATTTTTATATAATACAGTGTTTTGGATGTGATTTGGATACGTATAACAAAATAGGTATATACGATGCATGCGCATGTATATATATATTTTTGGTATAGGTATCCAAATTACGCTAAAAATATTATATTATGGAAAATTTCAGCCCATAAATATTAAACTTTTTTTAGTTCTTTAAAAAAAAAAAAAAAAAGCAAAAAAAAGTTCCTCATTTTAAAAAGTAAAGGATCCTTATGATCATTAATCATATATATATATATATATATATATATATATATATATATATATATGTGTGTGTGTGTGTGTGTGTGTGTGTGTGTGTGTGTGTGTGTGTGTGTGTGTGTGTGTGTGCATACGTGCTTAAATAAGATGAGACAAATTAATAACAAACCCTCAAATATTTTATATAAGTTGTAACGTTCAAAGATATTTGGAATATCTAACGTCACCTTCTAGCATGATAGAAACAATAGAGTATTAAATATTTAATATGAGTTTGTTGTGCACACACAAGACAAGTATTAAATATTTAATATGTTATTTTATCACATTTAATGCTTATAAATAGACTGAACAATGTTGTTTTGTTGTGCACACACAAGGACAATGTTTTTCTTTTGAATATATGGAAGTGCTAGGTATGACTTAACTTAGATCATTTTAGTTCAGATGTGCACACACTTAACCATTATGATCTAAGAGGCAAAATACAAGGAGTTGCATAGTTGATATAATTGACAAGAGTTGTCTACCTATTTATTTATATATAGTTTGTTGTGCACACACAAGGCTATATACATTTGAAATGGGATCCTTATTCTCACTAGC
This sequence comes from Panax ginseng, assembly GCA_020205605.1. NCBI lineage: Eukaryota > Viridiplantae > Streptophyta > Magnoliopsida > Apiales > Araliaceae > Panax > Panax ginseng. The sequence continues at coordinate 41,910,412 of CM035142.1, read as the reverse complement.
ATATCTTTAATTAGATATTGCCGAACTATATATATTGAGGGTAATATAGTTTGAAGAAAATAGTGGGAGATACCAATTTAAAAGAAGACCTAAATTATTTTGGTAATTAATAAAAGAATGTATGCTAAAATGTTGTTATTACAAATTTATTTACAGAATTTTACAATGTCTAAATTACTATCACTGCGTAGCATATTAGATGCTAAATTAACCAGACCGAATTAAACGGATTGGTTAAGGAAATTGAGAATAGTTCTCATAGCTGAAAAGCTATCTTATGTCCTTAATCGCCTATCCTCGCAATGGTTGCGAGCATAATGCCTCACGAGGAAGAGATTGCTATTTCTAGAAAGTAGCAAGATGATGCACAGTTGGCTTAATGCATCATGCTCGCATCCATGAGTAACGAGCTTCAGCGTCAACATAAAACTATGGATGCTCCTACTATACTCCTGCACGTCAATTAGTTGATGGTGAGGAAAATATGACTAATAGATATCAGATATCTAAAGAGCTCTTCCGATCTAGAATGACAAACGACACTACAGTATAGACACAAGTCCTTAACATGATCAATTTGATTGAACAATTAGGACAACATGTTTTGTCATGGATGGAGAGTTGAGCCAAGATTTGATCTTGCACTCACTTCCAGACTCCTTTCACAATTGTTGTGAATTTTTCATATGAACAAGTTAGATATCAGCTTCGCTGATTTGCTTAACATGTTGAAAAATATTGAGAGTCACTTTCCAACCAAGAAAGACCAAGTCTTAGTAGTAGGGGTCAAAGGATCTTCTAAAAGAAGAACGATTCTAAGAAGGTAAATAAAAAAAAGGACAAAAATAAAGGATAATAAGAACAAAATTGATCAGGATAACAAAGGAATACAATAAGCCTAGACATTGGAAATAAATTGCGAGAAGTATCTTGTAGAGGCTAACCAGAAGAAGCTTAATGAAGCTTCGGTTACAGATACAGTTTTGTTCATAAATGAAATAATTTTTTTTTTAAGTCAAGGTTATACTTGGGTATTGGATACCGACTTTAGTTATCATAAATGTAGACTTTAGTTATAATAATAATGTTTTTATAGAACTGGAATATTACTTAATGGATTTTGTATACTTGACTTACGTGAAAAACAATTTTGCAAATTGAACAAAATGGTATAAGAAAAGGAGATGATCATTCAAAGAGTTGAATGTTTGTATTTGATGAAATACAAGTATGAATTATTTGAAAGGTTCAAAGAATTCAGAAGTGAAACAAATTGGCAAAGTATTAAGATTCTTTGATTAGATCAAGGAATAAATACTTGTGTAATAAGTTTTTAGATTATCTCAAATGGTTTTCTCACAATGGACACCTCCTGATACGCAATAATTGATTAATGTATCTGAAAGGAAAAATCGTACCTTGTTGGACATGGTGCGGTCCATAATGATTTTACTGACATTCTAGTATCCTTCTGGGATAATGTCCTAGAAATGGTTGTATATCTACAAAAAAAAAAGGTAACCTCAAAATTCGGCCACAAGACTCCATAAAAGTTATGGACATGGAGGATTCCTAATCTTAAGTATGTTAAGATAAGGGGTTGTCCAGCTTATGCGAAAAGGTTTCAAAGGATAAGCTTGGGACAAGATTTGACAAGTGTAGATTTGTGGGATATCCTAAAGTAAGTTTAGGGTATATGTTCTATAATCCTATTTAGCAAAAGGTGTTTGTTGCGAAACATGTTGCCTTCTAAGATAAATGTGTTTATCATTGAAGGGGCTAGTGGGAGGATAATACATCTTGAAGAGTTGAAGAACCACAAAACACTATAAGTCAAATAAGAGGAACCTATAGATAGACCTATTGTACCACAACCGAATCGTAAATTTGGAATAGTACCAAAGATACCTAGGAGGTATGGATTCATCATAGATGATGATGATAAGGTACACATCATAGAAGATGATGAACCAGTTACATATGATGAGGTAAGAGTTGTAAACACTCAGAGAAATGAATTAAAATAAGTTTCTCAAAAATAGAATATTCGTTTTGATGAAATAATCAAAAAAGTTTGATTTTATCAAAAATAAGAATGAACCTAGTGTGTACAAAAGGGTCAGTGGAAGCGTCGTGACATTCCTAGTATTATATATTGATATACTACGGATAAGGAATGACATACCAATGCTATAATCAGTAAAGATAAAGTTGTCTAAACATTCCTCCATGAATGATTTGGGAAGAGTATCTTAATTGGGGATACAATTCTATATAGATAGATTTAATAGGATGCTCGACTTAACCCAAGGAACGTATATTCATTTGATGCTAAAGTTGTTTAGCATGGCAAACTCCAAGAGATGTCTCATATTGATGAGCCATTGAGTGTATCTCTCTTAAGAGTCCCCATAGACTCATGAAAGAGAGATCACATGAGTAACTATCATGTATGCAATGAAATATACGAGACCTGATGTTGATCAGTCATATTCTGGAGAAGTTCACTATGAGTCAGTGAAAAATATCTTAAAGTACTTGACCGGTACTAAGGATGTGATCATATTCATGGTGGGTCTGAATTAAAATTAGAGGGCTTAATGAGCTTCGAGTTTTTTTGCACGGCATCAAGACGACAAAAAATACACTTTAAGGTAAAGCGTTACCTTGAACGGTACGTGATGCAGTAAATTGGAAAGGTTCCAAACAACAAAGAGTTGCTGGTTTAGTGATAAAGACAACGTATATAGCTATAAATGAAGCTGCAAGTTGATTGTTTGGATGAAAAGTTCATTATAGAACTAGGAATAGTTCCTAAGTCTCATCTTGGATCTAAACATGTGTTGCGGCACTTTTATTTGATTATAGGAATCATTGAAAGATGGGAAATCACTATAGAGATAGTGGACTCTCAAGAACAACATTACATATCTGTTAACTAAAGCTTATCCACCATCAGGATAATCGTCACTTAGAGAAGAAGGGTATGAGATACCATGGCGATTAACTTTAGTGCAAGTGGGAGATTGAAAGTAGTATGCACACAAGCCAATCATGTTTGATGATAAAGCATATACTTTGTAACAATCTTATTCATTTATTAATAAAAAATATAAATTTATTAAAGGCTTTTAATTATCTACATGATGCTGTTTATAATATGTGATAAACCCATAGTTTTAAGCAATGCTTTTAGAATAATGATGATGATCATTCTAATGAGATCTAAATTCTTAGAAAGCTTAAAACTAAAATAGTTCCCAATCGTTGGATTACTAAATTGGGGATTAGTGAATCCGGATAGATTGGTATATACGTTGCTTGCTCAATGGATGATGATGATTGATCTCATGATCATTTGTGTGGAGACACTAAAGCAAGTATGTAGGTGCTTATTAGAGAATAAGTTCATTCAACGTGGTTCGCTAAGGAATACCTAATGGAGTTTTACTTGCATGTCAATAGGAATTCCTGTAGTGACAGTAGTACAAGTGATCCTTGGACTTGAGATAATCATAATATCTTGTGTATGATAAGTTATACTTTGACTTATTCCTTAAGACCCTTAGGGTATATCAAAGGGTATGCTTGGGTATAATAAGTTATACATGGAGATAATGTATGATCAATAAAGAATCTACTGCTTCTAGTAAAAGAAGAGAAATGCCCTATGTGATTTGATAAATGACAACCCAGTAGTCTTTGGCCAAGGAAGAATAAAATTAGAAAGGAGTTTCTAATTTGCATTATTTGGAGTTGTGCATTTAAGGATCGAAATACATATAATTAAATAAAATAAGACTTGACAGTAATTCCATGTCTTATATTTAATTGAGACATTGTATGGTGAAAGGATTGAATTGTACGGTAACTATTTACTCAAAGGTTCTTTTATGATTAATGTTGAAATCTATATTATCTGAAAAGTCGTTAATCACTAGGAAGGCTTATCCCTATTGTAGAATAAATATTATTTATTTAAATAAATTAATAATTTAATTTATTTATTTAAATAAGATTAGAATTATTCTAATTAATTTATTCATAACCGGTTTAATATGGAGAACCTAAAGGGTCACACCATAAAAGGAAGAATAATTATTTAAGAAGTTAATGGTATAATCGTAATAATAAGTTAAGTATATTTAATTTAATCTATGGTGATAGAATAAATTAAATAACTTAAAATTTTTTATTTAATATTTTAGAAATATTAAATATAAATAAATAAGATGAGTCTTATTATTATTACTATTATTATTATTTAATTCCTAAAAGAGTTTGATAATTAATTAATAAAAGTACTCTTATATATCCTAATAATATTAGGAGGCAAATTAATTAAAAGAGTTTAATTAATTATTCCTAATAAGATTGGGAGCCTAATTAATTAAATGAATTTATTTAATTAAAATAAAACCCAATTCCTTAATTGTTAAGTAGGGTTGCCTACATCTATAAATAAGAGGAGTCTTATTATGGGTGAAGAGTGATTGTTGACTTTTTCACAACAGACGTGATTCCAATTGTTGGAGAGTACGCTCTTTTTCTATGAGAGATAAAAAAACTAGGGTTTTGTCAAACACCCATCTTCTTGAATCTTTCTTCTTCCTTGGTGGATCACCTCTAGAGGCCAAACACTTGGGTGGCTAATGTTGATCAAAGGAAGGAACAAACTTGGTGGATTCAAGTTGAACGCGAATGGATTTGGAGGTGAACTTGTACTTGAGGAAGCTCAAATCTTCAAGGGTATGATTCTTGTTCTTTATCTTTTCGTTTAATTAATAATTGTGCATAAAGGATGATCCGGGTATATGGTTTGTAAAATTTTTAAACTCTGATTTTCCACGTTTCTACTTATTTTGTGCAATTTGATTGCGTTCATTATTACAAACCTAACATCGCTCGTAGAGCATCTTCCTAGAGCTCTTTGACTTCTTCGAGCTTAGTATCCATTTCCCAATCTAGTCAAGTAGTAGGGCTCCATAGTTGAGTTGAATCCCATAACTTATGGCTGTCATGAGCTTAAGCTGCACTTTGTTTACAGAGTCATGGCCGGAGCTCTTGCAGTATATGCATTTCCCAACAATGTCTGCCAAAAATTCGTACCTTTAGGGGAACTCTTTCTTTTTGTACCCTTTAACAGTGGGAAGCTTTTTTGTGGTGCATTCTCTTAAGTCCTTCATGGAAATCGATGCCCTCTATGAACAAAAACCCTTCGATTTGAAACCTAGGGCTAGATTTATGTCCTCAGCCTTGAGCTTGATTTCCACGTCCCTGACCCTCGTAGTGATGATGTCGTTCTCGAATGCACCATTTCTATAGAATTCCTTTATCAGCTTTGGGTAGATCCATCTGCTCGTACCCAGAGCCTCTTCAAGACCATCTTTCTTTATCAGAGACAGAGTTTTGTGAAATTTGGGGTCAACTGTCTTGAACTCATTGAAACAGAGTCTGTAACCAGAGATGACATTTGAAGCTGCCATTGATTTCTTGGCACTGAGTATGGTTGTTTGAGCTTTTCGAAAAGTTAGGGTTTCTGCTTGTAGAGAGAGATGAGCTTTTTGAACTTCTGATTTCAAAAAGGTGTTTTCAAACTGTACTTGTAACTTCCCTCTCTCTATTTGCTTAGTGGTACCCTTTTTTGAGCACTAAACCATAAAGCCTCCATTATTAAACCTTGAATCAGCCTGTACTCATTCTCACACCGGAGTTATTACCCGACGGCACAAGTCGTCAATCTTCTTGTGTGATCTGTTATTGTGCAGGTTTAAGCGCGTGGATTCGGTGATTGGACGCGCCGGCGAAATTTGGCGTTAACATTGGCGCTAGAAGGAGAGCTTTTTAGTGCTTTAATAATCATTGTGTAATTTTTCGGTTAAAGGTTATGGTGGGCAGAGATAGCAGTGCTTCTAACCAGGAAAAAACCAAAACTCACCAGACCACCTAGGTGAGTGGGTTGGTAAAAGATAGGCTGGGTTCTAAGAATCAGGGAGACAATGTTGAACACACCACGTCTATCCAACAACGACTATTTCTGGCCAGTCAGTACACTCCTATACCCATCAATCATGACAACGATAATCAGTCTCGGGCACACAAAAGGAAAGGGAAAGATTGAGTAGAGGGCAGCTGAGACCAACGTCAGTTTATCCTACACAAAAAGATACAGCAAAACTAAGACGCCATAATGGCCCTGCGCCCTTCAGCAGAAAGAAAGAAGCCGAATAAGGCGTCGTTCCCTAGACCGAAATTCTGAGTACCAGGGAAGATCAGAATAGAGGAGGAGGATCGCGTCTCTTGAAAACGAGAGGGACATGCCTAAGTCATTCCCTCGTATAGAGGAGTCCGATCCCCTCGCCACGAGAGTCGCTGAGTTGGAAAATTTGCTGGCAGCAAAGAACCAGATGGGAACACCCTCGAGCTGCCCAAGTTCACCTTTTTCACCAGAAATTAATTAGGTCACAGCCGACCCGAAGAAGAAGATACCCCCGATGGAGACGTATGATGGATTGGGGGATCACTATGATCATTCCGACGGGTATGACAGGTAAATGACTTATTATGGACATTCGGACACAGCCAAATGCCACATGTTCGCGATAACTTTGAAGAAGAGTGCCAGAGAATGGATGGGGATCCTGGCCTCGAGATCAATCAGTTTATGGAATGACCTTCAGGAAAAATTCCATGCTCGATTCGGAAGCAACAAAAGAAGATGGAAGATTGCCGCTTCCCTCATGCAGGTGAGACAACGTTCGGATGAAAGCCTTGGCCAATATGTTAAGAGGTTTCGAGAGGCAGTGGGATTGGTGGCAGAATTGAATTCCCCTCAGGCCTTGGGATTTTTCACAACAGGTCTGGATATAGGAAAGTCAAAGAAGCGGATGAAGGACCTGGTAATCAATCCTCCTGTAGATTTAACAGATGTTTTTCATCCGGCCGAAGGGTTCATCGCCATAGAGGAAGCAATGGGAAACTTCAAGTCGTACTCCCAGTCCTATAAAAAGTTGAAAGACTGAGATAAACAGACTTATCCACGTTCGGACAACAACCAGGGGAGATCGGATAACCAAGGAAAGAAGAATTATAACAGAGGGGATCGGGCAGTGGCCGACCACCCTTCCCAAATAGAAATGTCAACAAGGTTTACACTCCCCTCAATATTGATCGGGCTAAGATACTGGAAGAAATTCGGAACAAGTCATTTTATGAGCCCTGCTCGACAAATTCGAAGCCCGAAAAGAGGGGTCGAGATAAGTTTTGTGAATATCATCAGAGCCCCGGGCATACAACGGAGATGTGATATGACCTGAAGGACCTGTTAGAGGAAAATGTCCAAAATGGCTAATTGGTCCACTATGTAGCAGGTCGGGAAAATGCCGAGGTCCAACAAAGAGAAGAAAACAGAGGGTCGGCATGGGATACGCCTCCAAAATAGAACCCGTCTGCCCAAGGTGTGATCGATGTCATCTCAGAAGGTTCTGTAGGACGCATAACCGGAAGGAAAAGAAGTAAGCACCTCGATGCGGTGCTATCGGTAGTAGGGTCTTTGGCAAGGAAGGATCGAGCCTGTTATGTGTCCTTTTTTGGATGAAGACTATCCCACTGACCCCATAGAACCTCGTGAAGGTGCATTGGTGATAACAGCTCAGGTCGGGCTGGTAGATATGAGGAGAATGATGATTGATAACGAATCATTGATTGACACACTATACACCCATGCCTACTAGAGGATGGATTTGGAGGGAAAGAAGATGGAAGTAGGTGGGGAAGGCCCCTTATACGGATTCAGTGGAGACCTAGTGCACGTGTCGGGTACGATTGAGCTACCTGTCAGGTTTGGCATATCACCTCAACAGGTTGAGGTTATGGTTAGGTTTTTTGTTATCCAGGTAGATTCAGCATACAATGCAATTTTAGGAAAGCCAACCCTGGCAGCCCTACAAGCAGTTACGTCCATACCTCATTTTAAAATCAAGTTTCCTACACTGAACGAGATTAGGGAGGTAAAAGGTGACCTTGATATCGCCCGAAGGTGTTATCAAAATACTTTGATCTCATCGGGAGTCGGGGTAAGTAAACAGAAGAAGATAATGGCCATCGAGATAGAGCCATTCACTAAAAGTAGCACGGAACCGCTTACTTGCCTGCCGAAGAGAAAGAGGACATGGAATTGATCTTGGGAAATGCCGAGAGATTGATCAAGATTGGTTCAAGATTAACATAACCATTTTGAACCGGGCTGATAGATCTAGTTCGGGTCTATGTTGACATCTTTGAATGGGAACCCAGTGACATGCCATGGGTTGACGAGTCGGTAGCACTCTACAGGTTGCATGTGGTGTAAGACCCCAACTTTTATAAATAAAGATTATTTTTCTCTAAATATCATTTTGAATATTATGGTGTGGATTTAATATAATGTTATAGTTGTGGGTAATATTTATAAATTTTGCAAAGTAAGCAAGTTGTTATAAAATATTCATTTGGTCGGTAATATTCTTTTTGTCTGGGAATATTAAATGCGATGGCACAATCATTGGTGAACCCCACAATGTAATTATCATTCGGAGTTAGAAGCGCATGTAATTATCTTTTATAAAAATAACGGCAAAAGTTTTACCGTTAACTATTGAAATACCCGGTGATAAAAGTACAGTAATACGCGTAGTTGTATAGTAGCACACGGTATTAATTATTGATGCTTACGTGAGAAGTCACTCAGTTATACTCAATAATTGCTACAGTAATTGATGTATAGTATCTCACGTTATTGATTCAATTATTGTCACAGTATCATTTGCATAATATTTTATATTATTAAATCAATAGTTGAGACGATAAAGTTATTCATATTATTATTTGCATTATTGACGATGTCTAGAAAGTTCTGTCGAGGAAAGGGGTTTGGTCACCTAATTGCTCGCCAATAAGGGGAAGTCCTTATCAGAAAGCCCCCTCTTTCATGGGAATGATCTGGTTGTCAATATTGTGAGTTATAATATTAATGATGAATAATTGTTGAAAGATTAAAAATGTGTTGATTGAAGATAAAATGATTTGTGGTAAATATTTATTTAATCTTTGATATAAATAAGAAGTCCGTTATGAGACGTTTGTTGTATGTTTGGTTTATTCTATGGGGCCCATATGTCATCATCTAAGAGTCACTTTCGCCAATAGTACTTGCCTTTACTAGACGTCGAACCAATTGTCGTTTCAAATTACAGGCATCAAACCACTTGTCGTTTCATATTACAAGCGTCGAACCAATTGTCGTTTCACATTATAGGCGTCGAACCAATTGTCATTTCACATTACAGGCGTCAAACCACTTGTTGTTTCACATTACAGGCGTCAAACAACTTTTCTTTTCACTTCATCAGTCGTCAAGCCACTTGCCTTTTCACATTGCAAGGGCTAAGCTAGAAATCTTCAATAAATAGAAGCTTATTTCTTCTTTCATTCTCACCAATTCACTGCGACTCACAAGAGAATTCTATAGAGAGAGAAAGAGAGAGAAAGAAGAAGAGTATTTTGTAACTACACTATTTCAGTATCCAATCTCCTACTAAGGGAATAAGTGATATTATTTTTGTTCAATATTTGTAAGAAATAATATTTTCTTCCATACTCTATAGTATGTAAATAATATTATTTCATTTCATATTCCTAATTCTACACTTATGTTGATAAGTATTGCTTCTATACTCCATAAAATTAGTAGAAGATCCTTGATTTTTGCGCTTCATCCAGTATCTTTTCAGGGAAATATTATTCTGAGCATTCTTGATAATTTGTAATCTTTTCATGTCGGGGTACTATTCATGGGTTTCTATTCCCAAAGTACTATTCACGGGGTACTATTCACTCGAGTACTATTCACTCGGGGTACTATTCATGATAAAAATTGATTTCTTTTCGGTCCAAATCATTTTTGATACAACATTATTCTTGAATTTTACTCCACAAAGTAGTATCATGTTGACAATTTGGATAATATTGAATTCTGGATAAATTGAATTATAAATCTTTAAAATTTATCATTTGCTTTTATTTAATTGAATTCTTATATTGTCATCATCCTCATGCTTATATTGTGATGAAAGTCATCTTTGGCCGTAGTGCATAGATGGACTGTTGATTGGTATGATTATGGTCAGGGATTATTCGGTATAATCATGACCCGTAATGTTACAAATGATGTGGTAAAAATCATCATTGGCCCGTAGTGCATTGATGAACAGTTGTTGGCATGATCATGATCATTAGTGAAAACATGAATATCCTTGGCCCGTAGTGCATGGATAATTCATGGTCGTGATACTAATGAATATCCTTGGCCTGTAGTGCAGGGATGATTCGATGATGTGGTTTATTTATTTAGCTGAGTCTCAGCGATAAAATTGATTATAAACTTTTAAATCATAAAAGATAGTAGATATCATGCTCTACTTGACTCTTCTAATGGATTGCTTGTTCCGCTGCAGTTAAACTTGATGTTTATTAATTTTATCAGTTTAACACTGTTGAAGGCTAACGATAATTTATTTTGCATTATCTTAGTTATTATATTTCTTACTGGGCTTGTTAAGCTCACCCTTTTGCTTTCATTATTCTCTTCAGAAAATGAGAACGTAGTCGGAACTAGTCGGGGAATGGAGTGATGGTCCGTGATGGTTTTTTTAGTAGTCCTCACTATTTAGTGTGATAATAAATGTAATGAGGACTCCTTTTTTAGTTTGAATACTGTCTATTGGACAATATTCGTGTAAAAACTCTCAGCTACGCTTTGTCGTATTGTATAAATGAAGTTTATATTTTTATTCTGTACCATATTTTTGGTGACTCATAATGTGTGATGTATACCTATTTTGGGGGCGTCACAGTTGGTATCAAAGCTTAGGGATATGATCCCTGGCTGAGATGTGAGACTAGAACTAGGAGGGGAGAAACGGGTAATTCCTTCTCTAGTTTGACCTACCTAAGTTTTATTGTTATTTAATTGGCCGATCATAATATAGGTATAATTTGTGGCATGTCAATTAACTCTTGTTTTGTGGCAGTGTTTGAAAATGACAACCGAGAATATTGAGAATAGCAATGGAGCACAGGAGACCGTTGAGTCACCACATATCAATACCCAGGATAATGTGCATCAGGAAGGTAATAATCCTCATGGTAAACAACAACACCGACCAAATGATGAACGATGGAATGTTCAGAGGCTTTCTGCAATTCATGCAATATCAGGCGAGAGAGACTCCTGTCCAAAATGCAGGTGGAAACACTGGAAACTCACGGATGGTCACCGCTAAGAAGGTCAAGGAACTAGGACCACCAGAGTTTTTGGGAGAGCCAAAACCACTTAAGGCGGAGACGTGGATAAAACACATCACCAAGATATTTGATGTATTGGGATGCTCCGAGGAGCAAAAGGTTCCCTTTGCCACCTTCATGTTGCAAGGAGAGGCAGATTACTAGTGGGAATATGTAAAGCATACTCAGCCTGCCGCACTGAAGATGTCTTGGGAAAAGTTCCAAGAACTGTTTAACGACAAGTACTTTCCCAAAAGTATTTGTCACATGAAAGAGGTGGAGTTCATCAAGATAGAGCAAAATAATATGACTGTGTCACAGTACGAAGCTAAGTTTTCCAAGTTGTCCTGATTTGCGCCCCACTTGGTTGATAATGAGTAGAGAATGACGCGGATGTTTCTAAGAGGTTTAAAACCTGAGATACGTCAATACCTAATTTCTCACAAACTGTGTTTGTATTCAGATGTTGTAAATAGGGCTCAGTTATTGGAGCGTGATAATGAGTCAACCCAACCAAGAGAGAGCATCCGATAAAATGATAATACTAGTGGTAGCAGTCATCGAAGCGGTGATAACAAACGTGGAGGAAGTCAACATGCCAGAAATGGTAACCACTTATGTGGTAATTATAGCCAAGGCAATAAAAGTGGAAATTTCAAGAAGAGGAGATTCAATAATGATGGAAGGACGTCATCACCAGCACCTATTGTTAAAGAAGGAGAACGATCACCGATCGTATGCTACAAATGCGGAGGGGAGGGACACATCAGTCCAAACTGTACGCAACAGTCCAAAACATGTTACAATTGTAGCTCGATTTTGTCATGCAGTAAAGCCAAGTCCAGCTGGGATGGAGGCACCAAAGGCCGTCCCAGAGAAGTCAAAGCCGGTAGTTCAAGGGAGAGCGTTAGTCATGACCTCCCAAATAGTGAGGAACCCGAACGAGGTTATCACGGGTAAGCTAATCATAAATTCTAGCGAAGTCTATACCTTATTTGATACCGGTTCTACCCATTCTTATATTTCTCCTATTTGCGCTCAACGTTTAAATTTGACTCTGGAGAAATTAGACTTTGATTTATCTATTGAAACTCCGTTGGGAGAAACCTTCATTACATCTACTGTTTATAAGTCTTGTTTGATTCAAATCGGTGACCGCACGTTACCTGTCGATCTTATTTTTTTGAATATACTTGCATTTGATGTGATTTTAGGGATTGATTGGTTAACCACTCATCATGTAAAAATTGATTGTTTTCATAAGGTTGTTAGCTTTCATATTCCTAACCAACCTATTATACGAATTCAAGCAACCAAACCACTAAAGTCAATCACTGGCATATCAAGCTATAAAGCTATTCGTTTATTGAAAAATGGATGTCAAGCTTTCTTAGCCCATGTCACGAATTTAAACAAAAATACGTCAGATTTGAATGATATTTCTATTGTTAATAAATTTCCTGACATATTCCCTGAAGAACTTCATGGCTTACCCCTAGAGCGAGAAATCGAATTTTGTATCGACCTTGAACCCGGTACAAAACCCATTTCCAAAGCCCATTTCGAATGGCTCCTATTGAACTTCAGGAGTTAAAAACTCAACTGCAAGAATTGTTAGACATCGGTTTCATTCGTCCTAGTACGTCTCCTTGGGGTTCTCATGTTCTATTCATAAATAAGAAAGATGGAAGTATGCGACTTTGTATTGACTATCGGGAGTTGAATCATATCACCGTCAAAAATAGGTACCCGTTACCTCGAATTGATGACCTGTTTGATCAGTTGCAAGGTGCTAAATTTTTTCAACGATCGATCTTCATTCCGGATATCATCAGTTAAAAGTTAAAACTAATGACATTCCAAAGACTGCTTTCAGAAATCGATACGGGCATTACAAAATCCTAGTCATGTCTTTTAATTGACTAATGCTCCTGCAGCCTTTATAGATATGATGAACCGAGTATTCAAAGAATATTTGGATCATTTTGTTGTAGTCTTTATTGATGACATCCTCATATACTCCAAAAGCTTTAAAGATCATGAGAAACACTTGAGGCTAATACTCCAAAAGCTTCGTGAAAATAAACTATATGCCAAGTTGAAGAAATGCAAGTTCTGGCTTGAGGAAGTAGCATTCCTTGGGCACGTGATATCAAATCATGGAATATCTATTGACCCAACAAAGATTGAAGCAATTCAAAGTTGTGAGCAACCTAAGTCAGTTACCGAAGTACGTAGCTTTCTGGGCTTAGCTGGTTATTATCGGAGATTCGTGGAAGGATTTTCTTGAATCGCTACTCCATTAACTCAGCTGACTCGAAAAGATACAAAATTCGGTTGGAGCGAGGAATGTGAGAAGAGTTTTCAAGAACTCAAGAGGATACTCATGTCAGCACATGTTCAGACAATACCATCTGGTTCGGAGGGATATGTCATCTACACTGATGCTTCAGGCAGAGGTTTAGGATGTGTTCTCATGCAACATGGGAAAGTCAGAGCCTATGCCTCGTGACAACTCAAAGAATATGAGAGGAATTATCCTACTCATTATCTAGAGTTGGTAGCTGTCGTTTTCGCACTTAAAATCTGGAGTCATTACCTGTATGGGGAGAAAGCGGAGATCTATATAGATCATAAAAGCCTCAAATATTTCTTCACTCAAAAGGAATTCAACATGCGGCAACGACGTTAGCTCGAGTTGTTGAAAGATTATGAACATACCATTCAATACCATCCTAGAAAAGCGAACGTGGTAGCTGACGCATTGAGTAGAAGATCATATGCGGGTACGAGTGCAATATTGTCAACGCAAAGGCCCATTTGGTATGACTTACAAAGGATGGAGATAGAGATAAAGACTCCAGGGACCCACGTGATGATGGCAAATATACGAGTAGAACCGACTTTAATCGATAAACTTAAAGTTGCTCAAGCTACGGACCTGGAGCTGATGTGTATGAAGAAAAAAGTGCAAGAAGGTTCTATTCCAGAAGCAAGAATTGATGAAGTCAACTCCAGACTTTGTGTTCTTAAAGACCCTCATTTAAAGTATAAAATCATGATGGAGGTGCACAACACACCGTTTGTAATCCATCCTGGGAGTACCAAAATGTTTCATGATATTCGACATACATTTTTGTGGAGTAATATGAAGAGAGAGATAACAGAGTTTATCTCAAGGTGTTTAACGTGTCAACGTGTCAAGGCGGAGCATCAAGTGCCATAAGGCCCATTGTAACCACTTGAAATTCTAGAATGGAAGTGGGAGCACATTACACTGGATTTCGTTACTGGTCTTCCCAAGGTTTCTCAAGGCATAGATGCGATTTGGGTCATTGTTGATAGATTGACCAAGTCTGCTCATTTTTTTACCTATACGAGAAACTTATTCACTTGAACATCTTGCTCGTATTTAATAAATGAGATTGTAAGACTGCATGGTATGCCAGTATCCATAGTTTCTGATCGAGACCCAAGATTCACTTCACGATTTTGGGTTAGTTTGTAAAAAGCTATGGGCATAGATTTACGATTTAGTTCGGCATATCATCCTCAAACGAACGGGAAGTCAGAGAGGACTATTCAAACTCTTGAAGATCTATTAAGACTCTGTGTCCTTGACTTCAAAGGAAGTTGGGATAAGTTTTTTCCATTGGTGGAATTTTCCTACAATAATAGTTATCAAGCAAGTATTGGCATGGCTCCATTCAAGGTGTTGTATGGACGCAAGTGTCATTCTCCAGTATGCTGGGATGAGGTAGATGAAGCAACATTGTTTGGATCAGAATTAGTATGCATGACAACAGAAAAGATTCAAATGATCCGACAACGTATAAATACCTCACAAGATTGACAAAAGAGTTATGCTGATCTTCATTGAAAGGACGTGGAATTCAATGTTGGAGATCATGTGTTGTTATGGGTTGCTCCATGGAAAGGAGTTACGAGATTTGGAAAGAGAGGAAAGCTCAATCCTCGATTAATTGGCCCATTCGAAATCCTCGATCGAGTGGGAACTGTGGCTTATAGACTCTCCTTACCGCCAATTATGTCTCATGTTCATAATGGTTTTCACATATCCATGTTACGTAAATATTTGGAATACCCAAACCTCATTATTGAGTTAGAACCGGACGAAATAGCGGAAGATTTAACGTATGAAGAGGTACCTGCTAAAATCTTGGATAAGAAGGAACATATTCTACGCTCCAAGGTTATACCTCAAGTTAAAGTTTTATGGAGAAACCATGATGTTGAGGAAATGACCTGGGAGTTAGAATATGAAATAAAATCAAGGTATCCTCACCTCTTCGACATACCAGGTACATACCCCAATTTCGAGGACGAAATTTCATAAGAAGGGGAGGTTGTAAGACCCCAACTTTTATAAATAAAGAGTATTTTTCTCTAAATATCATTTTGAATATTATGGTGTGGATTTAATATAATGTTATAGTTGTGGGTAATATTTATAAATTTTGCAAAGTAAGCAAGTTGTTAGAAAATATTCATTTGGTCCGGTAATATTCTTTTTGTCGGGGAATATTCGTACGATGGCACAATCATTGGTGAACCCCACAACAGAATTATTGTCGGAGTTAGAAAACGACAGAATTATCTTTTTATAAAAATAACGGCAAAAGTTTTACCGTTAACTATTGAAATACCCGGTGATAAAAGTACAGTAATACGCGTAGTTGTATAGTAGCACACGGTATTAATTATTGATGCTTACGTGAGAAGTCACTCGCTTATACTCAATAATTGCTCTGATGAATTGATGTATAGTATCTCACGTCATTGATTTAATTATTGTCACAAAGATCATCTCGCATAATATTTTATATTATTAAATCAATAGTTGAGACGATAAAGTTATTCATATTATTATTTGCATTATTGACGATGTCTAGAAAGTTCTATCGAGGAAAGGGGTTTGGTCACCTAATTGCTCGCCAATAAGGAGAAGTCCTTATCAGAAAGCCCCCTCTTTCATGGGAATGATCTGGTTGTCAATATTGTGAGTTATAATATTAATGATGAATAATTGTTGAAAGATTAAAAATGTGTTGATTGAAGATAAAATGATTTGTGGTAAATATTTATTTAATCTTTGATATAAATAAGAAGTCTGTTAAAAGACGTTTGTTGTAAGTTTGGTTTATTCTATGGGGCCCATATGTCATCATCTAAGAGTCACTTTCGCCAATAGTACTTGCCTTTACCAGACGTCGAACCAATTGTCGTTTCAAATTACAGGCATCGAATCACTTGTCATTTCACATTACAGGCGTCGAACCAATTGTCGTTTCACATTACATGCGTCGAACCAATTGTCATTTCACATTATAGGCATCAAACCACTTGTTGTTTCACATTACAGGCGTGAAACCACTTTTCTTTTCACATCATCATTCGTCAAGCCACTTGCCTTTTCACATTTCAAGGGCTAAGCTAGAAATCTTCTATAAATGGAAGCTTATTTCTTATTTCATTCTCACCAATTCACTACGACTCACAAGAGAATTCTATAGAGAAAGAATCAGAGAGAAAGAAGAAGAGTATTCTGTTACTACACTATTGCAGTATCCAATCTCCTACTAAGGTAAGGGGTATTATTTCTTTCATATTCGTAAGTGATATTATTTTTGTTCAATATTCGTAAGAAATAATATTTTCTTCCATACTCTGTAGTATGCAAGTAATATTATTTTGTTTTATATTCCTAATTATACACTTCTGTTGATAATTATTGCTTCTATACTCCATGAAATTAGTAGAATATCATTGATATTTGCGCTTCATCCATTATCTTTTCAGGAAAATATTATTCTGAGCATTCTTGATAATTTTTAATCTTTTCATGTCGGGGTACTATTCACGGGTTACTATTCTCAAAGTACTATTCACTCGAGTACTATTCACTCGGGGTACTATTCATGACAAAAATTGATTTCTTTTTGGTCCAAATTATTTTTGATACAATATTATTCTTGAATTTTACTCCACAAAGTAGTATCATGTTGACAATTTGGACATTATTGAATACTGGATAAATTGAATTATAAATCTTTAAAATTTATCCTTTGCTTTCATTTAATTGAATTCTTATATCATTGTCATCATCCTCATGCTAATATTGTGATTAAAGTCATCTTTGGCCGTAGTGCATAGATGGACTGTTGATTGGTATTATTATGACCAGGGATTATTCGGTATAATCATGACCCGTAATGTTAGAAATGATGTGGTAAAAGTCATCATTGGCCCGTAGTGCATTGATGGACAGTTGTTGGCATGATCATGACCATTAGTGAAAACACGAATATCCTTGGCCCGTAGTGCATGGATAATTCGTGGTCGTCATACTAATGAATATCCTTGGCCTGTAGTGTAGGTTTGATTCGATGATGTGGTTTATTTATTTAGCTGAGTCTCAGCGATAAAATTGCTGATAAACTTTTAAATCATAGAAGATAGTAGATATCATGCTCTACTTGACTCTTCTAATGGATTACTTGTTCTGCTGCAGTTAAACTTGATGTTTATTGTATTTTATCAGTTTAACACTGTTAAAGGCTAGCGATAATTTATTTTGCATTATCTTAGTTATAATATTTCTTTACTGGGCTAGTTGAGCTCACCCTTTTTCTTTCATTATTCTCTTCAGGAAATGAGAACGTAGCCGGGACTAGTCGAGGAATGGAGTGACGGTCCGTGATGATTGTTTTAGTAGTCCTCACTGTTGGGAGATTGCATATTTTGATTTGATGTTTAAAGTAAATGCTTATGATTATATGTAAAGTTCTTCAAGGAATATATGTACAAGGACTTAGTGATAGATCAAATTTGTTAGTATGATCTAAGTTTTTAATGGTTATCATTCTGTAAATGAATGTATAGATAAAGAGATCAAAGATGTTAGGTTGATCTATGTCTTAAAATGTAATAGATAGGCTTCAACAAGATCGTAGTCTATCGAGCTGATCAAGAGACTGCAGAATCGTAGAGCATCGAAGATCGTAGTGTGTCTGCCTTGAAGGGCCTCTCCAGAAATCGAAGAGTGGTCCAGACGTTTGCCGAAGCTAACTCAAAGATTGTAGTGTGCTCTCAGAAACGTAGAGTCTGCAAGACAAGCAAGTGAAGATCGTAGTGTCCAAGTCCTTAAGAGAAATCGAAGTGTTCTCGTTTGATAGCATCAGATCAAACACCAAGGTGACAAGACACCACGATCTGAATCGTAGAGTATCATCTGCCTGTGTTAGAAGCATCGAGCCTTACCCTTTTGTTTAGAGATAAATTCCAACAAATGTGGAATGTGTTTTAAACGTTGAAGTCCTCACCAGTCCCAATAACACAAAAGATATCCTTAGTATAAAACAAAAGAAACGTATTGAAAAAGCTAAGGAAAGGACCATGGTCGAGGAGGAAAACACCTTTCGGTGTTAGGAAAAAAAGCGATCTCTTTGTGCTAGTAGTGGGCCAGAATGCAATTAAGAAGATGTGCAGAAAAGTCTCCATCAAAGTTCTGAAATGTCAAACGTATTTAATGCTTCAACGGACAACTTCAACGGATAGATTTCAAGGATCACATATATGCAAAACATCAGCAGATGATCAAGATCAAGCAAGCATTGAACAAAACGTTGAAGAACACTCTACGATCTAAGAAAAAGAGAAAGCTTGCTCAGCTACTCAGTTCTTTCGAACAAGTGCTTAACAGCAACTGAGTAGCACCAACCAAGAACTCAACAACTATCAATCAACTGAAGTAAGAGTTCCAAGTCATAAGGACTTGAAGAGTTCTAAGTGAACTGTGAAGAACCAAGTCTGTTGGACTTGAAGAGTTCAAGAGTGAATTGAGAAGTGCCTAGACTGCTAGTCTAGAAGGAATCTGTGAGATTGAAAAAGTATAAAAGATATCCTTAGTGGATTTCCTACTCGAGGAGTAGAAGAGTGGACTAAGAGCTTTAAGTGCTCTGAAGCACTTAAAACTACCGTGTCTCTTACATTCTTGCTATAACTGCTATAACTATTATAACTGCCTCGCTCTCATTAACTCACTATATCTAAAAGGGAGAACAAACAAATCTTAATTTCGATGTGTTTGAATCATTATCAGAACTAACAAAGTAAAACTAAAAGAATTTTAAATATCTATTCAACCCCCCCCCTTCTAGATAACTATTGTGCCTCCGGGAACTAACAATTGGTATCAAAGTAGGTTCTACCATATAGCCTACAAAGCTTAAGTAGATCCAATGGCACATCTACCAAGCGAATCAAAGACTGGAGGAGGCACCAAGCCACCTATGTGCAACAAAGATAAATTCGCCAACTGGAAAGTTTGGATGCAAGCTTACATAGATTCAATAGATGAAGATCTTTTTGAAATTGTTCAAAATGGGCCCTACGTTCCTACAAAGCTTGCACTACCTACAGACGATCCAAACAGGATACGGATCAAGGTCAAAGAGGAATGGGCAGACAACGAAAAGAGAGATGTTAAACTCGACAAAAAGGCCAAGAACATTTTGTTCCAATCATTAGAAGATGACCTGTTCGAAAATGTGGTCAACAACAAAACAACAAAGGAGGTTTGGGAAGCATTGCTCATCATGCACGAAGGAACAAAAGAAGTCAGGGAAAACAAACAATCTCTCCTGACTCAGCAATACGAGATGTTTTTATACGTTCAAGGAGAGAACGTCACTGCCACCTACGAGAGATTCAATGTACTGCTCAACTCTCTACGAGCCTATGTAAAGATCTACCCAAATAAAGATCTAATCATAAAGTTCATGAGAGCCTTACCAAGCAAGTGGGATGCCAAAACCACTGCGATTAGAGAGTTAAAGAATCTCCATGAAATGACTGTTTAACAGTTATATGGCAACCTTCTTACATACGAACTGGAGCTGACTCAACGAACAGAAACTCTATCAGAAGGAAGAAAAAAGGATAAGGGTGTTGCTCTCAAAGAAACTGAAAACACCTCCAAAGTCAACACTGAAAATGACTTTGACTATGATGAAGAAGATGATGAGGATTTTGCAATGCTGGTGAAAAGACTCAGAAGATTCATGCGACAAGGCAAAATCAGCAAACCAAAGAAAGTCAACAACTACAGCAGCCAGGAGCAAATTAATGATCTATGCTACAACTGCAAGAAGCCTGGTCATTTCATTGCTAACTGCAACAAACCTCTCAGAGAAGAACTAAAGAAGAAATCACATCGAAAGAAGGAATTCAAAGGCAACAAAAGGCCTCAGAAGAAAGACAAAGGCCTTGTAGCTGGAGGATCGTGGAGTTATTCAGACAATGACTCAACTCCCGAATCTGGAGATGATGAAGATCCTCAAATGGAAAATATTTGCCTGATGGCCAAGCATGCAAAGGACAAACAGAACTCCAATATACACGAAGTAAGTATCGATGAGGTATTTGACTTTAACTCTCCTGATGTAAACATTGCTGATTTAAGAACTGCGCTGCATGGCATAACATCTGATCTGCATCAATACATGAAATGTTTCAGAGTTCTGTCCAAGGATTATTCACTTCTTCAAGAGGAGAAAAAGAAAGTTTAAGAAGAACTGGAAACGGCTCTTCTAAGTACTGACTCTATCTCCAAGATTGAGGGTGAGAATAAGCTCTTAAAACAGACCAATGAACTCAATGCACAAAGAGAGTCAAGTCTAACCTCTAAAATTGAGGAGCTAGAAAAGAAAATCTCTACATGGAATAAATCCTCTTCATCCATGGACTCCCTACTCTCTAGTCAGAGAAGTGCATCTGACAGAACATGTTTAGGCTTTGGGGAATCCACCTCAGAGCCATGTGTGGAAAAGGTAAAGGAAACTAGCACTAGTAATGCTTCAAGTTTTGGTAGAGGCATTATATTTATGAAATCCTAACAGAAAGAAGAACCAGTCCAACCATGTTCTTCTGATTTAATCCATATTCCAAGGAATAAAGGAACTCATGCTGGCCTGGGTTTCAGAAAGGAGAAGAGTAATCCAGCCACTACTGTCCAACCTCGAAAGATCGTAGAGTTGAGTAAAATCAACTCCACGAGCCAACTAGGAAGGAACAGTAGAGGAAAGGTACACTCCTCTCAAATCATAAGACACAAGGACACATGGAAGAAGGAGAATCAGTTTAATAGAGGGATGAAAAAAGATCCACAAAAGTCCAAATGGAAGAAGAATCCTCACACACACACACAAGCATGCATCATATTAGATGTTTTGTGTGCAATAAGGTTAATCACAAGGCTGCAAAATGCTATTATAATTCTATGCATGTGAGACCCAAAATCAAGCAAATTTTGGTTCCCAAGGGTACTAACAAAGTAGGACCTATGCAAGTATGGGTACCAAAATGAAAGTTTTATGCTACCACAGGAAAAGAGCTCCACAATCATAACCTGGTATCTGGATAGTGGATGCTCAAGACATATCACTGGGAACAAAGCCCTTCTGTTTAAGTACATAGAGAATGAGGGTCCCTCAGTCATCTTTGGAGATAATGGCTCTGGCAAGACAAGAGGATATGGCTCAGCTGGAAATGGTGCAGTGTCCTTCAGTAAAGTGGCTTATGTGGAAGGACTACAACACAATCTACTGAGCATTAGCCAACTCTATGACAAGGGTCATCAAGTAATTTTCCTCAACAATCAATGTCAAGTCAGAGACTTGAAAACATCTAATGTAAAGCTAACCGGGACAAGAGAAGGAAATGTCTACACAATAAATCTTGGACAACTAAGCTCAAACGAGATAATATGCTTTCTGGCTAAAGCATCTGAAGAAATGAGCTGGCTATGACATAGAAGACTATCTCATGTCAACTTCAAGAGCATGTCCAAACTAGCCTCAAAAGATTTAGTTGCAGGCTTACCCAAGTTCAGCTTCGTCAAAGAAAGGCCGTGCAATGCCTGTTAACTTGGAAAGCAGACCAGAAGCTTATTCAAGAGTAAAACTACCAACTTAATTGACAAGCCCCTGCAACTGCTTCACATGGATCTATTTGGGCCAATTCCAACAACGAGACTTGGAGGGAAGAGATACTCACTAGTCGTAGTGGACGATTACACCAGATTCATATGGGTATTCTTTCTAACCTCGAAAGATGAAACAAGCTCCCAACTGATCAAGATGTTCAGACTAGTGATGAATGAGAAATGGGAGAAAATCAAGGCTATAAGGAGTGATCATGTTAGAGAATTCGACTTCTCAGAAATGGATTAGTTCTGCACAGACAATGGCATCAGTCATAACTTCTCAGCTCCACGAACTCCTCAACAAAATGGAGTAGCTGAGAGAAAGAACAGAACATTGATAGAGGCTAGAAGAACTCTACTAGCAAAGAACCCATCTTCCCTAATACTTCTCGCGTAAGTCGCCAACACTTTGCATGCTACACTCAGAACAGATCACTGATACACTATACGATCAAGAAGACACCCTACGAACTGTGGAAAGGACAAAAGCCAAATGTCAGCTACTTCCATGTATTTGGCTGTGCATGTTACATTCTCAACAATGAGAAGCAATATCTGACAAAGTTCCAACCCAAGTCAGACGAAGGAATCTTTCTTGGATCTGCCACAGACAGTAAGGCCTATAGAGTGTTTAACAAGAAAACACTAAGTGTGGAAGTCTCGATCCACATCATCTTTGATGAAACAGACTTTGACAAAACAGTGTCTCAAGACACTACGAACGATAGTCCAGGCACTACGAAGTAGGTCATCGATTTTATTACATTAATAATACTAATAAAACAAAACTCATCATCATTATTATAATTCACAATATTAATTGACCAGGTCGTTCCCAGGAAAGAGGGGGATTTCCAATAAGAATTTTTCTCCATTGGCGCGCAATTAGGTGACCAAACCTCTCATTGACAGAACTTCTAGACATCATTAATATTGCAAATAATAATATTAATAACTTTGTCATCTCAATTATTGATTTAATAATATATAAAATATTGACAATAATTGAATCAAATAATGTGAGATACTATGCAAAGAATTATCGTGAGCAATAATTGAACAAAATTGAGTGACTTCTCACGTAAGCATCAATAATCAATACTGGTGTAGCATCGCGGTAACTACGCATATTAATGTACTTTAAACATAGGGTGTTTCAACAGCTTAACAGTAAAACTTCCACCGTTATTTTCATAAAGTATTTTTGTCGTTTTTCAATCCGATAATAATTCCGTTGTGGGGACCACCAATGATTGTGTCGTTTATTTAATATTCCTCGTTAAAAGTAATATTCCCCACCAATCGAATATTATATAACAACTTACGTACTTTGTAAAATTTATAAATATTACCCACAACTATAACATTATATCAAATTCATTCCATAATATTCAAAAATGATATTTATAGAAAATTCATCTTTAATTATAAAAGTTGGGGTCTTACAACCTCCCCTTCTTATGAAATTTCTCCCTTGAAATTAGGGTACGTACCTGGTATGGCGAAGAGGTAAGGATACCTTGATTTCATTTCAGATTCTAACTCCCAGGTCATTTCCTCAACATCGTGGTTTCTCAACAAAACTTTGACTTGAGGTATAACCTTGGAGCATAGAATATGTTCATTCTTATCCAAGATTTGAACATGAACCTCTTCATACGTCAAATCTTCCGCTATTTCTTTCGGTTCTAACTCAATAATGTGGTTTGGGTCTTCCACATATTTACGTAACATGGATATGTGAAAAACGTTATGAACACGAGACATACTTGGCGGTAAATCGAGTCTATAGGCCACAGTTCCTACTCGATCGAGGATTAAAAATGGGCCTATGAATCGAGGATTGAGCTTTCCTCTCTTTCCAAATCTCGTAACTCCTTTCCATGGAGCAATACATAACAACACATGATCTCCTATATCGAATTCCACGTCCTTTCGATGAAGATCAACATAACTCTTTTGTCGATCTTGTGAGGTTTTTATGCGTTGTTGGATCGTTTGAATCTTTTCTGTAGTCATATGTACCAACTCCGGTCCCAAAACATTGCTTCACCCACCTCATCCCAGCATACTGGAAAATGACACTTTCTTCCATACAACGCCTCAAATGGAGCCATGCCAATACTTGCTTGATAACTGTTGTTGTAGGAAAACTCCACCAATGGTAAGAACTTATCCCAACTTCCCTTGAAGTCAAGGACACAGAGTCTTAATAGATCTTCAAGAGTTTGAATAGTCCTCTCCGACTGCCCGTCCGTTTGAGGATGATATGCCGAGCTAAATCGTAAATCTGTGCCCATAGCTTTTTGCAAACTAACCCAAAATTGTGAAGTGAATCTTGGGTCTTGATCAGAAACTATGGATACTGGCATAATGCAATCTTACAACCTCTTTTATGTACATACGAGCAAGACATTCAAGTGTATAAGTTTCTCGTATAGGTAAGAAGTGAGCAAACTTGGTCAATCTATCAACAATGACCCAAATTGCATCTATGCCTTGAGAAACCTTGAGAAGACCAGTAACGAAATCCATGGTAATGTGCTCCCACTTCCATTCTGGAATTTTAAGTGGTTGCAATGGACCTTTTGGTACTTGATGCTCTGCCTTGACTCGTTGACACATTAGACACCTTGAGATAAACAACGCTATCTCTCTCTTCATATTGCCCCACTAAAATGTATGTCGAAGATCATGATACATTTTGGTAGTCCTAGGATGGATTGCAAACGGTGTGTTGTGCGCCTCCATCATGATTTAATAATTTAAATCAGAGTCGTTAGGAACACAAAGTCTGGAGTTGACTTGAAGTATTCCTTCTTCATCAATTCTTGCTTCCGGCATAGCACCTTCTTGCACTTTCTTCCTCATACGCATCGGCCTGTGTCGTAGCTTGAGCAGCTTTAACTTTATCGATTAAAGTCGGTTCTACTCATATATTTGCCATCATCACATGGGTCCCTGGAGTCTTTAACCCTATCTCCATCCTTTGCAAGTCACACAAAATGGGCCTTTGCGTTGACAATATAACACTCGTACTTGCATATGATCTTCTACTCAATGCGTCAGCTACCACGTTTGCTTTTCCAGGATGGTATTGGATGTTATGATCATAATCTTTCAACAGTTCAAGCCAACGTCATTGTCGCATATTGAGTTCCTTTTGAGTGAAGAAATATTTGAGGCTTTTATGATCCGTAAAGATCTCCACTTTTTCCCCATACAAGTAATGCCTCCATATTTTAAGTGCGAAGACAACAGTGGCCAACTCTAGATCATGAGTAGGATAATTCCTCTCATATTCTTTGAGTTGTCTTGAGGCATATGCTATGACTTTCCCATATTGCATGAGAACACATCCTAACCCTTTACCCAAAGCATCACTGTAGATGACAAATCCCTCCGAGCCAGATGGTATTGTCAAAACAGGTGCTGAAATGAGTCTCCTCTTGAGTTCTTGAAAACTCTTCTCACATTCTTCACTCCAACTGAGCTTTGTATCTTTCTGAGTTAGCTGAGTTAATGGAGTAACGATTCGAGAAAACCCTTCCACGAATCTTCGATAATAACCGGCTAATCCGAGAAAGCTACATACTTTGGTCACTGATTTAGGTTGCTCCCAGCTTTGAATAACTTCAATCTTTGTCGGGTCAACAGATATTCCATGACTTGATACTACGTGCCCAAGGAATGCTACTTCCTCAAGCCAAAACTCGCATTTCGTTAACTTGGCATAAAGGTTATTTTCACGAAGCTTTTGGAGTATCAGTCTCAAATGTTGCTCATGATCTTCACGACTTTTGGAATATATGAGGATGTCATCAATAAAGACGACCACAAAGTGATCCAAATATTCCTTGAATACTCGGTTCATCATATCCATGAAGGCAGCAGGAGCATTAGTCAATCCAAAAGACATGACTAAGAATTCATAATGCCCGTACCGAGTTCTGAAGGCAGTCTTTGGAATATCCTCAATTCTAACCTTCAGCTGATGATATCTAGAATGAAGATCGATCTTTGAAAAGAATTGTGCTCCTTGCAACTGGTCAAACAGGTCATTAATGCGAGGCAACGGGTACCTATTTTTGATGGTGACATGATTCAACTCCCGATAATCAATAAAAAGTTGCATACTTCCATCTTTCTTCTTCACGAATAAAATAGGAGCACCGCAAGGAGACGTACTAGGACGAATGAAACCGATGTCTAACAATTCTTGCAGTTGGATTTTTAACTCCTGAAGTTCAATAGGAGCCATTCGATATGGGGCTTTGGAAATGGGCTTTGTACCGGGTTCAAGGTCGACACCAAACTCAATTTCACGCTCCGGGGGTAGGCCAGGAAGTTCTTCGAGGAATACGTCAGAAAAATTATTAACAATAGAAATATCATTCAAATCTGATGTATTTTTGTTTAAATTTGTGACATGAGCTAAGAAAGCTTGACATCCGTTTTTTAATAGACAAATAGCTTTATGGCTTGAGATGACCGTGATTGATTTTATGGCTTGGTCGCTTTAATTTGCATAATAGGTTGATTAGGAATATGAAAGTTAACAACATTACAAAAATAATCAATTTTAGCATGATGAGTAGTTAACCAATCAATCCCTAGAATCACATCAAATGCAAGTATTTTCAATGAAATAAGATCGACAGGTAATGTGAGGGTACCGATTTGAACCAAAAAAGACTTATAAACAGTGGATGTAATGAAGGTTTCTCCCAACGGAGTTTCCACAGATAAGTCAAAGTCTAATTTCTCCGGAGTTAAATTTAATCGTTGAGCGCAAGTAGGAGAAATAAAAGAATGGGTAGAACCGGTATCAAATAAGGTATAGACTTCGCTAGAGTTTATGATAAGCTTACCCATGATGACCTCGTTCGGGTTCCTTGCTTTCTGGGAGGTCACAACAAATGCTCTCCTTGAACTACTGGTTTTGACTTGTGTGGGACGGTATTTTGTGTCACCATTCCAACTAGACTTGTCTTCGGTGCACGACAAAATCAGGCTAGGTGACCTTCTCTTCCATAATTATAACACGCTTTGGATGGCATTGCGCAGTTTGGAATGATATGTCCCTCCCCTCCGCATTTGAAGCATATGATAGGTGGTCGTTCTCCTTCCTTAACCACGGGTGCTGATGCTGACGTCTTTCCATCATTGTTGAATCTCCTCTTCTTGAAATGTCCATTCTTATTATCTTGGCCATGATTACCATCGAAGTGGTTACCATTTCTGGCATGTTGATTCCCTCCACGTTTGTTGTCACCGCTTCGATGACCATTACCACTGGTCTTTTCATTCTGTCGACTACTTTCTCTTGGTTGCGATGTCTCGTTATCGCGCTCCAATAACTGAGCCCTATTTACAACATCTGAATACAAACACAGTTTATGAGAAATAAGATATTGATGTATCTCTAGTTTCAAACCTCTTAAAAACATTCGCATCATTCTCTCCTCATTATCAACCAAGTGAGACGCAAACTGGGACAACTCAGCAAACTTAGCTTCGTACTATGACACGATCATATTGTTCTGCTCCAACTTGATGAACTCTACCTTATTTATGTGACGAATACTTTCAGGAATGTACTTGTCGTTGAATAGTTCTTGGAACTTCTCCCAAGACATCTTCAGTGCGGCAGGTTGAGTACGCTTTACCGATTCCCACCAGTAATCTACCTCTCCTCGCAACGTAAAGGTGGCAAAGGGAACCTTTTGCTCCTCGGAGCATCCCAAGACATCAAATATCTTGGTGATCTGCTTTATCCATGCTTTCGCCTTAAGTGGTTTTGGCTCTCCAATAAACTCTGGTGGTCCCAGCTCCTTGAACTATTTATCGGTGACCGTCCGAGAGTTTCCAGTGTTTCCACCTATATTTTGGATAGGAGCCGTTCTCGCCTGATGTTGTATGAATTGCATAAAGCCTCTGAACATTCCATCATTCATCATTTGGTCAGTGTTGTTGTTTATATGAGGATTGTCACCTTCCTGATGCACATTATCCTGATTATTGATATGTGGAGACTCAACGGTCTCTTGTGCTCCATTGCTATTCTCAACATTCTCGAAAGTCATTTTCAGATACTGTCACAAAACAAGGATTAGTCATCATATCACATAGTATCCCTATACTCTGACTGACCAATTTAAATACCAAATAAACTTAGGTAGGTCATATTAGCGAAGGAATTCCCCATCTCTCTCCCTCCTAGTTCTAGTCTCACATCTTAGCCAGGGATCATATCCCTAAGCTTTGATACCAACTGTGACGCCCCCCAAAATAGGTATACATCACCTATTCTGAGTCGCCAAATACATGGTACATAATACAAATACAACCTTAAATATACAACATGAGCTGTGAGTTTTAATACAAATATTGTCTTCTAGACAGTATTCAAACTCAAAATAAGTTCTCAATACATTTATTATCACACTATTTTATAGAATAGTGAGGACTACTAATGCTATCATCTGGACCGTCACTCCGTTCCCCGACTAGTCCCTGCTACGTTCTCATTTCCTGAGGAGAACAATGAAAGCAAAAGGGTGAGATCAACTAGCCCAGTAAGAAATATTATGACTAAGATAATGCAAAATAAATTATCATTAGCCTTCAACAATGTTAAAATGATAAAATATAGCAAACATCAAGTTTAACTACAGCGGAACAAGCAATCCATTAGAAGAGTCAAGTAGAAAATAAAATCTACTATCTTCTATGATTTAAAAGGTTTTTCATTACTTTTATCGCTAAGACTTGGCTTAATAAATAATCCACATCATCCCTGCACTACGACCAAGGATATTCATTAGTATCATGACTACAAATTATCCATGCACTACGGGCCAAGGATATTCGTGTATTCATCAATGGTCATGATCATGCCAACAACTGTCCATCAATGCATTACGGGCCAAGGAGGACTTTTTCCACATCATTTGTAACATTACGGTCATGATTACACCAAATAATCCCTGGTCATAATCATACCATGTCCATCTATGCAATACATGCCACAGATGACTTTCAACATAATATAAACATGAGGATGATGACAATGATATAAGAATTCAATAAAACAAGTTCAAGAATTAATTTATCCAGGAACTAATAATGTCCAAATTGTCAACATGATACTTCTTTGTAGAGTAACACTCAAGAATGCTCAGAAGAATATTTGCATGAAAAGATATTGGATGAAGCGCAAATATCAAGGATATTCCACTAATTTCATGGAGTATAGAAGTCAAAACTTTAACCAACTCGGTATAATAAAGAATGGAATAACAAAAGAAATCACCGGACATGCGATAGACCTTGCAGAATGAGTTATTCCAATGAGAATAATAAATAACGGAACCGGTCATGTGTAAACGTACAGACAAGATATTCCAACAGAATAATAAATAATGGAACCAGGTCATGTGTAAACGCATAGACAGGATGTTCCAACAGAATAATAAACAACGGAACCAGGTCATGCGTAAACGCACATACAAGATGTTCCAACAGAATAATAAAGAATGGAGTAACAGGAGAATTTTACCAAGTATAGGGTAGCCCGTGTATACAGGTTATTCCAACAGAATAATAAAGAATGGAATAACAGAAGTTCTCTTCATGAATAAGAAAGAAATAATACCCCTTACGAGTACAACAAATAACATCCCTTACCGTAAAAGAAAAGTATTCCGACTGGTAGGGCGAGGATATTCTTGAAGAAAACTTGTACTACGCTCAAAGCTTCTTAAAACTCTAAAGAAATACGCTCAAGATTATAGAAGAATTCTCTGAACTTCTGGTGTGGTTTTCAATTCTAATTAAGCATCATATTTATAGAAAAATAGAAAGGATACTATGCTGTACTATGAAATAAAATATAATATATTCTAAATAAATAAATATATATATATATATATATTTATTTATATATTTTATTTAAAATCTAATAAAATAAATAACTTTATAAAGTATTCTATTTTATAGAAAAAAGATTTTACTATGCAACACACTTATATGCAGTGCACTATGCATAATAAAATATAATATATTCTAATTATTGTCTAATAAAACAAATAAATTTATAAAAGTATTACATTTTTTATATAAAAAGATTTTACTATGCAAAATACTATGCATAATAGAATATTATATATTCTATTTATAGTCTAATAAAACGAATAACTTTATAAAAGTATTATGTTTTATATAAAAAAGTTTTCTGTTTTATTACATTAATAATACTAATAAAACAAAACTCATCATCATTATTATAATTCACAATATTAATTGACCAGATCGTTCCCAAGAAAGAGGGGGCTTTCCAATAAAGATTTTTCTCCATTGGCGCGCAATTAGGTGACCAAACCTCTCCTTGACCGAACTTCTAGACATAGTTAATATTGCAAATAATAATATTAATAACTTTGTCGTCTCAATTATTGATTTAATAATATATAAAATATTAACAATAATTGAATCAAATAACGTGAGATATTATGCAACAATTCTTTGTAGCAATAATTGAACAAAAATCGAGTGACTTCTCACGTAAGCATCAATAATCAATACCGTGTGCTCTTTGTGAAACTACGCGTAGACATCGCATTACTTTTAACATTGGGTGTTTCAACAGTTAACGGTAAAACTTCCGCCGTTATTTTCATAAAGTATTTTTGTCATTTTCTCAATCCGACAATA
Organism: Panax ginseng; assembly: GCA_020205605.1. Lineage (NCBI taxonomy): Eukaryota > Viridiplantae > Streptophyta > Magnoliopsida > Apiales > Araliaceae > Panax > Panax ginseng. The sequence goes on along the minus strand of CM035142.1, from coordinate 41,879,370 downwards.
ATTCCGTTGTGGGGTCCACCAATGATTGTGCCGTTGTACGAATATTCTTTGTTAAAACGAATATTCCCTGACCAATTGAATATTATATAACAACTTGCATACTTTGTAAAATTTATTAATATTACCCACAACTATAACATTATATCAAATTCATTCCGTAATATTCAAAAATGATATTTATAGAAAATTCATCTTTAATTATTGAAGTTGGGGTCTTACAGCTTTGGTATCCCAAGGAGTCCTCATTTGAACTAACAGGATATACAGATGCTGACTTTGCAGGTTGCAAAATAGATGCGAAAAAGTACGTGGTGGTACTGTCAAACCGCTAGAAGCAAAGGCTTGTGTCTTTGGAAGTGAGCTAGGTGTCGACGTCAGGATTTTTAGATGTCACTTTCCGTTACTTGTTCTTTGGTGTTCTACATTTAGGTGAGATTTGTTTGAAAAAACAAGTGAAAAAGGTCCGACATGTATAATGTCGACGATGGACTGTTAAGTGTCGCGCTTGATTGGTTTTTAAATGGTTGTACCAACACAACCGAGAAAAGGTTTGCACATTGACCCGTGGATATGACATCGCTAAACTGGGTGAAATTGAAAAGATTCATTAGGGTCAGGGGACTTGGTTATGCGGAGGGAGGTGTGTTAGGCACCCAAGCATTAAATACCACTACGGTGGCCGCCTCTTTTCAAGAAACTATTATCTGAATGTGTGTGTGTGGGTCAATGTGCTGTTATTTGGAAGTAGTGCGAGGCCTCGTTCGAACCTATATACACAGGGTTTGAATTTATGTAAAAATTTAGTTTTTAGCAAGATATAGCAATGATGTTTTATAAAATGGTTTTTCAAACCCTGATGCTCAATAGTAATTGAGACCTTTTACACTCCCATTTTATTAACTGTTCAGCTTGATTGATTTTATTTTATGAATGCGAGGCATCCGTACGAAAATAATGTACAAAAATAATGCCGACTTCCTCGTGGGTATAGAAACCATATGAGGAAATTTAGACACCGCATAATAATTTACAAAAGTCGCTTATAGAAAAGAAAATGTAAAATCCACGGAACCGAATCTAGATCCAATAAAGGTGAATCTGTGATCACATGATTCCTAGGCGCACAAGATACTGCAATTTATATGAAAACAGTAAGCAGGTATATATAGAACAGCTGTATATATATATATATATATATATATACAAACATGATCACCAACCACGAAGGACCTCCATGGGGGATCAGAAATGTAAATAAAGCTCTTAAAAGCTATCAACCGTCACGGAGGAAACTCCAGGCAGGGCGAAACGTAAATGAAGCTATAAATATGGTCAACCACCACGAAGAAGGAAACTCTAAATGGACGTAATGTAAATAAAGTCAGTAAAAAGCGATCAATCGCCACGAAGGAAACTCGAGCGAGGCGAATATATATATATATATATATATATATATATATATATATATATATATATATATATATATTAACGCATAGGATGTAAAATACGGGCTCATCGAAGCGAGAGTTCAACAAGTTCATATATATAAATATATATATATACAAAAGAAGAGTAAACGTGCAGGATGTAAAATTGGGCTCATCAAGCGAGTCAGGCCATAGTTCATATATATATATATATATATATATATATATATATATATATATATATATATATATATATATATATATATATATATATTAAAGCAAATAAACGCTCGGGCATAGAAGTCAGGCTCATCGAACAAAGTTCGACACACAGATTATATATATATATATATTAAAGCAAATAAACGCTCGAGACCAAAGTTCAGGCTCAATCGAGGCATAACTCGATAATGTTAGTTAATATATATATATATATATATATATATATATATATATATATATATATATATATATATATATAATATATACAAGCTAAAACAAAACCACTGACCAAAGTCCGGGCAAATACGCGCAACATGACTCTCAACGTGAAGAAGGCAGTTGACTACTAAATAAGACTTCTATATCTTTAGAGTGGGTAAACACTGGCTTTTGTAGGTACAAAAGGGATATATATGAGATCACAGGTGTTTAAAATGAGAAAGTACACTGCATGGGGTGAGTGCAGAGCAAATTGGGAAGTGCTTCCTCGTCGTTTTCTCTTGCAAAATGGGCTGCCCAAGCCCTCTATTTATAGACGATTTAGCCGTAGGTGTACTACTGGTGGGTATGCAGTGTACCAGGAGGCGACACAGGTGGGCTCGGGTTTTTTAGGTCGGGTCGTCTCAAAGTACGTGCACTCAGGCACTATAATGTCCACTCGAACTTGAAAAAGTGAAATCTGGGCATCCGTTTGAGGTATACAGGACCTATTTCGGACCGCCGTTGTCGAAAGTTGTACGATGGCATGGGATTAGAGTTTGTACAAAGTCATTAAAGATGGGACGATGCCCTCCGGTCTTCAAGCTTCAACTTTCATCCGTTACCCCACACAAGAGTCACTCGGGATTGGTTAGTCTTGTGGGACACCGTTGCGTAGAGACATTGAGACAATGTGGCATGGCATTGTGTTGGCTAGATGATGATGTTTCCCCTCACCGGTGTTATCGCCGGATTGGGCTGATAAAGAAGACGTTGCTCAGGCTTCGCTGAGATTGGACTGCTGCAATTGTTGAAGGTCCTCATTGTCATCTTTGAGGTGTGCATGTCTTCCTGATGTTATCGCCGAGTTGGTACAATGTATTTCATTGTGAGCCCCGAGATTGAAGCTGGTCGTATTTGAAACAAGCATTTCCGGGGTTATCGCCGAAACTGCATTCCTTAGGGTTATCACCAAGGTTGGTGGCTATTCCCATGGTTGGGACTGAGACTGGATACCTCGGGGTTATCTCCGAGATTAATCGGTCTTCTTGGGTGTGTGTTCTGGTATTGGAATCATATGCCTCGGGGTTACATCCGAGGTTGGAATTATTACTCCCAAAGTGGGCTCCGGGGTTGATGCTGAGCTTTCGATAGTATCTGGTATGGATTATCTTTCAGGGTTCCCTCTTAAAAGATGAATCTGTCCTCCTGTAATGTTAGTGACTGTAGTACAGAAAATTTCAAGTGTCTACATATGCCCCTCTTTATCATACTCATGCATGGCGATGCATGGGTAGGATAAAGAATCCTAGACACTTGAAAAATAACAAGACAAACGTGGTACTATGGGTAGCAAAATGATGCAAATGTATGATGCATGTGTGTGGGGTTGTATTGACATCTTTGGGGATGATTCTTGGATCCTGTTGCTTGAGGCTGGGGATTAGCAATCTTGACAGATTTGAGGTTTAAGCCGAATCTGTTAGGATGTTGATGTTGGAGTTATCACCAAATTCCTGTGTTCTTGATAACGACTTGATCCTGAAGAGGTACCTCTTATGTGCAAGAGATCTGTGGGGATAAAGCTTGGTCTGTTTGAGGATGTGTATAACATATTCCATCATCTATCCTCTTTGATAACATTATCATTTCCTGGTTGGTATCGCTAGGACATGTCAAGATTCTGATGGATTTCATCGCTGACAAATCTTTGTCGAGGATGCCTGACCTTCGTTGACGTGTACTTCACCGACATGTGAATCAACGGCTGAGAAATCCCATGGGATATACTGTCAAGGTTGCTTGACCTTGACGACGATGTGAATCGGCTAATATTCTGTGGGTAGATTGTCAAGGTTTCTTGACCTTTGCTGATGCGTGAATCATCGGAACACTGCGTTGTGACCCCCGTCGGGGATCCGTTGGGGAATATGAGTAATCAAGCATGAAATCCTTGAATAGCTCTAGAGCTCTGATAGGTTTAATCGCTATCGGCTGAGATAACGTCAAGGCTGCTCGTTGATATGTGTGTCAACGGATGAGCATGCGTTGTAACCCCCGCCAGGGCTTCACGTTATAGCCCCCATCGGGGACTCACGTTGTCACCCCCGTCGGGGACTCACGTTGTAACCCCCGTCGAGGACTCACGTTATAACCTGTCAGCCGGGGACTCATTTAGGTAATGACCGGAGTGGCGACATCGGACTGCATAAGGTATTCTTTGGATGTGGTTTGTAACAAATGAGATCATTGGCGAGTATACCTCGTGTTCGGGTGACTACCAATGAGTGATGTGCAGACTCAAAGTTTCATCTGAGAAGACCAGGATTGTATGTTGTTTTGCTCAATCGCGTGGCGTTTTTATTCCCGATTTGACCTTTCTAGTCCACAAGAACTCCTTTAAAACTCGAACTGGACCGAGCCGGAGGGGTGGGGCCCACATAGGGGTTCTGTAGATAGTTGTTGGGTGTATGTGACCCATTTCCCCAGTATTTTTAAATGTACAGAGATGATGTATGTAGATGATGATATACTGGGGAATGTATGTACGTATTTCCATTCCCTATATCATATTGCCATCTATTACCTGCAATGCATGTATCATGTTATGTATATGTATGTATGTCCAGAGATATTCGGCATTGACCCATGGATGGTCTTATGACACGGCCCGCGCAGATGTCTTCTTCGATAGTTAGCCATATAGATCATACCCCACCATCATTGGTGGTATTGGGTATGCGATCGTGGTATGATAGCATGTCACCATCAGACAGGGTGACTGTAGATCATTTGCTACAGCATACCATGACTTTATTGATGTTTCAGGTTCCCGCAGGGTTTGTAGACGGGATGTTAAAGCTTTGGATACCGGATAGGCATGTTTTTTGATTCGGGACCCATGAGTTGACTCCTACTCTAGAGGAGTATGCATGATTCACGATGCTGCCTTTTGACAGACCTTACGTCCATCTGGCTTTGGGAGACATGAGTAGACGATTCATGACTCTCACTGGATTGCGGTGCAGAGTAGTACAGGATGAGCTAACATCTAGCCACGTGATATCCCAGCATTTTCTGTACGACAAATTTGGCTCGGAGGATAGCTATTCATGATATTCCGGGGATTTTACCGCATCGGAGGATCATTGGCGCTTGGCCAGGGTTGATGTACTACTGCTATGCATACTGTCGTATGTCTATATGCCACGATATATGGATGAGATAGACATAGGTGTCATCATGGCTGTGAGAGCTCTTAGAGAGGGTCGTACCATTATACCTATGATTATAGCAGAGACCCTGCGGTTAGCATCCTGTTGTTGCACTTATCCTACAGGAGTGTTCACTGGGAGTTCGATCATGCTGTATGTGTGGTTTATGTCACACTTGAGACCGATTGGTACCTTTAGACGGCATGGATATTGCTTCACCCATGATGTAGCTATGTCATACTCCTTTCAGCTATCGGAGTGTATAGATGCTCTGTCCTGGTCCACATTTTTGGCAGATATCAGAGATCCTTTTAGTATATTGCCATGTTCGGGGCTTAGCTCACCATACAACTTCATTACTCACGCTCCGGGCATGGACTACCTCCCTCTGGCTGGTTTGAGAGGTGTGACTACTTATCACCCATTGGCCATGATGTCATAGTTTGACCAGTTCCAGGACTTTCATCTTTTCGAGGGGGCGATAGGTCAGCGTTCAGCTTCTTAATATCTCTCAGTAGAGGACTGATCCCACGTGTATGCTTGTTGGGATCAGCGTGAGATAGCTTCTTTTTCTGTCAGTAATCCAGGTTGTTCTGCAGAATATTCAGAATGGATGGAGACAGAGATTTTATCGGCTGCGGTAGTGTCCCCAGTACCGGATAGTGAGTCAGATGATGTAGAGCCCATAGAGGACATCGATTCATACATCGAGGAGGTGCCTGCTGCTAGGTTTCCATCATTTCTTCTGGATTCTCCTAGTACCAAAGATTGTTGTGATTCAAAGACTCGACCACGATTACCAGAGCGTAGTCTTCATCTGATGACCTTTGAGAGAGATCAGGCTCGATCTATGATGTTGACTTCCCTTGATGGGAGGGATGCAGCTCTATTAGTAAGAGACGAGGCATTAGCTCGTAGAGATACCGCTGCTGTTGAGCGGGATGAGGCCATATCAGCCCGAGACGTAGTGATAGTCGAGCGGGATAGTGCTATATCTGCCCGGGATGTGGCTATCATAGATAGTACTGCCGTGATGTCCCTCCACTGGCATGATCGTAGAGATGAACACATATATTAATGATCATATGGTCACCATGTAGATGGCTGTAGATCTGTTGGGTCATGTGGATATTCTCGTATATGAGACCACAGCTTCACCTCCATCCTCTGAGAGGGACTCCATGGTGGGCTTGTTAGCTCACATATACCCTGACTTGTAGATGAGCTTGTATTTTCCTGCACAGACTAGCTTAGCCATTTTGTCCTGTACAGTTTACATATGATAGGTGGTCGTTCTCCTTCCTTAACCACGGGTGCTGATGCTGACGTCTTTCCATCATTGTTGAATCTCCTCTTCTTGAAATGTCCATTCTTATTGTCTTGGCCATGATTACCATCGAAGTGTTTACCATTTCTGGCATGTTGATTCCCTCCACGTTTGTTGTCACCGCTTCGATGACCATTACCACTGGTATCTTCTAGTTTCAAACCTCTTAAAAACATTCGCATCATTCTCTCCTCATTATCAACCAAGTGAGACGCAAACTGGGACAACTCAGCAAACTTATCTTCGTACTATGACACGGTCATATTGTTCTGCTCCAACTTGATGAACTCTACCTTATTTATGTGACGAATACTTTCGGGAATGTACTTGTCGTTGAATAGTTCTTGGAACTTCTCCCAAGACATCTTCAGTGTGGCAGGTTGAGTACGCTTTACCGATTCCCACCAGTAATCTACCTCTCCTCGCAATGTAAAGGTGGCAAAGGGAACCTTTTGCTCCTCGGATAATCCCAAGACATCAAATATCTTGGTGATCTTCTTTATCCATGCTTTCGCCTTAAGTGGTTTTGGCTCTCCAATAAACTCTGGTGGTCCCAGCTCCTTGAACTGTTTATCGGTGACCGTCCGAGAGTTTCCAGTGTTTCCACCTACATTTTGGATAGGAGCCGTTCTCGCCTGATATGAATTGCATAAAGCCTCTGAACATTCCATCATTCATCATTTGGTCAGTGTTGTTGTTTACATGAGGATTGTCGCCTTCCTGATGCACATTATCCTGATTATTGATATGTGGAGACTCAACGGTCTCTTGTGCTCCATTGCTATTCTCAACATTCTCAAAAGTCATTTTCAGATACTGTCACAAAACAAGGATTAGTCATCATATCACATAGTATCCCTATACTCTGACTGACCAATTTAAATACCAAATAAACTTAGGTAGGTCATACTAACGAAGGAATTCCCCATCTCTCCCCTCCTAGTTCTAGTCTCACATCTTAGCCAGGGATCATATCCCTAAGCTTTGATACCAACTGTGACGCCCCCCCAAAATAGGTATACATCACCTATTCTGAGTCGCCAAATACATGGTACATAATACAAATACAACCTTAAATATTCAACATGAGCTGTGAGTTTTAATGCAAATATTGTCTTCTCGACAATATTCAAACTCAAAATAAGTTCTCAATACATTTATTATCACACTATTTCATAGAATAGTGAGGACTACTAATGTTATCATCTGGACCGTCACTCCGTTCTCCGACTAGTCCCTGATACGTTCTCATTTCCTGAGGAGAACAATGAAAGCAAAAGGGTGAGATCAACTAGCCCAGTAAGAAATATTATGACTAAGATAATGCAAAATAAATTATCATTAGCCTTCAACAATGTTAAAATGATAAAATATAACAAACATCAAGTTTAACTACAGCGGAACAAGCAATCCATTAGAAGAGTCAAGTAGAGAATAAAATCTACTATCTTCTATGATTTAAAAGGGTTTTCATTACTTTTATCGCTAAGACTCGGCTTAATAAATAATCCATATCATCCCTGCACTATGGCCAAGGATATTCATTAGTATCACGACCACAAATTATCCATGCACTACGGGCCAAGGATATTCATGTATTCATCAATGGTCATGATCATGCCAACAACTGTCCATCAATGCACTACGGGCCAAGGAGGACTTTTTCCACATCATTTGTAACATTACGGTCATGATTACACCAAATAATCCCTGGTCATAATCATACAATGTCCATCTATGCAATACATGCCACAGATGACTTTCAACATAATATAAACATGAGGATGATGACAATGATATAAGAATTCAATAAAACAAGTTCAAGAATTAATTTATCCAGGAACTAATAATGTCCAAATTGTCAACATGATACTTCTTTGTAGAGTAACACTCAAGAATGCTCAGAAGAATATTTCCATGAAAAGATACTAGATGAAACGCAAATATCAAGGATATTCCACTAATTTCATGGAGTATAGAAGTCAAAACTTTAACCAACTCAGTATAATAAAGAATGGAATAACAAAAGAAATCACCAGACATGCGATAGACCGCACAGACAGGTTATTCCAACAGAATAATAAATAACGTAACCAGGTCATGCGTAAACGTACAGACAGGATATTTCAACAGAATAATAAATAATGGAACCAGGTCATGTGTAAACGCACAAACATGATGTTCCAACAGAATAATAAACAACGGAACCAGGTCATGCGTAAACGTACATACAGGATGTTCCAACAGAATAATAAAGAATGGACTAATAGAAGAATTTCACCAAGTATAGGGTAGCCCGCGTATACAGGTTATTCGAACAGAATAATAAATAATGGAATAACAGAAGTTCTCTTCATGAATAAGAAAGAAATAATACCCCTTACGAGTACAACAAATAACATCCCTTACCGTAAAAGAAAAGTATTCCGACTGGTAGGGCGAGGATATTCTTGAAGAAAACTTGTACTACGCTCAAAGCTTCTTAAAACTCTAAAGAAATACGCTCAAGATTATAGAAGAATTCTCTGAACTTATGGTGAGATTTTCTATTCTAATTAAGCATCATATTTATAGAAAAATAGAAAGGATACTATGCTGTACTATGAAATAAAATATAATATATTCTAAAATATATATATATATATATATATATTTATATATTTTATTTAAAATCTAATAAAACAAATAGCTTTATAAAAGTATTACATTTTATAGAAAAAGATTTTACTATGCAACACACATTATGCATTTACTATGCATAATAAAATATAATATATTCTAATTATTGTCTAATAAAACAAATAAATTTATAAAAGTATTACATTTATATAAAAAGATTTTACTATACAAAACACTATGCATAATAGAATATTATATATTCTATTTATAGTCTAATAAAACGAATAACTTTATAAAAGTATTATGTTTTATATAAAATGTTTTACATTTTATTACATTAATAATACTAAAAAACAAAACTCATCATCATTATTATAATTCACAATATTAATTGAGATGAGATCGTTCCCAAGAAAGAGGGGGCTTTCCAATAAGGATTTTTCTCCATTGGCGCGCAATTAGGTGACCAAACCTCTCCTTGACAGAACTTCTACACATCGTTAATATTGCAAATAATAATATTAATAACTTTGTCGTCTCAATTATTGATTTAATAATATATAAAATATTGACAATAATTGAATCAAATAACGTGAGATACTATGCGCCAATTCTTCGTAGCAATAATTGAACAAAAGCTGGTGACTTCTCACGTAAGCATCAATAATCAATACTGAGTGTGCTTCTTGTGCAACTATCGTACATTGAACTTTTAACACCGGGTGTTTTCACGATTAACAGTAAAACTTTCGCTATTATTTTCATAAAGTATTTTGTCATTTTCTCAATCCAAACCCAATAATTCCGTTGTGGGGTCCACCAATGATTGTCTTGGTTGTCACGAATATTCTTTGTTAAAGCGAATATTTCACGACCAATTGAATATTATATAACAACTTGCGTACTTTGTAAAATTTATTAATATTACCCACAACTATAATATTATATCAAATTCATTCCGTAATATTCAAAAATGATATTTATAGAAAATTCATCTTTAATTATTGAAGTTGGGGTCTTACAGCTTTGGTATCCCAAGGAGTCCTCATTTGAACTAACGGGATATCTGAGATCTTCGACTTTGCGGAGTTGCAAAATAGATGAAAAAAAGTACGTGGTACTTGTCAAATTGCTAGGAAGCAGAGCTTGTGTCTTTGGAAGTGAGCTAGGTGTCGACGTCGGGATTTTTAGATGTCACTTTCCGTTACTTGTTCTTTGGTGTTCTCAGTTTAGGTGAGATTTGTTTGAAAAAACAAGTGAAAAAGGTCCCAACGCATGTATAATATCAATGATGGATTTGTTAAGAGTCTTGATTGGTTTTTAAATGGTTGTACCAACACAACCTGAGAAAGGTTTGCACATTGACCCGAGGATATGATAATCGCTAAAGCGAATTCGGTGAAACCAAGATTCATTAGGGTCCAGGGGACTTGGTTATGCGGAGGGAAGGTGTTAGGCACCCAGACATCCGTGTTACTACGGTGGCCGCCTCTTTTCAAGAAACTATTATCTCGAATGTGTGTGTGTGGGTCGATGTCTTTGTTATTTGGAAGTAGTGCGAGGCCTCGTTCGAACCTATATACGGGGTTTGAATTTATGTAAAAATTCAGTTTTTAGCAAGATATAGCAATGATGTTTTATAAAATGGTTTTTCAAACCCTGATGCTCAATAATAATTGAGACCTTTTACACTCCCATTTTATTAAATCATTGACTTGATTGATTTTATTTTATGAATGCGAGGCATCCGTACGAAAATAATGTACAAAAATAATGCCGACTTCCTCGTGGGTATAGAAACCATATGAGGAAATTTAGACACCGCAGAATAATTTACAAGCTGCTTATAGCAGAAAATATCCGTCACGGGAACCGAATCTAGATCCAATAGGCTGAATCCGTGATCACATGATTCCTAGGCGCACAAGATACTGCAATTTATATGAAAACAGTAAGCAGGTATATATAGAAAAACTGTAAATATATATATATATATATATATATATATATATATATATATACAGACATGATCACCAACCACGAAGGACCTCCATGGGGGATCAGAAATGTAAATAAAGCCCTTAAAAGCTATCAACCGTCACGGAGGAAACTCCAGGCAGGACGAAACATAAATGAAGCTATAAATATGGTCAACCACCACGAAGGAAACTCTAGGCGGGACGTAATGTAAATAAAGCTGTAAAAGCGATCAACTGCCACGAAGGAAACTCCAGGCAGGACGAAATATATATATATATATATATATATATATATATATAAATGCACCGGATGTAAAATACAGGCTCATCGAACAGAGTTCGACAACAGTTTATATATATAAATATATATATATACAAAAGAAAGTAAACGCTTGCAGATGTAAAATCCGGGCTCATCGAGCGAGTCAGGCCACGGTTTATATATATATATATATATATATATATATATATATATATATATATATTTATATATATAAGCTAATAAACGCTCTGGGGCATCAAGTCTCAGGCTCATCGAACAAAGTTCGACACACGATTATATATATATATATATATATATATATATATATATATATATATATATATATATATATATATATATGTTTGAAACAAAACCACCGACCAAAGTCCAGGCAAATCATGACATGCAACATGACTCTCAGCGTGAAGAAGGCGGGTTGACTACCAAATAAGACTTCTATATCTTTAGAGTGGGTAAAAAACCTTTGGCTTTTGTAGGTACAAAAGGGATATATATGAGCTCACAGGTGTTTAAAATGAGAAAGTACACTGCATGGGGTGAGTGCAGAGCAAATTGGGCAGTGCTTCCTCGTCGTTTTCTCTTGCAAAATGGGCTGCCCAAGCCCTCTATTTATAGACGATTTAGCCGTAGGTATACCTGCGGCTGGGCCGCAGGTGTACAAGAGGCAACCTGGGTGGGCCCGAGTTTTTCAGGTCGGGTCGTCTCAAAGTACGTGCACTCAGGCACTATAATGTCCACTCGAACTTGAAAAAGTGAAATCCGGGCATCCGTTGGAGGTATACAGGACCTATTTCGGACCGCCGTTGTCGAGAGTTGTATGATGGCATGGGATTAGAGTTTTTACGAAGTCATTAAAGATGGGACAATGCCCTCCGGTCTTCAAGCTTCAACTTTCATCCGTTACCACGCACAAGAGTCACTCGGGATTGGTTAGTCTTGTGGGACACCGTTGCGTAGAGACATTGAGACGATGTGGCATGGCATTGTGCTGGCTAGATGATGATGTTGCCCCTCACTGGTGTTATCACCGGATAATTGATAAAGCGGGGCGTTGCTCGAGCTTATTTGAGATTGACCTGCGCGATTGTTGAAGGTCCTCATTGTCATCTTTGAGGTGTGCATGTCTTCTTGATGTTATCGCCGAGTTGGTACAGTGTATCTCGTTGTTAGCACTGAGATTGAAGCTGGTCGCATTTGAAACAAGCATTTCTGGGGTTATCGCCGAAACTACATTCCTTAGGGTTATCACCAAGGTTAGTGGCTATTCCCATGGTTGGGACTGAGACTGGATACCTCGGGGTTATCTTCGAGATTAATCGGTCTTCTTGGGTGTGTATTCTGGTATTGGATTCATATGCCTCGAGGTTACATCCGAGGTTGGAATTATTACTCCCAAAGTGGGCTTCGGGGTTGATGCTGAGCTTCCGATAGTATCCGGTATGGATTGTCTTTCAGGGTTCCCTCTTAAAAGATGAATCTGTCCTCCTGCAATGTTAGTGACTATAGTACAGAAAATTTCAAGTGTCTACAGATGCCCCTCTTTATCATACTCATGCATGGCGATGCATGGGTAGGATAAAGAATCCTAGACACTTGAAACACAACAAGACAAACGTGGTACTATGGGTAGCAAAATGATGCAAATGTATGATGCATGTGTGCGGGGTTGTAGCCCAACATGCTGGGGATGATTGTTGGATCCCTGTTGCTTGGCGGGGATTGGCAATCTTGACTTGATTTGGCGTGTAAATTTGAATCATTAGGATGTTGATGTTGGAGTTATCACCAAATTCCTGTGTTCTTGATAACGAGTTGATCCTGAAGAGGTACCTCTTATGTGCAAGAGATCTGTGGGGATAAAGCTTGGTCTGTTTGAGGATGTGTATAACATATTCCATCATCTATCCTCTTTGAGAACATTATCCTTTCCTGGTTGGTATCGCTAGGACATGTCAAGATTCTGATGGATTTACTGCCAACAACAAATGCTTTCAGGGATGCCTGACCTTCGTTGACGTGTACTTCACCGACATGTGAATCAATGGCTGAGAAATCCCATGGGATATACTGTCAAGGTTGCTTGACCTTCGCTGACGTGTGAATCAACGGCTAATATTCTGTGGGTAGATTGTCAAGGTTGCTTGACCTTTGCTGATGCGTGAATCATCGGAACACTGCGTTGTGACCCCCGTTGGGGATCCGCTGGGGAATATGAGTAATCAAGCATGAAATCCTCGAATAGCTCTAGAGCTCTGATAGGTTTAATCGCTATCGGTGAGATAACGTCGAAGGTCGCTTTCGTTGATATGTGTCAAGCGGATGAGAATGCGTTATAACCCCCGCCGAGGCTTCACGTTAATAACTTCCGTCGTGAGACTCACATTGTCACCCCCGTCGGGGACTCACGTTGTAACCCCCGTCAGGGACTCATTTAGGGTAATGACCCGGAGTTGACGGCATCGGACCTGCATAAGGTATTGCCGGATGTGGTTTCTAACAAATGAGATCATTGGCAGAGTATACCTCGTGTTCGGGTGACTACCAATGAGTGATGTGCAGACTCAAAGTTTCAATTGAGAAGACCAGGATTGTATGTTGTTTTGCTCAATCGCGTGGCGTTTTTATTCCCGATTTGACCTTTTTAGTCCACAAGAACTCCTTTAAAACTCGAACTGGACCGATCCGGAGGGTTGAGGCCCACATAGGGGTTCTGTAGATAGTTGTTGGGTGTATATGACCCATTTCCCCAGTATTTTTAAATGTACAGAGATGATGATATACTTGGGAATGTATGTACGTATTTCCATTCCCTATATCATATTGCCATCTATTACCTGCAATGCATGTATCATGTTATGTATATGTATGTATGTCCAGAGATATTCGGCATTGACCCATGGATGGTCTTATGACACGGCCCGCGCAGATGTCTTCTTCAACAGTTAGCCATATAGATCATACCCCACCATCATTGGTGGTATTGGGTATGCGATCGTGGTATGATAGCATGTCACCATCAGACAGGGTGACTGTAGATCATTTGTTGCAGCATACCATGACTTTATTGATGTTTCAGGTTCCCGCAGGGTTTGTAGACGGGATGTAAAAGCTTTGGATACTAGATAGGCATGTTTTCTGATTCGGGACCCATGAGTTGACTCCTACTCTAGAGGAGTATGCACGATTGACGATGCTGCCTTTAGATGCAGACCTTTATTTTTGGCTTTAGGAGACATGAGTAGAGCGATTCATGACTCTCACTTGATTGCGGTCTTGAGTAAGAAATGCGATGATGGTGACATCTAGCCACGTGATATCGGCATTTTACATCACGATGATTTGGCTCGGAGGATAGCTATTCATGATATTTAGGGATTTTACAGAATCGGAGGATCATTGGCGCTTGCCGCGTGGTTGATGTACATCTTCTATGCATCTTCATGTCGTATGTCTATATATGCCACGATATATGGATGAGATAGAAATAGGTGTCATCATGGCTGTGAGAGCTCTTAGAGAGGGTCATACCATTGTACCTATGATTATAGCAGAGACCCTACGGTCAGCATCCTGTTGTTGCACTTATCCTATAGGAGTGTTCACTGGGAGTTCGATCATGCTGTATGTGTGGTTTATGTCACACTTGAGATCGATTGGTACCTTTAGACGACATTGATATTGCTTCACCCATGATGTAGCTATGTCATACTCCTTTCAGCCATCGGAGTGTATAGATGCTCTGTCCTGGTCCACATTTTTGGCAGATATCAGAGATCCTTTTAGTATATTGCCGTGTTCGGGGCTTAGCTCACCATACAGCTTCATTACTCACGCTCCGGGCATGGACTACCTCCCTCTGGCTGGTTTGAGAGGTGTGACTACTTATCACCCATTGGCCGTGATGTCACAGTTTGACTAGTTCCAGGACTTTCATCCTTTCGAGGGGGCGATAGGTCAGCGTTCAGCTTCTTAATATCTCTCAGCAGAGGACCGATCCCACGTGTATGCTTGTTGGGATCAGCGTGAGATAGCTTCTTTTTCTGTCAGTAATCCAGGTTGTTCTGTAGAGTATTCCGCATGGATGGAGACAGAGATTTTTTCGGCTGCGGTAGTGTCCCCAGTACCGGATAGTGAGTCAGATGATGTAGAGCCCATAGAGGACATCGATTCATACATCGAGGTGGTGCCCGTTGCTGGGTTTCCATCATTTCTTCCGAATTCTCCTAGTACCAGTACTGTTGTGAT
Source organism: Panax ginseng (assembly GCA_020205605.1). Classification (NCBI taxonomy): domain Eukaryota; kingdom Viridiplantae; phylum Streptophyta; class Magnoliopsida; order Apiales; family Araliaceae; genus Panax; species Panax ginseng. The sequence goes on along the minus strand of CM035142.1, from coordinate 41,863,855 downwards.
TCAACACTCGTCACAGTACCTAGAGCAGAGTCTTCATCTGATGACCTTTGAGAGAGATCAGGCTCGATCTATGATGTTGACTTCCCTTGATGGGAGGGACGCAGCTCTATTAGAGAGAGACGAGGCATTAGCTCGTAGAGATGTCGTTGCTGTTGAGCGGGATGAGGCCATATCAGCTCGAGACGTAGTGATAGTCGAGCGGGATAGTGCTATATCTGCCCGGGATGTGGCTGTCACAGATAGTACTGTCGTGAGGTCCCTCCACTGGCATAATCGTAGAGATGAGCACATATATTGATGATCATATGGTCACCATGCAGATGGCTGTAGATCTGTTGGGTCATGTGGATATTCTCGTACATGAGACCACAGCTTCACCTCCATCCTCTGAGAGGGACTCCATGTTGGGCTTGTTAGCTCGCATATACCCTGACTTGTAGATGAACTTGTATTTTCCTGCACAGACTAGCTTAGCCATTATGTCCTGTACAGTTTACATTGTATATATCAAACAAAATTATATATATATGACATGGAAATACATTTTTGGATCACTTCCCTTTTAGATATGCCTTGCTACGTGCTTGATATTTTTCCTGCTACTTCAGGGCTTATGATCTTGATGTATTCTGAATTCCTCCTGGGTGGATGGACATTGAGTTATTTCTGGATAGTTCAGAATGGATCATCGATCTCTGTATCCTACCATCTTTGGTGTCTTGGGAATTTGGTTTTGGATGAAAATGTGGAAGGAGTGTGGCTTTCCTCTCTGAGATTGACCGCACCACAGATGGTCGCCAGTACTTCTATTTAGGAGAAGCCTATTTAATTCCACCTCTTATGGATTGGTGTTGCTCTTCAAGGTATGACCGCAGCTTTGATGGTCACCGAATATCCTATTTGGGAGGAGTTCAGGTAATTCCATCCCTTTGGTCTGAAGCCGAATGGAATGTAGTGGATTGATGTTTGATTCCAGTACCAACTGACAAGGGTTTGTGTTTTGGTAAGGGGTGAGACCGAACCATGAATGGCTACCTACGTACTCCTATTGAAGAGGAGATCAGGTCTACGTAGTTCGAACCTGGTGTAAGAGGTTCAACGCTGTGTATGGCAGAAATGGAGTAATAATGTTTTTGTTGTTTTTGTGAGGAGAAGAGGGTAGAAATGTTTTTGTTGTTTTTGTTTTATTGCGACCGGGCCATATGAAATGGTTGCCTACGTACTCCTATTGATGAGGAGATCAGGTCAACGTAGTTCGCCCCTCAGGACGAGACGAAAGGCGTAATCCCATGTGCAGGTCAGAGTGCGGGGAGGAGAAAGTTTAATCCTAGGTTGAGTATAAACTACAGGTATGAGAAGTTTGATCCCATGTATGGGTAGCCAAACTGCAAGTGCGAGAGGTTCAGTCCGCGGTGGGATGACCTAAGTCGTAGGAACGCAAAGGAGAGCCAAGTTGCTGGCTTGAAAAGTATGTTCTGCACCAGGGTGTTTGTGAATTACTTCAGACATAGTACCGTTTCACGGCGTCTGAGTTGATGAGTTATGGAAATTCATCGCCTTCCATTTCTTGTAATCTGAGAGCGCCTCCTATCAATACTTCTTTGACAACAAACGTGCCTTCCCAGTTAGGAGCGAATTTTATCGTAGATTGATCTTGGTTGTCAAGGATCTTCTTCAAAACCAAGTCATGTTGTTTAAATTGCCGTAGCCAGACTTTTTTGTTGTAGGATCTGGCGATCCTTTGTTAATATAACTGACCATGGAAGATAGCCGTGGTTCGTCTTTCGTCTATTAGAGACAATTGGTGATACCTTTCTTGTACCCATTGATCTTCATCTAGCTGAGCGTCTATCAACACTCTGAGGGATTCCATTACAACTTCTATGGGGAGTACTGCTTCCATCCTATAGGTTAATACGTAGGGGGTTGCCCCAGTGGAAGTGCGCATTGAGGTTACAGAGGCTATGAGTTAGAGGCAATAGGTCGGAGCCAATCTTTATGGTTGGCGGACATCTTTGCATAATCTTCTTGATGTTTTTGTTAGCAGCTTCAATGAAGCACTGTTCATCTTGGACGATAGATAGTGAGTTAAAATGTTTGATGTGGAATTCTTGCATAATTCCTCCATCATTTTGTTGTTGAGGTTCTTGGCATTTGTCGACACAATCACCTCACGGTTGTCCATATCGAATAACGACATTGTTTTACGATGAAAGCAATGATGACTTCATTAGTAACCACCGGGAAGGAGAACGCTTTACCCACTTGGTGAAGTAGTCGATCATGATGAAGATAAATCGGTGTCCATTATCGGCTTTAGGCTCAATGGACCCAATCACGTCCATTCCCCACATTCGAAGGGCAAGGCGAACTCATATTGTGGAGTTCGGTGGAGGGCATGGATATCATTCCATGAATCGCATGCGATAGCATCTCTGGCGTGGTCATCATAATCGACTTTGAGAGATAGCTAATAATGTAAAATCCCCGAGGACTTTCTTGACAAGGAGGGGGCCACTCATGTGGGGACCACAAACTCCACCATGGATTTCATCCATAAGCCTTTGGGCTTGATCTTTGTCTAAACATTTTAGGAGACCTATTCCTGCATCTCTTTTGTAGAGCGCATCTTCACTCAAGTAAAATTTCATAGCAAGTCGATGGATCCGCCTTTTCTCAGTCGGGCTCGCCTCAGCGGGTGTAGATCCATCTCGCAGATATTCCTTGATATGCTGATACCAAGGATGTTGGATGGGAGGTAGCTCATCCGATACTTCTCCAATGTAATTCCCATAGGCTGGGGCCTTTTGCAGGGAAATTGTGACGCTTGGCAAGTGTTCCTTATCTGATATGTGAATCAAGGAGGCCAAAGTTGCTAATGCGTCCGCAAAGTCATTCCTATTACGAGGAATGTGTAGAAAGGAGATTTCTTGAACTCCAAAGCCATCTTGAAAACTGTCGATGGTAGAGGCGACAAATGTAGTTCCTTGGTTTGATAGATTACGGTGGATTGTCGATTACCAACTCGAATCTCCAAAGACAGTTAACCGACTGATGCCCATTGAACGAGAAAATTTTAGCCCCATGAGACAGCCTGCATACTCAGCCGTATTATTGGTGCTGACAAATTATAATTTGACGATGACGGGATACTGCTCCCCCGTACCAGATACTATAACTGCTCCAGCTCCAGAACCTTCCATATTGACAGCTCCATCAAAATACATCTTCCATGCTTGGCGTGTATCGTACTGATGATGTTGCTGAACTGTCATTATTTCTTCATCAGGAAAATATGTTTCCAAGGGTTTGAAATCCCCTACAATTGCGGCGGCCAGTTGATCCGCAATTCCTTGACCTTTAATGGACTTTTGAGTCATATATACGATGTCAAATTGTTGTAGGATCAACTGCCATCTGGACAACCAGAAATTTAACATGGGTTTGTTGAAAACGTACTTGAGAGGATCCACGCGGGATATGAGTTGGGTTGTGTGACCATGGAGGTAATGTTGTAACTTCATGGAAGCCCATGCTAAAGCACAACACGTCTTTTCGATCAGAGTGTACTTGTGTTCACTGCTACTGAACCTTTTGCTGAGGTAATAGATAGCTTGTTCTTGGCCTCTATCGTCCTTCTGTCCCAGCATGTAGCCCATGGCATTGTCACTTATGGACATGTACATAAACAGGGGAACATCATCCCTGGGTGGTACCAACACGGGAGCTTTGACTAGCTTTTTCTTGATTGTGAGGAAGGCCTTTTGACACTCATCATTCCATTTCATGGAGGAGTTCTTCCTTAATAGCTTGAGGATTGGCTCACAGGTTGCTGTGAGTTGGGAGATAAACCTGCTAATGAACCTACTAATGAAGTTGATTCTTCCCAAAAATCCTCGTATTTCATTCTCTGTCTGAGGAATGGGCATTTTCGTGATGGCTTGGATTTTGGCAGGATCCAGCTCAATCCCTTTGTGGCTGACTAGAAATCCCAGCAACTTGCCTGATTTAACACCAAATGCGCATTTAGCTGGATTCAACTTCAAGTTGTACTGACGCAACCTGTTGAACAACTTCCTGAGATGGTCTATATGTTCATCCTCCTTCCGGGACTTGACAATGATGTCATCCACGTAGATCTCGATCTCTTTATGCATTAAGTTATGGAAAAGAGCCATCATAGCTCGTTGATAGGTGGCTCCGACATTGATGAGGACGAATGACAACCATCTATAGAAAAAGGTTCCCCAAGGCGTGATGAAAGCAGTTTTCTCACGATCTTCCTCAGCAACCATGATCTGATGGTACCCCGTAAAGCAATCAGCAAAGGAGTACATGTCGTATTGCGCAATATTGTCAATGAGAATGTGGATAAATGGCACGGGAAAGCTATCTTTTAAGCAAGATTTGTTCAAGTCCCGGTAATCCAAGCAAACTCGCACCTTCCCTCCAGGTTTAGGCACGGGCACGATGTTGGATATCCACTCAGGATATGTAGACACCATGATGATGCCAGCTTGAAATTATTTCATAATTTCTTCTTTCACCTTTAAACTTCACTCAGGTTTCAATCGCCTGAGCTTTTGCTTGACTGGCTTAAATCCCTCTTTAATGGGAAGGCGATGAAGGACAATGTCAGTGGACAAACCCACCATGTCTTCATGAGACCATCCAAACACATCCTGGAACTGGGTTAATAGTGTAACCATGTCATTCCGTTGGTTTGGGTTAAGGTCTGAACCAATCTGGATTAACTTAGGGCTTTCTAAGGTTCTGAGATTGAAAGAAGTGGTTTGATCAAGGTTGGGTTTAGGTTTGTCTTTGACCCATTCTTGAATTTCTGGAGGCACCTCAATGTAATCCTATATATCCATCAAGGCGGAATTCATCTCTACATCAAAGGTACAATCCTTGTGGAGAAGAGGCACCGTATCAGCAAGTATAGGCACATCTAAACTCAGAGTCCTGAAACAAAATATGCTTTCACTTAGTATATATAAAATGTGTTGATCATACACAGTGTTAGCATATACTAGCAAAATAAACTGCTAATATTGTACATAAAAGTAAGTAGTTATTATATCTACAGGGCAGAAAGAGTTTCTGCCCGCTTTACCCTTGTCGACCAATGCAAGGAACGTTGTTCCAATTGGCAAGGGCAAAGTCTGGGTGGACCGTAGTGATGGAGGGATTGTCATCATCCTCCCTGTCCCAAATGATGGCCATTACGTCTGGGCAATCATCGTCTGGGGTATATCTGTTGGTATGTTCATCATGAACGATGATGCGTATGCCTGACATCATTCGGATGACGTCTTGCTTGATTCTTCGTTCCTCCTCTTCCACTACGAGATTTGGAACAAAGACTTCTTTCTCCTTTACTGGTACCGGTTTGGGAAATAACATAGCCATTACATTGGCTGGCACCTTTACAGGAGGTTGTGCGAACTCAGGGTTTGAAGGCAAAGATAAACGCCGCATGGTTGAAGCTGAAGGAATCTGTTGATGCTTATGAGGATTCCTATGACTAGAACTGGCAGAATAGCCTAGCCCAGCTATTCCAATTTTCTTGGTTAATCGAATTGGGTATTTGATACCCTGGCAATCTTTACCCAGGCCTTATCCCAGTTTGTGATCCAATGACATCATTTCTTGAGTAGCCGACATTACCTCGACAGAAATCTTTGGTTGGGGCAATGGCGTTCCAATAGCATGGTATTGAGTTTTTCTTATTTCCAAAGCATGAAAACTGATTGGCTCAACGTCTGCATTGGTATTGATGAATGGAACGTCTCCGTGCTGAGGAATCTCTGGTTCAGCGTTGACCGTGACCAGGCTATTTTTGATAATGTATTTCAATTGTTGGTGAAGAGTGGAGGGGACTGCCCCTGCCATGTGAATCCATGGTCATCCCAAGAGCAGGTTGTATCCTGAATCTATCTTGAGCACATGGAAGGATACGCAGAATGTATGACGACCGATTTCGATTGGCAGCTCAATTACTCTGACCGAATTCCGGCGGGCTCCATCAAAAGCTTTGATGATAGTATGGCTACTCCAAATTTTGTTGAAATTGATATTCATCTTCACCAAGGTAGCATATGGACAGATATTTAGAGAGGAACCTCCATCTATCAAGACTCCAGCTAACATGTATTCGGAGGACAAGACCGCAATGTGCAATGGCTTGCAATGACCGGTCCCTTCGGGCAGTATGTCATCATCAGTGAAGGATATCACATTGTTGTTGAAAATGTGATCAACCAGATGTTGAAAGTTTTCCGTATCAACTGATGTTGGTAGATAGGCTTCTTCTAAAACCTTTAACAAGACCTTCCGGTGATTCTCGGAAGTTAGGACCAAGTCCAAAATTGATATTTGTTGTAGAGCTTCTTTTAAGCTTAAAACCACCGTAGCTTCGTTATGACCCATAATGCGGAGGAATTTTTTAATTTTCTCCATGGGTATTTTCCCCTTTGATTTGGTGGTAGGCTTCATCACCCGTTGGGGAAGATACAGTGGTTTTTCCTTCGACACTATAGCAGTCGTATGTGAGCTGGATCCTTCACCTTCTTCATAATTCCACGAAACTTTGCGCAAGCTAACAATAGGATATTGTGCTCTGCACGGTAAGTTGATTGGCTCGGGAACAGCCACTTTCAAAGGATTGTTGCTTCCTTTGAGTTGAATTGTTGGCATTGTGAGTAATGTGTTAATCCCATCAGTTTCAGTGGATATGACTGCTACCACACTCTTCCACTTAGTAGGACCTGAATTCTCACTTGCACGTAACACAGTATCGTCGTCCACTAGGCGCAGGACACCACTGTCAATTAGATTTTGGATAAGGTGGCAAAGTGCTCGGCATTCTTGATCTTTGTGTGCGAGGCCGTGAGTGATATTGACATACTCCATCGGTTTACCGCATACGAGCAGGGGTTGATTAGAGGTAGAGGGAACCGATCCTTCCTTCATTGATTAACATATGAAGGATTTCCTCCATAAGTTGGCCCAAATAGGTGAACTCTCCTTTTGTTGGCAAAATCGCCAGGCCTTGGCATTTGCTCTCTTTGTAACTTTGTCTTCCGGCATTTCATTTTTGAAAGTGGCGAGGAATATTCATGACAATAGTTAGGAGGTGGCATGCTCCTAGGTGATTAATTGATTGAGTCACTTGATCTTGATAAGTCACCAATTTCGCGATTGTTCAATTTGTTTGCCTAAAGCTTTTATCTTTCGTTCCATTGTGAATTGAAACTTGGCATAATCCCATCTATCATCACCGTCTTTGAGGGTCTGGGAGGATTCACAGTTGAAATTGGAATTCTGTTCGCTACTCCAATTTATCATGTTTACCTCTTCTTCTTTATGTTGAGGAAGAGGGTTGTCTTGAACGTGAGGCTGATCTAGTTTGGTGAGCATGATCTCCCCGTTTTCTATCAGGTCCTGGATCTTGTGATTCAAGGCCCAACAATCCTGAGTATCATGTCCGAGTTCCCGGCATGATAAGCACATTCGGCGACATTGAAACCCCGTCCATTAGAAATTTGGTGGTGGAAGAAGATCGTAATTTTCTTTTGTGTTATCGGAAGATTGAGAATGTTCTCGAGGTATCCCTAAGGGTGTAAATACTCGAGGGGCATTTGCCTTCTCCACCTTTTTAGTATTGGAGGGTTTCTGAATGTGTGCTTGAAAGAGAGTGTAGTTTCTCCTTTGAATAGGCATGTTTTGATTGCCTTTTTTGACCTGTAGTATCGAGGAAACATCTTCCTCATTCTTTTTATGGACCCTCAGAAGTTGTTTCCATAATTTCCGGATTAGATGTGATCAACAGCGACTTTGAGTGCGATTTAGGTCTTGAATCTTTTAAGACTTGGGTCCATCTCGGCCCATCTCCCCATGTTTGACCATTTGAGAAAATGGTTTGCGATCTTGGCTAAAACTCTCTCATAGAAAGGAGCTTCTTGTATGTCTATGAAAGTCATGACCATCTCTGATTCTGTCATGGAACGACTAACTTGGGCAGCCAGGCATCTCCACCTTTGAGCATACTCTCTGAAAGACTCGTTAGACTATTTCTTTATCTTGGTAATTTGATACCGATCAGGAGCCATTTGAGTTTAAAAGCTGTATTGAATGAGGAAAGTATGTGCTAGCTCTTCCTAGCTATGGATCTTTGAATTGTCTAATCTTGTGTACCACGACCGGGCTTCTCCAGTTAGACTCTTTTGGAACAATTGCATTCTAATCTTTTCATCCTCTGCATAAGATCCTAGTTCTCCAATAAACACCTTTAAATGTGTGTAAGGATCTCCTAACCCGTCATATTTTTCAAAGTCAGGGGTTTTAAATTATTCTGGATAATGAACACCAGGGAAAATACACAGATCAACATATGAAACACTCCCGTGTGTTCCAATTCCTTTAATAGCACGAAGGGTCTCTTCCATTTGGAGGACTTTCTTTTTGATATCACCGATTATGCGGATCTTGATTGGGATGGGCTGACATCATGAGTTTTGTTGGTCATATCCAATGCGATTCGAGTATAATAATGACTGGGGTTCTTCCTTGTGTGGATGATTCAGCATATATGGGTATTTTCTGACCCTGAGTAGACTGGTGTAATTCTTTGAGTAGAACAGCCAAATCTGTAATTTGTTTGCTTAATCCGTCGAATTCTTTGCGAGAAACTAGATTAAGTTCAGTCTGGTCGGATGACGACATGATTGACTGTAGGCCTATTGCCTTTTTGGACATTGAACGGGTAGCAGGTCCGATTGGTTCCCTGCGAAAGACTTGCATAGTTTAGTCCTTAGGGAATATGTGTATAATAACATGCTATGTGATGTGTTCATTTTAGGAATTTTTATCCTGCAAAATGGATGTCAGCTGTTTGTAGCATGTTAATATGTATGTATACACATTTCTTCATATTTCTCATTACATGGAGATATATATGGAATGCAATTACAAGTAATTGTGTTTACAAGTAATTTGAAATGAGAGAGCATGAAGAGACTATCCTCCGTTTTGGGTTTATCAGAGGCTAACCTATCTTAGGTTACTCTCGCGGATTTTTGGCATGAAGTTTCCCAAATCATCGCAATCTACTTGACGGGAAGTTAATCCGGTCTTTCAACTGGAGCGAATTTGGGTGGTGCATTTCCTGAGCCTCGGAGAATTAGTCTTCTCACGAGTCCAGTAATTAAACACCGACGCGATAGCCTCCTAGTGGAGGGACCACACAACATACATTCACATACATCGCGTCTCACCGTATGAAAAATGATGACATATGCGAAGCACTAATATCCTGGCAGAGATATGGTGCAAAGCACTAATATCCTGGCGAGATATGGTGCGAAGCACTAATATCCCAAGCAGTTATGGTGCGACGCACTAAGTGCAAGAAGGAAATGCATTCGTACACATTCATCAAATGTAAATGCAACATCCACACACAAGCGAGATCTTGAGTTTTTAAAAAGATTGTAATAGCGGCTTAAGTCCTCTTCTTGGAGTCCCAGTGAGTCGCCACCTGTCGACGTCGGGATTTTTAGATGTCCCTTTCCGTTACTTGTTCTTTGGTGTTCTCATTTTAGGTGAGATTTGTTTGAAAAAACAAGTGAAAAATGTGACGCCCCCAAAATAGGTATACATCACCCATTCTGAGTCGCCAAATACATGGTACAGAAACAACTACAACTTCATTAATACAATTGTCGTGCAAAATACGACAACACATAAACTGTGAGTTTAAATACAAATATTATCTTCTAGACAATATTCACACTCAAATAAGTCCTTATTATAATTATTGATACACTATTTTACAAAATAATGAGGACTACTAAAACAACTATCTTGAACCATTACTTCACACCCCGACTAGTTCCCGCTTATATTCTCGTCTCTCGAGAAGAAAAATGGAACAAAAGGAAAAGGGTGAGCTCAACTAGCCCAAGAAAGAATATTATGACTAAGATAATGTACAACAAATTATCCTTAGTCTTCAACAGGAAAAAATCGATAGAATACAATAGACAACAAGTTTTAGATCAACAATCGCAATGAAACAACAATTCATTAGAAGAGTTAAGTAGAGAATGAAATCTATTATCATCTATGAATTTAAAAGTCCATCATCGATATTTTATCCTCGTAACATCAATCAATATACATCATAAATCAAATATTCATCTTTGCACTCAACAGCTCATCTCAGGCACTACGCCAAAGATATTCACTCACTGGGTCATGTTCATCTAAACACATGTTCATCTTTGCACTACGGGCCAAAGATATTCATCATAAAATCATTCGTCTTTGCACTACGGGCCAAAGATATTCAGTTATATCATCATTTAGGACGGAGGATGATGAGAAATATTTTAAAGAAAATGAATCCAGTGAAACAAAAGAACAAATATTAAGAATTCGTACTTTATACAATCCAAGTTAAAAAAAATACTTCATAAATAATCAGAGTAGAGTAAAATTCAAGAATGAAGACCAAAACATAGATCCAATCAAAGATATGAATCATAACAGAGAATCTTGGACACAGAAAAGAAAATTTAATTTTTCTGTGAATAGTGCCGTATTCGTGAATAGTGTCATATAAGTGAATAGTGCCGTATACGTGAATAGTAACTCCGACACTAAAAGATAGAAATTTCACAAAAAAAATCATCATGCTTCGTGAATAGTACTCGTGAATAGTAACTCGTGAATAGTAACTCATGAATAGTAACTCATGAATAGTAACCCCGACATGAAAAAGTTGCAAATTTGATAAAAAGTTCCAACCAATATTTCGGAATAATGATATTGAAGGAATAATATCATTTTTTTAAAAAAATAATATCCCTTACCTTGCAAAAACAGTACTTCTAACTAGAATACTAGATATAGTGCTGAAAGAACTTGCACCGTATAGCAATACTCAAAGTACTAAAATACTCACAAAATACGCTCGATATTATAGAGAGACAAAGAGAGAAAAAAACTTTTTTCGTGTAATTTTCAATTCTAACCTAAGCACCCTATTTATAGGAAATTGTTTAGAACACCAAAACAGAAAATTTAATATAATAATATTATATAAATAAAATTTTCTACGCCAACCTTAGACTTCTGAATTTAGCAACTTAGCATGTGATTAATGACGCTCACAACATATAAAAAACGTTTTTTATTAAAAAAAATGTAAAACTTGAAAATTAATTATTTCGGAGCTTCGGAACTTCAATAATTCATAATAAATAGCCCTTTTATTAGAAAATTCGAATCTCTCGACTTCTTATAGGAAATTCAATTATCTACAACTTTGTAGAAGAAAGTGTTTCCAAATTCCAAACAAAAATTGACCGAAATCCACATAAGGATGATTTTACAAGTTATAATCAAATTTCAACCAAGAAATGGGGTCCACCACACACAAAACATGTGTTAATCATTTAATGCAACAAAAAATACTTCTTCCTCCTCATATACTCATATATCCCATATTCATTGTAAAAATATCATCATTATTCTATTATAATAATATAATAAAATATTATTTTATCAGAAAAAATAAAATATCAATTTTTAACAATTGTCACATTAAAAATTTTCTCCATCTATATCCACATAAAATCAATATTTTTCTCATTATATAAATCAATAATTAATTATTTACAAATAATATTACAGAATCACAGTACTGGCAACCAGGCCGTTCCTCGAGAAAGAGGGGGCTTTCCAATAAGAATTTCTCCTTACTGGCGCGCAATTAGGTGACCAAACCTCTCCTTAGACAGAACTTTCTAGACATTGCCAATAATGTTTTCTAATAATATTATTCAGATAATATGAATTATTGCTTCGATAATGAAAAATACTGTGTAGTGATAATTATTGAAACAACAGTAATATAAAAATCAACGCAACAATTATTGAATCAATAAAATAAAATATTGAACAGTAATTACTGTAACAATTATTGAGTAGTGCCTTCTTACGTAAGAATCAATAATTGGTGCAATACCGATGTCTTCTTCGTGAAACAACGCCAGACATCGTGTTTTAACCACTAGGTATTCCAACAAGATAATTCAGTAATAACTACGACGTTATTTATAAACAACTTATACTTGTCGTTTTCTTCATCCAATTGCTTTTAGTTATGGGGCCCACACAAGGTCGCTTGGCCGTCGCATTTAATATTCCCCTACAACAAGAATATTTCACGACCAAACGAATATTCTTCGACAACAATGAGTATTTTATAACCACTTGCTTATTTAAAAATATTTATGCATTTTACCCATAACTAACCACATTAATCAATTCAACCCTTACTATTTCAAAAAATAAATAGAGGAAATTAAATCTTCATTTATAAAAAGTTGGGGCCTTACAACCTCCCCTCCTAATGAAATTTCGTCCTCGAAATTGACATGCGTAGGACATGCTCCTTCCCATCCAAGATCTTGACTAGTACCTCCTCGTACGTTAAATCTTCTGCTATCTCGTCTGGTTCTAACTCAATAATGTGGTTCGGGTCGTCCACATATTTACGTAATATCGATAATCGAAAAATGTTATGAACACGCGTCATACTTGGCGGTAAGACGAGTCTATAGGCCACAGTTCCTATTCGATCGAGGATTTCAAATGGACTAATAAATCGAAGGTTTGAGCTTTCCTCACATCGCCGATTCTCGCTTTTAGAATAACGACTTCTTGCATCTTCTTCTTCATATTCATCAAATCCAAGTCTCAGTAGCTCGAAAGCGACTTTAAATTTATCGATTAAAGTCGATTCTAATCGTATATTCGTTATCTTCACGCAGGTTCTTGGAATCTTTAACTCTATCTCCATCTTCTGTAAGTCATAAGAAATGGGTCTTTGTGTTAATAATATTGCACTCGTAACCACATACAATTTTCTACTCAACACGTCAGCTACCACGTTCATTTTTTTCCAGGATGGTAGTGAATGGTATGGTCGTAATCTTTCAACAGCTCGAGCCAACGTCGTTGCCGCATGTTGAGTTCTTGGAAGCTCTTTTCATATTTCTTGCTCCATTCGAATTTTGTATCTCTACAAGTCAGCTGAGTAAATGGAGTAGCGATTCGAGAAAATCTTTCCACGAAACTCCGATAATAACCAACTAAGCCTAGAAAGCTACGTAATTCGATTACCGACTTAGGTTGTTCTCAACTGTGACTCATATCCCAACCTCGGATAGCACATCACAATGACACCTATCAGTTTACTATCACACAAATATGGCATCCCCTACTGAGAGTCTGGCTTCAGTGCATTCCACAAAGGAAGTCACCAGATAAAGGCTCGGGTACAAACTTCTACAGTTTGAATTTTTAACTCCTGAAGTTCAATAGGAGCCATGAGATTTTAGAAATGGGTTTTGTACCGAGTTCAAAGTCGATACAAAATTCAATATCACACTTTGGGAGTACTCCAAGAAATTCTTCAGGAAATACATCAGAAAATTTACTAACAATAGAAATATCATTCAAATCTGACGTATTTTTGTTCAAGTCCATAACATGGGATAAGAAAACTTGACATCCGTTTTTCAATAAATGAATGGCTTTATGGCTTGATATGAAAGTGTTTGACTTCAATGGTTTGGTTGTTTGAATTGAATAATGTGAGTTGCTTAGGAATATAAAACTAACAACCTTACGAAAAGCAATCAATTTTGGCATGATGAGTAGTTAATCAATCAATCCCCAAAATCACATCAAAAACAAGTATCTTTAAAGAAATAAGGTCAACAGGTAATGTGATGGTGCCAACATGGATCAAACAAGAATTATAAACAGTGGATGTAATGAAAGTTTCTCATAACGGAGTTTCAACAGATAAGTCAAAGTCTAATTTTCTCCGGAGTCAAGTTTAAACGTTGAGTATAAGCATGAGAGATAAATGAATGGGTAGAACCGGTATCTAATAAGTTATAAACTTCGTAAGAATTTATAATTAACTAACCCGTGCTAACTTCGTTCGGGTTCCTCGCATTCTGACTAGTCACGAAAAACGCTCTTCCAGGAACCGTTGACTTTGACTTTTCTGGGACAGCCTTTTGAGTCACCATCCCCGCTGGACTGGGTTTCGCTACCGTACAATCTCGAGCGATATGACCTTCTTTTCCACAATTATAACATACCTTGGAAGGTTGTGAATAGTTTGGACTTATGTGTCCCTCTTCTCCACATCTCAGTAGATCTAATCGGCGTGGCTTTCTCCTCCTCTAAAATTCGTTCTTTGGTGTTGGTTAAAGCGACGCCTTCCGTCATTGTTAAATCTTTCTTTTGAAATTTCCACTTGAATTATTTCTTCTATTATCTTGGCCATGATTACCACTGAAGTGGTTACCATTTCTGGCATGATAATTTCCTCCACGATGGTTATCATTGTTCCGATGACCGTTGCCACCGGTATGATTATCATCGAGTTGTTGGTCATTATTTTTCAGTTAAGCCGACTCATTATCGCGCTCCAATAACTGAGCCCTATTCACAACATCTGAATATAAACAAAGTTTGTGAGAAATGAGGTATTGACGTATTTTGGGTTTCAAACCTCGCAGAAACATTCGCGTCATTCTCTCCTCATTATCAACCAAATGGGATGCAAATCGAGACAAACTCGGTAAACTTAGTTTCAGATCTTTGCGACACGCTCATATTGTTTTGCTCCAGCTTGATGAACTCTACCTCCTTCATGTGATGAATACTTTTGGGAAAGTACTTGTCGTTGAATAATTCTTGAAACTTCTCCCAAGATATCTTCAGTGCGGTAGGCTGAGTACGCTTTACGGATTACCACCAATAATCTGCCTCTCCTCATAACATGAAAGTGGCGAAAGGAACCTTTTGCTCCTCTGAGCATCCCAAGACATCAAATATTTTAGTGATTTGCTTTATCCACGCTCTCTCGTAGTAAGTGGTTCCGCTTTCCCAAAAACTCCGGCGGTCCTAAATCCTTGAACTGCTTAGCGGTGACAATCCGTGAGTTACCAGTGTTTCCACCTGTATTTTGAACAGTAATCTTTCTCGTTTGGTTTTGCATGAATTCTAGAAAGTTCCTAAACATACCATCGTTCATCATCTGCTCAGTGGTGTTGTTCACAAGAGGAACATTGCCACTTGTTGCATGCGCTTCTCATCATTGGTGAACAAAGGTGTCTCCACTGGTCTCATTTACTCCACTATTAACATTCTCAACGATATTCTTAAATACTTCCATAAAATAAGGGTTAATTAAACAAATTAACAAATCACATAATACCCTATATTATTGACCGACCAACAAATAAGCTTAGGTAGGACACACTAGCGAAGGATTTTACGCTCTCCCTCCTAGTTCTATTCCCGATCTCCGCCAGAGATCATATCCCTAAGCTCGATACCAAACGTGACGCCCCCAAAATAGGTATACATCACCCATTCTGAGTCGCCAAATACATGGTACAGAAACAACTACAACTTCATTAATACAATTGTCGTGCAAAATACGACAACACATAAAATATGAGTTTAAATACAAATATTGTCTTCTAGACAATGTCCACACTCAAATAAGTCCTCATTACAATTATTGATACACTATTTTACAAAATAGTGAGGACTACTAAAACAATTGTCTTGAACCATTACTCCACACCCGACTAGTTCCCGCTTATATTCTCGTCTCTCGAGAAGAAAAATGGAACAAAAAGGAAAAGGTGGTGAGCTCAACTAGCCCGAAAAAAGAATATTATGACTAAGATAATGTACAACAAATTATCCTTAGTCTTCAACAGGAAAAATCGATAGAATACAATAGACAACAAGTTTTAGATCAACAATCGCAATGAAACAACAATTCATTAGAAGAGTTAAGTAGAGAATGAAATCTACTATCATCTATGAATTTGAAAGTCCATCATCGATATTTTATCCATGTAACATCAATCAATATACATCACAAATCAAATATTCATCTTTGTACTAAAGCCAAAGATATTCACCCCGTCATGGGTCATGTTCATCTAAACACAAAGATATGTTCATCTTTGCACCACGGGCCAAAGATATTCATCATAAAATCATTCATCTTTGCACTACAAATGCCAAAGATATTCAGTTATATCATTATTTAGGACGGAGGATGATGAGAAATATTTTAAAGAAAACAAATCCAGTGAAACAAAAGAACAAATATTAAGGATTCGTACTTTACACAATCCAAGTTCAAAAATACTTCATAAATAATCAGAGTGGAGTAAAATTCAAGAATGAAGACCAAAACATAGATCCAATCAAAGATATGAATCATAACAGAGAATCTTGGACACGAGAAAAAGAAAATTTATTTTTTTCCGTGAATAGTGTCGATTCGTGAATAAGGTCAGATAAGTGAATAGTGTCGACACGTGAATAGTAACTCTCTACACTAAAAGATAGAAATTTTACAAAAAAAAATCATCATGCTTCGTGAATAGTACTCGTGAATAGTAACTCGTGAATAATAACTCATGAATAGTAACTCGTGAATAGTAACTCATGAATAGTAACCCCGACATAAAAAAGTTGCAAATTTGATAAAAAGTTCCAACCAATATTTCAGCATAATGATATTGAAGGAATAATATCATTTTTTTTAAAAAAATAATATCCCTTACCTTAAAAAACAAAGATTTAACTAGAATACTAGGATATAGTTGAAAGAACTTGCACCGTCAGATAAAGAATACTCAAAGTACTAAAATACTCACAAAATACGCCGATATTATAGAGAGAGAAAGAGAGAAAAAACTTCAGTTTCTGGTGTAATTTTCAATTCTAACCTAAGCACCCTATTTATAGGAAATTGCTTAGAACACCAAAATAGAAAATTTAATATAATAATATTATATAAATAAAATTTTCTACGCCAACCTTAGATCAATTCAAAGCAACTTAGCATGTGATTAATGACGCTCACAACATATAAAAAACATTTTTTATTAAAAAAATGTAAAACTTGAAAAATTAATTATTTCGGAGCTTCGGAACTTTAATAATTCATAATAAATAGCCCTTTTATTAGAAAATTTGAATGTCGCGACTTTTTATAGGAAATTCAATTATCTACAACTTTGTAGAAGAAAGTGTTTCCAAATTCCAAATGTAAATTGACCGAAATCCACATAAGGACGATTTTTATGTGCTATAATCAAATTTCAACCAAGAAATGGGGTCACTGACACACACAAAACATGTGTTAATCATTTAATGCAACAAAAATACTCTTCCTCCTCATATACACATATATCCCACATTCATTGTAAAAAATATCATCATTATTCTATTATAATAATATAATAAAATATTATTTTATCGTAAAAGATAAAATATCAATTTTTAACAATTGTCACTATTAAAAATTTTCTCCATCTATATCCACATAAAATCAATATTTTTCTCATCATATAAATCAATAATTAATTATTCACAAATAATATTACAGAATCACAAGATCTGGCAACTGTGCCGCTGCCTCAGGAAAGAGGGGGCTTTCAATAAGAATTTCTCTTATCATGCAAGCAATTAGGTGACCAAACCTCTCCTTAGATGTAACTTTCTAGACATTGCCAATAATGTTTTCTAATAATATTATTCAGATAATATGAATTATTGCTTCGATAATGGAAAAAAATATGTGTAGTGACAATTATTGAAACAACAAGTAATATAAAAATCAACGCAACAATTATTGAATCAATAAAATAAAATATTGAATAAAGAATTATCGTAACAATTCGAGTAGTAGCCTTTCACATAAGAATCAATAATTGGTGCAATACTGCAAGTTATGTGAAACAACAACGCCAGACATCGTGTTTTAACCACTAGGTATTCCAACAAGATTAATCTGTGAATAACCACGCCAAGTTATTTATAAACAATTCATACTTGTCGTTTTTTTCATCCAATTGCTTTCCGTTATGGGGCCCACACAAGGCTGCGTCGTCGTACGAATATTCCCCTACAACAAGAATATCCACGACCAAACGAATATTCTTCGACAACAATGAGTATTTTATAACCACTTGCTTATTTAAAAATATTTGCGCATTTTACCCATAACTAACCACATTAATCAATTCAACCCTTACTATTTCAAAAAATAAATAGAGGAAATTAAATCTTCATTTATAAAAAGTTGGGGCCTTACAACCTCCCCTCCTAATGAAATTTCGTCCTCGAAATTGACATGCGTAGGACATGCTCCTTCCCATCCAAGATCTTGACTAGTACCTCCTCGTACGTTAAATCTTCTGCTCTCTCGTCTGGTTCTAACTCAATAATGTGGTTCGGGTCGTCCACATATTTACGTAACATCGATAATCGAAAAATGTTATGAACACGCGTCATACTTGGCAGTAAGACGAGTCTATAGGCCACAGTTCCTATTCGATCGAGGATTTCAAATGGACTAATAAATCGAAGGTTTGAGCTTTCTTCACATCGCCGATTCTCGCTTTTAGAATAACAACTTCTTGCATCTTCTTCTTCATATTCATCAAATCCAAGTCTGTAGCTTGAGCAGCTTTAAATTTATCGATTAAAGTCGATTCTAATCGTATATTCGTTATCTTCACGCAGGTTCTTGGAATCTTTAACTCTATCTCCATCTTCTGTAAGTCATACGAAATGGGTCTTTGTGTTAATAATATCGCACTCGTAACCACATACGATTTTCTACTCAACACGTCAGCTACCACGTTCATTTTTTTCCAGGATGGTAGTGAATGGTATGGTCGTAATCTTTCAACAGCTCGAGCCAACGTCGTTTCCGCATGTTGAGTTCTTGGAAGCTCTTTTCATATTTCTTGCTCCATTCAAATTTTGTATCTCTACAAGTCGGCTGAGTTAATGGAGTAGCGATTCGAGAAAATCTTTCCACGAAACTCCGATAATAACCAACTAAGCCTAGAAAGCTACGTATTTCGGTTACCGACTTAGGTTGTTCTCAACTGTGACTCATATCCCAACCTTGGATAGCACGTCACAATGACACCTATCAGTTTACTATCACACAAATATGGCGTCCCCTACTGAGAGTCCGGCTTCGGTGCATTCCACAAAGGAAGTCACCAGATAAAGGCTCGGGTACAAACTTCTACAGTTTGAATTTTTAACTCCTGAAGTTCAATAGGAGCCATGAGATTTTAGAAATGGGTTTTGTACTGAGTTCAAAGTCGATACAAAATTCAATATCACACTTTGGGAGTACGCCAAGAAATTCTTCAAGATATACATCAGGAAATTTACTAACAATAGAAATATCATTCAAATCTGACGTATTTTTGTTCAAGTCCATAACATGGGATGAGAAAACTTGACATCCGTTTTTCAATAAATGAATGGCTTTATGGCTTGATATGAAAGTGTTTGACTTCAATGGTTTGGTTGCTTGAATTCGAATAACAGGTTGCTTAGGAATATGAAAACTAACACCCTTACGAAAGCAATCAATTTTGGCATGATGAGTAGTTAATCAATCAATCCCCAAAATCACATGAAAAACAAGTATCTTTAAAGAAATAAGGTCAACAGGTAATGTGATGGTGCCAACATGGATCAAACAAGAATTATAAACAGTGGATGTAACGAAAGTTTCTCATAACGGAGTTTCAACAGATAAGTCAAAGTCTAATTTTCTCCGGAGTCAAGTTTAAATGTTGAGTATAAGCATGAGAGATAAATGAATGGGTAGAAACCAGATATCTAATAAGTTATAAACTTCAGAAGAATTTATAATTAACTAACCGTGCTAACTTCGTTCGGGTTCCTCGTGATTTCGACCACGAAAAACGCTCTTCCAGAACCGATTGACTTTGACTTTTTCGGGGATGACCTTTTGAGTCACCATCCTCACTGGATGGGTTTCGCCACCGCATAATCTCGATCGATATGACCTTCTTTTCCATAATTATAACATACCTTGGAAGGTTGTGAGCAGTTTGGACTTATGTGTCCTCTTCTCCGTGATCTGTAGCATCTAAATCGGCGGTCTTTCTTCTCCTCTAAAATTCGTTGCTGGTGTTGGTGCCGACGTCTTCCCATCATTGTTAAATCTTCTCTTTTTGAAATTTCCACTTGAATTATTTCTTCTATTATCTTGGCCATGATTAGCACTGAAGTGGTTACCATTTCTGGCATGATAATTTCCTCCACGATGGTTATCATTGCTCCGATGACCGTTGCCACCAGTATGATTATCATCGAGTTGTTGGTCATTATTTTTCAGTTGAGCCGACTCATTATCGCGCTCCAATAACTGAGCCCTATTCACAACATCTGAATATAAACAAAGTTTGTGAGAAATGAGCTATTGACGTATTTTGGGTTTCAAACCTCGCAGAAACATTCGCGTCATTCTCTCCTCATTATCAACCAAATGGGATGCAAATCGGGACAACTCGGCAAACTTAGCTTCATACTGCGACACGTTCATTTTGTTTTGCTCCAGCTTGATGAACTCTACCTCCTTCATGTGATGAATACTTTCGGGAAAGTACTTGTCGTTGAATAATTCTTGAAACTTCTCCTAAGATATCTTCAGTGCGGTAGGCTGAGTACGCTTTACGGATTCCACCAATAATCTGCCTCTCCACATAACATGAAAGTGGCGAAAGGAACCTTTTTCTCCTCTGAGCATCCCAAGACATCAAATATTTTAGTGACTTGCTTTATCCACGTCTCTGCCGTAAGTGGTTCTGGCTTTCCCAAAAACTCCGACGGTCCTAAATCCTTGAACTGCTTAGCGGTGACAATCCGTGAGTTACCAGTGTTTCCACCTGCATTTTGAACAGTAGTCTTTCTCGTTTGGTTTTGCATGAATTCTAGAAAGTTCCTAAACATACCATCGTTCATCATATGCTCAGTGGTGTTGTTCACAAGAGGAACATTGCCAGCTTGTTGCACGTTCTCATCATTGGTGAGCAAAGGTGTCTCCACGGTCTCATTTACTCCACTATTAACATTATCAGTCGACATTCTTAAATACTTCCATAAAACAAGGGTTAATTAAACAAATTAACAAATCACATAATACCCCTATATTATGACCGACCAACAAATAAGCTTAGGTAGGACACACTAGCGAAGGATTTACTCATCTCTCCCCTCCTAGTTCTATTCTCCGATCTCCACCAGAGATCATATCCCTAAGCTCTGATACCAACAGTGACGCCCCCAAAATAGGTATACATCACCCATTCTGAGTCGCCAAATACATGGTACAGAAACAACTACAACTTCATTAATACAATTGTCGTGCAAAATACGACAAAACATAAACTATGAGTTTAAATACAAATATTATCTTCTAGACAATATCCACACTCAAATAAGTCCTCATTACAATTATTGATACACTATTTTACAAAATAGTGAGGACTACTAAAACAACCTGTCTTGAACCATTACTCCACACCCCGACTAGTTCGCTTATATTCTCGTCTCTCGAGAAGAAAAATGGAACAAAAAGGAAAAGGGTATGAGCTCAACTAACCCGAGAAAAGAATATTATGACTAAGATAATGTACAACAAATTATCCTTAGTCTTCAACGAGGAAAAATCGATAGAATACAATAGACAACAAGTTTTAGATCAACAATCTGCGGTGGAAACAACAATTCATTAGAAGAGTTAAGTAGAGAATGAAATCTACTATCATCTATAAATTTGAAAGTCCATCATCGATATTTTATCCTGTAACATCAATCAATATACATCATAAATCAAATATTCATCTTTGTACTACAAAGCCAAAGATATTCATTAGTTCATCTAAGTCATGTTCATCTAACAATCATTGTTCATCTTTGCATCTTGGCCAAAGATATTGAGTTATATCATCATTTAGGACGGAGGATGATGAGAAATATTTTAAAGAAAACGAATCCAGTGAAACAAAAGAACAAATATTAAGGATTCATACTTTACACAATCCAAGTTCAAAAATACTTCATAAATAATCAGAGTGGAGTAAAATTCAAGAATGAAGACCAAAACATAGATCCAATCAAAGATAGGAATCATAACAGACAATCTTGGACACGGAAAAGAAAATTTAATTTTTCTATGAATAGTACCGTATACGTGATAGTGCCGTATACGTGAATAGTAACTCCTACACTAAAAGATAGAAATTTCACAAAAAAAATCATCATGCTTCGTGAATAGTACTCATGAATAGTAACTCATGAATAGTAACCCCGACATGAAAAAGTTGCAAATTTGATAAAAAGTTCCAACCAATATTTCGGCTTAATGATTTTGAAGAAATAATATCATTTTTTTAAAAAAATAATATCCCTTACCTTGCAAAAACAAAGATTACTTGACTAGAATCTTTGGATATAGTCTTGAAAGAACTCAGAATCAGTATAGCAATACTCAAAGTACTAAAATACTCACAAAATACACTCGATATTATAGAGAGAGAAAGAGAGAAAAAACTTTAGTTTCTGGTGTGATTTTCAATTCTAACCTAAGCACCCTATTTATAGGAAATTGCTTAGAACACCAAAAAAGAAAATTTAATATAATAATATTATATAAATAAAATTTTCTACGCCAACCTTAGACTTCTGAATTCAGCAACTTAGCATGTGATTAATGAGGCTCACAACATATAAAAAACGTTTTTTATTAAAAAAAATTTAAAACTTGAAAAATTAATTATTTCGGAGCTTCGGAACTTCAATAATTCATAATAAATAGCCCTTTTATTAGAAAATTCGAATCTCGCGACTTCTTATAGGAAATTCAATTATCTACAACTTTGTAGAAGAAAGTGTTTCCAAATTCCAAACAGAAATTGACCGAAATCCACATAAGGATGATTTAACAGGTTATAATCAATTTTCAGTCAAGAAATGGGGTCTACCGACACACAAAACATGTGTTAATCATTTAATGCAATAAAAATACTCTTCCTCCTCATATACTCATATATCCCATATTCATTGTAAAAATATCATCATTATTCTATTATAATAATATAATAAAATATTATTTTATCAGAAAAAATAAAATATCAATTTTTAACAATTGTCACATTAAAAATTTTCTCCATCTATATCCACATAAAATCAATATTTTTCTCATTATATAAATTAATAATTAATTATTCAAAAATAATATTACAGAATCACAGTATTGGCAATCAGGCCGTTCTTAGGAAAGAGGGAGCTTTCCAATAAGAATTTCTCAATACTGGCGGGCAATTAGGTGACCAAACCTCTCCTTAGACAGAACTTTCTAGACATTTCCAATAATGTTTTCTAATAATATTATTCAGATAATATGAATTATTGCTTCGATAATGAAAAATACTGTGTAGTGACAATTATTGAAACAACAGTAATATAAAATCAATGCAATAATTATTGAATCAATAAAATAAAATACTGAACAGTAATTACTGTAACAATTATTGAGTAGTGCCTTCTTACGTAAGAATTAATAATTGTTGCAATACCGTGTGTTACTCTGCAACAACGCGTATTACTGTGTTTTAACCACCGGGTATTCCAACAGTATTAATGGTAACAACTACGCCGTTATTTATAAACAACTCATACTTGTCATTTTCTTCATCCAATTGCTTTCCGTTATGGGGCCCACACAAGGCTGCGCCGTCGTATGAATATTCCCCGACAGCAAGAATATTCCACGACCAAATGAATATTCTCCGACAACAATGAGTATTTTATAACCACTTGCTTATTTAAAAATATTTACGCATTTTACCCATAACTAACCACATTAATCAATTCAACCCTTACTATTTCAAAATAATAAATAGAGGAAATTAAATCTTTATTTATAAAAAGTTGGGGCCTTACAAAAAAGGTCCAACATGTATAATGTCGACGATGGACTGTTAAGAGTCGCCAGTTGGTTTTTTAAATGGTTGTACCAACACAACCGAGAAAAGGTTTGCACATTGACCCAAGGATATGACACTGCTAAACGAGTCGGTGAAACCGAGATTCATTATGGTCCGGGGACTTGGTTATGCGGAGGGAAGGTGTTAGGCACCCCCCGACATCCTTGTTACCACGGTGACCACCTCTTTTCAAGAAACTATTATCTGAATGTGTGTGTGTGTGTGGGTCAATGTGCTGTTATTTGGAAGTAGTGTGAGGCCTCGTTCGAACCTATATACATAGGGTTTGAATTTATGCAAAAATTCAATTTTTAGCAAGATATAGCAATGATGTTTTATAAAAAGGTTTTCAAACCCTGATGCTCAATAGTAATTGAGACCTTTTACACTCCCATTTTATTAAGTGTTCGGCTTGATTGATTTTATTTTATGAATGCGAGGCATCCATACGAAAATAATGTACAAAAATAATGTCCATCACGGGAACCGAATCTAGATCCAATAGGCTGAATCTGTGATCACATGATTCCTAGGCGCACAAGATACTGCAATTTATATGAAAGAAGTAAGCAGATATATATAGAAAAGCTGTAAATATATATATATATACAGACATGATCACCAACCACGAAGCACCTCCATGGGGGATCAGAAATGTAAATAAAGCTGTTAAAAGCTATCAACCGTCACTGAGGAAACTCCAAAGGGACGTAAACGTAAATGAAGTCAGAATACGGCCAACCGCCACGAAGGAAACTCAAAGTGGGACGAAATAAAAATAAAGTCAGTAAAAGCGATCAAGCGCTGCCACGAAGGAAACTCAAGGCAAGACGAATATATATATATATATATATATATATATTGTGACAACCTGAGAATTTTGAATATTTTAAAAAAATTTATTAATTGATTTAAGGTTCAAAATTAGAACCTAGATAGAAAATTAGTGTATGCGTTTAATATTTTTAAGAATGAATTTTGAGGATTTCAAAATTCTGTGAATGATTTAGGTGAATTATTCAGGATTAAGGGAATAAACGTTTATGTTCTGTGTATATGTGTACAATATGTGGTTAAGGGTCAAGGGTTGACTAGATAAACGATATCTGTAACAAACCCTAATTATATATTAAGAACTTTAACATTCTTTAGAAAACCCTAGCGATTAATAAGAAACCCTAGAAACCGGTTCTGGAAACCCTAATTTCAGTTCCGAGAATCTGAAACCCTAATTCGGTGCATGAAATCCTAAATCGGGAACCTAATGGCGTAAGTGTAAATAATTATAGGATTAATTAGGGTTAATCTTAACAAATTGGTTACAAAACCCTAATTCCAAATTTGAAACCCTAATTACGGATTTGAAACCGTAATTTGTAAATAGGGAAAAACATAACTGTTAATTTAATACTTTTAATGTTAATTAGGATATATTAATTCTAATTTTCAAGATAAGTAATTAGAAAACCCTAATCTAATTACAAATTCTAATTTCTAATTTAGGAAAATTATTTTTCTATTAGAAACCCTAATTCGTGGGGTTATAAACCCTACTGACCATTTTGACCCTAATTGCTTAATTAGCAATTTTAATTAGGAAACACTAATCCTAATTATCAATATTTAAGTTATGATTAAGAAATTTTAATATAATTAGAAAATTCTAATTATAATTTAGAAATATTAATTTTCTATTTTTGAAAACCTAAATTGGAAATTTTAGAAAATAAATTGCAAATCCTAATTTTTTAAACCCTAAACCCTAAGGGTTTGGCCAATGTCCAAATTGCCATTAAAATTAAATGGAAAAAGACTATTTTTCCCTTTGTTGCATTATTGGACTTTACTTGCAAGAGTTGGCCTAGTGAAGTGGGTGAACCACCTAGCTTTATACATGTGACATATATCCAACCATTCAGTAGAAAATGATCGGATCTTAGCAACTTTGCAACATTTATATAGATTTAGAAAGAGAAAAAGCTCACTTGACTTCTCAAAATTTTCTTTAGCCATTCTCTCTCCAAAATCCGAAATTTAAACTGAGAGAGAGAGAGAAGATGAACCATGATCAGTTCAAATCAAGCTAGAGAATCGTAATCAAGGATCGATTCTTGATCAAACCATCAAAGTGGTAAAGAACCCTGATTTTTAAAATCTTTTGATTTGATGTTAAAAGTTGTAAATGATTGTTTAGATATGTGTTATAGGGTGTCTTTTAAGGATCTGGATTGTTGGATCATGGATCCATAACATCTAGATGCATGAATTTAATGTTTTCTAAAATCTTGAAAAACTTGAAAAAAAAATGGCCTGACAACGAATGTCAGTGGCCTTAGATTCATATCTGTTTTTGATATGTTGTGTTTTAAGTTATAAACATGTTCTCTGTCATGAGGAGAGTAGACTGGAAGTGGAATCACATCCATACCACGTCTAGATCTCAATATATAGGTGGTCAAACATGGTTGACCGAGCATGGAAACCGGTTTTAGAACACCTAGATTTTTCCGGGAAGGATTGATGACTTTTTGTGGGTCGGATCTTTTTGTTTGGTTTAATTATTGGGCCAAGTTGTTGTATTATTGTCGTTGTCTGTAATATGTACTACATATAAAAGCTTTTAGATCACCTTAAATAAGTAATATAATCAAAATTATATGAGGTCGAACCAATCGTTGACCATGACTTAGGAAGGAGATTACAGGTAACCCAAAATCTTCAAGATTGTTTCGACCCTACTTTTAATTAAAGCTTGAATCTTGTAGATCTATTGTTTTTAGGATGATATAATGTTATTATATTGTACACTGACATTAGTGCTACATGTTTAGACCTTAAAAACACTTATGTAATGCCCAAAAACGTATATACAATCGAGCTTGAAAATAGGCACTCGAGACTGCCTGGGTTTCGGGTTACCCAGAAAACCCAAGATGCTCTGACAGCTAGTTTGGATGAACAGATCTTCGTGTTGTGGAATGATATGACCAAGCTAATGATTTAATATTGTAGTGATACATCTCTACTACAATATCACGGTCTTGGATGTCCCAGAATCATTAAGATCAAAACAATATAAGTGGTCAAACGTAGTACCCTGCACTCTGACTATGAAGCTCAAGAATACTCAAGAACAATGAAGAACACCTATAGCGACGGTTCTGTCGCTATAGGGCCCTTTAGCGACAGTTTCTAATTAATTTATTTTCTGATTTTTTGGAAATTATTTAAAAATAGATAAAAATGGTTTTTAATTATTAAAAATACATAATAAATTTGAAGAAAAATTATTTTAAATTACGAAAAATAGTTTTTAATTATTTTGAGTATATTTCATAAATATTTAATATTTTGGAATATAAATGGTATTTAATTTATTTAATTATAATATTAAATAAATTATTTAAAAATGATTTTAATACATGAAAATCATGAAAAATAATATTATGGTATAAAGAAAATATTTTAAGTTATTTTTAGTGACTTTTAATATTTTGTGATGAATTTCATTAATTAATCAATATTAATGATAATTAGTTTATTTAATAAATATATTAAATAAATTATGGAAAAATAGAATTAATGATTTATAAATCATATAAAAATGATTTAAGTATTATAAAAATATTTTAAGTTATAAAATATAACTTTTGATATTTTGTCATGAAAATATTAATATTTTAATATTAATAGCAATTATCGGATAATGAATTTAAGTGTTTAAAAATCATATAAATATGATTTTAAAGTATTAAAAATACTTTGATATATTATAAATATATTATAATATTATGACATGTATTTCATTAATATTTGATAATAAATAAATATTAATGATAAAAAGAATTATGTAGTATTTAATTTATTTAAATCGTTATTAATGATTGAAAAATCAAGATAAATAGTAATAATTATTTAAAAATTATTACGAGACTTGAAAAATATTTGATTGATTATTAAAATTATCTAAGATAATTGTTAAGTGTTAAGAAGAGTTTAATTGAACTTAAACTTGATAAAAGTCCACTAGGCACAGTCGGGATGTTAGAATTATGTCGGGTTCAACTTTCGAATTTGTAATAGTTTGACTTGATATTGAGTCTTATGTGTGTTATAGGTGATAGGGTTATGTGTTATGTGTTATGTATTTAGGTTATTATATATATATATATATATATAATAGTATTATATTGTGATGATATTATTCTAATATTGGAGATCTATATTACTAATATTAGGTCTTGGATAAAGCGTTATAAATTGCGTTGCGGTAATCAGCAGTTGAGCAAGTTTTTTTTTTACTTAACTCTACTAAGAGTGTTTCATTTGGATAAGCTTATGGTTAATCATTCTTTGGTTGCCATGAATTGTACTATGTATATATTGTATGTATAATCGGTATGAAAGGTTGATCACCTTCATTACCAGTTGGTTCGAGATATATTTGTTCATGTATAATACTTGTTCGGTCATAAATTTGTTCTGCTAGTTCACAATTATATTGTTGAATTATAGCGACCAATTATTCAAATCATTTCAATCATGATATATCGTTATATTGTTGAATTTAAACTTGTTGGGCAATCTTTTATGCTCACCCTTGCTATATCATGATAAAACATTGCTGATTAAAGGCGAATAATCGTCGGATCTGAGGAAAGGTTAAAAGCAGTTCGACTTTTTAGTTAATGTGTGCGATTATTTTTGTAATAGTATGTATATAATAATGTTGTTATATGTTAGATAAGTTATGAAATGTGTATTAAGTTAAGGTTACTCGACCTTGGGGAATAGTGTGTAAGTTTAATGTATAAACAATTTATGTTTATATATCTTATAAAATATAGTAATAGTGATAGAATGATCGAAGCCGGATCGCGGTGATTTGGGACCTCGGATTCGGGGCCCTCACGGTTGGTATCAAAGTGTAGGTTATGAACCTTAGGTAGGAATACACGAGACTAATAACGCATGATGATTAGGATAAGATCTAACTCGAATAGAGTTAGTTGGTCGGTAAGATTCAAAGGCGAATCTCGGTGAGTTATAAGATCTGAGAGTCCCTAACTCGATAATAAAGTTGAGCAGTAGTGATGAATAGATAGAGTCTAAAAGACTAAAAAATGCGTGATAGGAGATCGTAAAACAAAGCGATCAAGATATAGAAATAAATCGTAATATATATACGATGAGATCACACCGTGATCGATAAAGTGATATAGTATGGAAAAGAATCGATCGAATGATTGAAAAGTTTACTGACAAGATTCTTTGTGTGTCGGTTGTACTATGAATTAGTGCAGATTAGGGAAAGGATTATGAATACGAGTTAAATGAAATTCGTATTGAGAAGGGTGTTAGTGTTAGGTGGGGATTCAATTGAGGATTCATGTCGGCAGCTGAGTTGTATGATTCCTTGTGTGGGCGGGGAATTGTACTTGGTGTAAAAACTACTTAGTTCTGACAATGATAATCATTGAAATGTTTTGTGTCGTATTTATTTGATATATGCATGTTAAGAGGGTGATTCCTTTCTCATGTGTATAATGAGATAGATGGAGTCGTAGGTAGAGGATATAAGGTTAAGTACGAGTTCTTAAAACTCATACTTATGTGACATACTTGATTCATAGTTATATGAAATGTTTATGAACCCCTCGTGAATGGACGCCAAAGGTGCATCTAGGAAAGTTCTTAAACTCATATGATTGTGGCAATTTATGGACTCATAAGTGTGGTTTTCTGAAGCTGGGTATAGTTATGTGTAAATGGAGTATTGAAGATAATAGGAGCAGATAGATTGTTAAGCAAATGATTATTAGTGGAGACATAAGTTTTCCAAAACTCCTAGCTATGCTAGACTTGAAATGATTGACATCAAGCTAAATCGCTTTATGTGCTTTTGAAAAAAAAAAAATGTAGACTCGTAATCATTTTTGAAAGCGGTTTAAAGTATAGTCTATACTACTTATTTGACTGAAGCATAAATGATTTGAAATATCAAAATTTATTTTATTTATCACTCATGTACCATGTAACACAGTGCGAGAGATGATAAAAATTTGATGGAGTTGTAAATCTGAGAATACTTAGTGTGAATTTGATCTAAAATCGTTATTCCACTATTGTATGATGTGTTTATGACAAAGTCATACAATGGCGGCATCCTCAAGCGAATTTATTAATCTGATGCGGCATCATGGCGTCATTCTCAAAAATATTTTCAAAAAATTTTAATTTGCCAGCGGGGTTTGGCTACACTTAAATAATTGATTGAATTGAATTATTGATATGAGTCTATCTTTATTCGATTGACTAGACTAATGTTTATGAAAACTCTAAGTGTTCATTGAAAGAAATTTCCGAACCAAATTGTTTTGTGTGCGAAATCAATAAAATGAGGTAGAATTTTGTGCCTTATAAGCGATGAAATGAAGATAAAATGAGTATCTTAATACTTACAGGACATACTGGATTAATTACCCATTATGTCTGTAAGTTATGACGGTTTGTGGATGAATTTCCTATAACCTTTGCGAAAATGACAGACAATAGTCTGTAAAACCCCTCAACAAAATTTGAAAATTTTTACTCTTGTGAGTGGTGTATTGGGTAGCATGTGATGCTGTGTATGTATGGTGTAAGCAATATGGTGTAAGGTGTAAGGTAAATTTCGGGGACGAAATTTTTAGAAGAAGGGGTGAATGTGACAACCCGAGAATTTTGAATATTTTTAAAAATTTTATTAATTAATTTAAGGTTCAAAATTAGAACCTACATAGAAAATTAGTGTATCGTTTGATATTTTTAAGAATGAATTTTGAGGATTTCAAAATTACATGAAGGATTTAGGTGAATTATTCAGGATTAAGGAATAAGTGTTTATGTTTATGTATATATGTATATGTATACATGTATGTGGTTAAGGGTGAGGTTGACCGGATAAGCGATATATATGTAACAAACCTAAGTATATATTAAGAACGTCGGCGTTGGTTTAGAAAACCCTAGCGATTAATAAGAAACCCTAAAGCAGGTTACGGAAACCCTAATTTTGATTTAGAGAATCCAAAACCCTAATTAGGAATCATGAAACCTAAATGCGGGAACTTAATGGCGTATAAGTGTAAATAATTATAGGATTAATTAGGGTTAATCTTAACAAATTGGTTACAAAACCCTAATTCCAAATTTGAAACCCTAATTACGGATTTGAAACCCTAATTTATAAATAAGGAAAAACCTAAGTGTTAATATAATACTTTTAATGTTAATTAGGATATATTAATTCTAATTTTCAAGATAAGTAATTAGAAAACCCTAATCTAATTACAAAATCTAATTTCTAATTTAGGAAAATTATTTTTCTATTAGAAACCCTAATTCGTGGGGTTATAAACCCTACTGACCATTTTGACCCTAATTGCTTAATTAGCGATTTTAATTAGGAAACACTAATCCTAATTATCAATATTTAAGTTATGATTAAGAAATTTTAATATAATTAGAAAATTCTAATTATAATTTAGAAATATTAATTTTCTATTTTTGAAAACCTAAATTGGAAATTTTAGAAAATAAATTGCAAATCCTAATTTTTTAAACCCTAAACCCTAAAATTTTATAAACCCTAAACCCTAAGGGTTTGGCCAATGTCCAAATTGCCATTAAAATTAAATGGAAAAAGACTATTTTGCCCTTTGTTGCATTATTGGACTTTACTTGCAAGAGTTGGCCTAGTGAAGTGGGTGAACCACCCTAGCCTATACATGTGACATATATCCAGCCATTCCAGCCGAAAATGATCAGATCTTAGCAACTTGGCAACATTTATATAGATTTAGAAAGAGAAAAAGCTCACTTGACTTCTCAAAATTTTCTTTAGCCATTCTCTCTCCAAAATCTGAAATTTAAACTGTGAGAGAAAGAGAAGATGAACCATGATTAGTTCAAATCAAGCAGAGAATCAGAATCAAGGATCAGATTCTTGATCAAACCATCAAAGTGGTAAAGAACCCTGATTTTTAAAATCTTTTGATTTGATGTTAAAAGTTGTAAATGATTGTTTAGATATGTGTTATAGGGTGTCTTTTAAGGATCTAGATTGTTGGATCATGGATCCATAACATCTAGATGCATGAATTTAATGTTTTCTAAAATCTTGAAAAACTTGAAAAAAAAATGGCCTGACAACGAATGTCAGTGGCCTTAGATTCGTATCTGTTTTTGATATGTTGTGTTTTAAGTTATAAACATGTTCTCTGTCATGAGGAGAGTAGACTGGAAGTGGAATCACATCCATACCACGTCTAGATCTCAAGATATAGGTGGTCAAACATGGTTGACCGAGCATGGAAAACTGTTTCTAGAACACCTAGATTTTTCCAGGAAGGACTGACAGCTTTTTGTGGTCTATGTTTTTGCAGTGGTTTAATTATTGGGCCAAGTTGTTGTATTATTGTCGTTGTCTGTAATATGTACTACATATAAAAGCTTTTAGATCACCGAAATAAGTAATATAATCAAAATTATATGAGGTCAAACCACCGTTGACCAGCTTCCCGGAAGGAGATTCTGGGTAACCCAAAATCTTCAAGATTGTTTCCTGACCCCTACTTTGACCGGCTTGAATCTTGTAGATCTTTTGTTTTTAGGATGATATAATGTTATTATATTGTACACTGACATTAGTGCTACATGTTTAGACCTTAAAAACACTTATGTAATGCCCAAAACGATATA
Organism: Panax ginseng; assembly: GCA_020205605.1. Taxonomy (NCBI): domain Eukaryota; kingdom Viridiplantae; phylum Streptophyta; class Magnoliopsida; order Apiales; family Araliaceae; genus Panax; species Panax ginseng. The sequence continues at coordinate 41,831,162 of CM035142.1, read as the reverse complement.
TCTGATCGAGCTTGAAAATAGGCACTCGAGATCGCTTGGGTTTTGGGTTACCCGAAAACCCAAGATGCTCGACGACTAGTTTGGATGAACAGATCTTCGTGTTGTGGAATGATATGACCAAGTTAATGATTTAATATTGTAGTGATACATCTCTACTACAATATCACGATCTTTTGATGTCCCGTAATCATTAAGATCAAAACAATATAAGTGGTCAAACGTAGACCGTGACACCGACTCATGAAGCTCAAGAATACTCAAGAACAAATTTCAAGAACACCTATATGACGCGGTTTTGTCGCTTATATAGCCCCTTTAATGACGATTTCTAATTAATTTATTTTCGATTTTCCGGAAATTATTTAAAAATAGAGATAAAATGGTTTTTAATTATTAAAAATACATAATAAATTACGAAAAATTATTTTAAAAGTCCGAAAAATAGTTTTTAATTATTTTGAGTATATTTCATAAATATTTAATATTTTTTGAAATATAAATGGTATTTAATTTATTTAATTATAATATTAAATAAATTATTTAAAAAATGATTTAAATACATGAAAAATCATGAAAAAAATAATATTATGGTATAATAAAATATTTTAAGTTATTTTCATTGACTTTTAATATTTTAGGATGAATTTCATTAATTAATCAATATTAATGATAATTAGTTTATTTAATAAATATATTAAATAAATTATGGAAAAATAGAATTAATGGTTTATAAATCATATAAAAATGATTTAAGTATTATAAAAATATTTTAAGTTATAAAATATAAATTTTGATATTTTGTCATAAAAATATTAATATTTTAATATTAATAGCAATTATCGGATAATGAATTTAAGTGTTTAAATATCATATAATTATGATTTTAAGTTATTAAAAATACTTTGATATATTTTAAATATATTATAATATTATGACATGTATTTCATTAATATTTGATAATAAATAAATATTAATGATAAAATAATCAATTAGTATTTAATTTATTTAAATGCGTTATTAATGATTTAAAAATCAAGATAAATAGTAATAATTACTTAAAAATTATTACGAGACTTTGAAAAATATTTCGACTGCTATTAAAATTATCTGAGATAATTGTTAAGTGTTAGGAAGAGTTTAATTGAACTTAAACTCGATAAAAGTCCGACTAGACCGTCGGGATGTTAGAATTGTGTCGGGTTCAACTCAGACTGTAATAGTTTGACTTGATACTGAGTCTTATGTGTGTTATAGACTGATAGGGTTATGTGTTATGTGTTTAGGTTATTCTATGTCTATATATATATAATAGTATTATATTGTGATGATATTATTTTAATATTGGAGATCTATATTACTAATATTAGGTCTTCGGATAAAGCGTTATAAATTGCGTTGCGGTAATCAATGGTTCAGGCAAGTTTGTTTTTACTTAACTCTACTAAGAGTGTTTCATTCGGATAAGCTTATGGTTAATCATTGTTGGTTGCCATGAATTGTACTCTATATATATTGTATGTATAAGTTAGTTATGAAAGGCTGATCACCTTCATTACTAGTTGGTTCAGATATATTTGTTCATGTATAATACTTGTTCAGTCATAAATTTGTTCCTGCTAGTTCATAATTATATTGTTGAATTATAGCCAGCCAATTATTCAAATAATTTCAATCATGATATATCGTTATATTGTTGAATTTAAACTTGTTGGGCAATCCTTATGCTCACCCTTGCTATATCATGATAAAACATTGCAAATTAAGGCGAATACGTCGGATACAAGGAAAGGTCCAAGATAGTTTCAGTTTTAGTAGACGCGTGCAGTTAGATTTGTATTGTATGATATTAATGTTGTTAGATGTTAGATAAGTTATGAAATGTATATTAAGTTAAAGTTACTCGACCTTGGGGATTATGTGTAAGTTTAATGTATAAATAATTTATGTTTATATCTTCCGCAAATATAGTAATAGTGATAGAATGATCGAACCGGATCTGCGGTGATTCGGGACCTCGGATTCGGGGACTTCACACACACACACACACACACACACACACACACACACACACACATATATATATATATATATAAAAGCAATAAACGCACCGGATGTAAAATCCAGGCTTATCGAACAGAGTTCGACAACAGTTCATATATATAAATATATATATACAAAAGCAGAATAAACGCACCGGATGTAAAATCCAGGCTCATCGAACAGAGTCCGACCATAGTTCATATATATATATATAAGCTAATAAACGCTCCAGATCGAAGTCTAGGCTCATCGAACAAAGTTTGACACAGTTTATATATATATATATATATATATATATATATATATATATATATATATATACAAGTTGAAACAAAACCACGGACCAAAGTCCGGGAAAATGCACACAACATGACTCTCAACTTGAAGAAGGGTGTGTGCAGAGATGAAGAGAAAGACTCTAAAGTGTGTGAGAAGGCTTACAGTTGACTGCCAAAGAAGACTTCTATATCTTTAGAGTGGGTAAACACTTGATTTTTTAGGTACAAAAGGGCTATATATGAGCTCACAGGTGTTTAAAATGAGAAAGTACACTGCATGGGGTGAGTGCAGAGCAAATTGGGTAGGGCTTCCTCGTCGTTTTCTCTTGCAAAATGGGCTGCCCAAGCCCTCTATTTATAGATGATTTAGCCGCAGGTGTACCTACGGCTGGGCCGCAGGTGTACCAGAGGCAACCCGGGTGGGCCCAGGTTTTTCGGATCGGGTCATCTCAAAGTACGTGAACTCAGGCACTGTAATGTCCACTCGAACTTTAAGAAGTGCAATCCGGGCATCCGTTTGAGGTATAAAGGACGTATTTCGGACCGCTGTTGTCGAGAGTTGTACGATGGCATGGGATTAGAGTTTGTACGAAGTCATTGAAGATGGGACGATGCCTTCCGGTCTTCAAGCTTCAACTTTCATCCGTTACCCCGCACAATAATCACTCGGGATTGGTTAGTCTTGTGGGACACCGTTGCGTAGAGACGTTGAGATGATGTGGCATGGCATTATGTTAGCTAGATGACGATGTTGCCCCTCACCGGTGTTATCGTCGGATTGGGCTGATAAAGTAGACGTTGCTTAGGCTTCGCTGAGATTGGACTGCTGCAATTGTTGAAGGTCCTCATTGCCATCTTTGAGGTGTGTCTGTCTTCCCGATGTTATCACCGGGTTGGTACAGTGTATCTCGTTGTGAGCACAGAGATTGAAGCTGGTCGTATTTGAAACAAGCATTTCTGGGGTTATCACCGAAACTGTATTCCTTGGGGTTATCACCAAGGTTGGTGGCTATTCCCATGGTTGGGACTGAGACTGGATACCTCGGGGTTATCTCTGAGATTAATCGGTCTTCTCTGGTTTGTGTTCCGGTATTGGATCCGCATACCTCGGGGTTACATCCGAGGTTGGAATTGTTACTCCGAGAGTGGGCTCCGGGGTTGATGCTGAGCTTCTGGTAGTATCTGGTATGGATTGTCTTTCAGGGTTCCCTTTTAAAAGACGAATCTGTCCTCCTGCATTGTTAGTGATAGTAGTACAGAAAATTTTGAGTGTCTACACTAGGTATGCTTAATTTACAACCATGAAATATATGCTCTACTTTGTGCTAACCATACATATATAAAGGCTATGTTCAAAATCATAGACATGATCAAAGGAAGTCCACGATCGTAGAACTGTAGTGACATGAAAGATAATGATCGCAGTGCAGACTCAACGATGGCAGAGCTCCATCAACAAAACAAAGGAGCATCATGTGATGATAAAGTTCAAAACAAAGAAATCTCTCTGATAAGCGCCTCAGAAACAAACCTAACCCTTGATTCACTATATGAGGTTGGCCCTTCCTGAGTTACCTTAAACCGAGATGAATTCTAAGTCAAAAGTTCATCACAAGGACCCGGGCAGACTCGACGATTGTAGAGCAGACTCGACGATCACAGTTCAGACTTGACGATTACAGAGCAGACATGACGATCGCAGTTCAGACTCGACGAATGCAAAGAAGACTCGATGAATATAGAACATATTCGACGATCATAAAGACTACCTCAACGATTGTAGTCTTCTTAATGTATACATTAGCTCAGAGGAAGCTAAGGGAAAATCAGTACATTCCTCTTCAGTCAAATTCGTAGAGCCAAGCAGAAGTTAACACATGCCCCACTAAGCAAATAGAGAGAGGGAAACTACAAGTACAGTTTGAAAAACACCTTTTTGAAATCAGAAGTTCAAAAAGCTCATCTCTCTCTCTCTACAAGCAGAAACCCTAATTTTCTAAAAAGCTAAATCAACCATAATCAGTGCAAAGAAATTAATGGCACCTTAAATGTCATCTCTGGTTACAGACTCTGCTTCGATGAATTCAAGACAGCTGAGCCCAAATTTCACAAAACTCTGCCTTTGATAAAGAGAGCTCGTCTTGAAGAGGCTCTAAGTACGAGCACATGGATCTACCCGAAGCTGATAAAGGAATTCTATAGAAATGGTGCATTCAAGAACGATGTCATCACTATGAGGGTCAAGGACATGGAAATCAAGCTCAAGGATGAGAACATAAACCTAGCCCTAGGTTTTAAATCTAAAGGGTTTTCATTTATATATGGCATCAATTTCGATGAAGGACTTAAAAGGATGCATCAAAAAAAGTTTCCCACTGTCAAAGGGTACAAGAAGAAAGAGTTCCCTCAAAGGTACAAATTTTTGGCAGACATTGTTGGAAAATTCATATGCTGCAAGAGCTCCGACCATGACTCAATAAATGAAGTGCATCTCAAGCTCATGACAGCCATCAGTTGTGGGATACAGCTTAACTATGGAGCCCTACTACTTGAATGGATTGGGAAGTAGATTCTTAGCTCGAAGAAGTCAAAGAGCTCTGGAAAGATGCTCTACGGTCGATTCATAAGTATCATCCTACAGTCTGCTTTGAGTGATAAGATTGGGGATGATGAAGGAGAGTCCATCAATCCGAACAGACGCATGACCCAGCAACTATTCGAGACATGGAAAAGGAATCTAGTAGAGAATGTATGAATGATGTCTGAGTCCAGTGGTAGGACTGGTGGTACAAAGGAGTCAGGAATTTCGGGAAACATGTCTGTCGTTAAGGAGACTGAAGAAGAAGAGGAAGAGATCAACAAAGAAGAACCCACTGCCCTAGTCAGAAAAAGCAAGGGAAAGAAAAAGCTAAAGGCTCGAATGGCAGAAGAACCTCAGGGGTCAACCACTGATATACCTGTAGAGCTTTCTAACATTGAAACTCTGAGGATCCTGAGAAGGAAAGAATAGCAGGCCGAGGTAGATGAAGACAGAGCTACCATCTCACAGCTACAAAAGAAGAACAAAAATAGTCACAAGTCCAAGAGGCCATCTGTTTCCTCGATCGTAGAATCTCTACCGATTGTAGAGACCAGACTAGACGCCTCTCCCAAAGAAGTTGCTACAAAAGATACTCTAGCTGATCAACAGTTCAGAGTTGAAGCTGAAGAAAGTCCTAAGGTTGTGGCTCAGCATAGGAAACCTAGAAGAAAGTTGGTCAAAAAGTACATCCTTGTCAGTGAAGGAGTACTTAAAGAAGAAGATAAAAAGATAGCCACTAAGAAGGAGCTATCCGAAGCAAGATAAGGGAATACTGATAAAGTTGAGGGGGAGCTACCTAAAGTTCTCACTCCAGAGAATTCTCCAGCTGAGGGGGAGCTATTTGAAATACAAATGGATGATCATGTTGAGGGGGAGCCTCATGATATCCTTATGTTAGAAGAGGCTGATCTTGAAGAAAATGAAAGAGCACCAGAGCAAGAAAGTCACAAGGAGGTTATTGATGTAGTGGAATCCTCAAAAGTAGACAGAAAAGAAGAAGAAGATGATGAGGTCGAGATCATAGTTGTGGGCTGTGATGGGTATAGAAAAAGCTAACTAAAATCTTTGTGCTAGTTCATGGATTTCCAGGCAACTTCAACTTTGCCAACCAGCTAATCACAAATGGCCCCTCTTCAAAAAATGAGCATGAGGTATTAACTATCCCAATCTTTTTCAGGGTTAATCACTATCCACTATCTTTTTTCAGCCAATTCTATGAATTCCCAAGCTGGTTGGAAGTGGTCCTCAATCCACTAAATCAATTCCCAGTTGTAGAATCCCAACATTCTATAGCTGATGAACCAAATATGCCCAACTTCATTTTGATCACATCTCCTCTCATCTCTACGATTACTGACTCGAGCCCAATCGTAGTGTTAAACGCCCAAATCGTAGAGCCACCTACTCAAGAAGCCCAAACAGATATCAGATATTACCTCCTCGTCCCCAAATGAATATTTTAATCTTGATCTTGCTCTCTACAACTTGCAAGATCAATACACAAGAGCACCCCCTCCTCCTCCAAATAATCCACAACTTAGTGAACTTCTTTCAGATCTGCCCACCAAATCTGAGTTATCAAAAGTGTCAAAGAAAGTGATCAAGGACATAGATGATAGTCTTGAAGCTCACATTGAGACTGACTAAGATGATCAATACTGCCAATGCTCTCCCAAGCACCCTAAGCTTTGAGCTCACAAAGAAGCTTAGGGAGATCATAAAAGAAATGATAAAGAGCATACATGACCGAGATCAGATCTACTTCTAAGCTCCTAAGAGACACATGGATGTTGTTCTTATCTTGCAGACGACTCAAGAGTCCCAGAACAAACTTATGTTGGACAGTTTCACAAATTTACAACTGCAGTGAAAGAATTCCAAGCATTTTTCATAAGCCAAGGAAAGCAGTCTGAAAATGTCCTGAACATCCTCCAACGAAGGGAAGCTAGATCTGATGCTCTAATCAAAGAGAATCGAGAGGACATTTCTCAAACCCAGAGTCAACTCAACGAGCTTGTGCAAGGAATGACTCGCCTCTCAGATGACATTCGAACCCTTGATGCTGACATAAAGGGGGAGAATAAAGGGAAAGGAGATCAAGGCAAAGGCAGAGGCAAAGGCAAATTCTTAGCTCAATCATCAAGGAGTCCCCCTCCAAGGAAGTATCATCAACAGACTCCACGATCTGGCCATCATACTCAACGATCTGATGGTGAGCCAATTATCATGGCTTAACCATTAAGGAGTTTAGGGCCAACTCCCAGCTCACAAGAAGTGATCACCACAAGCCTAAGAATGCCAATTGGAGATCCTGCATTCATGAATAGGCATGATCACAATCCAAGACTAAGTCAAAGTGAGGTGGAAGATCTAGCCAGGAGAGGCGAAGCCAGCAGGAAAAGGAGAGCTGAGGAGTATGCCAATCCTCCACTAGGCAAAAGGTCGAAGAAACAGAGATAAGTAGAATTTTAATTCTTATTGATGTAGTCAAACTTAAATATAATATATATCTTCAAATATCAATAAATTCATGCTTATTCTCTAGAAATTTTAGCTGCTCACTGAAATATTAACTCATATTTACTTTCCAAAAATTGCATCTAGAAATTGATAATCATGACAATAAATCTCCTTGGTTATGTCAACATCAAATAGCGGGAGATTGTTGGGAGAGTGCATATTTTGATTTGATGTTTAAAGTAAATGCTCATGATTATATGTAAAGTCCTTCAAGGAATATATGTACAAGGACTTAGTGATAGATCAAATTTGTTAGTATGATCTAAGCTTTTAATGGTTATCATTCTGTAAATGAATGTATAAATAAAGAGATCAAAGATGTTAGGTTGATCTATGTCTTGAAATGTAATAGATATGCTTCAACAAGATCGTAGTCTATCGAGCTAATCAAGAGACTGCATAAGCCATTGAAGAATTATAGAGCATCGAAGATCGTAGTGTATCTGCCTTGAAGGGCCTCTCTAGAAATCATAGAGTGGTCCAGACATTTCCTGAAGCTAACTCAAAGATCGTAGTGTGCTCTCGGAAACGTAGAGTCTGCAAGACAAGCAAGTGAAGATCGTAGTGTGTAAGTCCCTAAGAGAAATCATAGTGTTCTCGTTTGATAGCATCAGATCAAGCACCAAGGTGACAAGACACCACGATCTGAATCGTAGAGTATCATCTGCCTGTGTCAGAAGCATCGAGCCTTACCCTTTTGTTTGGAGATAAATTCCAACAAATGTGGAATGGGTTTTAAACGTTGAAATCCTCACCAGTCCCAATGACACAAAATATATCCTTAGTATACAACAAAAGAAACGTATTGAAGAAGCTAAGGAAAGGACCATGGGTCAGAGGAAAACACCTTTTTAGGTGTTAGGTGAAAAAACAGTCTGCTGTGTCAGTGGGCCAGAATGCAATTCAGAAGATGTGCAAAAACGTCTCCATCAAAGTTCATAAATGTCAAACACATTTAATGCTTTAACGGACAGCTTCAATGGATAGATTTCAAGGATCACATATATGTAAAACATCAGTAGATGATCATAATCAAGCAACCATTGAACAAAACACTGAAAAACACTCAACACTCAACTCTACGATATGAGAAAAAGAGAAAGCTTGCTCAGCTACTCAGTTCTTTCGAACAAGTGCTTAACAGCAACTGAGTAGCACCAACCAAGAACTCAACAACTACCAATCAACTAAAATAAGAGTTCTCAGTTAGAAGGACTTGAAGAGTTATAAGTGAACTGTGAAGAACCAAGTATGTTGTACTTGAAGAGTTCAAGAGTTAACTGAGAAGTTCCTAGACTGCTGGTCTAGAAGGAATCTGTGAGATTCAGAAAGTGTAAAAGATATCCTTAGTGGATTTTTTACTCAAGGAGTCAAAAGAGTGGACTAGGAGCTTTAAGTGCTTTGAACCACTTAAAACTGTCGTGTCTCTTACATTCTTGCTATAACTGCTATAACTATTACAACTGCCTCGCTCTCATTAACTCACTATATCTAAAAGGGAGAACAAATAAATCTTAATTCCGATGTGTTTGAATCATTATCAAAACAAACAAAGTAAAACTAAAAGAATTTTAAATATCTATTCAACCCCCCCTTCTAGATAACTATTGTGCCTCCGGGAACTAACACTCACTATTTAGTGTGATAATAAATGTAATGAGGACTCCTTTTTGAGTTTAAATACTGTCTATTGGAGAATTTTCGTGTAAAAAATCTCAACTACAATTTGTCGTATTGTATAAATGAAGTTTGTATTTGTATTTTGTACCATGTATTTGGCGACTCAGAATGGGTGATGTATACCTGTTTTTGGGGTGTCACATATAGACCCTAAGAAGAAGCTGGTTATACAAAAAAGGAGAATTTTTTCCCCAAAAAGACAGAGGATCATCGATGAAGAGATTGCTAAACTCCTGGAGGCAGAATTCATCTTCGAGATTGATTACCTCGAGTGGCTGGCGAATGTGGTATTGGTACAGAAATAGAACAAGAAATGGAGGATGTGCATCGATTACACATACCTAAATAAAGTCTGTCTAAAAGATTTCTACCGTTTACCCAATATTGACTAGTTGATCGACGCTACTTCGGGGTATGGCATGCTAAGTTTCATGGATGCCTTTTCAGGATACCATCAGATCTCGATGAGTAAAGAGGACATCCCGAAGACCAGTGTCATCACGCATCGGGCTATTTATGCATACAGGAATATGACCTTCGAACTACTCAATGCTGGAGCGACATATCAACGGATGATGAACTACGTGTTCACAAGGCAGCTAGGTCGAAGCATGGTGGTCTATGTGGATGATATGTTTGTAAAAATCATGTCAGTCCGAGACCATCTACGTCTAAACCCGACGAAGTGCACTTTCGGGTTGGGCTCAGGAAAATTTTTGGGGTATCTGATCAGCAAAAGGGGCATCGAGGCAAACCCCAAAAAGATCCAGGCGATCTTAGATATGAAATCCCTGAAGTCTTACAAGGATGTACAGAGGTTAACATGTTGGATTGTTGCCCTTCGGAGATTTGTGTCAAGATCAGCTGAGAGATGTCTGCCATTTTTTGATACATTAAAGGGGCCAAAAAATGAGAAAAGTTTTTAGTGGACTTCAGAGTGTGAAGACGCATTCCAAGGGATCAAACGATACTTGACGTCAGCATTATTGTTGATGAAGTTGATCCCTTCGGAACCTCTGTACTTATATTTGGCTGTAAGCTCGATGGCAGTGGGTGCAACACTTGTATGAGATAAGGGGGAAAATAGTTCCCGATATATTATGTTAGCCACGTTCTTCGAGATGGAGAGACCCGATACTCGAACCTGGAAAATTTTAGCTACGCCTTAATCATCGCAAGCAGAAAGCTTCGGCACTATTTCTAGGGTCGGTTGGTGGTGGTATATACTGATCAACCGTTGAAGAAGGTGCTGAATAGGCCAGAAGTCTCGGGTCGGCTCGCTGCATTGGCAATGGAATTGACTCAGTTCGCTCTGGAATACCACCCCCGAATGGAAATCAGAGGACATGCATTGGTATATTTCGTTGTTGATTATTCTTTTACAGAACCGGATGTGGGTTCGATTACTGTGACACAATATGTACAAACTTCACGGACTCTCTATGTTGATGGGTCATCAACGTCGAACATTAGCGGAGCAGGGGTTATTCTAACAAGTCCCGAAGGGTTCAAGGTCCAACAAGCTATCCGATTTCAATTCAAAGCCACAAATAATGAAGCAGAATTTGAAGCCAGTTTAGCTGGACTTCGGTTGGCTCAAAGCCTAGAGGTTCAGAAGTTAGTTATTTAGAGTGATTCCCAACTGGTTATCAAACATATATATGGAGAATATGATGCTCGGGGGGCAAGGATGACAAAGTACCTGGTCGAGGTAAAGGAAAAACTCGCATACTTCACTTCACATAGTTGTCAAGGAATTGATCAGTAAGATAACACAGTAGCGGATGCTTTGGCCCGATTGGCAACATCTAAAGCGATTTCCTTTAATGGATCAGTATATTTAGAGGTGTTGGAACAACCCAGTGTTCCGAAGGTGGATGTCCTAGCTTTGGATCGGCTGAACTGCTGGCTCACGTCGTACATTTCTTATTTAGTTTATGGGGTTCTACCTTCAGATCGCATCTATGCAAGAAAGATCAAGCACATAAGTTCGAACTTCATACTTATTAATGGAGATCTGTACCGAATGGCTTTTAGTTCTCCACTGCTCAAGTGTTTGATGCCTTCAAAAGTAGAGTACACGCTTCGGGAAGTGCACGAAGGGATTTGTGGAGATCACATGGGGGCAAAGTCATTGGCATACAAAATCTTGAGGCAGAGGAACTATTGGCCAACCATCTTTCAAGAGGCAAATGATTTTGTCAAGAAATGTCCTAAGTGTCAACTGAATAGTTCTATCCCTCATCAGCCCCCGAAGAGTTGTATTCAGTCTTATCCTCGATCCCAAGGGTCAAGTCTGTTTAGTGATAGTAGCCATCGACTACATGACCAAATGGGTCGAAGCCAAACCATTACAGAAGATCACCGAAAAGGAATGTTTCACGTTTTTTAAAGAGAATGTTGTCTATCGGTTTGGCATTCCGATGGTTTTGGTCTCAGATAATAGAAGATAGTTTGTGGGATCGAAATTCGAAGCTTTTTTTAAAGGAGTTGGGCATTCAACATAGGAAGACTTCAGTTGCCCACCCTTAGTCAAATGGTCAGGTAGAGGTCACCAATCGGACTCTACTTAATAGTATTAAAAAAAGGTTGGATGAATTGAAGGGTCGATGGCCTGAAGAATTTCTCAGTGTTTTGTGGGCCTACAGAACTACCTTGAGGATGACAACTGAGGATTCACCGTTCAGATTGGCCTATGGGATCGATGCACTCATACCTATTGAGATCGGGTCTCCTACACTTCGGCTCAATCAGTACAAAGAGTTATGCAATGACGATGACCTACGATTAACTTTGGATCTCCTGGAAGAGGTTCAGGATTCAGCTCTGGTAAGGTTGGCTATTTACTAGAAGCGAACTACCCGGCGCTATAACCAGAAGGTCAAACAAAGAAGGTTCGAGGTTAGAGATTTGGTGCTTCGGGAGTAAGAGGCATCCACCCCCCATAATACGGGTAAGTTGATGCCAAACTGGGAGGGGCCTTATGAAATAATAGAAGTGTCGAAGCCATGTACTTATCGGCTTCGAGCAATGGATGTCTCGGGAGTAAGGAATACATGGCATGCTGGAAGACTTGGGAAATATTAGCAGTATAAGTTATGTTGTTCTTTCTCTTGTATATGTAAATTATTTTATTTATCAATAAAATAAACGAGAGTTTATCTTCGGGAAAATTTTATACTTCATTCATATTCATAAGTTTTTACATATCCGATCTGATAAGCTTCGGAAAAAATCGATCAGAAAGTTACAAGCAACATAACTGATCGGTAAAGTTACAAGCGTAACTGATCGAGAAAGTTACAAACTAAGGAAGAACAGAATATTGTAAAAAATATACAGAGAAGTTCTAAAAATAACTACTATTGGGGACCCACATCTGACTTGGACTCTTCGTCGGAAGAGTCAAGGGCAAGAACATCCAAACCGGCAGTGATCGGCCGCCTAAGCTCGCTCTTGATAAGCTTCATAACCTTCAGCAAATTGGGCCATGATCTTATCGGTAAGGGCAAGGGACTCTTCATAATCCTTGATGGCCAGATGCTTGGCATCGGCACATTCTTGCCCCAGAGTGTTGTTCTCCCAAATCAACGACATCATCTTTCTGTGCATCTCGATTAACTTATCCTCGAGGGCATGAATGGCCATCTCCCGACCCTTGTTCCCTTCTAACAGAAGTTCCTTCTCCTTGATGATTTCTTTGGCATGATTTTCAAGACCGACGTACTTTTGCTGAAGATAGTAGTATTGTTTCTTGAGTTCACCGGTTTGGCGCTCAGCCAGGGTCACCTTATTTCGGGTACCGACGTACAGATCTTTCTCCTTTTTCAGATCCGACCTTAAACCCCGAACCTCCACTCCGAGAAATTCCACATCGGTCTTCAGTTGTGCCTCCTTTTTAGTGGTGTGGGCCAGAGGTGGAATGACTCGGGCGAGAATAGCATTGGCCTGCAGTAAAGGGGATGCGTGTATCAGATATTATGAACACAAGATAAATAAAGGGAAATGTTTTAGGATTTCGGGTTTACTTGACATTGGGCCTTGATATAGGCCACTAGATACTCTTCGAAGGTATATCCCTTTAATCGCTCGTCATCTCCAGGTAGTTTAAAGTGTTCGAGCTGGACAAAGGGGAACACCTCCGAAGGGCTCCTCGGCTAGAAGGTGGTCGGTGTGCCTTGCGAAGAGCTCGTGTCAATTGTTGGTTTTGAAGTAGGAGTCAAAGTTGGTAAAGGATCGGCCTCCATGATCGGTAGTTTGGGTTCTTCGGTTTGGCGTGGTCTTTTGGAATGAGGTTCGAGAGTTTCCTCCTCGGTCTCCTTAGAATCCTTGAGGATCGTAACCGGTGCAGGAGGAAGGGGGGTCAGTTTCGGAACGTCCAAATAAGATAGCTTGGAGGGAGGCCTCTTCTTATTCTTCTTCAGTAAAGCCATCTTCTCCGCCTGATTCATCTTCATGATATTTTTATTGGCGGGTTCGGCAGTTGTGGTGTTCAGCAGAGCTATGGCTGAGGTGGAGCCGGTCGAAAGCTCAAAAATAGGAATGGTCTCCTCTTCTGGCATTTCATCATTGATGGGAAGGCAAATCAGCTCAGGCTTGATGGAAAGGGGGGCTAAGGACTTTACAGGCCCTTTGGGTTTGAAAATTGTCACTGCACAAAGGGAAGTAAATCAGAAAGTTGGTTATGAAAGAAAGAAATTGAATTATGAATAGGTTCGGGATAAGGTACTTACATCCGTGTTTATATAACCATGTCTCATTGGATTAAACATCCAGACCCTATTCGGTCTTACTCAGCTTTTGGTAAAACGCCTTAAAAGCGTCAGCCCGATCCATTGGGAATTTAGACACCTTGGCAATGGGATCTTCGGGGGTAGCCCAGTTCGGCAGGAGCTTGAGATCAGTTCCCCTCATGAAGATCCATTATGGGTGCCATCCCTTGTTACTGGTGGGGGTCCTGATGAAGTTGGCTTAACCTGGCTGGCAGTTTAGCTGCCGACGGCTAGGTTCTTTCGACCTGCCAATGGTTAATAGAACGAAAAAGAAGTCGAGGCCAGGAGTGATCTCGACCTCCTGGAACAAGGCAATAAAATTGATCAAGTGGATATATGAGTTCGGCAAAAGCTGTGTGAACCCGATCCCTACAAAATAGAGAAAGGATGAGATAAATTCATGAAGGGGGAATCGAACCCCATACTTCAATGCCCAAAAAGGGATGGCAACCCAATCGCCTTCAGGACGCCAGAACATCCTTTCGTTTGGTTCTGGCACCTGAAGCTTGTACTCTTTAGGAATATTGAATAAGGTGATCGGATATTAGAAAGTTGGCAAGATATGATGGTAGATTTGGTGTTGGCATGGGATAAGTCGGTTTCAGAGGAATAAACGCTTCAGATCTTGGATTCGACACTGTCTGTAGTAGTGTCAGTATGGGCGGCCGATAAATCAATCGATATCAGATCCAGGTGGCGATGGTGGTGGTATTAACATTTGGAGGGGCTCGCTCAGTGGTAAAGGTGGGGGGAAGGTTCGAATCTGCCATTTGAAGTGAATGTAATGGAAATGTGGTGATTTAGAAGCAGAAAAACTTGAATCGTAGAAGTTTTGTGAGATTGATTACTTGTCGAAAATCGCTCTTGCCGGAAGCTCTGAAAAAAAAGGGTTTGAAGGGGAGAAGATTGGTGAAAAGTGACAATAGTAGGTGGAAAGGGGTTTTATAGTGAGGCTGCACGAATCTCAAGGGTGGCTATTTAGGGCGGTTGGGGTCCTAATTCTGGGAAAACGTGTAGAATTTCAAAAAATGAAAAAAAATCGGTTGGGTTCCCCAAACGCCTCATCATTTCCCTTCGTGTCTTTTTAAATCTCTAATTATAAATACATTATAACAAGAGACTGGGGGGCAATGTTTGGGAGTAATTTACCGACCCTTTGGGTGGGCTGAAGGCCCGGGATGAGAAGGGGACATTGAGCTCATTGGGCTGAAGCCATCAGGGATATTGGAACTGTTCGGGTTCGGGTATCCGAGTCCTCTAGGACGGAGTCCTGTTCTAATTAATGATGTTCGAGGTCGGGTGTCCTAGTCCTTTGGGCCGGAGCCCAGGCTGGTTTGCATGGGTTCAGTTAGATTGGGCCCATATAGTTGGTTGGCTCTTGTATGGAGTCCGAAGGGATAAGGGGTTTAAATGGTTAAGGGTTCTAGTCCTAGCCATATTTGGATAACTAACTGTAGAGGTAGTATTTAGATCATATCAAACTTACAAATTTTAAGGAGATTGTGTTGGACCCAAACAATGGAAATAGCCAAGTTTAGGAGTCCTAATCCGATTCGAAAGTGGACTCTAAAGTGACGAGAATGGATATCAATACAGGGCTAGACTAAAATCAGCAGCTAATACCCTTTTTTGAGCACTAAACACTAAAGCCTCCATTGTTAAACTTTGAATCAGTCTGTACTCATTCTCACACCAGAGCTATCACCCGGCGGCACAAGCCGTCAAACTTCTTGTGTGATCTGTTACTGTGCAAGTTTAAATGCGTGGATTCGGTAATTGAATGCGCCGACGAAATTTGGCATTAATAGATCCTATAGCTACGAAGAAGTTGAGGTATGAAAGGGTGAAAAGGAAACCTAAGGCCACCATCTAAAGCGTCTCTAAATATACATAAATCTCTTGTTGCATTACAAGAGTGATCAGCCTTACTTGGAAGATAGCATATGAATTGTTGTAATTTCATCTATCTCACTTTGAAAGTCAAATCTAGATAAGAAAGTAAAGGCTTCATACTTGGAATGAGAGGTGGACCTTATCACGACTTTCCTTAACTACATCCCTAACTGAACCCGAGGATTGAACCTTTAATACATATTTCTTCTTTTTTAAAAGACCTATTAGGAATACTAACAGATGGGTTTGGCCCTTATTGGGCCTAACCCGAGGCAATCTCTTGTATAAAAGTATCTACAAGATTAATAGGAGAAGAAATGGATTTATTGGATTTCCGTAGTTGAGATTCCATGATAAACACCTTGGAGGAGAAAGAGTAATATATCAAAGCTTGGGTGCTTGAAAGAACTTGGCGAAGAACACCTCAAGAACACTTTGAATGTGGAAGGATAAGATAGTCGGTCGAAAATTGCCTTAGGGTGGACTAGGGTGGCCTGAAATTGCCTTAAGGTGGTTGATGGTGGCAGAACTTAAGAAAAGAACTCTATAACTTATAAGTGGATTTTTTCTAAAATTCTGCCAAGACTCTTTTAAGCTCTAATGAAAAGTGAGAACGTTCCTCACTATTACCCCTTATATATAGTCGGGTTAAAATCATTTTGGGGGGAAAAGTTTCAAATTTGAAATTTAAAATTTAAAAAATTGGAAGTTTAAAAGATTTGGAAGCTTATCAACTATTATGCGAAGGATAAAATTTGAAATTTCTTAAAGCATGTTTGCCAAAAATGCCAAGGAGGCTATATGCACAATAACGCCATGAATGTATCCACTAAAAAAGCGCCATGAAACCATTATATAAAATGCAACGCATTTCTTTGTTCGCATTAGTTGTTATAAAAAGCACCAATGAGGTAACTTATTCTCCAAATAAGCGCCAAAGAGAGAAAGACACCAAGGGTGTTGTTGGATTAAAAGACGTCACAGATCATGTTCAAAAGCACCATGAGCACAAGAATTGAACAAATGCCACCAAAGAAAAAGCGTAACACAAGTGATCGTTGGCATTAATTGTTTCTCCGAAAAGCACAAAGGAAAATCCACGTAAAAGCCCCAAAGATGAAATTTTAAAAAGCGCCAAGAATATGCCCATTAATAGTGTCTTTGATTACTTTATTCATCGCTTTAAAATCGCCAAAGAGACTAAATAGGAAAAAGCGCCATCAAGAGCAATATGAAAAGTGCCAAGGAGCTAATTTTCCTAAAAGCGCCAAGGAGCTCTCCTAAAAGACGTTAAGGAACTAGTACCTCAAAAAGTGCCACCCAACATTAAAGAGAGAAAGACTCCAAGAGAGAAAGATGCCAAAGAGCTTAACATTTAAAAAGCGCCACCAAGGGTAGCAACAAAAAAGCGCCACCCAGATCAGTGAAGAAGTAGTGTTAAGGAAATGGTACCAAGGAAAAAGCGCCACCGAGACCTTCAAAATAAAAAGCGCCAAGGAACCAAAAAGCCCAACTGAGATTGGTTTACAAAAATCACCAAGCAATTCAAATAAAATGGCCCCATCAAAAAAAGAAAAAAAAGGGAGTTATTTAAATTATTTATATACTTTTTAAAATTGTTATTTACTCTCTTAAAAAAATTTAAAAGAGTAGAGGACAAATGATGTGGGTAAATATAATCCACTCCATTAATGGCAAGTTGTCATGTGTTATTTCTAAAACTCTATTAATCCCCGGAGGCTTTCTGGCATTTCATCTTTCTTGATTTTCAAAATGGGAAGCTCTCTGATCTTTCCTTCGAGTTCGAGTTTTTATTTTATAGAAGAACGGTAATAAATCCTCGAAGCTTAGGCGGGAGAAAAATCATAGCTCCTCGGTGTCATAGGTTATTCATCCCTCGTGACGCTCCTAAATCGATCGCTATCCTTTTCTTACTTTCTTGTTATCTTGACTTGTTATAGAACGACTTTATATAAGGTTTTCAAGACCAACTCTTTCAACCGCTCAGACATCCATCCCCTTATGTTACCTATTTTGATTCATATATTCGGTATACCTCAATACAAGATACGCATAAGAAATGATATTCAACCAAAACCTGGCTATCGCCCTATTTAAGCAGGTTGACCCTCTCCTCTACGGAAGTCATTTTTTCATTTATTTCTTTCAGTTTTTGTGTCTATCACTATCGGCTTCGCTTAGGGCTTGTTTTTTCTTTGTTTTTTTATTTGTCTTTAGTCTTTTCACATCCCTTTTCCCTGAGAATATGTTGGTAGCGCCCGATTTATTTTGATTTCAGATTGATGAACAAGAAGGAAGATAAAACTATTGGATTTTGTGACTCTCCCGCCCGCCACCAGTGGAAGCAAGCTAGCCCCTTATGTTGGTTAGGGATAGAGGGAGGGCAATATAATAATTTCACTTGCGGAATATTCTAGAAGTATATTAAATCCCATAAAAGATAGAATTCTCATAATGCTTGATCAATTAAGGATTGACAACTTGGAAGGTCTCTAAATCCATGAAGGATTCTAATTCATAAATCCTGAAGGAGAGGACTCTAATGCTATAAATAAGAGATGCTCCAGCACCTTGAAGGTACACAATCATAACTTCTATGATAATTCCCTCTCTCCATATCACTGTTCTAACTTAAGCATTAGAGAGTCCTCTCGGTGCCCCCAACTCCGGTAGACTTTTTGCATGTTTTTTTGCTAGATCAAGGCAGTTACGTGGCTGTCAAAGTAAAAATTTGTGGGTTAACCAAAACTCTAATCTTAAGGTTGCTAATTGATGCATCACGTATAAACAAAGCAATGAATTTCCTAAGAAAAATTAGTACGAAAAGAAAAGCTACCAAGGCGTGAAAGATGAAGAGTGTTGTTATATATGATCACAAATTTATGTCAATATTATGGACGTATGTGGATAAATGGTATGTAAAGCAATAAGGAAGGGGCATAAAATTAGTCGTCATATAAATCATTTTCCAAACACGAAAGGCAACCCCAACATTTCGGAATTTGAACTTTCAATTCAAAAGGCTGCACTTTTAGATCATGAAAAATTCTTATCAGATCTGTCAAAAATTAGATGGGATTGACTTAATTGATTAGACAAAAGATGATGAAGAGATGGATTAGATGAACAACAAACATAATCTACATAATTCCTAAAAACATTGATCTTTGCTATCAAAAACACAGATTTTTATAAGAAAGTGATATTTGTCCAGAATCCTTCCTGTTCAAAGCTTTAGCTCTCAGTACCATGTTTAAATTCAGCAATGCCAATATTTGTTCCTTGATAAGAGTCAAACTTTTATATAAAGTTTGTTTTTCTTCTCAATTGTGTTTCCAAGTAAGTCTATAGGTTTTTAGAGAAATAAATATCATGAAACGACCCGAGTCAAATCTCAAGTCCGAAAAAAATCTTGGGTCAAATCCCAAATTCGAATCAAATCAAATCCATCCAAGGTCTTAAATGACTAGCCCAATAGTATCTTCTTAGGTCATCTTAGCCCACCACTGGCTCACCCAAAAGGTCATGATTGAATCCACATATTATTGTTAGTAACTTAATTTCTTGTATAAAAACAAATATTTTCTATATCTTTCGATATGAGACTGAGGTGTTATAAACTCTCTAACTTAAATTTTTAACGTTCTCGTCATAACCGATAACACACAACCCAAAAGGTTGTGACTGAAGTATGAAGGTACTATTGTTAGTAACTTAATTCGACCCAATCGGATTACTCGACCCGAGCTTTTGAGAGTCAGCTCTGATACTATATGAAACGATTAAGGTCAAATCCTAAGTCCAGAATAAATCTAGGGTCAAATTATCTCAAGTCTGAATTGAATAAAATCAATCCAAACAAGGCATTAAACTATTAGCCTAATAATATCTTCTTAGGTCATCTTAGTCCACCACGATCTTGACGGAAGTTACTATTATAGCAACTTAATTCTTTATATACAGACAATGTTTTTTAATATATTTTGATATGGGATTAGTGTGTTATATATCAAATCAATTCCTATATGCTTTTTGGTATCTCTATGAGAAATTATTCAGCATTTGTACATAAATTTACGGTGAAGCATGTCTGATATTCATGCTCTCTTTTTTATATTGATCAGTATCTAGGATTTATTTCACGCAATTGCTCGGTTTCTGTTCATAATCGAAAGATTACTCCTAAAAATCATAGAGATATTAGATTCTGATGTATTATGCAGCTTTATTTTTGTTTCACATAAAAAACATGTAATTTTTTTATTGATAGTTAGGGGAATCGAGTCGAGTATTGAGTTACTCATATTTGGTTCATAAAATTTATCTGGTCTAAAATAAAGTTTGATTGAGCCTCATTTGTTTAGGTATCGAGTAGAGCACGATCTCGAATCGAACCTGAACAATTTGAACTTTTCAAACGAATATAATCTAAGTATTAACAATTATAATTTAAAAAAGTTCGAGTAATTTATCCGTAATGTCTAGGAAAATTAAAAAGATTGTTATTAAGGGAAATGAGAATTTGTTTGAATATAATTATGTGCACTAAAAAGTAAAGTTCCACAATTATAAAATATATTTTTACTAAAACAAAGATAATGTAGTAATATAATTTTCTTTGACAAAGACAACAAAACATAGCAAAAAAATTATTTTAGAACATATCAAAGCTTCGTCAGAATTGCACCCGACGTTCTTTTAAATCACGAATCTATCTATTATACTAAATGAGAAAATATCTACTCCTGAAATTATCTTCACAATAGTCATTAGTCAATACTATTATACTAAACAACAACCAGTCTGATTAGAACATTAAAATTTTAGACTTAAGTTTTGCTCTTAGTAGTAACCAGTGGTAAACCTACTTGTTAAGGGGAATTAGCTAATTAGCTGTCTTGACCATTGGAAAAAAAATAATCAAAATCACAAAATCAAAATCGAACTTCACAGTTTTGCAAGAAAGTCCGGAGGAGCCGAACAACCAAAATCACAAATACCCTCCAATCAAAGGAACTAATAATCAAAAACCCAAGAGAGAGAATCAGAATCATCAAATACCATAAAGAATTAAAGATCAATCAATTCTACAAAACACCTATATGAAATCCCACAAAAATTAGAAGAAAACTGTAACACCCCCATACCTATACTCCCGTGGTATCCGGTATGGTGTTTACAGAGAATTAACATAATGCATTTAAATCTATACACCCATGGTATCTGATTAAAATATTACATTAGATAGAGGGACTATAAGATATAATTCCCATAGATTCAAGATTCACAGTATCCCATAACAGATGGTAATTCCCAAAAGAAATATTACCGTGTTTGGATACCCTCACTTGAATATATGAATCTGATCTGTGACTATAGTCTATCTATCCAAAATTTGAGTATCATAATAACATGAATAAATTCCATATTACCAATACCTCACCCGGATGTATAGTCTATGTCATACGGTTACATACTATCGATCGATAGTAACTATCTATCTAAAATTGAGTATTAATAACAACATGAAGCAAATCCATGCTATTAACACCCTCACTCGGATAAATAGTTCTCAAGGATCTCAACTAGAATAGAAGACATCTTACTTTACATCTATATATGTAAGAAAACACTTCTTAAGGAAATAAAAGATGTTATATATATCATAATATTATGATTTGATTACAAAATTCTCATAACGAGTTCTTATTACAAGGTATTCATACAAACAAGAATATAATCTAACATATGTAGGGACGCTTCCCTTTATCTACTCCATATGTTCCAGGATTACCATCTAAAACTGCAAAGCGAATAATTTGCAAGGGTGAGCTATGACATGCTCAAAGAAGTTGTATATTTATAACAAAAGATAGGATTTGAAGAATTATAACAATTCAAATTTCGATCGATAGTTGTTACCATTTCTCGGATTTCTAATTCCAACTAGTTCGAATTTTTATCCTTTTGTCGCCCACAAAGACTTAGAAATTCATTGCTTAGATGTGAGATAGGGGATCGACTATTCAACAACCTAAGAGTATGCATATCACCCACAAATTGCTCAATTACACTTACAATTTCATGTCAATATATTCATTGACTACACTTTGCTTCCCTTACGGGATACTCAACTTCAAGATATCTGATTGTCTTTACCAAAACAATTTGGCTTGACACAACAGCTTTATGCTCAATAAACAATATCATGTGAATAAATAATTCATTTCTTAATCATGCCGAACTATAGCAATAACTTTTCAATAATAGGTAATTCAACATAGGTGTATTATATCAACAAAGATAATAGAAGATAGAATCTTGTTCAAATGAATAAACAGGTTGATAAATTTTGCATAAGTAATAAATTGGGTATAAAAGACTTGCCTAAGAGTAGATCAGTCAAGTTATACTATTCGAACGCTATTAAGCACCTATGACGTTCAAGAATATAAATCTAACACGTTAGTATTGATAACAATACTCAAATAAAACATTTATTTAATACCGGGTTAGATTTAAAAGGGTTTGACTTTTAATACCTTTGATAAATGAACTAAATTTTATTTATAAAATTTGGTTATATTTTTAAATAATTTAATTATCCTTATAATATATTTTTGAAGGTTTAAAGTATTTTTAAAATATTTATTTATCCTTTAAATGATTTTTAAACCATTTATCTCTATTTATAAGTAATTTATATTTACTAAAATTTTATAAAAAACATTATTTAATATTATTAAATAATTTACAATCATTTATTATGATTTTATTTCAATAATAATATTTTTACATAATTATTTAGTATTTAAAAGTAATTATTCTAATTACTTTATTAATAAGTTAATTATAAATAATATCTAAATAAAATAAAATAATTATTACATTTTTGTAGAAATATCGTAAATAATTTATAATAATTTAATATAATTTTTAAAACTATTTTTATTAATTATTTCTAATTTTTATAATTTATTTCTAGAAAATAATTTATGTCTGTCGCTAAACCTCTATGTGGATGTAAAGTGTCGTCAGAGGTGTTCTTGAGTTTTCGACATATTGTTGCTCGTGGTCGAGTGGCTAGTTTGACCATTAAATAACTCGGTATTGGTAATGATTTTCGGTTAGATCAAGTATTGGTGTCAGTAGTACTCATGTAATAGTACAAGATCAAGCAATAAGGTGCTTTAATCTACATCTAACAAGAAATTATAAAGATTCAAAGTTACTGTCAGAGCTGTTCTTGGGTTTCTGGGTAACCTAGAACAGTGGTCAAGGCCGGTCAACAATTTTGTGGCTTGAATAACTTTGATTCGGTGTATTAGATGTATGTTTTGTTTGTTATAACATGTAGTCTATATACCAGGGTACATATATATAACATTAACATGAACAAATCATAATTCTAAGATCTCAATTTATGATGGTCAAAGTACAGCTAACAACTGTTCTTCGTGTTCTTCAGTTTTCTGGAAAACCCAAAAAACTCGGTCATGCTCGGTCAACTACTTTTGAACAATAATTTCGGTAATCCTATGAGTTGTTTGTTCGATTGAAGATCATAGATATGTAGTATGTATACCAGAGTACCAATTTATAACAAAAACATAAACAATTAACAATCAGAAGATGATTAAACAGGTCGGTCAAAGTAGCTGATTCAGCTGTTCTTGAGCTTTCTGGGTAACCTAGAAAACCAGCTTCCGTGAACGGTCAACCCACTTTGACTGATTATATCTTGGAATCTATGGTTCATCTGAACCTGTTTTCTTTTCCAGATTAAAGACCTACTTACAGGCTACGAATATCAATCGATTAACAAACCAAAACATAAACACACATGAATCAAAAAGCCTTGACATTCGGCTGTCACACAATTTTTTTCAAAATTCCCAGATTTCATAAAACGCTTAATTAAGGCATCTAGATGTTATGAAAACGTGTTCTGCCACTCTAGCATACTTTCTAACATCCTAATACAATATTCTAAACATCTAAACAACAAATCTAACATAATATCAAAGAGAAATTTATGAACTAGGGTTTGCACCTTTTCTTGAGAAATTTATGATTATAGCTTCTGATCTTGTTGCTGATAACACCCAGGCTTGATATGGTAGGTTTATAAGTGTATCTAGGCTTTGAGAATTCGTGGGTTTGCTCAGCCCTAAGGTTCCTATTTATAGAATTCTCCAACTTGGCTTTTTGGTCATTTTTCCACCTACTTGCCTCCATAAAGATCTGATCTGTGACTCTTCTGCTGCTTGGGAGTTTGGAAGCATGTCATGTGATGTTTTTGAACTTGTAATGGTGACTCCCAACCTACTTGTGAGCTAGTTGATTAAGTTAGTAGCTTAATTAGGTTTAAATCTTCACTAATCTTGATTAGGGTTTTGTTTCTAATGATTAGGAATGTTAAGTAATGTTAATTAGTACCTAATAGAAGTTTACTAACCATGATTAAGTGTTAACATAAGCTAATTAGAGTTAGATTAGCTAATTAGGGTTTAATTAATAAATTAGGGTTAGGGTTTTGCTAATTAGGGTTAGGGTTTGTTAACCTAGGTTTAATAAATTTCTCACTAATCCTAACAAGCACGACAAAGCGTTTTGTCAGTGTAAGCATGACAAAGCAACTTGTCAAAATAATTTTACCGAAAAGTCCGATTATGGAAAAAAAAATTAAGCACGAGGTGTCAAGCACGACGTTTTTCGGATAAAATTTTATTTGGTCAATTCTGTCAAACCAAGTATATAATAACACGTAACACATTGTAATGTAGAAATTTTATTTATATAACGGGATTTATATATACGAGTCTTATTAGGGTTTTGGGTTTTTTACATTCACTCCTACTAATAAGAATTTCGTCCTCGAAATTACAGTACATGTTAAGTAAAAAGATGAGGATAATTCTCGCGCATTTTATCTTCAAGCTCCCATGTAGCTTCTTCAACGTTCTGATTTCTCCATATTACTTTAACCGATGCTATCACTTTATTACGGAGGACTTGCTCTTTATGGTCGACGATCTGCACAGGTTCTTTTACATAAGAAAGATTTTCTTCGATTTGGATCGGCTCATAATTTATAACGTGTTTATAATCAGGTTTGTATGGTCGTAAAACGGACACATGAAACACATTATGAATATGGTTTAACTCAGGTGGTAGTGCTATTTCATAAGCAACTTCACCAATTCTTCTCAAAATTTCGAAAGGTCCAATGAACCTCGGACTTAGTTTTCCCTTCTTGCCAAAACGTATCTTGCCCTTCCAAAGAGATACTTTCAAGAATACATGGCTTCCTATGCTAAAATTTCATTGTTGACGATGTAGATCAGCGTATTTTCTTTGTCGATCTTGAGATGCTTGTAATCGTTGACGTATGATTCTGATAGTTTCAGCGGTTTGTTGAATTATTTCAGGTCCTAACATTTGTCTTTCCCCGACTTCATCCCAACACATAGGCGTTCTACATTTTCTTCCATATAAGGCTTCATAGGGTGGCATACCTATGCTAGCATGATAACTATTGTCAGAAAGTAATTCGACTAAAGGTAATTGGTCTTCCCAACTTCCTTTGAAGTCTATGACTCATGTTCTCAACATATCCTCTAATGTTTGTATGGTTCTTTCACTCTGTCCATCAGTTTGAGGATGATAAGTTGTACTTAGTTTTAACTGTGTTCCTAAATTTTTCTGAAGACTCTTCCAAAAATTTGAAGTAAAACGTGGATCTCAGTCTGATACTATGGAAACAGGTACTCCATGCCTAGAGATAATGTCATGAATATATAATTTGGCAAGGTGATCCAGGTTATAAGTAATTTTAATAGGTAAAAAGTGAGCGGATTTAGTTAAACGGTCAACTATTACCAAAATGGCGTTATGGCCTTTTTGTGTAGTTGGAAGGCCCACTACAAAGTCCATGGTTATATGTTCCCACTTCCACTCAGGAATTGGTAAGGGTTGAAGTAAACCACTTGACTTCTGATGTTCTGCCTTAACCCTTTGACACGTGAGACATTTACTTACCCGTTCAGCTATTTCCCTTTTCATATTCGACCACCAAAAGTGTCGACTTAAATCTTTGAACATTTTAGTACTGCAAGGATGTATGGAAAATTTAGAATTATGTGCTTCGTTCAAAATTTCATCTTTTAAAGCTTGATCTAATGGAATCCAGATTTTATTTTCATATCTAATTATTCCATCCGTATCTATTCAAAATTTATTATACTTATCATGTGTGGAATTAGATTTAAACTTCTGACACTCTTCATCCTTCTCCTGTATCTCTTTAATTTTATCGAGCAGAGATGAAACTCCTTCTAAAATATATAATTTTTGGGTAGAGGTAGTTGGACATTCCACCTCAATTTTTAACTTTTCAAAGTCTTTTATTAACCTATCATTGGTGGTGAATACATTCAATTTTTCTTGATTCTTTCTACTTAACGCATCAGCTACAACATTTGCTTTGCCGGGATGATATAAGATTTCACAGTCAAAATCTTTTTATCAGTTCTAACCATCGCCTCTGTCTTAAATTTAATTCCCGTTGTGTAAAAATATATTTCAAACTTTGATGATCTGTATATATTTCACACTTCTCCCCGTATAAGTAATGTCTCCAAAGTTTTAGAGCAAAAACTACTGCAACTAACTCTAAATCATGAGTAGGATACCTCTTCTCATAATCTTTGAGTTGTCGTGATGCATAAGCTATCACTTTCCCATGTTGCATCAACACACACCCTAATCCTCTGTGTGATGCGTGACTATATACTACAAGGCCTCCTGTATCATCTGGTAAGGATAATACTAGAGCCATGCTCGGGCCGCTTCTTCAACTCTTGAAGCTTTCCTCACATTTATCCGCCCGCACGTATTTCACCGTCTTTCGAGTTAAATTGGTTAATGGGGTTGCTATTTTTGAAAAATCTTTTATAAACCGTCGGTAATAACCTGCTAAACCGAGAAAACTTCGTACTTTTGTTGGAGTTGTTGGTTGTTCCCAGTTCACAACCGTTTCAATCTTAGTTGGATCTACAGATATTCCATCTTTGTCAATTACATGACCTACAAATTGAACTCTCTTCAACCAGAATTCACACTTGGAAAACTTTGCATAAAGTTGTTCCTTTCGTAATATCTCCAATACAACTCTCAAGTGTTCAATATGCTCTTCCCGTGTTCTCGAGTATACCAGAATATCGTCGATAAACACTACAACAAATTTGTCCAAGCAAGGTTTAAACACTCGATTCATTAAATCCATAAATGCTGCCGGTGCATTTGTTAATCCAAAAGACATTACAAGAAATTCATAATGTCCATAGCGTGTCCTAAACGCTATTTTCGGCACATCCTCCTTTCTTACCTTTAATTGATGATAACCTGTTCTAAGGTCAATTTTCAAAAAATGTTCGGCCCCCTTCAATTGGTCAAACAAATCATTAATCCTTGACAAAGGATATTTATTCTTAATAGTTAATTTATTTAGCTCCCTATAATCTATACATAGTCTCATAGTTCCATCCTTTTTCTTTACAAATAACACTGGTGCGCCCCAAGGTGAAACACTAGTTTGTATGTAATTTTTATCTAAGAGTTCCTATAATTGAATAAGTAACTCTTTCAGTTCTATAGGTGCCATTCTGTACGGTGCCTTAGAAACTGGTGTCGTTCCTAGTGCAAGATCAATGATAAACTCAACCTCCCTATCTGGAGGCAAACCAGGTAAATCATCTGGAAATACATCAGGAAATTCTTTAACTATAGGCATTTGATCTAGTTTTACTCCTTCCTGACGAGTATCAACTATATAGGCCAAATATCCTAAACAACCCTTTTTAAGTAATCTTTATGCCTGAACTATAGTCAAACATCGAGATTGCTTAGGTGAACAACTACCATTGAACACTACTTTTGACTTCGAAGCAGTCAAAAGGTTAATACATTTATGATGACAATCAATCATCACGTTATGATTAACTAACCAATCCATTCCTAGAATTACATCAAATTCTCCCAACTGAATTGGTATCAAATCTACCTTAAAATCATGTCCTTTTATTACCACGCTACAGTTTCTATATATGGTCTTAACCGGAATTCTTTCATTATTAGCAATTTCTACACAAAATGGTTTGTCTAAATTTTCACAAGGCATATTCAAGTTTGTTGAGAAATTTCTAGACACAAATGAACAAGTAGCACCAGAATCGAATAACACATATGCATTTAAAGTGTTGATAGGGATGATACCTGTCACTACGTCCTGTGAAGCAACAACATCCTTCACCGACATATTAAATGTTCTCGCGGTAGGTCGATTCTGAAACCCAACTGTAGCTACTGTCGATTGATTATTTTCTGGTATTCTAACCCCTTTTCCTCCTCGGTTTGTGGGACAGTTCTTAGAAAAATGATCCATTGAACCACAATTAAAACATTTATTTTTCTTTGGAAGAGGACACTGTGAAAGATAATGTCCTGACTGTCCACAATTAAAGCATTTGTTAAGAAGACACTCTCCTCTATATTTCTTACTACACTTAGGACAAGGTTTAATATTATTATTACTAAAATTGTTATTAGTATTTCCTATCTTTTTCCCTGAATTGTTAGAAAAAAAAATTATTCCATTTACGCTTGTTATTAAACCCACCTGAACTGGGTTCTGTCTTACTTTTCCCCTTCTCATTCTGAATCTTTTTTGTCCTGATGAAACTTAGCGAGAGTTTCATTCTCACTTTCAATTATAGTGGCCTTCTCTAGTATTTCAGAGAAAGTTTTGATTTGAAGCACTGATAATTTACTCAGAATCTGAGGTTTTAAACCTTCTTGGTACCTACGAGTCTATCTAAGTTCAGTGGTTACTTGATGAGGAGCAAACCTGGATAGTTCATTAAACTTAGTCAGTATCTTTGAGTTTAAATAAGATCTCCTTGTTTTAAGTCCGAAATTTTATTTCCATTCGGTCTTTCAGGGATTGGGAAAAATAGTTTTCAAAGAACAACTCTTTAAATATATCCCAAGGAATAATTTCAGTTTCTACTCGACCTTTGGTTGATTCCCACCAATAATTAGCTTCACCTTTCAAGAAGAAAGTTGCAAAAGTTATCTTCTGATTATTACTAACATTGGTTACTAGGAAGAATTTTTCTATCTCAGAAATCCAAATCTGTGCATCTACAGGTTCTAATGTACCTTTAAATTCAGGTGGTCCAACTAATTTAAAGTCTTTAAAGGATGTATTTTGGTTTACAGGTCTGTTTATTACTCCTAACATCATATCTACTAACTGTTGAGTAGGATTATCCTCATTATTCATTTCTCTTTGGGGTCTTCTGGTTGGTGGCATGATTCTATAAGAAAACAACAAAGATTCACATAAGATTCTTAAATAACCACAACATATTTTTTATTTATAACTCACAGTCTTACAACAACTTTAAACATACTAGTATATTACACAGTACTTATCACAATACAAACTTTGAATGCTTCTTTATTGTACTAATATAAAGCATCCAACCTCCTATGCTACTCTCTAGAATTCATTGATATCATCAAAGGAATCCTGGATCATGTGACAAACCACAAATCGATCGATAAGATAAGCAGTTTTCTTCTCCTCTACTGGATATCGAGTTACACGACGCTGCAAATCATTAAAAGTATCTCGAACTCCCAGAGATGTTTTAAGAGACCTTGACTGAATTTCCCTCCTGCTCCTATGTGCATGGTGCAGTTGTACTTTCATTTGATGACTATGACTCCTTTCATCCATTAGCATACACTCAACTAAATATGCCCTAAACTTCATCTTATTGTTCTCACATTCTGTTGTCTGCAGTAGTGATGCCATTGCCTCATCATGCTCATCTACTCTCATTAATTGTCCAGTCATTGGATCTTCTTCTTCTTCTTCTTCTTCAGCATCAACCAGTTGTTGAACATGAAGCAATTCTTCTTCTTCTGCATCACTAGCTATAAAAGACTCTATTTGTGGTGGATTGATTACTCTTTCTTCAGCATTAGAGTTGGCCATCTATAAAAGAAAACTCCATATATACTGGTATAAAGGTTTACACAACATAATAATTTTAATGTTATATTTTATATGTCTTTTAAAATTTTTACGGACTCGAAGACTATATACTAAGAAAATTCTTCCTTATATCTATAGCCTTAACAGCTTTGATACCAAAATTGTAACACCCCCATACCTATACTCCCGTGGTATCCAAAGATGGTGTTTGAGAGAGAATTAACATAATGCATTTAAATCTATACACCCATGGTATCTCGATTAAAATATTACATTAGATAGAGGACTATCGATATAATTCCCATAGATTCAAGATTCAAGTATCCCATATGAGATGGTAATTCCCAAGAGAAATATTACGTGTGTTTGGATACCTCACTTGAATATATGAACTGTGATCTGTGACTAGAGTCTATCTATCCAAAATTGATATCGTAATAACATGAGCAAATCCATATTACCAATCACCGTGGACGCCCCAAAATTAGGTATACATCACCCATCTTGGGTCGCCAGATACATGGTACATAATTCAAATACAACTTACTAATACAACTGTCGTGTACAATACGATAAAAAATAAACTGTGAGTTTGAATACAAATATTATCTACTAGAGATTATACAAACTCAAAAGGAGTCCTCATTACAATTATTATCACACTATTTCACAGAATAATGAGGACTACTAATGCTATCCTCTGGACCATCACTCTGTTCCCCGACTCGTCTCATCTATATTCTCATTTCCTGAAGAGAACAGTGAAAGAAAGGGTGAGCTCAACTAGCCCAGTAAGAAATATTATGACTAAGATAATGCAAAATAAATTATCATTAGTCTCCAACAATGTTAAACTGATAAAATATAATAGACATCAAGTTTAACTACAGCGGAACAAGCAATCCATTAAAAGAGTCAAGTAGAAAATAAAATCTACTATCTTTTATGATTAAAAAGGTTTTTCATCACTGTTATCGCTGAGACTCAGCTTAATAAATAATCCACATCATGAAATCATCCCTGCACTATAGGCCAAGGATATTCTTTAGTATCACGATCACGAATTATCCATGCTCTACGGGCCAAAGATAATCGTGTTTTCATCAACGGTCCTGATCATGCCATAAAACAATTCATCTTTGCACCCTTGGCCAAAGAGAATCCATAGCCATAATCATACCAAAAACTGTCCATCAATGCACTACGGGCCAATGAGAACTTTTTCCACATCATTTGTAACATTACGGTCATGATTATACCGAATAATCCCTGGTCATAATCATACCAAGTCCATCTATGCACTACAGGCCACATATGACTTTCAACATAATATAAACATGAGGATGATGACAATGATATAAGAATTCAATAAAACAAGTTCAAGAATTATTTTATCCAGGAATTATTAACGTCCAAATTGTCAACATGATACTGTTTTGTAGAGTAAAATTCAAGAATGATCGGAAGAATATTTCCATGAAAAGATACTGGATGAAGCGCAAATATCAAGGATATTCTACTAATTTCATGGAGTATAGAAGTCAAAACTTTAACCAACTGAATATAATAAAGAATGGAATAACAAAAGAAATCACCATGCATGCGGTACTTTGCATAGACAGGTTATTCCAACAGAATAATAATTAACGGAACCAGGTCATGCGTAAAGCACAAATAGGATATTCCGACAGAATAATAAAGACGGAATAATAAAAATGGAACCAAGTCCGGTATATAGCACAGACAGGATATTCCGACAGAATAATAAAGACGGAATAATAAAAATTGAACCAGTCCTACATATAGCATGACGAGGATATTAAAATGAGAATAATAAAGGCAGAATAATAGAAGAATGTCACCAAGTATAGGGTAGCCCAGATACAAAAAGTTATTCCACGAACAATAAAGAAATGGAATAATGTAAGTTCTCTTCTTGAATACAAAAGAATAATATCTCTTACAGTAAAATAATACTTGATATAAGAGTAGTGAAGTAGCGAGAAAACTTTTCTTTATCTCTCTATAGTCTCTCTCTATAGTTTCTCTCTCTAGAGTTCAGTGAATTCGTAAGAAAATAATGAAGGAATGAGCTTCTATTTATAGGAAAATGGAATGCATAGTAACTAATCCATGAACGGTCCAGATTGATTTACTTTAAACTGACGGTCCATATTTAAAAAAAATCTTTTAAATAAAATATAATATATTCTATTTATATAAAAAAGATTTTTACTATGCAAACACTATACTGCACTATGCAAACACTATGCATAATAAAATATAATATATTCTATTTATAGAATAACTTTAATAAAGTATTCTTTTTATATAAAAGATTTTACTATACAAAATACTATGCATAATAGAATATAATATATTCAATTTAAAGAATAACTTTAATAAAGTATTCTGTTTTATATAAAAAGATGTTTCTATTTTATTACGTGAATAAAACAAAACTTCTAAATCAACAATAATTGAATCAAATAATGTGAGATACTATGCAGCAACTATTGTAGCAATAATTGAACAAAACTGAGTGACTTCTCACATAAATATCAATAATCAATACCGTGTGCTACTATGCAACAATGTGTATTACTGTACTTTTACTACCGAGTAGTTCAACAGTATCAACGGTAAAACTTCCGCCGTTATTTTAAATAAAATATTTTTGTCGTTTTCTCAATCCGACAATAATTCCATTCATGGGGTCCACCTAATGATTGTGCCGTCGTCACGAATATTTCGCTTAAAAGCGAATATTCCTGACCAATCGAATATAATATGACAACTTGCATACTTTGCAAAATTTATAAATATTACCCACAACTATAACATTATCTCAAATTCACACCATAATATAAAAAAATTATTTCGAGAAAATTAATTCTTTATTCATTAAATCTGGGGTTTCACAAATACCCTCACCCAGATGTATAGTCTATGTCATTCGGTTACATACTATCGTATCGATGGTAACTATCTATCTGAAATTCAGATTATTAATAACAACATGAACAGTCCATGCTATTAACACCCTCACTTAGATAAATAGTTCCCAAGGATCTCAACTAGAATAGAAGACATCTTACTTTACATCTATATATGTAAGAAAACACGGTTGCGGAAATAAAAGATGTTATATATATCATAATATTATGATTTGATTACAAAATTCTCATAACGAGTTCTTATTACAAGGTATTCATACAAACAAGAATATAATCTAACATATGTAGGGACGCTTCCCTTTATCTACTCCAGATGTTCCAGGATTACCATCTAAAACTGCAAAGGGAATAATTTGCAAGGGTGAGCTACGACATGCTCAGCAAGTTGTATATTTATAACAATATAGGATTTGAAGAATTATAACAATTCAAATTTTGACTGATAGTTGTTACCATTTACGGATTTCTAATTCCAACTAGTTCGGAATTTTATCCTTTCTCATCGACCACAAAGACTTAGAAATTCTGTTCAGATATAAGATAGGGGATCAGCCTATTCAACATCCTAGGAGTATGCATATCACCTACATTGCTCAATTACACTTACAATTTACTGTCAATATATTCATTGACTACACTTTGCTCCCTTACGGGATACTCAACTTCAGTATACGATTATCTTACCAAAATAATTTGGCTTGACACAACAGTTTATGCTCAATAAACAATATCATATGAATAAATAATTCATTTCTTAGTCATGCTGGAACTATAGCAATAACTTTTCAATAATAGGTAATTCAACATAGGTGTATTATATCAACATTATAGCAAGATAGAATCTTGTTCAGCGAATAAACAAGGTTGATAAATTTTCCATAAGTAATAAATTGGGTATAGAAGACTTATTCGAGCGTGAGATCGGTCAAGTTATACTATTCGAACTATTATTAAGTACCTATGACGTTCAAGAATATAAATCTAACACGTTAGTATTGATAACAATACTCAAATAAAACATTTATTTAATAAGGGTTAGATTTAATAGGGGTTGATTTTTAATACCTTTGATAAATGAACTAAATTTTATTTATAAAATTTGTTTATATTTTAAATAATTTAATTATCCTTATAATATATTTTAGAAGGTTTAAAGTATTTTTTAACATATTTATTTATCCTTTAAATGATTTTTAAACCATTTATCTCTATTTATAAGTAATTTATTTACTAAAATTGCATAAAAAACATTATTTAATATTATTATATAATTTATAATCATTTATTATGATTTTTATTTCAATAATAATATTTTTACATAATTATTTAGTATTTAAAAGTAATTATTCTAATTACTTTATTAATAAGTTAATTATAAATAATATCTAAATAAAATAAAATAATTATTATATTTTTGTAGAAATATCAAAAATAATTTATAATAATTTATTATAATTTTTAAAATTTTTTTTATTAATTATTTTTAATTTTTTATAATTTATTTCTAAAAAATAATTTATGTCCGTCGCTAAAGCTCTGGTGATGTGAGAAAGTATCATTGAGGTGTTCTTGAGTTTACAAGGTAGATTTGCTTCGTGGTCGAGTGGCTAGTTTGACCATTAAATAACTCAGTTTTGGTAATGATTTTCGGTTAGATCAAGTAATAAGCAGGCTTTAATCTACATCTAACAAGAAATTATAAAGATTCAAAGTTACTGTCAGAGTTGTTCTTGGGTTTCTGGGTAACCTAGAACAGTGGTCAAGGCCGGTCAACGGTTTTGTGGCTTGAATAACTTTGATTCAGTGTATTAGATGTATGTTTTGTTTATTATAATATGTAGTCTATATACCAGGGTACATATATATAACATTAACATGAACAAATCGTAATTCTAAGATCTCAATTTATGATGGTCAAAGTACAACTAACAACTGTTCTTCGTGTTCTTCGTTTTTCGGAAAACCCGTAAAACTTCGACCACGCTTTCGATTAACTACTTTTGAACAATAATTAGGTAATCCTATGAGTTGTTTGTTCGATTGAAGATCATAGATATGTAGTATGTATACCAGTACCAATTTATAACAAAACATTAACAATTAACAATCGGAAGATGATTAAATAGGTTTCATTAAAGTAGTCTGGTTCACTGTTTTTGAGCTTTTCTGGGCAACCCAGAAAAACGGTGCCGTGAACAGTCAACCTTTTTGACCGATTATATCTTGGAATCTATGGTTCATCTCGAAACTTTTCTTTTCTAGATTAAAGACCTACTTACAAAGCACGAATATCAATCGATTAATGCAGACCAAAACATAAACACACATGAATCAAAAAGCCCTAACATTCTATTTTGTCGACCATTTTTTCAAAATTCTGATTTCATAAAACGCTTAATTAAGGCATCTAGATGTTATGAAAACGTGTTCTACCACTCTAGCATACTTTCTAACATCCTAATACAATATTCTAAACATCTAAAAAACAAATCTAACATAAGATCACAAATTTATGAACTAGGGTTTGCACCTTTTCTTGAGAAATTTGTGATTCTAGCTTCTGATCTTGTTGTTGATAACACCCAGGCTTGATATGGTAGGTTTATAAGTGTATCTAGGCTTTGAGAATTCATGGGTTTGCTCAGCCCAAAGGTTCCTATTTATAGAATTCTCCAACTTGGCTTTTTGGTCATTTTTTCACCTACTTGCCTCCATAAAGATCTGATCTGTGACTCTTCTGCTGCTTGGGAGTTTGGAAGCATGTCATGTGATGTTTTGGAACTTGTAATGGTGACTCCCAACCTACTTGTGAGCTAGTTGATTAAGTTAGTAGCTTAATTAGGTTTAAATCTTCACTAATCTTGATTAGGGTTTTGTTTTTAATGATTAGGAATGTTAAGTAATGTTAATTAGTACCTAATAGAAGTTTACTTACTAAGTGATTAAGTGTTAACATAAGCTAATTAGAGTTAGATTAGCTAATTAGGGTTTAATTAATAAATTAGGGTTGGGGTTTTGCTAATTAGGGTTAGGGTTTGTTAACCTAGGTTTAATAAATTTCTCACTAATCCTAACAAGCACGACAAAACGCGTTTTGTCGAGAGCTTCGCCCTTAGAGATTTGGGTCCGCATTAACGATCAAGACTTTCGTAAGGAGATCCAGGCAGAATACAGAAAATCCGCCGAGCTGAAACAATAAGATCGTTCATATGTATGCCTAAGGATATGAAATCTGCTGAAGTAAAGGCAAGAAAAAGCTCGGGCCAAGGTAGATCCATCTCTTCTAGACTCTTTAGATGTTGACGATGACAAGGAAGAAGCCTGAAGACAACCTCCCCTTTACCTTTAGCTTTAGAACTTTTTATAAAAATTCTAACTTTTTGTGAACAGTTAATATTAATAAAATATCAACTTCATGCCTTATTACTTCTGTGTGAACATTTCTTGTCAATAATTCAGTATCAATTAATCCGTATAAACTTAACTTAGGGCATGACTTAGATAAGGCGTATAACAGTTAATTTATGAAATGAAGTGAACTAATTTAATGGATAGAATTAACTGGACTGAATTGAATGAACCGAACTCAATACTTGAACAAAATAAAGTAATGTATACTTATCGGTACCGAAGTGTGAGACAAGTCATGTGTGAGGTGAATTCGGCTGGTCCTCCTTGCACCATCAAAATCTTGCTTACCACTCGGGGTAGAACAAGTATATAAGGACATTTGTTTACCACTCGGGGTGAAACAATTATATAAGGACCAATATATAAAAACCAAGATATAAGGATCAAGATATAAGGACCAAGATATAAGGATCAAGATATAAGGACCAAGATATAAGGACCAAGATAAAAGGATCATGGAATTTATCTACCACACGGGGTCACAAATTCATAAGGACACTCCTGTCAATAAGGCTGCCATCGAATGGCCAGCAAGTCCTACCATACCTCCTTACACCATTGTGAACTTAGGACAAATAGGAACATGATCAATAGTGACCATTGACTTACCACCCTTGGTAAAATCAATATAGGAACATAGGATTTGTCTACCACACGGGGTAACAAATAAAATTTCGCCATCGAATGGCCAGCGAGTCCTACCATACCTCCTTACACCATTGTGAACTTAGGACAAATAGGAACAGGATCAGTTGTGAAAAAGTGAATGTGGATGAGCCACCGAAATCTGTCTGTGCTGACTCCCCGGTTCTTTCATGAATATCCCTGCCGAAGTGCTTTATAGGCCAACAACTTCGGGTCAAATGATCGCCACAGATGTCTTTGTGAACTTCCTGAAGAACATTCTCTACTTCGGATGGAACTAAATGTTTGAGCAATGATGACGAAAAAGGTCTTTCGATAAAGATTCTCATCAATGAGAGCAAAATTGACACTCTTGCATTTGGTCTACTTTGCCAGCATCTGATCCGAAGGAAAGACGCCATCTGCCATCAAAGTTATAAGCATTTGTAGTGGCCAACTTCGATAATGCATCGGCGGTGGAATTGTTATTGCGATCGACCTCTTGATAGCCTGTTGTACTGATGTCTGAAATAGAATATCCGTCTTCATGCAATGTCCATGAGCTTTGCTTCTGCTGAAGTATTGCAATGGCTTTGTCGGACTCCTCAGCTGCTTTCCATCTGGAGCTGCAACTTTAGATGGATTTCCCCGAAGATAAGTGCCCACAGGGCGGTGTGCCCTCAATGGACTCTCGGGAGTGTGATTTCTGGATCTATTTCGGTGAAACTTTCTGTCACTGTGGTGAGGATACTCAAGGCAGATTACCTTATTTGTATTCTGAGGTGCATACTCCCTGGATCAGTTTCTTCGTCTGCTACGACCATAATCCCGGAAACCGATAGGGCAGAATACCCTTCTTCGATCAATCATGAAAATGGTTGTTGGGTCTTCATCTACTCTGCTTCGACCATAATCCCGAAGACCAATAGGGCGGAGTACCCTCTTCGGTCAATCCAGAAAATGGTTGTTGGGTCTTCATCTACTCTGCTTCGACCATAATCCCGAAGACCAATAGGGCGGAGTACCCTCTTCGTTCAATCAAGAAAATGGCTGTTGGGTCTTCATCTACTCTGCTTCGACCATAATCCCGAAGACCAATAGGGCGGAGTACCCTCTTCGGTCAATCAAGAAAATGGCTGTTGGGTCTTCATCTACTCTGCTTCGACCATCATCTTCATCAGCCTGACCACTTCGGTGCCAAATTCTAGGCGGGGTGCCTTTTATTTGCCGTCGGCCATGATCATGCTCTTTGTCAGCAGCAAAGACCAACTATCTTCGGGCTTCGCCGTGGGATCTCAAACGAGAACCCCCTGATTTTTGCCATAACTTCCGATGTATAACAACTGGAAATATTGTGATTGATAACTCAAGAACACTAGAAAACACCCCCTCCTTCTAGCGCTAATGTTAACGCCAGGATCTTCTCCAACGTCCCAATCACGTAAGACTCCCTGATCCTGCACAGTAAACACGATAAACACCACTAGCTTGACGACTGTTCCGTCGGGGGATAGCTCAGGCGTAAGAGTCAGTATACGTGTTCACAAGATTAACAATGGAGGAATGTAATGTCTAGTGTATTGAGAGAGAGAGAGAGATATATTCTCAGTTGTGTGTGTGTATATATGAATGTAAAACGTACCTGTTTTACAAAGACTTCCTTGCTATAATACAAGACTCGGTTCCTTGTGCCATCGACCCTCTCGACCGACCCTACCCTCGCAGTAGCTTTCGTTAATCCCATCCCCTCTGGCTCCACCACCTGTATTTGTCCAATCCTTATTAATGCCATGTAAGATATCGATTCACCATATCTTTGTCATCATCACCGGTTCAGAACCCAAGTGAAGATATTTAAATATATGATGGGTCGACCCACTGATTTGGTCCGATATTAGAAGGACTTAACAAAGATAATAAAGTGACTAGGTCCAATAATGTCAACATCCAATAGTGAAGACCCAATGGACTAACTGAATATGTAGGCCCAATCCATTCGGCCCAATAGGAGAAATATCACGACCCAACAAATATGTTAAGTTCAGCATAGTGGAATTGTGTTTGCAATGTGCTGCCCAGCCCAATCAGAATTTTAGTATTAAGCCTAAATTTAGCAGCTGACCCAAATTTAAAAAGCTTAATTTTCAATCAGCCATGTGCTGATATCTAATTAAATAATGAGATATCAACAGTACCCCCTCCAAATCTGCCGAAGTGGCCTATAACCGCTCTAAATTGGTTTACTCTAATCACAAGTAAAGCAAGAATGATTACTTTTATGTCGTACGGAGAAGAGTTGGTAAAGGCTTTTAACCTAACCCTTCTTAACCGTTGGACAAACCAAAAATTTTGTTAGACTAATACGAATGGCGGTAGATAATATGTGTAAGAGTTCTCCTATAAATAGGAGCATTCAATTCATTTCAAAACATTGTTTATCATCTGCTAAGTTTAAAATAGAGAGAAAAAAGAGAGCTCGAGAGATAAAAAGGAAAAGTCATAAGGAACTCTTGCAGTTTGGTAATTACCAGAGTCTAAGAAGGGAAAAGCCAATAGATAGTCCATTCAGGATCATCATTAAGAGGAAAGAACTTCAAAAAGGTATAATCTTCTAACCTTAGAAATTTAGAATGGTGTCCTTTGTGTTTGTGCATTTAGTACATTTCAGTTGGGTAACATAATTATGCATGTTCGATTGCGGGAATCATGGTGGATTCCGAAGTCATAAGGTGGTTTTGATGGAAATTATGCATTGATATAAAATGAGTAACAACCTAAAGTGGAAAGGAAAAAGACTTCATTAAAACACCTCGCTACAAGAATCTTAAAAACAAAACAGAACAGAAGACCTGTATGAGCACAAAGTCTTGTATGCTCATCACCCTGTAGAGCATAAGAAAGTGACTATTGAACTTATGGACCAATCCTTATAAAACTAAATGCAAGTGGTTAACTTTGTCTTGTGAAGGATTTTCTATCAAAATAACTCAAACCCACTATATTAGATTTTTGTCTAGACCTACTTAATGAGTAAGGTCAGATCTTTTTTTAAACCTTGAAAATGTAGTTATTCCAGAATCGTAACAGACCCAAAATTAGTTTTATACCAGATTTCAACTGTTGGAGAATTGTTGTAATCCCTTTTAACTTTAATTATTTGGATCAGTAAATCATATTCAAAGTCAAGCTCAATTCTATGCATATAAGTCAGTCCAAATAGTAGAATATACTCTGTCGATGCCAGGAGAAATATTTTCTTTTATCTTATAGATTTTTTTTCATTTTTCCTATTATTTCTACCCTTGCTTAGTTACTCATCTGCATATGTTTTGCATATATGTGATCCTTGAAATCTATTTGTTGAATCCATTCGTTGAAGCACTAAATGCGTTTGACATTTCTGAACTTTGATGGAGACTTTTCTGCACACCTTCTGAATTGCATTCTACGCCCAATCGACATACGCATACAGATCGCTTTCTTCACCTAACACTTGAAAAGGTGTTTTCCTCTGTCCTATGGTCCTTTCCTTAGCTTCTTCTATACGTTTCTTTTGTTGTATACTAAGGATATCTTTTGTGCCGTTGGGACTGGTGAGGACTTCAACGTTTAAAACCCATTCCATATTTTTTGGAATTTGTTTCCAAACAAAAAGGGGAGGCTCGATGCTTCTGACATAAGGAAGATGATACTCTACGATCCATATCATGGTGTCTTGTCACTTTGGTGCTTGGTCTGATGAGAACACTACAATTTCTCTCAAAGACTTGCATACTACGATCTTCACTTGCTTGTCTTGCAGACTCTACATTTTTAAGAGCACTCTACGATCTCTGATTGGGCTCGACAAACGTTGGGACCACTCTACGATTACAGAGAGGCCCTTCAAGGTAGGCACATTACGATCTTTGATGCTCCACGATTCTGCCTTAGCTTTCGTAAGCTCGATAGACTACGATCTTGATGATGCCTATCTATTACATTTCAAGATGTAGATCAACCTAATATATTTGATCTCTTCATCTATACATTCGTTTATAGAATGACAAACATTATAAGCTTAAATCAACCTAACAAATTTATCTGCCACTAAGTCCTTGTACATATATTCCTTGAAGGACTTTACATATAATCATGAGCATTTACTTTAAACATTAAATCAAAATATGCACTCTCCCAACATATATGTTAGATCCCAAAGACACAATAGTTATCTAGAAGGGGGGGTTGAATAGATATTTAAAAGTTTTCTTTTACAAAATACTTGTTAGATTTGTTAATGAATTAACCACAACGGAATATATAATTTGTTTGTCACCCTTTAAGATAAACCAATATTATGGGTGATAAGAAGTTATGACAGATATAGTAGTTATAGCAGGTATATAGAAGACACAGTGATTTTAAGTGGTTTAGAGCACTCAAGGCTCCTAGTCAACTCTTATATTCCTCGAGTAGGAAATCCACTAAGGATATTTTTACAATCTTTGAATCACTTAGATTCCTTCAAGATCAGCAGTCTTGGAACTTCTTAGTTCACTTAGAACTTTTCAAGTCCAGTAGACTTTGGATACACTTGATGAGAGTTGAGTTCTTGGGTTGTCCTACTCAGTTGCAGTTAAGCATACGTTCGAAAGAACTGAGTAGCACAACAAGATTTTCTTTTTAGATCGTAGGGTTTGAACGTTGAGTGTTCTTTAGCTTTCGTTGTGCACTTGCTTGATTGTTGCATCTATGTCTGATTTCCTTATAAAGGAACCTTTGAAATGTGTTCGTTGAAGACATCCGTTGTAGCATTAAATGCATCAGACATTTCTGAGCACCGATGTTGACTTCCTGGAAATCTGTTGTTCAGCTAGCTGACCCACTGACACAACAGACTGCGATCTCACCTAACAACTAAAAAGATGTTTTCAGCAACATAGAGTCCTTTTCTTAGCTTCTTCTATACGCTTCTGCGATACATACTAAGGATGAGTGTTGGATCATTGGGATTCCTGAAATCTCAACGTCTATAATCCATTCTTCATTTGTTGTACTTTATCCTAAAAATGGACGAGACTCGGTGATTCTGATGCTGACAGGAGAGACACCACGATCGTTGAGTCTTGACATGCTCGTGCTTGATTTAGCCTTGATCGAAGAGAACACTATGATTTCTCTTAAGCTCTGATAGACTACTATCTCTACTTATTTTTTCTGTAAACTCCACAATTTCGAGAGCTGACTGTGATTCTTGACTTGGCTCGGCAAGCGCTTGGACCATCTCCATGATTCTGAGTGTAACTTCTAAAGCAGACTACGATTCTGAAGTAACTTTCTCGATATTCCACGATTCTGCCTTGGCTTCGGCAATCTCTCTGCTGTCTTGACAGACTAGGATTCTGTTGAGGCCTATCTATTACACTTCAAAATAGATAATCCTAACATCTTTGATCTTTTGTCTATACATTCATTTAAAAAAATGATAAATATTAAACACAGATCAACCTAACAATTTTGATCTGCCATCTAAGTCCTTGTATATATGAAGCTTATTTACTTACTTTCATTATCAAATTTTAACATGCAATTCTCAACAATATCCCCCTATTTGATGTTGACATAACTAAGGAGATTTGCATCAAAATATAAATTTCTAAATGCAGGATGCTAGAAATTAAATATGACTTAGTGTTTCAGTGAGCAGTTGAAATCTCTAGAGAATAAGTATGAATTTATTGATGTTATTAGACAGATATTACATTTTAGCATAGTCACATCAATAAGAAACAAATTGCAACTTATCCTTATCTCCTCTGCCTTTTGCTCCTAGGAGGATTGCCATGCTCTACAACTCTCCTTCTCCTGCTGGCTTCATCTCTCCATGCAATATCTTCTAGCTCACTTTGACTTAGCCTTTTTCCATGATCATGTCTGTTTATAAAGGCAGGATCTCCAATTGGCATGTTAAAGCCAGTAGTAGTTACTCATTGTGAGCTAGGAGATGGCCCTTGACTCCTTAGTGGTTACGCCATGAGAATTGGTTGACACTGCTATTGTTCAGTTCGTGGAGTCTGATAGCGAGGTTGTCTTGAGATAGGACTCCTTGAAGATTGAGCAATTTGTTTTCCTTTGCCTCTACATTTTCCTTTCTCTCCTTCCTCTTTATTCTCCCCCTTTATGTCAGCATCCAGGGGTCGAATGTCTTCTGACAGATGATTCATGCCTTGAACAAGATCGTGGAGTTGATTCCTTGACTGAGCAATGTCTTCATGATTTTCTTGAACCAGAGAATCAATTTCTGATATGTGTTTTTGTAGAATGGCCAAGAAATTGTCTGTTTATTTCATCTAATTCATAGAATATGCTTGGAATTCAGTCATAAAAGATTGTAGGCTAGAGAGGCTTTCCATAAGGATTTTTTTGAGCCTCCTGATTCTGCTGAAGAAGGATAACTGCTTCCTTTTTCTTCTGGGTAGATTGGAAGTGAATTTTATCCCTTTTTGAGTGTCCGTAAAAGAGGCTCTTGTATTTTTGTCTTGCAGATTTGAGAGCGCAAGAGCAAGATCGAAAAAATTGTTATTTGATGAAGAAGAAATGTCTGAATGAGGTGCATGAATAGAGGTTTAAGTTGTGGGAAAAGAGGCTGTTGAAGCTGGTAGAGTAGGTGACTCCACGATTTGAGTAGGATCGAGGTACATGGAGTTAAAAGTGGTTGAAGATGGTACAAACATGAAGTGAGGTGTATTTGGTTCATCAGTTACAGAATGTTTGGATTTTGTAGCTGGAAATTAATTTAGGGGGTGAAGAACCACTTCTAACCATCTTGTCAGTTCATAAAATTGATTGACGTATGATGGAGGGCAGTGGTTAACTATAAGCGAGATGGGAATAAATTGTACCTCACGTTTAGTTTCTGAAGAAGAATGATTTGTGATCAGCTTCTGAGCAAAATTGAGGCTGTTTGGGAATCCATGAGCTAGTACTGAAATTGCTGGATAGGCTTTGTAAGTCCAGAACATGTGATCCCAGGAGTTAAGAATCAAGGCTCTATGATAAGACATCATTAGTAAGTAGGAGAACAACTGATTGTAGTTGGCTCTCCTATATCCATTCCAGCCTACTGCGATAATCTCAACTTCTTCATCCTCTTTTTCTTCCCTGTCTCCATTATCTTCATTTGAGATCTCTACCACATCAATCATCTCCTCATTTCTTCTTTGTTCTTCAGCCCTTTTTCACCTCCATAGCTTCAACACTTTCCATTTCCACAGCTTTAGAGACTACGATTTCTTGAGGGGCTGAGGGAACTTCATGAGCATCTTCTTCAATCTCCTCCTCAGCT
Organism: Panax ginseng; assembly: GCA_020205605.1. Classification (NCBI taxonomy): domain Eukaryota; kingdom Viridiplantae; phylum Streptophyta; class Magnoliopsida; order Apiales; family Araliaceae; genus Panax; species Panax ginseng. Next base: position 41,786,993 of record CM035142.1, on the reverse strand, counting down.
GTAGCATTCCCTGGCTTAGGGACTTCAAAAGTCTCCCCCTCAATGTGATCATCTTTTTGATTGGCAGTTTGTTGATCCTCTTCAATGTTCACATATGCTCTCATTTCCTCCTCTTTAATCGTTAACATAGCTCTTTGCAACTCAAGGTCAACTTTCTTGATTAACCTTCTCTTCGATCTTCTTGACTCCGGATTTGTGAATCCTCCTGTACGATATTCATCCTCAGCAATATTTACTTATTCATACTGAGTCGTAGTCTCAATGACTTCCTCACTTTGACTAGCAACCCTTGACTCTACGATTGACATCCTTGATTTCTCTACAATCGCGGTCAATGATTCTTTATATATGTGCCTACTGCATTTTCCCTTCTTAAGTAGCTGAGAAATGGTGGATCTATCTTCATCTTCTTCTTTAGTGGGCTTCTTCTTCTTCTTCTTCTTCTTCTTCTTCTTCTTCTTCTTCTTTATTTCCATCATAATTTCTTATGGTGATTGGGTAACTTCTAGGGTGAGTTCCTTTTGTGTGAACAAACCTTGAATTTCTTTGCCTGAACCTTCTTGGGGAGCATCAATGGTTGAGCCTTGAGGCTCTTCTATTATTTGAACATTTAATTTCTTCTTACCCTTACTTTTTTTGATCAAAGCTATGGGTTCCTCTTGATTGACTTCTTCTTCCTAGCTTCCTTAACAACTGACATATTCCCGGGAGACCTGATTTCTTCACTTCACCAGTCCTTCCACTAGATTCAGACATCATCTTCACGTTTTCTACAGGGTTTCTTTTCTAATTTTGAAACAATTGTTGGGTCATCTTTCTATTGGGGTTGATGGGTTCTCCTTTCTTGTCTCCGTTATTTTCTCCCAGAGCAGTTTGCAGAATTATGCTAATTAATCTCCACAAAGCATTTTGCCAGAGCTTTTCGTCTTCTTTGAGCTGAGCATCCACTTCCCAATCCATTCTATGAACAATGCTCCATAGTTGAGTTGAATTTTGAAGCAGATTGTAATCATGAGCTTCAGTTGGACCTCATTCACAGAGTCGTGGCAGAGCTTTTGCAGCATATGCATTTCCCAACAATATCAGCCAACAATTCATACTTCTAGGGAAATTCTTTCTTCTTGTAGCCCTTGACACTCTGAGACTTCTTGTGGTGCATCTTCTTCATACCTTTATGAAAGTCGATGACACTCAGAGATGAGAGTCCCTTTAATTTAAAACCTAGGACTAGGTTTATATCTTCAGCTTTGAGTCGAATTTTCTCCCCCTTAACCTTTGTAGTGATTATGTCATTTTCGTATACTCCATTGCAGTAGAATTCTTTCACCAGCTTCGGGTAAATCCTTATGCTGGTACTTAGAGCTTCTTCGAGACCAGCTCTTTTTAGAAGAGTTAGAACTTTGAGGAACTGTGGGTCAGCTGTCTTGAATTCATCAAAGCATAGCTGGTAACCAAATACAACATTGGAAGCATCCATTGATTGCTATGGTTTTTATGAACCGAATAGAAATTTAGTTGAGCGTTTTGAAAGCTAGGGATTCTTTAGAGAGAGAAAGAAGGAATGAGCTTTTGAATTTCAAAGGTGAATCATCAAAGGATGTTTTTCAAAATGTATCTATAACTTCCCTCATCACGATCTACAGAGTGGGACACGTGTTGAGTTCTGCAGGGCTCCACGATTTTAAGTAATGTGGAAAATACTAATCTACCCTTAGCTCCCCCCTGAGTTGGTGAATCCTTTAGGACGACTACGATTGTTGAGGTTGCTCTACGATTGTTGAGTACACTGCTAAACTTGCTCCACGATCATTTTCTTTCCAGGTTCTTGTGATGCATTCTAAATTAGCATCCCTTCTGGATTAAGGTAGCTCAGGAAGGGCCAACCTCTTGGTCTAAAACTAAGGGTCAGTGTAAGACCCCGAATTTTATGAAATAAAAGTATTCAATTTTTCTATTTAGTAAATGGTTAAATTGATAAAAAGTTTAAAGTTAAGGGTGATATATGAAAAAAATTTCACAATAAGCAAGTGGTTATAAAATATTCATTGTTGTCGGGGAATATTCGTTTGGTCATGGAATATTCTTTCTGTCGGAGAATATTCGTACGACGGCGCACCCATTTATGGGCCCCATAACAGAATAACTGTCGGATGAAAAAAATGACAAAAGGGAATTTTTATAAATAACGACGTAGTTGTTCTGAATTAACCTTGTTGGAATACCGGTGGTTAAAATACTGAATGTCTGGCGTTGTTGCACAAAGATTATACTACGGTATTTCACCAATTATTGATTCTTACGTAAGAAGAAGGCACTACTCAATAATTGTTACGATAATTCTTATTCAATATTTTATTTTGATTCAATAATTGTTGCGTTGATATTTTATATTATTGTTGTTTTAATAATTGTCACTGCACAGTATTTTCCATTATCAAATCAATAATTCATATTATTTGAATAATATTATTAGATAGCATTATTGGCAATGTCTAGAAAGTTCTGTCTAAGGAGAGGTTTGGTCACCTAATTGCATGGCGCGCCAGTAAGGAGAAATCCTTATTGGAAAGCCCCCTATTTCCTGCGAAGGAACGGCTGCTGGTTGTCATTATTGTGATTCTGTAATATTATTTGTGAATAATTAATTATTGATTTATATGATAAGAAAAATATTCATTTTATGTGGATATAGATGGAGAAAATTTTAAAGTGACAATTGTTGAAAATTGATATTTTATCTTTTCTGATAAAATAATTTATTATTATATTATTATAATATAATAATGATGATATTTTTACAATGAATGTGGGATATATGAGTATATGAGGAGGAAGAGTATTTTTGTTTCATTAAATGATTAACACGTGTTTTGTGTGTCGGTGGACCCCATTTCTTGACTAAAATTTGATTATAGCCTGTAAAATAGCCCGTTTATGGATTTCGGTCAATTTCTATTTGGAAAATCTTTCTTCTGCAAAGTTGTATAGAATTGAATTTACTATAAAAAGGGCTATTTATTATGAATTATTGAAGTTCCGAAGTTCTGAAATAATTGATTTTTGGAGTTTAAAATATTTTAAATATAAAAAAAGTTTTTTGTATTGTTGGTGGGTTGTCAAACATGCTGAATTGGATGATTCAAAGGTTGGCGTGAAAATTTAATATATATTATTAATTTATTAAATTTTTTGCTTTGGTATTCTAAGCGTTTTCCTATAAATATGGTGCTTAGGTTAGAATTGAAAATCACACCAGAAACTGAAGTTTCCTCTCTATTTCTCTCTCTATATTATCGAGTGTATTCTTGTGATTATTTTGATATCTTGAGTGTTCCTATACGGTGCAAGTTCGTTCAGCGTTATTCCAGTCAGAAGTACTGCTCTTTTGAGGTAAGGGATAGTAAGGGATTGAAAAGGATGTTATTTTCTTCGTAAGTGATATTATTTCTTCAATATCATTATGTTGAAATATTGGTTTGAACTTTTTATCAAATTTGGAACTTTTTCATGTCGGGGTTACTATTCATGAGTTACTATTCATGAGTTACTATTTACGAGTTACTATTCATGAGTTACTATTTACGAGTTACTATTCACGATTTACTATTCACGAGTTACTATTCATGAGTTACTATTCACGAGTTACTATCCACGAGTTACTATTCACAGGTACTATTCACTACAAAATTGGTTTCTTTTTCTAACCAAATTATAGTTGATTTATGAATATTACTCTGGAGATTAAAACTATGTATTGATTAAATTGATTTTATTATCATATATAACATTTTTATAACCCTGATGTTGAAATTCTCTTTCACTTGAGTGTAAAGATGGGTAAATTATTGGTATGATCATGACTAGGGTTCTCTTTGGCCAGTAGTGAAAAGTTGAATTGTGACTGGTATAATTATGACCATTGAATTTATAATTGAATATCTTTAGCTTAAGTACAAAGGTGAATTGATCAACATGGTTATAACTATTGTTTATATAAATTTTGAAATGATTATATATTTCTTTGAGATATTAATATATTTGGCATGTAGTACAAATATGAACTGTTGAGGAATATCTTTGGCATGTAGTGCAAAGATGAATTATTGATGAATATCTTTGTCTCAGTAAGTGCAAAGATGACTGTTGTTGAATATCTTTTCTTTGTGAAAGTGCAAAAGATGACATGTTATTGGATATCTTTGGCGATAGTGCAAAGATGAATCTGTTGATGAATATCTTTGGCCCGTAGTGCAAAGATGAATTTATCAAGATGATTATGAGCAGAATGTGATTTGGTATAACCATGATCTTTGATGTTTCTTGGGTGATAAAAATTAACTTTGTCCTGGATGAGGAAAAGAATTTAGAACTACAATTACGATTATGGGTTATACACGCGATTGTGGACATGAATTGTTGATTAATGTTACAGGGATAAAACATTATTGATGGACTTTTAACATGGAGAAGATAATAGATTTTATGGCCTATTTGACTCTTTTAATGGATCGCTTCGTTCACTTTGCAACTATGGTTGAAAAGTTTTATCATCTACCATATGTTCTAAATCTCGATTTATTCTCGATGAAGACTATTGATAATTTATTTATCTTTAGTCATAATATTCTTCTTGAGTTAGTTGTGCTCACCCTTTTGCTTCACAATTCCTTTCGTGTAATATGAGTGTAAATGGGTCGAAATGGGTAATGAGGGAATAAAAGCGGTGGTCATCATTTAGTAGTTATATTTGGTGAATCAACTAGGGTGAGGAGAACCCAACGTTAGAAGGGTGTTTTGCCACTATCATACAAGATGTCTAAGGACATACAACCTCGTATCATCATAAGAGCGTGGATGTACTCATCCACTTTCGAGTATATATATCTGAGCACTACCTATATAATATTGGAGTTTGGTTGAAGTATAATTCTCAATTAGAGACGGTGGAGATAATGATATGTCAAGAGAAGACACACCATTGGGAAGAATATGATAGTAATCTTCTCATTTTTCTTTGGGGCCTATTGGGTCAACCAAGGATAATTTTGTGGTCATATGATATCTATCATAACCTAAAAGCATGGCCTCCCATGTACGAAGGTTTCCTTGAGCACTTTCCAAAGATTCTAATTTCTAAAACAATTTTTGACTATAGCTTTATGTAAGGTGTCATTGTGAGGTGCTGTCCAAAGTTGGTGTCCAGAGTTACAGTTGGTATATATTTGTATCCAAAGTCACAGCATATGTGTTGTTGTATTTTACACGACAATTGTTGTAATAAAGTTGTAGTTGTTTTCTGTACCATGTATTTGGCGACTCAGAATGTGTTGGATGGAATGGACCTATTTTGGGGTTGTCACAGTCAGGTTTGTCCCTGAGGTGCTCATCAGAAGGGTTGCTTAGTCTTGATAGAAATGATGTCATCACAATGGGCTTTTCTGCCATATCGAGACTGCTCTACGATCGTGGTTTCTCTACGATTTTATCATAGCCTTTTTATCTACATAGTTAGCACCAACTAGAGCATAGAATTTATGGTTATAGATTTAGCATACCTAACTCACTTATCAATTTATTAAATTTGGATTCATCTAAGGGTTTTGTAAAGACATCTGCAAGTTAATTTTTAGTAGGGATGTATTGTAAAGATATAGTTCCATTTTGTACATGATCCCTAATAAAATGATATCTTATTTCTATATGCTTAGTCCTAGAATGCATGATATGATTATGTGTTATTGTTATGGCACTAGTGTTATCACAGTGAACATGTATAGATTTGAAGTCAAACCCATAATCTGCTAGCTGGTTCTTCATCCATAAGATTTGAGAACAGCAGTTGCATGCAGCATTGTATTTAGCTTCTGCTGTTTAGGTAGATACTGAATTTTTCTTCTTGCCAAACCAGGACACAAGTCTTTTTCCTAGAAACTTACAAGTGCCACTGGTACTTTTTCTATCGATCTTGCAACCTACAAAATTAACATCTGCATATCCTGTCAGTTCAAAGGAGGACTCCTTGGGATACCAAAGTCCCAAGTGAGGTGTGCCTTTGAGATACCTGAAAATTCTCTTTACAGCAGTAAGGTGAGATTCCTTAGGATTAGCTTGAAATCTAACACATATACATGTTGCAAACATTATGTCTGGTCTACTAGCAGTTAGATATAGAAGAGAGCTTATCATACCTATGTATTGAGTAATGTCAATACATTTACCTTTCTCATCTTTGTCAAGCGTAGTTGCTGTAGCAATTGGTGTTTTCATGGGAGAGGCTGATTCCATGCCATACTTCTTAAGTAAATCTTTAATGTACTTGGCTTGGTTAATGAAGATACCTTCATTAACCTGCTTCACTTGCAGTCCAAGAAGAAATTTAGCTCACCCATCATACTCATTTCAAACTTGCTCTGCATAAGCTTGACAAATCTCTTGCACATATTTTCATCAGTAGAACCAAAGATAATATCATCTACATATAGTTAAACTAGTAAGACTTTATTTTTGTGCTTCCTAAGAAATATTATGGTATCTACTCTACCTCTAGTGAAACCATTTTAAATAAGAAAGTTAGTTAGAGTTTTATACCATGCTCTAGGTGCTTGTTTAAGTCCATATACGGCTTTGTCTAATCTATAGACATAATTAGAGAGAGTTGGATTGATGAAACCCGAAGGTTACTCCACATATACTTCTTCTTGAAGTTCACCATTTAGAAATGCACTCTTGACATCCATTTGAAAAACTTTGAATGTCATATGGGCAGCAAAGGCAAGGAATATCCTAATAGCTTCTAGTCTGGTAACAGGTGCGAAGGTCTCGTCGTAGTCGAAGCCTTCTTCTTGGAAAAACCTTTGGCCACTAGTCTTGCCTTGTTCCTTGTGATTACCCCATCTTCATCTATTTTGTTTCTGAAGACCCATTTGGTGCTAATAACTGCGTGACTTCTTGGTCTAGGGACTAATCTCCAAACTTTGCTTCTTTCAAACTGATTCAGTTCCTCTTGCATGGCTTCTATCCAACTCAAATCTTCCATAGCATCTTCTATGTTCTTGGGTTCTATTTGGGACAAAAAGATCAGATAGAAACACTCATTCTGGGTGGCAGATCTCATCTTGACTCTTGCATTTGGATCTCCAATGATTAGGTCTTGAGTGTGATCTCTTGCCAATCTGTTCCATGTTAGAACATCTGTTCTGGTGCCTTCTTGTCTGAATTCTTCAAGATCAACCTCTGTCTCTTGTTGTAGAGGTTCGCCGTCTGGTGTAGTTCTTTCTATGATCTCTTCTTCAGGCTTGACGATTTCATCTTCTGGGGTTGCAATCGTGGCGTTGGGCTCGACCATCTCATCCGTAGTGTCTGAGTCGTCAATCGTAGTGTCTTGAGGCACATATTTGTCTGAGTCTATTTTATCGAAGATGATATGAATCGAGACTTCAACACTTATCGTCTTCTTGCTGAACACTCTATAGGCCTTACTGTCTGTGGCATATCTAAGAAAGATTCTTTCGTCTGACTTGGGTTGGAACTTAGTCAGATATTGTTTTCCATTGTTGAGAATGTAGCATGCACAGTCGAACAAATGGAAATAACTGACATTTGGGTTTTTTTCCTCTCCACAACTCATAGGGAGTCTTCTTTAATGTAGAGTGAACAAGAGACATGTTCTTAGTGTAACACGCAGTGTTGATAGCTTCTGCCCAGAAGTATTCAAGCAGATGAGCTGCTGCTAGTAGAGTCCTTCCAACTTCAATTCGCGTTTTGTTCTTTCTTTCAGCTACTCCATTTTGCTGTGGAGTTTGTGGAGCTGAGAAGTTATGACTGATGCCATTGTCTGCACAAAATTGATCCATCTCAGAGAAGTCAAACTCTCTTCCATGATCACTTCTTATAGCCTTGATCTTTTCTCATTTTTCGTTCATGACTAGCTTGAACATCTTGATGAGTTAGGGGCTTGTTTCATGCTTAGAATTTAGGAAGAACACCCATGTGTATCTGGTGTAGTCATCCACCACGACCAATGAGTATCTCTTTCTTCCAAGGCTTAGGGTTGAAATTGGCCCAAAATGATCCATGTGAAGTAATTATAGGGGCTTATCAATTGAGTTGATCGTTTTGCCTTTGAATGAACTCTTAGTTTGCTTTCCAAGCTGACAGGCATTGCATGGCCTTTCTTTGATGAAGCTGAGCTTGGGTAAACCTACTACCAGATCTTTGGAAGCCAGTTTTGACATACTCTTGAAATTGAGATGAGACAATCTTCTATGCCATAGCCAGCTCATTTCTTTAGAGGCTTTAACAAGAAAGCATATTGTCTCATCAGAACATAATTGAACAAGATTAACAGTGTAGACGTTCCCTTCTCTTGTTCCGGTCAACTTTATAGAAGAAGTCTTCAGATCTCTAACTTGACAATGATTATTGAGGAAGGTAACTTGATGACCCTTGTCGCAGAGTTGGTTGATGCTCAGAAGATTGTGCTTTATCCCTTCCACATAGGCTACTTTGCTGAAGGACAGTGCACCATTCCAAGCTGAGCCATATCCTCTTGTCTTGCCAGAGCAATTGTCTCCAAAGATGACTGTTGGACCCTCTTTTTCTGTGAAGTTAGACAGGAAGGCTTTGTTCCCGGTAATGTGCCTTGAGCATCCATTGTCCAGATACCAAGTTGTGATCGTGGAGCTCTATTCTTGCAGTGAGGTTAAACTCTCATTTTGGTACCCAGACTTGCATGGGTCCTACCTTGTTAGTACCCTTGGGGACCCAAATTTGCTTGACTTTGGGTTTAATATGCAGAGGATTATTGTAACATTCCGCAGCCTTATAACCATATTTATCACATACAAAGCATCTAGCATGATGCATGCTTGTGTGTATGTGTGTGTGGATTCTTTCTCCAGTTGGACTTATGTGGATTCTTGATTGTCTTTCCCTTACACTGATTCTTCCTTTTCCACGCATCCTCGTGATTCATGATTTGTGATGAGTGAAACTTAACCCTATTATTCCTTCCTGGTTGGTTCGTGGAGTTGGTTTTACTTGACTCCACGATCCTTCGAGGTTGAAGAGTAGTGACTAAGTTACTCTTCTCTTTGCTTAACCACAGGCCAGCATGGGATCCGTTATATTTTGGAACACGGATTGGATTATAAGAGCAGGTATGCACTTGTTCTTCCTTTTGTGAGGATTTCACAAATGTAATGCCTCTATTGAAATTTGAAGTACTACTAATGTTAGTTTCCTTTAGCTTTTCCACATATGGTACTGAGGTAGATTCCCCAAAACCTAAACCTGTTCTGTCAGACGCACTTCTCTGATTGGAGATCAGGGAGTCCATGGATAAAGAAGATCTATTCCATATTAAGATTATCTTTTCTAGTTCTTCAATCTAAGAGGTTAGATTTGACTCTCTTTGTGTGTTAAGTTCATTGGTCTATTTTAAGAGTTTATTCTCAGCCTCAAATTTAGAGAGAGAGGTAGTACTTAGTAGAGTTATCTCCAGTTCTTCTTGAACTTTCTCTTTCTCTTTTTGAAGAAGAGAATAATCTTTAGACATAACTCTGAACCACTTCATGTATTGATGCAGATAAGATGTTATACCATGTAGTGCAATTCTTAAATCATCAATATCTACATCAGGAGAGTTAAAGTCAAATACCTCATCGATACATACTTCATGATGGTCAGTACTTTTCTTGTCCTTTGCATTTTTGGCCATTAGACACATATTTGCTACTTGAGGCTCTTCATCATATCCGGACTCAGGAGTTGTGTTGTTTTCTGAGTCACTCCATGATCCTCTGGCCACAAGACCTTTGAAAATTCTAGAGCCTTTTATTTCCTTTGAACTCCTTCTTTGGATTTTTTTCCTCTTCAGCTCTTCTCTAAGAGGTTTGTTGCAGTTTGCAATGAAATGGACATGCTTCTTACAGTTGTAGTATAAGTCGTTGATCTGCTCTTTGCTGTTGTTGTTGTTGTTGAATCTCTTAGGTCTGTTGCTTTTGCCTTTACGCATGAACCTTTTGAGTCTTCTTACCAGCATTGCAATATCGTCATCATCATCTTCCTCAGAGTCAGAATCATTTTCAGCATAAGCTTTGGAGAAGGTTTCTGTTGCCTTGAGAGCAACTCCTATGTTCTTCTTCTTCCGTCAGATAGAGTCTCTGCTCGTTGGGTTAGCTCTAGTTCGTAGGTAAGAAGGTTGCCATAGAGTTGTTGAACTGTCATTTCATGGAGGTTCTTTGATTCTCTGATGGCAGTGGTTTTGGCATTCTACTTACTTGGTAGAGCCCTCATGAATTTTATGATAAGATCTTTGTTTGGATAGATTTTTCCAAAAGCTCGAAGAGAGTTGAGCAGCACATTACATCTTTCATAAGTAGAAGTGACATTTTCTCCTGGAACATTGGCGAACATCTCATACTATTGAGTCAGAAGAGATTGTTTGTTTTCTCTGACTTTTTCTGTTCCTTCGTGCATAATGAGCAATGCTTCCCAGACTTTCTTGGAAGTTTTGCTGTTGACCACATTCTCGAACAGATCATCTTCTAAAGACTGAAACAAAATGTTCTTAACCTTTTTGTCTAGTTGGACGGATTTCTTCTCGTTGTCAGTCTATTCTAATTTGATATTGATTTGAACTCTATTTGGATCATCTGGAGTTTGTGCAAGCTTTGTTGGAATGTAGGGCCCATTTATAGCAGTTTCAAATAGCTTTTCATCTATTGAATCCATGTAGGCTTGCATACGAACTTTCCAGTTGGAAAATTTGTCTTTGGTACACATTGGTGGCTTGCTGCCTCATCCAGTCTTGGACTCGCTTATCATTTGTGCCATTGGATCTACTCAAGCTTTGTAGGCTGATTGAGAGAACCTGTTTTGATACCAATTGTTAGTTCCCAGAGAAACAATAGTTATCTAGAAGGGGGGGTTGAATAAATATTTGAAAATTTTCTTTTACAAAATACTTGTCAGATTTGTTAATGAATTAACCATGACGGAATATATAATTTGTTTGTCCCCCTTTTAAGATAAACCAATATTATGGGTGATAAGCAGTTATGACAGATATATCAGTTATAGTTGGTATATAGAAGACAAAGTGATTTTAAGTGGTTCAGAGCACTCAAGGCTCCTAGTCCACTCTTCTACTCCTCGAGTAGGAAATCCACTAAGGATATTTTTATAATCTTTAAATAACTTAGATTCCTTCAAGACCAGCAGTCTTGAAACTTCTTAGTTCACTTAGAACTCTTCAAGTCCAGCAGACTTGGGATACACTTGATGAGAGTTGAGTTCTTGGGTTGTGCTACTTAGTTGTAGTTAAGCATACGTTCGAAAGAACTGAGTAGCAGAGCAAGCTTTTCTTTTTAGATCATAGAGTTTAAACGTTGAGTGTTCTTTAGCTTTCGTTGTGCACTTATTTGATTGTTGCATCTATGTCTGATTTTCGTATAAAAGGAACCTTTGAAATGTGTCCGTTGAAGACATCCGTTGTAGCACTAAATGCATAAGACATTTCTGAGCACCGATGTTGACTTCCTGGAAATCTGATGTTCAGCCGTCTGACCTACTGCCACAATAGACTGCTATCTCACTTAACACCTGAAAAGGTGTTTTCAGCAGCATGGAGTCCTTTTCTTAGCTTCTTCTATACACTTCTTCGATACATACTAAGGATGAATGTTGGATCATTGGGATTCCCGAAATCTTAACGTTTTTAAGCCATTCTTCATTTGTTGTACTTTATCCTTCAACAAATGAATGAGACTCGGTGATTCTGATGCTGACACGAGAGACACCACAATCGTTGAGTCTTGACATGTTCGTGCTTGATTCAGCCTTGATTAAAGAGAACACTACAATTTCTCTTAAGCTAAGATAGACTACGATCTCTACTTACTTGTTTTGCAGATTCCACGATTTCGAGAGCTGACTGCGATTCTTGACTTGGCTCGACAGGCGCTGGACCATCTCTACGATTCTGAGTGTGGCTTCTAAAGCAGACTACTAAGCTTATGTTATGAGCTTAAGTTATGAATTAACTAAGCTTGAAGAATGAGCCTTGTGATGGGTTTTCGGCATAAAAACACAGCGGAAATATAAAATAATCAAAGCAATTTCCGAAACCCAAAAAATAGGATCCATGCGAAACAGAAATTAATTCAGTGGTTTAGATATTATACCGATTATGAAAGAGTTCTTAAAGCGGCTTGAATCCTTTTATGTTAATCCAACGAACCTGGCGCCTCTACGGTATCCACACGAATGCCCCGTGAATCGTCGCACGATCTGCAGTGAAGAGAACTGCGGTACTAGCCACCAAGGATTAGGATTTTCGAAATTTCTCTCTAGTCTCTCTATAAGAGCAGCTAGGTTTTTTAGGTTATGATTTTCTTCCCTAAAACACTGATATATCATATACATATAGCAGTAAATCAAAATTAATCAAAACCCTAATCTCATTAAAATAAAATCCGAATTTATATATATATATATATATATATATATATTATATCTTAATTAAGTCTTACTTAATTAATATACATATATATATATAAATCATCTTTTTAATTTAAATTCGTGATTTAAATACTATCAATCATATTTATATATTTAAATCTTACAATTTAAATTAATTCCCTTTTTAATAACGTTCTATGTGTGTGACCCTATTGGATATTATTACGTTGGCAATAATTTTAAAATCATATTACAAAATTATAAACAGTGAGCGACATCTAGTAATGCATCACTGCTATCCAAGTAATAATAAGATCGATGATTCGATGTAACCTTTTCGTGACCAATGTTTCAATGTAATTTAATCCTTTTAACCTTGACATCCTAGATTAAACTCGAGTCATGGAATGTGTCATACTCTTCATAATTTAATCTGAGTTTTCTTGATCAATGAATAGACTATATTAAACAAATCACTATTTGAGCATGGCCATGCATTTCATAGTCCTACTCAATCAAGAGGCCTATGGATATCACCCCAATTATATAGGAGGGTTAAATTCCATCTAGATCACTCATATTCTTCACACGATTCATGATGTACCCAATAATAACCTTTATAGTCCACCCTATTAAAGGTGACCTTTGATGATACCAAAGTACATAATTCCCGTGTAGTAATATAGTGATTTCAAGTCGGAGGATCATTACATCATTGTCACTATGAGAATTGCTAATGACACTTCGCATAATGCTCCACATAGAATTCTCATGGTGGGTCTGTCCAGTACATCATTCTCTAACATATACCTATGCATTGACTTAATATCTCATATATTTATGACCAATAAGATTTGGTCATCAGTCAATCCATATACTAGTCTCAATGTATCATTGTTGTCCCATTAACAATGATACTCAACTAGGGATATTTAAGAACAATGATACTCGACTAGGGACATTTAAGAGCAATGATACTAATTGTAATTATATAATTTCATGTTCAAGTCACTTACTTGAAGCTATATAATTTGTATCACTATTCTATGGACTATTATTATGTTATCATTTATATAACGCAGTAAAAAAATCATAATAAAATCATTCATTTATTAAATCAAATATAATATCAAAATGTTAAACAATTATATCAAATAATTGGCCTCTAGGGCATAAACTCTAACACCTTGTGCGGCATAATGATTCATTATGAATAAAATTAAATGTTAATTAAATGATAGAAGAAGATGAGAATGAATACAAGTTGGTAATATAAATTAACCATGTACCATAAGGGGGTATGAGATAGTCATGAGTTGTTAGGAATTAAAAGTTAATGGGAGGATTTAATTTAATTATGAAGCTAAGTCTTATGGTAAGGTAAGGTTAAATGATTTAAATGTGTAATGTAGTGGACTGCTACAAGTATGTATGAGGTGAGTTCAATAATATGTTTAGTTCAGCATAGTGGAATTGTGTTTCCAATATGCTGCCCAGTCTAATCGAAATTTTAGTATTAAGCCTAAATTAAGCAGCTGACCCAAATTTAAAAAGCTTATTTTTCATTCAGCCATGTGCTGATATCTAATTAAACAATGAGATATCAACAGTACCCTTCCAAATCTGCCGAAGTGGCCTATAACCACTCTAAATTGGTTTACTCTAATCACAAGTAAAACAAGAATGATTACCTTTATGTGGTCTGGAGAAGAGTTGGTAAAGGCTTTCTACCTAACCCTTCTTAACCGTTGGACAAAACAAAAATTTTGTTGGACTAATACGAATGGCGGTAGATAATATATGTATAAGAGTTCTCCTATAAATAGGAGCATTCAATTCATTTCAAAACACTATTTATCATCTACTAAGTTTAAAATAGAGGGAAAAGAGAGAGCTCGACAGATAAAAAGGAAGAGTCAGAAGGAACTCTTGCAGTTCGGTAATTAGCAGATTCTAAGAAGGGAAAAGACAATAGATAGTCCATTTAATATCATCATTAAGAGAAAAGAACTTCAAAAAGGTATAATCTTCTAACCTTAGAAATTTAGAATGATGTCCTTTGTTTGTACATTTTGTACATTTCAGTTGGTTAACATAATTATGCATGTTCGATTGTGGGAATCATGGTGGATTCTGAAGTCATTAGGTGGTTTTGATGGAAATTATGCATTGATATAAAATAAGTAACAACCTAAAGTGGAATGCAAAAAGACTTCATTAAAACACCTCGCTAAGAGAATCTTAAAAACAGAACAAAATAGAAGACCTGTATGAGCACAAAGTCTTGTATGTTCATCACCCTGTAGAGCATAAAAAAGTGACTATTGAACTTATGGACCAATCCTTATAAAACTAAATGCAAGTGGTTAACTTTGTCTAGTTAAGGATTTTCTATCAAAATAACTCAAACCCACTATATTATATTTTTGTCTAGACCTACTCAATGAGTATGGTCAGATCTTTTTTTAAACCTTGAAAATGTAGTTATTCCAGAATCGTAGAGTAACATACCCAATATTGGTTTTATACCAGATTTCAACTGTCGGAGAATTGTTGTAATCCCTTTTAACTTTAATTATTTGGATCAGTAAACCATATTCAAAGTTAAACTCAATTCTATGTATATAAGCCAGACCAAATAGTAGAATATACTCTGTCGAAGCCAAGAGAAAATTTTTCTTTTATCTTATTGATTTTTTTTCTCTTTTCCTATTATTTCTACCCTTCTTATGTTGCTATATTAATTAATTCATCTAAAGGGTGAGATTTGGGAAAAGACCGACATTAGTCGACTTATTTTACAAAAAAATGATTTTTATGATTGGACTGAATGAGACAGAGTCGCCAGTTGGTATGGTTTGCAATGGATGTACCAACTCATCCGGATTTGAAAGTTTTCACAATATGGCCCAATATGTGACTCCATAGAATTGGTTTGAAACAGCGATTCTTATAATTCGGGGGCTAGCTTAAGTGAGGGGAAGGTATTAGGCACTCTCCAACTTCCATGAAAACACGATTACCGCATCTTATTGATTTTTTATGCATAAAGTGTGTGTGTGTGTGTGTGTGTGTAAGTGTTTATTTATTAGTTTATTCTAAGCCTCATTTTGAGTTTATTTGAAAGTAGTGTTGTTCCTCTTTTGCACTTATGTACGAAGGATTTGATTTAGCAAAAAGTTCATTATTAGATAAAATATACATTTTGAATGATATTTTGAAAAAACATAATTTTCAAATCCTTTGCCCGAATAGTAATCGAGGACCTTTGATAATTCCTTTTATTATCTTTATGTTTATTAGGTGAGCTACCCAAATCTTTTTATTATTTGTGAAAGCTCTTTGTGATTTTATTTGAAAATCGTTTTTGGGTGATAATGAATGCAATAAAGCATCAAAAAGGGTCGAGCTATCATTGGGCATGAAAGCCATCTCGGTAGACTCGAACTCCTACAATTATAGGGTTTTCATTATCACGGGATCTTAAATCCGAATTATCGGGAAGAACCCCTTGAACTCGTTTTAAGATCCAATATTACATGTACAATGATTTTGTAGTATTTAAACACAAAGTCTATTATGGGAATCTAGTTAAGATCTATTCAATAGATCTCAACCCCAAGATTCCTATGCTCATATTATTATGTTTAAATATGTATATACAACATCCTAGGCTTGATGTCAGGTGATTTCATCAGTTGAAATCCCCTTATCAAACCATTACGACCTCCTTACCTCTAGATACAGATCTAAAGATCTACAGAGTAATCAGGACTGAACAAAAGCAGTAAAATGACCAGATCTATCGTAGATCTAAGCCGATCTAGCTTATGCGTTAGGGCTTCAGCTCCATAATCGATTAAAGTGCTAGATTCGGCTAGATCTAAGTAGATCTAGTCAAATAACTTAGTTTCTTATAATATATGTGTTATTTCCCAGAGACACAATAGTTATCTAGAAGGGGGGGTTGAATAGATATTTAAAAATTTTCTTTTACAAAATATTTGTTAGATTTGTTAATGAATTAACCACGACGGAATATATACTTTGTTTGTCCCCCTTTTAAGATAAACCAATATTATGGGTGATAAACAGTTATGACAGATATATCAGTTATAGCTGGTATATAGAAGACAAAGTGATTTTAAGTGGTTCAGAGCACTCAAGGCTCCTAGTACACTCTTCTACTCCTCGAGTAGGAAATCCACTAAGGATATTTTTATAATCATTAAATCACTTAGATTCCTTCAAGATCAGCAGTCTTGGAATTTCTTATTTCACTTAGAACTCTTCAAGTCCAGCAGACTTGGGATACACTTGGTGAGAGTTGAGTTCTTGGGTTATGCTACTCAATTGTACTTAAGCATACATTCGAAAGAACTGAGTAGCAGAGCAAGCTTTTCTTTTTAGATCGTAGAGTTTGAATGTTGAGTGTTCTTTAGATTTCATTGTGCACTTGCTTGATTGTTGCATCTATGTTTGATTTCCTTATAAAGGAACCTTTGAAATGTGTCCGTTGAAGACATCTATTGTAGCATTAAATGCATCAGACATTTCTGAGCATCGATGTTGACTTCCTGGAAATCTATTGTTCAACCGTCTGACCCACTGACACAATAGACTGCTATCTCACCTAACAACTAAAAAGATGTTTTCAGCAACATGGAGTTCTTTTCTTAGCTTCTTCAATACGCTTCTGCGATACATACTAAGGATGAGTGTTGGATCATTGGGATTCCCGAAATCTCAACGTCTATAAGTCATTCTTCATTTGTTGTACTTCATCCTAAAAATGGATTAGACTCGGTGATTATGATGCTGACAGGAGAGACACCACGATTGTTGAGTCTTGACATGCTCGTGCTTGATTCAGCCTTGATCGAAGAGAACACTACAATTTCTCTTAAGCTTTGATAGACTACGATCTCTACTTGCTTTTTTTGTAGACTCCACGATTTCGAGAGCTGACTGTGATTCTTTACTTGGCTCGGCAGGCGCTCGGACCATCTCTACGATTATTAGTGTGGCTTCCAAAGCAGACTACGATTCTGAAGCAACTTTCTCGATACTCCACGATTATGCCTTGGATTCTAAAATCTCTCTGTTGTCTTGATAGACTATGATTCTGTTGAGGCCTATCTATTACACTTCAAAATAGATAATCCTAACAACTTTGATCTTTCTTTTATACATTCATTTACAAAATGATAAATATTAAGCACAGATCAACCTAACAATTTTGATCTGCCATCTAAGTCCTTGTACATATGTTCTTTGAAGGACTTTACACAGAAGCATATTTACTTACTTTTAATATCAAATTTTAATATGTAATTCCCAACATTATGCACAATATAATAGGTAAAAACTCCAAATCTACCAACTATTACACAATATATATGTAAAACAACAAGTTTAAATAGTAGAAATTGTTATATCTACATAGATCTAGTATTTATAACAATATTTACAAAGAAATTGACCAAAATGAGCGGTTTTCACCTTGGGGGATGCGTGAACAAGCTTATTTTGGCTCGGGAGCAACTTATATCACTCTAAACACTCAATACGTATGATATAAAAGATCAAACAACTCAGAATTGGTAAAAATTTGCCAATCCCTAAGGTTTCTCTCTCTCTCTCTAACTTCTTCTTTGTTTCTAAATGAGCTACTGCTGGAGGCTTAAAGGATCCCGGGTAAGCCGCGGCCAACCGCAGTTATACCTGGGATAGGCCCCATGGGTCCCATCATCTCGAAGTTCGTGTCTTGCATCTCGATCCATTTAAATTTAAGCTTCATATGTACCCAAAAATTTAGGAAAGTCTTTGCAAAAGGCCGACAAATAAGGTCGAGTTTGAAGAAATCATAGTCCGGGAAGATGATGCAATTAGTTGAAAGGTATCTTTCTATTCCCGAGGATCGCCGATCAGCTCGTCTTCGATGGCTCGTAGTTCAAGGATTGATGTGGTGGCTTCTTGTGGCTTATTCTTCAGCTTTGCAATCCTTGTTTGAACTACGTCGTGTCTGGGCGTCGTTGCACTTTGATTTTTCCACGGGGTTATCTCCGAGGTAAATATTATGCTTTTTCCCTCCTCCGGGGTTGTTTCTGAAGTGAAATTATGCTTTTACCCCTATTGAAAGGTCAGTCCAAGGAAAACAAATTTTGAGTGTCTACAGATGCCCCTCTTTGTCAGGTTTATGCAATGCAATGGAATGAAGACAATAAAGATTACAAGACACTCGATGCATGAAAAGGTATATCTAATGATGCAATGTTATGTATAAAGTTTACAAATGATGAGTATATATTTTAAAAGGGTTCTCCCATCTGCTGGGGAGGATGATGATTTATATTGATGTCATCGGGTACTGTAATGCCCCAAAATCCTGTCGATCTACACACCCGAATTCTGTACGTCACGATTCCATCTCCTTCCAAACATACATCATTATATAGCTAAATATAACAACATACATTCTCAAATCCTAGGTTCTATTACCTTGCAACCTCGTTCCTTACAAATAATGATAATTACATTATTATTTACATCTTACAAGAGTGACTTTCATCTGACACCAAGGATACATAACAGTTCTTTAAACTAATCTATAGTTCAATTAAACTATTCTACATTAAAAGTCTTGGATTGATCTTCACGCTCATTCATATAATGAATGGCATTTTGTCTGGATACCGGTCAGCTTGATCTTTAGGGGATCCTTAAGTTCTTTCTAACATCGTTCGCTGAAATGTTTTTATTTAAAGCAAGTGTAAGCATTCAATTGCCCAACAAGTCATAATAGTTGAACAAACAACTTCAAGAATCTAAACATTCAATTAAGACTTCAATAACCGAACAAAGGTTATGAAGCAGCTCGAATAATAGGAATAATCCTGATTCCTATCATTTAAAAACATTAGTCACTTTCACTTTCAAATACTTTCATTCTTCTACCTTTTCCATACACATCCTGTCTGGCTAGAATTATTAGCACAGACTTAACAATAAAGGTTCATGTATAAACAGAACATACTCATATTAAACAGTTCAATCATAGAACAGTTCATACATCGCACATTTGCACATAGACAAAACTTCTCAAGTTCAACATCTGAGAAGTTTAAGAAACTAGCATTCATATAAAATAAATGAAGTCAGGAAACTTGCCTGACGCACAACTACAACTTACACTGAACTTCTCATTCCAATCCCTATATAGCACATAAGGAAATAACACATACACCAATTAGTCATATACATGACTTATGCATTGGTTTACTTAACTTTAATTACTTCTTAGGGTTTGCGTTCTTGTAATCTATGTTTACGCAACCAACTTTTTTCTACCGCTTTACGGCTTCATGACATACGGAGATGTCTTACTCATATGATCATCATCTTGGATGATTTACATTTTTATCTTCTTTTTATAACTCTTCTAGGACTTATCACACATCGTGTCTTTTTAGTCCATATGGTAATCTGAGTGGTTTCCCACAAACAACAAACAAACAAGTTCTTGTCTCGTCTACACTGTCTTTCACAGTGAGTTAGATCGGTCGCCAGTTTTGTATATACCTACGCTCTCTGAATGAATTGTTTAGCCCAGCTCCCATATGTCAACCATTAAAGATTACGATTGTACTACAACCTAACTTTATCTTAACCTATCCGAACCATTAAACTATAATGTTCGTTAAGTAAATTTCTTTTTCCTTATGGCTTTCTGGCAACTAAATGCCATACCTCAGGATTCATTCTTTATCGTCTAAGTCATACATTCTTTTGTATACTCAGAACGATCATTCAACATTAATTCTACGCATTCCTAGCATTAAGCATTTTACGTTACCTTACTCATATCTTACAATGTCTGGTTTATTTGACTCGGAACGTCCTCCAAGTTAAAATCATTAACTCGGCTTCTTTACATTTTACGTCATTATCTTTAATTCAAATTCTTCATTCTTCATTACCTTACGGTTAAACCATACACTGTGTGTAGGTTCAACCCGTTTAATATTCGCGTACACTCAACCCTCACGTCGGCTAAAGTGTTTAACGCTTATATTCATTCTAACATTCTCTATCTGACTCACATTCGGACTTTCATTAATCTTATTACCGTTCTCTTTGGCTTTCTTGATAATTCATATCTTACTTACTACTTTCATCAACATCCAAGTCTTACAACCAATGTATACTTAGAACGTTCGCCCGACGCGAATACGATTCATGAGGATCGTTTATGTATTCAGTGTTTATGTTGCTCGTCTCTTAATCTCTCATTCAACCTTTACTCAAGGTTTTAATCGCTTTCCATCTTTATCCATCCCATGAACCCCATATTCATTATTCTTTCTTAATGTCGAAGCCATACTATTCGTGATATGCTAAGACCGATTGTTCATCGCAACTGTATTACGTTTACGTTTATTACATTCTTTGTCTTTTAAACTAGTTAAATCTTTGCGTTTAACCTTTACTAAAGGTTTAAATCACTTGTTTAAGTGTTATATTATGTGAACTACATGTTCATTATCTATCCGTACACTTCCCCCAAGAATTGAGCAATAAAAAGCTCATTTATGAGCCTTGCCCAGCACCGGCACTGCGGTGCCGGTTCCCTTCTTTTTCCTCGTGCTGCGGCGCCACTCAGGAGTAGCAGATGGCACGGGTTGGCGTTGCGGCGCCGCCTCCCAAGGCACAGCTGGCACTGCGGCGCCAAGCATGAACCCTTGAAATTTTTCTAAGTCTTTGAACTGATTTGAGACGCTTACTTTACAATCTCATATCTTCTTCGTTAAAACTCGGAATGAGGTCGTTCCAAAGCCATTCTCTTCCTTATCTTACGTACTTCAACTCCCCTTGAACAAAACTTTATTCTGAATCCGTTAACATGCCATTCGATTGGCTTAAATTTCATTACTCGTTCATTTTACATTATTAACGTTCTTCGTCCGCTCGTCCGTAATTTGGTCATCCGAACTTGAAACTCGTTCGTTCTTGAGTCCACCACTCACGTTTTCTACTTTCTCTGACATTCTTATGAAACCCTACTCCTTCGGGTTTGTAAAGACCCAAATTTTTTTTGAATAATTATATCTATATTTTTACGAATAATTTTTTTTATTTACAAATAATATTTTGAATATATGTGATAAGGATTTAGCAGGATAGTCAATTTAAATTTTTAAGTTGACGGATAATGAAAGTTAAGTTAGATATGGTCCAGAACCCTAATTCATAGAATATGAACAAGGAATGAGAATATTAAGTTATAATAATTATATTTTGATATGATATGTATGTATTATATGTGTGTATGGTTTAATGTTAATCAGAAATAGCAGAGTATTAGAAAACCCTAAGTTTAAATCGATAAACCCTAATTCAAACCTTAAATAGAAAACTAAGACTGATTTTTAATCAGGTTTATATGTGATCAAGGAGATATGTTAGTAAGTATGAATCTAATTAGGGAAAACCTTAACGATTATCAAGAAACCCTAATCGCTAATTTAGACACCCTAATTCTATTACTGAGAAACCCTAAACCTAATTTCCAAACCCTAATTGGTGATTAGCAAGCCCTAATGTTAATTAGTAAATTTTAAGATTAAAAGTTATGGAAATATATGAAATTACCAAACTACCCTTAAAATTCAAGTGGAAAAGACCAAAATACCCTTTAGTGTGTAAAATGACTAAATTACCCTTTTACTTAACTTTTAAGCAAAAAGACTTTCTAGAAGGCATGACTCATCATGTTAGATCTTTCATGTGCCTAAAATCTCAGCCATCCTTATCTCTTTTGCCATCTTGCAAGCTTAGATTCATTGAATCAAATTATAAGAGAAAAAGAGAGATAAAGTTTACAAAAGTTGTTCACTTACTATCTAACACTCAACCTAGCCATCCTCTCACCAAACCCACAAAATCTTTAAGTTATTTAGTCCCTAAACAACTCTCTAGAACACCAAGATCAGTTGTATAGAGCAAGATCAAATCAATTTCAAGAAAGAGGTATAACCCTAAAACCTAAATTTGATTCTTAAAGCCATGTTAGATTTATTATTTTTGTGTGTTATTTAAGTGTTAGAAGATGTTATATGATGATCTATTATGTTACATCATAGATCTATAACCTCAAAGTGCCTTACAATTAAAGTTTTTCAAAACTTCCATGAACCCTAATTTTGTGTCTGACAAGCATAAGTCAGAGGCTGTAGATTCTTGCTTGTTAATGATTTTGTATGTTTGATTCTTTAGACTTGTAGTTTGTTGTATGGACTTTGATCTGGACTTGAAATCATGCTTAGATCATGTCCAGAATGAAAGATATTCATGGTCAAACTCAGTTGACCGAGCATGACCAAGAGTTTCTGGGTGCCCAGAAACTCAAAATCAGTGTTTGACAACATTTTCCAAGGTTCGTATCTATCAGGTGTTAAATTTTTTGGAGATGTTATTGTATCTAGTTTGTATCTTGTCTGATATACTCTAGATTCATGCCTTTAAATCACTCAAACAATCAACATATTGTAAGTAGTGTATGGTCAAAGTAGCATACTCGGCATTGACTTTTATTTTCTGGGTAACCCAGAATGAGTTTTTCAGTGTCTGACAAGAACTTCATGGTTCCAGATCTTGCATGTGTTTGATGATTTGCTTGTGTTAGTGTTATACGATTATACTCTTGTATGTATAATACATATTCATGCTCCTAAATCACCTAGATAAACAACAATAAAAGTAATTATTGGTCAAACTAGCCAACTCGTTCACGGTTACAGTTTCTGGAAAACCCAGAAACCGTTAGAACATGTTTTCTGACAACCTTTGACCGAATGATATCTTATGGATCTGATGTAGTTAAGTCGATTTAATGATTGATATATGTACTCGGACATGTGGACTACGACCCTGAACCATTAAAACACATTAAAACTAACTAGAACCTAAATAAAATCGAGCCTCAAAAGGGACCTTTGAAGTTGACTGGGTTTCTGGGTAACCCAGAAAACCCAGAAAGCTGTGACAATGATTTTGCAAGGCCAGATTGGTCAAACTAGCCAACTTGTTCACGGTTACAGTTTATGTGATTTTATGACTTATATGATTCTTGATTCATGTAATACTACATAAATGTTACATGAGCAATACTTAAGGTTGTCCAGAACATGCTTAGACTGAGAATTAAAGACGGTCAAAGTAGGCACCTTGAGCACTGACTGTCAGTGTTCTTGAGCCTCAAGAACACCTACCATGATGTAAGCTATCATTTATAGCCTTCTGACAATTTAATTTAATTATTTTAGTTTTCTAATTTACGAAAAATTCATTAAAATAGAAATAAATTTCTAAAATTAAAAAATAAGTTTTAAAAATTATTTTAAATCATAAAAATTAACTTTTGATAAATTGACATATTTTTCATTAATATTACTATTTATTTGAATATTAATGGTATTAAATTTATTTAATAAATGTATTAAATAAATGGGTTAAAATGATTTTTATAATATAAAAATTATTTTAATTGATAATAAGGTGTTTAAAAATATTTGAAGTAATAAATTATGACTTTTAATATTTTAAGGTAATTTTCATTAATAATTTAATATTAATGATAATAGGTTTATTTAATATTTATGTTAAATAAATAGTTTAAAAATTGTTTTAATGATTTAAAAGGATATAAATGATTTAAAATATTTTAAGTTATAATAAATGACTTTTAATATTTTTCATGAATAATACATTAATATTTAAATATTAATGGTAATTATTTAAAATTGATTTTAAATCATTTAAGGGTAAAATAAATGTTTTAAAAATATTTTAAGTTATTATAAATAACTTTAATAATTTGTCAAGTATTTCATTAATATTTTAATATTATTAAATATTAATGATAATGGAATTATTCTGTATTTAAATCATTTAAAAATGATTTCAGTGTTTGAAAAATCATGATAAATTATAATAATTATTTAAAAATTATTATAAGACCTTAAAAAATAATGTGATTAATATTTAAATTATCTATTATAGTATTGAAGTTACTGAATAGATTTTTAGTAAGATTATTATCCGATAAAGTCGTTGGTACACCGAAATGTTACCGAAGTTGACCCAGACTTATATAGATTGACCTGATAAGTAATTATTTATGTTAGAATGACTTCTATAACTATGTGACAATGTGTTTAAGCTATATGATGACTGCAAATAGCAGTGTTATGATATATTATTCTGATCAAAAGAATAATTTTATGAATGATAGGTTTCAGTATAAAAGATAAAAACTAAGTTGTGTAAGCAGCAGATCAGGCATGTAACAACCCGATATTTTCTATATAAATAAATCAAAAATTTTGCGTATAAATTATTTATTTATTTATTAAATAAATATGGGGAATATGTGCCATGATAATGTGTATATGTATTTATGTGATAAATAAAAATATATTTATTACATGAACATTTACAAATAATTTTATTTTAGAATTATTGATTATTATAAATTATATTCTTATAATAATTAATTGTATAGTAGAAATGTTTTTATTAACTATTTTCCATGAAAATATAATTATATATTATTTAAATAATATATGAAATAATTTTAAATTATTATAATAATTATTTATTTTATTATATGAATTTATGTTAGATTAATTAAGTTAGTTATTTTTAACTTAATTAATAATGTTAAATATGACAGATAAATCAGATATGGAATTCAAACCCTAATTTTGGATATATAACAAGGAATAAGAATAATAATATAATATCAATTATATTTTAATTTTTCAGTGCTATAAATATGTACTATATGTACGCATTGTTAATGATTGGTCAATGATGGTGCAATATCTAAAAATCTTCGTATTACTGATAAAACCCTAGTGTTACTGATAAACCCTAGTTTTGAAGTCAAATGAGACTTTAAAATCTATTTAGTAATTGTGTTATGAGATTCATGATAATTATAATTATTAATGATAATCAGGAAAACGCTAATTATGAAAAACCCTAATTAGTAATTTAAAAACCTTATTTTCTTAAATAATAATTAGCTAATTGCTAAGTGAAAACCCTAATTTGAAACTGATCAATTATGAGTTCGAGACTGTTAAATAATCGTGTTATTAATGTATGTTATATAATTTTATGATTAATTAGGTAAACCCTAATTAATATTTAAAAATATTAATTTCTAGAAACCCTAATATTTATATTATAAACCCTAATTTGTATGTTGTAAACCCTAATCACTAAATTGGGAAATTTAATGCTAATTAGTAGATCTTAAACCTAAATAGCAAAGTGTTAAGTAAATTAAAAACCTATATTTAATTAAGAAACTTTAATTATTTTAGAGAACCCTAATAATAATTTTTTTGAAACTAAAATTTTATTTTTACAAACCCTAAATTGCTAATTATAGGTCCTAATGATAATTAGTGAATCTATAATCTAGAGTTCATGTTCTATGAGATTAAGAAATTAAGCATGATTAAGAAACACTAAATTACATTTTTAGGAAATAAAAATATTACATTTTCAAACCCAAATTTAAAAATCCTACAACACTTTGTGCTAAATCCTAAGGGTTAAACCCTAAGGGTTTGCCAAGATTACCAAAATGCCTTTATAATCATAAGACCAATGACCATTTTACCCTTTAGTGCATTATTTGAGCTAACTTGTAAATCTAGCAAAGTTGAGGTTGTTCAACCACTCACTAACCCCATGTGACATAATTCAATGCACATCAACCAAAAATCTCAGCCAATTTCATTACAAGTTATATATATATAGGATTAGAGAGAGAAAAGTTCACCTTTAAGTCCCATTTGTGCACTTACACTCAACCTAGACCATTCTCTCTCTAACCCATGAATTTATATTACATACCAGTCCCAAAACACAGCCCCACTACTGCTAATAACCAATCAAGAGCCTAGAATCAAGAATTGATCATGAGAGGTATAAAACCTAAACCGAAAATCTGATCTTGATTGATGTGTTAGAAGTTATGTTTATGTATTGTAATATGTTCTATGTAGTGTCTATAAGTGATCTGGGTTGGCACATGTTAGATCCATAACAGCAAAGTGCTCGAAATTTAAGTTTTTCAAAATCTAGGATTTTTTTTTGTGGTCTGACAACGAATGTCAGACCCTGTACGCAGCGTCCCCGAATCCAGGTCCCAAATCACCTCGGATCCAGTACACTATTTCTATAACTGTTTGGGGAAGATATAAACATAAATTGTTTATACATTACATTACACACTATTCCCCAAGGTCGAGTAACCTTTACTTATTACACAATTCATAAGTTATCTAGCACATAACATATTATTCAACTATACTATTACAAACTAGCCGCACAATTTATCCCAAGCGGTACTTGGCGTTAACCTTTTCCCGAACTTTTGGTGAACAAGTTTTAAACATGAACAAACATTTACGAACCAAGCTGGTAATGAAGGTGATCACCTTTCATACACGACTTATACATGCAAGATGTCAGAGTACAATTTTCATGGCAATCAACAATGATTAACCATAAGCTTGAGTAAAACACTCTTATTAGAGTTAAGTAAGAACAAACTTGCTCGAACCGTTGATTACCGCAGAGCGCTTGATTTATAACGCTTTGCAGAAGACCTAATATTAATAATATAGATCTCCAATATTAGAATAATATCATCACAATATAATATTGTTATATTTATATACAAAGAATAACCTAAACACATAACACATAACCTTATAAGTCTATACAGCACATAAGACTTAGCATCGAGTCAAACTATTTTGATCGACTTAAAGCCCGCCACGATTTATCATCCCGAGCGATCTAGTGGACAATACTCGAGTTTAAGTTCAGTTAAACTCTGCCTAACCCTTAACAATTATCACAGATAATTTTCTTAGCAGTCAAAACATTTTTCCTAGGCTCATAATAATTTTTGGATACTTATTACCATTTATCATGATTTTCCAATCATTAAAACCGTATTTAAATGAATTAAATACCACAATATTCATTAATCATTAATATCCATTTAATATAAAATATTAATGAAATCCTTACATAATATTATAATGTAATTATAATATTTCACAATATTTTAGTACCATAAAATCATAATTATTTGCTTTTTAAACACTTAAATCCATTATCCAGATAATTAATATTAATATCAAAATATTAATATTTTCATGCCAAAATATCAAAAGTTATATTTTATAACTTAAAATATTTTATAACACTTAAATCATTTTATATAATTTTTAAACCATTAATTCTATTTTTCCTTAATTTATTTAATATATTTATTAAATAAACTAATTACCATTAATAATAAATTATTAATGAAATTTATCACAAAATATTAAAAGTTATCAAAATAACTTAAAATATTTTCTAACACCATAAAATAATTTTTCATGATTTTTCATGAATTAAAAACTATTTTTCATAATTTATTTAATATTATAATTAAATAAATAAATACTTTTTATATTCCCAAAAATATTAAATATTTTTGAAATATATCAAAATAATTAAAAACTATTTTTCAAGCTTTAAAATAATTTTTCATAATTTAATATGTATTTTTAATAATTAAAAATCATTTTTATTTATTTTTAATTCATTTTTCGAGAAAATAGAAAATAAAGCTGTCGCTATAGGGTCCTTAGGCGACAAAAGTGTCGCTTAATTGTGTTCTTGGTGTTCTTGGCCAATTTCCGAGATCTTCATACGCCGAATTCGAAATTTAGGTTTGACTACTTGCCATTTTCGATCTAA
Organism: Panax ginseng; assembly: GCA_020205605.1. Taxonomy (NCBI): domain Eukaryota; kingdom Viridiplantae; phylum Streptophyta; class Magnoliopsida; order Apiales; family Araliaceae; genus Panax; species Panax ginseng. The sequence continues at coordinate 41,758,694 of CM035142.1, read as the reverse complement.
GCAGTTTCGGGAAATCGTTAATACACGAACTTGTAGAGTTTATATAACACTACAAGAATCAATAACAATATAAGTAATATCACAAAACACTATCAAGATCCGAGCCCCCTAAAGTCACCGATAACGTGACTGGGAATTTTACGGGCATGAAAGCGATTCGAGTTGCCATATTTAAGCTCGATTTAAGTTATGCTCTGATCTTATTTTAAGTTTTTTTGTTGGTTCATAATTGTAGTTCTTATGTCAAGGAATAACGACATAACAATATCTAGGTCCAACAACAACTAAATCAGTAGATAATCTTTGGTCAAACGTTGTCAGAAAACTCATCGCCTTGAGTGCAGGTTTTACCCAGATTTTCAAAATCTGCTTGAGACGCCTACTTTGACCAAATTTTCTGAGCAATCCAAAGCTGTTAAACACACAAACCGAACAGATCTAGAAGCTTAAAATTACATCGGACGCCACTTCACTTTTTTGGGCTTGCCAGATTTTGTTTCGGTCGATCCGGTCAACTGGATTTGGCCAGATTAATATATCATGATCTATCTATTCAATTGCTATTCTACCACTTGGAGATGAAAGACAGCATATCAAGCTACAATTAAAAAGCTTAAAAAAACACAAATCATGAACACATAAAGATCTAGAGCGTCTGACATTCCTTGTCAGACCGAAATATTTTCTTAAGAACAGATTTTTGAAAAATCGTTTTTCACCCACCTTGATGTTATGGATCCATCATGGATCATTATATAACAACTAAAAACATCCTATTACATAATAATAAACACAAAAAACACCAAATTTTCTTAAGCATCAAAGATCAAAATTAAGAAATTTGGTTATACCTTTTTGATTTAGATTTTGATCTTAGCCTCCAATTTGTTTATGGTTGATCTAAGTTGGATATATATTTGAAACACTTCTATTTTTCGTGGGTTTGAGAGAGAATGGGAGTTGGTGAGAGCAACATAGAAATTGGCTAAGTTTTGTGCACTTTTCTCTCTAAATCTCTTAAATAATGACCTTAGTTGTTAGATCCGATGTGTTGGGCCGAATTTGGTTTGGATTTTTTTGAGATTTCAGTCACACAAGTCAATGTAGTTGGTAACCTAACACAAATTTGCCAAGATTTGCAAGCTAGCTCACTAATTTACACTAAAGGGTATTTTGGTCATTTTCTATTTTATTTTAATTCCAAAATTGGTATTTGATCAAACCCTTAGGGTTTAGGTTTTAGCATTAGGGTCTAGGGTTTGGACATTTTTAGGGTTTGCAATTTAATTTTCTAAAATTTCCAATTTAGGTTTTTTCAAAAATAGAAAATTAAATATTTCAAAATTATAACTACTATTTTCTAATTATAATAAAAATTCTTAATCACAAATTAAATCTTGCTAATTAGGATTGGCATTTTCTAATTAAAATTGCTAATTACGCAAGTAGGGTCAAAATGGTCATTAGGGTTTTCAACCCACAATTTAGGGTTTCTAAATAGAAAATAATTTTCTAAAATAGAATTTAAATATTCGTAATTAGATTAGGGTTTTCTAATTACTTAACCTTAAAATTAGGATTAATATATCCTAATTAACATTAAAATATTCAATTAACACTTTTATTTTTCCTAATTATAAATTAGGGTTTTCAAATCCGTCATTAGGGTTCCTGACGGAAAAATTTAAGTTCGATAATTTGAAATTAGGGTTTGCTAATTAATTAAGCGTTACCCTAATTAATATTATAATAATAGCGATGAGAGAGCATTATAATTCTCCATTAATTTTCCAGATTAGGGCTTGATTTATCGTAATCAAACTAGGGTTTTCGAGATCAAGTATTAGGGTTTGATTTGAATTAGGGTTTTGTAATCAATTTATTAAGATTAACCCTAATTAATCTTATAGTTATTTACACTTATGCCATTAAGTTCCGATTTAGGGTTTCATGCCTTAGAAATAGGGTTTCAATTCCGGGCTGAAACTAGGGTTTCCAGAACCGATTTCTAGGGTTTCTTATCAGACGTTAAGGTTTTCTAACCGAACGTTGTTCTTAATATATTCTTAGGGTTTGTTACAGATATAATTTATCTGGTCAACCCTTGACCCTTAACCACATTCTGTACACATACATAACCATATTCACAGAACTTAATCACAAAAATCCTTAATCCTGAATAATTCACCTATAAGCCTTCACGAAATTTTGAAATCCTCAAAATTCCATCCTAATAACATCAAACGCATACACTTATTTTTTGTCTAGGTCAATTATTTGACCTTAAATCAATCATTTAAGATTTTTATAAATTGTCTAATTTCTCGGGTTGTCACACTGTAAATCTCATTATGTTATGTGTTTTTGTTGTTTAAATGTTTGAAGATTTAGTATGTCACGAGATCTTTGATATGAAACTTGAATCAGGTCCGTATCTGTTGTAGATTAAAAGTTATAAGTAGTCAAAGTGGGTTGATCGGCATTGACCGGTTGTTTCTGGGTAGCATAGAATTGCCCAGAACGCCTGACAGTGATTTTGCAGGCACTTGATCTTGTTGTTATTAAGTTTTTTGATCATGTTGATATTTTATACTTGTAGACTGGCATGGATACTAAATACTAAAGTCTTTATATCACCTAGATTCTTAACAGAATCGATTTGAGTGTTGGTCAAACATGGGTTGACGAAACTGCTCAAGAATATTTCTGGAAAACCCAGAAATGTTCAAGAACAGATCCTGACCGGCTCTTTGACCGGCCAAAAGCTCTTAGTTGTGATGTTTTTAATATGATATAGTGCTTGATATTTGTACCTTAACATCTCTACTACATGACTAAGCTGTTAGATCGCATTAAATAAACTCAGAATCAAAGATCCAAAGCTTCAAAGTACGACCCTTGAGTTTCTGGGCAACCCAAAACCTCAAGAACATGTCTGACAAGATTTTCTATTGCTAATAACTCTCTGATCTATTGTGTTATGGCCATGTTATCAATTTCTAATGGTAGTATTGCATTTACATTACAATCCAAACAATTTAGGCTGACCAGAATACCTTAGGATCACTGACATGTTTTTCAGGGTTAAGCTCAAGAACACGAAGAACACCTATAACGACAGTTATGTCGCTATAGGCACCCCTTTAGCGACAAATTAATTATTAAATTAATTATTTTTATTAAATAAATAGAAAAATTAGTTTTTAATTATTAAAAATACAAAATAAATTATTAAAAATTATTTTAAAGTCCGAAATTAGTTTTTAATTATTTTGAATATATTTCATAAATATTTAAGTTATTATTATTGTACTAGATTATTAACCCTATTGTCGTATATATTATATCCGATCATTGTTTATCAACATTATGTTATATTATATAACTCATATATATATATTCTGTTCATTAATTTTGAAATATGGTTATACAAGTGTCCTCACTTGGATAATCATTGTATTTAAACACATGTTGATATATATATATATATATATATATATATATATATATATATATATACCTCCAAGCTATTTGACCAGCTAGACACAGATTTAGAAATATCGTTGAATATGATAAAACCTTTTTGTATCGAATCAAATTGTTTTGGTTCGGATTCCAGACTAAGTATGAACATCTCGATCAAGGAAAAACTTTTATGCGCCCAAGGCGGACAGAGTGAACGATAATATCGTTCTTGCATCCAGTATTGATCAATACAGGGCCCATGGGATGTACACCCTCACGCCCGTAAGTTATGACGGTTTGCGGATGAAGTTCTGCTAAACCTTATTGAAAATTTAAAACAATGTTCATAGTATGTCACCTTAACCCTATGTATAGTCAATACGTAGTTTTAAAATTTTGGTATAGAATTGTTATGTTATTATTATCGGTTCAGTTTACTTCACAACTATTAATTCGTTGTAGAAGTGATGTACAAAGAAAACATTTAATTCTTTTAGCTAATTATATTTATAATTGTTATTACTTGCTGGGCGCTCAAATGCTCATCCTTGCTTAATTTAAATATTTTCAGCTAAGTGTGAACAACCAGAAGGTTCAGCCAAGAACAAGAGAAAAGGAAAGCAAACAGAATAAGTGTTAAAGTATAATATGTAATAGTATGACTTTAATAAGACAATGATATTTATTATTATCATGTATTGTAATGAATATAGTAAAGGTTGCGTAATTGGGATTAGACTATGATATTTATGTAAATTAAGTTGGTATTTATATTATTGTTATTATTTTTAGTATTATTCCGCTCATAAATATGGTATCGTAAAGCACAGAGTTCGAGTTTCAATTACCCGAGTTTGGGGGCTTCAAGGCAAGTATCCTTACTCTTTGTATCTACTTATGCAATACTCCTGTGTAAGTAAGTTATCAAATTATACTCATGTTATATAAGTTATTAAACTCTACAGTTATCGGTCATATATTTCAACATTAGTATTCATGCCAGTTATCAAACCCTATTCGTTTACCAGTACAGTAGTAATGTATGATCAATGTATACCTGTTTATAGATAGTTAAGTTAGTTTATACAAGTGCCCTCACTTGGATAATGATTGTATTTAGTCTCCTATCGGTACATACCTACTAGTTTTCAAATATGTATATGTTATTTAAAATTGTCTAAGCTATTTAACTTAGCTAAACATAGAATGAAAAATATTATAGATCATGATAGAATATTATTATTATTTAATTGAACTATTTTAGTTCGAACAGGCAAAACTTTTATGCCCCAAAGGCGGACCAGCTGAACGAACTTATCGTTCAAACAAGTAGTGTTGATCAATACAGGGCATAACGGGCTAATCACCCTCCGTGTAAAGTAAGACATGAGCGGTTTTAGGATGAAGTTCGTTTAACCTTTTTGAAAATTAAAACTAAAGTTCATAGTTTATCAAACTATTCCCTATTTATAGTCAGTACGTAGTTTCAAAAAAAAAAGAAATAGAATTGATATGTAGTTCAAAATTGTTTCATCTTACTTAACAACATTTACTTCATTGTAGAAGTGTCAACCAAAGAAAACATATAAATCTTTCAGATAATCTTTATTCATTGATATTAATTGTTGGGAACTTAAATGCTCATTCTTGCTTTAAATTTAAATGTTTTCAGCTAAGCTAGCACGCCTTGAAGGTTCCGACAAGGACAAAGGGAAGGGGAAGTTGAAGGAATAGATTAAATTATGTTGTTATGACTATTTGTAGTAAGATAATACAATATTTATCATGTAATGTAAGACTTAAAGGTTCTCGAGACTGGGAAGGTAGATAACTTTGATATAATAATTTTGTTTAATGAATACATTAAGTAGTTGAATGAATGTTATCGTGGAGCACCAAGTACGGGTTTCAAGTACTCGGATTTGGGGGCATCACAGGGTTCATTTACATACTTTCTATTTCTCGTTCGTCTTTTACAAAAATTTTTCCATAACTTCGTTATAGCTAAGTTTAATCCGTTCTTCATGAATGTTTCTAACGTTCCTAACCAAGCAATAAACAACTAACTTATACACGATGGTTTTTAACTTGTCCATCAACAACAACTTATACTACGATGTTTTTAAATTTGTTAATCAACAACGTTCTTCGCGTTCTTCGCGTTCTTCGCGTTCTTCGCGTTCTTCGTTCGTTCTTCGTTCGTTCTTCATTTTAATCGATATTTTGATTACAATTTCACTTTTCCTTGGAATTTGATGTTATAAAACACCATTCTTTATTAATTTCATCAAATCGTTCATATGATTCATTCAGATCGTTCAAATTAATTAAGAAACGTATACTTCCTTAAGAAATTTATAAACTAAATTTCTAATTCTTATTTCATCGGTTCTTCATGATTTCAACCATATGAAATCATTCTTAACATCTTTTATTTCTTATTCTCATTAAGCTATGCTTTAACATAGAAAACTTAAACAGAATTTATTTAAAAGTTAGGTTTTCGGAGTACCTCTCTTCTTTAATCTTCCTCCGTTGGACAAAGCATGCACTCGGGCTAACTTTTCCTCTTTCTCTTCATCCGAAATCTCTCTCTCTCTCTCTCTCTCTCAAGTGTTAGTGATTCTGAAAATCACCAATAAATGAATTAAGCTCTCCTTTTATAGATTTTCAAGGCTAGGGGAAAAATAGTAATTTCTCTCCAACCTCCTTACTATTCACACCTCCTTACTCCACCTCCTTACTATTCACGAAGCTTCCCTTGGAAGCTTCGTGCTTCCGTCTTGCGGAATTCGTCTGACAATTTGAAAAACTGCGATTCTCGGAATCTAAATATTTTTGGATATTTTCGTCTTTCCTCTACAGTTTAACTTTTACGCATTCTTCGGAACTCCGAAAAAATAAAAAACACTTTTTGATTATAAGCGTTTTCCTTCACGTTTTCCCCTAACGTAGTTAAACGAATGAAAAATACATAACAATACTTTTTGTCATTTTTATTTTGTCCGATTTCTACATGTTTTCAAGAAAAACTTTTATCGGCTTACTTAACTTTTCACGATATATTATCGTCAAATCTTTTGATGGAATGTCATTTCAACATACCGAACTCTCAAAAAGGCTTAGGTTATTCAAATTCTAACCCTTAGATTTCGTCGGGTGAATAGTGCCTATTTCGTCTTTTTCCCCAGAAATATTTTTGTTCCCGAAATTTTTTTATTTTCGTCTTGAAAATTCTTACTTGTTCAGTCTAGCTCGTAGCCATAATCCTCCCGACCTATAATCATCCTAGGTTCTAGAACGATTAATAAACACATAGCACATATATAATAGTATTAATAAAAATTCATTTTATTAATAACTAATTCTTTAAACTTAAACTCCGGACAATTCGATTTTACTCGGGTTGTCACACTTCCCTCCTTATAAAAATTCTATCCTCGAAATTTCTTAAAACCACACCTATACCCGGGTCCTCACATTCTCCCCTTCTTCACAGAATTTTGTCCACGAAATTTTAGCTTACTCTTCTTCCCAACTTCTCTTCAAATAAGTTCTTATCTTTTAAACATTCCCTAATCTCCACAACTTATCAAGAATTACGAAGTAGAAGGAATAACGAGGAACATAAGGATTCCTTTAAAACATTTTGTACTTTTGCTGAGGGGTCAAATCAACCATGAACTCTTACTAGGTTTAACAATATTTCACCGTAAACCCTTCTACCATGGTCAGTTTACAATCACCAAGAAGGTAAACTACCTCTTCCATACGTAAGCGATCAACCCATCATATAACCCCATTTCGGGGTATGTTCACCTCAGACTTAATCATTAGATTTTGCACCAAAACAATTTGGCTTGGCATAACTTCTCAAAGAAAGCTTGATTTTCTTATAACATGACATACAATTTGTCTAGCCAAATCAATTAGCTTAGACCATACCAATAAATTGGGCATCAACATCTAGTCAAATCACTTGACATTGACTACTTCTTTAAATTCTTCTACAATACATCAAAACGTTTCATGACGTCATGATATCGTACTTTTCACATTATGTTGAGCACTTCATTAGTTTATGACTTCATCATTATACATCATACCATAACGGGTTGTTGAACATGAGATCAAATCCAACACTAGGTTTAGTTATATTCATAACTCCATCCGTTTACCATCTTTACATCAAATGTATTGATGATATAAAATTCATTTTGATATTTAAAATCAACTTCTGTCTAGCCGAAACAATTAGAATAGACATATAAAGAATAGTTCTTTTTAAAATCCATTGGTTCCAAAAGTTGAACCAATTCTTTCCTTTTCAAAACGCGCACATAAGCACGATTTCAATAAAATTTGAAATCTAGCATAACTAGATGACTTGGAATATCCTATTTCTCCATCTTCCTTCATTGTCTTACTTGTGACAATACTTAATCTTCTCTAGAACCTTTAATGCTAAGTCTACTGAAAATACTCATTTCCAGTCTAAACATTCATATACCCTAGTATAGTCCATCAACTTACCACACTTTATGTGTTTAGGAACTTTCCACAATAATATGTGTTTAAGAACTTATCTTCGCAATATGTAATCCAAGAACAAATCAAGGACTATCCATACGCTTAGGGATCAGAAACATATCATATAACTATGAGTCACAAACTTTTCATAAGTATAAGTTTCAAGAACTAGCACCTATCTTAACATTCTCTACCTATCAAGTATATACATGAGAAAAGATTCACCTTCACATTATATACATATGATAACGCAACATACTATTCTAATGATTATCACTGTAATAAGCTAAGCAGTTGTTACACCGAAGCACAAACCTCTGCCCATACAAAGGTTCATACAACTCAGCTATCACATGAGTCATCAATCAAAATCTTAGAACTTCTTACTTTCTCTTTACTTAATATGAATTTTTCTTTAATTCGTATGCTAACCTTTATAACTCAATCTGAGTTCTTCTTCCTGTACTTACTTCGTAGTACCATTCATCTATTGCATTAACTATAAATCATCCATCGTTTAACAGAACAACTATTATTACGATTCAATATGATCATGTGGTGATCTTCTTCCTTAATCGTTTAACTCAACGATTTTCTTATCCTTCTCTCTACGATTATAGTCTTAGGTACTCATACCTAATATTTATAACCTATCAGCTCTGATACCATAATGTAACGCCCCAGAATCCGGTTTATCTTCACACTCGGATTCCGTACGTCACGATTCCTTCTCCTTCCAAACATACATCATTATATAGCTAAAAATAACAACATACATTCTCAAATCCCACGTTCTATTACCTTATAACCTCGTTCCTTACAAATAATGATAATTACATTATTCTTTACATCTTACAAGAGTGACTTTCATCCGCCACCAAGGATACATAACATTTCTTTAAACTAATCTATAGTTCAATTAATCTATTCTACATTACAAGTCTTGGCTTAATCTTCATGCTCATTCATATAATGAATTGCACTTCATCTGGATACCGGTCAACTTGATCTTTATGGGATCCTTAAGTTCTTTCTAACATCGTTTACTAAAAATGTTTTTATTTAAAGCAAGTGTGAGCATTCAATTGCCCAACAAGTCATAGAAGTTGAACAAATAACTTCAAGAATCTAAACATTCAATTAAGAATTCAATAATTGAACAAAGGTTATGAAGCAACTCGAATAATAAAAATAATCCTGATTCCTATCATTTTAAAATATTAGTCACAGTCACTTTCAAATACTTTCATTCTTCTACCTTTTCTACACACCATGTCTGGATAGAATTATTAGCACAAACTTAACAATAATGGTTCATGTATAAACAGAACATACTCATATTGAACAGTTCATCTCATAGAATAGTTCATCTCATAGAAACACCGAAGGGTTCAAGTTGTGGCGCAAGGCCTCATACACTCTACCAACTTTTACAAATATCGCACATTTGCACATAGATAAAACTTCTCAAGTTCAACATCTGAGAAGTTTAAGAAACTAGCATTCATATAAAATGAATGAAGTTAGGAAACTTGCCTTACGTAAAGCTACAACTTACATTGAACTACTCATTCCAATCCCTATATAGCACATAAGGAAATAACACATACACCAATTAGTCATATACTTGACTTACACATTGGTTTACTTAACTTTACTTCTTAGGGTTTGCGTTCTTGTAATCTAAGTTTACGCGACCAACTTTCTTCTACCGCTTTACGGCTTCATGACATACGGAGATGTCTTACTCATACGATCATCATCTTGGATGATTTACATTTTTATCTTCTTTTTATAACCCTTCTAGGACTCAGTACACATCGTGTCTCTGCTAGTAGTCCATATGGTACTCTGAGTGGTTTCCCACAAACAACCAACAAACAAGTTTCTGTCTCGTCTACACTGTGTTTCATAGTGAGTTAGATCGGTCGACAGTTTCGTATATACCTCTGCTCCCTAAAGGAATTGTTTAGCCCAGCTCCCATATGTCAACCATCAAAGATTACGATTGTACTACAACCTAACTTTATCTTAACCTATCTGAATCGTTAAACTATAATGTTCGTTAAGTAATTTCTTATTCCTTATGGCTTTCTGGCAACTAAATGCCATACCTCGGGATTCATTCTTTATCGTCTAAGTTATATAGTCTTTTTTATACTTATAACGATCATTCAACATTAATTATATATATTCCTAGCGTTAAGAATTTTACATTACCTTACTCATATCTTACAACGTCCGGTTCATTCGACTTGGAACATCCTCCAAGTTAAAATCATTAACTCGGCTTCTTTACGTTATACGTCATTATCTTTAATTCAAATTCTTCATTACCTTACGGTCAAACTATACACGATGTGTAGGTTCAACCCGTTTAATATTCGCGTACAGTCAACCCTCACGTCGGCTAAAGTGTTAAACGCTTACATTCATTCTAACATTCTCTATCCGACTCACATTCCGACTTTCATTAATCTTATTACCGTTCGCTACGACTTTCTTGATAATTCATATCTTACTTACTACTTTCATCAACGTCCAAGTCATACAACCAATGTATACTTAGAACGTTCGCCCGACGCAAATACGATTCACGAGGATCGTTTACGTATTCAGCGTTTACGTTGCTTGTCTCTTAATCTCTCATTCAACCTTTACTCAAGGTTTTAATCTCTTTCCATCGTTATCCATCCCATGAACCCCATGTTCATTATTCTTTCTTAATGTTAAAGCCATACTATTCGTGGTATAATAAGACCGATCGTTCATCGCAACTGTATTACGTTTACGTTCATTACATTCTTTATCTTTTAATCTCGTTAAACCTTTCCGTTTAACCTTTACTAAAGGTTTAAATCACTTGTTTAAGTGTTACATTACGTGAACTACATGTTCATTATCTATCCGTACACTTCCCCCAGGAATTGAGCAATAAAAACTCATTTCTTGGCCTTATCCAGCACCGGTGTTGCGACGCTGGTTCCCTTCTTCTTCCTCGCGATGCGGCGCTGTAACGACCCCAAAATTCATACAATAATATTCTCTTTCTTGATCGTTAACAATATAACTTTAATCTATCTTTATATCATTATTCGATATTAAAATCACTAAAAATGCCGAATATTTAAAAGTTTTATACATTTCCTTCTGTATTGCCCTAAATCGCAACCTTTACATTACATCTCTTCGATTCAAATTTATATCATGAATCGTTATAATAAAATAACTATATAAAGTCTTACATCATAAATAGATATCCATATACACCAGATAACTCAACTTACAATTCAACAAAATGTTACATTCAAAATATTAAATACATTTCTCATAAAACATAAGTAAACTTCGTGAATATGGATCTCTATAATTCACTTAGCACATATCCTTACCTTGAAATCTAACCCTGCAAAAATTGTTATTTTCAAGAGTGAGCTCGATAGCTCAGCAAGTTCTAATAGTTTTCATGCATCACATATCATATAATAATATGCTCAACATACATATCCTAATAATTAAAGTAACATGACATACATGCTTTAATTCACATAACAAATATAAAGATTTAGTTACTTACTCAATCATCATTATTTAACTAAAACAATGTAGTCATAAATTGACTTTAACATTTCATGATTATAACAAGTATAACATATCAAGATCGCTTACAACACATATAACATATCATGCAATTTAAAACAGTTCATCAAGTCTGCATAGAAAATAGGAACCAAAAGACTTGCCTTGATCGTTGTTTACCAATAACAGATTAACAGTTTACAGTTATCTGCACTTCACATGACCTACAAAATTTTATAATCATACACATCAACTATTAGTCACATAACAACACATAGTAATTGTAATGTAAACTCTACTTCACATCTCATAATCCTTCTTGTTAATTAGCACACAATGTTTAATTAGATTGTGTTAAATTTTTGACTTATGTAATATTTGAAATTCATTCAAGTGTTTAAGTCTTGCTAGGAATACTTATGAGTTTTATATTAAACTCATTCCATATCTTATAATGTTCATTAACACTTGTCACGGCGTTTCGACGTTCATTCGTCACATGCCCGAATCGTCTCTCTTGTGTATGCTTAGTGTGCTTACATAACTTATCTAATACATCATTTATTAATGTTTATCATCATTATATTTACTAACATTCATGTTTTATAACTTACAACAACATCTATTATCGTCGACATCACTATACTTGTGTATGTGCATGTCCGACGCCCTCCGATTGCCTCTGAATACGCATCAGTCACAAAGATGACCATTTTGACCCCTTCTAATGACCTCAAATTAAAAGGTTAAAACATAAAAGTTGTAGGTCTACTTGTGCTTGTTCCGGATCATCTTGAATCTTCTCAATCGGTGTTCGTATTAAAAGGTTATGGCCATTGTACTAACGAAGGTCAAAACAGTTTTGCATTACAACAATTAAACCACTCGAAAAGCATGGTTACCCGATGAGGCAGGTCCCCCAAGGCCAAAAACCCTGTTGGGGCGGGCCCCACTACTGGTGCATATCTCAGTTCGCGAACTGGCGGAGAAATAAGCCAATTTGGCTTATTTCTTCACACCGAATTCGATTTTTCCCAACATGATCAACATGAAACTTGCTAACAAAAATATTTTAAACTCTTTAACATGATTATAACTTATAAAATCCATACAACACATAATCAAAACAAAGGTTTTCATGATTTTTGAAGAAAACTATGATATTAAGCGTTCTTGACAAAAATTGCTATTACAAATTCGTTTTTAAACCAACTCAAGTAATTCCAATTGTGATAACGCATATTCTTAACATACTAACATAATACATGATCAATTTCAACAATAAATCATAACAAACATCAATTTGATAGTTTCAAAAGCCATTTTTCAGAAATTAATTCACAGAAAATCATTATGAACAAAATTCCTCTTGTTTATCAAAATTACATGGATTAAATTGCTAGAACAACCATATAACTTATAATATATCATAATATAACCCATATTACACATAACTCATGCTCACATCAATGATTTAAGAACAATTTTCAACATAACTTCATAATCAAACACTATGAACATGATTTCATCATGTTCATCATATCTTTGTGAATTGAAACTTTTGAACAACTATAAAAATCTCATGTAAGTGTATATATACATATATATATATATATATATATATATACATATACACACACACACACACACACACACACACATACCATTCACATATCAAAATTATGAAGTTTCACTAAAAGATTTTTATGTAGAACTTTAAAACTATGAAAACATAGAAGAACATGATTTTAAAACTTGTTTTTACAACAATTGTATTGTGAAAATCCTTTCATGGCATACAATCACATATGAAAACATATGAACACCATATATACATATAAATTCATAATCATGAAAACCTAATTTTACAAAGACTAAATACAAAACATCTTAATTTAGTATAAAGGTTAGTTTGATACATTTCTAGGTTGAATTAGGAGAAAAGATGGAGATGATGAAAGCTTTTCTTTTATTTTCTCAAGGTTTCCCTTCTTCTTCTTCTTCTTCTTCTTCTTCTTCTTCTTCTTCTTCTTCTTCTTCTATGTATTCTCTCTTCTTCTCTTTGTTCTTAGTTTAGATATAGGTTTAGAAAACTAACGTAACTTAGTGTATATACAATATACATATAACACATTTAATTATAGAATATGTAACTCCCAATACAAGTACATATACTAATTATCAATTTAATATATAAGTTACAAAAATTAGAATTTTAAAAGCCCCAAGGCTTGTTTGGTAAAACCATATTATTTTAAAATCAGGTTTTAATAGTTAAGGTCTTGTTTGGGTAAAAACAGGTTTAAAACAAAAGTAAGGCCTTGTTTGGGAAAATGTTTTAAAAACTCTTTTAACTCTTTTAATAGATCCTTTAACACATATTCTTAATGTTATCCTTTAATTAATTAAATCTTAACATTAATTTAATTAATTAAAAGTTTAACATCAATTAATCACATAAATTTGTCACATTATAATTACTCGTTAATTATAACTTCATGTAACAATTATCACATCACTACATTATCTCAATTAAATTAGAACTATAACATAAAATCATTACATATTAATTAAATATTAAATAATCATTTAATTAATATAATACACTTAATTACATTACTCCATATTAATCACATAATCTCAATAAATAATTCAATTAAAATATTTATTTACTTCAATAAATATTAAATTAACTTTTAAATTCTCTTCATACCAATTCACATATTTCATAATATATAACACATACATATACTCGTACTTAAACATCTTAAAATAAGAATTTTATTTATTAAATTCTTATTTATTAATTCATAAAAATCCGAGATGTCACATCATTCCCTCCTTATAAGGATTCTGTCCTCGGAATCAACGAAATCTCCCTTACTCGATTTTCGCAAAATCTCTTTCACAATTATCGTTGAATAACTTCAACACGTTAACTTAGCAAAAAGTTTTACATATATATATACTTCATTCATTTCTTCAACAACTTTTAGGTTTTATTACAGAACCTTCAATTAAACACAATCATATATCAAATATTATATATTCTTTAACTCATTCGTTTCTTTTCTAAGGATCATTACCGAATACTCTACTCGTCGAATTAATATACTACATAATTCACCGTCTATAATTATTCGGGTTATCACATTCACTCCTTCTAAGAATTTCGTCCTCAAAATTTTAGTCTATCAATCTATCAAAATAGATTTTACGTTAATCTCTATTCACTAGAAAGCATTCTACAACTACTTCTTTCTAAGGGCTATTCTTCTCGCTACATTCTCCTTCAGAATAATAAGAATCTTCCACAATTCCTAAATAATTGGGAAGCGATATAAATAACTCCGAAATTTAAAAGATTCCAATAATGATGAGTGGTCGCAAGACCTTGAACTTCTTTCTAGGTTTAATAGTGCTTCACCCCCGGTACTTCACACTATAAACCGCATCAGTACTCTAGGTGGCCAGCCTATCATACCCCTACGTCGGGCCCAAACGTAGTACATCGTGACGACTATATGTGTTAAATTTAGAACTATTGTCTCCGATAACATGTCCCTTTTTATAGGGTTGTTCACGTACTTCTTAACATTTGAATCCACACCAAAACAATTTGGTTTGGCACAGTGTGACAAAAAATGCTCGAATTTCATAAACATCTTTCAATATTTGTGTAGCTGAATCAATTAGCATAAAATTCTAGCAAAAATTCGGACATCAATCGAAATATATATATATATATGTATATATATTTAACCAACTGAAAAATATATATTTTGTTTCATTTAAGGAAACCAAGAATAAATAAATAAATCTTTTCATAATATCCTGATACCGTATCATAGTAATGGTACGTTAAGGATTTCGTCATTACATGACGTCGTCATACTACATCATACCATAGTGGGTTGACGATCATACGATCACATCCAACACTAGGTTTAACTGCATTGATAACTTCCTCGATTATTATTTCTACACCATATAAAATGATGCAAATATAAAATACATTTTGAAATTTTAAAATCATTTTTGTCTAGTAAAAGCAATTAGCACAGACATGTGAATAATAGCACTATTTAAAAAAATTCATTGGTTCCATCATTTGATCCAATGTTTTTCAAGAAAACAGAAGTGCAACATCAACACAAAGTCAATAAATTTCGAAAATCTAACAAAGCTAGGAGATTTAGAATATAAAAACTTTCTCCATCAATTAAATCTTTACTCCATCATTACTTAAACATTCTATCAATCTTAAATAACATCAATGCTTTCTATACCATAACTTTCTATACACAGTATAGTTCATCGAACTTACCACACTTTGGAAGTTCAAGAACTTGCCATAATAATATGAGTTTAAGAACTTGTCCTAGCAATATGTAGTCATAGAACTGATCAGAGACTGTCTATATGCTTAGGGGTTCAAAAACATACATACGATTATGAGTCACGAACTCAGCATAAGTATGAGTTTTAAGAACTCGCCTAATCTTAAGATCATCTAATGTAATCTTAATATCATCTAATCTATCCTCTATTGACTCTAACTATCAAATATAATATGAGAAATGAATCACCTTCTCGTCATATATATATATATTAATAGCGTGACACCAACCTTCCAACGATTATCAATATGATAAGCCAAGTGTAACCACAAAACCCTACCCATACAAAGATTTGTACAACTCAGCCACCACATGAGTCCTCAGTTGAAATCCCACCTAACTCTATCTTACTTATAACGTCTCGCTCTATACTCGATACATACTTCTGTATCTCATCATTTATAACTCCTCGTGAGTTAATCTCGTACTATATCATAATACATTCTCATTATAGTCCCAAACTATAACCATTCAATCATTACAGACCATCTATCTTTCACAACTTTAAAAGAAATCACGCTGTGATCTTATTCTATAATCATCTCCCTTATGATTCTTTTCTTATCTCATTATCGTTTTGTTTTAAAAACTTCTTATCTTTACCTTTCTTCATATCATACTATGATTTCATTTATGCTTTTAATCTTATAGACCTTGTCTATTCATCGTTATTCGTCATCTTGATTATTGGAGTTAGGCAACTCCTGATTCTTATCTACATATCTCTTCAAGATTCTTCTTTGAATCTTCTTGTTTATTTATTAACTCTTCCTTTAAGAATTTAATATCATTCACATTACTCAATATTTTATTCGAGTTTTATCCCTCGCCATTCTAATATTCTTCTTATAATATTTCTAGGACTAAACTCATATTATACATATACGTATATGAAAAGAATCACCTTTTCATTATACGTAACTTAAACTTGACTTCTTATTCTTTTAACCTAAGGTCATAGCCTAAGGTACTTTTACCTAAGGTTTATAACCTATCAGCTTTGATACCAACTGTAACGACCCCAAAATTCATACTATAATATTCTCCTTCTCGATCGTTAAAAATACAACTTTAATCTATATTTACATCATTATTCGATATTAAAATCACTAAAAATGCAGAATATTTAAATTTTTTATACATTTTCTTCTGTATTGCCCTAAATCACAACCTTCACATTACATCTCTTCAATTCAAATTTATATCATGAATCATTACAACAAAAAGACTATACAAAGTCTTACATCATAAATAGATATCCATATATACCGGATAACTCAACTTACAATTCAACATGTTACATTCAAAATATTAAATACATTTCTCATAAAACATAAGTAATCTTCGTGAATATGGAACTCTATAATTCACTTAGCACATATCCTTACCTTGAAATCTTGACCTGGAAAAACTATTATTTGCAAGAGTGAGCTCGATAGCTCAGCAAGTTCTAACAATTTTCATGCATCACATATCATATAATAATATTCTCAACATACATATCCTAATAATTAAAGTAACATGGCATACATTCTTTAATTCACATAGCAAATATAAAGATTGAGTTCCTTACTCAATCATCATTATATAACTAAAACAATGTAGTCATAAATTGACTTTAACATTTCATGATTACAACAAGTATAACATATCATGCTCTCTTACAACACATATAACATATCATGTAATTTAAAATAGTTCATCAAGTCCACGTAGAAAATAGGAACCGAATGACTTGCCTTGATCGTTGTTTACTAATAACAGATTAACAGCTTACAGCTATCTGCACTTCGCGTGCCCTGCGTAATTATATAATCATACACATCAACTATTAGTCACATAACAACACATAGTAATTGTAATGTAAACTCTACTCCACATCTCATAATCCTTCTTATTAATTAGCACATAATGTTCAATTAGATTGTGTTAACTTTTTGACTTATGTAATATTCGAAATTCATTCAAGTTTTTAAGTCTTGCTAGAAATACTTATGGGTTTTATATTAAACCCATTCCATATCTTATAATGTTCATTAACACTTGTCACGACGTTTCAACGTTTATTCATCACACGCCCGAATCGTCTCTCTTGTGTATGCTTAGTGTGCTTACATAACTTATCTAATACATCATTTATTAATGTTAATCATCATTCTATTTAGTAACATTCATGTTTTATAACTTAGAACAACATCTATTATCGTTGACATCACTATTCTTGTGTATGTGCATGTCCGACGTCCTCCGATTGCCTCTGAATACGCATCAGTCACAAATATGACCCCTTCTTGTAATAACCGTGAATTTTCAGTCACTATATATGAACATTATTGATATTTAAAACTTTGTGTTATACAGTGATTTAATATGTGACAACATATGTGAAGTGGTGCATGGGTCAATTAACATGTATGCTATAGTTATGGATATATACATTTATAGATTTCATTAAAAAAATGAAAGCTTCGTAACCTAATTATATATTAGGTGAGATAATTAAATAACCTAATGGTTATGGTGATAATGAGAGGTTAGTATTTAATATATATACTAACTTAAGTGGATAATTTTATTATTTCAAGTGACTAACAATTTAAACCTAATTCTTGTGAACCTAATTAGGTTATGAGCTAAAGTCACATGTATAGGTAATTAAATTTCATAAGATTAGGAATGGAAACCCTAAATAATCAAATTGGGTAACATATATTAAAATTGCTAGACTATGTTTATTACATAGCCCAAAACAATTAAGGAGGTAGCCCAAATGAAATAAAATGCAAACCAATACTTAGCCCACTTGATTAAGGGTATTGTAGACATTTGATTAGTCAAAATTGGGCATTAAAAATAAAAGCAAAAGGGGGATTTAGGAGAGCTTGGGGCCGGCCACCCTTGTGGCTATATAAGGTAAATATATTTGCTAACCCACTTTCCTTAAATAGCTAATGACATTACTTTACTTAATTTCTTACACAAAGTACAATGTTGTCTACACCTCATTGGTGGGAAATCTCACTAAGCATACTTAAGAGCAAGATAAGGAGTTTTGTGTAATGGACAAGGAAGGTGTGGGGGATAATAGCTAGATACACTAAGTGTATCTATATTTTTGCAAGTATCCCTTTTATTTCATTTTTTTCATTACATTTCTCCACTCATTCTTCCTCTTATAATTTCCTCCAAAGCTAGCAACATCAAGAGAGAGAAAAGGGAAAGAGGTTCGGCCATTTAGAGAGAGAAAGAGGAGTTCTAGTTTGTTCATGCATCCTAGGTTAATCACTTTGGTAAATCAAGGAAAGTTGCCATTAAATCAAGGTATAACCTAACCTTCATCTTCTTCTTCTACTTTGTTTTTTTAGCTTGAGTTTTGTTGGGATTATGAACAAATACTGAAGATACCCTAGTCCCACATATCATCATGTATGAAACTAAGTATCTTGAGTGTTAGATCGAAGGCTTAGAGGAAGAATATGAGCATATGTTCTCCAAGGGTGAAAACTCTTGTTTTCTTCCACTAAATCTTGTGTAACTCAAGTTTTACAACTTAGATTTATGATCCGTCGAAGGGAGGGGTGCTAGATACATGAGTTATCTAGTAAACCCGAGTGATAGAACATAAATCTAGCAAGTTTTGAATCCTTTGGAGCTGATTTCCCCAAAAAAGCCCACTTGGAATGTTAAGGGTTCAAAAACCCTAAAAATAGCTTCTGTCCCATTTTTCTTGGGTCTGTTTCGGACAGTTTCATGTCCCTTAAAAATCTGGGAAACCTCACAGAGGTACCTTGAGAAGTTATCTACATGTAGGAAAAAGAACGGACACGTTTCGAGTTATAGATTGTGCGTAATGACTATTTCCGTAAAGGACTCCTAAAACTTTACAGTCGAATATCTCACTGTGTATACACTAAAAAATTCCGAAATTTTTACAATAGGTTCATATATGTTAGGAGAGCATACACTGAAAATTTCAGATTTTTCAGAGAAAAACTCAATTTATTAAAAATGAAGCAATATCTGACTGTTTTGGGAACTTTAAAAATACTAGATCATTTTCTAAAATTTCAGAAATATTTGGGGATCCTTGCGGGTTCATATTCTGTCAAAATACAGAAGCTACGAATTTTTGGAATCAGTTTACTATTTTTCCTAAAAATGATTAAGTTGTGAATAAAAGGAAATAAATAGTTAAATGATGTCTTTAATAAGAAAAATGTGATTTTTATGCTTGACTACTCATAATATATCATATCATGATTATCTTAGAGCACTTTGGTAATTTATGATAAGAAATATTATTTATGCCCTTTCATGGATATTAAATAAGAGGTTTAATAAAGGGTGAACAATTAGAATAAATTGTTTATTAATCCAATAAATTATTAAAATATTATTATGATATTAATAATATTAGAATATGATATTGATAAGTAAATAAAAATATTAAGATTAAAAATTCTTTAAAATATTATTAAATGGTTAATAATATTTGATTTAAGCATTGATAAAAGATTAATGTATTATTAAATGACTAATAATATTAGTAATGTAATAAGATATTATTAAATGATTAATAATATTAGTAAATGAATAAAATATTATTAAATGAGTAATAATATTAGTAAATGATTAAAAGTATTATTAAATGATTAATGATATTAAAGCATAAGTAAGATATTATTAAGGTAATAATATTATTGCATAATTAAAATATTATAAAGAGGATTAATAATATTAGTAAGGTATTAAAACATTATTAAGATATTAATAATATTAGTGAGCAAATGAATGTATTATTAGGGGACTAATAATACTAAGAAGTGAATTAAATATTATCAAGATTAATAATATTATGTTGTTACTTAATAGTAACATTATCAAGACAAGATAATGTTTATAAGAACTAAATGTAATGTATAATATTTATTTGATTACATGTTATACTATGACTAATTGAAAGATTAACTATAGGTCTCTCAAAGGAAGATAATTTAACTGCATAGTGGATATAAATTAATTGCGTAGCCGTAATCTACAGACGAGGCAAGTTTCGTAACTCAAACTCGAGTTATTATTTTCAAAGCATATTAGTGAATAATTATTGATGATTATTTACATCTATAATGATTACTGAAATTCGCACTTTGTGCAATTGGATTCATGTTCTATTATTATTGAACTGTGAATTAAATTAAAGTTCTTCATTCATGAAGCTGTTTATGAGATAGATCTATGCTAATTGTATCGGCCTAGATCAAGCATGTTTAAATTTGTTAAATCAAATGTATTTTAAAAAGCTGTTCTTATTAAATTGATATGATAAGAACTCTTGACTGAGAAAAGGAAGAATTTGATTAATGCATGATATCAATGCCGGATTATTAAGTGTTTATGCATAAATCACGAGGTATGAAAGGCTGATCCCCTTGAATACCAAAACTTATTAAGAGGTCCAGTTTAAATGACTGAGAACCTTGGCAAATGTTCATGGTTATTTCAAAACCACTCAGTACATGTTATTCAATTATTCAAATATTCAGTTGTTGATTATTAATTCATGTTCTTTCACAATCTTATACTATTGTTGAACATTGAAAGCCAAACTTCTTTCTAGTCATGATATATCTCCCTTGTATATAACTTGCTAAGCAAATTAGTTACTTGCCCTTACTATATCATGACATCTATTTCAGCTAAGCCCGAAGGATCCAACACGAAAGACAAGGGCAAGGGCAAGATTGTGACGCCCCTAAATCCGTGTAACATCGATTACAGGACTTGGTGCTCACGATACAACATACAACATCATCTATCTAAGTAAACTTTAACAATAATAATAATATTATATTATCCATTACATAAATAATCGAAACAAAATCCCAAGTCTTTACAACCTTAAAACATACTGGAACTTAGTCTTAGCGTTTATCGCTACATTATACATATGCGGAAATAATTAACTTATTACATAACCATTAGCATCACTTCATCTTGGAATTTCCCTTGTCCTTGCCCGAACCCTCAGCCTTCTCACCCTTAACTGAAAGGTTTAAGCAAGAATGAGCACGAAATGCCTAGCAAGTATATACAAAAATTTGAAAACATACATCAGGAGTGAAAGCAGTTGAATAGCTAAACCTCAACTGTTGAAATGATTATCAAGTGTTAAATAGGAACATCAAGAATGGAAATTTAAGAATTTTCAAGATCATACTAAGGGTGTAAAATACCACGAACATATTTTCTTTCATCAAAAATCATCGACGGTTTAACAATCCAATAGGCGTAAAAGGTCTCTGCAAATACGCTTGGTGATCAACCTATTGTACCCTACGTTACAGCACAAGTATTAAGTTTTAAGTCGCATGTTTAAATGGGACTATTTGCCCGACATCCATTTCACGGTTTATTCGGGTTGTTCATCTTAGTAATCATGTGAGACCGCACCAAAGCAATTTGAATTGGTAAACATTTAATAGCTTTGAAAGATTTGTTTTAAATCACTTTTTCCATCAATAATAACTAGCCGAAAACAAAGACTAGGAACATACTTAGAACAGTTCGATAATGAAATGAAATTTAAACATATGGCAGTTAAAATAATAACTGAATAATCATCGATAAGCTTGCAAGATAATTGAAGTTTGTATGACTTTCCAACGAAGAAACTTGCACGAATAAATAACTAACACAAGTCCAATACTTACCCTTACTGCGATAATATTAGTAAGGATTTAATAAATACCCAAAAGAAATTAGGGTTAGGAAACTTGCCTGATAAGTCTGCTACAATTAACACTAGCAATTAACCTTCACATAACCTAATCACATGTGTCTCGTTAATCACCATTCATACACAATCTAGTTTGAAGTATAAGGGTCTCCTATTGGATATGCTATAAACATCATAAGAGAATATATTTAGAAAATATATGCCACCCATTTTAGATATCATAGGTAGCCCAAAACAGAACTTAAAAATGCCCAAACATAACAGTTTTTACATTTTTTTTTCTCAGCTTTACCATATCTCGCTAAAACAGTCATAACTAATTCGTTTTAAAACATTTTTGAGCGATTCTTGCGCCCACGCGAAGCTAACTTCTGGGGCTACAACCTTCGTTCATGGACCATCTTCAAAATCCAAGCACAAAGTTTCAGAAAATCCGTGCAAGGGGACTGCTCCGAATTTGTTGGACAGATTTGACGCAACTACTTTTAAAAGTCATAACTCCTTGCTCCGAAGTCGGAATTAGTCCGTTCCAGAGTCTATGGAAAGCTTATTCTGTGTACTATAATAAATGAAAAGCCCAATATTTTCTAGAAAATGTAGCTAGCCCCGAATTTGTCCTTAGGGTCAGCAGTTCACAATTTTTTTCGGTTTCTAACATGTTTATTTCGCGACCTTACGATTTTCATATCTCACTCAATATAGCTTCGATCCGAATGAAATTTGGACATGTTATACCTCATGCTACATACTATTTTAAAAAATTATTACATGCAACAAATGGATTATCTAAGACATGATTTCGTGTGACCAAAAATCCTAAAAAATCATGCAAACTAGTTTAACCCAACTTTTGAGAAAATCATGATTTTGATTCTAGCATGCATGGGTTTGATTCCTATTATCCAAACCACTTCTAATAACATATATATACATGTTACAACAATTCATTTTTCTAACTTTTTATGTTTTGATCAAATTAGCATGTTAGAGGCATTTTATCAAACACTTAGCATACATGGCATGATTTCTTGACTTTCTATGAGTTAGAACATGTACTAAACAAGAATTTTCATTCTCTAATACCAAATATCAGAAACAAAGCAATAGCATAGCATTACCAAGCCAAAACAAACATCTATCATTCTTATCCATGCATGTTTTCACTATTTCCTTAAGAACACATAAAAGAGAGTTTCATAGCTTATATCGACTTAATTCTTCCTTGTTTTAACTCTGATTGAAACTCACACCTCGCTTGTTAGGCTCTCCCAATCTCCAGAATTCTTCTAACACTATCTAACACTCTCAATTTCTCTCCAAGTTTACTCTCTTGGAGGAATTTTAGTAAAATGAAGAATATAGAAGTGAAGAGTGTATATATGTATATGATGATAGCATAGATGCTTGTTGTAACGGGTAATCTGAAATCATCAATTGAGAGACATTTGCCATAACCCATGATCACTTGATAATTAAACCAACCAAATGGGAGTTACAAAAAATGAAAAGTTGTTTGGTTTGAGAAATAAACTAACTCCTATAATTGCTATGTTGATATAAACGTATTCTTTCCTCCTTGTCCCAATATGTGTGACACAAGACTACCCCCCAAATTTCTTTGGTCTATTTATTAAAATATAAATTTATCCATTTAATCAATTAAATAACCATTTTGACCATTTTGCCCCCCGTAGTAAAACGTATCGATAACTATATCGATTCCTACTAAATTCGACGTCCCGGATATCACGGAACTATCCATTTCATCAAACTCGACTTCAAAATTTTGTAGTTAACTTTTTTCCTAAAAAAGTCAACCGGTTGACTTTGACCAAAAAGTCAACTGTGACACATTTTCGTGGTTACATTCTATCCTGACTAATTTCGACGTTTCGAACTCAAATACGCAAATCGCATCTCTAAATTCCGCTCCAAACTCAAACTCATATTTGTAAGTCATCCCACGAAATTAATTAGAATTAATTCCATCCTTAACCAATTTAAATAATTGGCCTAACCGTAACAACCATTAATATGCATCTTATCACATAACATATAATAAAAATAAATAATTCATCTAAAAATAATTGTCATCTAAAAATAATTGTCGCCGGAATCATTACACATCAAACAAACAGATTAGGGTAGTTTTTCATCATTTTCTCCTCGAGTTCCCACGTAGCCTCCTCGGCGTTGTGGTTCCTCCATAATACTTGTCTTTTCTATCAATTATCTGCACTGGAACCTCTTAGTAAGTTAAGTCTTTTTCGAACTGAACGGGTTCAAACTCTATAACATGCTTGTAGTCCTGTTTATATGGTCTTAAGACTGAAATGTGGAATACGTTGTGTATATGTTCTAGCTCCAGAGGTAAAGCTATTTCATAAGCTACCTCACCGACTCGTCTCAGAACTTCAAATCTTATGAATCTGGGACTAAGTTTTCCCTTCTTCCCAAATCTCATTTTCCCTTTCCAAGGTGACACTTTCAAAAACACATAAGTGCCGACGTCGAAGTCTCGTTGTTGTCGGTGTTGATCAGCATATTTCTTCTATCGATCCTGAGCCGCCACTAGCCTCGCTCGAATAGTTTTGATCACATCCGTAGTCTGCTATACCAATTCTGGCCCTAGTAGTTGATGTTCTCCTACTTCATCCCAGCACAATGGCGTTCTGCATTTCCTTCCATATAAAGCTTCATAAGGTGGCATCCCGATGCTCGCATGGTAGCTGTTGTTGTATGCAAATTCCACCAACGGTAGGTGGTCATCCAAACTCCCTTTGAAATCCATCACACATGCTCTCAGCATGTCCTCTAACGTTTGAATAGTTCTCTCGCTCTGCCCATCTGTTTGAGGATGATACGCGGTGCTCAACCTCAGTTGCGTTCCCATGCGTTCTTGAAAACTTCTCCAGAAATTCGCTGTGAACCGCGGATCGCGATCTGACACAATTGATATTGGTACACTATGCCTGGAAACGATCTCTTTGATATAAAGCTTTGCCAACTGATCCAAGGTATATCTGATCTTGATTGGCAAGAAATGCGCTGACTTTTTCAATCGGTCGATGATCACCCACACTGCATCGTAACCCTTCTGCGTAGTTGAAAGTCCTACCACAAAATCCATCGTGATATGCTCCCACTTCCATTCTAGAATTTCTAACGGTTGAAGTAACCCTTCATTTTCGATGTTCGCGCTTGACTACCGGCACGTTAAACACTTCTCGACGACTCTCACGACTTCTCTTTTCATATTAGGCCACCAATAATGTTGACAAAGATCCTGATACATTTTTGTGCTCCCCGGGTGGATTGAGTAACTTGAACTATGAGCTTCCTGCAAGATTTCTTCCTTTAACTCAGATATCGCTGGCACCCAAATTCTGTCCTCAAATTTTAACAGAACATCAGCACCCATGCTGGATTTAAGCTCCTCTCTGTCGGAAATTCTTTTCTTCATTTTCTCACATTCTTCATTACCGCTTTGTGCTTCCTTGATCTTGTCCAATAGAGTCGGACGAACCTCCACTACGAACAATTTCCCATCTGGCTCTCTCGGCCTCTTTATCTCTAGCTCCAAACTGGCCATCTCCTTGATTAACTCCTCCTGAGCTGTTAGCATTGCTAATCTACCACTGCCCTTTCTGCTTAACACATCCTCTACCACGTTCGTTTTCCCCAGATGATACAAAATATCGCAATCGTAATCCTTTATTATCTCCAACCATCTCCTCTGCCTCATATTTAACTCCTTTTGCGTGAAAATATACTTCAGATTTTTATGGTCCGTGTATATTTCACACTTCACACCATATAAATAGTGCCTCCAAATCTTGAGGGCAAATACTACTCACCGCCAATTCCGTGTCATGGGTAGGATATCCCTTCTCATAATCTTTTTTCTGGCGCGACGACGTCTGACGATGACTTTACCATGTTGCATAAGCACACAACCAAGCCCCCTGTGTGACGATCATCGATAATCACGAAGTCACCAGATAATCGCCCAGTAACGACAACACCTGGTGCCTCACTCAATCTCTTCTTGAGTTCTCAAAACTCTCTTCACACTTCTCGCCCGCATAAAATTCACCGACTTCTTCGTTAAATTCGCCAATGTTCTCGTTATCTTCAAAAATCTTGAATGAACCGTCTGTAGTAGCCCGCCAATCCTAAGAAACTTCTTACTTCCGTCGGTGTTCTTGGTTGCTCCCAATTCTGTACCGCTTCCACCTTTGCTGGATCCACGGAGATTCCGTCCTTGTCGATTACGTGACCTAGAAACCGAACCTTCTCCAACCGTAACTCGCGACTTCGAAAATTTTGCGTATAATTTATCCCTTCTCAACGCCCAATACTAACCTTAAATGTTCAAAGATGATCTTCCGAATCTTGGAATAGATTAGGATATCATCTATGAACACAACTACTTAATTTATCTAAATATCGTTTGAATACCCGATTCATCATGTCCATAAACGCTATTTGGCTGGCGCGTTTGTTAACTCGAACGACATTACCGTAAACTCAGAGTGACCGTAACGAGTTCTCGACGCCTATCTTAGGTACATCCTCCTTTCTCACCTTCAATCTGGTGATACCCGTCCTCAAATCAATTTTGGAAAATATTTCGTTCCTTCAACCGATCAAACAGTCATCTATCCTAGGTAATCTAGTTGCTTGTTCTTGATCGTCACCTTGTTCAAACTCTCGATAATCGATGCACAGCCTCATCGACCCGTCCTTTTTTTAACAAACAACACCGGTGCTCCCCAAGGAGACACACTCTCGGTTGAATATACTTCCTATCCAATAATTCCTCGTGAATCGTACCATCGCCTCCTTCATCTCCGATTGCCATTCTCAGACGGGCTTTCAAAATCCAAGGCGTCGTTCTTGGTACTAAATCTATAACGAATTCGACTCTCTATCCCGTGGAAGACGGCAATTCTTCCGGAATACATCCGAAATTCATTCACTCATCGGTATTTGTCCCATTTCTAACCCTACTTTACGAGTATCGACGATATGGGCCAAATAACCTACACATCCTTTTTAGTAACTTCTCGCTTGCATCATCGCTGACGACAATTTCGAGTGTCTCGGTGACCTACTCCCATAGAACACTACTTTAGACCGCCGGGAGTCTTAAGGTTTATACACTTTTTCCGCAATCTATCATCGCTCCATGGTTAAATAACCAATCCATCCCTAGAATTACATCAAATTTCGCTAATTGAATTTCGATTAAGTCCCACGTGTAACTTATATCCCCTGATATCTACAACGCAATTCCTATGGACATGGTTAACGGGAATGACTTCCTTATTAGCAACTTCTATGTTCATAGGATATTCTAATTCTTCCCGAGGTAAGTTTAATCGTTGGGAGAATTCATATAAACGAAGGAACAAGTAGCACCCGAATCAAATAATATGTAAGCAGATATATCATTGATTGGAATGATACCTGAAACCACGTCCCTAGATGCAACCGCATCTTGAACCGTCATGTTGAAAGTCCTTGCTGTTGGTCGATTCTGAGTTGGTGGTCCACCAATTGTGAGAGTTCCACCGCTTGGTCCCCTCCCTCCATTTCCTCCTGCTGAGTTCTTCTTTGGGCAGCTCCTCGCCTGATGATCTAATGCTCCATAGTTGAAACATCCATTTCTCTTCGGTGCAGAGTAGTTAGGAGAGATGTGCCCCTCCTGCCCATAATTTAAACAAACATTCTTCCCCTTTAGACATGCCCCCGAGTGATTCCTTCCACACTCCTTGCACGCCTCAGTCCTCTTCTTTGATTCCCCTAGTTTGCCCCCAGGGTTTCCCGAGTTGACATTATTGTTGTTGTTGTTCCACTTCCTCTTATTTGCACCATTGCTACTGCTGCCTTCTCCACGGTTTCCTCCTTCAGTCTTCTTATTTTTCTCCTTGTTGAACTTCATTAGGGCTTCACTTCCGCCCTCAACGATTATAGCTTTCTCCAGAGAGTCGTAAACCCATTCGTCTCGCAAAGACCAAAAGTCTGGTCAGATAGCCATGGTTTGAGGCCTTGCTCAAACCTCCTCGTCTTTCTCTCCTCAGTGTCGACCTGATGAGGTGCAAACCTCGCCAGCGCCTTAAACTTTGCAGCGTACTGCGGTATCGTCATATCTTCTTATTTCAGCTCCAGAATCGTGATCTCCATGCGACTCAAGATACTATCAGAAAATAGTTCTCGAAAAGATTTTCTTGAACCCTTCCCAAGGTATCACACCTTCTCCAGCTCAGGTCTGATTTGCCTCCCACTAGTAGTTGGCTTCACCTTTCCGCATATACGTGGCGAAGATAGTTTTTTCGGTCGTCTCTCCTACTCGAGCGATATAATAACGCCTTTCGATTTCCTTAACCCAAGTCCTGGCTTCGATGGGTTCAGTAGTTCCTTTGAACTCGTGGTCCCGCGCTTTGAAGTCTTTAAAGTGTGCCATGGGGCCTTTGGAGGGTTGTTGACATTCGGGGTTCGATTTTGAAGTTCCCCACTAACATGTCTACAAGCTCACAGATAGGGTTCGGTGGATCCTCAAAGATTACCTGGCTCGACCCCTGGGTGCTTGGCGACGTCTTCCTCTAGCCATCTATCTGTTCAAAATGAACTTAATATTATTATCTCATAATTTACTCTACAGTATATAGAATTCGTAAAAACTGAACCATCACATCACATACTTAAATAAAAACATATTTATTTATAGACATAATACTCAAAGTATTTCATCGTTTTATGGCATTACGCCATTTACATCACATTGCATCAATCACTTGGTAAAACAGAAACCAAGCTTTTTATTACATAATTAAGCATTTTATTTGCTACTAGAAAGAGTTCATCATAATATCTATAGACCCCGCCTAATGGCGTCTTCATGCTCCTCATCCGCTATCTCTTTCACCAGCTCTCGGCTTATAACACGGCCAGACCGGCGCTCCTCACGTGGAAAGTGACGCACCCTATGCTGGAACCTTCCATGTGCCGACTTAAACACGTATTTCATCTTGTCTATCTTAACCTTCTTGTCTCTAACTTCTCCCTCCAACTCTCCGGTTAGCTTCTCAGCCCTAACACGGTCTCTTCTCTCATCTCCCCAGAAAGTGGTAATAATCTACTTATCAAGTTGGAGACTCTGAATCCTCGACTCCAACCCATTAATGGTATATCCCAAGTGGATCCTAATAGCTTCTTTCTCATCCTCCAGCCTATCCGCCTCCAGATTCGATGCCCTGCATGACTTGTCACCAGATCCCCGTTCCTAATTATCAGGTGGTGCACTAATGCCTCAAGCAATGTTGCAGCTTGCTGCTCCCCCTAATACAGCTCATTCAACTCATGGACCTTGTCGTCCAACTCCGTAATCCTATCCATCAACTCATCCAATAAAGTATCCTCAGGTCCTTCTTTCGTTTCCTCCTCGGGCTCCTCTTCCTCTTCAGGATACTCCTCTGGGTCTGAGTCAACTGCTGCCTCAGCTATAGGCTCAGGCACAGCTGTCACTAACTGTTCACTCACAACGTGGATATCTCTAACCTCGTCTTCTCCTGAAATCCTTCAAACAAGACAAAATAACTCGGTTAGTATTTAAAAATAGATGTTTTTGTTTTTAGGAAAAAAAAAATATAGATTTGACACAACCCCTAGAACTCTACATGAGTTCATCTCCTTATTTCCTCCACTAACTTTCCTAAGGTTATAGTCTAAGGTTTTCCCACCCAAAGTTTATAACCTATGGCTTTGATAGCAACCTATGATGCCCCCAAATCCGTGTAACATCGATTACAGGACTTGGTGCTCACGATACAACATACAACATCATCTATCTAAGTAAACTTTAACAATAATAATAATATTATATTACCCATTACATAAATAGTCGAAACAAATCCCAAGTCTTTACAACCTTAAAACAATACTGGAACTTAGTCTTAGCGTTTATCGCTACATTACACATATGCAGAAATAATTAACTTATTACATAACCATTAGCATCACTTCATCTTGGACTTTCCCTTGTCCTTGCCTCGAACCCTCACCCTTCTCACCCTTAACTCGAAAGGTTTAAGCAAGAATGAGCACGAATTGCCCAAAGAAGTATATATGTAAATTTGAAAACATACATCAGAGGAAAGCGGTTGAATAGCTAAACCTCAACAGTTGAAATGATTATCAAGTGTTAAATAGGAACATCAAGAATGGAAATTTAAGAATTTTCAATATCATACTAAGGGGTGTAAAATACCCTGAACATATTTTCTTTCATCAAAAATCATCAGACGGTTTAACAATCCAATAGACTGTAAAAGGTCTCTGCAAGACGCCAGGTGATCAGCCTATTGTACCCTACGTTGTGCACAACTATTAAGTTTTAAGATGCATAAGCAAAATGGGACTATTTGCCCGACATCTGTTTGGCCGTTTATTCGGGTTGTTCATCTTAGTAATCATGTGAGACCGCACCAAAGCAATTTGGATTGGTAAACATTTAATAGCTTCGAAAGATTTGTTTTAAATCACTTTTCCATCAATAATAACTAGTCGGAAACAAAGGCCAGGAACATACTTAGAACAGTTCGATAATGAAATGAAATTTAAACATATGGCAGTTAAAATAATAACTGAATAATCATCGATAAGCTTGCAAGATAATTGAAGTTTGTATGACTTTCCAACGAAGAAACTTGCACAAATAAATAACTAACACAAGTCCAATACTTACCCTTACTGCGATAATATTAGTAAGGATTTAATAAATACCCAAAAGAAATTAGGGTTAGGAAACTTGCCTGATAAGCCTGCTACAATTAACGCTAGCAATTAACCTTCACATAACCTAATCACATGTGTCTCGTTAATCACCATTCATACACAATCTAGTTTGAAGTATAAGGGTCTCCTATTGGATATGCTATAAACATCATAAGAGAATATATTTAGAAAATATATGCCACCCATTTTAGATATCATAGGCAGCCCAAAACAGAACTTAAAAATGCCCAAACATAACAGTTTTTACATTTTTTTTCTCAGCTTTACCATATCTCGCTAAAATAGTCATAACTAATTCGTTTTAAAACATTTTTGAGCGATTCTTGCGCCCACACGAAGCTAACTTCTGGGGCTACAACCTTCGTTCATGGACCATCTTCAAATTCCAAGCACAAAGTTTCAGAAAATCCGTGCAAGGGGACTGGTCCGAATTTGTTGGACAGATTTGACGCAACTACTTTTAAAAGTCATAACTCCTTGCTCCGAAGTCGGAATTAGTCCGTTCCGGAGTCTATGGAAAGCTTATTCTGTGTACTATAATAACTCAAAAGCCCAATATTTTCTGGAAAATGTAGCTAGCCCCGAATTTGTCCTTAGGGTCAGCAGTTCACAATTTTTTTCGGTTTCTAACATGTTTATTTCGCGACCTTACGATTTTCATATCTCACTCAATATAGCTTCGATCCGAATGAAATTTGGACATGTTATACCTCATGCTACATAATATTTTACAAAATTATTACATGCAACAAATGGATTATCTAAGACATGATTTCGAGTGACCAAAAATCCTGAAAAATCATGCAAACTAGTTTAACCCAACTTTTGAGAAAATCATGATTTTGATTCTAGCATGCATGGGTTTGATTCCTATTATCCAGACAACTTCTAATAACATATATATACATGTTACAATAATTCATTTATCTAACTTTTCATGTTTTGATCAAATTAGCATGTTAGAGGAATTTTATCAAACACTTAGCATACATGGCATGATTTCTTGACTTTCTATGAGTTAGAACATGTACTAAACCAGAATTTTCATTCTCTAATACCAAATATCAGAAACAAAGCAATAGCATAGCATTACCAAGCCAAAACAAACATTTATCATTCTTATCTATGCATGTTTTCATTATTTCCTTAAGAACACATAAAAGAGAGTTTCATAGCTTACCTTGGACGAATTCTTCCTTGTTTTAACTCTGATTGAGACTCACACCTCGCTTGTTAGGCTCTCCCAATTTCCAGAATTCTTCTAACACTATCTAACACTCTCAATTTCTCTCCAAGTTTACTCTCTTGGAGGAATTTTAGTAAAATGAAGAATATAGAAGTGAAGAGTGTATATATGTATATGATGATAGCATAGATGCTTGTTGTAACGGGTAATCTAAAATCATCAGTTGAGAGACCTTTGCCATAACCCATGATCACTTGATAATTAAACCAACCAAATGGGAGTTACAAAAAATGAAAAGTTGTTTGGTTTGAGAAATAAACTAACTCCTATCATTGCTATGTTGATATAAACGTATTCTTTTCCTCCTTGTCCCAATATGTGTGACACAAGACCCCCCTCACAACCGGGTCTATTTATTAAAATATAAATTTATCCATTTAATTTATTAAATAACCATTTTGACCATTTTGCCCCTCGTAGTAAAACGTATGGATTCCTACTAAATTCGACGTTCCGGACGTCCCGGAACTATCCGTTTCGTCAAACTCAACTTCAAAATTTCGTAGTTGACTTTTTCCCAAAAAAGTCAACCGGTTGACTTTGACCAAAAAGTCAACCATGACACATTTTCGTGGTTACAGTCTATCTTGACTAATTTCGACGTTTCAGACTAAAATACGCAGATCGCGTCTCTAAATTCCGCTCCAAACTCAAACTCATATTTGTAAGTCATCCCACGAAATTAATTAGAATTAATTCCATCCTTAACCAATTTAAATAATTGGCCTAACCGTAACAACCATTAATATGCATCTTATCACATAACATATAATAAAAATAAATAATTCATCTAAAAATAATTGTCACATAAGAATTTCACATAAGTTTGTTTATTGAAATTGTTTAATTACATGGAAAAATCTAGGATATTACAAAGATCCAGGAGTAGCTTAGAATGAATGTTAATTTAATTATTATCTGATGGAATTTATTATAAACCTTTTGTAATATGAATGGTGTATTTAAAGTTAAGGTTATGAAAACCTTGGGACCATGTTATGTAACTTTATTATAATGAACAATGTATGTTTATTATTCCGTAATAGTTATAGAATGCTTATGATGATGATAGATCGTGAGCACTGAATCTGAGGTTAGAGAACCTGGATTTGGGGGCGTCACACTTCTAATGACCTCAAATTAAAAGGTTAAAACATAAAAGTTGTAGGTCTACTTGTGCTCGTTCTGGATCATCTTGAATCTTCTCAATCGGTGTTCGTATGAAAAGGTTATGGCCATTGTACTAACGGAGGTCAAAACAGTTTTGCATTACAACAATTAAACCACTCGGAAAGCTTGGTTACCCGACATGGGTCCCCAAGGCCAAAGCCTTTGTCAAGGCCCCATCATCGGTACATATCTCGATTCATGACTGGCGGAGAAATAAGCCAATTTGGCTTATTTCTTCACATCGAATTCGATTTTTCCCAACATGAAACTTGCTAACAACAATATTTTAAACTTTTTAACATGATTATAACATACAAAATCCATACAAAATATAATCAAAACCAAGGTTTTCATGATTTTGGAATAAAACTACGATATTAAGCGTTCTTGACAAAAATTGTTATTACAAATTCGTTTTTAAACCAATTCAAGTAATTCCAATTGTGATAACTCATATTCTTAACATACTAACATAATACATGATCAATTTCAACAATAAATCATAACCAAACATCAATTTGATAGTTTCAAAAGACATTTTTTAGAAATTAATTCATAGAAAATTATGATGAACGAAATTCCTCTTGTTTATCAAAAGTGCATGGATTAAATTGCTAGAACAACCATATAACTCATAATATATCATAATATAACACATATTACACATAACGCATGCTCACATTAAAGATTTAAGAATAATTTTCAACATAACTTCATAATCAAACACTATGAACATGATTTCATCATGTTCATCATGTTCATCATCTCTTTGTGAATTGAAACTTTTGAACAACTTTAAAAATCTCATGTAAGTGTATATATATATATATATATATATATATATATATATATATATACGCACACACACACACATCCCATTCATATATCAAAATTATGAAGTTTCACCAAAAGATTTTTACGTAGAACTCTAAAACTTTGAAAACATAGAAGAACATGATTTTAAAACTTGTTTTTACAACAATTGTATTGTGAAAATCCTTTCATGGCATACAATCACATATGAAAATATATGAACACCATATATACATATAAATTCATAATCATGAAAACCTAATTTTACAAAGACTAAATACAAAACATCTTAATTTAGTATAAGGGTTAGTTTGATACATTTCTACGTTGAATTAGGAGAAAAGATTGAGATGATGAAAGCTTTTCATTTGTTTCTCAAGGTTTTCCTTATTCTTCTTCTTCTTCTTCTTCTTCTTCTTCCTCTTCTTCTTCTTCTATGTATTCTCTCTTCTTCTCTTTGTTCTTAGTTTAGACTTAGGCTTAGAAAACTAACGTAACTTAGTGTATATACAATATAACACATATAATTATAGAATATGTAACTCCCAATATAATTACATATACTAATTATCAATTTAATATATAAGTTACAAAAATTAGAATTTTAAAAGCCCTAAGGCTTGTTTGGCAAAACTATATTATTTTAAAATTAGGTTTTAATAGTTAAGGCCTTATGTGGGTAAAACAGGTTTAAAACAAAAGTAAGGCCTTGTTTGGGAAAACAATTTTAAAAACTCTTTTAACTCTTTTAATAGATACTTTAACACATATTCTTAATCTTATCATTTAATTAATTAAATCTTAATATTAATTTAATTAATTAAAAGTTTAACATCAATTAGTCACATAAAATTGTCACATTATAATTACTCGCTAATTATAACTTCATGTAACAATTACCACATCACTACATTAACTCAATTAAATTAGACCTATAACATAAAAATCATTACATATTAATTAAATATTAAATAATCATTTAATTAATATAATACACTTAATTACATTGCTCCATATTAATCACACAATCTCAATAAATAATTCAATTAAAATATTTATTTACTTCAATAAATATTAAATTAACATTTAAATTCTCTTCACACCAATTCATATATTTCACAATATATAACATATATACACATACTCGTACTTAAACATTTTAAAACAAGAATTTTATTTATTAAATTCTCATTTAATAATTGTTAAAAATCTGGGATGTCACAGGCGCCACTCGTGATGGTCGATGGTCTCGGGTCATTCTTGTACGCCAGCCTCCAAAGGCACAAATACTAATGCATAAGTACAACCATGAACCCTTGAAATTTTTCTAAGTCTTTGAACTGATTTGAGATGCTTACTTTACAATCTCCTATCTTCTTCGTTATAACTCGGAACGAGGTCATTCCAAAGCCATCCTCTTCCTTATCTTACGTACTTCAACTCCCCTCAGACAGAACTTTATTCTGAATCCGTTAACATTCCATTCGATTGGTTTAAATTTCATTACTCGTTCGTTTTACGTTATTAACGTTCTTCGTCCGCACGTCCGTAATTCGATCATCCGAACTCGAAACTCGTTCGTTCTTGAGTCCACGATTCACGTTTTCTACGTTCTCTTACATTCTTATGAAACCCTACTCCTTTGGGTTCATTTACATACTTTCTATTTCTCGTTCATCTTTTATAAAAATTTTGCCATAACTTCGTTATAGCTAAGTTTAATCCGTTCTTCATGAACGTTTTAACATTCCTAACCAAGCAATAAGCAACTAACTTATACACGATGTTTTTAAACTTGTCCATCAATAACAACTTATACTACGATGGTTTTAAATTTGTCCATCAACAATGTTCTTCGTGTTCTTCGCGTGTTCTTCACGTTCTTTGTTCGTTCTTTATTTTTAATCGATATTTTGATTATGATTTCACTTTTCCTTGGAATTTGATGTTATAAAACACCATTCCTTACTAATTTTACCGAATCGTTCATATGATTCATTCGGATTGTTCAAATTTATTACGAAACTTCTACTTCCTTAAGAAATTTATAAACTAAATTTCTAATTCTTATTTCATCTGTTCTTCATGATTTCAACCATATGAAATCATTCTTAATATCTTTTACTTCTTATTCTCATTAAGTTATGCTTTAACATAGAAAACCTAAAGAAAATTTATTTAGAAGTTAGGTTTTCAGATTACCTCTCTTCTTTAATCTTCCTCCGTTGGACAAAGCGTGCACACGGGCTAGCTCTTCCTCTTCCTCTTCCTCGTCATCCAAACTGTCTCTCTCTCAAGTGTTGGTGATTTTCAAAATCACAAACAAATGAATTAAGCTCTCCTTTTATAGATTTTCAAGGCTAGGGGCAAAATAGTCATTTTAACCCAACCTCCTTACTATTCAAACCTTCTTACTCCACCTCCTTACTATTCACGAAGCTTTCCTTGGATATTTTTGGATATTTTGTCTATCCTCTACATTTTAACTTTTACGCATTCTTCGAAACTCTGAAAAACTGAAAAACACTTTTTGATGATAAGTATTTTCCTACACGTTTTTCCCTAACGTAGTTAAATAAATGAAAAGTACATAACAATACTTTTCGTCATTTTTATTTTGTTCAATTTCTGCACGTTTTTTGAGAAAAAACTTTTATCGGCTTACTTAACTTTTCACGATATATTATAGTCAAATCTTTCGAAGAAATGTCATTTCGACATACCGAACTCTCGAAAAGGCTTAGGTTATTCAAACCCTAACCCTTAGGTTTCATCGGGTGAATAGTGCCTATTTCGTCTTTTTCCATGGAAATATTTTTGTTCCCAATTTTTTTTTATTTTTGTCTTGAAAATTCTTACTCGTTCATTCTAGCTCGTAGCCAGAATCCTCTCGACTTATAATCATCCTAAGTTCTAGAACGATTAATAAACATATAGCATATAATAGTATTAATAAAAATTCATTTTATTAATAACTAATTCTTTAAACTTAAATTTTGAACAATCCAATTTTACTCGGGTTGTCACAGGTACTTTTGACGCCTTCGTTCAGATTAATGCCAACGGATTCTACCATCGGCGCTGAGTCGAGACCTTCACTGGGGTCAATGTAAACGGATTCTCCCATCGGGGTTGAGCCGATGTTCATAATTTGTGCATCATAGCACCTCGCACTTTGAAAAATCATATATTATATCATTATCAAATTGCATCGTAAATAACATATTGACTCATTCCCTTTTCTCTTTTCACCCCTATTCCCACTAATACTTTCCACCTTCACAGCTCATACGGCCTTGCCCTTTTTTCTTTTTTCCTTGCTGCAAAAGTATTGATGTAAGACCCCAACTTTTATGAATAAAAATAAATTTTCTTTAAATATCATTTTTGAATATTATAGAATGAATTTGATATAATGTTATAGTTGTGGGTAATATTTATAATTTTTGCAAAGTACGCAAGTTGTTATATAATATTCGATTGGTCGGGGAATATTCGTTTTAACTGGGAATATTCGTACAACGACACAATTATTGGTGGACCCCACAACGGAATAATTGTCGGATTGAGAAAATGACAAAAATACTTTATGAAAATAACGGCAAAAGTTTTACCGTTAAATATTGAAACACCCGGTGTTAAAAGTATAGTAATACGCGTAGTTGCACAGTAACACACGGTATTGATTAGTGATGCTTACGTGAGAAGTCACTCAGTTTTGTTCAATTATTGCTACAGTAGTTGTTGCATAATATCTCACATTATTTGATTCAATTATGGTCAATATTTTATATATTATTAAATCAATAATTGAGATGACAAAGTTAATAATATTATTATTTGCAATATTAACGATGTCTAGAAGTTCTGTCAAGGAGAGGTTTGGTCACTTAATTGCGCGCCAATGGGGAGAAATCCTTATTGGAAAGCCCCTTCTTTCCTGGGAACGACCTGGTCGATTAATATTGTGAACAATAATAATGATGATAAATGTTATTAAAAATATTGAGGGGATTTTTATGAAGTTATTGTTGTAAATTTTACTTGTTAATTGGACTCCCCATTTACTTATTTTTTAAACTGTAGGTAGAAGTTATCTCAGTTTTATTTATATAAGTTATTATGATTATATATATATATATATATATATATATATATATATATATATGATGGTGATGGAAGTTGAATAATGGGGGGAGGGGTTTATGGGTAGTAAAGAAGAAAAAAGAAAAGAAAAGAAAGAGATGAGTTGAGTGGTGGTGTATATAATATATATATTTAGTATGTGAGGATTGACATTTGGGGAGGGGGAAGGAACCGATGAATTGCATGGTCGGAAGGGAGTACAATTATTATCATTATATATATATATATAATATATATAATATATTTTATTTAAAAGGTTTATTTTATTAGAATATTTTATGGACCGTCCGATTAAAAATAAATCAATCTGGACCGTTCATGAATTAATTACTATGCAGTCCATTCTTCTATAAATAGAAGCTCATTCCTTCATTATTTCTTACGAATTCACTGAAACTCTAGAGAGATAAACTATAGAGAGAAAGAAGAAAAGTATTCTGCTACTTCACTACTCATATATCCAGTACTCTTCTTCTTAAGGTAGGGAATATTATTTGTTGTACTCGTAAGGGGTGTTATTCTTTTGTATTCATGAAGAGAGCTTATGTTATTCCATTCTTTATTATTACGTTGGAATAACTTTTGTATCATGCTGAGCTACCCTATACTTGGTGACATTCTTCTATTATTCTCGTCTTTTATTATTCTCATTTGGAATATCCTCGTTTATGTTTTTCTTGGGACCGATTAAAATCTTTATTATTCTCATTGGAATATATCTCTTATGCATGCGTTTTACGCCGGACCGGTTCCTTCTTTATTATTATTACATTTGGAATATCTTGTCTGCAATGCTTTTACGCCGGACTGATTCCGCCCTTATTAGTATTCTCATTGGAATAACTTTCGCTCATGTGAAGTACCGCATACATGGTGATTTCGTTGTTAATCCATTCTTTATTATTACATTGGAACATCCCGCTCGGTTCAATTTTACCGACACGGTTCCGTTATTTAGTATTCTATTGAATAACTCGTCATCTAAGCAACCGCATGCAGGTGATTTTTTTTTTGTTATTCCATTCTTTATTATACTCAGTTGGTTAAAGTTTTGACTTCTATACTCCATGAAATTAGTGGAATATCCTTGATATTTGCGCTTCATCCAGTATCTTTTCATGGAAATATTCTTCTGATCATTCTTGAATTTTACTTTACAAAGAAGTATCATGTTGACAATTTGGTCATTTTTAGTTCATGAATAAATTAATTCTTGAACTTGTTTTATTTGAATTCTTATATCATTGTCATCATCCTCATGTTTATATTTTGTTGAAAGTCATCTGTGGCCTATAGTGCATAGATGGACTTGGTATGATTATGACCAGGGATTATTCGGTATAATCATGACCGTAATGTTACAAATGATGTGGTAAAAGTCTTCATTGGCCCGTAGTGCATTGATGGATAGTTGTTGACATGATCATGACCATTAATAAATACACGAATGTCCTTGGCCCGTAGTGCATGGATAATTTGTGGTCGTGATACTAAAGAATATCCTTGGTCGTAGTCTAGGGGTGATTCAATGATGTGGATTATTCAGCTGAGTCTCAGCGATAACAGTGATGAAAAATCTTTTAAATCGTAAAAGATAGTAGATATTATTTTCTACTTGACTCTTTTAATGGATTGCTTGTTCCGTTGCAGTTAAACTTGATGGTTGTTATATTGTATCAGTTTAACACTATTGAAGACTAAGGATAATTTATTCTACTTTATCTTAGTCATAATATTTCTTACTGGGCTAGTTGAGCTCACCATTTCTTTCACTATTCTCTTCAGGAAAAGAGAACGTAGTTGGGACGAGTCGGGGAACGGGGTGATGGTCTGGATGATAGTATTAGCTAGTAGTCCTCATTATTCTGTTAAATAGTGTGACAATAAATGTAATGAGGACTTATTCTGAGAGTGAATATTGTCTAGAAGATAATATTTGTATTTAAACTCACAGCTCTCTTGTTGTATAATTAAGATTGTATTTATATTTTGTACCATGTATTTGGCGACTTAGAATAGGTGATGTATACCTATTTTGGGGGCGTCACAGTTGGTATCAAAGCTTAGGGATATGATCCCTAGATAAGATGTGAGACTAGAAATAGGAAGGGAGAGACGGGGAATTCCTTCGCTAGTATGACCTAGTTAAATTTATTTTGTATTTAATTGGTTGGTCAGAGTTTAGAGATAATATGTTACATGTCAACTAACCATTGTTTTGTGGCAGTATCTGAAAATGACATCCGAGAATGTTGAGAATAGTAATGGAGCAAAGGAGACTGTTGAGTCTCCATATATCAATAATCAGGAGAATGTGCATCAGGATGGCGACAATCCTCATGCAAACAACAACACTGACCAAATGATCAATGATGGATTGTTCAGAGGCTTTATACAATTCATGCAACATCAGACGAGAGCGGCTCCTATCCAAAATGTAGGTGGAAACACTAGAAACTCTCGGACGGTCACCGCTAAACAGTTCAAGGAGCTGGGACCACCGGAGTTTATTGGAGAGCCAAAACCACTTAAGGCGGAAGCATGGATAGAGCAGATCACCAAGATATTTGATGTCTTGGGATGCTCCGAGGAGAAAAAGGTTCCCTTCGCCACCTTCATGTAGCGTGAAGAGGCGATTCTTGGTGGGAATCAGAAACGACTTGACTGGCGACGACTCAAGATGTCTTGGGAGAAGTTCCAAGAGCTATTCAACGACAAGTACTTTCCCGAGAGTATTCCTCACATGAAAGAGGTGGAGTTTATCAAGTTGGAACAAAACAATATGGACCGTGTCGTAATACATGTCGAGGCTAAATTTGTGGAGTTATCCCGGTTTGCATCCCATTTGGTCGATAATGAGGAGCGAATGACGCGAATGTTTTAAGAGGTTTGAAACCCAGGAGATACGTCAATATCTTATTTATCATAAAGCGTGTTTGTACTTAGATGTTATAAATAGGGCTCGATTATTGGAGCTTGATGTAACGAGTCAACGCAACCAAGAGAAAGCAGCCGACAGCATGAAAATACCAGTGGTATCAGTCATCGAAGCGGTGACAACAAACGTGGAGGGAATCAACATGCCAGAAAGGGTAACCACTTCGGTGGTAATCATGGCCAAGATAGTAAAAATGGACATTTCAAGAATAAGAGATTCAACAATGATGAAAAGACGTCAACACCAGCTACCGTGGTTAAGGAAGGAGAATAACCACCTATCATATGCTTCAAATACGGAGGGGAGGGACATATCAGTCCAAACTGCGCGATGCCATCCAAAGCGTGTTATAATTGTGGAAGAGAAGGTCACCTAGCCCAATTTTATCGTTCACCGAAGATAAGTTCAGCTAGGATGGAGGCACCAAAGGCCGTCCCAGAAAAGTAAAAGCCGGTGGTGCAAGGGAGAGCATTTGTTGTGACCTCCCAGAAAGTAAGGAACCCGAATGAGGTCATCACGGGTAAGCTTATCATAAACTCTAGCGAAGTCTATACCTTATTTGATACCGGTTCTACCCATTCTTTTATTTCTCCTACTTGCACTCAATGTTTAAATTTGACTCCAGAAAAATTAGACTTTGACTTATCTATTGAAACTCCATTGGGAGAAACCTTCATTACATCCACTGTTTATAAGTCTTGTTTGGTTCAAATCGGTACCCTCACATTACCTGTTGATCTTATTTCATTGAAGACTAAGGATAATTTATTCTACTTTATCTTAGTCATAATATTTCTTACTGGGCTAGTTGAGCAAACCCTTTCTTTCACTATTCTCTTCAGGAAAAGAGAACGTAGTTGGGACGAGTCGGGGAACTGGGTGATGGTCTGGATGATAGTATTAGCTAGTAGTCCTCATTATTCTGTTAAATAGTGTGACAATAAATGTAATGAGGACTTATTCTAACAGTGAATATTGTCTAGAAGATAATATTTGTATTTAAACTCACAGCTCTCTTGTTGTATAATTAAGATTGTATTTATATTTTGTACCATGTATTTGGCGACTCAGAATAGGTGATGTATACCAATTTTGGGGGCGTCACAGTTGGTATCAAAGCTTTGGGATATGATCCCTAGATAAGATGAGAGACTAGAAATAGGAAGGGAGAGACGGGGAATTCCTTCGCTAGTATGACCTAGTTAAATTTATTTTGTATTTAATTGGTTGGTCAGAGTTTAGAGATAATATGTTACATGTAAACTAACCATTGTTTTCTGGCAGTATCTGAAAATGACATCCGAGAATGTTGAGAATAGCAATGGAGCACAGGAGACTGTTGAGTCTCCACATATCAATAATCAGGAGAATGTGCATCAGGAAGGCGACAATCCTCATGCAAACAACAACACTGACAAAATGATCAATGATGGATTGTTCAGAGGCTTTATGCAATTCATTCAACATCAGACGAGAGCGGCTCCTATCCAAAATGTAGGTGGAAACACTAGAAACTCTCGGACGGTCACCGCTAAACAGTTCAAGGAACTGGGACCACCGGAGTTTATTGGAGAGCCAAAACCACTTAAGGCGAAAGCATTGATAAAGTAGATCACCAAGATATTTGATGTTTTGGGATGCTCCGAGGAGCAAAAGGTTCCCTTCGCCACCTTCATGTATTGCGTGAAGAGGCGTTTCATGTGGGAATCAGAAACGCACTCAAACTGACGACGACTCAAGATGTCTGGGAGAAGTTCCAAGAGCTATTCAATGACAAGTACTTTTCGAGAGTATTCGTCACATGAAAGAAGTGGAGTTTATCAAATTGGAACAAAACAATATGACCGTGTCGCAATACGAGGCTAAATTTGTGGAGTTATCCCGGTTTGCATCCCATTTGGTCGATAATGAGGAGCGAATGACGCGAATGTTTTTAAGAGGTTTGAAATTGGAGATACATCAATATCTTATTTCTCATAAAATGTGTTTGTACTCAGATGTTGTAAATAGGGCTCAGTTATTGGAGCGCGGTAACGAGTCAACGCAACCAAGAGAAAGCAGCCGACAACATGAAAATACCAGTGGTATCAGTCATCGAAGCGGCGACAACAAACGTGGAGGGAATCAACATGCCATAAAGGGTAACCACTTCGGTGGTAATCATGGCCAAGACAGTAAAAATGGACATTTCAAGAAAAAGAGATTTAACAATGATGAAAAGACATCAGCACCAGCAACCGTGGTTAAGGAAGGAGAACGACCACCTATCATATGCTTCAAATGCGGAGGGAGGACATATCACCAAACTACACGATGCCATCCAAAGCGTGTTATAATTATGGAAGAGAAGGTCACTAGGCCGATTTTGTCATTCATCAAGACAAGTTCAAGCTAGGATGGAGGCACCAAAGGTAGTCTAGAAAAGTCAAAGCCGGTGGTGCAAGGAGAGCATTTGTTATGACCTCCCGTAAAGCAAGGAACCCGAATGAGGTCATCACGGGTAAGCTTATCATAAACTCTAGCAAAGTCTATACCTTATTTAATACCGGTTCTACCCATTCTTTTATTTCTCCTACTTGCGCTCAATGTTTAAATTTGACTCCGGAGAAATTAGACTTTGACTTATCTGTGGAAACTCCGTTGGGAGAAACCTTCATTACATCCACTGTTTATAAGTCTTTTTTGGTTCAAATCGGTACCCTCACATTACCTGTTGATCTTATTTCATTGAAGACTAAGGATAATTTATTCTACTTTATCTTAGTCATAATATTTCTTACTGGGCTAGTTGAGCTCAC
This sequence comes from Panax ginseng, assembly GCA_020205605.1. NCBI lineage: Eukaryota > Viridiplantae > Streptophyta > Magnoliopsida > Apiales > Araliaceae > Panax > Panax ginseng. Next base: position 41,714,074 of record CM035142.1, on the reverse strand, counting down.
CTTTTTTTTCACTGTTCTCTTCAGGAAAAGAGAACGAATTTGGACGAATTGGGAATGGTGTGATGGTCCAAATGATAGTATTAGCTAGTAGTCCTCGCTATTCTGTTAAATAGTGTGATAATAAATGTAATGATGACTTATTCTGAGAGTGAATATTGTTTAGAAGACAGTATTTGTATTTAAACTCACAGCTCTCTTGTTGTATAATTAAGATTCTATTTATATTCTGTACCATGTATTTGGCGACTCAGAATAGGTGATGTATACCTATTTTGGGGGCGTCACAGTTGGTATCAAAGCTTAGGGATATGATCCCTGGCTAAGATGTGAGACTAGAAATAGGAGGGGAGAGACGGGGAATTCCTTCGCTAGTATGACCTAGTTAAATTTATTTTGTATTTAATTGGTAGGTCAGAGTTTAGAGAGAATATGTTACATGTCAACTAACCCTTGTTTTGTGGCAGTATCTGAAAATGACATCCGAGAATGTTGAGAATAGCAATGGAGCACAGGAGACTGTTGAGTCTCCACATATGAATAATCAGGAGAATGTGCATCAGGATGGCGACAATCCTCATGCAAATAACAACACTGACCAAATGATGAATGATGGATTGTTTAGAGGCTTTATTCAATTCATGCAACATTAGGCGAGAGCGGATCCTGTCCAAAATGTAGGTGGAAACACTGGAAACTCTCGGACGGTCATCTCTAAACAGTTCAAGGAGCTGGGACCACCGGAGTTTATTGGAGAGCCAAAACTACTTATGGAGAAAGCATGGATAAAGTAGATCACCAAGATATTTGATGTTTTGGGATGCTCCGAGGAGCAAAAGGTTCCCTTCGCCACCTTCATGTTGTGAAGAAGAGGCGATTCTTGGTGGGAATCAGAAAAGCATTACTCACCGACTGGACGACTCAAGATGTCTTGGGAGAAGTTCCAAGAGCTATTCAATGACAAGTACTTTCTCGAGAGTATTCGTCACATGAAAGAAGTGGAGTTTATCAAATTGGAACAAAACAATATGACCGTGTCGCAATACGAGGCTAAATTTGTGGAGTTATCCCGGTTTGCATCCCATTTGGTCGATAATGAGGAGCGAATGACGCGAATGTTTTTAAGAGGTTTGAAACCGGAGATACGTCAATATCTTATTTCTCATAAAATGTGTTTGTACTCAGATGTTGTAAATAGGGCTCAGTTATTGGAGCGCGGTAACGAGTCAACGCAACCAAGTTGAATGCAGCCGGCAACATGAAAATACCAGTGGTATCAGTCATCGAAGCGGTGACAACAAACGTGGAGGGAATCAACATGCCATAAAGGGTAACCACTTCGGTGGTAATCATGGCCAAGACAGTAAAAATGGACATTTCAAGAAAAAGAGATTTAACAATGATGAAAAGACATCAGCACCAGCAACCGTGGTTAAGGAAGGAGAACGACCACCTATCATATGCTTCAAATGCGGAGGGGAGGGACATATCAGTCCAAACTACACGATCCCATCCAAAGCGTGTTATAATTATGGAAGAGAAGGTCACCTAGCCCTATTTTGTCGTTCACCGAAGACAAGTTCAGCTAGGATGGAGGCACCAAAGGCCGTCCCAGAAAAGTCAAAGCCGGTGGTGCAAGGGAGAGCATGTGTTATGACCTCCCAGAAAGCAAGGAACCCGAATGAGGTCATCACGGGTAAGCTTATCATAAACTCTAACAAAGTCTATACCTTATTTAATACCGGTTCTACCCATTCTTTTATTTCTCCTACTTGCGCTCAATGTTTAAATTTGACTCCGGAGAAATTAGACTTTGACTTATCTGTGGAAACTCCGTTGGGAGAAACCTTCATTACATCCACTATTTATAAGTCTTTTTTGGTTCAAATCGGTACCCTCACATTACCTGTTGATCTTATTTCATTGAAGACTAAGGATAATTTATTCTACTTTATCTTAGTCATAATATTTCTTACTGGGCTAGTTGAGCTCACCCTTTCTTTCACTGTTCTCTTCAGGAAAAGAGAACGTAGCTGGGACGAGTCGGGGAATGGAGTGATGGTCCAAATGATAGTATTAGCTATTAGTCCTCACTATTCTGTTAAATAGTGTGATAATAAATGTAATGAGGACTTATTCTGAGAGTGAATATTGTCTAGAAGACAATATTTGTATTTAAACTCACAGCTCTCTTGTTATATAATTAAGATTCTATTTATATTCTGTACCATGTATTTGGCGACTCAGAATAGGTGATGTATACCTATTTTGGGGGTGTCACAGTTGGTATCAAAGCTTAGGGATATGATCCCTGGCTAAGATGTGAGACTAAAATAAGGAGGGGAGAGACGGGGAATTCCTTCGCTAGTATGACCTAGTTAAATTTATTTTGTATTTAATTGGTAGGTCAGAGTTTAGAGATAATATGTTACATGTAAACTAACCCTTGTTTTGTGGCAGTATCTGAAAATGACATCCGAGAATGTTGAGAATAGCAATGGAGCACAGGAGACTGTTGAGTCTCCACATATGAATAATCAGGAGAATGTGCATCAGGATGGCGACAATCCTCATGCAAATAACAACACTGACCAAATGATGAATGATGGATTGTTCAGAGGCTTTATGCAATTCATGCAACATCAGGCGAGAGCGGATCCTGTCCAAAATGTAGGTGGAAACACTGGAAACTCTCGGACGGTCATCTCTAAACAGTTCAAGGAGCTGGGACCACCGTAGTTTATTGGATAGCCAAAACCACTTATGGCGAAAGCATGGATAAAGTAGATCACCAAGATATTTGATGTTTTGGGATGCTCCAAGGAGCAAAAGGTTCCCTTCGCCACCTTCATGTTGCGTGAAGAGGCAGATTACTGGTGGGAATCTGTAAAACGTACCCAGCCTGACGCATTCAAGATGTCTTGGGAGAAGTTCCAAGAGCTATTTAATGACAAGTACTTTCTCGAGAGTATTCGTCACATGAAAGAAGTGGAGTTTATCAAATTGGAACAAAACAATATGACCGTGTCGCAATACGAGGCTAAATTTGTGGAGTTATCCCGGTTTGCATCCCATTTGGTCGATAATGAGGAGCGAATGACGCGAATGTTTTTAAGAGGTTTGAAACTGGAGATACGTCAATATCTTATTTCTCATAAAATGTGTTTGTACTCAGATGTTGTAAATAGGGCTCAGTTATTGGAGGCCGTAACGAGTCAAACGCAACCAAGAGAAAGCGGTAAGCAACATGAAAATACCAGTGGTATCAGTCATCGAAGCGGTGACAACAAAAGCGTGGAGGAATCAACATGCCATAAAGGGTAACCACTTGGTGGTAATCATGGCCAAGACAAGAAAATTGACATTTCAAGAAAAAGAGATTTAACAATGATGAAAAGACGTCAGCACCAGTAACCGTGGTTAAGGAAGGAGAACGACCACCTATCATATGCTTCAAATGCGGAGGAGAGGGACATATCAGTCCAAACTACACGATGCCATCCAAAGCGTGTTATAATTATGGAAGAGAAGGTCACCTAGCCCGATTTTGTCGTTCAAGAAGACAAGTTCAAACTAGGATGGAGGCACCAAAGGCAGTCCCGGAGAAAAGTCAAAAAGTTTTGGTGCAAGGGAGAGCATTTGTTATAACCTCCCGTAAAGTAAGGAACCCGAATGAGGTCATCACGGGTAAGCTTATCATAACCTCTAGCGAAGTCTATACCTTATTTAATACCGGTTCTACCCATTCTTTTATTTCTCCTACTTGCGCTCAATGTTTAAATTTGACTCTGGAGAAATTAGACTTTGACTTATCTATTGAAACTCCGTTGGGAGAAACCTTCATTACATCCACTGTTTGTAATTCTTGTTTGGTTCAAATCGGTACCCTCACATTACCTGTTGATCTTAATTCATTGAAGACTAAGGATAATTTATTCTACTTTATCTTAGTCATAATATTTCTTACTGGGCAAGTTGAGCTCACCCTTTCTTTCACTGTTCTCTTCAGGAAAAGAGAACGTAGCTGGGACGAGTCAGGGAGCGGAGTGATGGTCCGGATGATAGTATTAGCTAGTAGTCCTCACTATTCTGTTAAATAGTGTGATAATAAATGTAATGAGGACTTATTCTGAGAGTGAATATTGTCTAGAAGACAGTATTTGTATTTAAACTCACAGCTCTCTTGTTGTATAATTAAGATTCTATTTATATTCTGTACCATGTATTTGGCGACTCAGAATAGGTGATGTATACCTATTTTGGGGGCGTCACAGTTGGTATCAAAGCTTAGGGATATGATCCCTGGCTAAGATGTGAGACTAAAATAAGGAGGGGAGAGACGGGGAATTCCTTCGCTAGTATGACCTAGTTAAATTTATTTTGTATTTAATTGGTTGGTCAGAGTTTAGAGATAATATGTTACATGTCAACTAACCCTTGTTTTGTGGCAGTATCTGAAAATGACATCCGAGAATGTTGAGAATAGCAATGGAGCACAGGAGACTGTTGAGTCTCCACATATGAATAATCAGGAGAATGTGCATCAGGATGGCGACAATCCTCATGCAAATAACAACACTGACCAAATGATGAATGATGGATTGTTCGGAGGCTTTATGCAATTCATGCAACATCAAAGCAGAGCGGATCCCATCCAAAATGTAGGTGGAAACATGACTGGAAACTCTCGGACGGTCATCTCTAAACAGTTCAAGGAGCTGGGACCACCGGAGTTTATTGGAGAGCCAAAACCACTTATGGCGAAAGCATGGATAAAGTAGATCACCAAGATATTTGATGTTTTGGGATGCTCCGAGGAGCAAAAGGTTCCCTTCGTCACCTTCATGTTGCGTGAAGAGGCAGATTACTGGTGGGAATCTATAAAACGTACCCAGCCTGACGCACTCAAGATGTCTTGGGAGAAGTTTCAAGAGCTATTCAATGACAAGTACTTTCTCGAGAGTATTCGTCACATGAAAGAAGTGGGGTTTATCAAATTGGAACAAAACAATATGACCGTGTCGCAATACGAGGCTAAATTTGTGGAGTTATCCCGGTTTGCATCCCATTTGGTCGATAATGAGGAGCGAATGACGCGAATATTTTTAAGAGGTTTGAAATTGGAGATACATCAATATCTTATTTCTCATAAAATGTGTTTGTACTCAGATGTTGTAAATAGGGCTCAGTTATTGGAGCGCGGTAACGAGTCAACGCAACCAAGAGAAAGTAGCCGACAACATGAAAATACCAGTGGTATCAGTCATCGAAGCGGCGACAACAAACGTGGAGGGAATCAACATGCCATAAAGGGTAACCACTTCGGTGGTAATCATGGCCAAGACAGTAAAAATGGACATTTCAAGAAAAAGAGATTTAACAATGATGAAAAGACATCAGCACCAGCAACCGTGGTTAAGGAAGGAGAACGACCACCTATCATATGCTTCAAATGCGGAGGGGAGGGACATATCAGTCCAAACTACACGATGCCATCCAAAGCGTGTTATAATTATGGAAGAGAAGGTCACCTAGCCCGATTTTGTCGTTCACCGAAGACAAGTTCAGCTAGGATGGAGGCACCAAAGGCCGTCCCAGAAAAGTCAAAGCCGGTGGTGCAAGGGAGAGCATTTGTTATAACCTCCCAGAAAGTAAGGAACCCGAATGAGGTCATCACGGGTAAGCTTATCATAAACTCTAGCGAAGTCTATACCTTATTTAATACCGGTTCTACCCATTCTTTTATTTCTCCTACTTGCGCTCAATGTTTAAATTTGACTCCGGAGAAATTAGACTTTGACTTATCTATTGAAACTCCGTTGGGAGAAACCTTCATTACATCCACTGTTTGTAATTCTTGTTTGGTTCAAATCGGTACCCTCACATTACCTGTTGATCTTAATTCATTGAAGACTAAGGATAATTTATTCTACTTTATCTTAGTCATAATATTTCTTACTGGGCAAGTTGAGCTCACCCTTTCTTTTTCACCGTTCTCTTCGTGAAAAGAGAACGTGGTGGGACGAGTCGTCGGAGGCGGAGTGATGGTCCGGATGATAGTATTAGCTAGTAGTCCTCACTATTCTGTTAAATAGTGTGATAATAAATGTAATGAGGACTTATTCTGAGAGTGAATATTGTCTAGAAGACAGTATTTGTATTTAAACTCACAGCTCTCTTGTTGTATAATTAAGATTCTATTTATATTCTATACCATGTATTTGATGACTCAGAATAGGTGATGTATACCTATTTTGGGGGTGTCACAAATTAGTATCAAAGCTTAGGATATGATCCCCTGGCTAAGATGTGAGACTAAAATAAGGAGGGAGAGACGGGAATTCCTTCGCTAGTATGACCTAGTTAAATTTATTTTGTATTTAATTGGTAGGTCGAAGTTTAGAGATAATATGTTACATGTCAACTAACCCTTGTTTTGTGGCAAGATTCTGAAAATGACATCCGAGAATGTTGAGAATAGCAATGGAGCACACAGAGACCTGCTGAGTCTCCACATATGAATAATCGGGAGAATGTGCATCGATGATGGCGATAATCCTCATGCAAATAACAACACCGACCAAATGATGAATGATGGATTGTTCAGAGGCTTTATGCAATTCATGCAACATCAAAGTAGAGAGCGGATCCTGTCCAAAATGTAGGTGGAACATTGGAAAACTCTGGACGGTCATCTCTAAACAGCTTCAAGGAGCTGGGACCACCGGAGTTTATTGGAGAGCCAAAACCACTTATGGCGAAAGCATGGATAAAGTAGATCACCAAGATATTTGATGTTTTGGGATGCTCCGAGGAGCAAAAGGTTTCCTTCGTCACCTTCATGTTGCGTGAAGAGGCAGATTACTGGTGGGAATCTATAAAACGTACCCAGCCTGACGCACTCAAGATGTCTTGGGAGAAGTTCCAAGAGCTATTAAATGACAAGTACTTTCTCGAGAGTATTCGTCACATGAAAGAAGTGGGGTTTATCAAATTGGAACAAAACAATATGACCGTGTCGCAATACGAGGCTAAATTTGTGGAGTTATCCCGGTTTGCATCCCATTTGGTCGATAATGAGGAGCGAATGACGCGAATGTTTTTAAGAGGTTTGAAATTGGAGATACATCAATATCTTATTTCTCATAAAATGTGTTTGTACTCAGATGTTGTAAATAGGGCTCGATTATTGGAGCGCTTAATAACGAGTCAACTAAGAGAAAGCACCGACAACATGAAAATACCAAAGTGGTATCACCATCGGCTTTACGACAACAAACGTGGAGGAATCAACATACCATAAAGGGTAACCACTTGTGGTAATCATGGCCAAGACAAGTAAAAATGGACATTTCAAGAAAAAGAGAATTAACAATGATGAAAAGACATCAGCACCAGCAACCGTGGTTAAGGAAGGAGAACGACCACCTATCATATGCTTCAAATGCGGAGGGGAAGGACATATCAGTCCAAACTACACGATGCCATCCAAAGCGTGTTATAATTATGGAAGAGAAGGTCACCTAGCCCGATTTTGTCGTTCACCATCAAGACAAGTTCAATTTAGGATGGAGGCACCAAAGGTCATCCCCGTAAAAGTCAAAGTGTTTGGTGCAAGGGAGAGCATTTGTTATGACCTCCCGAAAGCAAGGAACCCGAATGAGGTCATCACGGGTAAGCTTATCATAAACTCTAGCAAAGTCTATACCTTATTTAATACCGGTTCTACCCATTCTTTTATTTCTCCTACTTGCGCTCAATGTTTAAATTTGACTCGAGAAATTAGACTTTGACTTATCTGTGGAAAATCCGTTGGGAGAAACCTTCATTACATCCACTGCTTATAAGTCTTTTTGGTTCAAATCGGTACCCTCACATTACCTGTTGATCTTATTTCATTGAAGACTAAGGATAATTTATTCTACTTTATCTTAGTCATAATATTTCTTACTGGGCTAGTTGAGCTCACCCTTTCTTTCACTGTTCTCTTCAGGAAAAGAGAACGTAGCTGGGACGAGTCGGGGAATGGAGTGATGGTCCAAATGATAGTATTAGCTAGTAGTCCTCACTATTCTGTTAAATAGTGTGATAATAAATGTAATGAGGACTTATTCTGAGAGTGAATATTGTCTAGAAGACAGTATTTGTATTTAAACTCACAGCTCTCTTGTTGTATAATTAAGATTCTATTTATATTCTGTACCATGTATTTGGAGACTCAGAATAGGTGATGTATACCTATTTTGGGGGCGTCACAGTTGGTATCAAAGCTTAGGGATATGATCCCTGGCTAAGATGTGAGACTAGAAATAGGAGGGGAGAGACGGGGAATTCCTTCGCTAGTATGACCCACTTAAATTTATTTTGTATTTAATTGGTTGGTCAGAGTTTAGAGATAATATGTTACATGTCAACTAACCCTTGTTTTGTGGCAGTATCTGAAAATGACATTCGAGAATGTTGAGAATAGCAATGGAGCACATCAGACTGTTGAGTCTCCACATATCAATAATCAGGAGAATGTGCATCAGGAAGGCGACAATCCTCATGCAAACAACAACACTGACCAAATGATGAATGATAGATTGTTTAGAGGCTTTATGCAATTTATGCAACATCAGGCGAGAGCGGCTCCTGTCCAAAATGTAGGTGGAAACACTAAAAACTCTCGGACGGTCACCACAAAACAGTTCAAAGAGCTAGTACCACCAGAGTTTATTTGAGAGCCAAAACCACTTAAGGCGGAAGCATGGATAAAGCAGATCACCAAGATATTTGATGTCTTGGGATGCTCCGAGGAGCAAAAGGTTCCCTTCGCCACCTTCATGTTGCTGAAGAGGCAGACACGGTGGAAATCAGAAACGCACTCAAATTTAACGACTCAAGATGTCTTGGGAGAAGTTCCAAGAGTTATTCAACGACAAGTACTTTCTTGAGAGTATTCGTCACATGAAAGAAGTGGAGTTTATCAAGTTGGAACAAAAAATATGACCGTGTCACAATACGAGGCTAAATTTTATGAGTTATTAGGTTTGCAGATCCCATTTGGTCGATAATGAGGGAGCGAATGACGCGAATATTTTAAGAGGTCCGAAACAGGAGATACGTCAATATCTTATTTCTCATAAACCGTGGTTTGTACTCGATTTTGTAAATAGGGCTCATTATTGGAGCGCTTGATAACGAGTCAACGAAACCAAGAGAAAGCGGTAAGAAAGACATGAAAATACCAAGTGGTATCAGTCATCAAAGCGGTAACAACAAACGTGGAGGGAATCAACATTTCAGAAAGGGTAACCACTTCGGTGGTAATCATGGCCAAGACAGTAAAAATGGACATTTCAAGAAAAAGAGATTCAACAATGATGAAAAGACATCAGCACCAGCAATCGTGGTTAAGGAAGGAGAACGAGCACCTATCATATGCTTCAAATGCGGAGGGGAGGGACATATCAGTCCAAACTGCGCGTTGCCATCCAAAGCGTGTTATAATTATGGAAGAGAAGGTCATCTAGCCCGATTTTGTCGTTCACCGAAGACAAGTTCAGCTAGGATGGAGGCACCAAAGTCTGTCCCAGAAAAGTCAAAGTCGGTGGTGCAAGGGAGAGCATTTGTTGTGACCTCCCAGAAAGCAAGGAACCCGAATGAGGTCATCACGAGTAAGCTTATCATAAACTCTAGCAAAGTCTATACCTTATTTGATACCGGTTCTACCCATTCTTTTATTTCTCCTACTTGCGCTCAATGTTTAAATTTGACTCCGGAGAAATTTATTTGTTGAAACTCCATTGGGAGAAACCTTCATTACATCCACTGTTTATAAGTCTTGTTTGGTTCAAATCGGTACCCTCACATTACCTGTTGATCTTATTTCATTGAAAATACTTGCATTTGATGTGATTCTAGGGATTGATTGGTTAACTACTCATCATGCTAAAATTGATTGTTTTCGTAAGGTTGTTAGCTTTCATATTCTTAATCAACCTATTATGCGAATTCGAGCGACCAAACCATTAAAATCATTCACGGTCATCTCAAGCAATAAAGCTATTCATTTATTGAAAAACGGATGTCAAGCTTTCTTAGCCCACGTCACAGATCTAAACAAAAATACGTCAGTTTTGAATGATATTTCTATTGTTAATGAATTTCCTAACGTATTCCCTAAAGAAATTCCTGGCCTACCCCCATAGCGTGAAATTGAATTTTGTATTGACCTTGAACCCGGTACAAAACCCATTTCCAAAGCCCCATATCGAATGGCTCCTATTGAACTTCAAGAGTTAAAGACTCAACTACAGGAATTGTTAGACATTGGCTTTATTCGTCCTACTACTTCTCCTTGGGGTGCTCCTGTTCTATTCGTGAAAAAGAAAGATGGGAGTATGCGACTTTGTATTGATTATCGGGAGTTGAATCATGTCACCATCAAAAATAGGTACCCATTGCCACGTATTGATGACCTATTTGACCAGTTGAAAGGAGCCAAATTCTTTTCGAAAATTAATCTTCGTTCCAGATATCACAAATTGAAGATTAGAACCGATGACATTCCAAAGACGGCTTTCAGAACTCGGTACGGGCATTATGAATTCCTAGTCATGTCTTTTGGATTGACTAATGCTCTTGCTGCCTTCATGGATATGATGAACCGAGTATTCAAGGAATATTTGGATCACTTTGTGGTCGTCTTTATTGATGACATCCTTATTTATTCCAAAACCCGTGAAGATCATGAGCAACACTTGAGGCTGATACTCCAAAAGCTTCGTGAATATAAGCTTTATGCCAAGTTGAAGAAATGCGAGTTCTGGCTTGAGGAAGTAGCATTCCTTGGGCACGTGGTATCAAGTCATGGAATATCTGTTGACCCAGGAAAGATTGAAGCTATTCAAAGCTGGGAGCAACCTAAATCAGTGATCGAAGTACGTAGCTTTCTCGGTTTAGCTGGTTATTATCGGAGATTCGTGGAAGGATTTTCTCGAATCGCTACTCCACTAACTCAGCTGACTCGGAAAGATACAAAGTTCGGTTGGAGCGAGGAATATGAGAAGAGTTTTCAAGAACTCAAGAGGAGACTCATTTCAAAGACTGCTCGATAATACCATCTCGCTCGGAGGGATTTGTCATCTACAGTGATGCTTCGGGCAAAGGGTTAGGATGTGTTCTCATGCAACATGAGAAAGTTATAGCCTATGCCTCACGACAACTCAAAGAATATGAGAGAAATTATCCTACTCATGATCTAGAGTTGGCAGCTGTTGTTTTCGCACTAAAGATTTGGAGGCATTACTTGTATGGGGAGAAAGTGGAGATCTTTATGGATCATAAAAGCGTCAAATATTTCTTCACTCGAAAGAAACTCAACATGCGACAACAATGTTGGCTTGAATGGTTGAAAGATTATGATCATACCATCCAATACCATCCTAGAAAAATAAACGTGGTAGTTGACGCATTGAGTAGAAGATCATATGCGGGTACGAGTGCGATATTGTCAACGCAAAGGCCCATTTTTTGTGACTTGCAAATGATGGAGATAGAGATAAAGACTCCAGGGACCCACGTGATGATGGCGAATATACGAGTAGAACCGACTTTAATTGATAAAGTTAAAGTTGCTCAAGTTACAGATCCGGAGCTGATGCTTATGAGGAAGAAAGTGCAAGAAGGTGCTATGCCATAAGCAAGAATCGATGAAGAAGGAATACTTCGAGTCAACTCCAGACTTTGTGTTCCTAATGACCCTGATTTAAAGTATAAAATCATGATGGAGGCGCACAACACACCGTTTGCAATCCATCTTGGGAGTACCAAAATGTATCGTGATCTTCGTCATACATTTTGGTGGAACAATATGAAGAGAGAGATAACGTTGTTTATCTCAAGGTGTCTAACTTGTCAACATGTCATGGTGGAGCATCAAGTACCAAAAGGTCCATTGCAGCCACTTGAAATTCCAGAATGGAAGTGGGAGCACATTACCATGGATTTCGTTACTGGTCTTCCCAAGGTTTCTCAAGCCATAGATGCAATTTGGGTCATTGTTGATAGATTGACCAAGTCTGCTCATTTCTTGCCAATACAAGAAACTTATACACTTGAACGTCTTGCTCGTATGTACATAAACGAGATTGTAAGACTGCATGGTATGCCAGTATCCATAGTTTCTGATCAAGACCCAAGATTCACTTCACGATTTTGGGTTAGTTTGCAAAAAGCTATGGGCATGGATTTACGATTTAGTTCGGCATATCATCCTCAGACGGATGGACAATCAGAGATGATTATTCAAACTCTGGAAGATTTATTAAGACTCTGTGTCCTTGACTTCAAGTGAAGATGGGATAAGTTCTTACCATTGGTGGAGTTTTCCTATAACAACAGTTATCAAACAAGTATTGGCATAGCTCCATTCGAGGCGTTGTATGGAAGAAAGTGTCGTTCTCCAGTATGCTGGGATGAGGTGGGTGAAGCAACGTTGTTGGTATCGGAGTTGGTACGTATGACTACGGAAAAGATTCAAACGATCCGACAACGTATAAAAACCTCCCAAGACCGACAAAAGAGTTATGTTGATCTTCATCGAAAGGACGTGGAATTCGATATTGGAGATCATGTGTTGTTACGTGTTGCTCCATGGAAAGGAGTTACGAGATTTGGAAGGAGAGGAAAGCTCAATCCTCGATTCATTGGCCCATTTTTAATCCTTGATCGAATAGGAATTGTGGCCTATAGACTCACTTTACCGCCAAGTATTTCTCATGTTCATAACGTTTTTCACATGTCCATGTTACGTAAATATATGGAAGACCCGAACCACATTATTGAGTTAGAACCAGACGAAATAACGACAGATTTGACGTATGAAGAGGTTCCTGTTCAAATCTTGGATAAGAAGGAACATATTCTACGCTCCAAGGTTATACCTCAAGTCAAAATTTTGTGGAGAAACCACGATGTTGAGGAAATGACTTGGGAGTTAGAATCTGAAATGAAATTAAGGTATCCTTACCTCTTCGATATACCATGTACGTACCCTAATTTCGAGGGTGAAATTTCATAAGAAGGGGAGATTGTAAGACCCCAACTTTTATGAATAAAAATGAATTTTCTTTAAATATCATTTTTGAATATTATAGAATGAATTTGATATAATGTTATAGTTGTGGGTAATATTTATAATTTTTGCAAAGTACGCAAGTTCTTATATAATATTCGATTGGTCGGGGAATATTCATTTTAACAGGGAATATTCGTACAACGGCACAATTATTGGTGGACCCCACAACAGAATAATTGTCGGATTGAGAAAACGACAAAAATACTTTATGAAAATAATGGCGGAAGTTTTACCGTAAACTGTTGAAACACCCGGAGTTAAAAGTACAGTAATACGCGTAGTTGCACAGTAGCACACGGTATTGATTAGTGATGCTCACGTGAGAAGTCTCTCAGTTTTGTTCAATTATTGCTACAGTAGTTGCTGCATAATATCTCACGTTATTTGATTCAATTATGGTCAATATTTTATGTATTATTAAATCAATAATTGAGATGACAAAGTTATTAATATTATTATTTGCAATATTAACGATGTTTAGAAGTTCTGTCAAGGAGAGGTTTGGTCACCTAATTGCGCGTCAATGGGGAGAAATCCTTATTGGAAAGCCCCCTCTTTCTTGGGAACGACCTAGTCGATAAATATTGTGAATAATAATAATGATGATAAATGTTGTTAAAAATATTGAGAGGATTTTTATGAAGTTATTGTTGTAAATTTTACTTGTTAATTGGACTCCCCATTTACTTATTTTTTAAACTGTAGGTAGAAGTTATCTCAATTTTATTTATATAAGTTATTATGATTATTATATATATATATATATATATATATGATGGTGATGGATGTTGAATAATGGGGGGGAAGGGGTTTACGGGTAGTAAAGAAGAAAAAAAAAGAAAGAGATGATTTGAGTGGTGGTGTATATAATATATATATTTAGTATGTGAGGATTGACATTTGGGGAGGGGAAAGGAACCGATGAATTGCATGGTCGGAAGGGAGTACAATTATTATCATTATTTATATAATATATATAATATATTTTATTTAAAATGTTTATTTTATTAGAATATTTTATGGACCGTCCGATTAAAAATAAATCAATCTGGACCGTTCATGAATTAGTTACTATGCAGTCCATTCTTCTATAAATAGAAGCTCATTCCTTCATTATTTCTTACTTAATTCTTTGAAACTCTAGAGATAAACTATAGAGAGAAAGAAGAAAAGTATTCTACTACTTCACTACTCATATATCCAAAGATCTTCTTCTTAAGGTAGGGAATATTATTTGTTGTACTCGTAAGGGGTGTTATTCTTTTGTATTCATGAAGAGAACTTATGTTATTCCATTCTTTATTATTCGTTGGAATAACTTTCAGACACGCAAGGCTACCCTATACTTGGTGACATTCTTCTATTATTCCGTCTTTATTATTCTGTTGGAATATCTTGTTCTGCATGCGTTTTTTTACGTGGGACGATTAAATCTTTATTATTCTGTTGGAATATCCTGTCTGTGCGTTTTACGCCGGACCTGGTTCCGTCTTTATTATTATTCTGTTGGAATATCATGTCTGTGCGTTTTACGCCGGACTTGATTCTGTCCTTGTTTATATTCTTTTGGAATAAAGTGTCTATGTGAAGTACCGCATACATGGTGATTTTTGTTGTTATTTCATTCTTTATTATTCTGTTGGAACATCTTGTCGGTGCGAATTTCGCCTGACCTGGTTCCGTTATTTAGTATTCTGTTGGAATAACCGGTCTATGTGAAGTATCGCGTGCAGGGTGATTTCTTTTGTTATTCCATTCTTTATTATACTCAGTTGGTTAAAGTTTTAACTCTATACTCCATGAAATTAGTGGAATATCCTTGATATTTGCGCTTCATCCAGTATCTTTTCATGGAAATATTCTTCTTAGCATTCTTGAATTTTACTCTACAAAGAAGTATCATGTTGACAATTTGGACGTTATTAGATCCTGAATAAATTAATTCTTGAACTTGTTTTATTGAATTCTTATATCATTTTCATCATCCTCATGTTTATATTTTGTTGAAAGTCATCTGTGGCCTATAGTGCATAGATGAACTTGGTATGATTATGACCAGGGATTATTCGGTATAATCATGACCGTAATGTTACAAATGATGTGGTAAAAGTCTTCATTGGCCCATAGTGCATTGATAGATAGTTGTTGGCATGATCATGACCATTAATGAATACATGAATGTCCTTGGCCCGTAGTGCATGGATAATTTGTGGTCGTGATACTAAAGAATATCCTTGACCGTAGTACATGGGTGATTCAATGATATGGATTATTCAGCTGAGTCTCGGCGATAACAGTGATGAAAAACCTTTTAAATCGTAAAAGATTGTAGATATTATTTTCTACTTGACTCTTTTAATGGATTGCTTGTTCCGCTGCAGTTAAACTTGATGGTTGTTATATTGTATCAGTTTAACACTATTGAAGACTAAGGATAATTTATTCTGCTTTATCTTAGTCATAATATTTCTTACTAGGCTAGTTGAGCTCACCCTTTCTTTCACTGTTCTCTTCAGTGAAAAGAGAACGAAATGAGATTTAGTCGGGGAATGGAGTGATGGTCCGGATGATAGTATTAGCTTGTAGTCCTCACTATTCTGTTAAATAGTGTGACAATAAATGTAATGAGGACTTATTCTGAGTGAATATTGTCTAGAAGACAGTATTTGTATTTAAACTCACAGCTCTCTTGTTGTATAATTAAGATTGTATTTATATTCTGTACCATGTATTTGGCGACTCAAAATACGTGATGTATACCTATTTTGGGGGCGTCACAATTGATCTGCAACACTACCACCTTGTTGTAGAGCCAGGGTTTTAATACCAGCTCAAACCTTCTTGCCTTCCTAGCCTCCTCAGATCCACGGTGTGGAGCGAACCTAGCCAACTCATTAA
The DNA here is from genome assembly GCA_020205605.1 of Panax ginseng. NCBI lineage: Eukaryota > Viridiplantae > Streptophyta > Magnoliopsida > Apiales > Araliaceae > Panax > Panax ginseng. The sequence goes on along the minus strand of CM035142.1, from coordinate 41,698,056 downwards.
ACTTTACTAAGATACTGCAGCGGTCATGTTATCCCTCTTTAACTCCGAAAAATTAACCTCCATCCTAACCTCCAAAGTCTTAAACCTAGCCCAAGTTACCACGCCTTCTCCTGCCCTGACTTGATTTTCTTCCCCCCAAAAGTTTGCCTCCCCTTTCATTATATATAGGTGGCAAAAGCGGTCTTTTGCCCCTCATCCACGCTAGCAATTACGAATGCCTTTTCTATCTCATTAACCCATGTCTAGGATTATATCGGTTCAGCTATTCCCCTGAATTCTGGTGGTCCTACTGCCTTGAAGTCTTTAAAATTTACCAAGAGATTGTTTGGTCGGCTCCCTACGGTTGGTATTCCCTGCTGCATAGCCTGAGCTACCATGTTCGCAAAGTTTTGCATCGGGTCTTGCTGTTGTCCCTCAGCGTTGTTGACGGATTCTTCTGCCTTTTGATTTCATGTTCGACGTCTTGGCGGGATTATCTGATTATATAAAATCATAAATTTAACTTATATTCTAAACCCTATTGTATAAGTTTGAACATGTAACACCAAGTTTATACAAAACTTATTCCATTAATCAAATGTAGATTCATATTTATTCAACTACGTCATAGCACTTTTTATAACATAACTCATACTGCTATCCCTTTGTGACCACAAAAGTCGGGATTCGCTACATCAACTTGTACAAAAGTTTGAGAATATTACACTACACACATACTTATTATAGAATACGCATAATCTAACAATACTTATACTACTAGTTTGGTATGCCTTTTCTGGATCTTGGACAACATTTCGCCTGATGACCGTCTATTCCCCAATTAAAACATGCTCCTTGCTTAAAGTCGGGACAATAAGGAGAGGTATGTCCCTCATGGCCGCAAATATAACATATCTTTTTTCCTTGGTTGTTATCAGGATTTCGTGAGTCACGATATTTCAACTTTCTTTTCCCTTTCTTGCTCGGAGCTGCACCCGATTTGTTACGTTTGGCTCCCATTTGATCAATTTGGATTTTAAGCTTATCTTGTTCTTCCATAGTTTCTATTAACGTCGTTTGCAATTGACTATTTAATGCCTTTTCTATTTCCCATGACTTTTCTAGAGAAGAAACCTTGTTCTTCCGATTCTCGCACCTCCGTTGATGCTTGATCACCCAACTTTAGTGTCTAAATCACTATCTGTCAGTTCTAGTATTTCTGGATCTGGTACTATGTTTTCTAATACCACCACCTCATCAAGGTTGCTTGCATTGTGAGCCTCTATTTCAGCTATTGGATTTGATATTTGCTCCTTTACGATATGAGGGTATCATAATTCTTTTCCAGCTGACATCTACACACAAATTTTCCTGATTAGCATATAGTATATACACACAACAAACAATAGTTTTATAAAAGTTATCTTTTATTTTGTTTAACGATGAATTTATTCAATTCATCTCCTTTTAAACTCTATATGAGTTACTCGTATTTTCAACGTTTTCCTCTGTTCTAAGGTTATAGCCTAAGGTCTATCCCACATAAGGTTTCTAACCCTAAAGCTTTGATACCAATCTGTGACGTCCCCAAATTCAGGTACTTGAAACCCGAACTCAGTGCTTCACGATACCATTTCTATGAGCAGAACATTACTAATAATAATAACAATAATATAAATATCAAACTTAAGTTACATATATCAAAGTCTAATCCTAGGTACGCGGCCTTTAAACATTCATTACATCATAACTAATAAATATCATTGTTGTAATAAAATTTAACTAATGCATAGAATATTATAAAACTCATTCGAACAACTTTTCTTTCTCCTTGTTCTTGCCTGAACCTTCTGGTTGATCATATTTAGCTAAAAACATTTAAATTTAAAGTAAGAATGAGCATTTGATTGCCCAACAAGTAATAGAAAAAATATATATTAGCTGAAAGAATTAAATGTTTTCTTTGAATGACACTTCTACAATGAATCAACAGTTGTGAAGTAAGCTGAACCAATAATAACAACATATCACTTCTATATCAAAATTTTGAAACTACGTACTGACTATAACTGGAGATTAGTCGACAGACTATGAACATTGTTTTCTATTTTCAAAAAGGTATACAGAAATTCATTTGCAGATCGTCATAACTTACAAGCACGGAGGGTGATCAGCCCATTATGCCATGTATTGATCAATACTACATACGAGAATGATATTATCGTTCATCTTTATCCACCTTAGGTGCAAAAAAGTTTTCCCATGTTCGGGATGTTCATACTTTGCCGGGAATTCGAACCAAAATAATTTGGTTGGATACAATAAAGTTTTATCTTGTTCAACAATATTTTTTTTAAGTTTATGTCTAGCTGGATAAAATAGCTTAGACGCATTTTAAGTCATCATATACATACTGGAACTAAATAAGTCTATATTAACATGTGATTAAATACAATGATTATCCAAGTGGGGACACTTGCATAACCATATTTAGAAATTAACGAACAGAATAAATATCTGGCACAATAATAATAAAATTCTGAAATATTCTTACTCATGTCCATTGCATAAAGTAAATGCAAAGGTAGGATATCTTATCGAAATTGTTTACATAAAGAACGCAACTTAGTTTTATCTTTTATACCAAAACCTATCATTAATAAGATCATTCGTTCGATTAGAATAATATATCATATCGCATAGTACTGCTATTTGTTGTCAACACATAACCTAATCACATTGTCACATATATTTAACACTCATTAAATCATAAACAAACACGTATCTCGTCCAATTATCTAAGTTCGGATCAATTTCTAAAATATTTCGATGTACCGACGGCTTTACCGGGTAATTATCGAGTCTAGAACTCCATTCGGTAATTCAATAACTGTAAATATCAGTTATCATTTTTAAAGGACTTATAATAATTTTTAAATAATTATTATAATTTATCATAATTTTTCAAACATCAGAATCATTATTAAATGATTTAAATATTAACTAATTCTATTATCATTAATATTTAATTAATATTAAATTATTAATGAAACCATTACAAAAATATTAAAGTTATTTATAATAACTCAAAATATTTTAAAAACATTTTTATTACCCTTAAATGATTTTTAAAACATTTAAAAATCATTTTTAGATAATTAACATTAATATTTAAATATTAATGTATTATTCACCAAAATATTAAAAGTCATTTATTATTACTTAAAATATTTTTAAATCATTTATATCCCTTTTAAATGATTTTTAATTCAATAAAACTATTTTTAAACTATTTATTTAATATAATTATTAAATAACTCTAATATCTTTTAACATTAAATTATTAATGAAATTTACCTTTAAATATTAAAAGTTATATTTTATAACTTAAAATATTTTTAAACTATTTATTTTCATTTAAAATGATTTTTATAATATTAAAATTATTTTTAATTAATTTATTTAATATAATTATTAAATAAATCTAATATCATTAATATTAAATAATTAATGGAATTTGTTTTAAAATATTAAAAGTTATATTTTATGTGACGCCCCCAAAATAGGTATACAACACCTATTCTGAGTCGCCAAATATATGGTGCAGAAAGCAAACTACAACTTCAATAATACAATTGTCGTGCAAAATACGACAACACATACTGTGGGTTTAAATACAAATATTATCTTCTAGACAATATCCACACTCAAATAAGTCATCATTACAATTATTCAAACACTATTTTACAGAAATAGTGAGGACTGCTAAAATATCTTTCTAGAACCATCACTCCATACCCCGACTAGATCATGCTATGTTCTCACCTCCTGAGAAGAAAAATGGAACAAAAAGGAAAAAGGTGAGCTCAAATAGCCCAGTAAAGAATATTATAACTAAGATAATATACAACAAATTATCATTAGTTTTCAACAGGGAAAAATCTGATAAAATATAATAGACAACAAGTTTTAGATCAACAACTGCAGCGGAAACAATAATCCATTAGAAGAGTCAAGTAGAGAAAGAATTCTACTATCTTCTAAGATTTAAAAGTCTATCATCAATATTTTATCCCTGTAACATTAATCAATATACATCTTGAATCAAATATTCATCTTTGCACTATAGGCCAAAGATATTCATTTGTATCACCAGTTGGTCATGTTCATCTCAACACCTGTTCATCTTTGCACTACGGGCCAAAGATATTCATTAGGTAATCATTCATCTTTGCACTACAGGCCAAAGATATTCAGTAATATCATCATTTAGGACTGAGGATGATGAAAAATATTTTAAAGGAACGAATCCAGTGAAACAAAATAACAAATATTAGAGATTCGTTTTATAGTTTATCCAAGATCAATAATACTCTATAATAACCAATTTTGGGGCAAAATTCAAGAATAAAGATCAAAATATGGATACAATCAAAGATAGTAACCATAATAGACATCTTGGACAAAAAGGAGAAAATTTTATTTTTCAGTGAATAGTGTCGTATTCGTGAATAGTGTCGTATACGTGAATAGTGCCGTATACGTGAATAGTAACTCCGACACAAAAATTTCTAAATTTGATAAAAAGTTCAAACCAATATTTTGGCATAATGATATCGAAAGAAATAATATCATTTACGAAAAAAATAACATCCCTTACTTCAAAATATCAAGATTTCGACGGAATATCTCAGATAAGGTCAAGGAAACTTGCACCGATGAATAGAAACTCACAAAGTATCTAAATACTCACAAAATACACTCAATAATCTAGAGAGAGAAAGAGAGAAAACTTGTTTCTGGTGTGATTTTCAATTCTAACTTAGCCCTCTATTTATAGAAAAATGTTAGCACGCCGAAGCAGACTTAACCTGTAACCTGATGGCTTTACCTCCTACTATTCCCACCCACCACATTTGAATAAAAATCTCACCACATTTTCAACAACCAAAAGTGGGGCCCACCAATTCTAGAATTTTCCACCAAAATCATTTATAACCTAATTTCCGAATTAGTCACCTCTTAAAATCTATAACAAATCATACGTTCATTTTTAACAGTTGAAAATTTGTGGACATATACTCAACTTATATATGTATAACATATCCAAAAATCACAACGATCCAACGGTCGGATAAAATATTATAACTCACGCAATATATCTCAAAAACACTAGTTTAATTTTTAATACCTCCATTCCAACAAAAATATTGATAAAACACATCAACATTAACTCCTTCATTTTTAACCACAATAAATATATCCAACATTTATATCCACATAAAATAAATATTTCCTTATCATATGAATAAATAATTAATTATTCACAAATAATATTACGTAATCACATTTATGACAATCAAAGTCGTTCCTCAGAAAGAGGGGCTTTCAATAAGGATTTCTCTCATCAAGCGCCGCAATTAGGTGACCAAACCTCTCCTTTACGTAAATTTCTAGACATTGCCAATAATGATATCTAATAATATTATTCAAATAATATGAATTATTGATCCGATAATGGGAAATATCGCAAAGGACAATTATTGAAACAACAATAATATAAAATATCAACGCAAAGCAATTATTGAACAATAAAATAAAATATTGAATAAAGAATTATCGTAATAATTATTGAGTAGTGCCTTCTTACATAAGAATCAATAATTCAACAATACTATGTAATACCGTGCTATCTTTGTGCAACCACGCCAGACATCGTGATTTTAACCACTGTGTATTCTAATGTTGTTAATCGGTAGAAAATTACGCCGTTATTTATAAAACTCAAACTTGTCGTTTTCTTCATCCGATCGTTATCCGTTATGGGGCCCAAAAATTGTTATGCCGTCGTACGAATATTTCCCGACAGAAAGAATATTCCACCACCAAACAAATATTCCCCGACATAATGAATATTTTATAACCACTGGCTTATTTTGCAAAATTTGCACATTTCACCCATAACCAAAGTATTATATCAAATTAACACTTTATTATTCACAATAATAATTAGAGAAAATTCGATTTTATTTATAATAAGTTGGGGTCTTACAACCTCCCCTCCTTATGAAATTTCATCCTCGAAATTGACGTACGTACCTGGTGTTTCGAAAAGGTGAGGATACCTCGCTTTTATTTCTGATTCCAACTCACAGTTCATTTCTTCAATAGCATGGTTCCTCCACAAAACCTTAACTTGAGGTATAACCTTTGTGCATAGGACATGTTCTTTCCTATCCAAGATCTTGACAGGTACCTCCTCGTACGTTAAATCTTCTGCTATCTCGTCTGGTTGTAACGCAATATTGTGGTTCGGGTCGTCCACATATTTACGTAACATCGATACGTGAAAAACATTATTAACACGCGACATACTTAGCGTTAAGGCGAGTCTATAAGCCACAGTTCCTACTCGATCGAGGATTTCAAATAAATCGAAGGCTTGAGCTTTCTTCTCTTCATCGACTCTTACTTCTAGAATAACGCATTCTTGCACCTTCTTCTTTATATTCATCAGCTCCAGTGTGTAGCTTGAGCGGTTTTAACGTCGATTCTACTCGTATATTCGTTATCTTCACGTGGGTCCCTAGAGTCTTTAACTCTATCTTCATCATTTGTAAGTTATACGAAATTGGTTTTTGTGTTAACAACATCGCACTCAGAACGATACGATCTTCTACTCAATGCGTCGCCTACCACGTTCGCTTTCCCACGATGGTATTGAATGGTACGATCGTAATCTTCAACAAATTTCGAGCCAACGTCTTTTGGCGATTATACGCTCATTTTGCTTGAAGAAATATTTAAGGGTTTTAGAAATGGGTTTTGTACTAGGGTCAATACAAAATTCGATTTCACGCTCTGGGCTAAGAAGTCCTTCAGGAATACGTCAGGAAATTCACTAACAACAGAAATATCATTCAAACCTGATGTATTTTTGTTTAAATCCATGAAATGGGATAAGAAAGCTTGACATCCGTTTTTGAATAAACGAATGGCTTTATGGCTTGATATGAAAGTGTTTGACTTCAATGATTTGGTTTCTTGAATTCGCATAACAGGTTAGTTAGGTATATGAAAACTAACAACCTTACGAAAATAATCAATTTTGGCATGATGAGTGGTTAACCAATCAATCCCTAAAATCACTTCAAAAGCAAGTATCTTTAAAGAGATAAGATCAACAGGTAATGTGATTGTGCCCACTTGGATCAAACAAGATTTATAAATAGTGGATATGATAAAAGTTTCTCCTAACGGAGTTTCCACAGATAAGTCAAATTCCAATTTCTACGGAGTCAAGTTTAAACGTTGAGTACAAACATGAGAAATAAAAGAGTGGGTAGAACTGGTATCTAATATGGTATAGACTTTGCAAGAATTTATAATTAACTAACCCGTGCTAATCTCGTTCGGGTTACTCGCTCTTTGAGAAGTCACGAAAAACGCTCTTCCTGAAACCACCGACTTTGTTTTGCCCGTATCCACCTTTGGTGCCATCGTCCCAACTGGACTTGATTTTGCTACAGGACAAAATCGAGCTATGTGACCGTCTTTTCCACAATTTAAACATATCTTGGAAAGTTGTGAACAGTTTGGACTTATATTTCCCTCCTCTCCGCATCTGTAGCATCTAACTGGCGGTCGTTCTCCTCTCCTAGAATTTGTTGTTGGTGTTGGTCTTTATTATTCGACGCCTTCCCATCATCGTTAAATCTTTCTTCTTGAAATTTCCACTTGAATCGCTTTCTTCTATTATCTTGGCCATGATTACCACCAAGTGGTTACCATTTCGGCATGATAATTTCCTCCACGATGGTTATCATTGTTCGATGACCGCTGACACCGCAGACGATTATTATCGTGTTGTTGCTCGTAATCCTTTCTATTGGTCGGCTCATTATCGCGCTCCAATAATCGAGCCCTATTCACTACATCCGAATATAGACAAAGTTTGTGAGAAATGAGGTATTGACGATTTCGGGTTTCAAACCTCGCAGTAAACATTTGCGGCCATTCTCTCCTCATTATCAACCAAATGGGATGTAAATCGGGACAAATCGGCAAACTTAGCTTCAGATCGCGACACGCTCATATTATTTTGCTCGACTTGATGAACTCAACCTCCTTCATGTGACGTAATACTTTTGGGAAAGTACATGTCGTTGAACAATTCTGGAACTTCTCCCAAGACATCTTTTGCGGCAAGTTGAGTACGCTTTTACCGATTCCCACCAAGAATCGCCTCTCCTCGCAACATGAAGGTGGCAAAGGAACCTTTTGCTCCTCGGAACATCCCAAGACATCAAATATCTTGGTGATCCGCTTTATCCATCTCTCGCCAGTAAGTGGTTCTCGATTTCCCAAAACTTTGGTGGTCCCAGCTCCTTGAACTACTTAGCGGTGGTGACTCACTGGGTTGCCATTGTTTTCCACCGCATTTTGAATAGGAACCGCTTTACCGATGTTGCATGAATTGCATAAAGCCTCTAAACATCCCATCGCTCACCATTTCATCGGTGTTATTGTTTACTCGAGGATTATTGTCTTCTGTTGCACCTTATCTCCGGTATTGATTAAAGGTGTCTCCACCGCCTCATTCACTCCATCGTTAATATTTTCCCACGCCATTCTTAAATAACGCCATAAAACAAGGGTTAATTAACAAATTAATATATCACATATCCCTATACTCGACCAACAAATTAGCTTAGATAGGACACACTAGTGAAGGATTTACATCATCTCTCCCTCCAAGTTCTATTCCCCGATCTCCGCCAGAGACCATATTCCTAAGCTTTGATATTAATCTGTGACGCCCCCAAAATAGGTATACAACACCTATTTCGAGTCGCCAAAAACATGGTAGAGAAAGCAAACTACAACTTCAATAATACAATTGTCGTACAAAATAATACACAACACATACTATGAGTTTAAATACAAATATTGTCTTCTAGACAATATCCACACTCAAATAAGTCCTCATTACAATTATTCAAACACTATTTTACGTAAATAGTGATGATCGCTAAAACATCTTTCTAGAACCATCACTCCATACCTCGACTAGATCCTCGCTATGTTCTCACCTCCCGAGAAGAAAAATGGAACAAAAAGGAAAAGGGTGAGCTCAAATAGCCCAAGAAAAGAATATTATGACTAAGATAATATACAACAAATTATCATTAGTTTTCAACAGAAAAAATCGATAAAATATAATAGACAACAAGTTTAAGATCAACACCTGCAATGAAATAAAGAATCCATTAGAAGAGTCAAGTAGAGAAAGAATTCTACTATCTTCTAAGATTTAAAAGTCCATCATCAATATTTTATCCTCAGAACATCAATCAATATACATCTTGAATCAAATATTCATCTTTGCACTACAAAGCCAAAGATATTCATTTGTATCACCTGGTTGGTCATGTTCATCTCAACACTGCTCATCTTTGCACTACGGGCCAAAGATATTCATTAGGTAATCATTCATCTTCTGCACAAAAGCCAAAGATATTCAAGAATATCATCATTTAGGACTGAGGATGATGAAAAATATTTTAAAGGAACGAATCCAGTGAAACAAAATAACAAATATTAGAGATTCGTTTTACAGTTTATCCAAGATCAATAATACTCTATAATAACCGATTTTGGGGCAAAATTCAAGAATAAAGATCAAAACATGGATACAATCAAAGATAGTAACCATAATATACATCTTGGACAAAAAGGAGAAAATTTCATTTTTCGGTGAATAGTGTCGTATACGTGAATAGTAACCTCGACACAAAAACTTCCAAATTTGATAAAAAGTTCAAACCAATATTTTGGCATAATGATATCGAAAGAAATAATATCATTTACGAAGAAAATAACATCCCTTACTTCAAAATATCAGTACTTCTGATCGGAATATCGGTATAAGGCTGAAGGAAACTTGCACTGATGAATAAAAACTCACAAAGTATCTAAATACTCATAAAATACACTCAATAATCTAGAGAGAGAAAGAGAGAAAACTTGTTTCGTGTGATTTTCAATTTAACTTAGCCTCTATTTATAGGAAAATGTTAAGACGTCAAGGCAGACTTAACCTACAACCTGATGGCTTTACCTGCTACTATTCCCACCCACCACATTTGAATAAAAATCTCACCACATTTTCACCAACCAAAAGTGGGGCCCACCAATTCTAGAATTTTCCACCAAAATCATTTATAACCTAATTTCCGAATCAGTCACCTCTTAAAATTCATAAAAAATCATATGTTCATTTTTAACGGTTCATAATTTGTGGACATATATTCAACTTATATATGTATAACATATCCAAAAATCACAACGATCCAACGGTCGGATTAAATATTATAACTCACGCAATATATCTCAAAAACACTAGTTTAATTTTTAATACCTCCATTCCGACAAAAATATTGATAAAACACATCAACATTAACTCCTTCATTTTTAACCACAATAAATATATCCAACATTTATATCCACATAAAATAAATATTTCCTTATCATATGAATCAATAATTAATTATTCATAAATAATATTACAGAATCACATTTATGACCATCAAGCTGTTCCCAGAAAGAGGGGCTTTCCAATAAGGATTTCTCCCCTTACTGGCGCGCAATTAGGTAACCAAACCTCTCCTTGACAGAACTTTCTAGACATTGTCAATAATGCTATTTAATAATATTATTCAAATAATATGAATTATTGATCCGATAATGGGAAATATCAAAAGATGACAATTATTGAAACAACAATAATATAAAATATCAACGCAACAATTATTGAACCAATAAAATAAAATTCTTTCACCGTTTCTCTTCAAAGAAAAGAGAACGAGAATGGGACGAGCCTGGGAATAGAGTGATGGTCCTGGATGATAGTATTAGCTTGTAGTCCCTCACTATTCTCGTTAAATAGTGTGATAATAAATGTAATGAGGACTTATTTTGAGAGTGAATATTGTCTGTAGAGATGATTTGTATTTAAACTCATGACTCTCTTGTTGTATAATTAAGATTGTATTTATATTACGTACCATGTATTTGGCGACTCAAAATATGTGATGTATACCTATTTTGGGGTGTCACAATTGATCCTGCAACACTACCACCTTGTTGTAGAGCCAGGTTTTAATACCAGCTCAAACCTTCTTGCCTTCCTAGCCTCCGTATCCACTTGGTGTGGAGCGAACCTAGCCAACTCATTAAACTTTACGGCATACTCTGCAACAGTCATGTTATCCCTCTTTAACTTCGAAAAATTAACCTCCATCCTAACCTCCAAAGTCTTAAACCTAGCCCAAGTTACCACGCCTTCTCCTGCCCTGACTTGATTTTCTTCCCCCCAAAAGTTTGCCTCCCCTTTCATTATATATAGGTGGCAAAAGCGGTCTTTTGCCCCTCATCTACCCAAGCAATTACGAATGCCTTTTCTATCTCGTTAACCCATGTCTAGGCTTATATAGGGTCATCTATTTCCTCAATTCGTGGTCTCATCGCTTGAAGTCTTTAAAATTTACCAAGAGATTGTCTCAGTCTGGCTCCCTACGGTTGGTATTCCTCACGATAGCATAGCTGAGCTACCATGTTCGCAAAGTTTTGCATCGGGTCTTCTTTGTTGTCCTCGTTGTTGTTTTGGATTCTTCCGCCTTTTGATTTCATGTTCGACGTCTCAAGGGATTATCGATTATATAAAATCATAAATTTAACTTATATTCTAAACCCTATTGTATAAGTTTGAACATGTAACACCAAGTTTATACAAAACTTATTCCATTAATCAAATGTAGATTCATATTTATTCAACTATGTCATAGCACTTTTATAACATAACTCATAATCGCTATCCCTTTGTGACCACAAAAGTCTGGATTCGCTACATCAACTTGTACAAAAGTTTGAGAATATTACACTACACACATACTTATTATGGAATACGATAATCTAACAATACTTATACTACTATTTTGGTATGCCTTTTTCGGATCTTGGACAACATTTCACCGATGACCGCTTCTATTCCCCAATTAAAACATGCTCTTTTGCTTAAAGCTCCGGACAATAAGGAGAGGTATGTCCCTCATGGCCATAAATATAACATATCTTTTTTCCTTGGTTGTTATCAGATTTCATGAGTCACGATCTTTCAACTTTCTTTTCCCTTTCTTGCCTTGAGTCGCATCCCGATTTGTTGCGTTTGGCTCCCATTTGATTAATTTGGATTTTAAGCTTATCTTGTTCTTCCATAGTTTCTATTAACGCCGTTTGCAATTGACTATTTAATAGCTTTTCTATTTCCCACAGCTTTTCTAGAGAAGAAACCTTGTTCTTCCGATTCTGCACCTCCGTTGATGCTTGATCAGCTCCAACTTTAGTGTCTAAATCACTATCTGTCAGTTCTAGTATTTCTGGATCTGGTACTATGTTTTCTAATACCACCACCTCATCAAGGTTGCTTGCATTGTGAGCCTCTATTTCACTATGGATTTGATATTTGCTCCTTCTTTACTTATATGAGGGTATCCTAATTCTTTTCCAGCTGACATCTACACACAAATTATCCTGATTAGCATATAATATATACACACAGCAAACAATAGTTTTATAAAAGTTATCTTTTATTTTGTTTAACGATGAATTTATTCAATTCATCTCCTTTTAAACTCTATATGAGTTACTCGTATTTTCAACGTTTTCCTCTGTTCTAAGGTTATAGCCTAAGGTCTATCCCACATAAGGTTTCTAACCCTAAAGCTTTGATACCAATCTGTGACGCCCCCAAATTCAGGTACTTGAAACCCGAACTCGGTGCTTCACGATACCATTTCTATGAGCGGAACATTACTAATAATAATAACAATAATATAAATATCAAACTTAAGTTACATATATCAAAGTCTAATCCTAGGTACGCGACCATTAAACATTCATTACATCATAACTAATAAATATCATTGTCGTAATAAAATTTAACTATTGCATAGAATATTATAAAACTCATTCGAACAACTTTTCTTTCCCCTTGTTCTTGCCTAAACCTTCTGGTTGATCATATTTAGCTAAAAACATTTAAATTTAAAGCAAGAATGAGCATTTGATTGCCCAACAAGTAATAGAAAAAATATATATTAGCTGAAAGAATTAAATGTTTTCTTTGAATGACACTTCTACAATGAATCAACAAGTTGTGAAGTAAGCTGAACCAATAATAACAACATATCACTTCTATATCAAAATTTTGAAACTACGTACTGACTATAACTGGAGATTAGTCGACAGACTATGAACATTGTTTTCTATTTTCAAAAAGGTATACAGAAATTCATTTGCAGATCGTCATAACTTACAAGCACGGAGGGTGATCAGCCCATTATGCCATGTATTGATCAATACTACATACGAGAATGATATTATCGTTCATCTTTATCCACCTTAGGTGCAAAAAAGTTTTCCCATGTTCGGGATGTTCATACTTTGCCGGGAATTCGAACCAAAATAATTTGGTTGGATACAATAAAGTTCTATCTTGTTCAACAATATTTTTTTTAAGTTTATGTCTAGCTGGATAAAATAGCTTAGACGCATTTTAAGTCATCATATACATACTGGAACTAAATAAGTCTGTATTAACATGTGATTAAATACAATGATTATCCAAGTGGGGACACTTGCATAACCATATTTAGAAATTAACGAACAGAATAAATATCTGGCACAATAATAATAAAATTCTAAAATATTCTTACTCATGTCCATTGCATAAAGTAAATGCCAAGGTAGGATACTTGTTGAGCTGTTGCTTACAATAACGCAACTTAGTTTTATCTTTTATACCAAAACCTATCATTAATAAGATCATTCGTTCGATTAGAATAATATATCATATCGCATAGTACTGCTATTCGTTGTCAACACATAACCTAATCACATTGTCACATATATTTAACACTCATTAAATCATAAACAAACACGATCTCATCCAATTATCTAAGTTCGGATCAATTTCTAAAATATTTCTATTATCGTAAATGACTTTTTACCGGGTAATTATCGAAGTCTAGAACTCCATTCTAAGTAATTCAATAATCAGTAAATATCGGTTATCATTTTTAAATGACTTATAATAATTTTTAAATAATTATTATAATTTATCATGATTTTTCAAACATCGTAATCATTATTAAATGATTTAAATATTAACTAATTCTATTATCATTAATATTTAATTAATATTAAATTATTAATGAAACCATTACAAAAATATTAAAGTTATTTATAATAACTCAAAATATTTTAAAAACATTTTATTACCCTTAAATGATTTTTAAAACATTTAAAAATAATTTTAGATAATTACCATTAATATTTAAATATTAATGTATTATTCACCAAAATATTAAAAGTTATTTATTATTACTTAAAATATTTTTAAATCATTTATATCCCTTTTAAATGATTTTTAATTCAATAAAACTATTTTTAAACTATTTATTTAATATAATTATTAAATAACTCTAATATCTTTTAACATTAAATTATTAATGAAATTTACCTTTAAATATTAAAAGTTATATTTTATAACTTAAAATATTTTTAAACTATTTATTTTCATTTAAAATGATTTTTATAATATTAAAATTATTTTTAATTAATTTATTTAATATAATTATTAAATAAATCTAATATCATTAATATTAAATAATTAATGGAATTTGTTTTAAAATATTAAAAGTTATATTTTATGTGACGCCCCAAAATAGGTATACAACACCTATTCGAAGTCGCCAAATATATGGTGCGTAAAAAGCAAACTACAACTTCAATAATACAATTGTCGTGCAAAATACTTACACAACACATACTGTGGGTTTAAATACAAATATTATCTTCTAGACAATATCCACACTCAAATAAGTCATCATTACAATTATTCAAACACTATTTTACAGAAATAGTGAGGACTGCTAAAATATCTTTCTAGAACCATCACTCCATACCCCGACTAGATCATGCTATGTTCTCACCTCCTGAGAAGAAAAATGGAACAAAAAGGAAAAAGGTGAGCTCAAATAGCCCAGTAAAGAATATTATAACTAAGATAATATACAACAAATTATCATTAGTTTTCAACAGGGAAAAATCTGATAAAATATAATAGACAACAAGTTTTAGATCAACAACTGCAGCGGAAACAATAATCCATTAGAAGAGTCAAGTAGAGAAAGAATTCGACTATCTTCTAAGATTTAAAAGTCTATCATCAATATTTTATCCCTGTAACATTAATCAATATACATCTTGAATCAAATATTCATCTTTGCACCATGTGCCAAAGATATTCATTTGTATCACCAAATTGGTCATGTTCATCTCAACACTGCTCATCTTTGCACTACGGGCCAAAGATATTCATTAGGTAATCATTCATCTTTGCACTATGTGCCAAAGATATTCAAGAATATCATCATTTAGGACCGAGGATGATGAAAAATATTTTAAAGGAACGAATCCGGTGAAACAAAATAACAAATATTAGAGATTCGCTTTTACGGTTTATCCAAGATTAATAATACTATATAATAACCAATTTTGGGGCAAAATTCAAGAATAAAGATCAAAACATGGATACAATCAAAGATAGTAACCATAATAGACATCTTGGACAAAAAGGAGAAAATTTCATTTTCGTTGAATAGTGTCGATTCGTGAATAGTGTCATATACGTGAATAGTGCCAGATACGTGAATAATAACTCCAGACACAAAAGTTCTAAATTTGATAAAAGTTCAAACCAATATTTTGGCATAATGATATCGAAAGAAATAATATCATTTACGAAAAAAATAACATCCCTTACTTCAAAATATCAAGATTTCCGATCGGAATATCTAAGATAAGGTCAAGGAAACTTGCAATCGATGAATAGAAACTCATAAAGTATCTAAATACTCATAAAATACACTCAATAATCTAGAGAGAAGAGAGAAAACTTGTTTTGGTGCGATTTTCAATTCTAACTTAGCCCTCTATTTATAGGAAAATGTTAGCACGTCAAGGCATTTTAACTCAGAACCTAATGGCTTTACCAACTACTATTCCCACCCACCACATTTGAATAAAAATCTCAAAGACATTTTCACCAACCAAAAGTGGGGCCCACCAATTCTAGAATTTTCCACCAAAATCATTTATAACCTAATTTCGAATCACCACACCATAAAATTTATAACAAATCATACGCTCATTTTTAATCGGTTCAAAATTTGTGGACATATACTCAACTTATATATGTATAACATATCCAAAAATCACAACGATCCAGCGGTCGGATAAAATATTATAACTCACTTAATATATCTCAAAAACACTAGTTTAATTTTTAATACCTCCATTCCGCTAAAAAATATCGATAAAACACCTCAACATTAACTCCTTCATTCGTTATCTTCACGTGGGTCCCTAGAGTCTTTAACTCTATCTTCATCATTTGTAAGTTATACAAAATTGGTTTTTGTGTTAACAACATCTTTTCTCAGAATGCATACGATCTTCTACTCAATGCGCTACTACCACGCTCGCTTTCCCACGATGGTATTGAATGGTACGATCGTAATCTTCAACAAATTTCGAGCCAACGCTCTTTGGCGCATTATACGTTCATTTTGCTTGAAGAAATATTTAAGGGTTTTAGAAATGGGTTTTGTACTAGGGTCAATACAAAATTCGATTTCACACTCTGGGCTAAGAAGTCCTTCAGGAATACGTCAGGAAATTCACTAACAACAGAAATATCATTCAAACCTGATGTATTTTTGTTTAAATCCATGAAATGGGATAAGAAAGCTTGACATCCGTTTTTCAATAAACGAATGGCTTTATGGCTTGATATGAAAGTGTTTGACTTCAATGATTTGGTTTCTTGAATTCGCATAACAGGTTAGTTAGGTATATGAAAACTAACAACCTTATTTAAAATAATCAATTTTGGCATGATGAGTGGTTAACCAATCAATCCCTAAAATCACTTCAAAAGCAAGTATCTTTAAAGAGATAAGATCAATGTGTAATGTGATTGTGCCCACTGGATAAAACAAGATTTATAAACAAAGTGGATATGATAAAAGTTTCTCCTAAATCTGGAGTTTCCACGAGATAAGTCAAATTCAAATTTCTACTGAGTCAAGTTTAAACGTTGAGTACAAACAGGAGAAATAAAAGAGTGGGTAGAATCGGTATCTAATAAGGTATAGACTTTGCAAGAATTTATAATTAACTAACCTGCAAGCTAATCTCGTTCGGGTTACTTCGCTCTTCGAGAAGTCACGAAAAACGCTTCTTCCCGAAACCACCGACTTTGTTTTTTTCAGATTCACCTTTTGGTGCCACCGCCTCTAATCGGACTTGATTTTGCATGTGACAAAATCGAGCTATGTGACCGTCTTTTCCTCAATTAAAACATATCTTGGAAAGTTGTGAACAGTTTGGACTTATATTTCCCTCCTCTCCGCATCTGTAGCATCTAACTGGCGGTCGTTCTCCTCTCCTAGAATTTGTTGTTGGTGTTGGTCTTTGTTCTTCGACGCCTTCCCATCATCGTTAAATCTTCTTCTTGAAATTTCCACTTGAATCATTTCTTCTATTATCTTGGCCATGATTACCCACCAAGTGGTTACCATTTCGCATGATAATTTCCTCCACGATGGTTATCATTGTTCGATGACTCATTGACACCGCAGACGATTATTATCGTGTTGTTGCTCAGAATCCTTGGTTATGGGGCTCATTATCGCGCTCCAATAATCGAGCCCTATTCACTACATCCGAATATAGACAAATTTTGTGAGAAATGAGGTATCGACGTATTTCGGGTTTCAAACCTCGCAGTAAACATTTGCATCATTCTCTCCTCATTATCAACCAAATGGGATGTAAATCGGGACAAATCGGCAAACTTAGCTTCAGATCTTTGCGACATCGCTCATATTGTTTTGCTCCAAACTTGATGAACTCAACCTCCTTCATGTGACGTAATACTTTTGGGAAAGTACATGTCGTTGAACAATCTTGGAACTTCTCCCAAGACATCTTCAAAGGCGGCGGAGTTGAGTACGCTTTTACCGATTCCCCACCAAAGAATCTGTCTCTCCTCGCAACATGAAGGTGGCAAAGGGAACCTTTTGCTCCTCGGAACATCCCAAGACATCAAATATCTTGGTGATCCGCTTTATCCATGTCTCTGCCGTAAGTGGTTCTGGCTTTCCCAAAAACTTCGGTGGTCCCAGCTCCTTGAACTACTTAGCGGTGACCGACTCTGGGTTGCCATTATTTCCACCTACATTTTGAATAGGAACCGCTTTCTCCTGATGTTGCATTAATTGCATAAAGCCTCTAAACATCCCATCGCTCACCATTTCATCGGTGTTATTGTTTACCTGAGGATTATTGTCTTCCTGTTGCACCTTATCCTGGGTATTGATTAAAGGTGTCTCCACTGTCTCATTCACTCCATCGTTAATATTTTCCGCTGCCATTCTTAAATACTGCCATAAAACAAGGGTTAATTAACAAATTAATATATCACATATCCCTATACTCTGACCAACAAATTAGCTTAGATAGGATACACTAGCGAAGGATTTACTCATCTCTCCCCTCCAAGTTCTATTCCCCGATCTCCGCCAGAGACCATATTCCTAAGCTTTGATACTAATCTGTGATGCCCCCAAAATAGGTATACAACACCTATTTCGAGTCGCTAAATACATGGTAGAGAAAGCAAACTACAACTTCAATAATACAATTGTCGTACAAAAATACGACAACACATACTATGAGTTTAAATACAAATATTGTCTTCTAGACAATATCCACACTCAAATAAGTCCTCATTACAATTATTCAAACACTATTTTACGTAAATAGTGATGACCGCTAAAACATCTTTCTAGAACCATCACTCCATACCTCGACTAGATCCCGCTATGTTCTCACCTCCCGAGAAGAAAAATGGAACAAAAAGGAAAAGGGTGAGCTCAAATAGCCCAAAGAAAGAATATTATGACTAAGATAATATACAAAAATTATCATTAGTTTTCAACAGGAAAAAATCTGATAAAATATCATAGACAACAAGTTTTAGATCAACAACTGCAGCGGAAACAACAATCTATTAGAAGAGTCAAGTAGAGAAAGAATTCTACTATCTTCTAAGATTTAAAAGTCCATCGTCAAAATTTTATCCCTGTAACATCAATCAATATACATCTTGAATCAAATATTCATCTTTGCACTATAGGCCAAAGATATTCATTTGTATCACCAGTTGGTCATGTTCATCTCAACACCTGTTCATCTTTGCACTACTGGCCAAAGATATTCATTAGGTAATCATTCATCTTTGCACTATGTGCCAAAGATATTCAAAGAATATCATCATTTAGGACTGAGGATGATGAAAAATATTTTAAAGGAACGAATCTAGTGAAACAAAATAACAAATATTAGAGATTCGTTTTACAGTTTATCCAAGATCAATAATACTCTATAATAACCGTTTTGGGGCAAAATTCAAGAATAAAGATCAAAACATGGATACAATCAAAGATAGTAACCATAATATACATCTTGGAAAAAAGGAGAAAATTTCATTTTTCGGTGAATAGTACCGTATACGTGAATAGTAACCTCGACACAAAAACTTCCAAATTTGATAAAAAGTTCAAACCAATATTTTGGCATAATGATATCAAAAGAAATAATATCATTTACGAAGAAAATAACATCCCTTACTTCAAAATATCAAGATTTCCGACGGAATATCCAGATAAGGTCAAGGAAACTTGCAATCGATGAATAGAAACTCATAAAGTATCTAAATACTCATAAAATACACTCAATAATCTAGAGAGAGAAAGAGAGAAAACTTGTTTTGGTGCGATTTTCAATTCTAACTTAGCCTTCTATTTATAGGAAAATGTTAGCACGCCGAAGCAGACTTAACCTGTAACCTAATGGCTTTACCAACTACTATTCCCACCCACCACATTTGAATAAAAATCTCAGCACATTTTCACCAACCAAAAGTGGGGCCCACCAATTCTAGAATTTTCCACCAAAATCATTTATAACCTAATTTCTGAATCAGTCACCTCATAAAATTTATAACAAATCATACGTTCATTTTTAACGGTTCAAAATTTGTGGACATATACTCAACTTATATATGTATAACATATCCAAAAATCACAACGATCCAACGGTCGGATAAAATATTATAACTCATGCAATATATCTCAAAAACACTAGTTTAATTTTTAATACCTCCATTCCGACAAAAATACTGATAAAACACCTCAACATTAACTCCTTCATTCGTTATCTTCACGTGGGTCCCTAGAGTCTTTAACTCTATCTTCATCATTTGTAAGTTATACAAAATTGGTTTTTGTGTTAACAACATCGCACTCGTAAATGCATACGATCTTCTACTCAATGCGTCAGCTACCACGTTCGCTTTCCCACGATGGTATTGAATGGTACGATCGTAATCTTCAACAGCTCGAGCCAACGTCTTTGGCGCATTATACGTTCATTTTGCTTGAAGAAATATTTAAGGGTTTTAGAAATGGGTTTTGTACTAGGGTCAATACAAAATTCGATTTCACACTAGGGGGCTAAGAAGTCCTTCAGGAATACGTCAGGAAATTCACTAACAACAGAAATATCATTCAAACCTGATGTATTTTTGTTTAAATCCATGAAATGGGATAAGAAAGCTTGACATCCGTTTTTCAATAAACGAATGGCTTTATGGCTTGATATGAAAGTGTTTGACTTCAATGATTTGGTTTCTTGAATTCGCATAACAGGTTAGTTAGGTATATGAAAACTAACAACCTTACGAAAATAATCAATTTTGGCATGATGAGTGGTTAACCAATCAATCCCTAAAATCACTTCAAAAGTAAGTATGTTTAAAGAGATAAGATCAACAGGTAATGTGATTGTGCCCACTTGGATAAAACAAGATTTATAAACAGTGGATATGATAAAAGTTTCTCCTAACGGAGTTTCCACAGATAAGTCAAATTCAAATTTCTACGGAGTCAAGTTTAAACGTTGAGTACAAACAGGAGAAATAAAAGAGTGGGTAGAACTGGTATCTAATAAGGTATAGACTTTTCAAGAATTTATAATTAACTAACCCGTGCTAATCTCGTTCGGGTTACTCGCTCTTTGAGAAGTCATTTAAAACGCGCTCTTCCCGAAAACCACCGACTTTGTTTTGCCCGTATCCACCTTTGGTGCCACCGTCCTAACTGGACTTGATTTTGCTACAGGACAAAATCGAGCTATGTGACCGTCTTTTCCTCAATTAAAACATATCTTGGAAAGTTGTGAACAGTTTGGACTTATATTTCCCTCCTCTCCGCATCTGTAGCATCTAACTGGCGGTCGTTCTCCTCTCCTAGAATTTGTTGTTGGTGTTGGTGTCATTCGACGCCTTCCCATCATCGTTAAATCTTCTCTTCTTGAAATTTCCACTTGAATCATTTCTTCTATTATCTTGGCCATGATTACCACCGAAGTGGTTACCATTTCTGGCATGATAATTTCCTCCACGATGGTTATCATTGTTCTGATGACCGTTGACACCGGACGATTATTATCGTGTTGTTGCTCGTAATCCTTCGGTTGGGCTGGCTCATTATCGCGCTCCAATAACTGAGCCCTATTCACTACATCTGAATATAGACAAAGTTTGTGAGAAATGAGGTATTGACGTATTTCGGGTTTCAAACCTCGCAGAAACATTTGCATCATTCTCTCCTCATTATCAACCAAATGGGATGTAAATCGGGACAAATCGGCAAACTTAGCTTTCATCATCTTTGCGACACGTTCATATTGTTTTGCTCCAGCTTGATGAACTCAACCTCCTTCATGTGACGAATACTTTTGGGAAAGTACATGTCGTTGAACAATTCTTGGAACTTCTCCCAAGACATCTTCAGTGCGGCAGGTTGAGTACGCTTTACCGATTCCCACCAGTAATCTGTCTCTCCTCGCAACATGAAGGTGGCAAAGGGAACCTTTTGCTCCTCGGAACATCCCAAGACATCAAATATCTTGGTGATCTGCTTTATCCATGTCTCTGCCGTAAGTGGTTCTGGCTTTCCCAAAAACTTCGGTGGTCCCAGCTCCTTGAACTACTTAGCGGTGATATCTACTGGGTTGCCATTATTTCCACCGTATTTTGAATAGAACGCTTTTCTCCGATGTTGCATTAATTGCATAAAGCCTCTAAACATCCCATCGCTCACCATTTCATCGGTAGTTATTGTTTACACGAGGATTATTGTCTTCTGTTGCACCTTATCCCGGTATTGATTAAAGGTGTCTCCACTGTCTCATTCACTCCATCGTTAATATTTTCCGCTGCCATTCTTAAATACTGCCATAAAACAAGGGTTAATTAACAAATTAATATATCACATATCCCTATACTATGACCAACAAATTAGCTTAGATAGGATACACTAGCGAAGGATTTACTCATCTCTCCTCCAAGTTCTATTCTCTCACATCTCGCCAGAGACCATATTCCTAAGCTTTGATACTAAATGTGATGCCCCCAAAATAGGTATACAACACCTATTTCGAGTCGCTAAATACATGGTAGAGAAAGCAAACTACAACTTCAATAATACAATTGACGTACAAAATACGACAACACATACTATGAGTTTAAATACAAATATTGTCTTCTAGACAATATCCACACTCAAATAAGTCCTCATTACAATTATTCAAACACTATTTTACGTAAATAGTGATGATCGCTAAAACATCTTTCTAGAACCATCACTCCATACCTCGACTAGATCCTCGCTATGTTCTCACCTCCCGAGAAGAAAAATGGAACAAAAAGGAAAAGGGTGAGCTCAAATAGCCCAAGAAAGAATATTATGACTAAGATAATATACAAAAATTATCATTAGTTTTCAACAGGAAAAATCGATAAAATATAATAGACAACAAGTTTTAGATCAACAATGCGCAATGGAAACACCAATCTATTAGAAGAGTCAAGTAGAGAAAGAATTCTACTATCTTCTAAGATTTAAAAGTCCATCATCAAAATTTTATCCTCGTAACATCAATCAATATACATCTTGAATCAAATATTCATCTTTGCACTATAGGCCAAAGATATTCATTTGTATCACCAAATCATGTTCATCTCAATGTTTCATCTCAACACAAAGATTCATCTTCATCACTGCACTATGAGCCAAAGATATTCATTAGGTAATCATTCATCTTTTGCACTGTGCCAAAGATATTCAAGTAATATCATCATTTAGGACCGAGGATGATGAAAAATATTTTAAAGGAACGAATCTAGTGAAACAAAATAACAAATATTAGAGATTCATTTTACAGTTTATCCAAGATCAATAATACTCTATAATAACCGTTTTTGGGGCAAAATTCAAGAATAAAGATCAAAACATGGATACAATCAAAGATAGTAACCATAATATACATCTTGGAAAAAAGGAGAAAATTTCATTTTTAGGTGAATAGTACCGTATTAGTATCGTGAATAGTAAATGTGAATAGTAACACACACAAAAACTTCCAAATTTGATAAAAGTTCAAACCAATATTTTGGCATAATGATATCAAAAGAAATAATATCATTTACGAAGAAAATAACATCCCTTACTTCAAAATATCAAGATTTACGATCGGAATATCAGTAGATAAGGTCAAGGAAACTTGCACTGATGAATAGAAACTCATAAAGTATCTAAATACTCTTAAAATACACTCAATAATCTAGAGAGAGAAAGAGAGAAAACTTGTTTTGGTGCGATTTTCAATTCTAACTTAGCCCTCTATTTATAGGAAAATGTTAGCACGCCGAAGCAGACTTAACCTACAACCTGATGGCTTTACCTGCTACTATTCCCACCCACCACATTTGAATAAAAATCTCACCACATTTTCACCAACCAAAAGTGGGGCCCACCAATTCTAGAATTTTCCACCAAAATCATTTATAACCTAAATTTTGAAATCACCACCTCTTAAAATTCTTAACAAACAAATCATATGTTCATTTTTAATCGGTTCATAATTTGTGGACATATATTCAACTTATATATGTATAACATATCCAAAAATCCTAACGATCCAAATCATTCGGATTAAAAATTATAACTCACTTAATATATCTCAAAAAACACTAGTTTAATTTTTAATACCTCCATTCCGACAAAAATATTGATAAAACACATCAACATTAACTCCTTCATTTTTAACCACAATAAATATATCCAACATTTATATCCACATAAAATAAATATTTCCTTATCATATGAATCAATAATTAATTATTCATAAATAATATTACAGAATCACATTTATGATAATCAAACTGTTCCCAGGAAAGAGGGGGCTTTCCAATAAGGATTTCTCCTTACTGGCACGCAGTTAGGTAACCAAACCTCTCCTTGACAGAACTTTCTAGACATTGCCAATAATGCTATCTAATAATATTATTCAAATAATATGAATTATTGATCCGATAATGGGAAATCGTGTGCGTTGACAATTATTGAAACAACAATAATATAAAATATCAACGCAACAATTATTGAACCAATAAAATAAAATATTGAACAAGTAATTACTGTAACAATTATTGAGTAGTGCCTTCTTACGTAAGAATCAATAATTCAACAATACTATGCAATACCGTGTGCTACTGTGCAACCACGCGTATTACTGTATTTTAACCACCAGGTATTCCAACAGTGTTAATGGTAACAATTACGCCGTTATTTATAAAACTCAAACTTGTTGTTTTCTTCATCCAACTATTATCCGTTATGGGGCCCACAAATG
The DNA here is from genome assembly GCA_020205605.1 of Panax ginseng. Classification (NCBI taxonomy): domain Eukaryota; kingdom Viridiplantae; phylum Streptophyta; class Magnoliopsida; order Apiales; family Araliaceae; genus Panax; species Panax ginseng. The sequence goes on along the minus strand of CM035142.1, from coordinate 41,673,132 downwards.
GCTGCGCCATCGTACGAATATTCCCCGACAGAAAGAATATTCCACGACCAAACGAATATTCCCCGACATAATGAATATTTTATAACCACTTGCTTATTTTGCAAAATTTGCACATTTCACCCATAACCAAAGTATTATATCAAATTAACACTTTATTATTCACAATAATAATTAGAGAAAATTCGATTTTATTTATAATAAGTTGGGGTCTTACAACCTCCCCTCCTTATGAAATTTCATCCTCGAAATTGACGACGTGCTGGTGTGTTTCAAAAGGTGAGGATACCTCGCTTTTATTTCTGATTCCAACTCACAGTTCATTTCTTCAATAGCATGGTTCCTCCACAAAACCTTAACTTGAGGTATAACCTTTGTGCATAGGACATGTTCTTTCCTATCCAAGATCTTGACAGGTACCTCCTTGTACGTTAAATCTTCTGCTATCTCGTCTGGTTGTAACGCAATATTGTGGTTCGGGTCGTCCACATATTTATGTAACATCGATACGTGAAAAACATTATTAACACGCGATATACTTAGCGTTAAGGCGAGTCTATAAGCCACACGCCTCCTACTCGATCGAGGATTTCAAATAAATCAAGGCTTGAGCTTTCTTTCTTCATCGACTCTTACTTCTAGAATAACGATTCTTGCACCTTCTTCTTTATATTCATCACCCAGTGTGTGTAGCTTGAGCGGTTTTAACGTCGATTCTACGATTCTAGATATTCGTTATCTTCACGTGGGTCCCTAGAGTCTTTAACTCTATCTTCATCATTTGTAAGTTATACTGAAATTGGTTTTTGTGTTAACAACATCGCACTCAGAACGATACGATCTTCTACTCAACGCGCCTACTACCACGTTCGCTTTCCCACGATGGTATTGAATGGTACGATCGTAATCTTCAACAGCTCGAGCCAACGTCTTTGGCGCATTATACGTTCATTTTGCTTGAAGAAATATTTAAGGGTTTTAGAAATGGGTTTTGTACTAGGGTCAATACAAAATTTGATTTCACGCTCTGGGCTAAGAAGTCCTTCAGGAATACGTCAGGAAATTCACTAACAACAGAAATATCATTCAAACCTGATGTATTTTTGTTTAAATCCATGAAATGGGATAAGAAAGCTTGACATCCGTTTTTTAATAAACGAATGGCTTTATGGCTTGATATGAAAGTGTTTAACTTCAATGATTTGGTTTCTTGAATTCGCATAACAGGTTAGTTAGGTATATGAAAACTAACAACCTTACGAAAATAATCAATTTTGGCATGATGAGTGGTTAACCAATCAATCCCTAAAATCACTTCAAAAGCAAGTATCTTTAAAGAGATAAGATCAATAGGTAATGTGATTGTGCCCACTTGGATCAAACAAGATTTATAAATAGTGGATATGATAAAAGTTTCTCCTAACGGAGTTTCCACAGATAAGTCAAATTCCAATTTCTACGGAGTCAAGTGTAAACATTGAGTACAAACATGAGAAATAAAAGAGTGGGTAGAACTGGTATCTAATATGGTATAGACTTTGCAAGAATTTATAATTAACTAACCCGTGCTAATCTCGTTCGGGTTACTCGCTCTTTGAGAAGTCACGAAAAATGCTCTTCCTGAAACCACCGACTTTGTTTTGCCCGTATCCACCTTTGGTGCCATCGTCCCAACTGGACTTGATTTTTGCTCTGAGACAAAATCGAGCTATGTGACAAATCTTTTCCACAATTAAAACATATCTTGGAAAGTTGTGAGCAGTTTGGACTTATATTTCCTCCTCTCTCGATCTCAGTAGCATCTAACTGGCGGTCGTTCTCCTCTCCTAGAATTTGTTGTTGGTGTTGGTGCTGTTGCTGACGTCTTCCCATCATCGCTAAATCTTCTCTTCTTGAAATTTCCACTTGAATCGTTTCTTCTATTATCTTGGCCATGATTACCACCGAAGTGGTTACCATTTCTGGCATGATAATTTCCTCCACGATGGTTATCATTGTTTCGATGACCGATTGACAATTTGCATGACGATTATTATCGTGTTGTTGCTCGTAATCCTTCGGTTGAAATTTGGCTCATTATCGCTTCCAATAATCGGAGCCCTATTCACTACATCTGAATATAGACAAAGTTTGTGGGAAATGAGGTATTGACGTATTTCGGGTTTCAAACCTCGCAGAAACATTTGCGTCATTCTCTCCTCATTATCAACCAAATGGGATGTAAATCGGGACAAATCGGCAAACTTAGCTTCGTACTGCGACACGTTCATATTGTTTTGCTCCAGCTTGATGAACTCAACCTCCTTCATGTGACGAATACTTTTGGGAAAGTATATGTCGTTGAACAATTCTGGAACTTCTCCCAAGACATCTTTAGTGCGGCAAGTTGAGTACGCTTTACCGATTCCCACCAGTAATCTGCCTCTCCTCGCAACATGAAGGTGGCAAAGGGAACCTTTTGCTCCTCGGAACATCCCAAGACATCAAATATCTTGGTTATCTGCTTTATCCATGTCTCTGCCGTAAGTGGTTCTGGCTTTCCCAAAAACTTCGGTGGTCCCAGCTCCTTGAACTACTTAGCGGTGACCCACTCTGGGTTGCCATTGTTTCCACCTGCATTTTGAATAGGAACCGCTTTCGCCTGATGTTGCATGAATTGCATAAAGCCTCTAAACATCCCATCGCTCACCATTTCATCGGTGTTATTGTTTACCTGAGGATTATTGTCTTCCTGTTGCACCTTATCCTGGGTATTGATTAAAGGTGTCTCCACTGTCTCATTCACTCCATCGTTAATATTTTCCACTGCCATTCTTAAATACTGCCATAAAACAAGGGTTAATTAACAAATTAATATATCACATATCCCTATACTCGACCAACAAATTAGCTAAAGATAGGACACACTAGCGAAGGATTTACTCATCTATCCCTCCAAGTTCTATTCTCGATCTCCGCCAGAGACCATATTCCTAAGCTTTGATACCAACTGTGATGCCCCCAAAATAGGTATACAACACCTATTCTGAGTCGCTAAATACATGGTAGAGAAAGCAAACTACAACTTCAATAATACAATTGTCGTACAAAATACGACAACACATACTATGAGTTTAAATACAAATATTGTCTTCTAGACAATATCCACACTCAAATAAGTCCTCATTACAATTATTCAAACACTATTTTACAGAAATAGTGATGACTGCTAAAACATCTTTCTAGAACCATCACTCCATACCTCGACTAGATCCTGCTATGTTCTCACCTCCTGAGAAGAAAAATGGAACAAAAAGGAAAAGGGTGAGCTCAAATAGCCCAGTAAAGAATATTATGACTAAGATAATATACAAAAAATTATCATTAGTTTTCAACAGGAAAAAATCTGATAAAATATAATAGACAACAAGTTTTAGATCAACAATCGCAGTGTGAACAAAGAATCTATTAGAAGAGTCAAGTAGAGAAAGAATTCTACTATCTTCTAAGATTTAAAAGTCCATCGTCAAAATTTTATCCTCGTAACATCAATCAATATACATCTTGAATCAAATATTCATCTTTGCACTATAGGCCAAAGATATTCATTTGTATTTATATTGGTCATGTGTTCATTGGTCTGTGTTCATCTCAAAGATATTCATCATCTTTGCATTCACTGGGCCAAAGATATTCATTAGGTAATCATTCATCTTTGCACTACAGGCCAAAGATATTCAGTAATATCATCATTTAGGACTGAGGATGATGAAAAATATTTTAAAGGAACGAATCTAGTGAAACAAAATAACAAATATTAGAGATTCATTTTACAGTTTATCCAAGATCAATAATACTCTATAATAACCGATTTTGGGGCAAAATTCAAGAATAAAGATCAAAACATGGATACAATCAAAGATAGTAACCATAATATACATCTTGGACAAAAAGGAGAAAATTTCATTTTTCGGTGTAGTGTCGTATACGTGAATAGTAACCTCGACATAAAAACTTCCAAATTTGATAAAAAGTTCAAACCAATATTTTGGCATAATGATATCGAAAGAAATAATATCATTTACGAAGAAAATAACATCCCTTACTTCAAAATATCAGTACTTCTGATCGGAATATCGGTATAAGGCTGAAGGAAACTTGCACTGATGAATAAAAACTCACAAAGTATCTAAATACTCATAAAATACACTCAATAATCTAGAGAGAGAAAGAGAGAAAACTTGTTTCTGGTGTGATTTTCAATTCTAACTTAGCCCTCTATTTATAGGAAAATGTTAGCACGCCGAAGCAGACTTAACCTACAACCTGATGGCTTTACCTGCTACTATTCCCACCCACCACATTTGAATAAAAATCTCACCACATTTTCACCAACCAAAAGTGGGGCCCACCAATTCTAGAATTTTCCACCAAAATCATTTATAACCTAATTTCCGAATCAGTCACCTCTTAAAATTCATAACAAATCATATGTTCATTTTTAACGGTTCATAATTTGTGGACATATATTCAACTTATATATGTATAACATATCCAAAAATCACAACGATCCAACGGTCGGATTAAATATTATAACTCACGCAATATATCTCAAAAACACTAGTTTAATTTTTAATACCTCCATTCCGACAAAAATATTGATAAAACACATCAATATTAACTCCTTCATTTTTAACCACAATAAATATATCCAACATTTATATCCACATAAAATAAATATTTCTTATCATATGAATCAATAATTAATTATTCATAAATAATATTCTGTAATCACATTTATGACCATCAAGTCGCTCCCAGGAAAGAGGGGCTTTCCAATAAGGATTTCTCCTTTATGGCGGCGCAATTAGGTAACCAAACCTCTCCTTGATGTAACTTTCTAGACATTGTCAATAATGCTATTTAATAATATTATTATTCAAATAATATGAATTATTGATCTGATAATGGGAAATACTGTGCAGTGACAATTATTGAAACAACAATAATATAAAATATCAACGCAACAATTATTGAACCAATAAAATAAAATTCTTTCACTGTTCTCTTCAGAAAAGAGAACGTAGCTGGGACGAGTCGGGGAATAGAGTGATGGTCCGGATGATAGTATTAGCTTGTAGTCCTCACTATTCTGTTAAATAGTGTGATAATAAATGTAATGAGGACTTATTCTGAGAGTGAATATTGTCTAGAAGACAGTATTTGTATTTAAACTCACAGCTCTCTTGTTGTATAATTAAGATTGTATTTATATTCTGTACCATGTATTTGGCGACTCAAAATATGTGATGTATACCTATTTTGGGGGTGTCACAATTGATCTGCAACACTACCACCTTGTTGTAGAGCCAGGGTTTTAATACCAGTTCAAACCTTCTTGCCTTCCTAGCCTCCGTATCCACTTGGTGTGGAGCGAACCTAGCCAACTCATTAAACTTTACGGCATACTCTGCAACAGTCATGTTATCCCTCTTTAACTTCGAAAAATTAACCTCCATCCTAACCTCCAAAGTCTTAAACCTAGCCCAAGTTACCACGCCTTTCTCACCTTACGACTTGATTTTCTTCCCCCCAAAAGTTTGCCTCCCCTTTCATTATATATAGGTGGCAAAAGCGGTCTTTTGCCCCTCATCTACCCAAGCAATTACGAATGCCTTTTCTATCTCGTTAACCCATGTCTAGGCTTATATAGGGTCATCTATTTCCCTGAATTCTGGTGGTCCTACTGCCTTGAAGTCTTTAAAATTTACCAAGAGATTGTCTGGTCGGCTCCCTACGGTTGGTATTCCCTGCTGCATAGCCTGAGCTACCATGTTCGCAAAGTTTTGCATCGGGTCTTGCTGTTGTCCCTCAGCGTTGTTGACGGATTCTTCTGCCTTTTGATTTCATGTTCGACGTCTTGGCGGGATTATCTGATTATATAAAATTATAAATTTAACTTATATTTTAAACCCTATTGTATAAGTTTGAACATGTAACACCAAGTTTATACAAAACTTATTCCATTAATCAAATGTAGATTCATATTTATTCAACTATGCCATAGCACTTTTTATAACATAACTCATACTGCTATCCCTTTGTGACCACAAAAGTCGGGATTCGCTACATCAACTTGTACAAAAGTTTGAGAATATTACACTACACACATACTTATTATGGAATACGCATAATCTAACAATACTTATACTACTAGTTTGGTATGCCTTTTCTGGATCTTGGACAACATTTCGCCTGATGACCGTCTATTCCCCAATTAAAACATGCTCTTTGCTTAAAGTCGGGACAATAAGGAGAGGTATGTCCCTCATGGCCGCAAATATAACATATCTTTTTTCCTTGGTTGTTATCAGGATTTCATGAGTCACGATCTTTCAACTTTCTTTTCCCTTTCTTGCTCGGAGCTGCACCCGATTTGTTGCGTTTGGCTCCCATTTGATCAATTTGGATTTTAAGCTTATCTTATTCTTCCATAGTTTCTATTAACGCCGTTTGCAATTGACTATTTAATAGCTTTTCTATTTCCCACAGCTTTTCTAGAGAAGAAACCTTGTTCTTCCAATTCTGCACCTCCGTTGATGCTTGATCAGCTCCAACTTTAGTGTCTAAATCACTATCTGTCAGTTCTAGTATTTCTGGATCTGGTACTATGTTTTCTAATACCACCACCTCATCAAGGTTTCTTGCATTGTGAGCCTCTATTTCAGCTATTGGATTTGATATTTGCTCCTTCTTTACGATATGAGGGTATCCTAATTCTTTTCCAGCTGACATCTACACACAAATTATCCTGATTAGCATATAATATATACACACAGCAAACAATAGTTTTATAAAAGTTATCTTTTATTTTGTTTAACGATGAATTTATTCAATTCATCTCCTTTTAAACTCTATATGAGTTACTCGTATTTTCAACGTTTTCCTCTGTTCTAAGGTTATAGCCTAAGGTCTATCCCACATAAGGTTTCTAACCCTAAAGCTTTGATACTAATCATGGCGCCCCAAATTGTGTACTTGAAACCCGAACTCGGTGCTTCACGATACCATTTCTATGAGCGGAACATTACTAATAATAATAACAATAATATAAATATCAAACTTAAGTTACATATATCAAAGTCTAATCCTAGGTACGCGACCTTTAAACATTCATTACATCATAACTAATAAATATCATTGTCGTAATAAAATTTAACTATTGCATAGAATATTATAAAACTCATTCGAACAACTTTTCTTTCCCCTTGTTCTTGCCTAAACCTTCTGGTTGATCATATTTAGCTAAAAACATTTAAATTTAAAGCAAGAATGAGCATTTGATTGCCCAACAAGTAATAGAAAAAATATATATTAGCTGAAAGAATTAAATGTTTTCTTTGAATGACACTTCTACAATGAATCAACAGTTGTGAAGTAAGCTGAACCAATAATAACAACATATCACTTCTATATCAAAATTTTGAAACTACGTACTGACTATAACTGGAGATTAGTCGACGGACTATGAACATTGTTTTCTATTTTCAAAAAGGTATCTGAAATTCATTTGCGAGATCGTCATAACTTACAAGCACGGAGGGTGATCACCCATTATGCCATGTATTGATCAATACTACATACGAGAATGATATTATCGTTCATCTTTATCCACCTTAGGTGCAAAAAAGTTTTCCCATGTTACGGGATGTTCATACTTTGTCGAATTGAACAAAAATAATTTGGTTGGATACAATAAAGTTCTATCTTGTTCAACAATATTTTTTTAAGTTTATGTCTATTTGGATAAAATAGCTTAGACGCATTTTAAGTCATCATATACATCCGGAACTAAATAAGTGCGTATTAACATGTGATTAAATACAATGATTATCCAAGTGGGGACACTTGCATAACCATATTTAGAAATTAACGTAACGTAATAAATATCCGCACAATAATAATAAAATTCTAAAATATTCTTACTCATGTCCATTGCATAAAGTAAATGCAAAGGTAGGATACTTGTTGAGCTGTTGCTTACAATAACGCAACTTAGTTTTATCTTTTATACCAAAACCTATCATTAATATGATCATTCGTTCGATTAGAATAATATATCATATCGCATAGTACTGCTATTCGTTGTCAACACATAACCTAATCACATTGTCACATATATTTAACACTCATTAAATCATAAACAAACACGTATCTCGTCCAATTATCTAAGTTCGGATCAATTTCTAAAATATTTTGGTGTACCGACGGCTTTACCGGGTAATTATCGAGTCTAGAACTCCATTCGGTAATTCAATAACTGTAAATATCAGTTATCATTTTTAAATGACTTATAATAATTTTTAAATAATTATTATAATTTATCATGATTTTTCAAACATCAGAATCATTATTAAATGATTTAAATATTAACTAATTCTATTATCATTAATATTTAATTAATATTAAATTATTAATGAAACCATTACAAAAATATTAAAGTTATTTATAATAACTCAAAATATTTTAAAAACATTTTATTACCCTTAAATGATTTTTAAAACATTTAAAAATAATTTTTAGATAATTACCATTAATATTTAAATATTAATATATTATTCACCAAAATATTAAAAGTTATTTATTATTACTTAAAATATTTTTAAATCATTTATATCCCTTTTAAATGATTTTTAATTCAATAAAACTATTTCTAAACTATTTATTTAATATAATTATTAAATAACTCTAATATCTTTTAACATTAAATTATTAATGAAATTTACCTTTAAATATTAAAAGTTATATTTTATAACTTAAAATATTTTTAAACTATTTATTTTCATTTAAAATGATTTTTATAATATTAAAATTATTTTTAATTAATTTATTTAATATAATTATTAAATAAATCTAATATCATTAATATTAAATAATTAATGGAATTTGTTTTAAAATATTAAAAGTTATATTTTATGTGACGCCCCAAAATAGGTATACAACACCTATTACGAAGTCGCCAAATATATGGTGTAAAGCAAACTACAACTTCAATAATACAAAATTGTCGTGCAAAATACGACAACACATAATAATGGGTTTAAATACAAATATTATCTTCTAGACAATATCCACACTCAAATAAGTCATCATTACAATTATTCAAACACTATTTTACGAAATAGTGAGGATCGCTAAAATATCTTTCTAGAACCATCACTCCATACCCGACTAGATCATGCTATGTTCTCACCTCCGAGAAGAAAAATGGAACAAAAAGGAAAAAGGTGAGCTCAAATAGCCCAAGAAAGAATATTATAACTAAGATAATATACAACAAATTATCATTAGTTTTCAACAGGAAAAATCGATAAAATATAATAGACAACAAGTTTTAGATCAACAATCTGCAATGAAACAATAATCCATTGTAAGAGTCAAGTAGAAAGAATTCGACTATCTTCTAAGATTTAAAAGTCTATCATCAATATTTTATCCTGTAACATTAATCAATATACATCTTGAATCAAATATTCATCTTTGCACTACTGAGCCAAAGATATTCATTCAGTATCACCAGTTGGTCATGTTCATCTCAACACTGCTCATCTTTGCACTACGGGCCAAAGATATTCATTAGGTAATCATTCATCTTTGCACTACAGGCCAAAGATATTCAGTAATATCATCATTTAGGACTGAGGATGATGAAAAATATTTTAAAGGAACGAATCCAGTGAAACAAAATAACAAATATTAGAGATTCATTTTACAGTTTATCCAAGATTAATAATACTATATAATAACCAATTTTGGGGCAAAATTCAAGAATAAAGATCAAAACATGGATACAATCAAAGATAGTAACCATAATAGACATCTTGGACAAAAAGGAGAAAATTTCATTTTTCAGTGAATAGTGTCGTATTCGTGAATAGTGTCATATACGTGAATAGTGCCGTATACGTGAATAGTAACTCCGACACAAAAAGTTCTAAATTTGATAAAAAGTTCAAACCAATATTTTGGCATAATGATATCGAAAGAAATAATATCATTTACGAAAAAAATAACATCCCTTACTTCAAAATATCAGTACTTCTGATCGGAATATCGGTATAAGGCTGAAGGAAACTTGCACTGATGAATAGAAACTCACAAAGTATCTAAATACTCACAAAATACACTCAATAATCTAGATAGAGAAAGAGAGAAAACTTGTTTCTGGTGTGATTTTCAATTCATAGGAAAATGTTAGCATGCCGAAGCAGACTTAACCTGTAACCTGATGGCTTTACCAACTACTATTCCCACCCACCACATTTGAATAAAAATCTCAGCACATTTTCACCAACCAAAAGTGGGGCCCACCAATTCTAGAATTTTCCACCAAAATCATTTATAACCTAATTTCTGAATCAGTCACCTCATAAAATTTATAACAAATCATACGTTCATTTTTAACGGTTCAAAATTTGTGGACATATACTCAACTTATATATGTATAACATATCCAAAAATCACAACGATCCAACGGTCGGATAAAATATTATAACTCACGCAATATATCTCAAAAACACTAGTTTAATTTTTAATACCTCCATTCGGAAAAAAAATCTTGATAAAACACCTCAACATTAACTCCTTCATTCGTTATCTTCACGTGGGTCCCTAGAGTCTTTAACTCTATCTTCATCATTTGTAAGTTATACAAAATTGGTTTTTGTGTTAACAACATCGCACTCGTAAATGCATACGATCTTCTACTCAATGCGTCAGCTACCACGTTCGCTTTCCCACGATGGTATTGAATGGTACGATCGTAATCTTCAACAGCTCGAGCCAACGTCTTTGGCGCATTATACGTTCATTTTGCTTGAAGAAATATTTAAGGGTTTTAGAAATGGGTTTTGTACTAGGGTCAATACAAAATTCGATTTCACACTCTGGGCTAAGAAGTCCTTCAGGAATACGTCAGGAAATTCACTAACAACAGAAATATCATTCAAACCTGATGTATTTTTGTTTAAATCCATGAAATGGGATAAGAAAGCTTGACATCCGTTTTTCAATAAACGAATGGCTTTATGGCTTGATATGAAAGTGTTTGACTTCAATGATTTGGTTTCTTGAATTCGCATAACAGGTTAGTTAGGTATATGAAAACTAACAACCTTACGAAAATAATCAATTTTGGCATGATGAGTGGTTAACCAATCAATCCCTAAAATCACTTCAAAAGCAAGTATCTTTAAAGAGATAAGATCAACAGGTAATGTGATTGTGCCCACTTGGATAAAACAAGATTTATAAACAGTGGATATGATAAAAGTTTCTCCTAACGGAGTTTCCACAGATAAGTCAAATTCAAATTTCTACGGAGTCAAGTTTAAACGTTGAGTACAAACAGGAGAAATAAAAGAGTGGGTAGAACTGGTATCTAATAAGGTATAGACTTTGCAAGAATTTATAATTAACTAACCCGTGCTAATCTCGTTCGGGTTACTCGCTCTTTGAGAAGTCACGAAAAACGCTCTTCCTGAAACCACCGACTTTGTTTTGCCCGTATCCACCTTTGGTGCCACCGTCCCTAATCGGACTTGATTTTGCTCTGAGGACAAAATCGAGCTATGTGACCGTCTTTTCCTCAATTAAAACATATCTTGGAAAGTTGTGAACAGTTTGGACTTATATTTCCTCCTCTCCGATCTCGCAGCATCTAAGCGGCGGGCCGTTCTCCTCTCCTAGAATTTGTTGTTGGTGTTGGTCTTTGTTCTTACGACGTCTTCCCATCATCGTTAAATCTTTCTTCTTGAAATTTCCACTTGAATCATTTCTTCTATTATCTTGGCCATGATTACCCATCAAGTGGTTACCATTTACGGCATGATAATTTCCTCCACGATGGTTATCATTGTTCAGATGACCATTGACACTTAATGACGATTATTATCGTGTTGTTGCTCGTCAGAATCTTCTTGGGTTGGTGGCTCATTATCGCGCTCCAATAACTGAGCCCTATTCACTACATCTGAATATAGACAAATTTTGTGAGAAATGAGGTATTGACGTATTTCGGGTTTCAAACCTCGCAGAAACATTTGCATCATTCTCTCCTCATTATCAACCAAATGGGATGTAAATCGGGACAAATCGGCAAACTTAGCTTCGTACTGCGACACGTTCATATTGTTTTGCTCCAGCTTGATGAACTCAACCTCCTTCATGTGACGAATACTTTTGGGAAAGTACATGTCGTTGAACAATTCTTGGAACTTCTCCCAAGACATCTTCAGTGCGGCAGGTTGAGTACGCTTTACCGATTCCCACCAGATGTCTGTCTCTCCTCTCAATAACATGAAGGTGGCAAAGGGAACCTTTTGCTCCTCGGAACATCCCAAGACATCAAATATCTTGGTGATCCGCTTTATCCATGTCTCCCGCCAGTAAGTGGTTCGGCTTTCCCAAAAACTTGGTGGTCCCGGCTCCTTGAACTACTTAGCGGTGTGAGCTACGGGTTGCCATTATTTCCACCTACATTTTGAATAGGAACCGCTTTCTCCTGATGTTGCATTAATTGCATAAAGCCTCTAAACATCCCATCGCTCACCATTTCATCGATGTTATTGTTTACCTGAGGATTATTGTCTTCCTGTTGCACCTTATCCTGGGTATTGATTAAAGGTGTCTCCACTGTCTCATTCACTCCATCGTTAATATTTTCCGCTGCCATTCTTAAATACTGCCATAAAACAAGGGTTAATTAACAAATTAATATATCACATATCCCTATACTCTGACCAACAAATTAGCTTAGATAGGATACACTAGCGAAGGATTTACTCATCTCTCCCCTCCAAGTTCTATTCCCCGATCTCCGCCAGAGACCATATTCCTAAGCTTTGATACCAACTGTGATGCCCCCAAAATAGGTATACAACACCTATTCTGAGTCGCTAAATACATGGTAGAGAAAGCAAACTACAACTTCAATAATACAATTGTCGTACAAAATACGACAACACATACTATGAGTTTAAATACAAATATTGTCTTCTAGACAATATCCACACTCAAATAAGTCCTCATTACAATTATTCAAACACTATTTTACAGAAATAGTGATGACTGCTAAAACATCTTTCTAGAACCATCACTCCATACCTCGACTAGATCCTGCTATGTTCTCACCTCCTGAGAAGAAAAATGGAACAAAAAGGAAAAGGGTGAGCTCAAATAGCCCAGTAAAGAATATTATGACTAAGATAATATACAAAAAATTATCATTAGTTTTCAACAGGAAAAAATCTGATAAAATATCATAGACAACAAGTTTTAGATCAACAACTGCAGCGGAAACAACAATCTATTAGAAGAGTCAAGTAGAGAAAGAATTCTACTATCTTCTAAGATTTAAAAGTCCATCGTCAAAATTTTATCCCTGTAACATCAATCAATATACATCTTGAATCAAATATTCATCTTTGCACTATAGGCCAAAGATATTCATTTGTATCACCAGTTGGTCATGTTCATCTCAACACCTGTTCATCTTTGCACTACGGGCCAAAGATATTCATTAGGTAATCATTCATCTTTGCACTACAGGCCAAAGATATTCAAAGAATATCATCATTTAGGACCGAGGATGATGAAAAATATTTTAAAAGAACGAATCTAGTGAAACAAAATAACAAATATTAGAGATTCGTTTTACAGTTTATCCAAGATCAATAATACTCTATAATAACCGTTTTGGGGCAAAATTCAAGAATAAAGATCAAAACATGGATACAATCAAAGATAGTAACCATAATATACATCTTGGAAAAAAGGAGAAAATTTCATTTTTCGGTGAATAGTACCGTATACGTGAATAGTAACCTCGACACAAAAACTTCCAAATTTGATAAAAAGTTCAAACCAATATTTTGGCATAATGATATCAAAAGAAATAATATCATTTACGAAGAAAATAACATCCCTTACTTCAAAATATCAGTACTTCTGATCGGAATATCGGTATAAAGCTGAAGGAAACTTGCACTGATGAATAGAAACTCATAAAGTATCTAAATACTCATAAAATACACTCAATAATCTAGAGAGAGAAAGAGAGAAAACTTGTTTTGGTGCGATTTTCAATTCTAACTTAGCCTTCTATTTATAGGAAAATGTTAGCACGCCGAAGCAGACTTAACCTGTAACCTAATGGCTTTACCAACTACTATTCCCACCCACCACATTTGAATAAAAATCTCAGCACATTTTCACCAACCAAAAGTGGGGCCCACCAATTCTAGAATTTTCCACCAAAATCATTTATAACCTAATTTCTGAATCAGTCACCTCATAAAATTTATAACAAATCATACGTTCATTTTTAACGGTTCAAAATTTGTGGACATATACTCAACTTATATATGTATAACATATCCAAAAATCACAACGATCCAACGGTCGGATAAAATATTATAACTCACATAATATATCTAAAAAAACACTAGTTTAATTTTTAATACCTCCATTCGACAAAAAATATCGATAAAACACCTCAACATTAACTCCTTCATTCGTTATCTTCACGTGGGTCCCTAGAGTCTTTAACTCTATCTTCATCATTTGTAAGTTATACAAAATTGGTTTTTGTGTTAACAACATCGCACTCGTAAATGCATACGATCTTCTACTCAACGCGTCAGCTACCACGTTCGCTTTCCCACGATGGTATTGAATGGTACGATCGTAATCTTCAACAAAGCTCGAGCCAACGTCTTTGGCGCATTATACGTTCATTTTGCTTGAAGAAATATTTAAGGGTTTTAGAAATGGGTTTTGTACTAGGTCAATACAAAATTCGATTTCACACTGGGCTAAGAAGTCCTTGAGAATACGTCAGAAATTCACTAACAATGTAAATATCATTCAAAACCGATGTATTTTTGTTTAAATCCATGAAATGGGATAAGAAAGCTTGACATCCGCTTTTTCAATAAACGAATGGCTTTATGGGCGATATGAAAGTGTTTGACTTCAATGATTTGGTTTCTTGAATTCGCATAATGAGTTAGTTAGGTATATGAAAACTAACAACCTTATTTAAAAAATAATCAATTTTGGCATGATGAGTGGTTAACCAATCAATCCTAAAATCACTTCAAAAGTAAGTATGTTTAAAGAGATAAGATCAACGGTAATGTGATTGTGCCCACTTGGATAAAACAAGATTTATAAACAGTGGATATGATAAAAGTTTCTCCTAACGGAGTTTCCACAGATAAGTCAAATTCAAATTTCTACGGAGTCAAGTTTAAACGTTGAGTACAAACAGGAGAAATAAAAAGAGGTAGAATCGGTATCTAATAAGGTATAGACTTTTCAAGAATTTATAATTAACTAACCCGTGCTAATCTCGTTCGGGTTACTCGCTCTTTGAGAAGTCACGAAAAACGCTCTTCCTGAAACCACCGACTTTGTTTTGCCCGTATCCACCTTTGGTGCCACCGTCCTAACTGGACTTGATTTTGCTACAGGACAAAATCGAGCTATGTGACCGTCTTTTCCTCAATTAAAACATATCTTGGAAAGTTGTGAACAGTTTGGACTTATATTTCCCTCCTCTCCGCATCTGTAGCATCTAACTGGCGGTCGTTCTCCTCTCCTAGAATTTGTTGTTGGTGTTGGTGCTGTTGCTGACGTCTTCCCATCATCGTTAAATCTTCTCTTCTTGAAATTTCCACTTGAATCATTTCTTCTATTATCTTGGCCATGATTACCACCGAAGTGGTTACCATTTCTGGCATGATAATTTCCTCCACGATGGTTATCATTGTTCGATGACAATTGTTGACAGAATGCGATTATTATTATCGTGTTGTTGCTCGTAATCCTTCGGTTGGGCTGGCTCATTATCGCGCTCCAATAACTGAGCCCTATTCACTACATCTGAATATAGACAAATTTTGTGAGAAATGAGGTATTGACGTATTTCGGGTTTCAAACCTCGCAGAAACATTTGCATCATTCTCTCCTCATTATCAACCAAATGGGATGTAAATCGGGACAAATCGGCAAACTTAGCTTCGTACTGCGACACGTTCATATTGTTTTGCTCCAGCTTGATGAACTCAACCTCCTTCATGTGACGAATACTTTTGGGAAAGTACATGTCGTTGAACAATTCTTGGAACTTCTCCCAAGACATCTTCAGTGCGGCAGGTTGAGTACGCTTTACCGATTCCCACCAGTAATCTGTCTCTCCTCGCAACATGAAGGTGGCAAAGGGAACCTTTTGCTCCTCGGAACATCCCAAGACATCAAATATCTTGGTGATCTGCTTTATCCATGTCTCTGCCGTAAGTGGTTCTGGCTTTCCCAAAAACTTCGGTGGTCCCAGCTCCTTGAACTACTTAGCGGTGACCGACTCTGGGTTGCCATTATTTCCACCTACATTTTGAATAGGAACCGCTTTCTCCTGATGTTGCATTAATTGCATAAAGCCTCTAAACATCCCATCGCTCACCATTTCATCGGTGTTATTGTTTACCTGAGGATTATTGTCTTCCTGTTGCACCTTATCCTGGGTATTGATTAAAGGTGTCTCCACTGTCTCATTCACTCCATCGTTAATATTTTCCACTGCCATTCTTAAATACCGCCATAAAACAAGGGTTAATTAACAAATTAATATATCACATATCCCTATACTCGACCAACAAATTAGCTTAGATAGGATACACTAGCGAAGGATTTACTCATCTCTCCCTCCAAGTTCTATTCCCGATCTCCGCCAGAGACCATATTCCTAAGCTTTGATACTAATCTTGTGATGCCCCCAAAATAGGTATACAACACCTATTACGAGTCGCTAAATACATGGTAGAGAAAGCAAACTACAACTTCAATAATACAATTGACGTACAAAATACGACACAACACATACTATGAGTTTAAATACAAATATTGTCTTCTAGACAATATCCACACTCAAATAAGTCCTCATTACAATTATTCAAACACTATTTTACAGAAATAGTGATGACTGCTAAAACATCTTTCTAGAACCATCACTCCATACCTCGACTAGATCCTGCTATGTTCTCACCTCCTGAGAAGAAAAATGGAACAAAAAGGAAAAGGGTGAGCTCAAATAGCCCAGTAAAGAATATTATGACTAAGATAATATACAAAAAATTATCATTAGTTTTCAACAGGAAAAAATCTGATAAAATATAATAGACAACAAGTTTTAGATCAACAACTGCAGCGGAAACACCAATCTATTAGAAGAGTCAAGTAGAGAAAGAATTCTACTATCTTCTAAGATTTAAAAGTCCATCGTCAAAATTTTATCCCTGTAACATCAATCAATATACATCTTGAATCAAATATTCATCTTTGCACTATAGGCCAAAGATATTCATTTGTATCACCAGTTGGTCATGTTCATCTCAACACCTGTTCATCTTTGCACTACGGGCCAAAGATATTCATTAGGTAATCATTCATCTTTGCACTACAGGCCAAAGATATTCAGTAATATCATCATTTAGGACTGAGGATGATGAAAAATATTTTAAAGGAAACGAATCCAGTGAAACAAAATAACAAATATTAGAGATTCATATTACAGTTTATCCAAGATCAATAATACTCTATAATAACTTAGATTTTTGGGGCAAAATTCAAGAATAAAGATCAAAACATGGATACAATCAAAGATAGTAACCATAATATACATCTTGGAAAAAGGAGAAAATTTCATTTTTAGGTGAATAGTACCAGATATCACGTGAATAGTAACCTCGACACACAAAAACTTCCAAATTTGATAAAAAGTTCAAACCAATATTTTGGCATAATGATATCAAAAGAAATAATATCATTTACGAAGAAAATAACATCCCTTACTTCAAAATATCAGTACTTCTGATCGGAATATCGGTATAAGGCTGAAGGAAACTTGCACTGATGAATAGAAACTCATAAAGTATCTAAATACTCATAAAATACACTCAATAATCTAGAGAGAGAAAGAGAGAAAACTTGTTTTGGTGCGATTTTCAATTCTAACTTAGCCCTCTATTTATAGGAAAATGTTAGCACGCCGAAGCAGACTTAACCTACAACCTGATGGCTTTACCTGCTACTATTCCCACCCACCATATTTGAATAAAAATCTCACCACATTTTCACCAACCAAAAGTGGGGCCCACCAATTCTAGAATTTTTCACCAAAATCATTTATAACCTAATTTTCGAATCAGTCACCTCTTAAAATTCTTAACAAATCATATGTTCATTTTTAACGGTTCATAGTTTGTGGACATATATTCAACTTATATATGTATAACATATCCAAAAATCACAACGATCCAACGGTCGGATTAAATATTATAACTCACGCAATATATCTCAAAAACACTAGTTTAATTTTTAATACCTCCATTCCGACAAAAATATTGATAAAACACATCAACATTAACTCCTTCATTTTTAACCACAATAAATATATCCAACATTTATATCCACATAAAATAAATATTTCCTTATCATATGAATCAATAATTAATTATTCATAAATAATATTACAGAATCACATTTATGACCATCAAGCTGTTCCCAGGAAAGAGGGGGCTTTCCAATAAGGATTTCTCCTTACTGGCGTGCAATTAGGTAACCAAACCTCTCCTTGACAGAACTTTCTAGACATTGTCAATAATGCTATTTAATAATATTATTCAAATAATATGAATTATTGATCTGATAATGGGAAATACTGTGCAGTGATAATTATTGAAACAACAATAATATAAAATATCAACGCAACAATTATTGAACCAATACAATAAAATATTGAACAGTAATTACTGTAACAATTATTGAGTAGTGCCTTCTTACGTAAGAATCAATAATTTAACAATACTATGCAATACCGTGTCTTCTTTGTGCAACCACGCGTAGACATCGTATTTTAACCACCAGGTATTCCAACAGTGTTAACGGTAACAATTACGCCGTTATTTATAAAACTCAAACTTGTTGTTTTCTTCATCCGACTATTATCCGTTATGGGGCCCACAAATGGGTGCGCCGTCATACGAATATTCCCCGACAGAAAGAATATTTCACGACCAAACGAATATTCCCTGACATAATGAATATTTTATAACCACTTGTTTATTTTGCAAAATTTGCACATTTCACCCATAAGCAAAGTATTATATCAAATTAACACTTTATTATTCACAATAATAATTAGAGAAAATTCGATTTTATTTATAATAAGTCGGGGTCTTACATTTTATAACTTCAAATATTATTAAATACTTTTTTTATCATCTAAAATGATTTTTAATATAATAAAATCATTTTTAATTAATTTATTTAATGCATTTATTAAATAAATAAAATATCAATAATATCCAATTAAATATTAATATTTATGAAAAATATGTCAAATTATTAAAAGTTAATATTTATAACTTAAAATAATTTTTAAAACTATTTTTGGAATTTTTAATAATAAATTTCTATTTTTAAATGATTTTTGGAAATAAAATAAAATAAATTAAATAAGACTGTCGTTATAGCCTTTGGCGACAGAAATCGTCGCCTTAGGTGTTCTTGAGCAACCCAGATCTTCATAGACAGTGAACGAGTGGGCTACTTTGACCACGTTTAATGATCAGATCATAATGCTTCGGCTATCTATTGATCACGGATTTGTAGAACTAATGTAATACTACAAGATTCAACAATAAGCAGGGGTCATAACATGTATCAAATGAAAGATCTAAAAGGCCTAAAGTAGTCACAAAGTTGTTCATCAAGTTTCGGGTCACTTTAGAAAATATGGTCATGGCGGGGTTAACGACCTTGGTGGCCTTATTCCAGTCAATTGGTTCATGTTAAAGGTGTTCTAGACGTCGGACTGTGTTGAGTAACTTGCAAGGTACATGAATCAAACATGTATCAGGTTTAACAATCATCAAGATAAAAGATCTAGGCCTTAGAAAATTATGTCACAGGCTGATCTTCGTTTCTGGGTTTTCCAGAAATGAAGAACAGTTCGAGTGTGCTACTTTGGATTCTTATTTCATGCGTTCTGGGTTTGATTTATGTGATCTAAGGGTTCCAGGTTGTAGCCAGCATGCAAATGAACAAATTGATTACATAAAATCATCATAACAACAACAAAATCTCTAGATCCATGCCGGTCAAACCATGTCAGAGATGGTGTTCATACGTTTTCTGGGTTACCTAGAAAACAGAAATGTGATCGGGCTACTTGGTTTGACTGTCAATTAAATCCCTCTTGTTAGTCATCTAGGTTATATAAAAGCTTGAATATGTAGTACATATACCATATTATAACATGTAAACAACAACATAAACAAATCGATAAACACACGAGAGATCTGGACTCAAGAACTTACTGTCAGAACGTTCTGGGTTACCCAGATTTAAAAAGTCATGGTCGGTCAACGACCTTTGACCATTCATAACTTTTAACATGTTCATGATCTGGGCTAGATTCCAGTTTCAGATCAAAGATCACATAGCATACAACAACTACAAACTTTCAAAACACAAAACTAATTAAACATCACTGAGATCTGAGGTCTGACATTCATTGTCAGGCAACAAAAATAAAATTTTCCAGATATTTAGAAACTTCAAATCCGAGCCTCTAGATGTTATGGATCTAACATCTAGAAACCCAGATCATCAATATATACTACAAACAACATGTTTTAACATAAAATCATAACATTTAACATGACAACCAAGATCAAATTCTAGTTTAGGGTTTTGTACCTCTCTTTACAAAATCTTGATTCTTAGCTTCTGATCTGATGTAAGTGATAGTGGGGCTTGTTTTGTGACTGATCTACCAAGGGAATTTTAGAGGTTTTAGAGAGAGAGAGAGAGAGAGAGAGAGATAGAGAGTCTTGGATGATGGTTGAGAGCAAATGAGCATGAATGTGACTTTTTCTCTCTCTTAATCTATATGTACAACATGTATGCAATGTATGTGGATGTGTAATGGCTGATAGCTGGTGTTCCTTAGCCACTAACTTAGACTAGGTTGATGACTTGCCACGATTTGGCAAGATTTCCTAACAATTATTTCAAGAATGGGACAAAAAGGGTGTAATGGTCATTTGGTTAGCAATTTTAATGGTATTCTTGTCCATGATACTTGAATCTAGGGTTTAATCATTAGATTTTAAACCTTAAAGTTTCCCAATTAATTTCTAGGGTTTGAAAAATTAAAATTGAAGTGTAATAAAATTTTAATTAAAACACACTAATTAAAATTAGGGTTTTTAATATAAAATTAGGGTTTTTAATAATTAGGGTTCCTTAATATTATTAGGGTTCCCAAATTAACAATTCAATTTATTAAAATAATAATTAAGGTTTCTATTTTTAGTAATTAGGGTTCCTAATTTTAATTAGGGTTTTTAAATATTAATTAGGGTTTTTCCCAATTAACAAAATTTCTATACTATGCAACATAATTCATATAACACGATTACTACCCAGTCTTGAACTCATAATTGAATTTAACAATTAGGGTTTAACAACTTGATATAAGGGTTATGACATTATTCCGCATAATTGACCAACCATTAACAATACGTACTTACAGTATTTATTTATAACACTGAAAAATAATATTATATTTAATATAATATTATTATTATTATCATTCTTTGCTCAAAATCCAAAATTAGGGTTTTGATTCCATATCGATTTATCTTTCATATATAACATTATTAATTAAGTTAAAATAATTAACTTAATAACCCGAACTAAAATTCATATAATAAAATAGTAATTATAATAATCCCAATAGTCATTTCATATATTATTTAAATAATATAAAATCATATTTTCATAGAAATAAATAAGAAAGACATTTCTACTATAAAATTAATTATCATAAGAATATACTTTATAATGATAAATAATTCTAAAATAAAATTATTTGAAATTATTCATGTAATAAATAAATTTTTATTTATCACATATATACATACATATTACTTGGCACATATTCCCATCTTTAAAATAATAATAAAAAAATTATATGCAAAATTTCTCATTTATTTATATATAAAATATCGGGTTATTACACCACCAATAAACAAGGTTTTCGTTGGGTTGTTGCCAATGAATTCTACATCAGTTTCAGGTTGACGTTTTCATTGGGTTGTCTCCAATAGATTCTACATCCTGGTCACACCGACGTCTTCAATGGGTTGTCGCCAACAAATTTTACATCAGGGTCAAGCCGACGTCTTCATTGGGTTATTGCCAATGGATTCTACATCGGGGTCAAGCCGTCGTCTTCATTGGGTTATCGTCAATAGATTCTACATCGGGGTCAAGACGACATCTTCATTGGGCTGTCGCCAATGGATTCTACATCGGGGTCAAGCTATTGCAAACAGATTCTATATCAAGGTCAAGCCGACGTCTTCATTGGGTTGTCGCCAACAGATTCTACATCGGGGTCAAGTCAACGTCTTCATTAGGATATCGCCAACGGATTCTACATCGAGGTCAAGCTTCCATCTTTATTGGGATGTCGCCAATGGATTCTACATCGGGGTCAAGCCGACGTCCTCATTGGCTTGTCACTAACGGATTTTATATCGGGGTGTAGCCGACATCTTCATTGGGTTGTTGCCAACGAATTCTACATTCGAGTCAAATAGACGTCTTCATTGAGTTATCGCCAACAGATTCTACATCGGGGTCAAGTCGACAACTTCATTCGGTAGTCACCAATGGATTCTAAGATTAGTTATCAATAAAATTTATTTTGATTAAAATTTTTGGTTCCCCGTCCTTCGATGATGGGGGTTTTGTCCCCTTCGGAGGTTTTTTTAGAGTTTTTAAGGCCTAAAAATGACTCGATGGGGTACTTTTCTAAGTGAACACATTTTTTCTGACCCGAAAGGATGCGTCTCGGACTGCATTTTACTAAACGGGGAGATGTGGGGCCCACCACAGGCAAGTATACCTGAGGCTAGCCGCGGCTGGCCTTATACCCTCGGGCAGGCTCATTTTCATTCATTCGATTCGAGTTTTCTTTTATTCTCTCTGAAAAATCTGACCCTTCTTCTTAGATTTAATCGGTTTGGGCTTGATTTCGAGCATTCCACCACCGTACATTCATTTTATGCAATACAGGCAAAGTATAGACTCTCTTTTTTCGTGTTTTCACCGGTGTTTTACCATATTTTCTTCATTAAACACAAGATATTTAACATGTATGCATAGATAGCTTGATAGACATGTTATAATGTAATGCATGCTTACGTATCATCCTATGGATCATATTGATGCAACATATTTCATTTTTATTGTTAATCTAGGCATATATTCTAAGAATGCATTAGAAAAAAATTCTTAAACTGTTATTTGATTGTTGGGTTATGGTTGTCTACCCTTATAGGGTGATTTGATGAATGCCTACGTGCATGTGGACAATCCATATTTTAGACGAAGCTTTGGAAAATATTTTTAATGAGTTAAATGGTAAGATCCTATATGCATGCTCAACTATGCTAGTATATTTATGCCAAAATGAGGTATGTATCTATGAAGACACGTGTAAAACATGCATGATACTATGACACAAATTAAATTCCTAAGAGTCTATTATTTCTAGGTTATCACAAATGCAGATTTAATAAATAGGATATAGACGTACCTTATCTTATTCTGAATTATATGGATTCATTGTCTAGACATGGGCTCGGACAGACCTAGCAGCTCTGCTTCCCATAGAGCTTCATCCGAGATTCGCGTTTGGAGGCCTACCTCGGATACTCCAGCTCTGCGGATTGCCCGACAGGTTCGCCGTCTCACAAAGTCAGTGATTCGCCCCATTAATGTATATAGGGGTCACCTGACTAAGGAGGGTGATATCACTGAGCCTGGGTTTCTACCTTGGCCTATTTCTGTTCCCAGATTCCTTCATGGTATCCAGGTATCTGTTCCTGATTTGTTAGGTACCGACTTGAGTCATCATCCATTCATTCACTTACGTGCGAATGAGGTACTAGAGCTTTCATATTGATTTACTTTAATTCTGCATTCTTGCAAACAATCGGTTTTTAACCTTACTATCGTGAAGGTTCCAGAGTTTACCCAACCTAGGGGTAACTGGTTTAACATGTACTCCTTGTACTGGTCGCTTCATGCTAACTATCGGGCACAAGTAGATTCTTGGAGTTTTAAGGATTTCTTCACCATTGCTCCTCGTCACTGCCCTTGGGGCTATCTCCGAGCTTTGTCTGAGAGATGGTTCCATTAGAGTTAGTCTCTTTATCTCCTAGACTGTGAGGTTATGATGACACCTATGGATTGGAGATATATTACTGGTTTGCAGTTCACTGAGATAGAGTACCTTTGGAGGCTAGCATCACTCCTACTACTGTTGTTCGCACCCTTCTTGGGTTTTCTCCTCAGGAGCGGTCCTTCAAGGACCGTAGTATTGATTCTGGACCTGTGAGTGTTGATGCGGTCCAGGGCACTTTACAGGAGCAATTACCCGAGGACTTGGTGGAGTGAGATCACATCTTGCGACGTCTATTCCTAACCATCATGAGGGGTTGTTTCATTGCAAATAACTCTTGTACTGTCCTTTTTAGCTTGGTGGGGTTGTTCAGGTTGTAGATTGCATTGGAGACTGTGACTTGGGATCCTGTACATTCGTGATCTTCCTTCATAGGATGCGACTACGCTCAAAGGGAGTGACCGATGCTTGGCTCAGATTCTATTAGTTTATTCTGGTGAGTCATCTTGATCGACTTTCTAATTCTATGAATCTGAATTTTTCTTTTTCCATGACTAATGTCTTGCTCTCTGGCTTGACAATTTTGGTCTTACGAGAGGCTCCATTGCCTTTGACCACTCATTGTTCTATGTTTGGACACCTACCCTTGGGGTCGTCGGTGGCATAAATCCACTTTGGTAGAGGTCCCAATTTTCGAGAGTTTTACCCATCCCTGTCTTTAGTTTGAATTGTTATCAGTGTCTGATGTAGTGTGGGTCCCCTATACTGCTGAGCACTTGGTCGAGGGTGTGGGTCCCCTATGCTTGTCTCCATTGCCTTTGACACCTTTATGTTGCGAGGAGAGGCAGATTACAGGTGGGAATCGGTAAAGCGTACTCAACCTACCACACTGAAGATGTCTTGGGAGAAGTTCCAAGAACTATTTAACGACAAGTACTTTCCCAAAAGTATTCATCACATGAAGGAGGTAGAGTTTATCAAGCTGGAGGAAAAAAATATGACCGTGTTGCAGTACGAAGCTAAGTTTTTCGAGTTGTCCCAGTTTACGTCCCACTTGGTTGATAATGAGGAGAGAATGACGCGAATGTTTCTAAGAGGTTTGAAACCCGAGATACGTCAATATCTAATTTCTCACAGACTGTGTTTGTATTCAGATGTTGTAAATACGGCTCAGTTATTAGAGCGCGATAACGAGTCAACCCAACCAAAAGAGAGCAACCGACATAATGATAATACTAGTGGTAGCAGTCATCGAAGCGGTGACAACAAATGTGGTGGAAGTCAACACGCCAGAAATTGTAATCACTTCGGTGGTAATCATGGCCAAGACAATAAAAGTGGGAATTTCAAAAAGAGGAGATTCAATAATGATGGAAGGACGTCAGCACCAACACCTTTTGTTAAGGAAGGAGAACGACCGCCGGTCGTATGTTACAAATGCGGAGGGGAGGGACACATCAGTCCAAATTGTATGCAGCAGTCCAAAGCATGTTACAATTGTGGAAGAGAAGGTCACCTAGCCCAATTTTGTCGTGCACTGAAGTCAAGTCCAGCTGGGATGGAGGCATCAAAGGCCGTCCCAGACAAGACTAAACTGGTAGTTCAAGGGAGAGCATTTGTCGTAACCTCCCAAAAAGTGAGAAATCCAAACGAGGTGATCATGGGTAAGCTATTCATAAACTCTAGCGAAGTCTATACCTTATTTGATACCGGTTCTAACCATTATTTTATTTCTCCTACTTGCGCTCAATGTTTAAATTTAACTCTGGAAAAATTAGACTTTGACTTATCTGTTGAAACTCCGTTGGGAGAAACCTTCATTACATCCACTGTTTATAAGTCTTGTTTGATTCAAATCGGTAACCGTACGTTACATGTCGATCTTATCTCCTTAAAAATACTTGCATTTGACGTGATTCTAGAGATTGATTGGTTAACTACTCATCATGCTAAAATTGATTATTTTCGTAAAGTTGTTAGCTTTCATATTCCTAATCAACCTATTATGCAAATTCAAGCGACCAAACCATTAAAATAAATCACGGCCATCTCAAGCGACAAAGCTATTCGTTTATTAAAAAATGGATGTCAAGCTTTCTTAGCTCATGTCATAGATTTAAACAAAAATAAGTCAGATTTGAATGATATTTCTATTGTTAAAATATTTCCTGACGTATTCCCTGAAGAACTTCCTGGCCTACCCCCGGAGCATGAAATCGAGTTTGGTATCGACCTTGAACCCAGTACAAAACCCATTTCCAAAGCGCCATATCGAATGGCTCCTATTGAACTTCAGGAGTTAAAAACCCAACTACAAGAATTGTTAGACATCGGTTTCATTCGACCTAGTACGTCTCCTTGGGGTGCTCTTGTTCTATTCGTGAAGAAGAAAGATAGAAGTATGCGACTTTTTATTGATTATCGGGAGTTAAATCATGTCATCATCAAAAATAGGTACCCGTTGCCTCGCATTGATGACCTGTTTGACCAGTTGCAAGGTGCCAAATTCTTTTCAAAGATCGATCTTCGTTCCGAATATCATCAATTAAAGATTAAAACTGATGACATTCCAAAGACTGCTTTCAGAACTCGGTACGGACATTAAGAATTCCTAGTCATGTCTTTTGGATTGACTAATGCTCCTGCTACCTTCATGGATATGATGAACCGAGTATTCAAGGAATATTTGGATCACTTTGTGGTTGTCTTTATTGATGACATCCTCATTTACACCAAAAGTCGTGAAGATCATGATCAACACTTGAGGCTGATACTCCAAAAGCTTCATGAAAATAAGTTATATGCCAAGTTGAAGAAATACGAGTTCTAGCTTGAGGAAGTAGCATTCCTTGGGCATGTGATATTAAATCATGGAATATCTATTGACCCGGCAAAGATTGAAGCAATTCAAAGCTGGGAGCAACCTAAGTCAGTGACCAAAGTACATAGCTTTCTCGGCTTAGCTGGTTATTATCGGAGATTCGTAGAAGGGTTTTCTCGAATCACTACTCCATTAACTCAGCTGACTCGGAAAGATAAAAAATTCGATTGGAGCGAGGAATGTGAGAAGAGTTTTCAAGAACTCAAGAGAAGACTCATTTCAAATTTTGTTCGGCAATACCATCATCGGCTCGGAGGATTTGTCATCTACAGTGATGCTTCAGGAAAAGGGTTAGGATGTGTTCTCATGCAATATGGGAATGTCATAGCCTATGCCTCACGACAACTCAAAGAATATGAGAGGAATTATCCTACTCATGATCTAGAGTTGGTAGCTGTCATTTTTGCGATTAAGATTTGGAGGCATTACATGTATTAAGAGAAGGTGGAGATCTATACGGATCATAAAAGCCTCAAATATTTCTTCACTCAAAAGGAACTCAACATGCGGCAACGATGATGGCTTGAGCTATTGAAAGATTACGATCTTACCATTCAATACCATCCTGTAAGCGTTTAACGTCAGAGCGATTTATTGAGTAGTAAGATCATATCTTGGACTGAGTGCGATATTGTCAATGCAAAGGCCCATTTTGTATGACTTAAAAGGATGGAGATAGAGTTAAAGACTCCGAGGACCCATGTGATGATGGCGAATATCTGAGTAGAACCAATTTAATCAATAAAGTTAAAGTCGCTCAAGCTACGGCACCGAGGCGATGCGTATGAGGAAGAAAGTACAAGAAGGTGCTATTATTGGAAGCAAGAATCGATGAAGAATGAATACTTCGAGTCAACTCCAGACTTCGTATTCCAAACGATTCTGACTTGAAGTATAAAATCATGATGGAGGTGCACAGCACACCATTTGCAATCCATCCTGGGAGTACCAAAATGTATCGTGATCTTCGATATACATTTTGGTGGAGCAATATGAAGAGAGAGATAGCGGGGTTTATCTAAGGTGTCTAACTTGTCAACGAGTCCAGGCGGAGCATCAAGTGCCAAATGGTGCATTGTAACCACTTGAAATTCTAGAATGGAAGTGGGACAACATTACCATGGATTTCGTTGCTAGTCTTCCCAAGGTTTCTCAAGGCATAGATGCGATTTGGGTCATTGTTGATAGATTGACCAAGTCTGCTCATTTCTTACCGATACGAGAAACTTATACACTTGAACATCTTGCTCATATGTACATAAAAGAGATTGTAAGATTGCATGGTATGCCAGTATCTATAGTTTCTGATCGTGATCCAAGATTCACTTCACGATTTTGGGTTAGTTTGCAAAAAGCTATGGGCACGGATTTATGATTTAGTTCAGCATATCGTCCTCAAATGGATGGGCAGTCAGAGAGGACTATTCAAACTCTTGAAGATTTATTAAGACTCTGTGTCCTTGACTTCAATGGAAGTTGGGACAAGTTTTTACCATTGGTGAAGTTTTCATACAATAACAGTTATCAAGCAAGTATTAGCATGGCTCCATTTGAGGCGTTGTATGGAATAAAGTGTCGTTCTCCAGTATGCTGGGATGAGGTGGGTGAAGCAACATTGTTGGGACCGGAGTTGGTACGTATGACTACGAAAAAGATTTAAACGATCCGATAACGTATAAAAATCTCACAAGATCGACAAAAGAGTTATGTTGATCTTCATCGAAAGGACGTGGAATTTAATATTGAAGATCATGTGTTGTTACGTGTTGCTCCATGGAAAGGAGTTACAAGATTTGGAAAAAGAGGAAAGCTCAATCCTCGATTCATTGGCCCATTTTTAATCCTCGATCGAGTAGGAACTGTGGCCTATAGACTCGCCTTACCGCCAAGTATGTCTCTTGGTCATAATGTTTTTCACATATCTATGTTACGTAAATATGTGAAAGACCCGAACCACATTATTGAATTAGAACCGGATGAGATAGCAGAAGATTTAACGTATGAGGAGGTACCTGTTAAAATCATGGATAAGAAGGATCATATTCTACGCTCCAAAGTTATACCTCAAGTCAAAGTTTTGTGGAGAAACCACAATGTTGAGGAAATGACTTGGGAGTTTGAATCTGAAATGAAGTCAAGGTATCCTCACCTCTTTGAAATACCAGGTACGTACCCTAATTTTGAGGACGAAATTTCATAAGAAGGAGAGGTTGTAAGACCCCAACTTTTATGAATAAATATTAATTTTTCTCGAAATATAATTTTGAATATTATGGTGTGAATTTGATATAATGTTATAGTTGTGGGTATTATTTACAAATTTTGCAAACTAAGAAAGTGGTTATATAATATTCGATTGGTCGGGGAATATTCATTTTAACAGGGAATATTCGTACGACGGAACAATCATTAGTGGACCCAACAACGGAAGTATTGTCGTAGTTAGAAAACGACATAATTATCTTTTTATAAAAATAACAGCGAAAGTTTTACCATTAACCTGTTGAAATACTCGGTGGTAAAAGAACAGTAATACGCATGGTTGCATAGTAGCACACGATATTGATTATTGATGCTTACGTAAAAAGTCACTCAGTTATACTCAATTATTGCTACAGTAATTGCTGCATAATATCTCTCATATTATTGATTCAATTATTGTCACAGTATCATCTGCATAATATTTTATATTATTAAATCAATAATTGAGATGACAAATTTATTCATATTATTATTTTCAATATTGACAATGTCTAGAAAATTCTGTCAAAGAGAGGTTTGGTCACGTAATTGCGCGCCAATAGGGAGAAATCCTTATCGGAAATCCCCTTTTTTTCTTGGGAATGATCTGGTTGTTAAATATTGTGAGTTATAATATTAATGATGAATAAGTTCGTGTTGATTAAAGATGAAATTGATATTTCCATTGTGTTGGGATTATTCGTGTTAGTGGAAATCGACATCTATTTCGATAATAATGGATGTCTGGAGGTTATATTGATCAATCGGGTAATTAATCGGATAAATGAGCAATTAATTACTATTAATTCACATGCAAATTACTATTTGTTCACATGTGTGTACTATTGATTCACATGCATGTACTATTAAGGGAGGTGGTGCAAGATTGATAATACTTACATGACTAAATTAAAAATAGAGGTATAGATGAAGGTACTATACTGTAATTATTTTTTTCACATGATTGTACTATTGATTCACATGATTTTACTATTGATTCACAAGATGTACTATTAGGGGAGGTGGTTCAAGTTTGATAATACTTGCAGGACTAAATTAAAATTGAAGGAAAAGATGAAGGTATTATACAATAATATTTTGAGCCCCAAAACGTGCAATTATCGAAACTATATTTTCCTATAAATAGAAGCTCATTCTTCTTTCATTCTCACCAATTCACTAAGACTCACAAGAGCAATTATAGAGAGAGAAGATTTAGAGAGAAAGTAGAAGAGAAGTCTGCTACCTCATTATTCCAGTATCCAGTCTTCTTCCGAGGTAAGAGATATTATTTTGTTCAGTATTCATAGGAATAATTTTTTCTTCTATACTCTGTAGTATGTGAGTAATATTATTTCATCTTGTATTCCTGATTATACCATCATTTTGTTAAAGTATTGCTTCTTTACTCTGTGAAATTAGTAGAATATCCTTGAAATTTACGTTTCATCTAGTAACGTTTCACAAGGATATTTTCTACACATTTTTGTTAAATTTTAAGCTTTTCATGCCGGAGTACAGTCTGTCAGGAATAAGCATGTGAATGATATTCATATTTACATATGATTTGATTATGATATATATATGAATGAATAATATGCAAGTATGCTTGCATTAACAAAAGCTGTAAAGTCCTTTGATAGATAATAGAAAACATGTGTATAATGACTTAGAATGAATTGATCAAATATGTTAGGTTGATCTTACATAAGCAAAACAGCTTTGTAAAGTCCATAAAAAGAAATGATGTACAAGGACTATAAATATAGAAAGATCAATCATGTTAGGTTGATCTTATGATGTAATAGATAGGCTTGTCTGATCGTCGAGCACTACACCAGAAATCGTAGTCTGCTAGGAGAGTCAAGGAGAACTCGAGAGCTGTCGAGGCAGAATCGTAGTCTGCAAGATAGTAGATCTCGAAGTTCATAGACAGCCAGGAGAGACGAGGAAGGATCGTAGTGTGTCGAGTAGAACTTCCTCAAAGCCGTAGTCTGCTGAGGTAGTCATGTTCAGAATCGTAGAGACAGCCTACCTACGAGCCGACCAAACATTTGCCGAAGCCAAGTCAGAAACGTAGACTACACTCGGAGTCGTAGAGTCTACTGATGCCGAAGCTAACTCAAGGATCGTAGAGTACACTCTGAGTCGTAGAGACTATTAATTACATGCAGAGATCATAGTCGAGCAAGATCAGATGAAGACAACAAGCACAAGGCAGAAAATGTAGAGTGTCAAGATCTGATCTAGGAGTCGTAGTGTCTGCACAGCCAAAGCTGAATCGTAGAATGCAGAACTACGACCTCAACAGTGTGCTCACAATGCCAAGGTAGAATCATAGAGCAAATACGATTCTCAACAAATGAGCACTCCCAGAATATCCAAAGGAATGAAGCCTCTGGTCGGCACTACAATGTTACATCCAAGGAAACCAGAGAGCACTCAACGAATGGCATGCAAGCTAACAGAAAATCTAAGCACCAACTCAATCAGCAACAAGATTGAGTTGTGAAGCCATTCGAGATGAAGTCTTCCATAAGGAGATCAGAAGAAGACTTCAATAACAGACTAAGGAAAGTCAGCTAGTGCAGTAGCTGTTAAGCAGACAGAAAATAACGATCTTGGAAGCAACCAGGATCGTAGTGTTTGCCAAATAAAGAAAGAACTGATGAAGTACATACAGAGATACTTGACAGCTTCTAAAGAACAAGGCTAAAGTGATTAAGCATTGGGTCAGTCCATTGATGATTAGTGAACGGGAGATCACAAGGAGAAAGCAAGCTGGACACGCCACAAATCTGAAGTGTCTTGCTATTCAGAAGGGGCCAGGATAAAGAAGTCAAGTCATCAGTATCTAAGAACTGTTGAGGCAAACAGAAGTGTTGAAGTACTGCACAAGACAAGGAAGAGGTGTTCTACATTGAAGATCCAATCAACACTCTTCAAGATCGTAGTGTTGTCTCTACCAGTCAACATGACACTACGATCAGGTCCTTGAAGACATGCATTAGAATCGTAGAGTTCGAATAGCTAAAGACTGAAGCATTGTCAACTGTTCAATATGAAGGGTAATATTCAGACAAGAGCTTATTGAGAGCATCGATGCAAAAGGACAACCTCTGATCGAGAAATCAGAAGAAGGAAATAAAGTCTTCGACCTGCCCAAGACATTGAAGTGATATATCTGATAAGGTAGGTGAAACAATAGATTGCAGTGTCAGAGAAAGTATGACATGTCACATCAGCAATCTACCTCAGTCAATCCAAGATCTGAGAAGATATTTGAATAGCCTTCAACGGCTACTATCCAACGGACGGATTGGGAAGGAGTATAAATCAAGAAGAGCTTCAAAGATCGAAGGTTGCTGGAGTTGCCGAGTTTGGAGTAACAGTGGACTGTTTTAAACCATTTAAGATAGTGAGTCCGAAGGCTCACTCTACGATCCACCAAGAACACTTAGAGTCAGATAAAGAAAGAAGTAAAAGTGAGAGTTCTACAATGTAGAAGTGAGAGTTCTACTACACGAAGAGCGTTCTGAACTGCCGAGAGAAAGAAGAGCATCATGTCATCTTGTTGTCCATCATGGGAAGACTCTAAGTACCATAAAGAAGAGCTCACAGTCATCTTAGCAAGTCCATCATGAGAAGACATCAAGTATCAAGAAGGGAGATCACAAATGTCATCATGGTGGTAAGCATGAGAAATTTCTAAGTACCTAGTAGAAGAGCTTACAGTCATCTTAGAAACCCATCATGTGCAGCCATCATGTATCAAGAGGAATGATCTTCAAGGAAGTCATCAAGGGATCATCCGAAGTGGTTGAGTAACTGAAGAAGCTGAGCATAATGAAACACTCAACTGTACTTCAAGGGTGATCACGCCAAGCTGCTAAGTACATAAGATGTTCAGAGCATGAATACATCTTAGCAGCTCAACACCAACTCCAACAAACAAACAAACAACTTAACAGAAGCCAGGGCCTGAGGCATCCTTGTCCGGAGGGATTAAATGAAGCTCCAAGCCTGCTGGGCTTGAAGAGTTCCTAGGGAACTAGTGGAGTTCCAAGGCTGCTGGCCTTGAAGAGTTCTTAGTGATCTAAAGTCCCAAGGCTGCTGGCCTTGAAGGAATCTTAGTGATTCAGGGTGCTGCCCTTCTTTAGTGGAAATCCTACTAGTTGAAAGCAGAAGAGTGGATTAGGAGCTTGAGTCTCTGAACCACTTAAAACCCCTGTGTCTTTTACCTTATGTCATTTACATTATGTCTATTAACTGCTATAACTGCTATGTATGTTTTAACAGCTTACAACCAAACTAACTCTATGAACGATGTATGTATGAGTATGAATATATCAATGAAGGGGATCTTTTACTTATTCCGATGTGCTTTAAAAGATTCTTATGTTTTTCATATGCTAATGTAATAGCAATACAAAATAAAAGAGAAAAATATTTGAAATCAAAAGGATCTATTCAACCCCCCCACCCTTCTAGATCTATTGTGCCTACTGGGAACTAACAATTGGTATTAGAGCAGGTTCTCATGCTATATTCAAAAGCTAATCGCTTTGAGTTTGATCCCAGGCGCAAACATTGTTCTAAACTTAGTTTAGTAGTAAGTAACTTGTTATATACAGATGAGCTCACACGTTGGAAATATTGTGTATAGGTAAATGTGTATATACACCTGAAGCTGCTCAGATTGGTCCATATTCTCAAATATTATAGCAACAAGACCAATCCTAGCCTGCAGTCAATCTTGTAGTCCGAAGACCAAACGAGATAGCCCAAGAGACATGAACAACACATAGTCAAGCATCCACCAGCCTGAAAAATGAAAAGGCCATACATGCTAAGAAATACTTATCTAGAGAAGAAAGAAGTTCTTCTCAGACATATGTCTGGCCAATCAGCAGCTGGGTGCAAACTTGGTAAACTAAAGGATGTCAAAGAACTGAAGATGCTAAGATTCTCAGGATGTATCTTGAAGACTACGACTGATTTATTAAAGGCCAACAAGAGCAATAAGCTGTCAGGAGCAAATGTGAAACTATGCACATCAATGCCTAAACTCAGTATGTTAAAGGTAAATGACTGTTGAGAAACTGACAGTAAAAAGGTACGGTTCCTCACTATTACATGTGTTCATCGTAAAAGCACCCTCTTATGAACCATAACAGATATCCGTCAAGAAGTCATAATCTACCTAAAAAGGTGAAGAGAGAAAGTACTCTGAGGATGGAAGCTCAAATGTCTATAAACTTTCTCTCCATCTAAGTTTTAGGTTGAAGATGACATCTTGAAGGAAATCTGAAATTGGTCATAAGAGCATCACAGGTCAAAATAATTCTATATGAAGTAATCTTTACTGGTGGGTTAGTACGTATGTACAAATCCTTGTTCTAAGTGTTTGATAACACACCGAGTATAATCAGTTCTACAAGAGTATCTTGATGATGTGTAGAAATTGATCACCTCCATTAATCAACTAGATACTCCTAAAATCGTAGAGTTGATTCTCACTCTGTGAACACTTAAACCTTGTGAACATAACCCTGCAAATGATAAAGCCATCAAGGAGAAAGAATGTGTTTTTAAAATGACGAATCTTACACACACTCACCTTCATGCATCTCAAAATGTACTATCTAAAACTAGTTGCATGCATGAATATGACTGTTGGTGACATATGTGATGATTATCCAAATATGAGGAACATGGGTTTAGAAAACTAACCTAGCAGGACCCATTTAATTGTGGGTACCAAAAATAGAAATGTGTCTAACTGCAGTACTTAGTCCTGTCATCTCACACTAAGGAGTCTTTCAAGCGAAGACTTTAGTCAAGAAGACTCAACCAGTAGAAGGCTAAGGACTGTTCAGGAATGATTCTGATAAAATTCCTATATATCCAAGCTTGTCCTTGAAGACCCGCTAAGCTAACCTAAGTAATGCTCACATGGCTGCAAATCTATATATGGAAGCAGGCCATGCAACCAAAGATGAAAATGGTCCTATATGCTCAAATCAAGCAAGGCATGCTATATGAGAAGAATCCTCAAGGGAGCTCACAACAGAGGATCATCGAGCATCAGTCAAGAGGAATTCATTACGGAAGCAAAACTTCACAAACACAAGACTGTCAAAGAAGACTACGTTCGTAGTGCTGTCAAAAGATCGTAGAGTGATCAGTCTTGAAAATATCCATGCCTACGATACAAGGAGATCTAAGTGATAATTGTGATTCCAGTCAGAAGGAGATATGTGAGGCTGCCTTCAAATGAACCTAAAATAAAGGGAATCACATCTATCTGAAAAGACAGCATCAACCATGGGGAGCAGTGATCTATTGAGAAATAACAACACTGAGTTATACTATGAAGAAATGTACCAGCTACAGAGTCCCAAAACTTTGTGGCCGATGAACCAAATGAAGATCCATAGTTAGTAGGAACTTCTAAAAATGTACTACTGATAACCTTTCAGCCACCTAACTCAAAATCATGGAATGCCTACGATCAAACATCTGATCGCAGTGTAGAAGCAGGAGGACACCACGATTATAGCAAATGCAATTGTCCAAAGTTGGTAGAGGACCTCCCCACTAGAAAAGGTCAAAAGAGATATCCTTGCAAATCACTTCTAAAGTATTTTATCTGGAAAGCACCTAAGAGACAAACCTGATCCTTAGTTCACTTTAAGAGGTTAGCCCTTCCTGAGTTACCTTGACCCAGAAGGAATGCTTGATCAAGTTCATCTCAAGGACCAAACTAGTCAACGATCGTAGAGTCGAAGTTGAAGAGAACTCCAGGATCGTAGTGCAACCTCAGCGATCGTAGAAGCAGACTCGACGATCGCAGTTCTACAAGAGGATAATCCAGCTCATAAGGAGCTTTGAAGAACTGAACAATTGCTCAACAATTCAGAGTATGGGGAGATAAGTTCAATCATCAGCTCGAAAGAAGTCTTACAGATTCATCTCAGAAATAGAGCCCTCGACCCTTCATGAAGTACATCAGTGGTCAAGATGAGCAGTGTCAAGATAAGGACTGATGTCAAAACCACCCACTACAGCATCTCTCAAAAGTTGATCACTGTGTCAACAAAGGAAAACGTAGAGTCCATAGCTGCCTTACCATGCTACTCTAGGAATCAAAAGGTCAACGGTCAAAGCCACGTCGATTAAACGTCTACTCTTCTAAAAGGAAATATCTAACTGAAAAGATATGGGGAGTTAGAGCTCATTACTGGGTATCGTGAAACCAATGGTCGGTTGACACATCACTGGTTATGCAGAGTTAGAAGGAACTGCCATAAAGATAAATTCAAATATGCAAACAGTTATCAGAAGCTATCGAACCTTTCTCCCTCCCATTTTCAAACCCTAAAATCCTCTCAAGTGCCAAAGTAGGTTAACACTCCAGAGTCTTACCAAATCATAATAAGCCATCTCTCATAGACTCCTCTAAATCTTATACCCATATATCTCGAACTATTCAAATGGCAGAGTGGCGAGTAATCACTGGCATTCAACTCGGAACCAAGTCATTTGAGAAATCCGAAAAGAAATTCAGAGACATTCTTGAGCTTGTAAAGAAAGCTGGATTCTCAAAATGCCTTGAGGCTAGCACTCGAGTATATGTTGACCTGGTGAAAGATTTCTACTCAAATGCTTCTATAAACTCCGGAACCCTCTCTACCAAGGTCAAAGGTCAGTCTCTAAAGCAAAAATCTTCTGACCTCAATCAATGCCTAGGTTTTCCTAACCAAGGACTGAAGAGCCTTGATGATGTTGATACAGAACAAGCAAAGGTGATCATGGGGTGCCAAAGAAACCCTAGTCTGAAAGACATGAAGAAGAAGGAGTTTCCAGAAGAGTATAAATTCCTTGATGAAATAGTAGGGAAATGCATACTATGCAAGGACACTGCACACGACACGGTTCTTGATCAACAACTAAAGATTATGTCTGCAATAGTTCAAAGAAGACAAATCAACTTGGGAGTTATCTTGCTACATCAAATTTCCAAATGGCTGGAAAAGGCTGAGATGAAGAAATCTACAGATAAACCCATGACTAAGGTTTTTAATGGAAGGCTACTGAGCATTGTAATCAAGAAGAAGCTAGGAGGAAGAATCAAGGATGATGAGGGAGAACCTCTGAATGTTCACAAGGTAATTTCTCCACAACTATTTGTGAATTGGAAGAAGAACCCAAAGGAGAACAGATAGGCGATAAGCTCATGAAGTGATAGCAAGACCTCTATAAAGAAGAGGAAAACAGAAGAGGTAGAAACCTCTGAGTCTGATGACTCTGTACCAGTAGCAACCACACCAGCCAAGAAGAGATCCAGAGGTGTGAATAAAACTAAGGCCCCACCAAGAAGTCTCTCTATCAAAGACAAGGATAAAGAAGAAAAAGTCCTGACTGCAGAAACCACTAAGAGGAGAAGCAACAGACTGCTTCAAGGGCCATCACAAAAGAAAGCTAAGGTGGTAAACAAACCAGCCTCAGTTTCCCAAGACAGTACATTTGATGAAGAGAAGGATGTAGAACCAGAAGAAGAAAAGGCAACTGACAATCTCAAGGCTGAGTCCCCACAGACCAAATCCAGTAGTGAAGGTGAAGTTGGATTAATTAATGAAAATACAGCGTCTGCTGATGAAGAGGAATGCTCAAGCCCTATGGTTAATTCTCAGAGCAGTCACTCTGCTGATGAAGAAAGGATTCAAGATAACCCAATTCAATCCCCAAATGCAACTACCCCAACAAGCCCAGATAATGGGTCAAACAATGATGTTTCAAGAGAAGAAAGGTCTGCCCCTGCCAGTGCTGAACCCCAAGGAAGTTTGTCTATTGAACTAGAGGAGTCAGAGTCTGAAGAGGAAGAAGAGTCTGACTCTCCTATAGCTGAACCTCCAAGGAGAAGGAAGAGCTACAGACTACTTGCTCAATTTGCTTCTAAGAAGAAAAGTAATCACTCCAATGCTATCATTGAACTAAGTGATGATGAGCTTGTATCAAAGGATGAAAGTGCTGAAGAAGGTTCTGAAAATGAAATGTAGCAAGAAGGATTCATTGATGGAAATGATGAGAATGGTTCAGGTTCCGAAAGAGAAGAGATGGAAAAAAATTATGGTTCTGCACCACAAGAATCAAAAGAACAAGAAGATTATCCAGTTCTCTCAGCCGCAAGATTGAACAGAAGAATAGTGGTGGAAGATTCAAATGAACTACCAGAGGCACCTCCCGAAAGATGGATGAACTATGGAGATGAGCAGCTCAAGGTGGTAAGAATGACTACCTTTGATATAGCTAAAAACTAGAATAACATGGAGCTAGATTGCACAACCATTCTCTATAATCCTGATGATTTGCTGATGAGATGGTTCTTCCAATGGATGCCATGGCTAAAGGCCCATACTGAAAGAGATGGAAGCTATTTCAGCTGGTGCTACTCTTACTTTCCAAGCATGGAGCTAGTGGCACAAAACTTCCCAAGGGTAAAGAGTTTTGCTACAAAGATTATCACAAACCAGCCCCACTTCAAAGTTTATCGCCATGCTGGAAATCACTATATTCCCAACGATCGTAGAGTGGACTCCCAAGGAAAAAGGATCATGACCAAGGACATGATCGTAGAGTCTGTTCACTCCACT
Organism: Panax ginseng; assembly: GCA_020205605.1. Classification (NCBI taxonomy): domain Eukaryota; kingdom Viridiplantae; phylum Streptophyta; class Magnoliopsida; order Apiales; family Araliaceae; genus Panax; species Panax ginseng. Next base: position 41,634,059 of record CM035142.1, on the reverse strand, counting down.
AGTGATGGTGTTCAAGTTCAAAGCCAGAAGTCTCCATCTGCTCAAGCACTACTGACAGACATTCCTTCATCCTCAACCAACAATTGGAACTCAACGATTCTTCAGATTCTCAACACCTTTGAAAATCTGTTCAAGAATACAGATCGTAGAGTTTAATCTAATGCTTGACAGGAGGCTGCTCAACCACATAATTAAGTATCTGCGGAGAAGGAGCTGATGAAAAACTCTGATGAACTGAGTGAGAAAATATCTCTATGCACTGAAGTGTCACAGAAGCTAACGACAGCAGGAGATATTTCATTCCAAAACAAGCTTCAAGCTACTATGGTCGATGTATCTCTCAAACTCAAAGAGATGGATAACATCTATATGAAAGTCATGAATGATTAGAAGGCAGATGTTCTACAAGCACAGAAAGTCAATGAAGAGCAGATTCAAACCCTCTCTGACAAGATTGACGACATGAAGCAGTCTTTCTCAGTGTAACTTGAGCTAGGCCAACAGGAACTCAAGTTGGAAGTTGTTAACTCCTCTTACCTGCTGGAGAAGCTTATGTCCAACATGGAGCAGCTCTCCCAAATGATTAATGACAAAAAGGGGGAGAAAAAGAGGCATAGAAAGAGGAAGAACAAGAGGTACTCAAAGAAGAGCAAAAGGAAAGGAGAGAAGAAGTCAAAGAAGAAGACAGCAGATGTAGAAAAAGAATCATCATCTGAGGGTGAGCTAGAAGATGATGATAACATGATCGCAGAGTCTGAGGGGGAGCATGTTCAGAAAGAAGCTGAAAGGGAGCAAAGAAAAGATAGAAGATCATCATCCCAGGGGAGCAAGAGCAAGAAGAACAAATAGATGAATAGCTGATCAACAGACATACTGGAAACATACATGGAGCCAAAGAGGTACATCTCTAACTAGTTAGGATTAGGAATGTTCTAGATCCAGGATGTAAAATGTCAGTGTATTAAATTCCACATCATTATATGACATTCATGATTATCTATTTTAGAAATACAGCTGCTCACTGTATATAAGATTCATTCATAACATGCATATGCACTTATTATTTTTGTCATAATCAAATAGGGGGTGATTGTCAGGAATAAACATGTGAATGATATTTCTATTTAAATATGATTTGATTATGATATATATATATATGAATGAATAATATGCAAATATGCTTGCATTAACAAAAGCTATAAAGTCCTTTGATAGATAATAGAAAACATGTGTACAAGGACTTAAAATGAATTAATCAAATATGTTAGGTTGATCCTACATAAGCAAAACTGCTTTGTAAAGTCCTTAAAAAGAAATGATGTACAAGGACTATAAATATAGAAAGATCAAGCATGTTAGGTTGATCTTATGATGTAATAGATAAGCTTGTCTGATCATCGAGCACTGCACCAGAAATCGTAGTCTGCCATGAGAGTCAAGGAGAACTCGAGAGCTATCGAGGCAATCATAGTCTGCAAGATAGTAGATCTTGGAGTTCGTAGACTGCCAGGAGAGAAGAGGAAGGATCATAGTTTGTTGAGCAGAACTTCCTCAGTCGTGAAGTCCGCTTTGAGGTAGTCATGTTCGGAATCAGAGAGAGCACTTGCCTACTGAGCCGAATAGAACATCTGCCGAAGTTAAGTCGAAAGCGTAGACTACACTCGGTCGTGAGAGTCTCATCGATCTTTGAAGCCAAGTTAAGGATCGTAGAGTACACTCTGAGTCATAGAGTCTATTGATTACATGCAGAGATCGTAGTCGAGCAAGATCAGATGAAGACAACAAGCACAAGGCAGAAAACGTAGAGTGTCAAGATCTGATCTAGGAGTCGTAGTGTCTGCACAGCCAAAGCTGAATCGTAGAGTGCAGAACTACGACCTCAACAGTGTGCTCATAATGACAAGGCAGAATCGTAGAGCAAATACGATTCTCAACAAATGAGCACTCCTAGAATATCCAAAGGAATGAAGCCTCTGGTCGGCACTGCAATGTTACATCCAAGGAAACTAGAGAGCACTCAACGAATGACATGCAAGCTAACAGAAGATCTAAGCACTAACCCAATCAGCATTAAGATTAAGTGTGAAGCCATTTGAGATGAAGTCTTCCATAAGGAGATCAGAAGATGACTTCAGTAACTGACTAAGGAAAGTCAGCTAGTGCAGTAGCTATCAAGCAGACATAAAACAACGATCTTGGAAGCAACCTGGATCGTAGTGTTTTCCAAACAAAGAAAGAACTGATGAAGTACATACAGAGATACTTGACAACTTCTGAAGAACAAGGCTAAAGTGATTAAGCATTAGTCCATTGATGATCAGTGAACGGGAGATCACAAGGAGAAAGCGAGCTAGACACGCCACAAATTTGAAGTGTCTTGTTATTCAGTAGGGGCCAGAACAAAGAAGTCAAGTCATCAGTATCTGAGAACTGTTGAGACAAATAGAAGTGTTGAAGTACTGCACAAGAGAAGGAAGAGGTGTTCTACATTGAAGATCCAATCAACATCTTCAAGATCGTAGTGTTGTCTCTACTAGTCAACATGACACTACGATCAGGTCCTTGAAGACATGCATCAGAATCGTAGAGTTCGAATAGCTGAAGACTGAAGCATTGACAATGGTTTAATCTGAAGGGTAATATTTAGACAAGAGCTTATCGAGAGCATAGATTCAAAAGGACAACCTCTGATCGAGAAATCAGAAAGAATTAATAAAGTCTTTGACCTGCCCAAGACATTGAAGTGATATATCTGACAGGGTAGGTGAAATAGTAGACTGCAATGTTATAGAAAGTATGACCTGTCACATTAGTAGTCAACCTCAGTCAATCCAAGATCTGAGAAGATATTTGAATAGCCTTCAACGGCTACTTTTCAATGGAAGGATTGGGAAGGAATATAACTCAAGAAGAGCTTCAAAGATCGAAGGTTGCTGGAGTTGCCGAGTTTGGAATAACGGTGGACTATTCTAAACCATGTAAGATAGTGAGTCTGAAGGTTCACTCTATGATCCACCAAGAACACTTAGAGCCAGACAAAGAAAGATGTAGAAGTGAGAGTTCTACAATGTAGAAGTGAGAGTTCTACTACATGAAGAGTGTTCTGAACTGCCGAGAGAAAGAAGAGCATCATGTCATCTTAGTGTCCATCACGGGAAGACTCTAAGTACAATATAGAAGAGCTCACAGTCATCTTAGCAAGTCCATCATGAGAAGACATCAAGTATTAAGAAGGGAGATCACAAACGTCATCATGGTGGCAAGCATGAGAAATTTTCTAAGTACCTAGCAGAAGAGCTTACAGTCATCTTAGAAACCCATCATGTGTAGCCATCATATATCAAGAGGAATGATCTTCAAGGAAGTCATCAAGGGATCATCCGAAGTGGTTGAGTAACTGAAGAAGCTGAGCATCATGCAACAGTCAACTGCACTTCAAGGGTGATCACGCCAAGCTGCTAAGTACAGAAGATGTTTAGAGCATGAATACATCTTAGCAGCTCAACACCAACTCCAACAAATAAACAAACAACTCAACAGAAGCCAGGGCCTGAGGGGTCCTTGTCCGGAGGGACTAAATGAAGCTCCAAGCCTGCTGGGCTTGAAGAGTTCCTAGGGAACTAGAGGAGTTCCAAGGCTGCTGACCTTGAAGAGTTCTTAGTGAACTAAAGTCCTAAGGCTGCTGGCCTTGAAGGAATCTAAGTGATTCTGGGTGCTGCCCTTCCTTAGTAGAAATCCTGTTAGTTGAAAGCAGAAGAGTGGATTAGGAGCTTGAGTCTTTGAACCACTTAAAACCCCTTGTGACTTTTACCTTATGTCATTTACATTATGTCTATTAACTGCTATAACTGCTATATATGTTTTAACTGTATACAACCAAACTAACTCTACGAACAATGTATGTATGAGTATGAATATATCAATAAAGGGGATCTTTTACTAATTCTGTTGTGCTTGAAAAGATTCTTATGTTTTTCATATGCTAATGTAATAGCAATACAAAATAAAAGAGAAAAGTATTTGAAATCAAAAGGATCTATTCAACCCCCCCTTCTAGATCTATTGTGCCTACTGGGAACTAACAATGTCCATGAATAGTATTCATTTTTACGGTACTATTCCCAAAGTACTATTCACTCGGGTACTATTCACTCGGGGAATTATTCATGACAAAAATTAATTTCTTTGCTGTCCAAATCATTTTTGATACAATATTATTCTTGAATTTTACTCCATAAAGTAGTATCATGTTGACAATTTGGACATTATTAATTTCTGGATAAATTAAGTTATAAATCTTTAAAAATTTATCATTTGCTTTCTTTTAATTGAATTCTTATATCATTGTCATCATCCTCATGCTTATATTGTGATAAAAGTCATATGTGGCGTACGTGCATAGATGTACTATTGATTGGTATGATTATGACCATGGATTATTCTGTATAATCATGACCGTAATGTTATAAATGATGTGGTCAAAATCCTCATTGGCATGTAGTGCATTGATGGACAGTTGCTGGTATGATTATGAACAGGGATTATTCGGTATAATCATGACCATTAATGATTTCATGAATATCCTTGGCCCGTATTGCAGGGATGATTCGATGACGTGGTCTATTTATTAAGCTAAGTCTCAGCGATAAAATTGATGATAAACTTTTTAAATCATAGAAGATAGTAGATATCATGCTCTACTTGACTCTTCTAATGGATTGCTTGTTCCACTGCAGTTAAACTTGATGTTTATTATATTTTATCGGTTTTAACTTTGTTGAAGGCTAACGATAACTTATTCTGCATTATCTTAGTCATAATATTTCTTACTGGGCTAGTTGAGCTCACCCTTTGTTTTCATTGTTCTCTTCAGGAAATGAGAATATAGCTGGGACTAGTCAGGGAACGGAGTGACGGTCCAGATGTTTGCATTATTAGTCCTCACTATTCAGTGAAATAGTGTGATAATAATTGTAATGAGGACTTTATTTGAGTTTGGATACTCTCTACGAGACATTATTCGTGTTGAAACTCTCAGCTACGTTTTGTCGTACTGTATAAAAGAAGTTTGTATTTAAATTCTATACCATGTATTTGGAGACTCAAGATGGGTGATGTACACATGGGTTGCCCCATGGGTTTTAATCATCCAATAACCCATAGGTTCTTACTTTGGGCTTTTAACTTAACTTATACTTGGGCTTGCATTAAACAAATATTGGGCTTGTTCATTAATTCCATTGGACTTAATCATTTCTACCATTGGGCTTGTATAACTCCAATTGGACATTACAATTTCCTACACAATCCTACAAATCAAATACATTTGGCTTAAAGCCTTATAACGTATACTTTATGTATTAATCTCGTATTCCAACTCGTATACTTATTTATATACAACATATCCTCATTCATACATACTCGTATAATACCTCGTATTATACTCGTATTTATTACCTCGTACAATACCTATGAATTATACGATCATCGCTTTAATTCATTATACGCATTTCATTTCCTTCTCAGAAATCACTTTCCCTAACCGTTAGGTTTTAAGTCCGCAAGCGAAAAACTGCATTTGCCATAACTGAAATATTATTGGATATTCCATCTCAACTTAGATTTCTATCATTACGCGTTTCTCCAAATTTCAAACTTAATTCCCGAGTGGAAATCAATGAATAGTGTTTTTCAGAAATTTTTTTGGAAAGCTTTTATTTTTGTCTTGGAAATTCAAACACTTTAATTCCTTCACGTAGTCAAAATACTACGATATTCCGATAGGACTAGGTTATAGAACGTCATCCATCTTGTCATCACATAATTATAACAAATAATTTATTTTATTTATTATTTAATTAAATAAAATAAAATTATTTTACAATTTACTCCATTTTCTGGGTCGTTACACTCTTCCGCCCTTATAAGGATTCTGTTCCCAGAATCTCGCTATAATTACATAACCAATTGAGAAAAAATTTCCTTCATTTTAATCTCGAGTTCCCACATTGCTTCTTCGGCATTATGGTTCCTCCAATTCAGCTTCCCCGAAGGTATTATCTTATTTCTTATGACTTGCCCCTTCCTATCAATAATCTGAGTTGGAAGTTAAGCACTTATTAACACATTACGCTATCTTTCTTTGTAGTAATTCTTCTTTTAACTCGGATTTATTTGGAACTCAAATTCCTCCTTCAAAACGAGATGATACTTGATCTTCTCTTCATCCATCATTCTCTTCTTCATTCGCTTTCATTTCTCGTTACCTATTTGTACTTCTTTGACTCGTTTCATTTTTTTGGATTGAGTCTACGTTGTGAATAACATGTCTACCACTTTATTCCGTAATTTAACTTCTAACTCTGTTCTTGCCATCTCCGTTATTAACCCATTCTGAGTCGTTAACATCGATAGCTCTTTCCTACCCTTCCTACTTAACGCGTCGGCTTCTACGTTTACCTTCCCTGAATGATATAACATATCACAGTCGTAATCTCTTATCCATTCTAATCACCTTCTTTACCTTATATTTAACTTCTTCTGTGTGAAGATATATATTCAGACTCTTAGAGTCCGTGTATATCTCACACTTCTTCCCGTATAATTACTATCTTCAGATTTTTAATTCAAAAACTACAGCTGCCAATTCTAGATCATAAGTAGGATAAACCTTCTCATAATCCTTTAACTGGCTTGACGCATACGCAATGACATTGCCATGCTACATGAGCACGCAACCTCTTCCTCTATGCGAAGCATCACTATAAATTACAAAGTTCCTCATATCATCTTATAAATATAATACAGGTGCCTCACTTAACCTTCATTTTTAGTTCCTGAAAACTATTTTTTTCACTTCTCATTTCCAACGTACTTATCAATAACAAATCTGTATATCTTTTAAGCAAAAATTCAAACATAGTGAATTCTGTATCCAACTTCTCCCTCTGTAGTGTTTCCCACACTATCTTCAAATGTTCATTATGATCTTCTAACGTCTTAAAATAGACTAGAATACCACTAATGATCATTACGACACATTCGTCCAAATATTATTTGAACACTCTGTGATGCTAATGGTATTTTCAACCATAGCATCTCACAAGAGTACATATCATCTTTCCACCAACTTTCTCGGCAACCTTTACGGAAAGTCTAACTTTAGTACATTAGTCAACCCACACAACATAACCAGAAACTCGTAATAACCATAACGAGTTCTGAACGCCATCTTAGGTACATCTTCCTTCTTCCTTACTTTCAACTGATGATACCCCGTACACAAATTTATCTTAGAAAAATTCTTTGCCCATTTTAACTGATCAAATAGATCATCGATCCTGAGCAATGGGTATTTATTCCTGACCGCTAACTTACTCCTCTTACAATAGTCGATACTCAAACGTAACGACTCATTCTCTTCCTTAACATCCTCCTAACTTGCGTCATGGTTAGACAACAAGAGCGTCCCTGTGATTTATTACCGTAAAATACTACCTTGGGTTTCCTTAGAAAACCGAAGATTCATACTTTTATTCTAACAATTTATTAAAGTTCTATGGTTAATTAACTCATCCATATCGAGAATTACTTCAAATTCTCTTAACTTTATCGGTACTTATCTACCGATACCTACTTACCTCTATTATCCATGAAACAATTTCCACGAATATAATCAACAAAAGTTATTTCCTCATTCTCCACCTTAACGTGTAAAGGTATTTATAATCCCTTTTGGGAATGAACTTAATCACTTAGCACATTCTCATGTTATACAAGAAAAGTAGTACTCCAATTAAACAACACAAAGGCATTCATTAAATTGACTGGAATGATACCTGTTACTAAATCCGCTGATGCAACCTCATCTTGGATCGTCATATAAGAAGTATGGGCCATAGGTTTACCCGACGATGGTGGTCCAATAATGGCTAACTTACCACTACTAGCACCTTTACTTTCCTCTGACCCCTTCTTTGGGCAATTTCTTGCCATGTGGTCCAACGACCCACATACAAAATAGCCATGGTTTTTCTTAGGATTAGGACAATTGGGTAATATATGACCCTCTTGTCCACAGTTATAACAAACTGATTTCCATTTCAGACAGACTCCTATATGAGTATTCCCAAATGTCTTACACGCTTCGATCCTATGCTTAGGATCCCCTTGTCCCACTCCAGTATTCTCTGAGTTAAAAATCTTTCTTTTTGGCATACTGCCACTACCACTGGCACTCTCTGCCTTGGTTCCTCCATCTCCCTTGTTCTTATTCCTTCTCTCTTTGTGGTATTGGGTTAACGACTCACTACCACCTTCTGCTATAATCGCATTCTCTTGAATGGTCCCATAGAAAGCACTCTGGAACACAGAAATCCTACTATAGAGCCAGGGTTTCAGGCCCTGCTCAAACCTACGAGCATGCCTCTCCTCAGTGTCCACTTGATGTGGAGAAAAACTTGCCAATTCATTGAATTTTGCCGCATACTGGGGAACTGTCATGTCCCCTTTCTTAAGTTCTAAGCATTTAATCTCCATCCTCCCTTGCATGCTTATAGGGAAATAATTCTCGAAGAAAACCTTCTTGAATTGTTCCCATATTACCGCATCTATTTTATCCCCACCCTGGTGAGCCTCCCACCAAAAGTTGGCTTCCCCTTTCATCATGTAAGTAGCAAAAGAAGTCTTTTGCGCCTCACCTATGTTTGTAATAACAAATGCCTTCTCTATTTCTTTCACCCATGTCTGGGCCTCTAATGGGTCCATCGTTCCTTTGAACTCCGGCGGACCTACACTTTTAAACTCTTTAAAAGTAGTCGTTCTGGCTACCATATGTCCAGCGAGTACTCTACCCCCGGTTTGGTTAAATGCAGCCGTTAATAAATTAACGAACTCTTGCATATGGTTATTCTGACCCCCCCCCCCTTGGTTATTATTATGTGATTCCGCTTCCGGGTTACGTTGTCTTCTCCGTGGCGGCATTTTCTGATTAATTAAATAAAATTCCATTATTATCTATTTACTCACTTCGTTATTCTTCGCCACATAACAACTCATACCATAACAAAGCATATTAAATGAAAACTTCATTATATTTATATGCTTCTTTATAGTTTGAAACTATTTACAATTTAGTTTAATAGCCAAAAGCTATTACATTTCTATCCCGCAATTGAATTTCACAAAAGTTGGGATTTACAAAAAGACTACCTTTTTATACAAAAGAGGGCTTTACGTCACCACACACATATCTATAACTCTAGACTTTTAATAATTCATAACAGCGTCCTCGTGTTTCTCATTCGCAATCATCGCTACAGTATCACGAATAAATAGTATGTCAAGTCTGTTCCGACTCAATGTAATAACAAGCAAATTTCAGCTTGAAATCCTTCTGAGCATTCTCATGGATGTAAGACATTCGTGCTATCTTCTAGTCTTTCTCAACCAGTTTCTTACAAAGCTCATCGGCATCTTCCTTATAGTCCTTAGCCTTATTTTTCATAAGTACCTTTTTATCGTGCTCTAACTTAAATTCTGCTTCTGCAAACACCTTAGCTTCATGAAGATAACTAATCTCTTCACTTTGATTTTACACAACTGTACTCAGTTGCACATTCCTGTCAAGCGCTGCCAGATACAATGCTCTCATTGCATCCGTAGGTGATGACTCTTGTGTAGGTACCACCGTATTAACCGATGTCACCTCCATTTCTTCCTCCTCGTCAATCATCGTATTAAGATATGATGCTATAATCATTTCTCCCTTGGAGTAGTCCTCCTCAGAAAAGTACTCCTCTGGCTCCGACCCTTCCAAAATTACTAATGGTACCTCCGCCACTGGCATGGGTACAAGCCCTACTCTATTCACAGTTTCTTCACTTACCGCGTGTATATCTTTATATATCAAGCTATCGATAGACATCTACAAGAACACATAACATGTTGATTAGTACATAATACACAATAGTATAAGCACAAATCACATTTAATTTATTTAGGGTTAATTTCCATCTTTTAAATCTTTCGATACTGAATTTCCTCAATACCTTACTGACTCATTCAACTTAAGTATAGCTCAAGTTTACTTCCTTTGGACTTTTCCTTCTCTAACGAGGTCATTAGCCTAAGGTTCTTCCCCCCTTAAGTTTTATAACCTAATGATTTGATACCAACCTATGACACCCCCAAATTCGGGTATCTTTCAACCTGACACATGGTGCTATAAGGTACTCATAACTGTACATTCATTCTATTGAAACAATATCAAAATGTGTGTATCAACGACATTCTTATTATATTAATAATATTACATCTCGTTCCCAGGTTTTGAAACCGTTACATTCTTTGTTCATCATAATATAATACATACAATTACTAGTCTATTACAAGATAAACTAATAATTCATCTTCGCCTTGCCTTTATCTCTATTGGAACCCTCGGTTCGCTCAACCTTAGCTGCAATCATATGATTCAAGAAAGAAGTGAGCATAACTAGCTCAACAAGTCTAACAATATATTATATAGATACCACTTCGAGAATCATATGATTATTCTTGAATAACTGAACAATAGTTATGAAGTACTATGAAAAATTGAATAGCACTTCTCATCTTATAAAACAATTTTGAAGTACGTATAGTAGTTTGGAAATTCTGAGTAGGTCCATAGACCATGAACATTCTCTTTAGCTTTTATTCATGAAAAGGACAACCTGGCACTAAGTCCATAAGTTCAGCATATCTTACGAGCATTTCTAGGTGATCAGCCTATAGTACTCTATATTGATCAATACTTATCCGTTAAACGTATGTACGTTTAAGTTTTGGCAACCTCGCGTGCCCATCAAATAATCGATGTAAAATACATTTGTTTATTCATACTCAGGTTTACCTTGAATCCGTACCAAACGATTGGCGTAGGATAGCGTTATGAATTCTATATTGAAAGACTTGTAAAGAATTCAATCAATCTTTTAAGAATAGTCTAGCCGAGTTAAAACTGGCATCGACCCTTTCTTTAAAACCATTCATGCATCTCATAACATGAATCACTGAAAACCTGGCTAACACGAAGGTTAGACAAGCGATAAGAAAACTTGCCTTCAACGTCTTCTATAGAAAAATTACTTTTCCTTTAAGTCTTTATAGTCTCAACAACACATAACCACATAACATACCACATTAGGTCATGAATAATCATACATGGTTCCTAATGAATCTTACCTTTCTTCTCAATCTAATCATGTATTAGATTTTTTATTATTGGTTCCGGCTTGCCGTTAAAGTGATTTTACTTCATTAATAAAGATCAATTCGACTTATTAATCTTACCTATGGCTTACTAACGTTCTTACGTTATTAATCAAAACTTGATCCTCATTGGTGAAGTACCAACGTTGAATACTAATCTCGGTTTACTTACTTACCCTTCACGTTCTTCATTTAATTATTCATAATCCATACTTAAATTCATACCGTCATCACTATAAAAGTGATTTAAATTTAGTCCTACCATGTATATTAAGTACATGTACATTCTACTATTCGTTCTTAATTAATTGGAATTACAAAACCTAACTTGGTTAACCAACTTTCATTGTCGGTCTTTAATTGCAGGCATCCCTTTACTAAAGTGGTATTGCTGGCGAAACTCCGAGAGCCAATCCCTTCGCCACGTCATTTGCGGTGCAACTTATAGAGCTTTGTCTGGCATTGCGGTGCCAAACCTCAGTCCCAGAAATTTTTGACAGAAATATTTTTATGTGAGATTCCCGGGCTCATAACTTCTTCGTTATAAGTCTGAATTGACTCGTTCAAACACCGTTAGTTCAAAAATCACATACTCTACGTATTCATACATGAATTATACAATTAAGAATTCGTTAACTCAAAATTCACCTTTTAGTTCATTTTAACGAAAAATGGTAAACGTTCGTGAACGTTCAACGCTCGTTTCTTTGTTCTAAGTCGGAATTCGGTCATTTTTGAGTTCGCAACTCTAGAATGCCAAATAAGACTATACTCCATCAAAAACCAACGTTTCTGAGCTAAATGTCAAAATTTGACTTCCATATCGAGAATTTCACGAATTCGACGATTATCGTCCAAACTCGTGAATTCCGCCAAAACTTTGTTACTTAAGATTTTTCTTCGTTCCAAATAGATTCAATCCATCATACTTAAATCTTAACATACATATTTCAATAACTTATAAACATAATAAGTTCTTACTTGTTCTTCATAAGTTCAAAACTTCATTTATTGCTTATCTTACCAATACTTATTCACGGCTTAAGTCTTTTGATTAATCATTCCTACTCCTTCTTAGCATACATGTTCTACCACTACTCACTTCTCTAACAATCGAAGAGAAAGAGAATCATGTATTAGGTTCTTACCCTTGAAGATCACTTGACTAAGCTTTAATCTTCTTCTTGCTTCTTGAACTATGAAAGACTAGCTTTTCTAGCTTTTTCTCTCTAACCAATAAGCACTTCAAATGTTGGATGAAATGAAACAACCAATATTGGGTACTTCGCATAGACAGGTTATTCCAACAGAATACTAAATAACGGAACGAAAGGCGAAATTGCATGCCAAGCGAGGATGTTCCAACGAGAATAATAAAGAATGGAATAACAACGAAATCACCATGCATGCGATACTTCGCATGTAGGCAAGTTATTCAGCGAGAATACTAATAAGGACGGAATCAGTCCGGCGTAGAAATGCATGCATGTGATATTCCAAGCGAATAATAATAAAGAGCGGAACCAGTCCCGGCGAAAGCGCCTGACAGGATATTCCAATGAGAATAATAAAGCGGAATCGGTCCGGCGTAAAATGCATGCAGACAGGGATATTCCAATAGAATAGTAAAAAGCGGAATAATATAAGAATGTCACCAAGTATAGGGTAGGCAGCGATATCTGAGTTATTCGGAGAATAATAAAGAATGGAATAACATAAGTTCTCTTCATGAATACAAAAGAATAACACCCCTTACGAGTACAACAAATAATATTCCCTACCTTAGAAAGAAGAGTACTGGATATAAAAGTAGTGAAGTAGCAGAACACTTTTCTTCTTTCTCTCTATAGTTTATCTCTCTAGAGTTTCAGTGAATTCGTAAGAAATAATGAATGAATGAGCTTCTATTTATAGAAAAATGGACTGCATAGTAACTAACTCATGAACGGTCCAGATTGATTTACTTTAATCTGACGGTCCGCAAAATCTTTTAAATAAAATATAATATATTCTATTTATAATCTAATAAAACGAATAACTTTCTAAAAGATTTTACTATGCAAACACTATGCAGGCACTATGCAAATACTATGCATAATAAAATATAATATATTCTAATTATTGTCTAATAAAACAAATAACTTTATAAAAGTATTTTGTTTTGTATAAAAAGATTTTACTATGCAAAATACTATGCAAACACTATACATAATAGAATATAATATATTCTATTTATAGAATAACTTTATAAAAGTATTCTATTTTATTACATTAATAATACCAATAAAACAAAACTAAGTGACTTATCACATAAGCATCAATAATTAATACCGTATGCTACTATGCAACTACATGTATTACTGTACTTTTACTACCGAGTAGTTCAACATTATTAACGGTAAAACTTCTGTCGTTATTTTTAATAAAATATTTTTATCGTTTTTTCAATCCGACAATAATTCCGTTGTGGAGTCCACCAATGATTTTGCCGTTGCACGAATATTCCCTGATAAAACAAATATTTCTCGACCAATCGAATATAATATGACAACTTGTATACTTTGCAAAATTTATAAATACTACCCACAACTATAACATTATATCAAATCCAAACCATAATATTCAAAAAAATATTTCGAGAAAATAAAATCTTTATTTATAAAATATGGGGTCTCACAATACTGATAAAACACCTCAACATTAATTCCATCATTTATAACCACACTAAATATATCCATCATTTATATGCACATAAAATAAATATTTTCTTATCATATAAATCAATAATTAATTATTCACAAATAATATTACAGGATCACAATAATGACAACCAGGTCGTTCCCAGGAAAGAGGGGGCTTTCCGATAAGGATTTTTCTTTATTGCCGCGCAATTAGGTGACCAAACCCCTTTCCTAGACAGAACTTTCTTAGACATTGCCAATAATGCTATCTAACAATATTATTCAAATAATATGAATTATTGATCTGATAATGAGAAATACTGTGCAGTGACAATTATTAAAACAACAATAATATAAAATATCAACGTAACAATTATTGAATCAATAAAATAAAATATTGATAAATAATTACTTTGTAACAATAATTATTGAGTAGTGCCTTCTTACGTAAGAATCAATAATTCAAAAATCATACTGTAATACTGGTAAGCTCTTAATGACCAGCACATCTTGTATTTTAACCACCGGGTATTCCAACAGTGTTAACGGTAACAACTACGCCGTTATTTATAAAAACTCAAACTTGTAGTTATCTTCATCCGACTGTTTTCCATTATGGGGCCCACAAATGGCTGCACCGTCGTACGAATATTCCCCGACGGCAAGAATATTCCACGACCAAACGAATATTCCCCGGCAACAATGAATATTTTATAACCACTTGCTTATTTTTCAAAATTTGCATATTTCACCCATAACCAAAGCATTATATCAAATTAACAACTTATTATTCATAATAATAAATAGAGAAAATTCGATTTTATTTATAAAAAGTTGGGGTCTTACAACATTCCCTTCTTATGAAATTTCGTCCTCGAAATTGATGTATGTACCTGGTGTTTCAAAAAGGTGAGGATACCTCATTTTCATATCTGATTCCAACTCCCAGGTCATTTCTTCAATATCATGGTTCCTCCAAAAAACCTTAACTTGTGGTATAACCTTGGTGCGTACATGCTCTTTCCTATCCAAGATCTTAACAAGTACCTTCTCGTACGTTAAATCTTCGACTATCTCATCTGGTTCAAACTCAATAATGTGGTTCAGGTCTTTCACATATTTACAAAGCATAGATATGTGAAAAACATTATGAACACGAGACATGCTTGGAGGTAATGCGAGTCTATAGGCCACATTTCCTATTCGGTCAAGAATCTCAAATGGACCAACAAATCGTGGATTGAGCTTTCCTCTCTTCCTAAATCTTATAACTCCCTTCCATGGAGCAATACGTAACAATACATGATCCCCAATATTAAATTCCACGTCCTTTCGATGAAGATCCGCATAACTCTTTTATCGATCCTCTGTTGTTTGTATACTTTGTCGGATCATTTGGATCTTCTCTGTAGTCATTCGTACCAACTCTAGTCCCAACAATGTTGCTTCTCCCACCTCATCCCAGCCTACTAGAGAGCAACACTTTCATCCATATAATGCTTCAAATGGAGCCATACCTATACTTGCCTGATAACTGTTGTTGTAGGGGAATTCCACCAATGGTAGGAACTTATCCCAACTCCCTTTGAAATCTAGGACACAGAGTCTTAATAGATCTTCAAGAATTTGAATAGTCCTCTCTGATTGCTCATCCGTTTGAGGATGGTATGCTGAACTGAATCGTAAATCCGTGCCCATAACTTTCTGCAAGCTAACCCAAAATCATGAAGTGAATCTTGGGTCACGGTCCGAAACTATGGATACTGGCATGCCATGCAATCTCACAATCTCATTTACGTACATACTAGCAAGACGTTTAAGGGAATAATTCTCCCATATAGGCAAAAAATGGGCAGACTTGGTTAATCTGTCAACAATGACCCAAATCGCATCTATGCCTTGAGAAACCTTGGGAAGACCCGTAACAAAATCCATGGTAATGTGTTTCCACTTCAATTTTGGAATCTCAAGTGGTTGCAATGGACCCTTTGGCATTTGATGCTCCGCCTTTACACGTTGACAAGTTAAACACCTCGAGATAAACTCTGCGATCTCTCTCTACATATTGCTCCACCAAAATGTATGTCGAAGATCATGATACATTTTGGTACTCCCAAGATGGATTGCAGACGGTGTGTTGTGTGCCTCCATCATGATTCTATGCTTCAAGTCAGAATAGTTAGGAACACAAAGTCTGGAGTTGACCCAAAGTATTCCTTTTTCGTCGATTCTTGCTTCTGAAATAACACATTCTTGCACTTTCTTCTTAATACGCATCAACTCCGGGTCTGTAGCTTGAGCAGCTTTAACTTTATCGATTAAAGTCGGTTCTACTCGTATGCTTGATATCATCACATGGGTACATGGAGCCTTTACCTCTATATCCATCCTTTTCAAGTCATACAAAATGGGTCTTTGTGTTAACAACATTGCACTCGTACCCGCATATGATCTTCTACTCAATGCGTCTGTAACAACCCGATATTAAAAATATATAAATAAATAAGAAATTTTGCGTATAATTTTTTCTTTAAGGATGAGGATTTGTACAAGATATTGTGTATATGTATTTATGTGGTAAATAAAAATATATTATTACATAAATGATTACAAATAATTTCATTTTAGGATTATTGATTTTTAAAAAGTATATTCTTATAATAATTAATTTATAGTAGAAATGTTTTTATTAATTATTTTTCATAAAATATAATCATATATTATTTAAATAATATATGGAGTAATTTTTAGAATAACTATAATAATTATTTTATTATATGAATTTTAGTACTGATTATTAAGTTAATTATTTTATCTTAATTATTAAGGTTAAATATGAAAGAATAAATCAGATATGGAATCCAAACCCTAATTTTGGATTATTATCAAAGAATGAGAATAATAATATAATATTAATTATATTTTAATTTTCAGTACTATAAATATGTACTGCATATATGTATTGAGGATGGTTGGTCAATTATGGTTTAAATTTTTAAAACCTAATATTAATTGGGTAAACACTAGTTCTACTGGGGAAACCCTAAATTGAAACTCAATTGTGAGTTTAAGACTGTTATATAACTGTGTTATATGATTTATGTTGTGTATTTTATAATGATTTGATTAATTAGGTAAACCCTAATTAAAATCTTAAAACCCTAATTTCAGAAATGAGAAACCCTAATTTGAAACTCAAATTAGAGTTCAAGATTGATTGGTAATTGTGATAAGATGATTAATTAACAAGTATTAGAATTATAATTGTTAATTATAGAAACCCTAAGTTGTTAAACCCTAATTACTAAACTAGAACCCTAATTTAGCAATTTGAAACCCTAATTTTAATTTGGTAACCCTAATTATCAAAAGAATAAACCCTAATTGATTATTTAGTAATGTTAATTTTAATTAGTGATATTAAACTCTAATGTTCATGTATAGTGTAATTAGAAAATTAATCATAATTAGAAAACCCTAATTTCAAAATTTTAGAAACTAAAAGTTATTTAATTTTATTTTTTGTGCAAACCCTAATCGCTAAATCCTACAAATGTTTTGTGCTAAACCTTAGGGTTAAATCTTAAGGGTTAAACCCTAAGGGTTTGCAAAGATTACAAGATTGCCCTTAAATTTCCAAGCGAAAAGACCATTTTACCCCTCTTGTATTATTGGATTTTGCCAAGTGTTAGAGTTATTGGAGTTTGTGAACTACTTGTTTGACAATTGTGACTCAATAATGCCGTGACAAAGCCATTATACATCACCAACACATTTACATTGGCTATAAATATAGATCAAGGAGAGAGAAATTCATTTGCTAGCCTAATATTGCACAAAACCTTAACCATCTCTCTCTTCTTCAAAATCCACGAAATCCTTTACTAAAATCAGTCACAAAACCAACCCCACGATCACCTTGAACAGATTCAGAAGCTAGAATCAAAACTTGTTCATATAAGGTATAAACCTAATTTGAAAAATCTGATCTTAGTTGCTATATTAGATGTTAGTTTTTATGTGTTAAATGCGTTGTAAGTAGTGTCTTATGATGATCTGGGTTGCTAGATATTGAATCCATAACATCTAGAGACTCGGATTTGACATTTTACAAAGTCTGGAAAAAGGTTCAACAGTCGTCTGACAATGAATGTCAGTGGCCATAGATCCCTGTATGATATGTGTTTTTGTGTTTTTGTGTTTTAAGTGTTTGAGCTTGTAGTATGTAGAGAGATCTGTGTTCTGGAACTCATAGAAGAACCAGATCATGCACGGATTGATAGTTATTCCTGGTCAAAGGTCGTTGACCGACCATGACCGGACCATTTCTGGGTAACCCAGAAATGGGTTATCAGTGTCTGACAAGTTATTTGAGGCTCTAGATCTATCCAATTTTTGGTGTTTTAAGTTCTTTGTTGTCTCCATGTTGTAGTATGTTATGTACCCTTCTGATATATGCTTATAGTACATCTAGATATCAAATACACTAGATTTAGTGACCGGTCAAACTAGCAGGGTCAAGCATAAAAATGATTTTCTGGGTAACCTAGAAAATCTAAGAACACAGTTTCTGACATGCATTGACCGGTCTAGATCTATTTATGCTGTTGATATTTGGTGTTAAATCTCTTCATTTACATACTTACTACACACTCCAACCTTTAAATCACTAAACCATTACAAGAATTACAAGTTGTAGAAGCCCAAAAATGGATAGTCGGCGTTTCTTCATTTCGGGTAACCGAAATGAAGAAAACGACTCCGAACGACTTGTTCATGAGCCTAGATCTTGCATTTGTGTTATCTTTGTGAATCATTGGTGGTGGATCATGTTGTCTTTCAAGACGAGTACTACAAGATCGGATCAACAACATGTCCGTAAAAACATCATGAACCGATCAGAAATCTTGGTCAAGTGAGGCCACTCGGTAACTGTGTATGAATATCTGGGTTGTATGAAGAACACCTAGCGACAGTTCTGTCACTTAGGTGGTCTTTAGCGACAGACAATTCATTTTAATTATATTATTTTCCAGAAAATAATTAATTTAATGAAATAAATCGAAAAAGATTATTTTTAATTATTAAAAATACCAAATAAATTATTAAAAATTATTTTAAATTAGAATAATTAGTTTTTATTTATTTTTGAGTATATTTCATAAATATTTAATATTTTGGAATATTAAAAGTATTTAATTTATTTAATTATAATATTAAAAAATAGTTAAAAATGATTTTAATATTTGAAAAATTATTTAAAATTATATTATGATATAAAAAAATATTTTAAGTTATTTTGAATGACTTTTAATATTTTGTGATAAATTTCATTAATAAATTAATATTAATGATAATTAAGTTATTTACTAAATAAATTAATTAAAAATGATTTTATTATATTAAAAATCATTTTAAAAGATAATAAGCTATTTAAAAATATTTTAAGTTATAAAATATAACTTTCAATATTTAAAGATAAATTTCATTAATTAATTATTATTAATGATATTAAGGTTATGTAATAATTATATTAAATAAATTAATTTTAAAATGATTTTACTAATATAATAATCATTTTAAATGAAAATAAAGTGTTTAAAGATATTTTAAGTTATAAAATATAACTTTTAATATTTAAAGGATAATTTCATTAATAATTTAATATTAATAATTATTAATTTATTATTAATGATATTAAATTTATTTAATAATTATATTAAATAAATAGTTTAAAATGGTTTTATTAGTTTAAAAATCATTTAAAAGGATATAAATGAATTAAAAATATTTTAAGTTATAATTAATGACTTTTAATATTTTGATAAATAGTACATTAATATTTAAATATTAATGATAATTATTTAAAAATGATTTTAAATATTTTAAAAATCATTTAAGGGTAATATTAATACTTTAAAAGTATTTTAAGTTATTATAAATAACTTTAAAAATTTTGAAATGAATTCATTAATAGTTTAATATTAATTAAATATTAATGATAATATAATTATTCAATATTTAAATCATTTAATAATGATTAGGTGTTTGAAAATTTATGATAAATTATAATAAATGTTTTAAAATTATTATCAGTCATTTAAAAATAATATGACTGATACTAAGTTACAGGACATAGTCTTACAGGATAATTATAATAAATATTAATGAGATGAAAAGGATCTATCATCTTCTCTACTTGAATTAATTAATGTTTTTAGTGTACTTTATCTTCTTCTTTTTTCCCTTCAATAGACGCCATATTATAATAAATTAATATTGCTACATTTATAATTTCTTACGAATAGAAAAAAAAATAAGCGAAATAGAGAGGAGAGAAATATTACCAAATTTGAGAGCTTAAAGGCATTATAAGAGCTATATGTGAAAAAATAAGTGAATTAATTGAGTAAAAATGAATTAATTTGCTAAAGACCGAAAAAATAAATAAAGAGAATAAAAATAAAACTTATTGTTAGAAGATAGAGTTGGATATTAGTTGGCGTAACAATTTTTGAAAAGAAAGGAGTATATTCCTTTTTGACAAGAAATGATGTATCGCAATTTTAGGAAAATGATGGATTTTATTTTATCACATTTTCTTTTTATTGAGTTTTTAGTTAAAAAGAAGAAAAAATAGATTTAAAAATTTCAAACACTTTTCTTCTTAGAAAAATTTTGTTCATTTTTGGACATATTTAGAAAAACCGAATAACATAAAAAATATATTTTATGATCCTTATTATCCTTATACGATAACAAACAAACAAAATTAATAACAATTTTTTTTAACTTGTAAAATAAAATTACATTTAAAAAAAAACTTTTTTAAAACAAAGCAATTTTTTATGTGGCAAAAATGATTTTTTTAATGGAATGATTAATAATTAATTTTAAAAAATAAAATAAAATAATTATTTTACAAGTTAGATCAATTATTAATCATTAATTCCAAATATTTATTTTAATTTTATTATTTTAATAATTTTATTTAAAATTAATTATTTTATTTTATTTAAAATTAATTAGTTTTGCCAATTTTTAAGACTAAAAGATAATTTGCACCCCAAACTTGTGTTTATGACCTTAGGTCACTTTCAATTAGGTTAAGTGAAAAAAAGTGTGCGTTTTATTACGTATAATAAAGTTTGGGGTGTACTTAGACACCTTTTTCGGTTTGGGGTGCAAAAGTCAACACCGGTGTAAACTTTGGGGTGCAAATTGTCTTTTAGTTATAATTTAATTAGATATGTGATTATTTGTGATTCAATAGTTGTTAAACATGGGTAATAATGTGATTACGTTATGTGCTGACTGCGGAATGCAGTACTATGTGTTATAGTATAATGTTCTAATCGAGCGAGTGATCTGATTAATGATAGGTCGTGATATAAACGATAAAACTAAGTTGTGAGCTATGGCGGTAGATCGTGCAAGTATCTTACCTTTGCATTTTCTTTATGCAATGGACATGAGTAAGAATATTTATGAATTATATTATTACTATACATATTATTAACCTTATATTATATACGATCATTGATTATCAACATGTTAGTATATGGTAATTAAGATATATATATTCTGTTCGTTAATTTCTATCAATGGTTATACAAGTGTCCCCACTTGGATAATCATTGTATTTAATCACATGTTGATATATCATTGTCAATTACCCGTATATATATATGTTGAATTATAGATTATTGTTGAACAAAATAAAACCTTTGATTTGGAACCCAGACAAGTATGAACATCCCTTACATGGGAAAACTTTTTATGCACCCAAGGTGGACAGAGTGAACGATACCCTCGTTCTTGCATGTAGTATTAATCAATGTAGGGCATAACGGGCTAATCACCCCCCGTGCCCGTAAGTTATAACGGTTTGCAGATTAATTTCTGTTTAACCTATTCGAAAATTGAAAACAATGTTCATAGCATGTCACCTAAACCCTATTTAATTATAGTCATTACGTAGTTTAAAAAATTTGGTATAGAATTGATATATTATTATCATTGGTACATATTACTTCACAACTATTGAATCGTTGTAGAAGGGTAGTATAAAGAAAATATTTAAATTTTTTTAGCATATATATATAATTGATATTACTTGCTGGGCACTCAAATGATCATCCTTGCTTAATTTAAATGTTTTCAGCTAAGTGTGATGAACCAGAAAGCTCATGCAGAAACAAAGGAAAAAGGAAAGCTAACCAAATAAGATTTGTGGTATTCTATGTAATAGTTTGATATTATTAAGTAAAGGATATATATTATCTATCATGTTATGTAATGAATGTATTAAAGGTTACGTACTTGGGAGCTAGACTCTGATAATCATGTAAATTAAGTTGATCTTTATATTATTGTATTATTATTAGTATTATTCCGCTCATAGAAATGGTATCGTGAAGCACCGAGTTCGGGTTTCAAGTACTCGGATTTAGGGGGCTTTACAGGTTGGTATCAGAGCTTAGGGTTAAAAATCGTAGGTGGGCTAGACCTTAGGCTATAACCTTAGAACAGAGGGAAACGTTGAAAATATAAATAACTCATATAGAGTTTAAAAAGAGATGAATTGGATAAATTCATCGTCAAACAAGATAAAAGATAACTTATATAAAACTCTTATTTGTTGTGTGTATATACTATATGCTAATCAGGATAATTTGTGTGTGTAGATGTCTGGTGAAAGGCTTGTTATATGCTTATAGCCTGAAGAAGGGTCAAACCCATACACCCGAGCTGATATCGAAGCCAATAGCAGAAATAAAGGCTCACAATGAAAACAACTCGGATGAGGTGGTTATTATAGAAAACGTAGTACTAGATCCGGAGATGGTGGAGCTGACAGATAGTGATTCAGACACTAAAGTTGAAGCTGATAAAGCATCAACGGAGGTGTAGGATCTGAGGAACAAGGTTTCTTCTCTGGAAAGGTTGTGGGAGATAGAAAAGCTGTTAAATAGTCAACTACGTCAAGCGTTAATAGAAACAATGGAAGAACAAGATAAGCTTAATATCCAAATTGATCAGATGGGAGCCACAAGCAACACAGCGTGTGAAGCTCCGAACAAGAAGGGGAAAAGAAAGATAGGAGACCATGACTTAGGAAAATTCGATAAGAAGAAGGGGAAAAGAATATGTTATCTTTGCGGTTATGAAGGACATACTACTCTGTATTATCCTGACTACAAACCAGGAGCATGTTTTATCTGTGGGATAGAAGGTCATCAGGCGAAAAGTTATCTAAGGAAAAAGGTGTAATAAATAAGTAGTATAGGTTCTGTTGTGTAGGTGTGTTTAATATAATATATATGATAAGTGTGTCTGTTTAATGTAATGTTCCCAACTTTTGTATTTAGTTAAGACTGTAAATCCCAACTTTTGTAGTCACAAAGGGATGAATGATGTTTAAAGCAGTATATGTTGTGTTATGTAAAATATTTGTTAAATGAATATGAATCTATGTTTGAGTAATGAAACAAGTTTAATATATTAAACTTATGTGATAAGGTTTAGAATGTAAGTTAAATTTATGATTTCATTTAATCAGATAATGCCGCCAAGATGTCGAACTCGGAATCAAAGGGCAGAAGAATATATCAACAACGCTGAGGGACAACAACAAGCAGACCCGATGCAACACTTTCCAAACATGGTAGCACAAGCTATGCAGCAAGGAATACCAGTCGTTGGGAATCAGCCAAATAATCGCTTAGCAAACTTCAAAGACTTTAAGGCTGTAGGACCGCCGGAATTCAAAGCTACAACTGACCCTGTTGAGGCCCAAACTTGGGTCAAAGAGATTGAAAAAGCATTCGTGGTAGCTAGGGTAGATGAAGGGCAGAAGACTACTTTTGCCACCTACATGATGAAGGGTGAGACAAATTTTTGGTGGGAAGCGAACCAGGCGAAGGCAGGAGAAGGTATAGTTACATAGGATAGGTTCAAAACACTGTTTTTTGAAAATTATTTTTCACCTAGTATGCAGGCTAGGATGGAGGTGAAATTTTTAGAATTGAAGTAGGAAAACATGACGGTGTCAGAATACGCCGCAAAATTTAATGAGTTAGCTAGGTTTGCCCCGCATCAAGTTGATACGGAGGCTAGGAAAGCTAGAAGGTTTGAGCTGGGATTAAAAACCTGGCTCTATAACAAGGTGGTGGTGTTGCAGATTCCTACATTTGTAGCACTCATGGAGAAGGCGATTATTGCTGAGGAGGGGAGTGAGGCTATAAGCCTCTACAACAAGGAGATGAAGAATAAGGGTAAGACCAAAGGAGCTAGGAAGGTAGGAATTAATAGTGGGAGCAGGATTGGAGATATCAAGACGAAGGTGAATAACTTTGGGAATGTTCAGATCAAGCAAGAAGGTGCTAAGAAGCCAGCGGTACAGTGAAAGACATATGGGAAGAACCACTCGGGGGAGTGTTTGAAAGGAAAATTTGTTTGCTATAAGTGCGGGCAGGAGGGCCATATCTCTCCCAACTGCCCCAATCCTAGGATGAATAGTGGATGTTTTCTGTGCTGATCGACTGAGCACAAGGTGAAGGATTGTCCGAAGAGGAGGGCGGCGACAGGAAGTGTGAACACGAGCACTGGCAGTGAGACGTTAGCGATCACCGGACTGACTTCGTCAAACAAACCAACGAAATCAACAGCAAGGGTCTACAACATGACGGTCAAGGATACGATGACAGCTGGCACTGGAACTCCAGGTATTATTCGTATAACTTTTATTTTATTATACATGATTTTTCTATATATAGTAAATTATAATATAAAGAAATTTTGAAGGAAGAATTTGAGTTCTTTTAGAAATTAAATTTCTGTTTAATCAGAAAGACAAGCTTGATGTGAATAGTTAAAGATCAGTTCGATCAAATTATGATCAAGATCTACTTAAAATGGCTGTGTAAGCTATGTAACCGTATATGTGTAGGTTTTTAAAACGGTGATTCCGGGGACGTAATCTTTATAAGGGAGGGTGAATGTAACAACCCGATATTTTCTATATAAATAAATAAGAAATTTTGTGTATAATTTTTTTTTAAGGATGAGGATTTGTACAAGATATTGTGTATATGTATTTATGTGGTAAATAAAAATATATTATTACATAAATGATTACAAATAATTTTATTTTAGGATTATTGATTTTTATAAAGTATATTCTTATAATAATTAATTTATAGTATAAATGTTTTTATTAATTATTTTCCATAAAAATATAATCATATATTATTTAAATAATATATGGAGTGATTTTTAGAATAATTATAATAATTATTTTATTATATGAATTTTAGTACTGATTATTAAGTTAATTATTTTATCTTAATTATTAAGGTTAAATATGAAAGAATAAATCGGATATGGAATCCAAACCTTAATTCTGGATTATTATCAAAGAATAATAATAATAATATAATATTAATTATATTTTAATTTTCAGTACTATAAATATGTACTGTATATATGTATTGAGGATGGTTGGTCAATTATGGTTTATATTTTCAAAACCTTAATATTAATTGGTTAAACCCTAGTTCTACTGGGGGGAAAACCCTAAATTGAAACTCAATTGTGAGTTTAAGACTGTTATATAACTGTGTTATATGATTTATGATGTGTATTTTATAATGATTTGATTAATTAGGTAAAACCTAATTAAAATCTTAAAACCCTAATTTTAGAAATGAGAAACCCTAATTTGAAACTCAAATTAGAGTTCAAGATTGATTTGTAATTGTGATAAGATGATTAATTAACAGGTATTAGAATTACAATTGTTAATTATGGAAACCCTAAGTTGTTAAACCCTAATTACTAAACTAGAACCCTAATTTAGTAATTTGAAACCCTAATTTTAATTTGGTAACCCTAATTACCAAAAGAATAAACCCTAATTGATTATTTAGTAATGTTATTTTTAATTAGTGATATTAAACTCTAATGTTCATGTATAGTGTAATTAGAAAATTAATCATAATTAGAAAACCCTAATTTCAAAATTTTAGAAACTAAAAGTTATTTAATTTTTATTTAATTTTATTTTTTGTGCAAACCCTAATTGCTAAATCCTATAAATGTTTTGTGCTAAACCTTAGGGTTAAACCCTAAGGGTTAGCAAGGATTACAAGATTGCCCTTAAATTTCCAAGCGAAATGACCATTTTACCCCTCTTGTATTATTGGATTTTGCCAAGTGTTAGAGTTGTTGGGGTTGGTGAACTACTTGTTTGACAATTGTGCTTCAATAAAGCCAGCAACAAGCCATTATACATCAGCCAACACATTACACATTGGCTATAAATATAGATCAAGGAGAGATAAATTCATTTGCTAGCCTAATATTGCACAAAACCTTAACCATCTCTCTCTTCTTCAAAACCCACGAAATCCTTTACTAAAATCAGTCACAAAACCAGCCCCACGATCACCTTGAACAGATTTAGAAGCTAGAATCAAAACTTGTTCATATAAGGTATAAACCTAATTTGAAAAATCTGATCTTAGTTGTGACGCCCCCAAAATTAGGTATACATCACCCATCTTGAATCGCCAGATACATGGTACAAAATTCAAATACAACTTAATAATACAACTGTCGTGTACAATACGACAAACATAAACTTTGAGTTTTAATACAAATACTGTCCTCTAGAGAGTATACAAACTCAATGGAGACCTCATTACATTTATTATCACACTATTTCACAGAAGAGTGAGGACTATTAATGCACCATCTAGAACCATCACTCTGTTCCCTGACTAGTCCCCGCTACGTACTCATTTCCTGAAGAGAACAGTGAAAGAAAGGGTGAGCTCAATTAGCCAAGTAAGAAATATTATGACTAAGATAATGCAGAATAAATTATCATTAGTCTTCAACAATGTTAAACTGATAAAATACAATAGACATCAAGTTTAACTGCAGCGGAACAAGCAATCCATTAAAAGAGTCAAGTAGAAAATAAAATCTACTATCTTTTATGATTTAAAAGGTTTTTCATCACTTTTATTACGGGGACTCGACAATAAATAATCCACATCATCGAATCACCCCACACTTTTCGGCCGAGGATATTCTTTAGTATCACGACCACGAATTATCCATGCACTACTGACTAAAGATAATCATGTTTTCATCAGCGGTCTGATCATGCCATAAAACAATTCATCTTTTCACTACGGCCAAAGAGAATCCATAGCCATAATCATACCAAAAACTGTCCATCAATGCAATACGGGCCAATAAGGACTTTTTCCACATCATTTGTAACATTACGGTTATGATTATACCGAATAATCTGTGGTCATAATAATACCAAGTCCATCTATGCACTATAGGCCATAGATGACTTTCAAAAAAATAAACATGAGGATGCTGACAATGATATAAGAATTCAATAAAATAAGTTCAAGAATTAATTTATCAAGGAACTGATAACGTCCAAATTTTCAACATGATACTGCTTTGTAGAGTAAAATTTAAGAATGCTCAGAAGAATATTTCCATGAAAAGATATTGGATGAAGCACAAATATCAAGGATATTCCACTAATTTCATGGAGTATAGAAGTCAAAGTTTTAACCAACTGAGTATAATAAAGAATGGAATAACAAAAGAAATCACCATACATGCGATAACCGCTTGCAGACGAGTTATTCAACGAGAATAATAAATAATGGAACTAGGTCCGAAGCGTAAAAAATGCATGAGACGAGGATATTCAAGCAGAATAATAAATAATGGAACCGGTCGAGGCGTAAAAGCGCCCAACGAGGATATTCAACAGAATAATAAAGAATGGAATATTATAAGAATTTCACCATGTATGCGATTACTTTGCATGAGCGAGTTATTCAACATAATAATAAAGAATGGAATAATGAAGAATTTCACCAAGTATAGGGTAGCAGGTGTATCTGAGTTATTCTAATGAGAATAATAAAGAATGGAATAACAGAAGTTCTCTTCATAAATAAGAAAGAAAGAGTACCCCTTATGAGTACAACAAATAATATTCCCTACATTAGAAAGAAGAGTACTGGATATAAAAGTAGTGAAGTAGCAGAACACTTTTCTTCTTTCTCTCTATAGTTTCTCTCTCTAGAGTTTCGGTGAATTCGTAAGAAATAATGAATGAATGAGCTTCTATTTATAGAAAAATGGACTGCATAATAACTAACTCATGAACGGTCCAGATTGATTTACTTTAATCTGACGGTCCATATTTTAGAATAACTTTATAAAAGTATTCTGTTTTATATAAAAAGATTTTACTATGCAAAACACTATGCAGACACTATGCAACACTATGCATAATAGAATATAATATATTCTATTTATAGAATAACTTTATAAAAGTATTCTGTTTTATTACATTAATAATACCAATAAAAAAAAATTGTGTGACTTATCACGTAAGCATCAATAATCAATATCGTGTGCTACTATGCAACCACACTTATTAATGTACTTTTAACACCGGGTGTTTCAACAGTTAACGGTAAAACTTCCGCCGATATTTTTATAAAAATATTTTTGTCGTTTTCTCAATTCGAAAATAATTCCGTTGTAGGGTAAAACTTTAATGATTGTATCCGTAAATGCGGATATTCCCAAACAAAAAGAATATTACCACCGATGAACCAATCGAATATTATATAACCACTTGCTTACTTTGCAAAATTTATAAATACTACCCACAACTATAACACTATCTCAAATCCACACCATAATATTAAAAAAAAATATTTCGAGAAAATTAAATCTTTATTCATAAAATCTGGGGTCTCACAATCTCCCCTCCTTATGAAATTCCGCCCTCAAAATTTACGTACGTACCTGGTATACCGGAGAGGTGAGGATACCTCGACTTCATTCCAAATTCTAACTCTTGAGGAATAACCTTTGAGTGTTGAATACGATTCTTCTTATCCAAGATTTTAACACGTATCTCCTCAAACGTTAAATCATTCGCTATCTCGACCGGTTCTAAATTAATAATGTGTTTCGGGTCGTCCACATATTTACGTAACATCGATACGTTAAAAACGTTATAAACACGCGACATAATTGGCGGTAAAACGAGTTTATAAGCCACAGTTCCTACTCGATCAAGGATTTCAAATGGGCCAATTAAATCGAGGGTTGAGATTTCCTCTCTTCGTCGATTCTTGCTTCTAGAATAACGCCCTCTTGAACCTTCTTCTTCACATTCATCAGCTCTGAGTATGTAGCTTGAGCGGATTTAACTTTATCAATTAAATTCGATTATAATCGTATATTCGTTATCTTCATGTGGGTTCATATATTCGCACTTGTGTTGTAAGCATACGATTTTCTACTTTCGCCTCATCGATTACCACGTTCGTACTTCCACGATGATATTGAATAATGCGATCGTAATCTTCTTGACTCGAGTCAGCGTCTTTTGGCGCGTACTACGTTCATTTTAGTTGAAGAAATATTTGAGTGTTTAAGAAATGGGTTTTGTTCTGGGGTCAATTCAAAATTCAATTTTACGCTCTAGGGGTAGGCTAAGAAGTCTTCAAGAATACGTCAGGAAATTTATTAACAATAGAAATATCATTCAAAATTGTGACCCTCATCCAAGACATGGATAGTACGTCACATTGATACCTATCAACTTGCCATCGTCATTCACGATGTCACCTACAGAAAGTATGGCTTCAGTGCATTCCACACAAGAAAGTCATCAACGAAAGGACCGGGGATCTTTACTTATGGCTTGATATGACAATGATTGACTTTAGTGGTTTGGTTGCTTGAATTCGCATAACAGGTTGGTTAGGAATATGAAAGATAACAACCTTACGAAAAACATGATGGGTAGTTAACCAATCGATTCCTAAAATCGCATCAAAGGCAAGTATTTTCAAAGAGATAAGATTGGCACGTAACGTGAAAGTGTCAATTTGAATCAACAAGATTTATAAACATTGGAGGTAACGAAGGTTTCTACTATCAAAGTTTCAACCAATAAGTCAAATTCTAATTTCTCTGAAGTCAAATTTAAACGTTGGGCGCAAGCAAGAGAGATAGAAGAATGGGTAGAACCGGTATCTAATAAGGTATAGACTTTGCAAGAATTTATAATTAACTAACCCGTGCTAACTTCGTTCGGGTCACTAGCTTATTTTTTTGAGAAGTCACGAAAAATGCTCTTCCTGAAACCACTGACTTTGTTTTGTCCGTATCCGCCTTTGGTGCCACCATCCCAGTTGGACTTGACTTCACTATACGACAAAATCGAGCTAAATGACCTTCTCTTCTTGAAATTTCCACTTCTATTATCTTGGCCATGATTTCCACCGAAGTGGTTACCATTCTTGGCATGATAATTTGCCCCATGATGGTTATCATTATTCCGATAGTCGTTGCCACCGATATGATTATTATCGTGTTGTTGGTCGTTACCTTTTGGTTGAAAGTGTTGAGCGGTCTCATGTGCTTCATTGCTTATCTCGGCATTTTCATATGCCATTTTCAAACCTTTGTCACAAAACAAGGGTTAATTAACATATCACATATTATCCTATACTATAATGAGCCAATTAAATACCAAATAAACTTAGGTAGGTCATACTAGCGAAGAAATTCCCATCTCTCCCTCCTAGTTCTTGTCTCACATCTTACCCGGAGATCATATCCTAAGCTCGATACCAATTTGTGGCGCCCCAAAATTAGGTATACATCACCCATCTTGAGTGCCTTGGATACATGATGCGAATTCAATTACAACTTAATAATACAATTGTTGTGTACAATACGATAAAACATAAACTATGAGTTTTAATACAAATATTGTCCTCTAGAGAGTATACAAACTCAATGGAGACCTCATTACATTTATTATCACACTATTTCACAGAATAGTGAGGACTACTAATGCACCATCTAGGACCATCACTGTTCCCAGAGCTAGTCCCCACTACGTTCTCATTTCTGAAGAGAAGCGGTGAAAGAAAGGGTGAGCTCAATTAGCCCGAAGAAATATTATGACTAAGATAATGCGAGAATAAATTATCATTAGTCTTCAACAATGTTAAAGCGATAAAATATAATAGACATCAAGTTTAATTGCGGTGGAACAAGCAATCCATTAAAAGAGTCAAGTAGAAAATAAAATCTACTATCTTTTATGATTTAAAGGTTTTCATCACTTTTATCATTTGGGGACTCGACAATAAATAATCCACATCATCGAATCATCCATGCACTCTGACGAGGATATTCTTTAGTATCACGACCACGAATTATCCATGCACTACTGGCTAAAGATAATCATGTTTTCATCAGCGGTCTGATCATGCCATAAAATAATTCATCTTTACTACTACCAAAGAAGAATCCATAGCCATAATCATACCAAAAAGCGTCCATCAATGCAATACGGGCCAATGAGGACTTTTTCCACATCATTTGTAACATTACGGTTATGATTATATCTTAGAATAATCCACAGTCATAATAATACCAAGTCCATCTATGCACTATAGGCCACAGATGACTTTCAAAAAAAT
Organism: Panax ginseng; assembly: GCA_020205605.1. Taxonomy (NCBI): domain Eukaryota; kingdom Viridiplantae; phylum Streptophyta; class Magnoliopsida; order Apiales; family Araliaceae; genus Panax; species Panax ginseng. The sequence continues at coordinate 41,602,561 of CM035142.1, read as the reverse complement.
AAAAATGAGGATGATGACAATGATATAAGAATTCAATAAAATAAGTTCAAGAATTAATTTATCTAAGGCGATAACGTCCAAATTGTCAACATGATCTTTGCTTTGTAGACTAAAATTCAAGAATGCTCGGAAGAATATTTTCATGAAAGAATCTTTGGCGAAGCACAAATATCAAGGATATTCCACTAATTTCATGGAGTATAGAAGTCAAAGTTTTAACCAAGCGAGTATAATAAAGAATGGAATAACAAAAGAAATCGCCATGCATGCGGTAGAAGCATACGAAGCGAGTTATTCAACGAGAATAATAAATAATGGAACCGGTCAGAAGCGTAAAATGCATAGGCAAGGATATTCAACGAATAATAAAGAATGAAACCAAGTCTGGCGTAAAATGCACCAACAGGATATTCCAACAGAATAATAAAGAATGGAATATTAGAAGAATTTCACCATATATGCAGTACTTTGCATAGACAGGTTATTCCAACATAATAATAAAGAATGGAATAGCTAAAGAATTTCACCAAGTATAGGGTAGCCCGCGTATACATGTTATTCCAACAGAATAATAAAGAATGGAATAACAGAAGTTCTCTTCATAAATAAAAAAGAAAGAGTACCCCTTACAGTACAACAAATAATATTCCTACATTAGAAAGAAAAAAAATCTTGGATATATAAGTAGTGAAGTAGCGAACACTTTTCTTCTTTCTCTCTATAGTTTCTCTCTCTAGAGTTTGGTGAATTCGTAAGAAATAATGAATGAATGAGCTTCTATTTATAGAAAAATGGGTACATATATAGTAACTAACTCATGAGCGGTCAGATTGATTTACTTTAATCGACGGTCCATATTTAAAGCAAAATCTTATAAATAAAATAATACATATTCTATTTATAATCTAATAAAACGAATAACTTTATAAAAGATTTTACTATGCAAACACTATGTAGGCACTATGAAGGCACTATGCAACACTATGCATAAGAAAATATAATATATTCTATTTATAGAATAACTTTATAAAAGTATTATATTTTATATAAAAAGATTTTATTTATGCAAAATACTATGTAGACACTATGCAACACTACTATGCATAATAATAGAATATAATATATTCTATTTATAGAATAACTTTATAAAAGTATTACATTTTATTACATTAATAATACCAATAAAATAAAAGCGAGTGACTTATCACATAAGCATCAATAATCAATCTAGTGTGCTCTTATGCAACCACGCGTATTCTTTGTACTTTTACTACAGGGTGTTTCACGAGTTAACGGTAAAACTTTAGGCGTTATTTTTATAAAAAATATTTTTGTCGTTTTCTCATTAAAACAATAATTCCGTTTGTAGGGTCCACCAATGATTATCTTAGTAAATACGGATATTCCCCGACAAAAAAATATTCCCCGACCAATCGAATATTATATAACCACTTGCTTACTTTGCAAAATTTTTAAATACAACCCATAACTGTAACACTATCTCAAATCCACACCATAATATTAAAAAAAAATATTTCCAGAAAATTAAATCTTTATTCATAAAATCTGGGGTCTCACATTAGTTGATATATTAGATGTTAGTTTTTATGTGTTAAATGTGTTGTAAATAGTGTCTTATGATGATCTGGGTTGCTAGATGTTGAATCCATAACATCTAGAGACTCGGATTTGATATTTTACAAAATTTGGAAAAAGGTTCAACAGTCGTCTGATAATGAATGTCAGTGGCCATAGATCTCTGTATGATATATGTTTTTGTGTTTTAAGTGTTTGAGCTTGTAGTATGTAGAGAGAACTGTGTTCTGGAACTCATAGAAAAACCAGATCATGTACGGATTGATAGTTATTCCTGGTCAAAGGTCATTGACCGACCATGACCGGACCATTTCTAGGTAACCCAGAAATGGGTTATCAGTGTCTGACAAGTTATTTGAGGCTCAAGATCTATCCAATTTTTGGTGTTTTAAGTTCTTTGTTGTATCCATGTGGCAGTATGTTATGTACCCTTATGATATATGCTTATAGTACATCTAGATATCAAATACACTGGATTTAGTGACCGGTCATGTGACGCCCCCAAATCCAGGTTCTCTAACCTCAGATTCAGTGCTCACGATCCTATCATCATCATAAGCATTCTATAACTATTTCGAAATAATAAACATACATTGTTCATTATACAAAAGTCTCAAAACATGGTCCCAAGGTCTCTCTAACCTTAACTTTAAATACACCATTTATAATACAAATAGTTTACTCAAGAAATTCCATTAGATAATAACTAATTTAACATTCATTCTAAAATTACTCACGGATCTTGCCCTTGCCCTCGTCCTTCGCATTAGATCCTTGGCTTAGCGAAAAAAATAGAGGTCATGATATAGCAAGAGTAAGCAACTAATTTTCTTCACAAGTTTATAAAGACAAAGGAGATATATCATGACTTAGAAAGAAATATTGCCTTGATGTTCAACAATAATATAAGATTGTGAAGGAACATGAATTAATAATCAACAATTGAATATTCGATAATGAATAACATGAATCGAGTGGTTTTGAATAACCATGAACATTTGCCAAGGTGCTTCGATTGATTTAAAGCTGGACCTTTTAATAAGTTTTGGTATTGAGGGATCGACCTTTCATACCCGTGATTTATGCATAAACACTTAATAATCAAACATTGATATCATGCCTTAATCAAATTTGTTCATTTCTCGATCAAGAATTCTTACCATATCAATTAATAAGAACGATTATTTAAAATCCATTTGATTTAACAAATTTAGACATGCTTGATCTAGGCGATACAATTAGCATAGATCTATCCCATAAGCAGTTCATAAATGAAGAACTTTAATTTAATTCACGATTCGATGGCGGTAGAAGCGAATTCAATTGCACAAAGTGCAATTTCAATAATCAATAAAGGCGTGAATAATCATCAATAATTATTCACTAATATGCTTTGAAAATAATAACTCAAGTTGAGTTAGGAAACTTGCCTCGATCGTGAGTTACTGACTACTGAAATAAATTTCTATCCACTATGTAGTTAAGTTATCTTCCTTTGAGAGACCTATAATTAGTCTTTCAATTAGTCAATGCATAACATCGATTATGTAATCACATAGATATCATACATTACAATAAGTTCTTATAAACATTATCATGCCTAGATAGTGTTATTATTAATTAACGACTACCTTTAATTCACATAATATTATTAACTTAGATAATATTAATTCACCTTCTAGTATTATTGGTTCACTAATAATACTTTAAATCATTACCAACATTTTATTCACTTACTAATATTATTAATCATTTAATAATATTTTATCCCTTACTAATATTATTAATCATTTAATAATATTTTATTCACTACTAATATTATTAATCATTTAATAATATTTTATTTAATCTTGAATATTATTAATTAATAATAATACTCTAATCTAATATTTTTATTTACATAACAACATCATATTATAATATTATTAGTATTATAATAACATTCAATGATTTATTAAATTAATAAACAATTTATTCTAATTGTTCATCCTTTAATAACCTCTTATTTAATATCCATAAAAGGTCATAAGTAATATTTATTATTATAAATTACCAAAATACCCTAAGATAGTCATGATATAATATATTATGAGCATTCAAGTATAAAAATCATATTTTTCTCATTAAAAGCATCATTTAATTATTTATTTCCTTTTATTCACAACATAATCATTTTTAGGAAAAATAGCAAACTGATTCCAAAAATTCTCAGCTTCTGGATTTTAACAGAATATGAACCAACAATGATCCTCGAATTTTTCTAGAATTTTAGAAAATGATTTACAATTTTTAAAGTGTCCAAAACACTCGGATCTTGCTCTATTTTTCATAAATTGAGTTTTACTCAGAAAAATATGAAATTTTCAGGGTATGCTCTCTTAACATATATGAAGCTACTGTAAAAATTTTGGAATTTTCCAGTGTATACACAGTGATAGGTTCGTAGGATAATATTTATGGAGTCCTTTACGGAAATAGTCATTACGCACAATATATAACTTTCAAAGCGTGTCCGTTCTTTTTCCTACGCGTAGATAACTTCATAAGGTACCTCTGTAATATTTTTCCAAATTTTTACAAGACAAGGAACTGACCGAAACAGCCTCATGAAAAACAAGTCAGTAGCTGATTTAGAGTTTCAAAGCTTTAGCATATAAAGTGGACTGTTTTGGGAAAAATAATCTTAAAGATTTCAAAACTTACTAGATTTGTTATCTACCACTTTGGTTTACTAGATAACTCATGTATCTAGCACCCCCCTTCGATGGATCATAATTCCAAGTTGTAGAACTTGAGTTACACAAGATTTAGTGGAAGAAAAACAAGAGTTTTCACCCTTGGAGAACATATGCTCATTTTCTTCCTCTAAGCCTTAGATCCAACACTCAAGATACTTAGTTCCATGCATGATGGTTTGTATAACTAGTGTATCTTGAGTAGTTGTACATAACCCCATCAAAACTCAAGCTATCAAAACAAGGTAAGAGAAGAAGATGAAGGTACATTATACCTTGACTTAGTGGCTACCTTCCTTGATTTTCCAAAGTAACTAATAAACTTAGGGGGCATAAAAAACTAGCACTCCTATATTTTTTTCTTTCTATGGATGAAATTCTCTCTTTCTTTTCTCTCTTTGAAGTTGGCTAGCTTGGGAGCAAGAGATAGAAGAAGAAGATGAAGAAGATGGAGAGAAAATGAAATGTTGGAATCTGAATGAAGTGTTGGAAGAATGAGATGTGCATTCAAAATGTAATGGGCAATTCATTATTAATTCTCCCACAATCATTTTGTTGCCCATTAGGTAAAACACTTTGTATTATTACTTACCTTAGGTTAAACATGATTAAATGTGCATAATGGAGTGGCAACCAATGGGAGCCTTACAACATTGTCCTTATGTTTAATCATGTCTACTAATGGACAAGCTAGATTAATTAATCCACTTAGGATCCTCATAATATCCACCATTTAGCTTTTATTTTAAATGCCCAATTTTGATTAATCAAATGTCTAGAATACCCCCAATCAAGTGGGCTAAGTATTGGATTACATTTTATTTTCCTTAGGCTTTTCTTTTAATTGATTTGGGCTAGATAAAAACATAGTCCAACAATTTTAATAATGTTACCCAATTTGATAATTTAGGGCTTTCATCTCCAATCATATGAAGTTTAATTACTTATACATATGATTTTATCTCATAACCTAATTAGATTTACAAGAATTAGGTTTAAAATTATTAGTCACTTGAAATACTAAGTTTACCCACTTAAGTTAGTATACGTATAAAATACTAACTTTTCGTGTTACCATAACCCTTAGGTTATTTAATATCCTTACCTAATGTATAATTAGGTCACAAGGCTTTCATTTTTAATGAAATCCATAAATGTATGTATCCATATATAACACAAAGTAAAAAAAAATGTACATCCATACATGGTGACTTAAAATTCACGGTTATTACATCCTCCCCCCCTCATAAGAATTCCGTCCCCGGAATTACATATAAGGTTACTCAAAAAGGTGTGGGTAATCTTCTCTTATCCTTTCTTCAAGTTCCCACGTAGCTTCTTGACATTGTGGTTCCTCAAAGAACTTTTACGAGAATGTATAACCTTATTTCGCAATTTACATTTCCTTTCTATCTAAAACTTACATTGGAATTTCCTCAAACGATAAATCTTTTTCGACTTTGAATTGGCTCAAATGCGATATCACATGCTTTATAATCGAGGCTTATATGGTCGTAGTAGCGACACATGAAACACATTATGAATATGTTCGATTCGGAGGTAGAGCTACCTCTAAATGCGCGCCTTCACTATCTTCTTCAAGATCTCAAAAGGTCCAATAAATCTAGGACTCGACTTACCTTTCTTTCCAAACCTTATCTTTCCTTTCCAAGGAGATACTTTCAAAAATGCATGGCTTCCCACCTCAAAATCTCGCTTACAGCGATGTAAATCAGCATACTTCTTACAGCGATCTTGAGTTGCTACCGGTCGGGCTCTAATCACCTTAATGGTCTCTCTGATCTCTTTGCACGATTCTGGTCCCCAGCAGTTGGCGTTCACCCACTTCATCCCAACATACCAGGCGTTCTACATTTCCTCCCATACGGTGCTTCGTCTGGCGGCATTCCGATCTTTGGCGTGGTAGCTATTGTTGTATCGAACTCTACCAATGGAAGATGATCCTCCCAACTACCCTTGAAGTCCATCACACAAGCTACGAGCATGTCTTCAAGTGTTTGAATCGTTCTCTCACTTTGCCCATCGATCTCTACGGATGATACGCGGTGCTCATCCGTAGGCTGCGATCCCCATTCTTTCTTGAAGACCCTTCCAAAAGTTTGGCGTGAAGCGCGGATCCCTATCCGGCACAATGAATCTTGATGCACGCCATGTCTCGATATAATTTCTTTGATGTATAGTTTGGCTAAATTGGTCCGGACTATACGATCTTGATCGGCAAAAAGTGAGCCGACTTAAGTAAGGCGATCTCGATCACCCATATGGCATCGTGTCCCTTTTGCGTTCTTTGGAAGTCCCACCACAAAATCCATCGTGATGTGCTCCCATTTCCACTCTGGAATCTCTAAAAGGTCGTAATAGTCCACTCGGTCGTTGATGCTCGCCTTGACTCTCTCGACAAGTTAGACATCTGTGACACATTCGCAACCTCTCTCTTCATGTTTGGCCACCAAAAGTGTTGGCGTAAGTCTTGATACATTTTGTGCTTCACGGGTGTATCAGTACCTCGTATTATGTGCTTCTTGCAGAATCTCTTCTCTTAATTACGGTATTAGCGGTACCCAAATTAGTCCTTCAAATCTTAGCGATTCGGTGCCATCAATCTTGTATTTCAATTCATCCCCTTGATTACTTAGCTTCTTGATCTTTGTCATGATCTTAGATCCTTCTCTTGAGCCTCTTTAACCTTATCTAATAAAGTAGGGCTCATTTGCCACGATAAATAATTTCTCATTGACCTCAGGTAGATAATTAACCTCTAAGTCAAGTCGTTCGAAAACCTTCACCAATTCCTCTTGAATGGTTAACTTCAATAACTTCTCTCTGCCTTTTACATTGGGGCATCACCACTACATTTGCTTTGCACGGATGGTACAGAATCTCACAATCATAATCCTTGATCAATTCTAGCCATCGGTATTGCCTCATATTTAGCTCATACGGGTGAAGATATACTTTAGACTCTTATGATCCGGTATATATCTCACACTTCTCTCCATACAAATAGTGCCTCCAAATTTTCAAGGCAAAAACTCTGCTGCTGCTAACTCCGGTCATGAGTCGGATAACCCTTCTCATAGTCCTTTAGGCGGCGTGAAGCGTCTGCATAATGACCTTGCCATCTTTGCATCATTACAGACCAAGACCCTTGTGTGACGCATCACTATACACTACAAATCCTCCCGTGTTGTCCCGGTAAAAGCCAACATGTGCTTAAGCGAGCCTCTTCTTCAATTCCATGAAACTCTGTTCACATTTTTCCGTCCAAGCGAACTTCTTTGTCTTCCTAGTAAGGTTGGTCAATGGCGATGCTACCTTTGAAAAATCTTGGATGAATCTTGATAGTATCTGCTAATCCCAAAAAACTCCTAATTTTTGTCGATGTCTTTGCATTTGTTCCCGATTGATAACCGCTTCTACTTTTGATGGATCTCTAGAAACACCATCTTTGTCGATAACGTGACCCAAAAATTGCACTCTCGCAACCAAAATTCACACTTGGAGAACTTTGCATACAACTTCTCCCTCCTTAACGTCTCCAACACTTTCCTTAGATGTTCGGGCGTGATCTTCCCTCGTCTCGGAATATACGAGAAATGAGTCGATGAACACAACAACAAACTTATCCAAATCTTTGCTTAAACACTCTGTTCATCAAATCCATGAATCTTGCTTAGGTGCATTAGTTAACCCAAAAGACATTACCGAAACTCAAAGTGTCCATACCAGGAGTTAGAATAAAGTCTTTGGAATATCCTCATGTCTCACCTTGATTGGTGATAACCGGTCCTCAAGTCAATTTTTGAAAAGTATTTTGCCCCTTCAATGAGATCAAACAAATCGTCGATCACGGCAGCAGGTATTTATTCTTAATGGTGACCTTGTTCAACTCTCGGTAGTCGATACAAAGTCTTAATGGCCCATCCTTTTCTTTTCTGAATAAGATTTGGTGCTCCCCATGGTGATACGCTTGGTCGAATGTATCCCTTATCTAACAACTCTTGTAGTTGAACCATCGGTTCCTTCATTTCTACGGAGCCATGCGATCTGGCGCTTTGGATCTGGGTGATGTCCACAGTGCCAAATCGATAACAAACTCTATCTCTCTATCTGGTGGCAATCCGAATTTCATCTCGGGAAAAGCGTCGGCGAATTCCCTTACAATAGGTATTTGACCCGGTTCACCCTCGATTCTGCGGGTATCCCTGGCGTGAGCCAAATAACCTATACAACCCTTCTAAGCAACTTCCTTGCTTGCATCATCGTCAGAACAACAAGATTGTCTTGGCGATTTCTTGCCATAAAATACCACCTTTGACTTATTCGAGTCTTTAGGTGTGCGCACTTTTTCTTCACGATCGATGATCGCTCCATGACTTGATAACCAATCCATCCCAAGGATTACATCAAACTCTCCAAGGCGAATCGGTATCAAATCCACGTTAAGCTTAAAACCTCTTACATTAAGACAGCAGTTCCTATAGATGTAGTCTACGGGGATAATTTCTTTGTTTGCTACTTCTACATTCATTGGGTGTTCTAATAGTTCATGAGGTAAACTTAATCTTTGAGCAAATTCATCAGATACAAAAGAACATGAAGCTCCCGAATCGAATAACACATAGGCATTTATATCATTGATAGGAATTATACCTGACACCACCTCCCTAGATGCCACAGTATCTTGCACTGTCATATTGAATGTCCGTCTTTGTTGGCTTGTTTAATTTGAAATTTGGTCCTCCTTTGGTTGTCTTTGTATTATTGCCCCTGTTGCCATTTCCGCCATCCATGCTTTTCTTCTTCGGGCAATCCTTGATCCGATGTCCCACTTCACCACAATTAAAGCAACCTCCTTTCTTCACCTTAGTACAATTGGGTGAGGTATTTCCTTCTTGCCCACATGTATAACATATCATTTTTCCTTTCAAGCACTCCCCGAATGACCCTTTCCACGGTTCCCACACAGAGCTTCTTTTGTTGCACGCTTCCTTCTTTGCATCTCGATTACTACCCCAACTTGCTCCATTTCCGCTTCTTATTATTGTACCGCCACTTGCTAACATTTTGATTCCACCATACGCTTTCTTCTTGTTTTTCTCCCGATTGTATCTTGCGGCCGCTTCCGCTTCCTCCTTACGCTATAAGAGCTTTTTCCAATGAGTTGAGAATGATGTGATTTGTAAAACCGCTACCTTACTATAAATCCACGGCTTTAGTCCATTTCAAACCTTCTCGCTTTCCTCGCCTCTGTGTCCACGATGTGGAGCAAATCGGCCAATTCATTGAATTCATGACATACTACGATCACGGACATATTCTCTGTTTTGGTTCAAGAACTTGATCTCCATTCTTGCTTGAACACTCTCGGGGAAGTAGTTCTCGAAGAACAACTTCTTGAATGCTTCAAGTCCACGATTCGAGTTCGGCTTTGTTACGGTTGGCATCCCACCAATAGCTAGCCTCCCCTTCATTAAGTAGGTAGCAAAAATTGTCTTACATTCTTCGCTACTCTAGCAATAACGAAGGCCTTCTCAATCTCCTTTACCCACATTTGGGCTTCTATCCAGATTACGTTGTTCCTCCGAACTCTGGCGGTCCCTTGCCTTGAAGTCCTTAAAGTTTACTATTTGGGTGCTGCTTTGATTTCCTCGCAGTTGAGCTTGATTCCTCATGGCTTCAACCATCATGTTAATAAAATCTTGCATTGGGTTTTGTTGAGATCCTGCTTTGCATTATTAAGCGACTCTTCAATATCTTGGTTCACGAGTCCACGTCTGCGCGCCATTATCTAGTGAAACAAAAATTCTAACACGTTACTCGGATTTATTATCATATGATTACTTAGTATGTATGTCTATTTATTTATTTAAACAATCGGTTGATCATTATGTGAGAGTTTTAAATTACAGAGATTTGGAAGTCTTTCTCCTGCTTAGTGGGTTAAGTTTGTTTTTAAAGAACATTTTCCAAATCGGTCTCATGAATCACATAAATAGAAAATTTACTATTTAAAATTTTCTAACACATATCATAATAATCTTGCATTTATATTCATACACCAATCTTGATGACTTACACGATTAATACGGTATATTTTATAAATGCTACTATCCCATTTTAACACAAAAGATGGGATTAACTCATAATGATACCTCCCTACAAACACAATTAGGGAAAGTACCTAACCATTTACTACCTCACACACTGTTGAGGTTTACATCAACATAAAACCTTATTACACAACAAGAAAGGTACTAATGCATCTATTTACAAGTGGCCATCACATCATCCCTTTGGTGGCCTGCCGGTGTCACCGCAGGGCTCTAGGGAAGCAACTACTCGAGAACTCTACGTCGAGCGGATCGACTAGACTCTCTATCTCGAGTGGACCCTCCTAGCCCCCACTGCTATTTGGCCCTCATACGCAGACGTCTAATGCCGATCCTAAAGTCTCCCTCTCGACCTTCATGGCATCGGTGCCATCTCTAATAGGTCCAACTGTTTTGTCGACTTATGAAATGCTTCTTCCACCGTATCTTATCTGCAATCTCTCGTCAAACTCACTCTGCATCGCCGGATGCTCTACTCTCAATCTCGCGAACTTTGCCTTCTCCTGCTCTCTATTTGGACTCGTATCTCTGCTAGCTCCATATCATGCACGATAAGCGACATCCTTATATTCTTTGCTCCGTGTGTTGATGGTTCATATTCTCTCGCCTCAAGCTGCAAAATTCTTTGCTCCACGAGCATGGTTTTTTTCTAACAGGTTACTAATCATCACATCCTTGAGGTGTCAGACACCTCCTGGGACGACCTCCTCCTCGGTCTCTGAGAATGGCTCCCCCGACTATCACCGGCATCCTATAAAACAAGGATACAACATCGATTACTACAATAAAATATATCCATTGATGAAATGAAATAATATTTTATTAAGTACAACCACATACTCGATAATTTCCACAATCCATCTCTAACATACTCAGTAAGAGTTTTCTACTAAGGTTATAACCTAGGTTTCGCATTCCTAATGTTTATAACCTCTGACTTTGATACCAACTTTGTGGCGCCCCAAATCCGGGTTCTCTAACCTCAGATTAGGTGCTCACGATCCTATCATCATCATAAGCATTCTATAACTATTTGAAATAATAAACATACATTGTTCATTATACAAAAGTCTCAAAACATGGTCCCAAGGTCTCTCTAACCTTAACTTTAAATACACCATTTATAATACAAATAGTTTACTCAAGAAATTCCATTAGATAATAACTAATTTAACATTCATTCTAAAATTACTCCACGGATCTTGCCCTTGCCCTTGTCCTTCGCATTAGATCCTTGGGCTTAAGCGAAAATAGAGGTCATGATATAGCAAGAGTAAGCAACTAATTTGCTTCACAAGTTTATAAAGACAAAGGAGATATATCATGATTTAGAAAGAAATATTGCCTTGATGTTCAACAATAATATAAGATTGTGAAGGAACATGAATTAATAATCAACAATTGAATATTCGATAATTGAATAACATGAGGCGAGTGGTTTTGAATAACCATGAACATTTGCCAAGGTGCTCGATGATTTAAAGCTGGACCTTTTAATAAGTTTTGGTATTCAAGGATCAACCTTTCATACCCGTGATTTATGCATAAACACTTAATAATCAAACATTGATATCATGCCTTAATCAAATTTGTTCATTTCTCGATCAAGAGTTCTTACCATATCAATTAATAAAACAGATTATTTAAAATCCATTTGATTTAACAAATTTAGACATGCTTGATCTAGGCGATATAATTAGCATAGATCTATCCCATAAACAGTTCATAAATGAAGAACTTTAATTTAATTCACGGTTCAATGGCGGTAGAGCGAATTCAATTGCACAAAGTGCCAATTTCAATAATCAATAAAGGCGTGAATAATCATCAATAATTATTCACTAATATGCTTTGAAAATAATAACTCAAGTTGAGTTAGGAAACTTGCCTCGATCGTAGGTTACATTACTGAAATAAATTTCTATCCACTATGTAGTTAAGTTATCTTCCTTTGAGAGACCTATAATTAGTCTTTCAATTAGTCAATGCATAACATCGATTATGTAATCACATAGATATCATACATTACAATAAGTTCTTATAAACATTATCATGCCTAGATAGTGTTATTATTAATTAACGACTACCTTTAATTCACATAATATTATTAACTTAGATAATATTAATTCACCTTCTAGTATTATTGGTTCACTAATAATACTTTAAATCATTACCAACATTTTATTCACTTACTAATATTATTAATCATTTAATAATATTTTATTTAATCTCGAATATTATTAATTAATAATAATACTCTAATCTAATATTTTTATTTACATAACAACATTATATTATAATATTATTAGTATTATAATAATATTCCAATGATTTATTAAATTAATAAACAATTTATTCTAATTGTTCATCCTTTAATAACCTCTTATTTAATATCCATAAAAGGTCATAAGTAATATTTATTATTATAAATTACCAAAATGCCCTAAGATAGTCATGATATAATATATTATGAGCATTCAAGCATAAAAATCATATTTTTCTCATTAAAGGCATCATTTAACTATTTATTTCCCTTTTATTCACAACCTAATCATTTTAGAAAAATAGCAAACTGATTCCAAAATTCTCAGCTTCTGGATTTTAACAGAATATGAACCAACAATGATCCTCTAACTTTTCTAGAATTTTAGAAAATGATTTACAATTTTTAAAGTGTCCAAAACACTCGGATCTTGCTCTATTTTTCATAAATTGAGTTTTACTCAGAAAAATATGAAATTTTCAGGGTATGCTCTCTTAACATATATGAAGCTACTGTAAAAATTTTGGAATTTTCCAGTGTATACACAGTGATAGGTTCGTAGGATAATATTTATGGAGTCCTTTACGGAAATAGTCATTACGCACAATATATAACTCGAAACGTGTCCGTTCTTTTTCCTACGCGTAGATAACTTCATAAGGTACCTCTGTAATATTTTTCCAGATTTTTACAAGACAAGGAACTGACCGAAACAGTCTCATGAAAAACAAGTCAGTAGCTGATTTAGAGTTTCAAAGCTTTAGCATATAAAGTGGACTGTTTTGGGAAAAATAATCTTAAAGATTTAAAAAAATACTAGATTTATGATCTACCACTTGGGTTTACTAGATAACTCATGTATCTAGCACCTCCCTTCGACGGGTCATAATTCCAAGTTGTAGAACTTGAGTTACACAAGATTTAGTGGAAGAAAAACAAGAGTTTTCACCCTTGGAGAACATATGCTCATTTTCTTCCTCTAAGCCTTAGATCCAACACTCAAGATACTTAGTTCCATGCATGATGGTATGTATAACTAGTGTATCTTGAGTAGTTGTACATAACCCCATCAAAACTCAAGCTATCAAAACAAGGTAAGAGAAGAAGATGAAGGTATATTATACCTTGACTTAGTGGCTACCTTCCTTGATTTTCCAAAGTAACTAATAAACTTAGGGGGCATATACAACTAGCACTCCTATATTTTTTTCTTTCTATGGATGAAATTCTCTCTTTATTTTCTCTCTTTGAAGTTGGCTAGCTTGGGAGCAAGAGATAGAAGAAGAAGATGAAGAAGATGGAGAGAAAATGAAATGTTGGAATACGAATGAAGTGTTGGAAGAATGAGATGTGCATTCAAAATGTAATGGGCAATTCATTATTAATTCTCCCACAATCATTTTGTTGCCCATTAGGTAAAACACTTTGTATTATTACTTACCTTAGGTTAAACATGATTAAATGTGCATAGTGGAGTGGCAACCAATGGGAGCCTTACAACATTGTCCTTATGTTTAATCATGTCTACTAATGGACAAGCTAGATTAATTAATCCACTTAGGATCCTCATAATATCCACCATTTAGCTTTTATTTTAAATGCCCAATTTTGATTAATCAAATGTCTAGAATACCCCCAATCAAGTGGGCTAAGTATTGGATTACATTTTATTTTCCTTGGGCTTTTCTTTTAATTGATTTGGGCTAGATAAAACATAGTCCAACAATTTTAATAATGTTACCCAATTTGATAATTTAGGGCTTTCATCTCCAATCATATGAAGTTTAATTACTTATACATATGATTTTATCTCATAACCTAATTAGATTTACAAGAATTAGGTTTAAAATTATTAGTCACTTGAAATACTAAGTTTACCCACTTAAGTTAGTATACATATAAAATACTAACTTTTTCGTGTTACCATAACCCTTAGATTATTTAATATCCTTACCTAATGCATAATTAGGTCACAAGGCTTTCATTTTTAATGAAATCCATAAATGTATGTATCCATATATAACACAAAGTAAAAAAAATGTACATACATACATGGTGACTTAAAATTCACGGTTATTACAGGTCAAACTAGCAGGGTCAAGCACAAAAATGATTTTATGGGTAACCTAGAAAATCTAAGAACACAGTTTCTGACATGCATTGACCGGTCCAAGTCTATTTATTCGGTTGATGTTTTGTTGATATTTGGTGTTAAATCTCTTCATTTACATACTTACTACACACTGCAACCTTTAAATCACTAAACCATTACAAGGATTACAAGTTGTAGAAGCCCAAAAATGGACAGTCGAACTGTTCTTCATTTCTGGGTAACCCAGAAATGAAGAACAGCTCTGACAGCTTGTTCATGACCCTAGATCTTGCATTTGTGTTATGTTGTAAATCTGTTGGTGGCTGGATCATGTAGTCTTGCACGAGTACTACAAGATCGGATCAACAACATGTCCAGAAACATCACGAACCGATCAGAAATCTTGGTCAAAGGAGGCCACTCGGTAACTGTGTATGAAGATCTGGGTTGTATGAAGAACATGAAGAACACCTATAGCGACAGTTCTGTCACTATAGGTGGTCTTTAGCGACAGACAATTCATTTTAATTATATTATTTTCCGGAAATTAATTAATTTGATGAAATAAATAGAAATAAATAGTTTTTAATTATTAAAATACAAAATATATTATTAAAATTATTTTAAATTACGAAAAATTAGTTTTTATTTATTTTGAGTATATTTCATAAATATTTAATATTTTGGAATATTAAAAGTATTTAATTTATTTAATTATAATATTAAATAAATTAGTTAAAAATTATTTTAATATTTGAAAAATCATTTAAAATTATATTATGATATAAGAAAATATTTTAAGTAATTTTAATGACTTTTAATATTTTGTGATAAATTTCATTAATAAATTAATATTAATGACAATTAAGTTATTTACTAAATAAATTAATTAAAATGATTTTATTATATTAAAAATTATTTTAAAAGATAATAAGGTATTTAAAATATTTGAAGTTATAAAATATAACTTTCAATATTTAAAGATAAATTTCATTAATTAATTATTATTAATGATATTAAGGTTATGTAATAATTATATTAAATAAATTAATTTTAAAATGATTTTATTAATATAATAATCATTTTAAATTAAAATAAAGTGTTTAAAGATATTTTAAGTTATAAAATATAACTTTTAATATTTAAAGGATAATTTTATTAATAATTTAATATTAATAATTAATAATTTATTATTAATGATATTAAATTTATTTAATAATTATATTAAATAAATATTTTAAAATTGTTTTATTAATTTAAAAATCATTTAAAAGGATATAAATGAATTAAAAATATTTTTAAGTTATAATTAATGACTTTTAATATTTTGATAAATAGTACATTAATATTTAAATATTAATGATAATTATTTAAAAATGATTTTAAATGTTTTAAAAATCATTTAAGGGTAATATTATTACTTTAAAAGTATTTTAAGTTATTATAAATAACTTTAAAAATTTGGAAATGATTTCATTAATAGTTTAATATTAATTAAATATTAATGATAATAGAATTATTCAATATTTAAATCATTTAATAATGATTCTGGTGTTTGAAAATTCATGATAAATTATAATAAATGTTTTAAAATTATTATAAGTCATTTAAAAATAATATGACTGATACTAAGTTACAGGACATAGTCTTAGACTCGAATATTATCCGATAAAGCTGTCGGTATACCGACATATTTCAGAAATTGATCTGGACTTAGATAATTTAATTAGATATATGATTATTTGTGATTCAATGGTTGTTAAACATGGGTAATAATGTGATTAGGTTATGTGCTGACTGCGAAATGCAGTACTATGTGTTATAGTATAATGTTCTAATCGAACGAATGATCTGATTAATGATAGGTCATGATATAAACGATAAAACTAAGTTGTGAACTGTAAGCAGCGCATCAGGCAAGTATCTTACCTTTGCATTTTCTTTATGCAATGGACATGGGTAAGAATATTTATGAATTATATTATTACTGTACAGATTATTAACCTTATATTATATACGCTCATTGATTATCAACATGTTAGTATATGGTAATTCAGATATATATATTATGTTCGTTAATTTCTATCAATGGTTGTACAAGTGTCCCCACTTGGATAATCATTGTATTTAATCACATGTTGATATACCATTGTCAATTACCCGTATATATATATATATATATATATATATATTGAATTATAGATTATTGTTGAACAAGATAAAACCTTTGATTTGGAACCCAGAGAAGTATGAACATCCGTTACACGGGGAAACTTTTTATGCACCCAAGGTAGACAGAGTGAACGATACCTTCGTTCTTGCATGAAGTATTGATCAATGCAGGGCATAACGGGCTGATCACCCCCCGTGCCCGCAAGATATGATGGTTTGCAGATTAATTTCTGTTTAACCTATTCGAAAATTGAAAACAATGTTCATAACATGTCACTTAAACCCTATTTAATTATAGTCAGTATGTAGTTTAAAAAATTTGGTATAGAATTGATATATTATTATCATTGGTACATATTACTTCACAACTGTTGAATCGTTGTAGAAGGGTAGTATAAAGAAAACATTTAAATTTTTTCAACTTATATATATAATTGCTATTACTTGCTGGGCACTGAAATGCTCATCTTTGCTTAATTTAAATATTTTCAGCTAAGTGTGATGAACCAGAAAGCTCATGCAAAAACAAAGGAAAAAGGAAAGCTAACCAAATAAGATTTGTGGTATTCTATGTAATAGTTTGATATTATTAAGTCAAGGATATATATTATCTATCATGTTATGTAATGAATGTATTAAAGGTTACGTACTTGGGAGCTAGACTCTGATAATCATGTAAATTAAGTTAATCTTTATATTATTGTATTATTATTAGTATTATTCCGCTCATAGAAATGGTATCGTGAAGCACCGAGTTCGGGTTTCAAGTACCCGAATTTGGGGGGCTTTACAACGTCAGCTATTATGTTTGCTTTCTAGGATGATATTGGATGGTATGATCGTAATCTTTCAACAGCTAGAGCCAACGTCGTTGCCGCATGTTGAGTTCATTTTGGGTGAAGAAATATTTGAGGCTTTTATGATCTGTATAGATCTCCACCTTCTCCCCATATAGGTAGTGTCTCCAGATTTTCAACGCAAAAATGACTGCTGCCAACTCCAAATCATGAATAGGATAATTCCTCTCATATTCTTTGAGTTTTCGCGAGGCATAGGCTATGACTTTCCCATGTTGCATGAGAACACATCCTAACCCTTTGCCTGAAGCATCACTGTAGATAAAAAATCCATCCGAACCAGATGGTATTGTCAGAACAAGTGCCGAAATGAGTCTCCTCTTGAGTTCTTGAAAACTCTTCTCACAATCCTTGCTCCAACTGAATTTTGTATCTTTACGAGTCAGCTGAGTTAACGGAGTAGCGATTCGAGAAAATCCTTCCACGAATCTCCGATAGTAACAAGATAAGCCTAGAAAGCTACGTACTTTGGTCACTGACTTCAGTTTCTCCCAACTTTTTATTGCTTTAATCTTTGCTGGGTCAACAGATACTCCATGTTTTGACACCACGTGCCCAAGGAATGCTACTTCCTCAAGCCAGAACTCGCATTTCTTTATCTTGGCATATAGCTTATTGTCACGAAACTTTTGAAGTACCAGCTTCAAATGGTTCTCATGATCTTCATGGCTTTTGGAATAGATGAGGATGTCATCAATAAAGACGACAACGAACTTATCATAATATTGATTGAACACACGGTTCATCATATCCATGAAAGCAGCAGGAGCATTAGTCAATCCAAAAGACATGACTAAGAATTCATAATGCCCGTATCGAGTTCTGAAGGCAGTCTTTGGAATATCCTTAGTTTTAATCTTCAGCTGATGATATCCAAAACGAAGATCGATCTTTGAAAAGAATTGTGCTCCTTGTAACTGGTCGAACAGGTCATCAATGCGAGGTAGCGGATACCTATTCTTGATGGTGACATGATTCAATTCTCGGTAGTCAATACAAAGTCGCATACTCCCGTCTTTCTTTTTTACGAATAAAATAGGAGCACCCCAAGGAGATGTACTAGGACGAATGAAACCAATGTCTAACAACTCCTGAAGTTGGACCTTTAACTCCTGAAGTTCAATAGGAGCCATTCGATATGGGGTTTTAGAAATGGGCTTTGTACCAGGTTTAAGGTCAATAAAGAATTCAACTTCACGTTCTGGGGTAGACCGGGAAGTTCTTCAGAAAATACGTCAGGAAATTCACTAACAATAGAAATATTATTCAAATCTAATATGTTTTTGTTTAAGTCCGTGACATGGGCTAAGAAAGCTTGACATCCATTTTTAAATAAACGAATAACTTTATGGCTTGATATGACAGTGATTAACTTTAGTGGTTTGGTTGTTTGAATTCGCAAAACAGGTTGGTTAGGAATATGAAAACTAACAACCTTACAAAAGTAATTAATTTTAGCATGATGAGTGGTTAACCAATCAATCCCTAAAATCACATCAAATTCAAGTATTTTCAATGAAATAAGTTCGGCAAGTAATGTGGTGGTTCCAACTTGAATCAAGCAAAATTTATAAACAGTAGATGTAATGAAAGTTTCTCTTAACGGAGTCTCAACAGATAAGTCAAGGTCTAATTTCTCCAGAGTCAAGTTCAAACGTTGAGCACAAGCATGAGAGATAAAAGAATGGGTAGAATCAGTATCTACTACGGTATAAACTTCACAAGAGTTTATGATTAGCTTACCCGTGATCACCTCGTTTGGGTTCCTCGCGTTTTGGGCAGTCACGAAAAATGCCCTTCCAGGAACCAATGACTTTGACTTGTCCGGGACAGCCTTTGGAGTCACCATTGTAAGACCCCAACTTTTATGAATAAAGAATAATTTTCTCGAAATATATTTTTGAATATTATGGTGTGGATTTGATATAATGTTATAGTTGTGGCTAATATTTACAAATTTTGAAAAGTAAGCAAGTGGTTATATAATATTCGATTGGTCGGGGAATATTCATTTTAACAGGGAATATTCGTACGACGACACAATCTTTAGTGGGCCCCACAACAGAAGTAGTGTCGTAGTTAGAAAATGACAAAAATATCGTTCTATAAAAATAACGGTGGAGGTGTTACCGTTAAAACTGTTGAATTACCCGGTAGTAAAAGTACAAAGAATACACGTGGTTGCGTAGTAGTATTACCAGTATTGATTATTGATGCTTACGTGAGAAGTCACTCGGTTATACTCAATTATTACTACGATGAATTGATGCATCATATCTCTCATATTATTGATTCAATTATTATTATGATTATCTCGTATAATATGTTATATTATTAAATCAATAATAGAGATGGCAAAGTTATTCATATTATTATTTGCAATATTGACAATGTCTAGAAGTTACATCAAGGAGAGGTTTGGTCACCTAATTGCGGCGCTTGATAAGGAGAAATCCTTATCGGAAAGCCCCTCTTTCTTGGGAATGACCTGGTTGTTAAATATTGTGAATTATAATATTAATGATGAATAAGTTCGTGTTGATTAAAGATGAATTTTATAGTTCCATTGTGTTGGACTTATTTGTGTTAGTATAATTGATGTCTGGAGGTTATATTGTTCAATTGGGTATTCGGGACACTTTTCATGTCGGAGTACTATTTACGAGTTACTATTCATGAGTTACTATTCACGAGTTACTATTCATGAGTTACTATTCCCAAGTTACTATTCACGAGTTATTATTCACCTGTAAGATATATTTCTGTTCGGTCCAAATCATTTTTGGGTACAATATTATTACATGAGGAGATGTGCTAATTTTTCAGACCGTTGGTTGAAGATATAATAGTAAATCAATATGGACCACTGGTGGGAAGTCTAATAGTAAATCAATATGGATCGCTGGTTTAAAGTTTTAATAGTAAATCAGTATGGACCGTTGCTTTAAGTTTTAATAGTAAACCAATATGGACCGTCCGTTTAAAAGTAAATCAATCTGGACCGTTCATGAATTAGTTACTATTCAGTCCATTCTCCTATAAATAGAAGTTCATTCCTTCATTATTTCTTACGAATTCACTTAAACTATAGAGAGAGAAACTATAGAGAGAAAGAATAAAAGTATTCTGCTACTTCACTACTTTAGTATTCAATTTTTCTAAGGTAGGAATATTATTTGTTATACTCATAAGGGGTATTCTTTCTTTCTTATTCATGAAGAGAACTTCTGTTATTCCATTCTTTATTATTCTATTGGAATAACCTGTATACGCGGGATACCCTATACTTGGTGAAATTCTTTTGTTATTCCATTCTTATTATTCTGTTGGAATAACCTATTTATGCGAAGTATCGCATACATGGTGAAATTCATCTAATATTCCATTCTTTATTATTCTTTCGGAATATCCTGTTAGTGCGTTTACGCCAGACCTGGTTCCATTATTTATTATTCTGTCGGAATATCCTGTCTGTGCGTTTACGTCGGACCTGGTTCCATTATTTATTATTCTGTTGGGAATAAACGCTGTTTGCAAATCGATCGCACGCATGGTGAATCCTTCTATTATTCCATTCTGTATTATTCTGTTGGAATAACCTGTCTATGTGGATTACCATATACATGGTGAATGATCATGTGTATTCATTCCTTATTAATTATGGAAATGATCTGTATACGTGGATTACCGCATGACGGGTGAAAATTCATTTGCAGTTTCATATATTATATTATACTCAGTTGGTTACAGTTTTGGCTTCTATACTCCATGAAATTAGTGGAATATCCTTGATATTTGCGCTTAATCCAGTATCTTTTTATGGAAATATTCTTCTGAGCATTCTTGAATTTTACCACACAAAGAAGTATCATGTTGACAATTTGGACGTTATTGAGTTCAGGATAAATTAACTTATAAATCTTTAAAATTTATTCTTGAACCTATTTTATTGAATTGTCATCATCCTCATGCTTATATTATGTTGAAAGTCATCTTTGGCTTAGGTGCATAGATGGACTTGGTATATTTATGACCAGGGATTATTCGGTATAATCATGACCGTAATGTGACGAATGATGTGGTAAAAGTCCGCATTGGCATGTAGTTCATTGGTGGACAGTTGTTGGTATGATTATGACGAAGGATTTTTTGGTATAGTCATGACCATTGATGATTACATGAATATCCTTATGATTCGATTTTATTTATTAAGCTGAGTCTCAGTGATAAAGTTGATGAAAAACTTTTGAAATCATAGAAGATAGTAGATTTTATACTTTACTTGACTCTTCTAATGGATTGCTTGATCCACTGCAGTTAAACTTGTTGTCTATTATATTATTCTATCAGTTTAACATTATTGAAGGCTAATGATAATTTATTCTGCATTATCTTAGTCATAATATTTCTTACTGGGCTAGTTGAGCTCACCCTTTCTTTCCTTTGTTCTCTTGTGAAATGAGAACATAGTTGGGATTAGTCGAGGGAGAGTGATGGTCCTAGATGGTGCATTAGTAGTCCTCACTATTACGTGAAATAGTGTGATAATAAATGTAATGAGGACTCCATTGAGTGTGGATATTGTCTAGATGACAATATTTGTATTAAACCTCACAACCTATGATTTTTCGTATTTCACACGACTGTTGTACAATTAAGTTGTATTTGTATCCAGTACCTTGTATCTGGTGACTCGAGATGGGTGATGTATACCTGTTTTAGGGGCGTCACAGTTGGTATCAAAGCTTAGGGATATGATCCCTGGCTGAGATGTGAGACAAGAACTAAGAGGGGAGAGACGGGAAATTTCTTCGCTAGTATGACCTACCTAAGTTTATTTGGTATTTAACTGGTTGGTCAAAGTATAGGGATAATATGTGATATATTAATTAAACCTTGTTTTGTGTAAGTTTAGGAAAATGGCATCCAAAAATGTTGAGATTAGCAATGAAGCACATGAGATTGTGGAGTCACCACAGATTAATACCCAGGATAATGTGCAACAGGAAGACTAATCCTCAGGTGAACAACAACAACTACCAAATGGAAAATGACGGAATGTTTAGGAGCTTTCTGCAATTCGTACAACATTATGCAAGAGAAACTCCTGTCCGAAATATAGGTAGAAACACTGGAAACTCTCGGACGGTCACCGCTAAACAGTTCAAGGAGCTGGGACCACCGGTGTTTATTGGAGAGCCAAAACCACTTAAGGCGGATGCATGGATAAAGAAGATCACCAAGATATTTGATGTCTTGGGATGCTTCGAGGAGCAAAAGGTTCCTTTTGCCACCTTTATGTTGCGAGGGGAGGCATATTACTGGTGGGAATCTGTAAAACGTTCCCAGCCTGACGCACTCAAGATGTCTTGGGAGAAGTTCCAAGAGTTGTTCAACGACAAGTGTGACGCCCCCAAAATTAGGTATACATCACCCATCTTGAGTCGCCAGATACATGGTACAGAATTCAAATACAACTTAATAATACAACAAGAGAACTGTGAGTTTGAGTACAAATACTGTCTTCCAGAGAGTATACAAACTCAAAAGAAGTCCTCATTACATTTATTGTCACACTATTTCACAGAATAGTGAGGACTACTAATATTATCATCTGGTCCATCACTCCGTTCTCCGACTCGTCCCAGCTATATTCTCATTTCCTAAAGAGAACAGTGAAAGAAAGGGTGAGCTCAACTAGCCCAGTAAGAAATATTATGACTAAGATAATGCAGAATAAATTATCATTAGCCTTCAACAGTGTTAAACTGATAAAATATAACAAACATCAAGTTTAACTGCAGCAGAACAAGCAATCCATTAGAAGAGTCAAGTAGAGAATAAAATCTACTATCTTCTATGATTAAAAAGGTTTTTCATGACTTTTATCGTTGAGACTCAGCTTAATAAATAATCCACATCATCGAATCACCCCTGCACTACGGCCAACGATATTCTTTAGTATTACGACACAATTATCCATGCACTACGGACCAAAATATTTGTGTATTCATTAATGGTCATGATCATGCCAACAACTGTCCATCAATGCACTACGGGCCAATGTGGACTTTTACCACATCATTTGTAACATTATCGTCATGATTATACTGAATAATCCCTAGTCATAATCATACCAAGTCCCTCTATGCACTATAGGCCACAGATGACTTTCAACAAAATATAAACATGAGGATGATGACAATAATATAAGAATTCAATAAAACAAGTTCAAGAATTAATTTATCCCGGAGCCAATAACGTCCAAATTGTCAACATGATACTGCTTTGTAGAGTAAAATTTAAGAATGCTCAGAAGAATATTTTCCTAAAAAGATACTGGATGAAGCGCAAGTATTAAGGATATTCCACTAATTTCATGGAGTATAGAAGTCAAAACTTTAACCAACTGAGTATAATAAAGAATGGAATAACAAAAGAAATCACCATGCATGCGGTACTTCGCATAGACATGTTATTCCAACAGAATAATAAGTAAACGGAACGTGTCAAAGTAAATTTGCAACCGACGAGGATGTTCCAATGTAATAATAAAGCGGAACCAGTCCGACGAATGGCAATCATGCATGCAGGATATTCCAACAGAATAATAATAAAGATGGAACCAGGTCCGGCGTAAACACAAAGACATGATATTCCAAAGCGAATAATAATAAAAGCGGAACCGTGTCCCGTAAATAATGCATGCATGGATGTTCCAACAGTAATAATAAAGACTTTTAATATTAGAAGAATATCACCAAGTATAGGGTAGTCCGCCATGATCATTGGTTATTCCACCGAATATTAAAGAATAGAATAATGTAAGTTCTCTTCATGAATACAAAAGAATAACAACCCTACTTACCGTAAAAGAAACTGGATATAAGAGTAGGGAAGTAGCAGAATACTTTTCTTCTTTCTCTCTATAGTTTATCTCTAGAGTTTCAATGAATTCATAAGAAAATAATGAAGGAATGAGCTTCTATTTATAGAAGAATGAACTGCATAGTAACTAATTCATATCGATATATATATATATATATATATATATATATATATATATATATATAATAACACATGTTGAAAAAAACCAAAACTGCCAACTTTCATCCGAATTCTTCTCACTTATTTGCAACTTGCAAGATATATCTAAATATATATATACATATATAAACCCACTCATAAATTATATATATATATAATAATCACACACATACCAATTATACACTCCTCCACCCACTAACACAACACACCACCTGCTAATAATTCCCCCACCAAAACTCACCAACACACACACACACTCCTACGCACACACACACAAAAGTCAAATATATATATATATACTTTAAAACTTTCTTCCGATAATTTTGAAAAATGGGTAAATAGGGATCCAAATAATAAGCAAACTGAGTGACTTCTTACGTAAACATCAATAATCAATCTTTGTGGTGCTACTATGCAACTACAGCAGTATTCTTGTACTTTTAACACCGGTGTTTCAACGATTAACGGTAAAAAATTCCGTAGATTATTTTTATAAAGTATTTTTGTCGTTTTCTCAATCCGACAATAATTTCGTTGTGGGGTCCACCAATGATTGTGCCGTTGTACGAATATTCCCTGCTAAAACGAATATTCCCCGACCAATCGAATATTATATAACAACTTGCGTACTTTGCAAAATATATAAATATTACCCACAACTATAACATTATATCAAATTTACTCCATAATATTCAAAAATGATATTTATAGAAAATTCATCTTTATTTATAAAAGTTGGGGTCTTACAACCTCCCCTTCTTAAGAAATTTCGCCCTCGAAATTAGGGTACGTACCTGGTATGTCGAAGAGGAAAGGATACCTTGATTTCATTTCAGATTCTAATTCCCAAGTCATTTCCTCAACATCGTGGTTTCTCCACAAAACTTTGACTTGAGGTATAACCTTGGAGCGTAGAATATGTTCCTTCTTATCCAAGATTTGAACAGAAACCTCTTCATACGTCAAATCTTCCGCTATTTCATCCGGTTATAACTCAATAATGTGGTTCTAGTCTTTCACATATTTACGTACCATGGATATTTGAAAAACGTTATGAACACGAGACATACTTGGCGGTAAAGCGAGTCTATAGGCCACAGTTCCTACTCGATCGAGGATTAAAAATGGGCCGATGAATCGAGGATTGAGCTTTCCTCTCTTTCCAAATCTCGTAACTCTTTTCCATGGAGCAACACGTAACAACACATGATCTCCTATATCGAATTCCACGTCCTTTCGATGAAGATCAGGATAACTTTTTTGTCGATCTTGTGAGGTTTTTATACGTTGCCGGATCGTTTAAATCTTTTCTTTAGTAATACGTACCAACTCCGGTCCCAATAACGTTGCTTCTCCCACCTCAAACCAGCATACTAGAGAACGACACTTTCTTCCATACAACCCCTCAAATGGAGCCATGCCAATACTTAGTATATAACTGTTGTTGTAGGAAAACTCCACCAATGGTACGAACTTATCCCAACTTCCCTTGAAGTCAAGGACACAGAGTCTTAATAAATCTTCAAGAGTTTGAATAGTCCTCTCCGACTGCCCGTCCGTCTGAGGATGACATGCCGAGCTAAATTGTAAATCTGTGCCCATAGCTTTCTGCAAACTAACCCAAAATCGTGAAGTGAATCTTGGGTCTCGATCAGAAACTATGGATACTGGCATACCATGCAGTCTTACAATCTCGTTTATGTACATCTGAGCAAGGCGTTCAAGTGTATAAGTTTCTCAGTCGGTAAGAAATGAGCAGACTTGGTCAATCTATCAACAATGACCCAAATCGCATCTATACCTTGAGAAACTTTAGGAAGACCGGTAACAAAATCCATGGTAATGTGCTCCCACTTCTATTCTGGAATTTCAAGTGGTTGCAATGGACCTTTTGGTACTTGATGCTCTGCTTTAACTCGTTGACAAGTTAGACACCTTGAGATAAACAATGATATCTCTCTCTTCATATTGCTCCACCAAAATGTATGACGAATATCATGATACATTTTGGTACTCCCAGGATGGATTGCAAACGGTGTGTTGTGCGCCTCCATCATGATTTTATTCTTTAAATCAGGGTCGTTAGGAACACAAAGTCTGGAGTTGACTTGAAGTATTCCTTCTTCATCGATTCTTGCTTCCGGCATAGCACCTTCTTACACTTTCTTCCTCATACGCATCAGCTCCAGGTCTGTAGCATGAGCAGCTTTAACTTTATCAATTAAAGTCGGTTCTACTCGTATATTCGCCATCATCACAAGGGTCCCTGGAGTCTTTAACTCTATCTCCATCCTTTGCAAGTCACACAAAATGGGCCTTTGTGTTGACAATATCGCACTCGTACTTGCATATGATCTTCTACTCAATGCGTCAACTACCACGTTCGCTTTTCCAAGATGGTATTGGATGGTATGATCATAATCTTTCAACAGTTCAAGCCAACGTCATTGTCGCATATTGAGTTCCTTTTGAGTGAAGAAATATTTGAGGCTTTTATGATCCATAAAGATCTCCACCTTCTCCCCATACAAGTAATGCCTCCAAATTTTAAGTGCGAAGACAACAACTGCTAACTCTAGGTCATGAGTAGGATAATTCCTCTCATATTCTTTGAGTTGTCTTGAGGAATATGCTATGACTTTCCCATGTTGCATGAGAACACATCCCAAACCTTTTCCCGAAGCATCACTGTAGATGATAAATCCCTCTGATCCAGATGGTATTGTCAGAACAGGTGCCGAAATGAGTCTCCTCTTGAGTTCTTGAAAACTCTTCTCACATTCTTCGCTCCAACCGAACTTTTTATCTTTCTGAGTCAGCTGAGTTAATGGAGTAGCTATTCGAGAAAATCCTTCCACGAATCTCCGATAATAACCAGCTAAGCCGAGAAAGCTACGTACTTCGGTCACTGATTTAGGTTTCTTCCAGCTTTGAATTGTTTCAATCTTTGTCGGGTCAATAGATATTCCATCACTTGATACTACGTGCCCAAGGAATGCTACTTCCTCAAGCCAGAACTCACATTTCTTCAAATTGGCATAAAGCTTGTATTCACGAAGCTTTTGGACTGTCAGCCTCAAGTGTTGCTCATGATCTTCACGGCTTTTGGAATAGATAAGGATGTCATCAATAAAGACAACCACAAAGTGATCCAAATATTCCTTGAATACTCGGTTCATCATATCCATGAAGGCAGCAGGAGCATTAGTCAATCCAAAAGACATGACTAGGAGTTCATAATGCCCGTACCGAGTTCTGAAAGCTATCTTTGGAATGTCATCTGTTCTAATCTTCAATTGGTGATATCCGGAACGAAGATCAATCTTTGAAAAGAATTTGGCTACTTGCAACTGGTCAAACAGGTCATCAATACGTGGAAATGGGTACTTATTTTTGATGGTGACATGATTCAACTCCCGATAATCAATACAAAGTCGCATACTCCCATATTTCTTCTTCACGAATAGAACAGGAGCACCCCAAGGAGAAGTACTAGGACGAATAAAGCCAATGTCTAACAATTCCTGCAGTTGAGTCTTTAACTCCTAAAGTTCAATAGGAGTCATTCGATATGGGGCTTTGGAAATGGGTTTTGTACCGGGTTCAAGATCGATACAAAATTCAATTTCACTCTCTGGGGGTAGGCCAGGAAGTTCTTCAGGGAATACGTCAGGGAATTTATTAACAATAGAAATATCATTCAAAACTGATGTATTTTTGTTTAGATCTGTGACATGAGCTAAGAAAGCTTGGCATCCATTTTTCAATGAATGAATATCTTTATGGCTTGAGATGACCGTCATTGATTTTAATGGTTTGGTCGCTTGAATTCCCATAATAGGTTGATTAGGAATATGAAAGATAACAACCTTACGAAAACAATCAATTTTTGCATGATGAATAGTTAACCAATCAATCCCTAGAATCACGTCAAATGCAACTATTTTCAATGAAATAAGATCAACAGGTAATATGAGGGTACCGATTTGAACGAAACAAGACTTATAAACAGTGGATGTAATGAAGGTTTCTCCCAATGGAGTTTCCACAGATAATTCAAAGTCTAATTTCTCCAGAGTCAAATTTAATCGTTGAGCCCAAGTAGGAGAAATAAAAGAATGGGTAGAACTGGTATCAAATAAAGTATAGACTTTGCTAGAGTTTATGATAAGCTTACCCGTGATGACCTCATTCGGGTTCCTTGCTTTCTGGGAGGTCACAACAAATGCTCTCCCTTGCACTACCAGCTTTGACTTTTCTGGGACGGCCTTTGGTGCCTCTCTCCTAGCTGAACTTGTCTTTGGTGAACGACAAAATCGGGCTAAGTGACCTTCTCTTCCATAATTATAACATGCTTTGGAAGGCATCGCGCAATTTGGACTGATGTGTCCCTCCCCTCCGCATTTGAAGCATATGATAGGTGGTTGTTCTCCTTCCTTAACAACGGGTCTTTGGTCGACGCGTCTTTCCATCATTGTTGAATCTCTCTTCTTGAAATGTCCATTCTTATTGTTTTGGCCCTGATTACCACCGAAGTGGTTACCATTTCTGGCCTATTGATTCCCTCCACGCTTGTTGTCACCACTTGACGATCGCTCTCATTTGGTATTATCATTTTGTTTACCGCTCTCTTTTGGTTGCGTTTACTCGTTATCGCTACTCCACTAATCGAGCCCTATTTACAACATCTCGAATACAAACACGGTTTATGAGAAATAAGATGTAGACATATCTTGACTTCAAACCTCTTAAAACATTCGTCATTCTCTCTTCATTATCCACCAAGTGGGATGCAAACCGGGACAACTCGGCAAACTTTGCTTCGTACTGCGACACAGTTATATTATTATGTTCCAACTTGATGAACTCCACCTCCTTCATGTGACGAATACTTTCGGGAAAGTACTTGTTGTTGAATAGTTCTTGGAACTTCTCCCAAGACATTTTAGTGCGGTAGGTTGGAGTACGCCATCGATTCCCACCAAAGAATCGCCTCTCCTCGCAACATAAAGGCGGTAAAGGGAACCTTTTACTCCTCGGAGCATCCCAAGACATCAAATATCTTGGTGATCTGCTTTATCCATTCTTCCGCCTTAAGTGGTTTTGGCTCTCTAAAAAACTCCGGTGGTCCCAGCTCCTTGAACTGTTTAGCGGTGACAGTCCGAGAGTTTCCAGTGGTTCCACCTACATTTTGGATAGGAGCCGCTCTCACCTACTATTGCATGAATTGCATAAAGCCTTTGAACATTCCATCATTCATCATTTGGTCAGTGTTGTTGTTTGCATGAGGATTGTCACCTTCCTGATGCACATTATCCTGATTATTTATATGTGGTGAATCAACGGTAGCCTGTGCTCCATTGCTATTCTCAACATTCTCGGATGTCATTTTTAGATACTGCCACAAAACAAAAGGTTAATTGACATGTAATATATTATCCCTATATTCTGACCGACCAATTAAATACCAAAAAAATTAGGTAGGTCATACTAGCGAAGGAATTCCCCGTCTCTCCCCTCCTAGTTCTATTCTCACATATTAGCCAGGCATCATATCCCTAAGCTTTGATACCAACTGTGATGCCCCCAAAATTAGGTATACATCACCCATCTTGAGTCGCCAGATACATGGTACATAATTCAAATAAAACTTAATAATACAACAAGAGAACTATGAGTTTGAATACAAATACTATCTTCTAGAGAGTATACAAACTCAAAAGGAGTCCTCATTATATTTATTGTCACACTATTTCACAGAATAGTGAGGACTACTAATACTATCATCTGGTCCATCACTCCGTTCCCCGACTCGTCCCAGCTATATTCTCATTTCCTGAAGAGAACATTGAAAGAAAGGATGAGCTCAACTAGCCCAAAGAAGAAATATTATGACTAAGATATGCAGAATAAATTATCATTAGCCTTCAACAAAGTTGTTAAACTGATAAAATATAACAAACATCAAGTTTAACTGCAGCGGAACAATCAATCCATTAAAAGAGTCAAGTAGAGAATAAAATCTACTATCTTCTATGATTTAAAAGGTTTTTCATGACTTTTATCGCTGAGACTCAGCTTAATAAATAATTCACATCATCGAATCACCCCTGCTGTGATGCCCCCAAAATAGGTATACATCACCCATTCTGAGTCGCCAAATACATGGTACAGAAACAACTACAACTTCATTAATATAATTGTCGTGCAAAATACGACAACACATAAACTGTGAGTTTAAATACAAATATTTTCTTCTAGATAATATCCACACTCAAATAAGTCCTCATTACAATTATTGATACACTATTTTACAAAATAGTGAAGACTACTAAAACAACTGTCTTGAACCATTACTCCACACCCCGACTAGTTCCCGATATATTCTCGTCTCTTGAGAAGAAAAATGGAACAAAAAGGAAAAGGGTGAGCTCAACTAGCCCAGTAAAGAATATTATGACTAAAATAATGTACAACAAATTATCCTTAGTCTTCAACAGGGAAAAATCTGATAGAATACAATAGACAACAAGTTTTAGATCAACAATTCATTAGAAGAGTTAAGTAGAGAATGAAATCTACTATCATCTATGAATTTAAAAGTCCATCATCAATATTTTATCCCTGTAACATCAATCAATATACATCATAAATCAAATATTCATCTTTGCACTATAGGCCAAAGATATTCACCAGTTGGTCATGTTCATCTAAACACCTGTTCATCTTTGCACTATGGGCCAAAGATATTCATCATAAAGTCATTCATCTTTGCACTACGGGCCAAAGATATTCAGTTATATCATCATTTAGGACTGAGGATGATGAAAAATATTTTAAAGAAAACGAATCCAGTGAAACAAAAGAATAAATATTTAGGATTCGTACTTTACACAATCCAAGTTCAAAAATACTTCATAAGTAATCAAAGTGGAGTAAAATTGAAGAATGATCAAAACATGGATACAATCAAAGCTAGTATCCATAATAGATATTTTGGACGAAAAACAAAAATTTAATTTTTCTGTGAATAGTGCCGTATTCGTGAATAAGTGTCGTATACGTGAATAAGGTCAGATACGTGAATAGTGACTCCGACACTAAAAGATAGAAATTTCACAAAAAAAATCATCATGCTTCGTGAATAGTACTCGTGAATAGTAACTCATGAATAGTAACCCCGACATGAAAAAGTTCTAAATTTGATAAAAAGTTTCAACCAATATTTCTAAGATAATGATATTGAAGAAATAATATCATTTTTAAAAAATATAATATCCCTTACCTCGCAAAAAAAAGATTTCCGATTTGGAATCGATGGATATAGTCTTTGAAAGAACTTGCAACAGTATAACAATACTCAAAGTATTAAAATACTCACAAAATACGTTCGATATTATAGAGAGAGAAAGAGAGAGAAAACTTTAGTTTCTGGTGTGATTTTCAATTCTAACTTAAGCACCCTATTTATCGAAAATTGTTTAGAACACCAAAGCAGAAAATTTAATATAATAATAATATATTATATATAAATTCCTACGCACACATTCAAGTATCTGAATTCAGCCATGCTTAACAACAAGTGGGTCCCACCAACAACAAAAAACATGTTTTAAATAATTTTTGTAACAAAATAAATTCAGACCAAATATTCCGGAACTTCAATAATTCATAATAAATAGCTCTTTTATCAGAAAATTCGAATCTTTCATTTTTTTATAGGAAATTCAATTCTCTACAACTTTACAGAAGAAAGTTTTTCCAAATTCCAAACAGAAATTGACCGAAATCCACATACGGACGATTTTAAAGGCTATAATCAAATTTCAGTCAAGAAATGGGGTCCACCGACATACAAAACATGTGTTAATCATTTAATGCAACAAAAATACTCTTCCTCCTCATATACTCATATATCCCATATTTATTATAAAAATATCACCATTAATATATTATTAAAATAATATATTCAAATGAATTATTTTATCAGAAAAAGATAAAATATTAATTTTCAACAATTGTCACATTTGAAAAATTTTCTCCATCTATAACCACATTAAATCAATATTTTCCTCATCATATAAATCAATAATTAATTATTCACAAATAATATTACAGAATCACAATATTGACAACTAGGCAGTTCCCAGGAAAGAGGGGGCTTTCCAATAGGAATTTTTCCTTACTGGCGTGCAATTAGGTGACCAAACCTCTCCTTAGACAGAACTTTCTAGACATTGCCAATAATGTTTTTTAATAATATTATTCAGATAATATGAATTATTGCTTCGATAATGGAAAATACTGTGTAGTGACAATTATTGAAACAACAATAATATAAAATATCAACGCAGCAATTATTGAATCAATAAAATAAAATACTGAACATTAACTACTGTAACATTTATTAAGTAGTGCCTTCTAACGTAAGAATCAATAATTGGTGCAATACCGTGTGCTACTGTGCAACAACGCGTATTATTGTGTTTTAACCATCGGGTATTCCAATAGTATTAATGGTAACAACTACGTCGTTATTTATAAAGAACTTATACTTGTCGTTTTCTTCATCCAATCGCTTTCTGTTATGGGGCCCACAAAAGACTGCGTCGTCGTACGAATATTCCCCGACAGCAAGTGTAAGACCCTAAATTTTATGAAATAAAAGTATTCAATTTTCTTATAATTACTATTCAGTAAATCGTTAAATTGATAAAAGTTTAAAGTTAAGGGTGATATATGTAAATTTTTCAAAATATGCAAGTGGTTATAAAATACTCATTTTTATCGGGGAATATTCGTTTGGTCGTGGAATATTCTTTTTGTCGGGGAATATTCGCACGATTTACACGTACCATTTGTGGGCCCCATAATGTAATAATAACCGCTTCGGATGAAGAAAACGACAAATTTGAGTTTTATAAATAATGCCGTAATTGTTACCGCTTAACACCGTTGAATACCGTTAGTGGTTAAAATACGAAGAATACGTCGTTGCTGCACAAGAAATATTACCAGACAGATTGCACATGTATATTTTGAATTATTGATTCTTACGTTAGAAGGCACTACTCAATAATTGTTATAGTAATTATCGTCAAAGATTTTATTTTATTGATTCAATAATTTTGCATTGATATTTTATATTATCGTTGTTTCAATAATTATCACTACACAAGTATTTTCTATTATCGAAACAATAATTCATATTATCCGAATAATATTATTAGATAACATTACCGGCAATGTCTAGAAAGTTCATCTAAGGAGAGGTTTGGTCACCTAATTGCTGCGCCAAGAAGGAGAAATTCTTATGGAAAGCCCCTCTTCCTAGAACCCACTGGTTGTCGAGATTGTGATTCTGGAAATATTATTTGTGAATAATTAAATTATTGATTTATATGATAAGGAAAATATTCATTTTATGTGGATATAGATGGAGAAAATTTATAAAGTGACAATTGTTGAAAATTGATATTTTATCTTTTCTGATAAAATAATATTTTATTTTATTATTATAATATAATAATGATGATATTTTTACAATGAATGTGGGATATATGAGTATATGAGGAGGAAGAGTATTTTTGTTGTAAAAGTTGTTTAAAACATGTTAAACATGTCTGTAGGCCCATTTGTTGATTGAAATTTGATTATAGCTTGTAAAATCGGCCGTTTATGGATATCAGTCAATTTCTGTTTGAAATTTGGAAAAACTTTCTTCTGCAAAGTTGTAGAGAATTGAATTTACTATAAAAAAGACGCGAGATTCGAATTTCCTAATAAAAGGGCTATTTATTATGAATTATTGAAGTTCCGAAGTTCCGAAATAATTGATTTTTGGAAGTTTTAATTATGTTTATTAAGAAAAACGTTTTTTGTTTGTTTTGTGGGCTACAACATGTGCATAATGAGCTGAGATCAGTTGTCTAAGGTTGGCGTAGAAAATTATAATAAATATTATTATTTTATTAAATTTTCTACTTTGGTGTTCTAAGCATTTTCCTATAAATAGGGTGCTTAGGTTAGAATTGAAAATCACAGCAGAAACTGAAGTTTTCTCTCTATTTCTCTCTCTATATTATCGAGTGTATTCTTGTGAGTGTTTTGATATCTTGAGTCTTGCTATACAATGCAAGTTCGTTTCAAATTATTCCAAATGTAAATCGCTCTCTTTTGAGGTAAGGGATAGTAAGGGATTTTAAAGGGATTGAAAGGGATGTTATTTTCTTCGTAAGTGATATTATTTCTTCAATATCATTATGTTGAAATATTGGTTTGAACTTTTTATCAAATTTAGAACTTTTTCATGTCGGGGTTACTATTCATGAGTTACTATTCACGAATTACTATTCAGGAGTTACTATTCACGATTTACTATTCATGAGTTACTATTCATGATAGGTAACTATTCATGAGTTACTATTCACAAGTTACTATTCACGAGTTACTATTCATGGGTACTATTCACTACAAAATTGGTTTCTTTTTTCTAACCAAATTATAGTTGATTTATGAATGTTACTCTGGAGATTAAAACTATATATTGATTAAATTGATTTTATTATCATATATAACATTTTTATAATCCTGATGTTGAAATTCTCTTTCACTGGAGTGTAAAGATGGGTTGATTATTGGTATGATCATGACTAGGGTTCTCTTTGGCCAGTAGTGAAAAGTTGAATTGTGACTAGTATGATCATGACCATTGAATTTATAATTGAATATCTTTAGCTTAAGTGCAAAGGTGAATTGATCAACATGGTTATAACTATTGTTTATATAAATTTTGAAATGATTATATATTTGTTTGAGATATTAATATATTTGGCATGTAGTGCAAATATGAACTGTTGAGTAATATCTTTAGCATGTAGTGCAAAGATGAATTATTGATGAATATCTTTGTCCTGTAGTGCAAAGATAACCTGTTGTTGAACATCTTTGGCCTGTAGTGCAAAGATGACATGTTGTTGAATATCTTTGGCCAGTAGTGCAAAGATGAACTGTTGATGAATATCTTTGGCCCGTAGTGCAAAGATGAATTTATCAGTATGATTATGAACAGGAACTGTGATTTGGTATAACCATGATCATTGATGTTTCAGGTGTTGAAAATTAACTTTGTCCTGGATGAGGAAAGGAATTTAGAAGTACAATTACGATTATGGGTTATACACGTGATTGTGGACAGGAATTGTTAATTAATGTTACAGGGATAAAACATTGTTGATGGACTTTTAACATGGAGAAGATAATAGATTTTATGGTCTATTTGACTCTTCTAATGGATTGCTCGTTCTACTGTAACTATGGTTGAAAAGTTTTATCATCTACCATATGTTCTAAATCTCTGATTTATTACTGATGAAGACTATTGATAATTTATTTATCTTTAGTCATAATATTCTTTACTGAGCTAGTTGTGCTCACCCTTTTGCTTCACAATTCCTTTCAAGTAATACGAGTGTAGCTGGGTCGAGCGGGGGTAACAGGAGAATAGAACGGTGGTCATCATTTAGTAGTTATATTTGGTGAATCAACTAGGGTGAGGCGAACCCAACGTTGGAAGGGTGTTTTGCCACTATCATACAAGATGTCTAAGGACATACAACCTCGTATCATCATAAAACAGGGATGTACTCATCCACTTGCTGAGTATATATACGAGCACTATCTATATAATCTTGGAGTTTGGTTGAAGTATAATTCTCAATTAGAGACGGTGGAGATAATGATATGTCAAGAGAAGACACACCATTGGGAAGAATATGATAGTAATCTTCTCGTTTTTCTTTGGGGTCTATTGGGTCAACCAAGGATAATTATGTGGCCATATGATATCTATCATAACCTATACGCATGGCCTCCCATGTATGAAGGTTTCCTTGAGCACTACTAAAAGATTTTAATTTCTAAAACAGTTTTTGACTATACCTTTATTTAAGGTGTCATTGTGACGTGCTATCTAAGATTGGGATGAGAGTCACAGTTGGTATAAATTTGTATCCAAACTTACAGCATATGTATTGTTGTATTTTGCACGACAATTGTTGTAATAAAGTTGTAGTCGTTTTCTGTACCATGTATTTGGCGACTCATAATAGGTTGGATGAAATGGACCTGTTTTGGGGTTGTCACATTTGGTATCAGAGCTATAAGTAAAGAGCCCCGAGCCTCTCGCTGGTGACTTCCTGTTGATGGGGAATGGACCGAAGCCAGACTCTCCGTAGGGGACGCCGTTCTGTGGTGGCAAACTGATAGGTACCAATGTGAGGTGCTGTCCACTAATGGGACATTTGTCACATTTGGTATCAGAGCTTAGGGATATGGTCTCTGGCGGAGATCGGGGAATATAACTAGGAGGGGAGAGATGAGTAAATCATTCGCTAGTGTGCCCTACCTAAGCTTATTTGTTGGTCAGTCATAATATCGGGATATTATGTGATATGTTAATTTGTTCAATTAACCCTTGTTTTGAAGTTGTATCCTAGAATGATATCTGAAATACAGGAGATGAGCAATGGAGAAATCATGATGACAGGGAAGATGAAATCTAAGATGAAAGCAAGGTATTCTCAACTCTTTGAAATACCAGGTACGTAAATTTCGGGGACAAAATTTTATAAGGAGGGGAGATTGTAAGAGCCCGAATTTTATGAAATAAAAGTATTTAATTTTCTTATAATTACTATTCAGTAAATCGTTAAATTGATAAAAGTTTAAAGTTAAGGGTGATATATGTAAATTTTTCAAAATATGCAAGTGGTTATAAAATACTCTTTTTTATCGGGGAATATTCGTTTGGTCGTAGAATATTCTTTTCGCTTGAGAATATTATTAAATACTAAATACCATTTGTGGACCCCATAATGTAATAATCGTCGGATGAAGAAAACGACAAATTTGAGTTTTTATAAATAATCTGTAATTGTTATCGTTAACAATCGTTGGAATACCGGTGGTTAAAATATAATAATATCTATACGCGTTGCACAAGAAGAGTTATTACCAGTATTGCACAAGATTTTTAAATTATTGATTCTTACGTGAAGAAGGCACTACTCAATAATTGTTATAGTAATTATCGCTCAAAGATTTTATTTTATTGATTCAATAATTGTTGCGTTGATATTTTATATTATTGTTGTTTCAATAATTATCACTACACAAAGATTTTCCATTATCGAAGTAATAATTCATATTATCCGAATAATATTATTAGATAACATTACCGGCAATATCTAGAAAGTTACATCTAAGGAGAGGTTTGGTCACCTAATCATGCTTGCCAAGAAGGAGAAATTCTTATTGAAAGCCCCTCTTTCTTGAAACCGCTTGGTCATCGTGATTGTGATTCTCGTAATATTATTTGTGAATAATTAAATTATTAATTTATATGATAAAGAAAATATTCATTTTATGTGGATATAGATGGAGAAAATTTATAAAGTGACAATTGTTGAAAATTGATATTTTATCTTTTCTCGATAAAATAATATTTTATTATATTATTATAATATAATAATGATGATATTTTTACAATGAATGTGGGATATATGAGTATATGAGGAAGAAGTGTATTTTTGTTGCAAAAGTTGTTTAAAACATGTTAAACATGTCTGTAGGCCCATTTCTTGACTGAAATTTGATTATAGCTTGTAAAATCGGCCGTTTATGGATTTCGGTCAATTTTTGTTTGGAATTTGGAAAAACTTTCCTCTGCAAAGTTGTAGAGAATTGAATTTACTATAAAAAGACGAGAGAATCGAATTTTCTGATAAAAGGGCTATTTATTATGAATTATTGAAGTTCCGAAGTTCCGAAATAATTGATTTTTGGAAGTTTTAATTATGTTTATTAAGAAAAACATTTTTTGTTTGTTTTGTGGGCTACAACATATGCATAATGAGCTGAGATCAATTGTCTAAGGTTGGCGTAGAAAATTATAATAAATATTATTATTTTATCAAATTTTCTGCTTTGGTGTTCTAAGAATTTTCCTATAAATAGGGTGCTTAGGTTAGAATTGAAAATCACACCGTAAACTCAAGTTTTCTCTATTTTTCTCTATATTATCGAGTGTATTCTTGTGAGTATTTTGATATCTTGAGTCTTGCTTATACGCAGTGTAAGTTCGTTTCAAAGATTATTCCAAATGTAAGTACCGCTTCTTTTGAGGTAGGGGATAGTAAAGGGATTTTAGGGATTGAAAGGATGTTATTTTCTTCGTAAGTGATATTATTTCTTCAATATCATTATGTTGAAATATTGGTTTGAACTTTTTATCAAATTTAGAACTTTTTCATGCTCTGGGTTACTATTCATGAGTTACTATTCACTTAATTACTATTCAGAGTTAC
Organism: Panax ginseng; assembly: GCA_020205605.1. NCBI lineage: Eukaryota > Viridiplantae > Streptophyta > Magnoliopsida > Apiales > Araliaceae > Panax > Panax ginseng. The sequence goes on along the minus strand of CM035142.1, from coordinate 41,563,299 downwards.
TATTCACGATTTACTATTCATGAGTTACTATTCACGACAGGTTACTATTCATGAGTTACTATTCATGAGTTACTATTCACGAGTTACTATTCAGGGGTACTATTCACTACAAAATTGGTTTCTTTTTTCTAACCAAATTATAGTTGATTTATGAATATTACTCTGGAGATTAAAACTATATATTGATTAAATTGATTTTATTATCATATATAACATTTTTATAACCCTGATGTTGAAATTCTCTTTCACTGGAGTGTAAAGATGGGTAGATAATTGGTATGATCATGACTAGGGTTCTCTTTGGCCAGTAGTGAAAAGTTAAATTGTGACTAGTATGATCATGACCATTGAATTTATAATTGAATATCTTTAGCGTAAGTGCAAAGGTGAATTAATCAACATGGTTATAACTATTGTTTATATAAATTTTGAAATGATTATATATTTCTTTGAGATATTAATATATTTGGCATGTAGTGCAAATATGAACTGTTGAGGAATATCATTGGCATGTAGTGCAAAGATGAATTATTGATGAATATCTTTGTCCTGTAGTGCAAAGATGACCTGTTTTTGAATATCTTTGGCCAGTAGTGCAAAGATGACATGTTGTTGAATATCTTTGGCCAGTAGTGCAAAGATGAACTGTTGATGAATATCTTTGGCCCGTAGTGCAAAGATGAATTTATCAATATGATTATGAACAGGAACTGTGATTTGGTATAACCATGATCTTTGATGTTTCAGGTGTTGAAAATTAACTTTGTCCTGGATGAGGAAAGGAATTTAGAACTACAATTATGATTATGGGTTATACACGTGATTGTGGACATGAATTGTTAATTAATGTTACAGGGATAAAACATTGTTGATGGACTTTTAACATGGAGAAGATAATAGATTTATGGTCTATTTGACTCTTCTAATGGATTGCTCGTTCTACTGCAACTATGGTTGAAAAGTTTTATCATCTACAATATGTTCTAAATCTCTGATTTATTACTGATGAAGACTGTTGATAATTTATTTATCTTTAGTCATAATATTCTTTACTGAGCTAGTTGTGCTCACCCTTTTGCTTCACAATTCCTTTCAGGTAATATGAGTGTAGCTGGGTCGAGCGGGGGTAACAGGGGAATAGAACGGTGGTCATCATTTAGTAGTTATATTTGGTGAATCAACTAGGGTGAGGCGAACCCAACGTTGGAAGGGTGTTTTGCCACTATCATACAAGATGTCTAAGGACATACAACCTCGTATCATCATAAGACATGGATGTGCTCATCCACTTGCTGAGTATATATATCTGAGCACTACCTATATAATCTTGGAGTTTGGTTGAAGTATAATTCTCAATTAGAGACGGTGGAGATAATGATATGTCAAGAGAAGACACACCATTGGGAAGAATATGATAGTAATCTTCTCGTTTTTCTTTGGGGTCTATTGGGTCAACCAAGGATAATTCTGTGGCCATATGATATCTATCATAACCTATACGCATGGCCTCCCATGTATGAAGGTTTCCTTGAGCACTACCAAAAGATTTTAATTTCTAAAACAGTTTTTGACTATACCTTTATTTAAGGTGTCATTGTGACGTGCTATCTAAGATTGGGATGAGAGTCACAGTTGGTATAAATTTGTACCCAAACTTACAGCATATGTATTGTTGTATTTTGCACGACAATTGTTGTAATAAAGTTGTAGTCGTTTTCTGTACCATGTATTTGGCGACTCATAATAGGTTGGATGAAATGGACCTGTTTTGGGGTTGTCACATTTGGTATCAGAGCTATAAGTAAAGAGCCCCGAGCCTCTCGCTGGTGACTTCCTGTTGATGGGGAAAGGACCGACGCCAGACTCTCCGTAGGGGACGCTTGCTCATGGTGGCAATCGATAGGTACCAATGTGAGGTGCTGTCCACTAATGGGACATTTGTCACATTTGGTATCAGAGCTTAGGGATATGGTCTCTGGCGGAGATCGGGGAATATAACTAGGAGGGGAGAGATGAGTAAATCATTCGCTAGTGTGCCCTACCTAAGCTTATAATAAATATTATTATTTTATCAAATTTTCTGCTTTGGTGTTCTAAGAATTTTCCTATAAATAGGGTGCTTAGGTTAGAATTGAAAATCACACCAGAAACTGAAGTTTTCTCTCTATTTCTCTCTCTATATTATCGAGTGTATTCTTGTGAGTATTTTGATATCTTGAGTCTTGCTATACGGTGCAAGTTCGTTCAGCGTTATTCCAGTCAGAAGTACTGCTCTTTTGAGGTAAGGGATAGTAAGGGATTTTAAGGGATTGAAAGGGATGTTATTTTCTTCGTAAGTAATATTAATTCTTCAATATCATTATGTTGAAATATTGGTTTGAACTTTTTATCAAATTTAGAACTTTTTCATGTCGGGGTTACTATTCATGAGTTACTATTCACGACAGGTTACTATTCATGAGTTACTATTCACGAGTTACTATTCACGGGTACTATTCACTACAAAATTGGTTTCTTTTTTCTAACCAAATTATAGTTGATTTATGAATATTACTCTGGAGATTAAAACTATGTATTGATTAAATTGATTTTATTATCATATATAACATTTTTATAACCCTGATGTTGAAATTCTCTTTCACTGGAGTGTAAAGATGGGTAGATAATTGGTATGATCATGACTAGGGTTCTCTTTGGCCAGTAGTGAAAAGTTAAATTGTGACTAGTGTGATCATGACCATTGAATTTATAATTGAATATCTTTAGCCTAAGTGCAAAGGTGAATTAATCAACATGGTTATAACTATTGTTTATATAAATTTTGAAATGATTATATATTTCTTTGAGATATTAATATATTTGGCATGTAGTGCAAATATGAACTATTGAGGAATATCTTTGGCATGTAGTGCAAAGATGAATTATTGATGAATATCTTTGTCCTGTAGTGCAAAGATGACCTGTTGTTGAATATCTTTGGCCAGTAGTGCAAAGATGACATGTTGATGAATATCTTTGGCCCGTAGTGCAAAGATGAATTTATCAGTATGATTATGAACAGGAACTGTGATTTGGTATAACCATGATCTTTGATGTTTCAGGTGATGAAAATTAACTTTGTCCTGGATGAGGAAAGGAATTTAGAACTACAATTACGATTATGGGTTATACACGTGATTGTGGACAGGAATTGTTGATTAATGTTACAGGGATAAAACATTGTTGATGGACTTTTAACATGGAGAAGATAATTGATTTTATGGTCTATTTGACTCTTCTAATGGATTGCTCGTTCCGCTGCAACTATGGTTGAAAAGTTTTATCATCTACCATATGTTCTAAATCTCTGATTTATTACTGATGAATACTATTGCTAATTTATTTATCTTTAGTCATGATATTCTTTACTGAGCTAGTTGTGCTCACCCTTTTGCTTCACAATTCCTTTCAGGTAATTCGAGTGTAGTTTGGTCGAGCGGGGGTAACAGGGGAATAGAACGGTGGTCATCATTTAGTAGTTATATTTGGTGAATCAACTAGGGTGAGGCGAACCCAACGTTGGAAGGGTGTTTTGCCACTATCATACAAGATGTCTAAGGACATACATCCTCGTATCATCATAAGACATGGATGTGCTCATCCACTTGCTGAGTATATATACGAGCACTACCTATATAATCTTGGAGTTTGGTTGAAGTATAATTCTCAATTAGAGACAGTAGAGATAATGATATGTCAAGAGAAGACACACCATAGGGAAGAATATGATAGTAATCTTCTCATTTTTCTTTGGGGTCTATTGGGTCAACCAAGGATAATTATGTGGCCATATGATATCTATCATAACCTATACGCATGGCCTCCCATGTACGAAGGTTTCCTTGAGCACTTCCCAAAGATTTTAATTTCTAAAATAGTTTTTGACTATACCTTTATGTAAGGTGTCATTGTGACGTGCTATCTAAGATTGGGATGAGAGTTACAGTTGGTATATATTTGTATCCAAACTCACAGCATATGTGTTGTTGTATTTTGCACGATAATTGTTGTAATAAAGTTGTAGTCATTTTCTGTACCATGTATTTGACGACTCAGAATAGGTTGGATGGAATGGACCTATTTTGGGGTTGTCACAGTAAGAATATTCCACGACCAAACGAATATTCCCCGACAACAATGAATATTTTATAACCACCTGCTTATTTAAAATATTTGCGCATTTTACCCATAACTAACCACATTAATCAAATCAACCCTTACTATTTCAAAATGATAAATAGAGGAAATTAAATCTTTATTTATAAAAAGTTGGGGTCTTACACCTGCACTACGGCCAACGATATTCTTTAGTATTACGACACAATTATCCATGCACTACGGACCAAAATATTTGTGTATTCATTAATGGTCATGATCATGCCAACAACTGTCCATCAATGCACTACGGGCCAATGTGGACTTTTACCACATCATTTGTAACATTATCGTCATGATTATCTTTGAATAATCCCTAGTCATAATCATACCAAGTCCTCTATGCACTATAGGCCCACAGATGACTTTCAACAAAATATAAACATGAGGATGATGACAATAATATAAGAATTCAATAAAACAAGTTCAAGAATTAATTTATCCCTTGAGCCAATAACGTCCAAATTGTCAACATGATAATCGCTTTGTAGAGTAAAATTTAAGAATGCTCTCAAGAATATTTTCCTAAAAGATAATTGGATGAAGCGCAAGTATTAAGGATATTCCACTAATTTCATGGAGTATAGAAGTCAAAACTTTAACCAACCTGAGTATAATAAAGAATGGAATAACAAAAGAAATCACCATGCATGCGGTATTGCGATAGACAAAGTTATTCCAACGAGTAATAATAAGTAACGGAACCAGTCGAGGCAAAATTCGCACAAGCTGGATGTTCCAATGTAATAATAAAGAGGCGGAACGAAGTCCCGTGCATAACGCCATGCATGTGATATTCCAATGTAATAATAATAAAGATAGAACCATGTCCGGCGTAAACGCACAAACAGGATATTCCAACAGAATAGTAATAAAGACGGAACCAGGTCCGGCGTAAACGCAGAGACAGGATGTTTCAACAGAATAATAAAGACGGAATATTAGAAGAATATCACCAAGTATAGGGTAGTCCGCGTATACTGATTATTCCACCAGAATAATAAAGAATGGAATAACAGAAGTTCTCTTCATGAATACAAAAGAATAACACCCCTTACCGTAAAAGAAACTGGATATAAGAGTAGGGAAGTAGCAGAATACTTTTCTTCTTTCTCTCTATAGTTTATGTCTCTAGAGTTTTAATGAATTCGTAAGAAAATAATGAAGGAATGAGCTTCTATTTATAGAAGAATGAACTGCATAGTAACTAATTCATGAACGGTCGAGATTGATTTAATTTAATCTGACGGTCCATATTTAAAGCAAAATCTTTTAAATAAAATATAATATATATATATATATATATATATATAATAACACATGTTGAAAAAAACCAAAACTGCCAATTTTCATCCGAATTCTTCTCACTTATTTGCAACTTACAAGATATATCTAAATATATATATATATATATACATATATAAACCTACTCACAAATTATATATATATAATAATCACACACATACCAATTATACACTCCTCCACCCACTAACACAACACACCACCTGCTAATAATTCCCCCACCAAAACCCACTAACACACACACACTCCTACACACACACACACAAAAGTCAAATATATATATATATATATACTTGATAACTTTTTTCCTATAATTTTGAAAAATGGGTAAATAGGGATCCAAATAATAAGCAAACTGAGTGACTTCTCACGTAAGCATCAATAATCAATACCGTGTGCTACTATGCAACTACGCGTATTACTGTACTTTTAACACCGGGTGTTTCAACAGTTAAAGGTAAAACTTTCGCCGTTATTTTCATAAAGTATTTTTGTCGTTTTCTCAATCCGATAATAATTCCGTTGTGGGGTCCACCAATGATTGTGCCGTTGTATTTAATATTCCTCGCTAAAACGAATATTCCCCACCAATCGAATATTATATAACAACTTGCGTATTTTTGCAAAATTTATAAATATTACCCACAACTATAACATTATATCAAATTTACTCCATAATATTCAAAAATGATATTTATAGAAAATTCATCTTTATTTATAAAAGTTGGGGTCTTACAACAAGTACTTTCCCGAAAAGTATTCGTCACATGAAGGAGGTGGAGTTTATCAAGTTGGAACAAAACAATATGACCATATCGCAATACGAGGCTAAATTTGTGGAGTTATCCCGGTTTGCATCCCATTTGGTTGATAATGAGGAGCGAATGACGCGAATGTTTTTAAGAGGTTTAAAACCAGAGATACGTCAATATCTTATTTCTCATAAACAGTGTTTGTATTCAAATGTTGTAAATAGGGCTCAGTTATTGGAGCGCGATAACGGGTCAATGCAACCAAGAGAAAGCGGTACGTAATGAAAATACCAAAGTGGTAATATCATCAAAGCAAAGGATAACAAACATGGAGGGAATCAACATGCCAGAAATGGTAACCACTTCGGTGGTAATCATGGCCAAGACAATAAAAGTGGGAGATTCAAGAAGAGGAGATTTAGTAATGATGGAAGGACGTCAGCACCAACACCTGTTGTTAAGGAAGGAGAACGACCGTCGGTCGTATGTTAGAAATGCTGAGGGGAGGGACACATTAGTCCAAACTGTACGCAGCAGTCCAAAACATGTTACAATTGTGGAAGAGAAGGTCACTTAGCCCGATTTTGTCATGTACCGAAGTCAAGTCCAGCTGGGATGGAGGCATCAAAGTCTGTCCCAAACAAGACAAAACTAGTAGTTCAAGGGAGAGCGTTTGTTGTAACCTCCCAGAAAGCAAGGAACCCAAACGAGTTCATCACGGTTAAGCTTGTCATAAACTCTAGTGAAGTATATACCTTATTTGATATCGGCTCTACCCATTCTTTTATTTCTCCTACTTGCGCTCAATGTTTAAATTTGACTCCGGAGAAATTGGACTTTGACTTATCGGTTGAAACTCCGTTGGGAGAAACCTTCATTACATCCACAGATTTATAAGTCTTGTTTTGATTCAAATCGGTAACGCACATTACACCGTCGATCTTATTTCTTTAAAAATACTTGCGTTTGACGTAATTTAGGATTGATTGGTTAACTACTCATCATGCAAAATTGATTATTTTCGTAAGGTTGTTAGTTTTCATATTCCTAATCAACCTATTATGCGAATTCAAGCGACCAAACCATTAAAATCAATCACGGTCATTTCAAGCCATAAAGCTATTCATTTATTGAAAAACAGATGCCAAGCTTTCTTAGTTCATGTCTCAGATTTAAACAAAAATACGTCAGTTTTGAATGATATTTCTATTATTACTAAATTTCCTGACGTATTCCCTGACGTATTCCCTGAAGAACTTCCTGGCCTACCCCCAGAGAATGAAATTGAATTTTGTATCGACCTTGAACCTGGTACAAAACCCATTTCAAAAGCCCCATATCGAATGGCTCCTATTGAACTTCAGGAGTTAAAGACCCAATTGCAGGAATTGTTAGACATTGGTTTCATTCGTCTTAGTACGTCTCCTCGGGGTGCTCCTGTTCTATTCGTGAAGAAGAAAGAAGGGAGTATGCGACTTTGTATTGATTATCGGGAGTTTAATCATGTCACCATCAAAAATAGGTATCTGTTACCTCGCATTGATGACCTATTTGACTAGTTGCAAGGAGAACAATTCTTTTTAAAGATCGATCTTCATTCTGAATATCATCAGCTAAAGGTTAAAACTAAGGATATTCCAAAGACTGCCTTCAGAACTCGGTACGGGCATTATGAATTCTTGGTCATGTCTTTTGGATTGACTAATGCTCCTGCTGCCTTCATGGATATGATGAACCGAGTATTCAAGGAATATTTGGATCACTTTGTGGTTGTCTTTATTGATGACATTCTCATATATTTCAAAAGCCATGAAGATCATGAGCAACACTTGAGGCTGATACTCCAAAAGCTTCGTGAAAACAAGCTTTATGCCAAGTTGAAGAAATGTGAGTTCTGGCTTGAGGAAGTTTCATTCCTTGGGCATGTGATATCAAATCATGGAATATCTATTGACCCAATGAAGATTGAAGCAATTCAAAGCTGGGAGCAACCAAAGTCAGTGAACGAAGTACGTAGCTTTCTCGGCTTAGCTGGTTATTATCGGAGATTCGTGGAAGGATTTTTTCAAATCGCTACTCCATTAACTCAGCTGACTCGAAAAGATACAAAGTTCGGTTGGAGTGAGGAATGTGAGAAGAGTTTTCAAGAACTCAAGGGAAGACTCATTTCAGCACCTTTTCTGACAATACCATCTAGCTTAGAGGGATTTGTCATCTACAGTGATGCTTCGGGCAAAGGGCTAGGATGTGTTCTCATGCAACATGGGAAAGTCATAGCATATGCCTCTCGGCAACTCAAAGAATATGAGAGGAATTATCCTACTCATGATCTAGAGTTGGCAGCTGTTGTCTTCGCGCTTAAGATTTAGAGGCATTACCTATATGGAGAGAAGGTGGAGATCTATACGGATCATAAAAGCCTCAAATATTTCTTCACCTAAAAGGAATTCAATATGCGGCAACGACGTTGGCTTGAACTATTGAAAGATTATGATCATACTATTCAATACCATCCTAGCAAAGCGAACGTAGTAGCTGACACATTAAGTAGAAGATCATATGCGGGTACAAGTGCAATATTGTCAACACAAAGGCCCATTTTGTATGACTAACAAATGATGAAGATAGAGTTAAAGACTCCAGGGACCCATGTGATGCTGGTGAATATACGAGTAGAACCGACTTTAATCGATAAAGTTAAAGCTGCTCAAGCTACAGACCTGGAGTTGATACGTATGAGGAAGAAAGTGCAAGAAGGTGATATTCCGGAAGCAAGAATCGATGAAGAAGGAATACTTCGAGTTAAGTCCAGACTTTGTGTTCCTAACGACCCTGATTTAAAGTATAAAATCATGATGGAGGCGCACAACACACTGTTTGCAATCCATCCTGGGAGTACCAAAATGTATCATGATCTTCGACATACATTTTGGTGGAGAAATATGAAGAGAAAGATAGCGGAGTTTATCTCAAGGTGTTTAACTTGTCAAAGAGTCAAGGTGGAGCATCAAGTACCAAAAGGTCCATTGCAACCACTTGAAATTCCAGAATGGAAGTGGGAGCACATTACCATGGATTTCATTACTAGTCTTCCTAAGGTTTCTCAAGACATATATGCAATTTGGGTCATTGTTGATAGATTGACCAAGTCAGCTCACTTCTTACCTATACGAGAAACATATACACTTGAACGTCTTGCTCGTATGTACATAAATGAGATTGTAATACTGCATGGTATGCCAGTATCCATAGTTTCTGATCGAGACCCAAGATTCACTTCACGATTTTTGGTTAGTTTGCAGAAAGCTATGGGCACAGATTTATGATTTAGCTCGGCATATCATCCTCAGACAGATGGGAAGTCGGAGAGGACTATTCAAACTCTTGAAGATCTATTAAGACTCTGTGTCCTTGACTTCAAAAGAAGTTGGGACAAGTTCTTACCGTTGGTGGAATTTTCCTACAACAATAGTTATCAAGCAAGTATTGGCATGGCTCCATTTGAGGCGTTGTATGGGAGAAAATGTCATTCTCCAGCATGCTGGGATGAGGTGGGTGAAGCAACATTGTTTGGATCGGAGTTGGTACGTATGACTACAGAAAAGATTCAAACGATCTGACAACGTATAAAAACTTCACAAGATCAACAAAAGAGTTATGCTGATCTTCAACGAAAGGACGTAGAATTCAAAAGTTTGAAGATCATGTGTTGTTACGTGTTGCTCCATGGAAAGGAGTTACGAGATTGGGAAAGAGAGGAAAGCTCAATCCTCGATTCATTGGCCCATTTTTAATTCTCGAGCGAGTAGGAACTGTGGCTTATAGACTCGCCTTATCGCCAAGTATGTGTCGTGTTCATAACGTTTTTCACATATCTATGTTATATAAATATTGAAAGACCCGAACCAAATTATTGAGTTAGAACCAAATGAGTTAGAGGAAGATTTAACGTATGAAAAGTTGCCTGTTAAAATCTTGGATAAGAAGGATCATGTTCTACGCTCCAAGATTATACCTCAAGTCAAAGTTTTGTAGAGAAACCACGATGTGGAGGAAATGACTCGGGAGTTAGAATCTGAGATGAAGTCAAGGTATCCTCATCTCTTTGACATACCAGGTATGTACCCTAATTTCGAGGACGAAATTTCATAAGAAGGGGAGGTTGTAAGATCCCAACTTTTATGAATAAAGAATAATTTTCTCAAAATATATTTTTGAATATTATGGTGTGGATTTGATATAATGTTATAGTTGTGGGTAATATTTACAAATTTTGCAAAGTAAGCAAGTGGTTATATAATATTCGATTGGTCGGGGAATATTCGTTTTAACAGGGAATATTCGTACAACGACACAATCATTGGTGGTTAGAAAACGGCAAAAATATCTTTCTATAAAAATAACGGCGGAGGTGTTACCGTTAAAACTGTTGAACTACCCGGTAGTAAAATTACAGTAATACCCGTGGTTGCATAGTAGCACACGGTATTGATTATTGATGTTTACGTGAGAAGTCACTCAGTTATACTCAATTATTGCTATAGTAATTGATGCATCATATCTCTCATATTATTGATTCAATTATTGTTACAGTATCATCTGCATAATATGTTATATTATTAAATCAATAATTGAGACGACAAAGTTATTCATATTATTATTTGTAATATTGACAATGTCTAGAAGTTCTGTCAAGGAGAGGTTTGGTCACCTAATTGCGCGCCAATAAGGAGAAATCTTTATCGAAAACCCCCCTCTTTCTTGGGAACGACCTGGTTGTTAAATATTGTGAATTATAATTATATTAATGATGAATAAGTGCGTGTTGATTAAAGATGAATTTTATAGTTCCATTGTGTTGGACTTATTTGTGTTAGTATAATTGATGTCTGGACGTTATATTGTTCAATTGGGTATTCGGGACACTTTTCGTGTCGGAGTACTATTCATGAGTTACTATTCACAAGTTACTATTTATAAGTTACTATTCACGAGTTACTATTCATGAGTTACTATTTACAAGTTACTATTCATAAGTTACTATTCACGAGTTACTATTCACGGGGTACTATTCACCCGTAAGATATATTTATGTTCGGTCTAAATCATTTTTGGGTACAATATTATTCCATGAGGAGATGTGCTAATTTTTCAGACCATTGGTTAAAGATATAATAGTAAATTAATATGGACCGTTGGTGGAAAGTATAATAGTAAATCAATATGGATCGCTGGTTTAAAGTTTTAATAGTAAATCAGTATGGACCGTTGCTTTAAGTTTTAATAGTAAACCAATATGGACCGTCCGTTTAAAAGTAAATCAATATGGACCGTTCATGAATTAGTTATTATTCATTCCATTCTCCTATAAATAGAAGTTCATTCCTTCATTATTTCTTACGAATTCACTGAAACTCTAGAGAGAGAAACTATAGAGAGAAAGAAGAAAAGTATTATGCTACTTCACTACTTCAGTATTCAGTTTTTCTAAGGTAGGGAATATTATTTGTTGTACTTATAAGGGGTATTCTTTTTTTCTTATTCATGAAGAGAACTTTTGTTATTCCATTCTTTATTATTTTGTTGGAATAACCTGTATACGCGGGATACCCTATACTTGGTGAAATTCTTCTGTTTTTCAATTCTTATTATTCTATTGGAATAACCTGTTTATGCGAAGTACCGCAAATATGGTGAAATTCTTCTAATATTCAATTCTTTATTATTCTGTCGGAATATCCTGTCTGTGCGTTTATGTCGGACCTGGTTTCATTATTTATTATTCGCCGGAATATCCACATGCAATATGCGTTTATCTGGGACTGGTACCATTATTTATTATTATATTGGGAATAACACGCTTAAGTGCGATCTATATCGCATACGCGTGGTAAATTCTTCTATTATTCTATTCTTTATTATTACATTGGAATAACTCAGATATGTGGATTACCACATGCATGGTGAATGATCATGTGTATTCATTCCTTATTAAATTGTGGAAATAATCTGTATACGTGGATTACCGCATGGCAGGTGAAAATCCATTTGCAGTTTCATATATTATATTATACTTAGTTGGTTAAAGCATTGGCTTCTATACTCCATGAAATTAGTGGAATATCCTTGATATTTGCGCTTCATCCAATATCTTTTCATAGAATTATTCTTCTGAGCATTCTTGAATTTTACTGCACAAAGCAGTATCATGTTGACAATTTGGACGTTATTGAGTTCAGGATAAATTAACTTATAAATCTTTAAAATTTATTCTTGAACCTGTTTTATTAAATATTCATCATCCTCATGCTTATATTATGTTGAAAGTCATCTTTGCCTTACGTGCATAGATGGACTTGGTATGATTATGACTAGGGATTATTCGGTATTATCATGATCGTAATGTGACGAATGATGTGGTAAAAATCCTCATTGGCCTGTAGTTCATTGGTGGACAGTTGTTGGTATGATTATGACCAGGGATTATTCGGTATAGTCATGACCATTGATGATTACATGAATATCCTTGGCCGTGGAGCAGGGATGATTCGATTTTATTTATTAAGTTGAGTCTCAGCGATAAAGTTGATAAAAAACTTTTAAAATCATAGAAGATAGTAGATTTTATACTTTACTTGACTCTTCTAATGGATTGGTTGATCTGCTGCAGTTAAACTTATTGTCTATTATATTATTCTATCAGTTTAACATTATCGAAGGCTAATGATAATTTATTCTGCATTATCTTAGTCATAATATTTCTTACTAGGCTAGTTGAGCTCACCGTTTCTTTCACTGTTCTCTTCAGGAAATGACAACGTAGCTGGGACTAGTCGGGGAATAAAGTGATGGTCCTAGATGGTGCATTAGTAGTCCTCACTATTCTGTGAAATAGTGTGATAATAAATGTAATGAGGACTCCATTGAGTGTAGATATTGTCTAGATGACAATATTTGTATTAAAACTCACAGCCTATGTTTTGTCGTATTTCACACGACTGTTGTATAATTAAGTTATATTTGTATTCAGTACCTTGTATCTGGCGATTCAAGATGGGTGATGTATATCTGTTTTGGGGGCGTCACAACCATCCCCGTTGAACTTGGTTTCGCAACAAGACAATCTCTAGCTATATGACCTTCCTTTCCACAGTTATAACACACCTTGTGTGAGACCCCAAATTTTAAGAAATGAAAATATTCAATTTTCCTAAAAAAAAAAAAATTTAGTAAATGGTTAAATTGGTAAAGGTTAAAGTTAAGGGTGACATGTAAAATTTTTACAAAGTAAGCAAGTTGATATAAAATATTTGTTGTGTCGGGGAATATTCATTTTAACAGGAAATATTCGTACGACGGCATAATCATTGGTGGACCCCACAACAGAAGTATTGTCATAGTTAGAAAACGAGAGAAATATCTTTTATAAAATTAACGAAGAAAGTTTTACCGTTAAACTGTTGAAATACCCAGTGGTAAAAGTACAGTAATACACGTGGTTGCATAGTAGCACACGGTATTGATTATTGATGCTTACGTGAGAAGTCACTCAGTTTTATTCAATTATTGTCATAATATTTTATATTATTAAATCAATAATTGAGATGACACAGTTATTCATATTATTATTTGCATTATTGACAATGTCTAGAAAGTTCTGTCGAGGAAAGGGGTTAGGTTATCTAATTCTGCGCCAATATGGAGAAATCCTTATCGGAAGGCCCCCTCTTTCCTGGGAATGATCTGGTTGTTAAATATTGTGAGTTATAATATTAATGATGAATAAGTTCGTGTTGATTAAAGATGAAATTGATATTTCCATTGTGTTGGGATTATTAGTGTTAGTGGAAATCGACATCTATTCCGATAATAATTGACTTCTGGAGGTTTTATTGACCAATCGGGTAATTAATCGAATAAATGAGCAATTAATTGTTATTAATTCACATGCTTATAACTATTTGTTCACATGTGTGTACTATTGATTCATGTACTATTAGGGGAAGTGGTGCAAGATTGATAATACTTGCATGACTAAATTAAAAATGAAGGTATAGATGAAGGTACTATATTGTAATTATTTTTTTCACATGTATAAAACTATTGATTCACATGATTGTACTATTGATTCACATGATGTAGTATTAGGGGAGGTGGTGCAAGTTTGATAATACTTGCAGGACTAAATTGAAAATGAAGGAAAAGATGAAGGTATTATATTGTAATATTTTGAGCCCCAAAATGTGCAATTATCGAAACTATATTTTTTTATAAATAGAAGTTCATTCGTCCTTCATTCTCACCAATTCACTAAGACTCACAAGAGCAATTATAGAGAGAGAAGCTATAGAGAGAGAAGCTATAGAGAGAAAGAAGAAGAGAAGTCTGCTACTTTACTATTCCAGTATCAAGTATTCTTCTGAGGTAAGGGATATTATTTGTTGTATTGGTAAGGGGTATTCTTTATTTCATATTCTGAAGAGATATTATTTTTCGTATTCGTAAGAATATTATTATCGTTCAATATTCGTAAGGAGTATTATTTCTTCTGTATTCATGAAGAGAGTTATTTTCTTTCAATACTCGTAAGGGTTGTTACTCCATTCTTTATTAATCTGTTGGAATAACTTGTCTACGCGGACTACCGCATGCATGGTGAAATTCTTCTGTTATTTCATTCTTTATTATTCTGTTGGAATAACCTGTCTACGCGGACTACCGCATGCATGGTGAATGACCCTTCGTTTTCATTCTGTATTAAATTATGGAAATTATCTATCTACATGGATTACCGCATGGCAGGTGAAAATCCATTTGCAGTTTCGTATATTCTATTATACTCGTATGAGATATCATTTCTTTTGTACTCGTCATGGAATATTGTTTTCTTTTGTATTTTCCTTTTATCAGTACTATTCACGAAGTAATATTCATGAGTTACTATTTATGGGTTACTATTCACCCATTTACTATTCACTCGAATCGTATTCACTCGGGTATTAGGGACACTTTTCGTGTCGGAGTACTATTCATGAGTTACTATTCATGGTTTACTATTCACCCAGTTATTATTTACTAGAATATTATTCACTCGGGTATTTGGGGCACTTTTCATGTCGGGGTACTATTCACGAGGTACTATTCCCGAAGTACTATTCACAGAATACTATTCACGGAGTACTATTCACCCAAAAAATATATTTCTTTTCTGTCCAAATTATTTTTGATACATGAATATTATTTTTGAATTTTACTCCATAAAGCAGTATCATGTTGACAATTTGGATATTTTTAAACTCTGGATAAATTTAAAGTCTTTAATATTTATCCTTGATTTTGTTTCATTAATGCTTATATCATTGTCATCATCCTCATGCTTATATTGTGATGAAAGTCATCTTTGGCTTACGTGCATAGATGGACTATTGATTGGTATGATTATGGCTAGGGATCATTCGGTATAATCATGACCATAATGTTGCAAATGATGTGGTAAAAGTCCTCATTGGCCCGTAGTGCATTGATGAACAGTTTTTGGTACGATCATGATCATGGGTTCTCTTCGGCCAAGGGTGTAATGATGAATTATTTTATGGCGTGATCATGACCGTTGATGAAAACACGATTATCCTTGGCCCGTAGTGCATGGATAATTCGTGGTCGTGATACTAATGAATATCCTTGGCCCGTAGTGCATGGATAATTTGGTGATGTGAATTATTTATTAAGCTGTCTCAGCGATAAAATTGATGGTAAACTTTTAAATCGTAGAAGACAGTAGATATCATGCTCTACTTGATTCTTCTAAAATACAGTTGCATGTCTTTGGCATTTGTGCAAAGATGAATTGTGATTTCGTATAACCATGATATTTGATGTTTCAGGTAAAGACGGGTGATAAAAATTATCTTTGTCCTGGGTGCGAAGAGGAATTTAGAATCACAATTATGATTATGAGTTATTCACATGATTGTGGAAAGGAATTATTGATTGATGTTACAGGGATAAAACATTGTTGGTGGACTTTTAACGTGGAGAAGATAATAGATTTATGGTCTATTTGACTCTTCTAATGGATTGCTCGTTCTGTTGCCACTATGGTTGAAAAGTTTTATCATCTACCATATGCTCTAAATCTCTGATTTATTACTGACAAAGGCTATTGATAATTTAATTATCTTTAGTCATGATATTCTTTACTGGGCTAGTTGTGCTCACCCTTTTGCTTCACAATTCCTTTCAGGTAATAAGAGTGTAGTTGGATCGAGTGGGGGTAACAGGGGAATAAAACGATGGTCTATAGTTGTTGTGGTTTTCCCTAAAATAGTATGGAAATGATTTTATTGAGAATTTTAGATAATTGTGTCGTATTTTATATGTCATTTTAACCGTTGATTTTGGTGAACCGAATAGGGTGAGGTGAACCCAACTTTGGAAGGGTGTTTTGCCACTATCATACAAGATGTCTAATGACAGATGACTTTGTGTTATCATAAGATAGGGTTGTGCACATGCACTTGCTGATTATATCTATGAGCACTACCTATATAATCTTGGAGTTTGGTTGAAATATAATTCTCAATTGGAGATAATGGAGATAATTATATGTTAAGAGAAGACTCGCCATTGGAAAAAACATGACAGTAATCTTCTCGTTTTTCTTTGGGGTCTATTGTGTCAACCAATGATAATTCTCGAGTCATATGATATCTATCATAACTTAGATGCATGGCCTCCCATGTACGAAGGTTTCCTTGAGCATTTTCCAAAGATTTTGATTTCTAAAACAGTTATTGATTGTACTTTTATGTAAAGTACCGTTGTAAGGTGTTGTGGTCGAGGCACTATAAGAGTTACATATATTTGTATTAAAACTCACAGCTTATGTGTTGTTGTACTCTGCACGACAATTCAATAGTTGTATAAATGAAGTTTGTATTTGATTTCTGTAGTGTGATATCTGGCGACTCAGAATGGGTCGTGTGGACCTATTTTGGGGGCGTCACAAATGGTATCAAACCTTAGGGATATGGTCTCTGGAAAAGATCCGGGATTAGAACTAGGATGGGAGAGATGAGTATATCCTTCGCTAGTGTGTGTCCTACCTAAGCTTAATTTTCTTACTTAAGTTGACAAATTATGATATGTCAATTAACCTTTATTTTGAAGATGTATTCTAGAATGATACATGAAACACAAGAGATAAGTAATGGGAAAATCATGATACAGTGGAAATAACCGGGAAGGTACAATCCGAAAAGAAAGCAAGGTATTCTCATATCTTCGAACTACCAAGTATGTAAATTTTGAGGGCAAAATTTCATAAGGAGGGGAGAATATGAGACCCCAAATTTTATGAAATGAAAGTATCAATTTTCTTATAATTATTATTTTATTTAGTAAATGGTTAAATTGATAAAGGTTAAAGTTAAGGGTGACATTTGAAAATTTTACAAAGTAAGCAAGTTGATATAAAATATTCGTTGTGTCGGGGAATATTTGATTGGTCGAGGAATATTCGTTTTAACAGGGAATATTCGTATGACAACATAATCATTAGTGCACCCCATAACAGAAGTATTGTCGTAGTTAGAAAAAGATAGAAATATCTTTTATAAAATTAACGGCGAAAGTTTTACCGTTAAATAGTTGAAATACCCGGTGGTAAAAGAACAGTAATACGCGCGGTTGCATAGTAGCACACGGTATTGATTATTGATGCTTACGTGAGAAGTCACTCAGTTTTATTCAATTATTGTCATAATATTTTATATTATTAAATCAATAATTGAGATGACACAGTTATTCATATTATTATTTGCATTATTGACAATGTCTAGAAAGTTCTGTCGAGGAAAGGGGTTAGGTTATCTAATTCTGCGCCAATATGGAGAAATCCTTATCGGAAGGCCCCCTCTTTCCTGGGAATGATCTGGTTGTTAAATATTGTGAGTTATAATATTAATGATGAATAAGTTCGTGTTGATTAAAGATGAAATTGATATTTCCATTGTGTTGGGATTATTAGTGTTAGTGGAAATTAACATCTATTCCGATAATAATTGACTTCTGGAGGTTTTATTGACCAATCGGGTAATTAATCGGATAAATGAGCAATTAATTGTTATTAATTCACATGCTTATAACTATTTGTTCACATGTGTGTACTATTGATTCAATGCACGTACTATTAGGGGAAGTGGTGCAAGATTGATAATACTTGCATTACTAAATTAAAATCGGAGGTATAGATGAAGGTATTATATTGTAATTATTTTTTTTACATGTATAAAACTATTGATTCACATGATTGTACTATTGATTCACATGATGTAGTATTAGGGGAGGTGGTGCAAGTTTGACAATACTTGCAGGACTAAATTAAAAATGAAGGAAAAGATGAAGGTATTATATTGTAATATTTCGAGCCCCAAAATGTGCAATTATCTAAATTATGTTTCCTATAAATAGAAGCTCATTCTTCCTTCATTCTCACCAATTCACTAAGACTCACAAGAGCAATTATAGAGAGAGAAGCTATAGAGAGAAAGAAGAAGAGGTATGCTAATTCACTATTCCAGTATCCAGTCTTCTTCTGAGGTAAGGGATATTATTTATTTTATTGGTAAGGGGTATTATTTATTTCATATTCTGAAGAGATATTATTTTTCGTATTCGTAAGAATATTATTTTCGTTCAATATTCGTAAGGAGTATTATTTCTTCTGTATTCAGGAAGAGAGTTATTTTCTTTCAATACTCGTAAGGGTTTTTACTTCATTCTTTATTATTCTGTTGGAATAACATGTCTACGCGGACTACCGCATGCATGGTGAAATTCTTCTATTATTCCATTCTTTATTATTCTGTTGGAATAACCTGTCTACGCGGACTATCGCATGCATGGTGAATGACCCTTCGTATTCATTCTTTATTAAATTATGGAAATGATCTGTCTACGTGGATTACCGCATGGCGGGTGAAAATCCATTTGCAGTTTCATATATTCTATTATACTCGTATGAGATATCATTTCTTTTGTACTTGTCATGGAATATTGTTTTCTTTTGTATTTTCCTTTTATGAGTACTATTCATGGAGTAATATTCATGAGTTACTATTTACGAGTTACTATTCACTCAAATCTTATTCACTCGGGTATTCGGAACACTTTTCGTGCCAGAGTACTATTCACGAGTTACTATTCATGGGTTACTATTCACCCGTTTATTATTTACTAGAATATTATTCACTCGGGTATTTGGGGCACTTTTCTTGTCGGGGTACTATTCACGAGGTACTATTCCCGAAGTACTATTCACAAGATATTATTCACGGAGTACTATTCACCCGCAAAATATATTTCTTTTCTGTCCAAATTATTTTTGATACATGAATATTATTCTTGAATTTTACTCCACAAAGCAGTATCATGTTGACAATTTGGATATTTTTAAACTCTGGATAAATTTAAAGTCTTTAATATATATCCTTGATTTCGTTTGATTAATGCTTATATCATTGTCATCATCCTCATGCGTATATTGTGATGAAAGTCATATTTGGCTTACGTGCATAGATGGACTGTTGATTGGTATGATTATGACCAGGGATCATTCGGTATAATCATGAACGTAGTGTTGCAAATGATGTGGTAATTGATGGATAATTTTTGATATGATCATGACCATGGGTTATCTTTGGCCAAGGGTGCAAAGATGAATTATTTTATGGCGTGATCATGACCGTTGTTGAAAACACGATTATCCTTGGCCCATAGTGCATGGATAATTCGTGGTTGTGATACTAATGAATATCCTTGGCTCGTAGTGCATGGATAATTCGGTGATGTGAATTATTTATTAAGCTGAGTCACAGCGATAAAATTGATGGTAAACTTTTAAATCGTAGAAGACAGTAGATATCATTGTAAGCCCCCAACCTTTTAATGAATAAAATCAAATTTCCTCTATTTATTATTGCGAATAATAAGGTATTAATTTGATATAATACTTTGGTTATGGGTGAAATGTGAAAAATTTTCAAAATAAGCAAGTGGTTATAAAATATTCATTTGTTTGGGGAATATTCGTTTCAGTCGTGGAATATTCTTTACGTCGGGAATATTAAATACGACGATGCAACCATTTGTGGGCCCCATAACGGATAACTTGATTGCGTATGAAGAAAATGACAAAATTGAATAATATTGGTAGTAGTTATTCTACTAATTAATTTGTTGGAATACCCGGTTGGTTAAAATACGAGAATGGCGTGGTTGCGCGAAGAAAGACTTTGTATTACAGACAGTATTGTTGAATTATTGATTCTTACGTAAGAAGGCACTACTCAATAATTGTTACAGTAATTACTGTTTAATATTTTATTTTATTGATTTAATAATTGCTGTGTTGATATTTTATATTATTGTTGCTCAATAATTGTCACTACACAACATCTCCATTATCAGATCAATAATTCATATTATTTAGAATAATATTATTAGATATCATTATTGACAATGTCTAGAAAGTTCTGTCAAGGAGAGGTTTGGTCACCTAATTGCGCGTCAGTAAGGAGAAATCCTTATCGGAAAGCCCCTTCTTTCCTGGGAACTGCCTGGTTGTCATAATTGTGATTTTGTAATATTATTTATGAATAATTAATTATTGATTTATATGATAAGGAAATATTTATTTGATGTGGATATAAATGATGGATTTATTTATTTTATGTGGTTATTAACGAAGGAATTAATGCTGAGATGTTTTATCAGTATTTTGTCGGAGTGGAGGTATTAGAAATCACCCGTTTGTGGGTTTCGGATATTTTCTGTTTGGAATTTAGAAAAACTCAAAGCTAAAAAATTGTAGAGAATTCGATTTCGTGTGGAATGGATATAAAATTCGTATTTTTATGATAAATGGGCTGTTTTCTATGAATTACTGAAGTTTCGGAAAATAAAATAATTTTTATTAAATTATAGGTGGGACCCACTTTTTGGTTGGTGTTGAATGCACATGGGCTGCTGAAAATTTTCAGAATTGGTGGCTAGCTTGTTAAATTAATGCATGCGTAGAAGAAAGAATGTGAAATAATATTAATTTATTATTTTGGTCTCCTATAGCGTTCTAGCATTTTCCTATAAATAGACGCTTAGGTTAGAATTGAAAATCACACCAGAAACAAGTTTTCTTTCTCTCTAGATTATCGAGCGTATTTTTGTGAGTATTTTGATACTTTGAGTGTTGCTATTATGCAAAGTTTTTCACAAAGACTATATCAGAAATTCGATCGTAAATACGGTTATTTTGAGGTAAGGGATGTTGTTTTCTTCTTAAATGATATTATTTCCTTCAATATCATTATGCCGAAATATTGGTCTGAACTTTTTATCAAATTTGAAACTTTTTGTGTCGGGGTTACTATTTATGTATATGGTACTATTCACGTATACGACACTATTCACGAATACGGCACTATTCACCGAAAAATAAAAATTTCTTCTTTTTGTCCAAGATGTCTATTATGGTTACTATATTTGATTGTATCCATGTTTTGATCTTTATTTTTGAATTATGCTTCAAAATTGGTTATTATGGAGTATTATTGATCTTGGATAAAGCGTGATACTGAATCCCTAATATTTGTCCTTCTGTCTCACTTAATTCGCTTTTCTTTAAAATATTTTTCATCCTCCTCGGTCCTAAATGATGATATTTATGAATATCTTTGGCCTCAGAAGTAAAAGATGAATGATTACCTAATAAATATTTTTGGCGCGTAGTGCAAAGATGAACATGTGTTGAGATGAACATGACCAACTAGTGATATAAATGAATATCTTTGGCATGTAGTGCAAAGATGAATATTTGATTCAAGATGTATATTGATTGATGTTACAGGGATAAAATATTGATGATAGACTTTTAAATCTTAGAAGATAGTAGAATTCTTTCTCTACTTGACTCTTCTAATGGATTCTTTGTTTCATTGCAAATTGTTGATCTAAAACTTGTTGTCTACTATATTTTATCAGATTTTTTCCTGTTGAAGACTAATGATAAATTGTTGTATATTATCTTAGTCACAATATTCTTTACTGGGCTAGTTGAGCTCACCCTTTTCCTTTTTGTTCCATTGTTCTTCTCAGGAGGAGAGAATTTAGCAGGAACTAGCCGGGGTATGGAGTGATGATTCAAGATAGTTGTTTAGAAGTCCTCACTATTTTTGTAAAATATTGTATCAATAATTGTAATGAGGACTCCTTTTGAGTTTGTATACTCTCTAGTAGACAATATTTGTATCCAAACTCACAGTATATGTGTTGTCGTATTTTGCACGACAATTATATTACTGAAATTGTATTTGTTCTGTACCATGTATTTGGCAACTCAGAATGGGTGATGTATACCTATTTTGGGGGCATCACAGTTGGTATCAAAGCTTAAGGATATGATCACTGGCTGAGATGTGAGACAAGAACTAGGAGGGGAGAGACGGGGAATTCCTTCGCTAGTATGACCTGACTAAGTTATAGTTGTGGGTAATATTTACAAATTTTGCAAAGTAAGCAAGTGGTTATATAATATTCGATTGGTCGGGGAATATTCATTTTAGCAGGGAATATTCGTACGACTACACAATCATTGGTGGACCCCACAACGGAAGTATTGTCATAATTAGAAAACGACAAAAATACTTTATGAAAATAACGACGGATGTTTTACCGTTAACTGTTGAAACACCCGGTGTTAAAAAAGTAAAGATAATGCAGCGTGCACAAAGAGATAATACTACAGATTGATTGTTGATGCTTACGTGAGAAGTCACTCGCTTATACTCAATTATTGCTACGATGAATTGTTGCATCATATCTCTCATATTAATGATTCAATTATTGTTAAAGATCATCCGCATAATATGATATATTATTAAATCAATAATTGAGATGACAAAGTTATTCATATTATTATTTGCAATATTGACAATGCCTAGAAGTTCTGGCTCGAGGAGAGGTTTGGTCACCTAATTGCGCCAATAAGGAGAAATCCTTATCTGAAAGCCCCTCTTTCCAGGAACGACACGGGTTGTTAAATATTGTGAATTATAATATTAATAATAAATAAGTTCGTGTTGATTAAAAATGAATTTTATAGTTCCATTGTGTTGGACTTATTTGTGTTAGTATAATTGATGTCTGGAGGATATATTGTTCAATCGGGTATTCGGGACACTTTTCGTATCGGAGTACTATTCACGAGTTGCTATTCATGAGTTATTATTCACGAGTTACTATTCATGAGTTACTATTCACGAGTTACTATTCATAAGTTATTATTCACGAGTTATTATTCAGGAGTTACTATTCACGAGTTAGTATGCACGGGGTACTATTCACCCGTAAGATATATTTCTTTTCGGTCCAAATCATTTTTGGGTAAAATATTATTCCATGGAGATGTGCTAATTTTTTAGACTGTTGGTTGAAGATATAATAGTAAGTCAATATGGACCGCTGGAGGAAAGTTATAATAGTAAATCAATATGGATCGCTGGTTTAAAGTTTTAATAGTAAATCAGTATGGACCGTTGCTTTAACTTTTAATAGTAAACCAATATGGATCGTCCATTTAAAAGTAAATCAATCTAGACCGTTCATGAATTAGTTACTATTCAGTCCATTTTCCTATAAATAGAAGCTCATTCCTTCATTATGAATTCACTGAAACTCTAGAGAGAGAAACTATAGAGAGAAAGTACAAAAGTATTTTGTTACTTCACTTTTCCAATATCCAGTTTCTTCTAAGGTAGGGAAGATTATTTGTTGTACCCGTAAGGGGTATTATTTCTTTAGTATTCATGAAGAGAACTTCTGTTATTCCATTATTTATTATTACATTTGAATAACTCAGATCTGTGAGCTACCCTATACTTGGTGAAATTCTTACGTTATTCCATTCTTTATTATTACATTGGAATATCTCTGTTTGTGCGTTTCACGTCAGGCACGGTTCCAATCTCTATTATTCGTTGGAATATCCTCGTCTGTAATGCTTTTACACAGGACCGTTCCGATCTTTATTATTCTATTAGAATATCTTGTGCATGCGCGTTTTTGTTGGACTGGTTCGATCTTTTTATTATTCGTTGGAATATCTCAGATGTGCGTTTTACTCCGGACCTGGTTCCAGTATTTATTATTCTGTTGGAATATCCTGTCTGTACGTTTTATGCGGGACCTGGTTCCGTTATTTATTATTATGTTGGAATAACCTGTCTATGCGGTCTATCGCATGCATGGTGATTTCTATTGTTATTCCATTCTTTATTATACTCAGTTGGTTAAAAATTTGACTTCTATACTCCATGAAATTAGTGGAATGTCCTTAATATTTACGCTTCATCCAGTATCTTTTTATGGAAATATTCTTCTGAGCATTCTTGAATTTTACTCTACAAAGCAGTATAATGTTGACAATTTGGACGTTATCAGTTCCTAGATAAATTAATTCTTGAACTTGTTTTATTGAATTCTTATATCATTGTCATCATCCTCATGTTTATATTTTGTTGAAAGTCATCTGTGGCTTGTAGTGCATAGATGGACTTGGTATGATTATGACCAGGGATTATTCGGTGTAATCATGACCGTAATGTTACAAATGATGTGGTAAAAGTCCTCATTGGCCCGTAGTACATTGATGGACAGTTGTTGGCATGATCATGACCATTAATGAATACACGAATGTCCTTGGCCCGTAGTGCATGGATAATTTATGGTCGTGATACTAAAGAATGTCCTTGGCCCGTAGTGCATGGATAATTTATGGTCGTGATACTAAAGAATATCCTTGGCCGTAGTTCAGGGGTGATTCGATGATGTGGATTATTTATTAAGCTGAGTCCCAGCAATAAAAGTGATGAAAAACCTTTTAAATCATCGAAGATAGTAGATTTTATTCTCTACTTGACTCTTCTAATGAATTTCTTGATCCGTTGCAGTTAAACTTTATATTTATTATATTTTATCAGTTTAACATTATTGAAGGCTAACGATAAATTATTCTGCATTATCTTAGTCATAATATTTTCATCGGGCTAGTTGAGCTCACCTTTTTCTTTCACTTTTTCTCTTCGTGAAATGAGAACATAGCTGGGACTAGTTGGGGAATAGAGTGATGGTCCTAGACGGTGCATTAGTAGTCCTCATTATTCTGTGAAATAGTGTGATAATAATTGCAATGAGGACTCCTTTTGAGTTTGTATACTCTCTAGTAGAAAATATTTGTATTCAAACTCACAGTTTATGTTTTATCGTATTGTATACGACAGTTGTATTATTAAGTTGTATTTTAATTCAGTACCTTGTATCTGGCGACTCAAGATGGGTGATGTAAACCTATTTTGGGGGCGTCACAGTTGGTATCAAAGCTTAGGGATATGATCCCTGGCTAAGATGTGAGAATAGAACTAGGAGGGGAGAGACGGGGAATTCCTTCGCTAGTATGACCTACTTATGTTTTTTGATATTTAATTGGTCAGTCAGAATATAGGGATAATATGTTACATGTCAATTAACCTTTAGTTATGTGGCAGTATCTGAAAATGACATTCGAGAATGTTGAGAATAGCAATGGAGCACAGGCGACCGTTGATTCACCACATATCAATAATCTGGATAATGTGCATCAGGAAGGAGACAATCCTCATGCAAACAACAACACTGACCAAATGATGAATGATGGAATGTTCAGAGGTTTTATGCAATTCATGCAACAGTAGACGAGAGCGGCTCCTGTCCAAAATGTAGGTGGAAACATTGGAAACTCTTGGACGGTCACCGCTAAACAGTTCAAGGAGCTGGGACCTTCGGAGTTTATTGGAGAGCCAAAACCACTTAAGGTGGAAGCATGGATAAAGCAGATCACCAAGATATTTGATGTCTTAAGATGCTCCAAGGAGCAAAAGGTTTCCTTTGTCGCCTTTATGTTGCAAGGAGAAGCAGATTACTGGTGGGAATCGGTAAAGCGTACTCAAGCTACCACACTGAAGATGTCTTGGGAAAAGTTCCAAGAACTATTCAATGACAAGTACTTTCCCGAAAGTATTCTTCATATAAAAGAGGTAGAATTCATCAAGTTGGAGAAAAATAATATGACCGTGTCACAGTACGAAGCCAAGTTTGTCGAGTTGTCCCGGTTTGCGTCCCAGTTGGTGGATAATGAAGAGAGAATGACGCGGATGTTTTTAAGAGGTTTGAAGCCGGAGATACGTCATCATCTTGTTTCTCATAAACTGTGTTTGTATTCAGATGTTGTAAATAGGGCTCAGTTAGTGGAGCGCGATAACGAGTCAATGCAACCAAAGGAGAGCAGTCATCGAAGCGGTGACAACAAGCGTGGAGGGAATCAACAGGCCAGAAATGGTAACCACTTCGGTGGTAATCAGGGCCAAAACAATAAGAATGGACATTTCAAGAAGAGGAGATTCAACAATGATGGAAGGACGTCAGCACCAGCACCCGTTGTTAAGGAAGGAGAACGACCACCTATCATATGCTTAAAATGCGGAGGGGAAGGACACATCAGTCCAAACTGCACGATGTCGTCCAAAGCATGTTATAATTTTGGAAGAGAAGGTCACTTAGCCTGATTTTGTCATTCACCGAAGACAAGTTCAGCTAGGATGGAGGCACCAAAGGCCGTCCCAAAAAAGTCAAAGCCGGTGGTGCAAGGGAGAGCGTTTGTTGTGACCTCCCAGAAAGCAAGGAACCCGAATGAGGTCATCACGGGTAAGCTTATCATAAACTCTAGCGAAGTCTATACTTTATTTGATACCGGTTCTACCCATTCTTTTATTTCTCCTACTTGCGCTTAACAATTATATTTGACTCCGGATAAATTATACTTTTACTTATCCGTGGAAACTCCGTTGGGAGAAACCTTCATTACATCCATTATTTATAAGTCTTGTTTGGTTCAAATCGGTAATCGCACATTACCCGTCGATCTTATTTCTTTAAAAATACTTGTGTTTGACGTAATTCTAGGGATTGATTGGTTAAATACTCATCATGCAAAAATTGATTATTTTCGTAAGGTTGTTAGTTTTCATATTCCTAATCAACCTATTATGCGAATTCAAGCGACCAAACCATTAAAATCAATCACGGTCATTTCAAGCCATAAAGCTATTCGTTTATTGAAACACGGATGTCAAGCTTTCTTAGCTCATGTCATAGATCTAGAGTTAGCAGTTGTTGTCTTCGCACTTAAAATTTGGAGGCATTACTTGTATGGGGAGAAAGTGGAGATCTTTATGGATCATAAAAGCCTCAAATATTTCTTCACTCAAAAGGAACTCAACATGCGACAATGACGTTAGCTTGAACTGTTGAAAGATTATGATCATACCATCCTAGAAAAGCGAACGTGGTAGCTGACGCATTGAGTAGAAGATCATATGCAAGTACGAGTGCGATATTGTCAACGTAAAGGCCCATTTTGTGTGACTTGCAAAGGATGGAGATATAGTTAAAGACTCCAGGGACCCATGTGATGATGGCGAATATACGAGTAGAACCGACTTTAATTGATAAAGTTAAAGCTGCTCAAGCTATAGACCTAGAGCTGATGCATATGAGGAAGAAAGTGCAAGAAGGTGCTATGCAGGAAACAAGAATCGATGAAGAAGGAATACTTCGAGTTAACTCCAGACTTTGTGTTCCTAACGACCCTGATTTAAAGTATAAAATCATGATGGAGGCGCACAACACACTGTTTGCAATCCATCCTGGGAGTACTAAAATGTATCATGATCTTCGACATACATTTTGGTGGAGAAATATAAAGAGAAAGATAGCGGAGTTTATCTCAAGGTGTTTAACTTGTCAAAGAGTCAAGGTGGAGCATCAAGTACCAAAAGCTCCATTGCAACCACTTGAAATTCCAGAATAGAAGTGGAAGCACATTACCATGGATTTCATTACTAGTCTTCCTAAGGTTTCTCAAGGCATATATGCAATTTGGGTCATTATTGATAGATTGACCAAGTCAGCTCACTTCTTACCTATACGAGAAACATATACACTTGAACGTCTTGCTCGTATGTACATAAATGAGATTGTAATACTGCATGGTATGCCAGTATCCATAGTTTCTGATCGAGACCCAAGATTCACTTCACGATTTTTGGTTAGTTTGTAGAAAGCTATGGGCACAGATTTACGATTTAGCTCGGCATATCATCCTCGGACAGATGGGCAGTCAGAGAGGACTATTCAAACTCTTGAAGATCCATTAAGACTCTATGTCCTTGACTTCAAAGGAAATTCGGACAAGTTCTTACCATTGGTGGAGTTTTCCTACAACAACAGTTATCAAGCAAGTATTGGTATGGTTCCATTTGAGGCATTTTATGGGAGAAAGTGTCGTTCTCCAGTATGTTGGGATGAGGTAGGTGAAGCAACGTTGTTGGGACTGGAGTTGGTATGTATGACTACAGAAAAGATTCAAACGATCCCACAACGTATAAAAACTTCACAAGATCAACAAAAGAGTTATGCTGATCTTCATCGAAAGGACGTAGAATTCGATATAGGAGATCATGTGTTGTTACGTATTGCTCCATGGAAAGGAGTTACGAGATTTAGAAAGAGAGGGAAGCTCAATCCTTGATTCATCGGCCCATTTTTAATCCTTAATCGAGTAGGAACTGTGGCCTATAGACTCGCCTTACCGCCAAGTATGTCTCGTGTTCATAATGTTTTTCACATATCTATGTTATGTAAATATGTGAAAGACCCGAACCACATTATTGAGTTAGAACCAGACGAGATAGAGGAAGATTTAAAATATGAAGAGTTACCTGTTAAAATCTTGGATAAGAAGGATCATGTTCTACGCTCCAAGGTAACCACGATGTGGAGGAAATGACTTGGGAGTTAGAATCTGAGATGAAGTCAAGGTATCCTCACCTCTTCGACATACTAGGTATGCACCCTAATTTTGAGGATGAAATTTCATAAGAAGGGGAGGTTGTAAGACCCCAACTTTTATGAATAAAGAATAATTTTCTCGAATTATATTTTTAAATATTATGGTATTAATTTGATATAATGTTATAGTTGTGGGTAATATTTACAAATTTTTCAAAGTAAGAAAGTGGTTATATAATATTCGATTGGTCGAGGAATATTCATTTTAGCAGGGAATATTCGTACGACGACACAATCATTGGTGGACCCCACAACAGAAGTATTATCGTAGTTAGGAAATGACAAAAATACTTTATGAAAATAACGGCGGAAGTTTTACCGTTAACTGTTGAAACACCCGGTGTTAAAAGTATAGTAATACGCGTAGTTGCACAGTAGCACACGGTATTGATTGTTGATGCTTACGTGAGAAGTCACTCAGTTATACTCAATTATTGCTACAGTAATTGCTACATCATATCTCTCATATTATTGATTTAATTATTATTACAGTATCATCTGCATAATATGATATATTATTAAATCAATAATTGAGACGGAAAAGTTATTCATATTATTATTTGCAATATTGACAATGTCTAGAAGTTCTGTTAAGGAGAGGTTTGGTCAACTAATTGCGCACCAATAAGGAGAAATCCTTATTGGAAAGCCCCCTCTTTCCTGGGAACGACCTGGTTGTTAAATATTGTGAATTATAATATTAATAATGAATAAGTTCGTGTTGATTAAAAATGAATTTCATAGTTCCATTGTGTTAGACTTATTTGTGTTAGTATAATTGATGTCTGTAGGATATATTGTTCAATCGGGTATTCGGGACACTTTTTCGTATAGGAGTACTATTCATGAGTTACGATTCATGAGTTACTATTCATGAGTTACTATTTATGAGTTACTATTCACGAGTTACTATTCACGAGTTACTATTCACGGGGTACTATTCACCCGTAAGATATATTTCTTTTCGGTCCAAATCATTTTTGGGTATAATATTATTCCATTAGGAGATGTGCTAATTTTTTAGACCGTTGGTTGAAGATATAATAGTAAGTCAATATGGATAGCTGGTGGAAAGTTATAATAGTAAATCAATATGGATCGCTCGTTTAAAGTTTTAATAGTAAATGAGTATGGACCGTTGCTTTAAGTTTTAATAGTAAACCAATACGGACCGTCCGTTTAAAAGTAAATCAATCGGGACCGTTCATGAATTAGTTACTATTCAGTCCATTTTCCTATAAATAGAAGCTCATTCCTTCATTATTTCTTACGAATTCACTGAAACTCTAGAGAGAGAAACTATAAAGAGAAAGTAGAAAAGTATTTTGTTACTTCACTTTTCCAATATCCAGTTTCTTCTAAGGTAGGGAAGATTATTTGTTTTACCCGTAAGGGGTATTATTTCTTTAGTATTCATGAAGAGAACTTCTGTTATTCCATTATTTATTATTCTGTTGGAATAACCTGTATACGCGGGCTACCCTATACTTGGTGAAATTCTTCGTTATTCCATTCTTTATTATTCATTGGAATATCCTCGTATGTGCTTTTTACGTACGGACCTGGTTCCGATCTTTATTATTACATTGGAATATTATGTACATGCATTTTACGGACCTGGTTCCATCTTTATTATTCTCATTGGAATATCCCATGCATGCGTTTTATGTCTAATTCGGTTCCAGATTTATTATTTCGTTGGAAAATCCTGTCAAGCGCTTTTTGACGGACTGGGTTCCGTTATTTATTATTCTATTGGAATAACTCGCCTGCAAAGGTCTATCGCATGCATGGTGATTTCTTTTGTTATTCCATTCTTTATTATACTCAAATTGGTTAAAACTTTGACTTCTATACTCCATGAAATTAGTGGAATATCCTTGATATTTGCGTTTCATCGAAAGATCTTTTCATGGAAATATTCTTATGAGCATTCTTGAATTTTACTCTACAAAGCAGTATCATGTTGACAATTTGGACATTATCAGTTCCTAGATAAATTAATTCTTGAACTTGTTTTATTGAATTCTTATATCATTGTCATCATCCTCATGTTTATATTTTGTTGAAAGTCATATGTGGCTTATAGTGCATAGATGGACTTGGTATGATTATGACCAGGGATTATTCAGTGTAATTATGACCGTAATGTTACAAATGATGTGGTAAAAGTCTTCATTGGCCCGTAGTGCATTAATGGACAGTTGTTGTCATGATCATGACTATTAATGAATACACGAATGTCCTTGGCCCGTAGTGCATGGATAATTTGTAGTCGTGATACTAAAGAATGTCCTTAGCCCGTAGTGCATGGATAATTTGTGGTCGTGATACTAAAGAATATCCTTGGCCGTAGTTCAGGGGTGATTCGATGATGTGGATTATTTATTAAGCTGAGTCCCAGCGATAAAAGTGGTGAAAAACCTTTTAAATCATAGAAGATAGTTGATTTTATTCTCTACTAGACTCGTCTAATGGATTGCTTCATCCGCTGCAGTTAAACTTGATATTTATTATATTTTATCAATTTAACATTGTTGAAGGCTAACAATAAATTATTCTGCATTATCTTAGTCATAATATTTCTTACTTGGCTAGTTAAGCTCACCTTTCTTTCACCGTTTCTCTTGAGTGAAATGAGAACGTAAATTTGAGACTAGCTCTGGGAACAGCAGTGATGGTCCTAGATGGTGCATTAGTAGTCCTCACTATTTTGTGAAATAGTGTGATAATAATTGTAATGAGGACTCCTTTTGAGTTTGTATACTCTCTAGTAGACAATATTTGTATTCAAACTCACAGTTTATGTTTTGTCGTATTGTATACGACAGTTGTATTATTAAGTTATATTTTAATTCAGTACCTTGTATCTGGCGACTCAAGATGGGTGATGTAAACCTATTTTGGGGGCGTCACAAATTCCTTCGCTAGTATGACCTGACTAAGTTTATTTGGTATTTATTTGGTCGGTCAGAGTATAGGGATAATATGTGACATGACAATTAACCCTTGTTTTATGGAAGCATTTAAGAATGGCAGCTGTGAACGTTAATAATGGAGTGAATGAGACTGTGGAGACACATTTAATCACCACCTAGGGGAACGTGCAACAGGAAGCCAATATTCCTCCTGTAAACAACACTACCGAACAAATGATGAATGATGGGATGTTCAGAAGTTTTTTGCAGTTCATGAAAAATCAGACGAGGGAGACTCGTGAACAAAATACGGGTGGAAATGATAGCAATGCGCGGCTTGTCACAGCCAAGCAGTTCAAGGGGTTGGGACCACCAGAATTTATTAGGAAGCCGGATCCGATCAAGGCAGAAATGTGGGTCAAGCAAATTACCAAGATATTCGATGTCTTGGGATGCACGGAGGAATAGAAGGTTCCATTAGCCACCTTTATGTTTCGCGGTGAGGCAGACTACTGGTGGGAGTCTGTGAAGCATACCCAGCCTGCAGCACTCAACATGTCTTAGGAAACGTTTCAGAAACTATTTAATTACAAGTACTTTCCTGAAAGTATTCGTCATATGAAGGAGGTGGAGTTTATCATACTGGAACAAAACAACATGACACAATGTCCCAAAGACGAGGCTTAAGTTTGCAGAGTTATCCAGGTTTGCACCTCATTTGGTCGAAAATGAGGAACGAATGACGAGGATGTTTCTAAGAGGTCTAAAGCCTGAGATTCGGTAATATCTTATATCTCATAAATTTGCTTTATATTCAGATTTTGTAAATAGGGCTCAATTATTAGAGCGAGATAATGAGTATGTGCAACAGAGGGACCACAACTGTGGTCATACCTAAGTGGCGTAATATCATCGAGCAATGACAACCAGAGGGAAGGAAAGCATTCGGACAAAAGCGGTAACCACTCTGGTCGTAATCGTGGCCGTGATAATAGAAGGAGCGAGTCGGAAGGAGATTTCAAGAGGAGAAAGTACAACAATGATAACGTGAAGACGCCATCACAAACATTAACTGTTTTTAGGGGAGGAGAATGAGCACCGGTCGTTTGTTACAAATGCGGGAAAGAGGGACACATCAGCCCAAACTGCCCACAACAATCCAAGGTGTGTTATAACTGTGGAAAGGAAGGTCATATAGCTAGAGATTGTCTAGTTTCAAAACTAAGTTCAACGGGGATGGTGACTCCAAAGGCTGTCCCGGACAAGTCAAAGTCGGTGGTTCCTGGAAGGGCATTTGTTGTGACTACACAAAATACGAGGAACCCAAACGAGGTGATCACGGGTAAGCTAATCATAAACTCTTGCGAAGTTTGTACCTTATTAGATACCGATTCTACCCATTCTTTTATTTCTTCTGCTTGTGCTCAACGTTTAAACTTGACTCTGGAGAAATTAGACCTTGACTTATCTGTTGAGACTCTGATAGGAGAAACATTCATTACATCTACTGTTTATAAATCTTGCTTGATTCAAGTCGGTACCATCACATTACCTGCCAACCTTATTTCGTTGAAAATTCTTGCATTTGATGTGATTTTAGGGATTGATTGGTTAACCACGCATCATGCTAAAATTGATTGTTTTTGTAAGGTTGTTAGTTTTCATATTCCTAACCAACCTATTATACGAATTCTAACAACCAACCCATTAAAGTCAATCAGTGTCATATCAAGCCATAAAGCTATTCGTTTATTGAAAAACGGATGTCAAGCTTTCTTATCCCATGTCACGGACTTGAACAAAAACACGTCAGATTTGAATAAAATTTCTGTTGTTAGTAAATTTTCTAACGTATTTCCTGAAAAACTTCCCGGTCTACCCCCAGAACGTGAAGTTGAATTATTTATTGATCTTGAACCTGGTACAAAGCCCATTTCTAAAACCCCATATCGAATAGCTCCTATTGAACTTTAGGAGTTAAAGGTTCAACTACAGGAGTTGTTGGACATCGGTTTCATTCGTCCTAGTACATCTCCTTGGGGTGTTCCTGTGTTATTCATAAAGAAGAAAAATGGGAGTATGCGACTTTGTATTGACTACCTAGAATTGAACCATGTCACTATCAAGAATAGGTATCCGCTACCTCGCATTGACGACTTGTTTGACCAGTTACAAGGAGCACAATTCTTTTCAAAGATCGATCTTCGTTCTGGATATCATCAGCTGAAGATTAAAACTGAGGATATTCCAAAGACTGCCTTCAGAACTTGGTACGGGCATTATAAATTCTTAGTCATGTCTTTTGGATTGACTAATTCTCCTGCTGCTTTCATGGATATGATGAACCGTGTGTTCAAAGAATATTTGGATCAGTTCGTTGTTGTCTTTATTGATGACATCCTCATCTATTCCAAAGGTCGTGAAGATCATGAGCACCATTTGAAGTTGGTACTTCAAAGGCTTCGCGATAACAAGCTTTATGCCAAGCTGAAGAAATGTGAGTTCTGGCTTGAGAAAGTAGCATTCCTTGGGCATGTGGTGTCAAAACATGGAGTATCTGTCGACCCGGCGAAGATTGAAGCCATACAAAGTTGGGAGCAACCGAAGTCGGTGACCGAAGTACGTAGCTTTCTGGGCTTAGCTAGTTACTATCGGAGATTCGTGGAAGGATTTTCTCGAATCGCTACTCCATTAACTCAGTTGACTCGTAAAGATATAAAATTCGGTTAGAGCGAGGATTGTGAGAAGAGTTTTCAAGAACTCAAGAGAAGACTCATTTAAGACTTTTTCGGACAATACCATCGGGTTCGGATGGATTTGTTATCTCTGATGATGCTTCATGCAAAGGGTTAGGATGTGTTCTCATGTAACATGGGAAAGTTATAGCCTATGCCTCATGACAACTCAAAGAATATGAGAGGAATTATCCTACTCATGATCTCGAGTTGGCAGTAGTCGTTTTCGCGTTAAAAATCTGGAGACATTACCTGTATGGGGATAAAGTGGAGATCTATACAGATCATAAAAGCCTCAAATATTTCTTCACCCAAAAGAAACTCAACATGCGGCAATGACGTTGGCTCGAGCTGTTGAAAGATTACCATCATACCATCCAATATCATCCTGGAAAAGCAAATGTGGTAGCTGACGCATTGAGTAGAAGATCATATTCGAGTACGAGTGCAATGTTGTTAACACAAAGGTCCATTTTGTATGACTTGCAAAGGATGGAGATAGAGGTAAAGGCTCCAAGTACCCACGTGATGATATCAAACATACGAGTAGAACCGACTTTAATCGATAAAGTTAAAGCTGCTCAAGCTACGGACATGGAGCTAATGCGTATGAAGAAGAAAGTGCAAGAAGGTGCTATTCCAGAAGCAAGAATCGATGAAGAAGGAATACTTCGAGTCAACTCCAGACTTTGTGTTCCTAACGATTCTGACTTGAAGCATAGAATCATGATGGAGGCACACAACACACCGTTTACAATTCATCTTGGGAGTACCAAAATGTATCATGATCTTCGACATACATTTTGGTGGAGCAATATGAAAA
Organism: Panax ginseng; assembly: GCA_020205605.1. NCBI lineage: Eukaryota > Viridiplantae > Streptophyta > Magnoliopsida > Apiales > Araliaceae > Panax > Panax ginseng. Next base: position 41,527,577 of record CM035142.1, on the reverse strand, counting down.
GAGAGATCGCGGAGTTTATCTCGAGGTGTTTAACTTGTCAACGTGTAAAGGCAGAGCATCAAGTGCCAAAGGGTCCATTACAACCACTTGAGATTCTGAAATTGAAGTGGGAACACATTACTATGGATTTCGTTATGGGTCTTCCCAAGGTTTCTCAAGGCATAGATGCAATTTGGGTTATTGTTGATAGATTAACTAAGTCTGCCCATTTCTTGCCTATACGTGAGACTTATTCCCTTGAACGTCTTGCTAGTATGTACGTGAATGAGATTATGAGATTGCATGGCATGCCAGTATCCATAGTTTCGGATCGTGACCCAAGATTCACTTCATGATTTTTGGTTAGCTTGCAGAAAGCTATGGGCACGGATTTACGATTCAGTTCAGCATACCATCCTCAAACGGACGGACAATCAGAGAGGACTATTCAAACTCTTGAAGATCTATTAAGACTACATGTCCTAGATTTCAAAGGGAGTTGGGATAAGTACCTACCATTGGTGGAATTCTCCTACAACAACCGTTATCAGGCAAGTATAGGTGTGGCTCCATTCGAGGCGTTGTATGGAAGAAAATGTTGTTCTCCAGTATGCTGGGACGAGGTGGGTGAAGCAACATTTTTGGGACCAGAGTTGGTACGAATGACTACAGAGAAGATCCAAATGATTCAACAACGTATACAAACGGCACATGATCGACAAACGGCACACGATATTGCACAGTATTGTTGAATTATTGATTCTTATGTAAGAATGCACTACTCAATAATTGTTACAGTAATTACTGTTCAATATTTTATTTTATATTATTGTTGCTCAATAATTGTCACTGCAGAGCATCTCCATTATCAGATCAATAATTCATATTATTTGGAATAATATTATTAGATATCATTATTGACAATGTCTAGAAAGTTCTGTCAAGGAGAGGTTTGGTCACCTAATTACGTGCCAGTAAGGAGAAATCCTTATCGGAAAGCCCCTCTTTCACGAGAGGCGCTGATCATCATAATTGTGATTCTATAATATTATTTATGAATAATTAATTATTGATTTATATGATAAGGAAATATTTATTTGATGTGGATATAAATGATGGATTTATTTATTTTATATGGTTATTAATGAAGAATTAATGCTGAGATGTTTTATCAGTATTTTGTCGGAGTGGAGGTACTAAAAATCACCCGTTTGTGGGTTTCAGATATTTTTTGTTTGGAATTTAGAAAAAATCAAAGCTACAAAGTTATAGAGAATTCGATTTCGTGTGGAATGGACATAAAATTCGTATTTGTCTGATAAACGGGCTATTTTCTATGAATTACTGAAGTTTTGGAAAATAAAATGATTTTTATTAAATTATGGGTGGGACCCACTTTTTGGTTGGTGTTGAATGCACATGGGCTGCTGAAAATTTTCAGAATTGGTGGCTAGCTTGTTCAATTGATGCATGCGTAGAAGAAAGAATGAGAAATAATATTAATTTATTATTTTAGTCTCCTATGGCGTTCTAGCATTTTCCTATAAATAGACGCTTAGGTTTGAATTGAAAATCACACCAGAAACAAGTTTTCTTTCTCTCTAGATTATCGAGCGTATTTTTGTGAGTATTTTGAAACTTTGAGTGTTGCTATTCAGTGCAAGTTTCTGTCAGCACTATATCCAAAATTCAGTCAGAAGTACAGTTATTTTGAGGTAAGGGATGTTGTTTTCTTCTTAAATGATATTATTTTCTTCAAATCATTATGCCGAAATATTGGTCTGAACTTTTTATCAAATTTGGAGCTTTTTGTGTTGGGGTTACTATTTACGTATACGGTACTATTCACGAATATGGCACTATTCACCGAAAAATGAAATTTTCTTCTTTTTGTCCAAGATGTCTATTATGGTTACTATCTTTGATTGTATCCATGTTTTGATCTCTATTTTTGAATTATGCTTCAAAATTGGTTATTATGGAGTATTATTGATCTTGGATAAACTGTGATACGAATCCCTAATATTTGTCCTTCTGTCTCACTTAATTCGTTTTCTTTAAAATATTTTTCATCCTCCTCAGTCCTAAATGATGATATTACTGAATATCTTTGGCCTGTAGTGCAAAGATGAATGATTACCTAATAAATATTTTTGGCCCGTAGTGCAAAGATGAACATGTGTTGAGATGAACATGACCAACTAGTGATATAAATGAATATCTTTGGCATGTAGTGCAAAGATGAATATTTGATTCAAGATGTATATTGATTGATGTTACAGGGATAAAATATTGATGATGGACTTTTAAATCTTAGAAGATAGTAGAATTCTTTCTCTACTTGACTCTATTAATGGATTGTTGTTTCCGCTGCAGTTGTTGATCTAAAACTTGTTGTCTACTATATTTTATCAGATTTTTCCCTGTTGAAAACTAATGATAAATTGTTGTATATTATCTTAGTCACAATATTCTTTACTGAGCGTCACATCATGCTCTACTTGACTCTTCTAAAATACAGTTGCATGTCTTTGGCCTGTAGTGCAAAGATGAACCGTTAATGAATATCTTTGGCCCGTAGTGAAAAGATGAATTTATTAGTATGATTATGAACAGGAACTGTGATTTTGTATAACCATGATATTTGATGTTTCAGGTAAAGATAGATGATGAAAATTATCTTCGTCCTAGGTGCGAAGAGGAATTCAGAATCACAATTATGATTATGAGTTATTCACATGATTATGGAAAGGAATTGTTGATTGATGTTACAGGGATAAAACATTGTTGTTGGACTTTTAACGTGGAGAAGATAATAGATTTATGGTCTATTTGACTCTTCTAATGGATTGCTCGTTCTGCTGCCAATATGGTTGAAAAGTTTTATCATCTACCATATGTTCTAAATCTCGATTTATTCCGATTGAAGGCTATTGATAATTTAATTATCTTTAGTCATGATATTCTTTACTGGGCTAGTTGTGCTCACCCTTTTGCTTCACAATTCCTTTCAGGTAAAATAAGAGTGTAGCTGGGTCGAGCGGGGGTAACAGGGGAATAGAACGATGGTCTATACCTGTTGAGGTTTCCCCTAAAACAGTATAGAAATAATTTTATTGAGAATTTTAGATAAGTGTGTTGTATTTTATACGTCATTTTAACCGTTGATTTTGGTAAACAGAATAGGGTGAGGTGAACCCAACTTTGGAAGAGTGTTTTGCCACTATCAAACAAGATGTCTAATGACAGACGACTTTGTGTTATCATAAGACAGGGTTGTGCACATGCACTTGCTGATTATATCTATGAGCACTACCTATATAATCTTGGAGTTTGGTTGAAATATAATTCTCAATTGGAGACAATAGAGATAATTATATGTCAAGAAAAGACTCACCATTGGAAAGAACATGATAGTAATCTTCTCATTTTTCTTTGGGGTCTATTGGGTCAACCAAGGATAATTCTCGAGTCATATGATATCTATCATAACTTAGATGCTTGGCCTCTCATGTATGAAGGTTTCCTTGAGCATTTTCCAAAGATTTTAATTTCTAAAAAAGTTATTGATTGTACTTTTATGTAAAGTACCATTGTAAGGTGTTGTGGTCGAGGTACCATGAGAGTTACATATATTTGTATTAAAACTCACAGCTTATGTGGTGTTGTACTCTGCACGACAGTTCAACAATTGTATAAATGAAGTTTGTATTTGATTTCTGTAGTGTGATATCTGGCGTCTCAAAATGGGTCGTGTGGACCTATTTTTGGGGCGTCACACCTTGGATTGTTATGGGCAGTTTGGGCTGATGTGTCCCTCTTTCCCATATTTATAACAAACGACTGGTGCTCATTCTCCTCCCTTAGAAACAGTTGATGTTTGTGCTGACGTCTTTACGTTATCATTGTTGTACCTTCTCTTCTTGAAATCTCCTCCCGACTCGCTTCTTCTATTTTCTTGGCAACGATTTACTATTAAAACTTTGAGTGGTTACCGCTTTTGTCCGAATGTTTTCCTCCCCGCTGGTTGTTGATAAGTGGATTTTATATCCGCGAATCGATGTCCATTTTAAGCATAATCGGTGTTAATTCTTTGTGCTCGTGTTCATTCTTACTTATTTCTTGTTATTTCGTGTGTAAGGTAGTTGGCGTGGCGAATGAGTGAAAAAGGAGGCATTTGGAGCATTAATTTAGAAAGTATGAAGAATAAGCAACATCAGTTAGCATGGAGGTAGCCCGCCGAGGTGGGCCTATTTGGCTTGTACACCCCCTCCGGGGCGGGGGGTCACGAATTCTGACTCTCCTATGTTGATTCAAACTCTGCTGGAAGGTGGACTGGAAGACTTTGGATAGCATATGGACTCTCTTTGACATGGGATTTCAGCCAGAACTCTATGTGGGATATGTATGGCTCAACAAACAATGAATTAAGGATCATGCAAAGCAACTAACGAAGATTAATCACAAATTTTCATAGCGAGCAACGAAGTGGAGATTTTGAAGAATGATCGTATTAATTGCGGATTGAGATTAAAGTGAAGGGTGTTCTGCATTATTCTTCTACTTTAGTTTATTTCTGTAATTGAGAAGATGATATCTTTGATTTATTTAGTTTTTATTTCGTTTATTATGAACTAATTACTTTTTAGGCTTAAGACGGATCTTTAAGTGGAACGATGGTTATGTAAACTTTGATTTCAGTTTAATAAGCTATTATCCAATTTATCTATATTAATTTGAGCGTTAATTTATGAATTACCTGATCAACGATTCTTTGTGGACTTGTATGAACTCAAGAGATGAAATACGGGTCTAGACTTAGTTAATATAGCATGTGTTCTTGATTTGTGTGAATAAACAGAATCTTCAAGAATGTTAGGGTAGAGATATGCTTGACATCGCATGTAATTAGTAAAAGAACTTGAACTTCAACCTTCTTTAATTGTATTTCACATAGAGATATAGTGAGTTAGTTAAGCAAGGTGTTTAACGTAATTCTATCTTAATTGTGGATTTGGGTTAATAAGGCATTAGTGCATCGAGAGGTGGCTAGTTCTATATACGTGTTCTTGATTAATAAACTGGGATAATAAATTAAACTGGAATAAAGGTGTAATAATCTGAGTAATGCTTAGAGTGAAGTCGAAAGCCTAATTCTCCATTATTTGTTTGAAAATTCAATTTTTAGCGATTATTGATTGTGTGGTGATTTTAATAGTTTTAATATTGTTAGTTACAAATTGGAAATTTATTAGTTCAATAAAATTAGGATTAATATGAAATTGGTAATTGTGAGGTTTAAATTCTTACTAAGTCTCTGAGGGAACGATACTCTACTTACTATTATATTACTTGTTGACCACGTATACTTGCGTGTTGTGTGTTAGATTTACCCAACAAATTTTTGGCGTCGTTGCCGAGGACTTTAGTATAGATTTTATTATTTTGCAATATCAGTTTAATTAGTCTAGTTTTACTTAAACGTTTTTTGTTTTGTTCTTCTTATTTCAGGTTTTTGACGTTGGTTTATGCAAACTCGATCCAAAAATCCAAACTTGCTTCCTTTGGAGGACGACATTGAGAGAAGGTTTCAGAGGTTAAGTAAGTGGATCAAGGAAACAAGGAACGAATTTGAAAACTCTGACAAAGAAAAAGCAATGGCTGCCGAAGACCAGAAAGCGTTGAGGTACTTTGCAATACCCAAGGTAACTCAGTTGCAGTCGAGTATCACCAGGCCTGCAATAGCTGCAAATACTTTCGAGAGTAAGCCTGGGACGATTCAAATGATCCAAAATTCAGTTTAGTTTGGGGGACATGCAAATGACGATCCTAACAAGCATTTGATCAATTTTCTGGAAATCTACGACACCTTCAAGTATAATGGGGTGTCGGATGAGGCAGTTAGACTTCGCTTGTTCCCATTCACTCTGCGGGACAAGACGAAGAGTTGGTTACATCCTCTACCAGCAGGTTCGATAACGACATGGTATGACCTGGCTCAAAAATTCCTCGCAAAAGTTTTCCCGCCAGCGAAAACTGCAAAGATAAGGAACAAGATTTGTGACACCCCCAAATTCGGGTACTTAAAACCTGAACTCGGTGCTTCACGATACCATTTCTATGAGCGGAATAATACTAATAATAATAACAATAATATAAAAATCAAACTTAAGTGACATATATCAGAGTCTAATCCCATGTACGCAACCTTTACTATAATTCCTTACATGATAGATAATATATATCATTGTCTTAATACAATTTAACTATTAAAAAAGATACCATTAAACATATTCTGTTTGCTTTCCTTTTTCCTTTGCTCTTGGCCGAACTTCCTAGTTGTTCACACTTAGCTGAAAACATTTAAATTAAGCAAGGATGAGCATTTGAGTGCCCAACAAGTAATAACAATTATAAATATAATTAGTTGAAAGAATTAAATGTTTTCTTTATACATCACTTCTACAAAGATTCAATAGTTATGAAGTAAACTAAACCGATAATAATAACATAACAACTCTATATCACATTTTTTGAAACTATGTATTAACTATAAATAGGTATTAGTTGACAGGCTATGAACATTGTTTTTATTTTTCACTAAGGTTTAGCAGAACTTCATCTGCAAATCGTCATAACTTACGGGCGCGAGGGTGATCATCCCAATGTGCCCTGTATTGATCAATACTACATTCCAAGAACGATATTATCGTTCACTCTATCCGCCTTGGGCGCATAAAAGTTTTCCCTTGATCGGGATGTTCATACTTAGTCTGGAATCCGAACCAAAACAATTTGATTGGATACAAAAAGGTTTTGTCATATTCAACGATATTTCTAAATCTGTGTCTACCTGGTCAAATAGCTTAGATGGCTTATATATATATATATATATATATATATATATCAACATGTGTTTAACTACAATGGTTATTCAAGTGAGGACACTTGTATGACCATATTTCAAAATTAACGAACAGAATATATATATGAGTTATATAATATAATATCATGTTGATAAACAATGATCTGATATAATATATAGGACAATAGGGTTAATAATCTAGTACAATAATAATATAAATCAAACTTTCTTACTCATGTCCATCATTGATAAAGGAAATGCAAAGGTAGGATACTTGCCTCTGGTCTCACGCTACAATACACAACTTAGATTTATCTTTATATAGCAACCTATCAAGAATAAGATCATTTTCTTGATTAGAATAACATATCGTAACACATAATACTGCTTATTGCGGTCAACACATAACCTAATCACATTGTCACACATATTCAACAGTTATTAAATCACAAACAAATATTAATACAGCCAAAATATCTAACTCCAGATCAATTTTCAAACATGCCGATTATCATTGACGACTTTATCGTAATTATATTTAGTCTAAGACTTTCCCAAAGTTCAATATCCTGTAAGTATCACCATATTATTTTAAATGACTTATAATAATTTTTAAACATTTATTATAATTGATCATAACTTTTCAAACATCGTAATTATTATTAAAAGATTTAAATATTAAAAATTATATTATCATTAATATTTAATTAATATTAAATTATTAATTAAACCATTGCCAAAATGTTAAAGTTATGTATAATAACTCAAAATACTTTTAAAGTATTAATATTACCCTTAAATGATTTTTAAAAGAATTAAAATCACTTTTAAATAATTATCCTTCATATAAAAGTATTAACGTATTATTTATCACAATATTAAAAGTCATTAATTATAACTTAAAATATTTTTAATTCATTTATATCCTTTTTAAATTATTATTTTAAAGTAATAAAACCATTTTAAAACTATTTATTTAATATAATTATTAAATAAATTCAATATTATTAATAATAAATTAATAATCATTAAATTAAATTATTAATGAAATTATCCTCTAAATATTAAAAATTATATTTTATAACTTAAAATATCTTCAAACACTTTATTTTCATTTTAAATGATTTTTATAATATTAAAATCATTTTAAACTAATTTATTTAATATAAATATTAAATAATTCTCATATCATTAATATTAAAATATTAATATTTTTCATGACAAAATATCAAAATTTATATTTTATAATTTAAAATATTTTATAACCTTTAAATCATTTTTATATGATTTTAAATCATTAATTCTATTTTTCATAATTTATTTATTATATTTATTAAATAACTTTAATTCCCATTAATATTAATTAATTAATAAAATTCATCACAAAATATTAAAAGTTATCAAAAATAACTTAAATTATTTTTTATACCATAATATAATTTTAAATAATTTTTCATGTATTAAAATCATTTTTAAATAATTTATTTAATATTATAATTAAATAAATTAAATACCTTTAATATTCCAAAAATATTAAATATTTATGAAATATATTCAAAATAATTAAAAACTCATTTTCGGATTTTAAAATAATTTTTAATAATTTATTTTGTATTTTTAGTAATTTAAAACTATTTTTCTATTTATTTAATAAAAATAATTAATTTAGTAATTAATCTGTCGCTAAAGGGTGCCTATAGCGACATAACTGTCTCTATAAGTGTTCTTCGTGTTCTTGAGCTTAACCCAGAAATGCATCGGCAGTCACCACGGTCCACGTTTGACCAACAATATCTAACAGATCATAACACTTCTGGGTGTGATATGACTTTGATCTTATAGTATTAATGTAATACTACAAGTATCAGCAACAATACCAAACAAACAATAACACAATTGAGATCTAGGCTACCAAAATGGCTGTCAGAGTTGTTCTTCATTTCTGGGTAACCCAGAAATGAAGAACAGTTAGTATAAGCATATTTGGGCTTCCATAACTTGTGATCTAGTTGATGATTTTGAGATTTAAAAGTTCTAGCTTGTAGCCAACACGTATGACAACATATCCATTACACAGATAACCCCGAGGTATCCAGTCTCAGTCCTAACCATGGGAATAGCCACCAACCTTGGTGATAACCCCAAGGAATGCAGTTTCGGCGATAACCCCGGAAATGCTTGTTTCAAATGCGACCAGCTTCAATCTCGGCGCTTACAACGAGATACACTGTACCAAACCGGTGATAACATCGGGAAGACAGGCACACCTCAAAGACGACAATAAGGACCTTCAACAATTGCAAGTAGATCAATCTCGGTGAAGTTTGAGCAACGTCGCATGATCAAATTTCAATCCGCCGATAACACCCGGTGAGGGCAACATCATCATCTCGCCAACGCAATGCCACTCCATGTCTTCTCAACATCTCTACGCAACGATGTCCCACAAGACTAACCAATCCCGAGTGACTATTGTGAGGGGTAATCTGGATGAAAGTTGAAGCTTGAAGACCAGGAGGGCACCATCCCTTCTTCAATGACTTCAGAAAAACTCGATCCCATGCCATCGACAACTCTCGACATAACAACTGCCGTAGAAATAGGTCCTGAAAGACGTGCTTGAGACGACCCGACCTAAGAAACCGGGCCCACCCGAGTGCCTCTCTGGTACACTTTGCGGCCACTAAGCAGTACACTTTCTTGGCTAAATCGTCTATAAATAGAGGGCTTGGGCTACCCATTTTGCAAGAGAAAATGGCAAGGAAGCCCTGCCCAATTTGCTCTGCATTCACCCTATGCAGTGTACTTTCTCATTTTAAACACCTGTGAGCTCATATATAGCCCTTTTGTACCTACAAAAGCAAGTGTTTACCCACTTTAAAGATATAGAAGTCTTCTTTGGCAGTAAACTGTAAGCCTTCTCACACACTTTAGAGTCTTTCTCTTCATCTCTGCACACATCCTTCTTCACGTTGAGAGTCGTGTTACACAGATTTTCCAGGACTTGATCCGTGGTTTTATTTAAACTTGTATATATATATATATATATATATATATATATATATATATATATATATTGACTAACATTATCGAAAGTTATGCCTCGATTTATATATATACTCGATAATGTTAGTCAATATATATATATATATATATATATATATATATATATATATATATATATATATATATATTAATGTGTAGAACTTTGTTCGATGAGCCTAGACTTGATGCCGAGCGTTTACTCGCTTATATATATATATATATATATATATATATATATATATATATATATATTTATATATATGAACTGTGGTGGACTCATTCGATGAGCACAGATTTTACATCCGGTGCGTTTACTCTATTTTTGTATATATATATTTATATATATGAACTATGGTCAGACTCTGTTCGATGAGCCTGGATTTTTCATTCGATGCGTTTACTCTGCTTTTGTATATATATATATATATATATATATTTGAATATTGTCGAACTCATTCGATGAGCACGGATTTTACATAAATGCGTTTACTCTGCATTTGTATATATATATATATTGCATTTATATATATATATATATATATATATATATATATATATAAAAGCAGATTGATCGCTTTTACTTTTATTTACATTTCGTCACTTACTGGAGTTTCCTTCGTGGCGGTTGGTGATATTCTGACTTCATTTATTTTTTTGTCCTACTCGAGTTTCCTCTATGGCATTGATAGCTTTTACAACTTTATTTACTTTTTTCGATCCCCCATGGAGGTGCTTCGTGGTTGGTGATCCTGTCAGTATATATATTTCTGACTTTTATATATATACCGCCATCGCTTTCATACAAATTGCAAAGATCTTGTGCGCTTAGGAATCATGTGATCATAGATTCAAATTTTATTGGATCTAGATTCTGGTTCCGTGATGGACATTTTCACATTTATAAGACTTGTAAATTATTCTGCGGTGTCGAATTTCCTCGAGATGGTTTCCATACCCACGAGGAAGTCGACATTATTTTGTACATTATTTTCGCATGCGGATGCCTCGCATTCATAAAATAAAATCAATCAAGCGAACACTTAATAAAATGGGAGTGTAAAAGGTCTCAATTACTATTGAGCATCGTGGTTTAAAAACCTCTTTATAAAACATCACCATATATCTTGCTTAAAATTGAGTTTTTACATAAATTCAAACCTTGTGTATATAAGTACGAACGAGGCCTCGCACTACTTTCAAATAACATCACATTGACCCACACACACACACATTCAAATAATAGTTTCTTGAAAAGAGGCGGTCACTATGGAAACACGGATGTCGGGGGGTCCCTAACACCTTCCCTCCGCATAACTAAGTCCCCGGACCCTAATGAATCTCGATTTCACCGACCCGTTTAGCAGTGTCACATCACTGGGTCAATATGCAAACCTTTTCTCGGTTGTGTTGGTACAACCATTTAAAAACCAATGGCGACTCTTAACAAATCCATCGTCGACATTATACATATCGGACCTTTTTCACTTGTTTTTTCAAATAAATCTCACCTAAAATGAGAACACCAAAGAACAAGTAACGGAAAGGACATCTAAAAATCCCGACGTCGACAGTGGCGACTCTGCTTGGGACAACAAAGAAGAGAACTTAAGCCGCTATTACAATCTTTTCAAAACTATTATCGCTTGTGTGTGGATGTTGCATTTACATTTTGATGAATGTGTACGAATGCATTTCCTTATTGCACTTTAGTGCTTCGCACCATAATCGCCAGTGATATTAGTGCTTCGCACCATATCTCTTTCGTGATATTAGTGCTTCGCACATGTCATTATTTTTCATACGGTGAGACGCGATGTATGTGAATGTATGTTGTGTGGTCCCTCCACCGGGGAGGCTATCCGTCGGTGTTTGATTATTGGACTCGTGAGAAGACTAATTCTCGAGGCTCGGAAAAGGCACCACCAAATTCGCTTCGGTTGAAAAGACCGGATTAACTTCCCGTCAAGTAGATTGCGATGATTTTGGGAACCTTTATGCCAAAAAGCCACGAGAGTAACCTAAGATAGGTCAGCCTCTGATAAACCCAAAACGGAGGAAAGTCTCTCCATGCTCTCATTTTAAATTACTTGTAAACACAATTACATGTAATTACATTCCATATCTATCTCCATGTAATGAGAAATATGAAGAAATGTGTACACATACATATTAACATTCTACAAACAGCTGACATCCGTTTTGCATGATAAAATTTCTAAAATGGACACATCACATAGCATGTTATTATACACATTCCCTAAAGACTAAACTATGCAAGTCTTTCGCAGGGAACCAAGTGGACATACTACCGGGTCAAAATCCAAAAAGGCAACAGGCCTACAATCAATCATGTCGTCATCCGACCAGACTGAACTTAATCTAGTTCTCGCAAAGAATTCGATAGATTAAGCAAACAAATTATAGATTTGGCTGTTCTACTCAAAGAATTACACTAGTCCACACAGGGTCAGAAAATACCCGTACATGTTGAATCCTCTACACAAGGAGGAACCTAGGTCATTACAATACCTGTATTGCAGTTGGATACGACCAACAAAACTTATGATGCTTCCCATCCCATTGGAGATCCAGACACTAGTGACATCAAAAAGAAAGTCCTCCAAATGGAAGAGACCCTTCGTGCTATTAAAGGAATTGGAACACACAGGAGTGTTTCATATGTTGATCTGTGTATTTTCCCTGGTGTTCATTATCCAGAAAAGTTTAAAACCCCTGACATTAAAAAATATGACGGGTTAGGAGATCCTTACACACATTTAAAGGTGTTTATTGGAGAACTTGGATCTTATGCAGAGGACGAAAAGCTTAGAATGCAATTGTTCCAAAAGAGTTTAACTGGAGAAGCCCGGTCGTGGTACAAAAGATTAGACAATTCAAAGATCCATAGCTGGGAAGAGCTAGCACATGCTTTCCTCACTTAATACAGCTTTCAAACTCAAGTGGCTCCTGATCGGTATCAAATTACCAAGATCAAGAAACAGTCTAACGAGTCTTTCAGAGAGTATACTCAAAGGTGGAGACGCCTGGCTGCCCAAGTTAGTCCTTCCATGACAGAATCAGAGATGGTCATGACTTTCATAGACATACAAGAAGCTCCATTCTATGAGAGAGATTTAGCCGACATCGGCAAACCATTTTCTGAAATGGTCAAACATGGGGAGATGGCTGAGATGGGATTGAAGTCCGAAAAGATTCAAGACCTAGCTGCACTCAAAGTTGTTGTTGATCACATCCAGTCTGGAAATTATGGGAACAACCCCCGGAGGGTCCATAAAAAGAAAGAGGAAGATGTTTCCCTGATACTACAGGGCAAAAGGTAATCGTAACATGCCTATTCAAAAGCGAAACTACACTCCCTTTCAAGCACAAATCAGAAACCCTCCAATACCAAAATGTGGAGAAGTCAAACGCCCTCGAGTGTTTACACCCTTAGGGGATACCCTCGAGAACATTCTTAATCTTTTGACAACACAAAAGAAAATTACGCATCTTCTTCCACCAGCCAGCCCTAATGGACGAGGTTTCAATGCTGCTCAAAAATGTGTTTATCATGCCGGGGCACCTGGACATGATACTCAGGATTGTTGGGCCTTGAAACACAAGATCCAGGACCTGATAGACAACAGAGAGATCATGGTCAACAAACCAGATCAGCCTCACGTTCAAGACAACCCTCTTCCTCAACACAAAGAAGAAGAGGTCAACATGATAAATTGGAGTAGTGGACAGAATTCCAATTTCAGCTGTGAATCCTCCCAGACCCTCAAAGACGGTGATGATAAATGGGATTATGCCAAGTTCCAGTTCACAATGGAACGAAAGATAAAAGCTTTAGGCAAGCAAATTGAGCAATTGGCGGAATTGGTGACTTATCAACATCAAGTGACACGTTAGTTAATCAACCAGGAGCATGTCTGTCTCCTACCTATTGTCTTGAATATGCCCTCGTCACTTTCAGAAAATGAAATACTGGAAGACAAAGTGACAAAGAGAGCAAATGCCAAGGCCCGTCGGGATTTTTCCAACAAAAGGGAATTCACCTATTTGGGCCAACCTATGGAGGAAATCCTTCATATGTTAATCAATGAAGGAGGGATCCTCCAATCAACCCCCATTCAGGGTGGTACAACTTTGAGGGAGTATGTCAGTATCACTCCCAGTCTCGCGGTCACAGCACAGAAGACTGCTGGGCACTCCGCCACCTTATTCAAAATCTAATCGACAGTGGTGTCTTGCGCCTAGCGGACGACGATACTATGTTACGTGCAAGTGAGAATTCAGGTCCTACTAAGTGGAAGAGTGTGGTAGTAGTCATATCCACTGAAGCTGATGGGGTTAAAAAATCACTCACAATGCCAACAATTCAACTCAAGGGAAGCAACAATCCTTTGAAAGTGGCTTCTCCCGAGCCAATCAACATGTCGTACAGAGCACAATATCCTATTGTTAGCTTGCGCAAAGTTCCGTGGAATTATGGAGAAGGTGAAGGATCCACCTCACATACGACTGCTACAGTGTCGAAGGAAAATCCACTGTATCTTCCCCAACGGGTGATGAAGCCTACCATCAAATCAAAGGGGAAAATACCCATGGAGAAAATTGAAAAGTTCTTCTGCACTATGGGTCATAATGAAGCCACGGTGGTTTTAAGCTTAAAGGAAGCTCCACAACAAATATCAATTTTGGACTTGGTCCTAACTTCCGAGAATCACCGGAGGGACTTGGTGAAGGTTTTAGAAGAAGCCTATCTCCCGACATCAGTTGATATAGAAATATTTCAACATATGGTTGATCACATTTTCAATAACAATGTGATATCCTTCACTGATGATGACATACCGCCCGAAGGGACCGGTCATTGCAAACCGTTGCACATTGCGGTCTTGTCCTCCGGATATATGCTAGCTGGAGTATTGATAGATGGAGGTTCATCTCTAAATATCTGTCCATGCGCTACTTTGGTGAAGATGAATATCAATCTCAACCGAATTCAGAGTAGCCATACTATCATCAAAGCTTTTGATGGAGCCCGACGAAATTCGGTCGGAGTAATTGAGCTACCAATCGAAATTGGTCCTCACACATTCTACGTATCTTTCCATGTGCTCAAGATAGATTTAGGATACAACCTGCTCTTGGGACGACCATGGATTCACATGGCAGGGGCAGTCCCCTCCATTCTTCACCAACAGTTGAAGTACATTATCAACAACAGCCTGGTCACGGTCAACGCTGAACCAGAGATTCCTCAGCACGGAGACGTGCCATTCATCAATGCCAATGCAGACATTGAGCCAATCAGTTTTCATACCTTGGAAATAAGTAATACCCAATACCATGCTATTGGAACGCCATTTCCCGAACCCAAGATTTCTGTCGAGGTAATGTCGGCTACTCAAAAAATGATGTCATTGGGTCATAAACCGGGACAAAGGCTGGGTAAAGATTTCCAGGGTATCAAATACCCAATTCGATTAACAAAGCAAACTAGAACAGCTGGGCTAGGCTATTCTGCCAGTTCTAGTCACAGAAATCCTCATAAGCATCAAAAGATTCCTTCAGCTTCAACCATGCAGCGTTTATCTTCGCCTTCAAACCCTGAGTCCGCACAACCTCCTGTAAAGGTGCCAGCCAATGTAATGGCTATGTTATTTCCCAAGCCGGTACCGGTGAAGGAGAAAGGAGTCTTTGTTCCAAATCCCGCAGTGGAAGAAGATGAATGAAGAATTAAGCAAGACGTCATCCGAATGATGTCAGGCATACGCATCATCGTTTATGATGAACATACCAACAGATACACCCCAGACGATGATTTCCCAGACGTAATGGTCATCATTCGGGATAGGGAGGATGATGACAATCCCTCCATCACTGCGGTCCACCCGGACTTTGCCCTTGCCAATTGGAATAACATTCCTTGCATTGGTCGACAAGGGTAAAATGGGCAGAACTCTTTATGCCCTGTAGATATAATAACTGCTTACTTTTCTGTACAGCATTAGCAGTTTATTTTGCCAGTATATGGTAACATTATGTATGATCAACACATTTCATATATACTAAGTGAAAGCATATTTTGTTTTAGGACTATGAATTTAGATGTACTGTACTTGCGACATGAAGGCTCTTCTCCACAAGGATTGTACCTTTGATGTAGAGATGAATTCAGCCTTAATGGATATACAGGATGACATTGAGGTGCCTCCAGAAATTCAAGAATGGGTCAAAGAAAGACCTAAACCCAACCTTGATCAAACCACTTCTTTCAATCTCGAAACCTTAGAAAGCCCTAAGTTAATCCAAATTGGTTTAAACCTTACCCCAAACTAACGGAATGATATGGTTACGCTATTAACCCAATTCCAAGATGTGTTTGCATGGTCTCACGAAGACATGGTGGGTTTTTCCACTGATATTGTCCTTCATCGCCTTCCCATTAAAGAGGGATTTAAGCCAGTCAAGCAAAAGCTGAGGCGATTGAAACCTGAGTGGAGTTTAAAGGTGAAAGAAGAAATTGTGAAACAATTTCAAGCTGGCATCATCATGGTGTCTACATATCCTGAGTGGATATCCAACATTTTCCCGTGCCTAAACCTGGAGGGAAGGTGCTAGTTTACGTGGATTACCGGGACTTGAACAAAGCTTGCTTAAAAGATAGCTTTCCCATGCCATTTATCCACATTCTCATTGACAATACTACGCAATACGACATGCACTCCTTTACTGATTGCTTTGCGGGGTACCATCAGATCATGGTTGCTGAGGAAGATCGTGAGAAAACTTCTTTCATCACGCCTTGGGGAACCTTTTGCTATAGACGGTTGTCATTCGTCCTCATCAATGCCGGAGCCACCTATCAACGAGCTATGATGGCTCTTTTCCACAACTTAATGCACAAAGAGATTGAGATCTACGTGGATGACATCATTGTCATGTCCCGAAAGGAGGATGACCATATAGACCATCTTAGGAAGTTGTTCAACAGGTTACGTAAGTATAACTTGAAGTTGAATCCAGTTAAATGCGCCTTTGGTGTTAAATCAGGTAAGTTGCTAGGATTTCTAGTCAGCTACAAGGGTATTGAGCTGGATCCTGCCAAAATCCAAGCCATCACAGAAATGCCCATTCCTCAGACAGAGAAGGAAATACGGGGATTTTTGGAAAGAATCAACTTCATTAGCAGGTTTATCTCTCAACTCATAGCAACCTGTGAGCCAATCTTCAAGTTATTAAGGAAGAACTCCTCCATGAAATGGAATGATGAGTGTCAAAATGCCTTCCTCACCATCAAGAAACAACTAGTCAAAGCTCCCGTTTTGGTACCACCCAGGGATGATGTTCCCCTATTTATGTACCTGTCCATAAGTGACAATGCCATGGGCTACATGCTGGGACAGAAGGACGATAGAGGCCAAGAACGAGCTATCTATTACCTCAAAGAAAAGGTTCGTGACGGTGAACACAAGTACACTCTGATCGAAAAGACGTGTTGTGATTTAGCATGGGCATCCATGAGGTTACAACATTACCTCCATGGTCACACAACCCATCTCATATCCCGCGTGGATCCTCTCAAATACGTGTTCAACAAACTCATGTTAAATTTGTTAGGTTTGTAATATTCATGAACGCAATCAAATTGCACAAAATAAGCGAAAACGTGAAAATTCAGAGTTTTAAAATTTTACAAACCATATACCAAGATCATCCTTTATGCAGAATTATTAATTAAAAGAAAAGATATGAAGAACAAGAATCATACCCTTGAAGATTCGAGCTTCCTCAGGTACAAGTTCACCTCCAATCCTTTTCGCGTTCAACTTGAATCTACCAGGTTTGGTTCCTTCATTTGATCAACGTTAGCCACCCATGTGTTTGGCATCTAGAGGTGATCCACCAAGGAAGAAGAAAGATCCAAGAAGATGGGTGTTTGGCAAAACCCTAGTTTTTCTATCTCTCATAGAAAAGGAGCGTACTCTCCCAACTATTGAAATTACGTATATTGATATCTGATATAAGACTCACCTTATAAAGATATCAGGTAACCCTATTTAATTAAATAAGGTATTATTAATTTAATTAAACTCTTTTAATTAAATGGTCTCCCTAATCTTATTAGGGATAATTAATTAAACTCCTTTAACTAATTTTTCCTCCTAACCCTATTAGGAATAAATTAGAGTACTTATATTAAATTAATTCCTAAACTCTTTTGGAAATTAAAATAATAATAATTGTAATAATATTAATAAGACTCCTCTTATGAATTTATATTTAATATTTCTAAAATATTAAATAATAAATATTAAGCTATTTAATTTATTCTATCACCATAGATTAAATTAAATATACTTAACGTATTATTACGATTATGCCATTAACTTCTTAAATAATTATTCTTCCTTTTATGGTGTGACCCTTTAGGTTCTCCATATATAAACCGGTTGTGAATAAATCAATTAGAACAATTCTAATCTTTTTTAAATAAATAAATTAAACTATTAATTTATTTAAATAAATAATATTTATTCTACAATAGGGATAAGCCTCCCTAGCGATCAACGACTTTCCAGGTAATATAGATTTTAACATTAATCATAAAAGAACTTTTGAGTAAATAGTTACCGTACAATTCAATCCTTCCACCCTACAATATCCCAATTAAATATAAGACATGAAATTACTGTCAAGTCTTATTTTATTTAATTATATGTATTTCGACTCTTAAATGCACAACTCCAAATAATGCAAATTAGAAACTCCTTTCTAATTTCATTACGCCTACGCCAAGGACTCTTTGGGTTGTCATTTATCGAATCACATAGACGATTCTCTTCTTTTACTAGAAGTGGTAGATTCTTTATTGATCATACATTATCTCCATGTACAACTTATTATACCCAAGCATACCCTTTGATATACCCTAAGGGTCTTAAGGAATAAGTCAAATTATAACTCATCATACACAAGATACTATGATGATCTCAAGTCCAAGGATCACTTGTACTATTATCACTACAGGAATTCCTATTGACAGGATAGTAAAACTCTATTAGGTATTCCTTAGCGAGCCACGTTCAGTGAACTTATTCTCTAATAAGCACCTACATACTTGCTTTAGTGTCTCCACACAAATGATCATGAGATCAATCATCCTCATCCAATGAGCAAGCAACGTATGTACCAATCTATCCGGATTCACTAATCCCCAATTTAGTAATCCAACGATTGGGAACTATTTTAGTTTTAAGCTTTCTAAGAATTTAGATCTCATTAAAATGATCATCATCATTATTCTAAAAGCATTGCTTAAAACTATGGGTTTATCACATATTATAAAACAGCATCACGTAGATAATTAAAAGCCTTTAATAAATTAATATTTTTTATTAATAAATGAATAAGATTGTTACAAAGTATATGCTTTATCATCAAACATGATTGGCTTGTGTGCATACTACTTTCAAAATTGCCGACTGTCCAGATGGCAGTTGATCCTACAACAATTTGACATCATATATGTGACTCAAAAGTCCATCAAAGGTCAAGGAATTGCGGATCAACTGGCCGCCGCACCTTCAGGGGATTTCAAACCCTTGGAAATATATTTTCCATGAAGAAGTAATGACAGTGCAGCAACACCATCAGTACGATACGCGCCAATAATGTATTTTGATGGAGCTATTAATATGGAAGGTTCTGGAGCTGGAGCAATTCTAGTATCTCTGCACGGGGAGCGATATCCGCTGTTAGTCAAATTATAGTTTGTCAGCACCAATAATACGGCTGAGTATGAAGGCTGTCTCATGGGGCTAAAACTTGCCCGTTCAATGGGCATTAAGCGGTCAACTGTCTTTAGAGATTCAGAGTTGGTAATCAGATAATCCACCGGAGTCTATCAAACCAAGGAACTACATTTGCTGCCCTACCATCGGCAGGTTTTGAAGATGGCTTTGGAGTTCGAAGAAATCTTCTTTCTGCACATTCCTCGTAATAGGAATGACTTTATGGACGTATTAGCAACTTTGGCCTCCTTGATTCGCATATCAGATAAGGAACACTTGCCAAGCGTCACAATTTCCCTGCAAAAGGCCCCAACCTATGGGAATTACATTAGAGAAGTATCGGATGAGGTACCTCCCATCCAACATCCTTGGTATCAGCATATCAAGGAATATCTGCGAGATGGATCTACACCCGCTGATGCGAGCCTGACTGAGAAAAGGCGGATCCATCAACTTGCTATGAAATTCTACCTGAGTGGATATGCGCTCTATAAAAGAGATGCAGGACTAGGTCTCCTCAGATGTTTAGACAAAGATCAAGTCCTAAGGCTTATGGATGAAATCCATGGCGGAGTCTGTGGCCCCCACATGAGTGGCCCCCTCCTTGTCAAGAAAGTCCTCAGGACGGGACATTACTGGCTATCTCTAAAAGCTGATTGCAATGACCACATCAGGAGATGCTATCAGTGCCAGATTCATGGGAATGTTATACACGCCCCTACACGGGAACTCCACAGTATGAGTTCACCTTGGCCCTTCGCAATGTGGGGAATAGACGTCGTCATCCCACTCAACAACAGCGGCATCTCTACTAGCTAATGCCTCGTCTCTCTCTAATAGAGCTGCGTCCCTCCCATCAAGGGTAGTCAACATCATAGATCAAGCCTGATATCTCTCAAAGGTCATCAGATGAAGGCTCTGCTCTAAGTATTTGTCTTAGAAGTCTTTGAATCACAATGAAGACTAGTACTAGGAGAATCTGGAAGAAATGCTGGAAACCCAGCAGCGGGCACCTCCTCGATGTATGAATATATGTCCTCCATGGGCTCTACATCATCTGACTCACTATCCGGTACTGTGGACACTACCGCAGCCGATAAAATCTCTATCTCCATCCATGCAGAATACTCTGCAGAACAACCTGGATGACTGACAAAAAAAGAAGCTATCTCACGCTGATCCCAACAAGCATACACGCGGGATCGGTCCTCTCTTTGGGAGATATCGAAAAGTCAACGACTATCGCCCCCTCGAAAGGATGAAAGTCCTAGAACTGGTCAAACTGTGACATCACGGCCAATGGGTGATAAGTAGTCATACCTCTTAAAACAGCCAGAGGGAGGAAGTCCATGCTCGGAGCGTGAGTATTGAAGCTGTATGGTGAGCTAAGCCCCGAACACGGCAATATACTAAAAGGATCTCTAATATCTGTCAAAAATGTGGACCAGGACAGAGCATCTATACACTCCGATGGCTGAAAGGAGTATGACATAGCTACATCATGGGTTAAGCAATATCCATGCCGTCTAAGGGTACCAATCAGTCTCAAGTGTGACATAAACCACACATACAGCATGTCCGAACTCCCAGTGAACACTCTTGTCGGATAAGTACAGCAGTAGGATGCTGACCGCAAGGTCTCTGCTACAATCATAGGTACAATGGTACGACCCTCTCTAAGAGCTCTCACAGCCATGATGACACCTATGTCTATTTCATCCATATATCGTGGCATATCGACATACGATAAGACGCATGCCATGACGAAGACATCAACCACGGTGGAAAGGCCAATGATCCTCGATCTTTGTGAAATCCCTGGAATATCGTAAATAGCTATCCTCCGAGCCAAATCTATCATACAAAAAATGCTTGGATATCACGTGGCTAGATGTCAGCTCATCCTGTACTACTCTGTGCCGCATTCCAGTGAGAGAAATGAATCGTCTACTCATGTCTCCCAAAGCCAGGTGCATGCAAGGTCTGTCTAAAGGTAGCATCGTCAATCGTGCATACTCCTCTAAAGTAGTAGTCAACTAGTAGGTCTCGAATCGGAAAACATGCTTATCCGGTATCCAATGCTCTAGCATCCCGTCTACAAACCCTACGGGAACCTGAAATGTCAATAAGGTCACGGTATGATGCAGCAAATGATCTACAGTCACCCTCTCTGGTGGTGACATACTATCGTACCACGATCGCATACCCAATGCCACCAATGACGATGGGGGTATGATCTATATGGCTAACTGTCGAAGAAGACATCTGTGCAGGCCGTGTCATAAGACCATCCAGGGGTCAATGCTAAATATCTCTGGACATACATACATATGCATAACATGATACATGCATAAAAGATAATGGATGGCAATATGATATAGGGAATGGAAAAACTGTGCATACATTCCTAAGTATATCATCATCTAATACATCATCTCTCAGACATACTACAAATACAAATGAAATAGGGCACAAACGCCCTATTACTAACAGAGGCCTATCAAAAGATATAGCGAGAATGGGGCACAGCCACCCAATATCTAACAGAGGCCTATCAAAAGATATAACGAGAATACACATCAGAAGAAGACAATGGTGTCGATGTCCATATCACCAATCCTGTCCACCTGATGTAACTCCTCCTGAGTCACCAGATCTCTATCAACAGGGATGTCAGGCCTATAAAGAGGAGGATCTGCGATGGCAAAACCGAATGGGTCATCTAAGGGGCCAGCGCCTGAGCTGGAAGGAACAAATGAAGCCGCCTCTGCTGGATCTCTGCCCAAATGCCAGATAAATATATATGCCTGGTACAACTGCCGGGTCAAACTATCAATCTGGGTCATATGAGTCGGATCTAGGACACAAGCTATCCAATCCGTCATCATCAAGGATCCTGGAACCATATCCCCATTAATTGAGTGGCACGGGACTGAGCTCCAATGGTACGAGGAGACCACCACTGCTGGAACGTCTCCTGGGTACATGGATTGTGACGACCCCAAAATAAGTCCATTCCATCCAACCCATTCTGAATCGCCAAATACATGGTACAAAAAACAACTACAACTTTATTACAACAATTGTCGTGCAAAATACAACAACACATATGTTATGAGTTTTAATACTAAAATATACCAACTGTGACTCTAGACACCAACTTGGATAGCACGTCACCATGACACCTTACATAAAGGTACAGTCAAAAACTGTTTTAGAAATTAAAACCTTTGGGAAGTGCTCAAGGAAACCTCCGTACATGGGAGGCCATGCGTCTAGGTTATGATAGATATCATATGCCCACAAAATTATCCTTGGTTGACCCAATAGACCCAAAAGAAAAATGATAAGATTACTATCATATTCTTCCCAATGGTGAGTCTTCTCTTGACATATCATTATCTCCACTGTCTCTAATTAGGTATTATACTCCAAACAAACACCAAGATTATATAGGTAGTGCTTGTAAATATACTCAGCAAGTGGATGAGCACAAACTTGTCTTATGATGACACAAGGTTGTATGTCATTAGACATCTTGTATGAATGTGGCAAAACACCCTTCCAAGTTAAATTCACCTCAACCTCAACATCTATAGACCACCGTTCTATTCCCTTGTTATCCCCCGCTCGACCCAGCTACACTTTTATTACCTGAAAGGAATTGTGAAGCAAAAGGGTGAGCATAACTAGCTCAGTAAAGAATATTATGACTAAAGATAATTAAATTTTCAATACCCTAAATCAATAATAAATCAGAGATTTAGAACATATGGTAGATCATAAAACTTTCCAACCATAGTTGTAGCGGAACGAGCAATCCATTAGAAGAGTCAAATAGACAATAAAGTCTATTATGTTCTCTATGCTAAAAATCCACCAACAATGTTTTATCCCTGTAACATCAATCAACAGTTCTTATCCACAATCATCTGAATAACTCATAATCATAATTGTAGTTCCAAATTCCTTTTCTCACCCAGAACAAAGTTAATTTTCATCACCTGAAACATCAAAGATCATGGTTATACCAAATCACAGTTCATGTTCATAATCCTACCAATAAATTCATCTTTGCACTACGGGCCAAAGATATTCATCAACAAGTCATCTTTGCACTACAGGCCAAAGATATTCATCAACAAATCATCTTTGCACTACATGCCAAAGATATTCAATAACAGGTCATCTTTGCATTACGAGCCACAGATATTCATCAGAAATCATTCATCTTTTTACTACATGACAAAGATATTCAACAACGGGTCATCTTTGCATTACGAGCCAAAGATATTCATCAGAAATCATTCATCTTTGCACTACAGGCCAAAGATATTCAGTTATATCATCATTTAGGACTGAGGATGATGCAAAATATTTTAAAGAAAACGAATCCAGTGAAACAAAAGAACAAGTATTAAGGATTCGTATTATAAATAACCTAAGTTCAAAAATACTTCATAAATAACCAGAGTAGAGTAAAATTCAAGAATGAAGACCAAAACATAGATCCAATCAAAGATATGAATCATAACAGACAATCTTGGACACAGAGAAGAAAACTTAATTTTCTATGAATAATGTCGTATTTGTGAATAGTGCCGTATACGTGAATAGTAACTCCGACACCAAAAGATAGAAATTTCACAAAAAAACATCATCATGCTTCGTGAATAGTACTCATAAATAGTAACTCGTGAATAGTAACTCGTGAATAGTAACTCATGAATAGTAACTCTGACATGAAAAGTTCCAAATTTGATAAAAATTCCAACCAATATTTCGGCATAATGATATTGAAGAAATAATATCATTTATGAAGAAAATAATCTCCTTACCTCAGAAAGAATTGTACTTCTGACTGGAATACTGGATATAGTGCTAAAAGAACTTGCACCGTATAGCAATACTAAAGATATAAAAATATTCACAAGAATACACTCGATAATATAGAGAGAGAAATAGAGAGAAAACTTCAGTTTTTGGTGTGATTTTCAATTCTAACCTAAGCACCCTATTTATAGGAAAATGCTTAGAAAACCAAAGCAGAAAATTTAATAAAATATAATAATTATTAAAATTTGTCTACGCCAACCTTTGAATTCAGATTTCAGAATGCTTAACAACACATGAGCCCACCAACCAACCACAAAAATGTTTTTCATAATTAAAATATTTTAAACTTCCAAAAATCAATTATTTCAGAATTTCGGAACTTCAATAATTCATAATAAATAGCCCTTTTATCAGAAAATTCGAATCTCGTGACTTTTTATAAAAAACTCAATTCACTACAACTTTACAGAAGAAAGTTTTTCCAAATTCCACACAAAAATTGGACCAAAGAAATCCATTATCTGGACGAATTTCTGTGCTATAATCAAATTTCGATCAAGAAATGGGGTCCACAAACACACAAAACACGTGTTAATCATTTAATGCAACAAAATACTCCTCCTCCTCATATACTCATATATCACACATTCATTGTAAAAATATCACCATTATTATATTATTAAAATATAATAATAAATTATTTTATCAGGAAAGATAAAATATCAATTTTCAACAATTGTCACTTTAAAAATTTTCTCCATCTATATTCACATAAAATGAATATTTTTCTTATCATATAAATTAATAATTAATTATTCACAAATAATATTACAGAATCACAATAATGACAACCAGGCAGTTCCCAGAAAAGAGGGGGCTTTCCAAAAAGAATTTCTCTTTACTGGCGCGCAATTAGGTGACCAATCCTCTCCTTGACATAACTTTCTAGATATTGCCAATAATGCTATCTAATAATATTATTAAAATAATATGAATTATTGATCTGATAATGGGAAATACTTTGCAGTGACAATTATTAAGCAACAATAATATAAAATATCCATGCAGCAATTATTAAATCAATAAAATAAAATATTAAACAGTAATTACTGTAACAATTATTGAGTAGTGTCTTCTTACGTAAGAATATATAATTGGTGCAATACCGTGTGCTACTGTGCAACAACGCGTATTGCTTTATTTTATCCACCTGGTATTCCAACAGTATTAACGGTAACAACTACGCCGTTATTTATAAAAAAACTCTTACTTGTCGTTTTCTTCATCCAACAGTTATTCTGTTATGAGGCCCACACAAGGGTGCGTCGTCGAATGAATATTCCCCGACAGAAAGAATATTCCACGACCAAATGAATATTCCCCGACAACAATGAATATTTTATAACCACTTGCTTATTTTGAAAAAAAATTCATATATCACCCTTAACTTTAACTTTTATCAATTTAACCATTTACTGAAAAGTAATTATAAGAAAAATTGAATACTTTTATTTCATAAAATTAGGGTCTTACAATCTCCCTCCTTATGAAATTTCGTCCCACGAAATTTACGCACACAGTATTTCAAAGAGTTGAGAATACCTTGCTTTCATTTTGATTCCATCTTTCCTGTCATCATGATTTCTCCATTGCTCATCTCCCGTATTTAGGATATCATTCTAGGATCTGACTTCAAAAACAAAGGTTAATTTAACAAATTAACATATCACATAATATCCCGATATTGTGACTGACCAACAAATAAGCTTAGGTAGGACACACTAGCGAAGGATTTATTCGTCTCTCCCCTCCTAGTTCCATTCTCTGATCTCTGCCAGAGATCGTATCCCTAAGCTCTGATACCAACTGTGACGAATGTCCCATCAGTGGACAACACCTCACATTGGTACCTATCAGCTTGCCACCGTAGAACGGCGTCCCCTACGGAGAGTCTGCCTTCGGTGCATCCCCCATCAACAAGAAGTCACCAGCGAGAGGCTCGGGGCCCTTTACTTATAGCTCTGATACCAACTGTGATGACCCCAAAATAGGTCCATTCCATCCAACCCATTCTGAGTCGCCAAATACATGGTACAGAAAACAACTACAACTTTATTACAACAATTGTCGTGCAAAATACAACAACACATATGTTGTGAGTTTTAATACTAAAATATACCAACTGTGACTCTGGACACCAACTTGGATAGCACGTCACCATGACACCTTACATAAAGGTACAGTCAAAAACTGTTTTAGAAATTAAAACCTTTGGGAAGTGCTCATGAAACCTTCGTACATGGCAAAGCCATGCGTCTGCAGGTTATGATAGATATCATATGTCCACAAAATTATCCTTGGTTGACCCAATAGACCCCAAAGAAAAATGAGAAGATTACTATCATATTCTTCCCAATGGTGAGTCTTCTCTTGACATATCATTATCTCCATTGTCTCTAATTGGGTATTATACTCCAAACAAACACCAAGATTATATAGGTAGTGCTTGTAAATATACTCAGCAAGTGGATGAGCACAACCTTGTCTTATGATGACACAAGGTTGTATGTCATTAGACATCTTGTATGATAGTGGCAAAACACCCTTCCAAGTTAAATTCACCTCACCCTCAACATCTATAAACCACCGTTCTATTCCCTTGTTATCCCCTACTCGACCCAGCTACACTTTTATTACCTGAAAGGAATTGTGAAGCAAAAGGGTGAGCACAACTAGCTTAGTAAAGAATATTATGACTAAAGATAATTAAATTTTCAATAGCCTTCATCAATAATAAATCAGAGATTTAGAACATATGGTAGATGATAAAACTTTCCAACCATAGTTGTAGCGGAACGAGCAATCCATTAGAAGAGTCAAATAGACCATAAAGTCTATTATCTTCTCTATGTTAAAAATCCACCAACAATATTTTATCCCTGTAACATCAATCAACAGTTCTTGTCCACAATTATGTGAATAACTCATAATCATAATTGTAGTTCCAAATTCCTTTTCTCACCCAGAACAAAGTTAATTTTCATCACCTGAAACATCAAAGATCATGGTTATACCAAATCACAGTTCATGTTCATAATCCTACCAATAAATTCATCATTGCACTACGGGCCAAAGATATTCATCAACAAGTCATCTTTGCACTACAGGCCAAAGATATTCATCAACAAGTCATCTTTGCACTACATGCCAAAGATATTCAATAACAGGTCATCTTTGCATTACGAGCCAAAGATATTCATCAGAAATCATTCATCTTTGCACTACAGGCCAAAGATATTCAACAACAGGTCATCTTTGCATTACGAGCCAAAGATATTCATCAGAAATCATTCATCTTTGCAATACAGGCCAAAGATATTCAGTTATATCATCATTTAGGACTGAGGATGATGCAAAATATTTTAAAGAAAACGAATCCAGTGAAACAAAAGAACAAGTATTAAGGATTCGTATTTTAAATAACCCAAGTTCAAAAATACTTCATAAATAACCAGAGTAGAGTAAAATTCAAGAATGAAGACCAAAACATAGATCCAATCCAAGATATGAATCATAATGCATAATCTTGGACACGAGAAGAAAACTTAATTTTACGTGAATAATGTCGATTTGTGAATAGTCAGATATCGTGAATAGTAACTCTGACACCAAAAGATAGAAATTTCACAAAAAACATCATCATGCTTCGTGAATAGTACTCATGAATAGTAACTCATGAATAGTAACTTATGAATAGTAACTCGTGAATAGTAACTCATGAATAGTAACTCCGACATGAAAAGTTCCAAATTTGATAAAAATTCTAACCAATATTTCGGCATAATGATATTGAAGAAATAATATCATTTATGAAGAAAATAATCTCCCTTACCTCAGAAAGAATAGTACTTCTGACTAGAATACTGGATATAGTGCTAAAAGAACTTGCACCGTATAGCAATACTCAAGATATCAAAATACTCACAAGAATACACTCGATAATATAAAGAGAGAAATAGAGAGAAAACTTCAGTTTTTAGTGTGATTTTCAATTCTAACCTAAGTACCCTATTTATAGGAAAATGCTTAGTACACCAAAGCAGAAAATTTAATAAAATATAATAATTATTAAAATTTGTCTACGCCAACCTTTGAATTCAGATTTTAGCATGTCTACCAACACATGAGCCCACCAACCAACCACAAAAACGTTTTTCATAATTAAAATATTTTAAACTTCCAAAAATCAATTATTTCAGAACTTCAGAACTTCAATAATTCATAATAAATAGCCCTTTTATCAGAAAATTCGAATCTCGCGAGTTTTTTTAGGAAATTCAATTCTCTACAACTTTGGAGAAGAAAGCTTTTCTAAATTCCACACAAAAATTGACCGAAATCCACATACGGACGATTTTACAGGCTATAATCAAATTTTAGTCAAGAAATGGGGTCCACCGACACACAAAACATGTGTTAATCATTTAATGTAACAAAAATACTCTTCCTCCTCATATACTCATATATCACACATTCATTGTAAAAATATCACCATTATTATATTATTAAAATATAATAATAAATTATTTTATCAGAAAAGATAAAATATCAGTTTTCAACAATTGTCATATTAAAAATTTTCTCCATCTATATCCACATAAAATGAATATTTTCCTTATCATATAAATTAATAATTAATTATTCACAAATAATATTACGTAATCATAATAATGACAACCAGATAGCCTCAGGAAGAGGGGCTTTCAATAAGAATTTCTCCTTCTTGGCGCAAGCAATTAGGTGACCAAACCTCTCCTTGACAAAACTTTCTAGACATTGCCAATAATGCTATCTAATAATATTATTCAAATAATATGAATTATTGATCTGATAATGGGAAATACTGTGCAGTGACAATTATTAAGCAATAATAATATAAAATATCAACGCAACAATTATTGAATCAATAAAATAAAATATAGAACAGTAATTACTGTAACAATTATTGAGTAGTGCCTTCTTATGTAAGAATCAATAATTGGTGCAATATCGTGTGCTACTGTGCAACAACGCGTATTACTTTATTTACTTTATTTTACCCACCAAGTATTCCAACAGTATTAACGGTAACAACTACGCCGTTATTTATAAAAAAACTCATACTTGTCGTTTTCTTCATCCAACAGTTATTGTGTTATGGGGCCCACACAAGGCTGCGCCGTCGTACGAATATTCCCCGACAGAAAGAATATTCCACGACCAAACGAATATTCCCCGACAACAATGAATATTTTATAACCACTTTCTTATTTTGAAAAAAATTTCATATATCACCCTTAACTTTAGCTTTTATCAATTTAACCATTTACTGAAAAGTAACTATAAGAAAAATTGAATACTTTTATTTCATAAAATTCGGGGTCTTACATGGACCCTCTGACAATGCAACACCGTCAACCCCTAACAATGGGATATCAGTGATGGGTGACTGTGATACAGGCCAATGACGCCTGGCAGGAGGCAAAATTGGCATACAGATCTCCCCTGTGGTGCTCCTAATAGCACGCTCTCCTAAATAGAGCTCCCAGCCTCCATTTGTGAAGAGAGGAACTCTCCTGGTGGAAATCAAGTACTCGACTCCAGTCGGGTACCCATCCTCAAAGCCGATGGTCAAGTGTTCCCCTGAATAGGGAATCCATGTGATGGCGTCAGCTGTAAGCAACTCCAGCTGCATACGATAGTGAGTGAAGCCCTCAGCTGTAGGGACCTCTGACAAAATAGAATGGTGCCATCGTCGTCCTCTTGGATAGGTATCTAAACCTAACACACTCACAGGACGTAAGCATGGGAGCCTCATAGGCCCAAAATTGCCAACACAATGGCAAAATATCTGCTATCAATAAACACCCATAATCTCTAAATGGGAAATGACAAGAGAAATACTCACCAGCAGAAATGGGTAAAAGCCTCGCCAAGCCTCGACCAAACCCTGTGAGCGCATACGCATGCCCCGGAGGAAATAGGCAAAGGTATAGGAGCCCCAATCATACTCTCCAATATGGTCCACATCACGTGTGGCGCTGATCAAAGTGAAAGACACCGTAGAAGAGTTATCTGCTATGAAGCAGCCTCAAATGATCATCAGGAACAATCACCGTAGAACGCGATCCCTAATTCTGACATCATCAGGCATGGGCTAACTCAAAAGCCCGATCATAGCATCTACGCTCAAAGGACCTGAACGGACAGTCCTGCCTTTGAACGCCTGCACCGGAACTCCTAACAAGGATTTGACGGCAGTATGGGTAATATTTGCCATGCAAGGCACTGGCTCCCCTCCAAACTCCATACCTGTGATAAATCGCTAATCCATTGGCGTCATCATCACCTCGCAATCCAAATAGATGGGAGGATCGAGTCTGATGAAACCATCGCTCAGACAATGCCATGAGGTAACCCCAGGGACAACGACGGGGAAGGATGGAGAAGAATGCCTCGAATCCCCACCCATGCACTACCACTCTATAGTCAGGATGAAGCGCCTGGTACATGGAGTGAATCTTGAACCGATTCCTCGAAATTACATGTAAAACCGGAAACCGCATGAAATGCAGATCAACATCAAAACCTTTTGATCCTCATCAATAGGAAAGAAGAAAGATCAAAGTCTAACGCCATACCTCGTTAGCATGCAAATACATCGATGGATGTCTGCTCAAATCACCCAACATCTCTGGGTTTGCCACCTGAATACTCGGGAGCTCCCTACGAGGGACATGTGCAGCAGGAACGGGATCCTCAATCGGAATATTCGCCTCCTCTTCCTCGACGTCTGGCACATCTACCCGAACAGGACGTATCACGGCCTCCACCAACCGACGAGGCTGTCTGACAGAACGGGAACGAGGCACTTTAGAAGCCCTCCGCCGTACGCCAGAAGTGGTCCTGTTGGAACTGCTCGGCTGATCCGGATCCATAATATCTGGACAACAAGTCTCTAAATCACCTCAGAAAGGGTGTGGTATTTCCTTACCTAGAGTTTTATAGAATGCATTTTATGACTATATGCATGCATGCATTTACTTTAACATACAATAGAGTTAAAATGCATGACTACCCAATGCTTACATTTTGAAATTTTTTGCCATAGTCCCCTTTGAAAAGAAGACTATCCACAGGCACATAGGCATGTCTAGGTGGCCATTCAGTAGCACACCTACCCCAAAGTCATATACATAATATATGCATCAAAAATCAAAATCATACATGCATAAGGTTAACCTCAATATCAAGAGTACTTTGCCTTTCTACCTTTGCTCATTGGACCTCGAATATGACAAAAAATAGCAAAAAAAGGAGCCAATTTGACTGTCTCAAAAGTTAAAATTTTTCACATCATTATGTTCAGCATGGTTTAATACTAACATTTACTATGTTGAATATTTTTTATTAAGTCATTTGTGCATACATAATCACTACTATGTGTTTAGATGAATTTCATGCTATAACTCGAAATTCAACGGATAAAAATTGGATAAAATACATGCATACGTTACCAGCATAGTGCAGAACACTTGTACGGTGACAGAATTGGCAAAAAATAGCCCGAACTCAGTAGATCTGAAGGAGGCTCAGGGATTTCCCTTCGCGCGCAAAGATAAAAATGACTTGTGAGACCAACCTGCTGGATTTTATCATCCACGGTTGGGCGAGCAGCTCACCATGGCTACGGCGAGTGCACTGCGGCACCCCTATGTGGGTCCCACCCCTTCGGCTCGATCCAGTTCGAGTTGCAAAGGAGTTTGTACGGACTAAAAAGGTCAAATCAAGAATAAAAACGCCACGCGATTGAGCAAAACAGAATACAATCCTGGCCTTCTCAGGTAAAACCTTGAGTCTGCACATCACTCATTGGTAGTCACCCGAACACGAAGTATACTTTGCCAATGATCTCATTTGTTATGAACCACATCCGGCAATACCTTATACAGGTCTGATGCCGCCAACTCCAGGTCATTACCCTAAATGAGTCCCCGACGAAGTTCTGGCGTGAGTCCCGACGGGTAATAACGTGAGTCTCCGACGGAGTTACAACGTGAGTCCCGGTGGGGAATTTATAATGAGTCCCGACGGGTTACAACATGAGTCCCCGATAGGGGTTACAACGTGAGTCCCCGACGGGGGTTACAACGTGAGTCCCCGACGGGGGTTACAACGTGAGTCCCCAGCGTGGGTTACAACGCGTTCTCATCCGTTGACACACAAATCAGCGAAGGTCAAGCAGCCTTGACATCATGGTAACCGTTGGAAAAAAACCCAACAGACCATCAGAAACCATCCGATGACCAGTCAATGCTACACACATCAGCGATGGTTACAACATATGTCCCCGACGGGGGTTACAACGTGAAGCCCCAGCAAGGGATTACAACGTACATTTAAGTCGTTGACACACATATCAGTGAAGGTCAAGCAGCCTTGACGTTACCTCAGTCGATAACAATTAAACCTATCAGAGCTATAGAGCTAATCGAGGATTTCATGCTCGATTACTCATATACCCCTAGTGGATCCCCGGCAGGGTTCACAACGCAATGTTCCATTGATTCACACGTCAGCGAAGGTCAAGCAACCTTGACGATGTACTAACAGAGTCTCAGCCGTTGATTCACACGTCAGTGAATGTTAAGCAGCCTTGACAGTATATCCCACATGATTTTTCAGCCATTGATTCACATGTCGGTGAAGTACACGTCAACGAAGGTCAGGCATCCCTGACAACATTTGCTGTTGGTAGTAAATCCAACAGAATCTTGACATGTCTTGGCGATACCAACCAGGAAAGGTCAATGTTATCAAAGAGGATAGATGATGGAATATGTTATACACATCCTCAAATAGACCAAGCTTTATCCCCACAGATCTCTTTCACATAAGAGGTACCTCTTCAGGATCAAGTCGTTATCAAGAACACATGAATTTGGTGATAACTCCAACATCAAACATCCTGACAGATTTGGCTTACACATCAAAATCTGGTCAGCATTGCCAATCCCCAGTTGAAGCAGCGAGGATCCAAAGAATCATCCCCAAAGACATGTTGGCTACTGACCCATACACACGCATCATACATTTGCATCATTTTACTACCCATAGTACCATGTTTGTCTTGTTACTTTTCAAGTGTCTAGGATTCTTTATCCTACCAATGCATCCCAATGCATGAGTATGATAAAGAGGGGCATCTATAGAAACTCAAAATTTTCTGTACTATTGTTACTAATATTGCAGGAGGACGGATTCGTCTTTTAAGAGGGAACCCTGAAAGACAATCCATATCCACACCGGATACTACCGGAAGCTCAGCATCAACCCCGGAGCCCACTCTAGGAGTAATAGTTCCAACCTCGAATGTAACCGCGAGGCATGCAGATCTAATACCGTAACACACACCGGAGAAGAGCGATTAATCTCGGAGATAACCCCGAGGTATCCAGTCTCAGTCCCAACCATGGGAATAGCCACCAACCTTGGTGATAACCCCAAGGAATGCAGTTTCGGCGATAACCCCAGAAATGCTTGTTTCAAATGCGACCAGCTTCAAACTCGGCGCTCATAACGAGATACATTGTACCAACCCGGTGATAACATCGGGAAGACAGGCACACCTCAAAGATGACAATAAGGACCTTCAATAATTGCAGCAGTCCAATCTCAGCGAAGTCTGAGCAACGTCTGCTTTATCAGCCCAATCTAGCGATAACACTGGTGAGGGGCAACATCATCATCTCGCCAACGCAATGCCATGCCACGTCGTCTCAACATCTCTACGCAACGATGTCCCACAAGACTAACCAATCCCGAGTGACTATTGTGCGGGGTAACAGATGAAAGTTGAAGCTTGAAGACTGGAGGGTACCGTCCCATCTTCAATGACTTCGTACAACTTTGATCCCATGCCATCATACAACTCTCGACAACGGCGGTGCGAAATAGGTCCTATATACCTCAAACGGATGCCCGGATTGCACTTCTTAAAGTTGGAGTGGACATTACAGTGCCTGAGTGCACGTAATTCGAGACGACCCGACCCGACCCGAAAAACCCGGGCACACCTGGGTTGCCTCTAGTACACCTGCGGTTAAATCGTCTATAAATAGAGGGCTTGGGCTGCCCATTTTGCAAGAGAAAACGACGAGGAATCCCTGCCCAATTTGCTCTGCATTCACCCCATGCAGTGTAATTTCTCATTTTAAACACTTGTGAGCTCATATATAACCCTTTTGTACCTACAAAAGCCAGTGTTTACCCACTCTAACGATATAAAAGTCTTCTTTGGCAGACAACTGTAAGCCATCTCACACACTTTAGAGTCTTTCTCTTCATCTCTCGCACACACACCCTTCTTCACGTTGAGAGTCGTGTCTTGGCGATTTGCCCACGACTTGGTCCAGTGGCTTTGTTTGACTTGTAAAATATATATATATATATATATATATATATATATATATATATATTGACTAACATTATCGAGTTATGCCTCGATTGAGTCTGAACTTGATGCGGAGCATTTATTTGCTTTATATATATATATATATATATATATATATATATATATTTATATATATGAACTGTGGTTGGACTACATTCGATGAGAGCTCGGATTTTACATACAGTGCGTTTTACTGCATTTTTTGTATATATATTTATTTATATATATGAACTGTGGTCGGACTCTGTTCGATGAGCCTGGATTTTACATCCGGTACGTTTACTCTGCTTTTGTATATATATATATATATATATATATATATATATATATTTGTCCTGCCTAGAGTTTCCTTCGTGGCAGTTGATCGCTTTTACATCTTTATTTACATTTCGTCCCGCCTGAAGTTTCCTTCGTGGCGGTTGATCGTATTTACAGCTTCATTTACGTTTTGTCCCGCTTGGAGTTTCCTCCATGGCGGTTGATAATTTTTACTGACTTTATTTACTTTTTCGATCCCCCATGGAGGTGCTTTCGTGGTTGGTGATCATGTATCGTATATATATATTCTGCTTTTATATATATACCGCCATCGCTTTCATACAAATTTGCAGATATCTTGCGCTTTAGGAATCGGTGATCATGATTGATTTATTGGATCTAGATTCGGTTCTGTGATGGACATTTTCAAATTGTATGCGACTTGTAAATTATTCTGCGGTGTCTGAATTTCCTCAGATGGTTTCCATACCCACGAGGAAGTCGACATTATTTTTGTACATTATTTTCATACGGATGCCTCGCATTCGTAAAATAAAATCAATCAAGACAAACACTTAATAAAATGGGAGTGTAAAAGGTCTTAATTACTATTCAGCATCAAGGTTTGAAAAACCTCTTTTATAAAACATCACTGCCATATCTTGCTTAAAATTGAGTTTTTACATAAATTCAAACCATGTGTATATAGGTGCGAACGAGGCCTCGCACTACTTCCAAATAACAGTACATTGACCCACACACACACACACATTCAAATAATAGTTTCTTGAAAAGAGGCGGTCACCGTGGCAACACGGATGTTGGGGGGTGCCTAACACCTTCCCTCCGCATAACTAAGTCCCCGGACCCTAATGAATCTTGGTTTCACTGACTCGTTTAGCAGTGTCACATCACTGGGTCAATGTGCAAACCTTTTCTCGGTTGTGTTGGTATAACCATTTGAAAGACCAACTGGCGACTCTTAACAGTCCATCGTCGACATTATACATGTCAGACTTTTTTCACTTATTTTTTCAAACAAATCTCACCTAAAATGAGAACACCAAAGAACAAGTAACAGAAAGGGACATCTAAAAATCTCGACGTCAACACTGGGATAGTGAATTAAACTAGAATAAAGGTGTAATAATTTGAGTGATGCTTAGAGTGAAGTTGAATGCCTAATTCTCCATTATTTGTTTGAAAATTTAGTTTTTAGCGTTTATTGATTGTGTGGTGATTTTAATAGTTTTAATATTGTTAGTTACAAACTGAAAATTGATTAGTTTAATAAAATTATGATTAATAGGAAATTGCTAATTGTGAGGTTTAAATTCTTACTAAGTCTCTGAGGGAACGATACCCTACTTACTATTATATTACTTGTTAACCACGTATACTTGCGTGCTGTGCGTAACTAGATTTTACCCAACAGTTGGCATTGCCCTGATGACCGCTGTCACCGGTATGACCCTAGTTGTTGTCCCTTGGTTGAACATACTCATTATCTCACCTTAATAATTGAGACATGTTTACAACATCTGAATATAAAGAAAATTTATGAGATATAAGATATTGCCAAATCTCGGGTTTTAGACCTCTCAGAAACATATGCGTCATTTGTTCCTCATTCTTAACCAAATGCGGTGAAAACCTGGATAACTCTGTGAACTTCGCCTCGTACTGGGACACTGTCATGTTATTTTGTTCCAGTCTAATAAACTCTACATCCTTCATATGACGAATACTCTCAGGAAAGTACTTGTCATTAAACAGTTTCTGAAACGTTTCCCAAGACATGTTGAGTGCGGCAGGCTGGGTATGCTTCACAGATTCCCACAAGTAATTTGTCTCACCATGGAACATAAAGGTGTTGAATGGAACCTTCTATTCCTCTGTGCATCCCAAGACATCAAATATCATGGTAATTTGTTTAACCCACATTTTCGCCTTGATCGTATCCGGCTTTCCCGCAAATTTTGGTGGTCCCAACTCTTAGAACTGCTAGGCTAAGACAAGCCATGCATTGCTATCATTTCCACCCGTATTTTGTACACGAGTCTCCCTCGTCTGATTTTGCATGAACTGTAAAAAGCTTTTAAACATCCTATCATTCATCATTTGTTCGGTAGTGTTGTTTACAAGATGAATATTGCCTTCTTGTTGCACATTCCCCTTGGTGGAGATTAAAGGTGTCTCCATGGTCTCATTCACTCCATTGTTAATATTTTCAGCTGTCATTCTCAAATACTGCCACAAAACAGGGTTAATTAATAAATTAACATATCACATATTAACCATATGCTCTGACTGGCCAACAAAATAAGCTTAGGTATGACACACTAGAGAAGGATTACTTGTCTCTCCCCTCCTAGTTCTATTCCCCGATCTCTTCCAGAGACCATATCCCTAAGCTCTGATACCAACTGTGACACCCCCAAAATAGGTATACATCACATATTTTGACTCTCCAAATACATGGTACATAAACAAATACAACTTCATTAATACAATTGTTGTGCAAAATACGACAACACATATATTGTGAGTTTAGATACAAATACTATCTAATAGACAATATACAAACTCAAAAGGAGTCCTCATTACAATTATTGATACACTATTTTACAAAATAGTGAGGACTACTAAAATAACTATCCTAAACCATCACTCCATACCCCGGCTAGTTCCTGCTATGTTCACACCTCCTGAGAAGAAAAATGGAACAAAAAGGAAAAGGGTGAGCTTAACTACCCCAATAAAGAATATTATGACTAAGATAATATACAACAAATTATCATTAGACTTCAACAGGGAAAAATCTGATAGAATATAATAGACAACAAGTTTTAGATCAACAAGCGCAATGTAAAGCTTGACAATCCATTAGAAGAGTCAAGTAGAGAATGAATTCTACTATCTTCTAAGATTTAAAAGTCCATCATCAATATTTTATCCCTGTAACATCAATCAATATACATCTTGAATCAAATACTCATCTTTGCACTACAGGCCAAAGATATTCATTTGTATCACCAGTTAGTCATGTTCATCTCAACACCTGTTCATCTTTGCACTACGGGCCAAAGATATTCATTCATCAGTTAATCATTCATCTTTGCACTACAAGCCAAAGATATTCAGTACTATCATCATTTATGACTAAGGATGATGAAAAATATCTTAAAGAAAATGAATTCAGTGAGATAACATATCAAAGATTAAGGATTCGTACTTTAGTTTATCCAAGTTCAAAAATACCTTATAAAATCAATTTTGGAGCAAAATTCAAGAATGAAGATCAAAACATGGATATAATCAAAGATAGTAACCATAATAGACAACTTGGGCAAATAAAAGAAAATTTCATTTTATGAATAGTGTCGTAAACGTGAATAGTGCCGTATATATAAGACCCCAAATTTTATGAAATAAAAGTATTCAATTTTTCTTATAATTACTATTCAGTAAATGGTTAAATTGATAAAAGTTAAAGTTAAGGGTGATATATGAATTTTTTTTTTCAAAATATGCAAGTGGTTATAAAATATTCTTTTTGTCGGGGAATATTCGTTTGGTCGTGGAATATTCTTTCGCCTAGGGAATATTAAATGCGACAATAGCATGACCATTGGTGGGCCCCATAATGTAGAATAAAGCATCGGATGAAGAAAAGCGACAAAGGGAGTTTTATAAAAAACGGCGTAGAAGTTATTCTGTTAACTTTGTTGGAATACCCAAAGTGGTTAAAATACGATGAATGGCGTTGTTCAAGCGATAGCACGGTATTGCACCAATTATTGATTCTTACGTGAAGGCACTACTCAATAATTGTTACAGTAATTACTGTTCAATATTTTATTGATTCAATAATTGTTGCGTTGATATTTTATATTATTGTTATTTTAATAATTGTCACTACACAATATTTTCCATTATCGAAGCAATAATTCATATTATCTGAATAATATCATTAGATAACATTATTGGCAATGTCTAGAAAGTTCTGTCTAAGGAGAGGTTTGGTCACCTAATTACGCGCCAGTAAGGAGAAATCCTTATTGGAAAGCCCCCTCTTTCCTAGGAACTACCTGGTTGTCATTATTGTGATTATGTAATATTATTTGTGAATAATTAATTATTGATTTATATGATGAGGAAAATATTCATTTTATGTGGATATAGATGGAGAAAATTTTTAAAGTGACAATTGTTGAAAATCGATATTTTATCTTTTCTGATAAAATAATATTTTATTATATTATTATAATATAATAATGGTGATATTTTTACAATGAATGTGAGATATATGAGTATATGAGGATGAATAGTATTTTTGTTGCAAAAGTTGTTTAAAACATGTTAAACATGTTGGTGGACCCATTTCTTGACTGAAATTTGATTATAGCCTGTAAAATCGCCCGTTCGTGGATTTCGGTCAATTTCTGTTTGGAATTTAGAAAAACTTTCTTCTGCAAAGTTGTAGAGAATTGAATTTCCTATACACAGTCTCGAGATTCGAATTGTCTGATAAAAGGGCTATTTATTATGAATTATTGAAGTTCTGAAGTTCCGAAATAATTGATTTTGGAAGTTTTAATTGTT
This sequence comes from Panax ginseng, assembly GCA_020205605.1. Classification (NCBI taxonomy): domain Eukaryota; kingdom Viridiplantae; phylum Streptophyta; class Magnoliopsida; order Apiales; family Araliaceae; genus Panax; species Panax ginseng. The sequence goes on along the minus strand of CM035142.1, from coordinate 41,487,691 downwards.
TTAATTAACAAAAACGTTTTTGTTGTTTTTATTTGAGTAGATGGCTGATGTTGGATTCAATGAGTGTGCGTAGGAAGTTGTGGAATAATAATAATATTATTATATTAAATTTTCTGCTTTGGTTTTCTAAGCATTTTCCTATAAATAGGGTGCTTAGGTTAGAATTGAAAATCACACCAGAAACTAAAGATTTCTCTCTATTTCTCTCTCTATATATCGAGCGTATTTTTTGTGAGTATTTTAGTACTTTGAGTATTTCTATACAGTGCAAGTTCTTTTAGCATTATATCCAGTATTCCAGTCAGAAGTACTATTCTTTCTGAGGTAAGGGATGTTAGTTTCTTCGTAAATGATATTATTTCTTCAATATCATTATCTTTGAAATATTAGTTGAATTTTTATCAAATTTGGAACTTTTTCATATGTCGTGGTTACTATTCATGAGTTACTATTCATGAGTTACTATTCTTAGAGTTACTATTCATGAGTTACTTATTCACGAGTTACTATTCACGGTACTTATTCACTACAAAATTGGTTTCTTTTTCTAACCAAATTATAGGTGATTTATGAATATTACTACGGAGATTAAAACTATGTATTGATTATATTGATTTTATTATCATATATAACATTTTTATAACGACGATGTTGAAATTCTCTTTTCTTTGGAGTGTAAAGATGGGTAGATTATTGGTATGATCATGACTAGGATTCTCTTTGGCGATAGTGAAAAGTTGAATTGTGGTCGGTATGATCATGACCATTGAATTTATAATTGAATATCTTTAGCTTAAGTGCAAAGGTGAATTGATCAACATGGTTACAATTATGGTTTATATAAATTCTGAAATGATTATATATTTCTTTGAGATATGAATGTATTTGGCCTGTAGTGCAAAGATGACCTGTTGTTGAATATCTTTGGCCTGTAGTGCAAAGATAAACTGTTGATGAATATCTTTGGCCCGTAGTGCAAAGATGAATTTATTAGTAGGATTATGAATAGGAACTGTGATTTGGTATAACCATGATCTTTGATGTTTTAGGTGATGAAAATTAACTTTGTCCTGGATGAGGAAAGGAATTTAGAACTACAATTACGATTATGAGTTATACACGTGATTGTGGACAGGAATTGTTGATTAATGTTACAAGGATAAAACATTGTTGACGGACTTTTAACATGGAGAAGATAATTGATTTTATGGTCTATTTGACTCTTCTAATGGATTGCTTCGTTCATTTTGCAACTATGGTTGAAAAGTTTTATCATCTACCATATGTTCTAAATCTCTGATTTATTACTGTTGAAGGCTATTGATAATTTATTTATCTTTAGTCATGATATTCTTTACTGAGCTAGTTGTGCTCACCCTTTTGCTTCACAATTCCTTTCAGGTAATAAAAGTGTAGCTGGGACAAGCGGGGAATAACAGGGGGAATAGAAGCGGTGGTCTATAGATGTTGAGGTGAGGTGAATTTAACTTGGAAGGGTGTTTTGCCACTATCATACAAGATGTCTAATGACATACAACTTCGTGTCATCATAAGACAGGGTTGTACTCATCCACTTGCTGAGTATATTTACAAGCACTACCTATATAATCTTGGTGTTTGTTTGGAGTATAATACCCAATTAGAGACAGTGGAGATAATGATATGTCAAGAGAAGACTCACCATTGGGAAGAATATGATAGTAATCTTCTCGTTTTTCTTTGGGGTCTATTGGGTCAACCAAGGATAATTCTGTGGCCATATGATATCTATCATAACCTAGACGCATGGCCTCCCATGTACGAAGGTTTCCTTGAGCACTTCCCAAAGATTTTAATTTCTAAAACAGTTTTCGACTATACCTTTATGTAAGGTGTCATTATGAGGTGCTGTCCACGGTTGGGACATGAGTCACAGTTGGTATATATTTGTATCCAAACTCACAGCATATGTGTTGTTGTATTTTGCACGACAATTGTTGTAATAAAGTTGTAGTTGTTTTCTGTACCATGTATTTTGCGACTCAGAATGGGTTGGATGGAATTGACCTATTTTGGGGGCGTCACAGTATACGTGAATAGTAACCTCGACATGAAAAAGGTAGAAATTCTACAATAAAACCCATACCAATATTTCGGTATAATGATATTGAAAGAATAACATCATTATGAAGAAAATAACATCCCTTACCTCAAAAGAACAGTACTTTCGGCTGAAATATCAGGTATAAGGCTGAAGGAAACTTGCACTGAATAGCAACTCACAAAGTATCTAAATAATCACAAAATATGCTCGACAATATAGAGATTTTCAATTCTAACTAAGCACCCTATTTATAGGAAAATGCTTAGAACGTCATAGCAGACTAACCTGCTACCTGATGGCTTTACCTGCTACTATTCACGCCCACCATTTTTGAAATAAAATTTCAGCACATTTCACACCAACAAAAAGTGGGGCCCACCCATGTTTTTAATAAAAAAATATTTATTTCTGAAACATCAATAATTCATAAAAAATAGCTCTTTTATCAGAAAAATACGAATTTTATGTCTATTCCATAGGAAATTAAATTCTCTACAACTTTGTAGAAGAAAGTTTTTACAAATTCGAAACAAAAAATGCCCGAAATCCACATACGAACGATTTTTAATACCTTCATTTCGAAAAAATACTGATAAAACACATCAATATTAATTCCATCAATTATAACCACAATAAATATATCCATCATTTATATCCACATAAAATAAATATTTCCTTATAATATAAATTAATAATTAATTATTCACAAATAATATTACAGAATCACAATAATGACAACTGTGTCGTTCCTGGAAGAGGGGCTTTTCAGATAAGGATTTCTCCTTATTGGGGCGTAATTAGGTGACCAAGCCCCTTTCCTAGACAGAACTTCCTTAGATATTGCCAATAATGTTATATAACAATATTATTCAAATAATATGAATTATTGATGTGACGCCCACAAAATTAGGTATACATCACCCATCTTGAGTTTCCAGATACATGGTACAGAATTCAAATACAACTTGATAATACAACTGTCGTGTTGTAGACACTCAAAAAATTTCTCGTACTCATCATTATTAACATTGCAGGGGAGGATGATTCGTCTTTTAAGAGAGAACCATGAAGGACAATCCAAACCCATACAGGATACTACTAGGAAGTTCAAAGATTAACCTCGGATCGTGATGCAGAATAGCAGTTTCAACCTCGGATTTAACCCCGAGACACTGCAGATATAATCTGGAACACACACCGGAGAAACCGATTAATCTCGGAGATAATCCCGAGGTATCGATCTCGATCCACAACCATGGGAATAGCCACCAGCCTTGGTGATAACCCCAAGGAATGCAGTTTGGAGATAACCCCGGAAATGCTTGTTTTAAATGCCATCAACTTCAATCTCGGCACTCATAACGAAATAAACTGTGCCAAGACGGCAATCACATCGGGAAGACAGGCACACCTCAAAGATGACAATGAGGATCTTCAACAAATGCAACAGTCCAATCTCAGCAAAGTCTGAGCAACGTCTGCTTATCGGCCCAATTCGGCAGTAACACCGGTGAGGGGCAACATCGCCATCTCATCCAACACGATGTCTCGTCTCTATGAAACAATGTCCCACAAGGCTAACCAATCCCTAGTGACTATTGTGCGGGGTAACAGATGAAAGTTGAAGCTTGAAGACCGGAGGGCATCGTCCCATCTTCAAAGACTTCATACAAACTCTAATCCCATGTCATCGTACAACTCTCGACAACGGCGGTCCAAAATAGGTCCTGAATACCTCAAAACGGATGCCCGAATTACACTTCTCAAAATTCGAGTGGACATTCTGATTGCACGAGTGCACGATTGAACGAGGGCGACCCGACCATGTAATCCCAAGCGGGCCGACTCGACCCTCTCTCTGTACACTGCTGGTGAGCCACGAGGTCACTGCATGACACCTTTTGCCCTATAAATAAGAGGCTTGGGGTGCTGATTTTTAAGAGAAAAAGACAGGGAAACCCCCGCACAATTTGCTCGCACACTCGCCATACAGATGTATTTTCCCACTTTCAAACACTGTGAGCTCATATATAGCCTCTTTTGTACCCACAAAAGCCCAGTGTTTATCCACTCTAAAGATATAGAAGCCCTTTTATAACTCAGCTGTAAGCCTTCTCACACACTTTAGAGTCTTTCTCTTCATCTTTGCACACACCCTTCTACACGTTGAGAGTCGTGTTGCTTGCTTTTACTGGACTTAGGTCCGTGGTTTCCTTCCGATCTGTATATATATATATATATATATATATATATATATATATATATATATATATATATATATATATATTGACTAACATTATCGAGTTATGCCTCGATTGAGCCTGAACTTGATGCAGGCGTTCTTCGCTTTAATATATATATATATATATATATATACTTATATAAATTAATTATACATCGGACTTTGTTCGATGAGCCTGAACTTGATGCAGGCGTTTCTTTGCTTTATATATATATATATATATATATATATAAACTTATATATATTAATTATCTGCCGGACTTTGTTCGATGAGCCTTGAACTTGATGCAGTGCGTTTACTCGCTTTTTATATATATATATATATATATATATATATATATATATATACTTATATATATGAAATGTGGTCAAAATATGTTCGATGAGCACTGGATTTTACATCCTATGCGTTTATTACTTTCTTATATATATATATATATATATATATATATATATATATATATATATATATATATATCTTTTGTCCTGCCTGGAGTTCCCTTCATGGCAGTTGATAGTTTTTACAGCTTTCTTTACATTTCGTCCTGCCTGGAGTTTACTTCGTGGCAGTTGACCACATTTACCGCTTTATTTAGATTTTGTCCCGCCTTGAGTTTCCTTCATGGCGGTTGACCGTATCTATAACTTTATTTATATTTCTGATCCCCCATGGAGGTGCCCCGTGGTTGGTGATCCTGTCTGTATATATATATTTACCGCTTTTATATATATACCTGCTTATTGCTTTTATACAAATTGCAATATTCTGTGCGCCTAGGAATCATGTGATCACAGATTCATCTCATTGGATCTAGATTCGGTTCTCGTGATGGACATTTTCAGCTGTAAGCAGCTTGTAAATTATTCTGCGATGTCTGTATTTCTTCAGATGGTTTCCATACCCACCAGGAAGTCGGCATTATTTTTTTATATATTATTTTCATACGGATGCTTCGCATTCGTCAAATAAAAATCAATCAAGCAGATCACTTAATAAAAATGGGAGTGTAAAATGTCTTAATTCCTATTGAGCAGCAGGGTTTGAAAAACCTCTTTTATAAAACATCATTGCCATATCTTGCTAAAAACTGAATTTTTATATAAATTCAAATCCTGTGTATATAGGTTTGAAAGAGGCCTCGCACAACTTTCATATAACAGCACATCGACCCACACACACACACACACACACTCAAATAATATTTTCTTGAAAAGAGGCTGTCACCGTGGTAACACGGATGTCGGGGGGTGCCTAACACCTTCCCCGCGCAAGATAACCAAGTCCCCGGACCCTAAATGAATCTCGGTTTCATTGGCAGTATATCGATGTCACATCATCGGGTCAATGCAAACCTTTTCTCGGTTTTGTTGGTACAACCATTTAAAAAAACCAATGGCGACTCTTATCGGTCCATCGTCGACATTATACATGTCGGAACTTTTTCACTTGTTTTTTCAAACAAATCTCACCTAAAATGAGAACACCAAAGAACAAGTGCTGGAAAGGACATCCAAAAATCAGAAAGCGTTGATGGTGTGGCGACTCTGCTGGGGACTCTAGTAAGAGGACTTAAGCCGCTACTACAATCTTTTCAAAAGCTCATTATCTACTTATCGTGGATGTTGCATTTACATTGGATGAATGTGTACGAATGCATGTCTTGTTTGAGCTTAGTGCTTCGCATCATATCTGCGTGTGATGTTAGTGCTTCACACTATAAACTGCTTATGATATTAGTGCTTCGCACATGTCATCATTTCATACGGTGAGACGCGATGTATGTGAATGTATGTTGTGTGGTCCCTCCACCAGGAGGCTATCCCATCGGTGTTTGATTACTGGACTCGTGAGAAGACTAATTCTCCGAGGCTCAGGAAAGGCACCACCCAAATTCGCTCCAGTTGAAAGACCGGATTAACTTCCCGTCTAGTAGATTGCGATGATTTGGGAACCTTCATGCCAAAAAGCCGTGAGAGTAACCTAAGATAGGTCAGCCTCTGATAAACCCAAAACGAAGGAAAGTCTCTTCACGCCCTCATTTCAATTACTTGTAAAAACAATTTCATTCCATATCTATCTCCATGTAATGAGAAATATGAAGCAATATGTCCACATACATGTTACGAACAGCTGACACCCATTTTGCAGGATAAAATTCCTAAAATGGACACATCACATAGCATGTCATTATACACCTTCCCTAAGGACTAAACTATGCCAGTCTTTCACAGGGAATCAATTGGACCTACTACCCGGTCAAAGTCCAAAAAGGCAACAGGCCTACAGTCAATCATGTCGTCATCCGATCAGACTGAACTTAATCCAGTTTCTCGCAAAAAGTTCGACGGATTAAGCAAACAGATTACAGATTTGGCTGTCCTATTAAAAGAATTACACCAATCTACACTGGGTCAAAAAATACCCGTACATACTGAGCCCTACACACAAGGAGGAATTTTGGTCATTACCATACCAGAGCCACAATTGGATACGACCAACAAAATGCAGGATGCTGCCCATTCCACTGGAGATCCAGACAATGGTGACATCAAAAAGAAAGTCCTCCAAATGGAAGAGACCCTTCGCGCTATCAAAGGAATTGGAACACACGGGAGTGTTTCATATGCTAATCTATGTATTTTTCCTGGTGTTCACTATCTAGAAAAATTTAAAAATCCTGACTTTTAAAAATATGATGGGTTAGGGGATCCTTATACACATTTAAAGTCTTTATTGGAGAACCGGGATCCTATGCAGAGGATGAAAAACTCAAAATGCAATTGTTCCAAAAGAGTCTAACTGGAGAAGCCCGTTCATGGTACACAAGATTAGACAACTCCAAAATTCACAGTTGGGAAGAGCTAGCACATGCCTTCCTCACTCAATACAGTTTTCAAACTTAGATGGCTCCCGATCGGTATCAAATTACCAAGATCAAAAAATAGTCTAATGAGTCTTTCAGAGAGTATGCCCAAAGGTGGAGATGCATGGCTACCCAAGTTAGTCCTGCCATGATAGAATCAGAAATGGTCATGACATTCATAGACATACAAGAAGCTCCCTTTTATGAGAGAGTTTTAGCCGGCATCGGCAAACCGTTTTCTGAAATGGTTAAACACGGGGAGATAGCTGAAATGGGGTTGAGGTCAGGAAAGATTCAAGACCTAGCCACACTCAAAGTTGTTGCTGATCACATCCAATCTGGAAATTATTGGAACAACCCCCGGAGGGTCCATAAAAAGAAAGAGGAAGATGTTTCCACGATACTACAGGACAAAAGGCAATCAAAATAGGCCCATTCAAAGGAGAAACTACTCGCTTTCCAAAGACAAATCGCAAACCCTCCAGTACCAAAAGGTGGAGAAGTTAAATGACATCGAGTGTTTACACCCTTAGGGGATACCCTCGAGAACATTCTTAATCTTCTGACAACACAGAAGAAAATTACGCATCTTCTTCCACTAGTCAGCCCTAATGGACGGGGTTTCAATGCTGCTAGGAAATGTGCTTATCATGCCGGAGCACCTGGACATGATACTCAGGATTGTTGGGCCTTGAAACACATGATCCAGGACCTAATAGATAATGGAGAGATCGTAGTCACCAAACCCGATCACCTCACGTATCTGAAGACAACCCTCTTCCTCAACACAAAGAAGAAGAGGTCAACATGATTAATTGGGCGGTGGGACGAGTTCCATCTTCATTTGTGACTCCCCAGACCATCAAAGGCGGTGATAGCAGATGGGATTATGCTAAGTTCGATTCACAATGGAACGAAAGATGAAAGCTCTCGCAAACAAATTGAGCAATTGGCGGGCGGTGACTTATCAGCATCAAGTGACTCGGCAATTAATCAGCCAGGAGCATGCCAGTCTCCTACCAATCGTCATGAATATTCCCTCGTCCCTTTCAGAAAATGAAATGCTGGAAGACAAAGTGACGAAGAGAGCAAATACCAAAGCCCGTCGGGATTTCGCCAACAAACGGGAATTCACCTATTTGGGCCAACCCATGGAGGAAATCCTTCACATGTTAATCAATGAAGGAAGGATTAGTTCCCTTCTACCTCCAATCAACCCCCGTTCGGGATGATACAACTCTGATGGAGTATGTCAATACCACTCCCAGCTCTCATGATCCACAAAGAGAAGAATGTTGGGCACTCCGCCACCTTATTCAAAATCTAATCGACAGTGGTGTACTGCATTTGGCAGATAACGACACTGTGTTACGAGCAAGTGAGAATGCAGGCCCTACTAAGTGGAAAAGTATGGTAGCAGTTATATCTATTGAAGGTGAAGGGATTACTATTCTCACAACACCGATAATTCAGCTCAAAGGAGGAAGCAATCCTTTGAAAGTGGCCACTCCCGAGCCAATCAACTTGCCATGCAGAGCACAATATCCTATTGTTAGCTTGCGCAAGGTTCCGTGGAATTATGGAGAAGGTGAAGGATCCACCTCGCATACCACTGTTGCAGTGTCGAAGGAAAATCAACTATATATTCCCCATCGGGTGATGAACCCCACCACCAAATCAAAGGGGAAAATACCCATGGAGAAGATTGAAAAATTCCTCCGCGCTATGGGTCATAACGAAGCCTCGGTGGTTTTAAGCTTGAAGGAAGCTCCACCACAAATATCAATTTTGGACTTGGTCCTAACTTCCGAGAATCACCGGAAGGACTTGTTAAAGGTTTTGGAAGAAGCCTATCTTCCGACATCAGTGGATACAGAAAAATTTCAACACATGGTTGATCATATTTTCAACACTAATGTGATAACCTTCACTGATGATGACATACCGCCCGAAGAGACTGGTCATTGTAAACCGTTGCACATTACGGTCTTGTCCTCCGGATATATGGTGGCTGGAGTCTTAATAGATGGAGATTCCTCTCTGAATATCTGCCCATATGCCACCTTGGTGAAGATGAATATTAATCTCAACCGAATTCGGAGTAGCCATACTATCATCAAAGCTTTTGATGGAGCCTGCCGTAACTCGGTTGGAGTAATTGAGCTACCAATCGAAATTGGCCCTTATACATTCTGCGTATCCTTCCATGTGCTTAAGATAGATTCGGGATACAACATGCTCTTGGGATGACCATGGATCCACATGGCAGGGGCAGTCACCTCCACCTTTCACCAACGACTGAAGTACATTATCAACAATAGCCTGGTCACGGTCAACGCTGAACCAGAGATTCCTCAGCATGGGGATATACCGTTCATCAATGCCAATGCAGAAGTAGAACAGTCAGTTTTCATGCTTTAGAAATAAGCAACACCTAATACCACGCTATTGGAGCACCATTGCTCGAACCCCACATTTCTGATGAGGTGATGTCAGCCACTCAAGAAATGATGTCGTTGGGTTATAAGCCAGGACAAGGGTTGGGTAAAGACGGCCAGGGTATCTATTACCCCATTTGATTAACCAAGCAAGTTGGAACAGCTGGACTAGGCTATTCTTCCAGCTCTAGTCATAGGAATCCTCATAAGCATCAGCAGATTCCTTTGGCTTCAACCATGTGGCGTTTGGCTTTGCCTTCAAACTCCGAGTCCACACAACCTCCAGTAAAGGTTCCAGCCAATGTCATGGCCATGTTATTTCCTAAGCCGAAACCAGTGGAGGAAAAGAAAATCGTTATTCCAAATCCCGCAATCGAAGAAGAGGAGCAGAGAATCAAGGAAAACGTTGTTTGAATAATGTCGGGCATGCGCATCATCATCCATGATGAACATACCAACAGATACACCCAAATGATGATTGCCATGACGTGATGGCCATCATTCGGGACAAGGAGAATGATGTCAATCCCTCCATCACTGCGGTCCACCCGGACTTTACCCTTACCATTTGGAATAACATTCCTTGATTTGGTCGAGAAGGGTAAAGCGGTAAATTTTTTCTCGCCTGTAGATATCTAATAACGCTTACTTTTTACATGCATAAAGATTAGCAGTTTATTTTGCCAAGATATGCTAACACTTGTGTATGATCAACGCATTTCATATATACTAAGTGAAAGCATATTTAGTTTCGTGGACTCGAATTTAGATGTGTCTCAGATTTGCGGATCGATGCCTCTCCTACACAAGGATTGTACCTTTGATGTAGAGATGAATTCAACCTTGATGGATCTCGAGGATGACATTGAGGTGCCTCCGGAAATTCAAGAATGGGTCAAAGACAAACCCAAACCCAACCTTGATCAAACCACTTCTTTCAATCTGAAACCTTAGAAAGCCCTAAGTTAATCCAGATTGGTTCGGACCTTACCCCAAACCAATGGAATGACATGGTTACGCTTATTAACACAATTCGAGATTTGTTTGCATGGTCTCATGAAGACATGGTGGGTTTATCCATCGACATTGTCCTTCATCGCCTTCCCATTAAAGAGGGATTTAAGCCGATCAAGCAAAAGCTCAAAGCGATTGAAACACGAAAGTGGAGTTTAAAGGTGAAAGAAGAGATTGTGAAACAATTTCAAGCCGTCATCATCATGGTGTCTACATATCCCGAGTGGATATCCAACATCGTGTCTGCATTCTAAACACGGAGGGAAGGTGCGAGTTTGCATGGATTACAGGGACTTGAACAAAGCTTGCTTAAAAGATAGCTTTCCCGGCCATTTATCCACATTCTCATTGACAATACTACTCAATACGACATGTACTCCTTTGCTGATTTCTTTACGGGGTACCATCAGATTATGGTTGCCGAGGAAGATCATGAGAAGACTGCTTTCATCACTCCTTGGGGAACTTTTTTCTATAGACGGTTGTCATTCGGCCTCATCAATGCTGGAGCTACCTATCAACGAGCTATGATGGCTCTTTTCCACGACTTAATGCATAAAGAGATTGAGATCTACGTGGATGACATCATTGTCAAGTCCCGGAAGGAGGATGACCATCTAGACCATCTCAGAAATTTGTTCAACAAAGTTGCGTAAGTACAACTTGAAGTTGAATCGACTAAGTCGCCTTTTGGCGTCCAAGTCGAACAAGTTGCTAGGATTTCTAAGTCACCACAAAGGCATTGAAAGTGGATCCTACCAAAATCCAAGCCATCACGAAATGCCAATTCCTTAGAGCGAGAGAAGGAAATACGTGGATTTTTGGGAAGGATCAACTTCATCGGCGAGGTTTATCTCCCAACTCACGGCAACTGGTGAGCCAATCTTCAAGTTATTAAGGAAGAACTCCTCCATGAAATGGAATGATGAGTGCGTAATGCCTTCCTTACAATCAAGAAACAACTAGTCAAAGCTCCTATCTTGGTACCACCGAGGATGATGTTCCCCTGTTCATGTACACATCCATAAGTGACAATGCCATGGGATGTATGCTGGGACAGAAAGATGATAGAGGCCAAGAACGAGCTATCTATTACCTCAGCAAAAGGTTCAGCAGCAGTGAACACAAGTACACTCTGATCGAGAAGACGTATTATGCTTTAGCATGGGTTTCCATGAGGTTACAGCATTACCTCCATGGTCACACAACCCATCTCATATCCCGCGTGGATCCTCTCAAGTACGTGTTCAACAAACCCATGTTGAACTGCCGGCTGTCTAGATGGCAGTTGATCCTACAACAATTTAACATTCTATATGTGACTCAAAAGTCCATCAAAGGTCAAGGAATCGCAGATCAACTGGCCGTCGCACCTTCAGGGGATTTCAAACCCTTGGAAACATATTTCCCGATGAAGGAGTAATGACAGATCAAACAACACCATCTCATACAATACACGCCAATCGTGGAAGATATATTTTGATGGGCTGTTAACATGGAAGGTTACGAGTCATGTAGCAATTCTAGTATATCGTCACGGGAGCGATATCTGTTGTCGTCAAATTACGGTTTATCGGCACCAACAATACTACCGAGTATGAAGGCATCTCATGGGGCTAAAACTTGCCCGATTCAATGGGCATCAAGCGGTTAATCTTGTCCTTGGAGATTCGGAGTTGGTAATCGGAAAATCCATCGAGTCTATCAAACCAAGGAACTACATTTCTTTGCCTTACCATGGCGGAGTTTTGAAGATGGCTTTGGAGTTCGAAGAAATCTCCTTTCTACACATTCCTCGTAATAGGAATGATTTTGCGGATGCATTAGCAACTTTGGCCTCCTTGATTCGCATATCAGACAAGGAACACTTGCCAAGCGTCACAATTTCCCTGCACAAGGCCCCAGCCTATGGGAATTACATTGGAGAAGTATCGGATGAGCTACCTCCCATCTAACCTCCTTGGTATCAACATATCAAGGAATATCTGCGAGATGGATCTACACCCGCTGAGGCGAGCCTGATTGAGAAAAGGCGGATCCATCGACTTGCTATGAAGTTCTACTTGAGTAGAGATGCGCTCTATAAAAGAGATGTAGGACTAGGTCTCCTCAGGTGTCTAGACAAAGATCAAGCCTAGAGACTTATGGATGAAATCCATGGCGGAGTCTGTGGCCCTCACATGAGTGGCCCCCTCCTTGTCAAGAAAGTCCTCAGGATGGGACATATTTGGCTATCTCTCAAGGCTGATTGCCATGACCATGTAAAAAGATGCTATCAGTGCCAAATTCATGGGAATGCTATACACGCCCCTCCATGGGAGCTCCACAATATGAGTTCGCCTTTGCCCTTCTCAATGTGGGGAATGGACGTTATTGGGCCCATTGAGCCTAAAGCCAGTAATGGTCACCGATTTATCTTCACCAAGTGGGTAGAAGCAGCCTCCTTCCCCAGGGTCACTAAAGAAGTCATCGTTGCTTTCATCAGAAACAATGTCGTTTATCGATATGGACAACCAGAGGTGATTGTGTCAGACAATGCCAAAAACCTCAACAACAAAATGATGGAGGAGTTATGCAGTAAATTCCACATCAAACATCTTAACTTTGTCATCTATCGTCCGAAGATGAGCGGTCTTCATTGAAGCGGCTAACAAAAATATCAAGAAGATTATGCAAAAGATGTCAGCCAACCACAAAGATTGGCCTAACCTGTTGCCTCTTACTCTGTTAGCCTACAGAACCACAATGCGTACTTCAACTGGGGCAACCCCCTACGCTTTAACCTATGGGATGGAAGCAGCGCTCCCTATAGAAGTTAAGATGGAATCTCTCAGAGTGTTGATCGACGCTCAGCTGGATAAAAACTAATGGGTACAAGATATGTATCACCAATTGTCTCTGATAGACGAAAGGCTAACCGCGACTATCTTCCATGGTAAGCTATACCAGCAAAGGATCGCCAGATCCTACAACAAAAAAGTCCGGCTACGGCAATTTAAATAACATGACTTGGTTCTGAAGAAGATTATTGACAATCAAGATCAGGCCAAAGTAAAATTCACTCCTAACTGGGAAGGCCCGTTTATTGTCAAAGAAGTATTGACAGGAGGCACTCTCAGATTACAAGAAATGGACGGCGATGAATTTCCACAACTCATCAACTCAGACACCATGAAACGGTATTATGTCTGAAGTAACCAGCAAACACCCTGGTGCATCATCATCAGGTCACCCGTCATTCCGGTTCTTTAACCCTTTACCACCTACAACTTGCTACACTTTGCCCCTCAGGGAAACATACTCTTCAAGCCAGCAGCCTGGCTTTCTCCTTTACGCTCATACAACTTAGGTCATCCCACCGCGAATTGAACCTCTTGCATTCGCAGTTTGGCTACCCATACATGGGATCAAACTTCTCCTGCCTGCAGTTTATCCTCAACCTAGGATTATACTTTCTCCTCCCCGCACTCTGACCTGTACATTGGATTACACTTTTCTTCTCGCCCTGAGGGGCGAACTACGTCGACCTGATCTCCTCTTCAATAGGAATACGTAGGCAACCATGTTACATGTCCCGGTCGCAATAAAACAAAAACACAAAAACATTTCTACCCTCTTCTCCTTATAAAAGAAAAAACAACCAAAAACATTCCTACATCATATCGCCCATATCTGACGTTGAACCTCTTACACCGAGTTCGAACTCACGCAGACTTGATCTCCTCTTCAATAAGAGTACGTGAGGCGTACCATTCATGATGCGGTCTCACCCCTACCAAAATATAAACCATTGTCACGGGTATGGGATTCTCTTTCAATCCACTACATTTCATTTAAACTTCGACCAAAGGGATGGAATTACCTGAACTCCTCCCAAATAGGAGATTCGGCGACCATCTAAGCTGCGGTCATACCTCGAAGAGCAATACTAAACCATAAGAGGTGGAATTAACTAGGCTTCTCCTAAATAGAAGTACTGGCGACCATCTATGGTGCGGTCAATCTCAAAGAGGAAAGCCACATTCCTCTCCACATTTCCATTCAGAAACAAGTCCCAAGACACCAAAGATGGTAGGGATATACATAGATCGATGATCCATTCTGAACTATCCAAAGATAGCTCAATGTCCATCCACCAAGGAAGAATTCAGAATTCATCCAGATCACAAGCCCTGAAGCAGCAGGCAAAATATCAAGCAAATAGCAAGGCATATCTAAAAGGGAAGTGATCCAAAAATATATTTCCCTATCATATATAATGTTGTTTGATATATATACAATGTGAACTGTACATGACAAAATGGCTAAACTAGTTTGTGCAGGTAAATACAAGATCATCTACAAATCAGGGTACATGCGAGCTAGCAAGACCAACATGGCATCCCTCTCAGATGAAGGAAGTAAAGCTGTAGTCTCCTGGATAAGAATATCCACACCACCTAATATATCAGAAGCTGTCTGCATGATGACCATATGCTCATCAATGTAAGCACTCATCTCTGCGATCATACCAGTGGTAAGGGAGCTCGCTGCAGTACTATCTGTGACAACCACATCCCGGGCGGATATAACACTATCTCGCTCAACTATCACTGCGTCTCTGTCTGACCTGGCCTCATCCCGCTTAACAACAGCGGCATCTCTACGAGCTAATGCCTCGTCTCTCTCTAATAAGGTGGCGCCCCTCACATCAAGAGCAGTCGACATCATAGATCGAATCTGGTCTCTCTCAAAGATCATCAGATGAAGACTCTGGTCTAAATACTGTGCCGAGTGCTGGATCACAAAAGTACTGGTACTAGGAGAATCCGGAAGAAATGCTGGCAACCCAACAGCAGTATCCTCCTCGATGTAGGTATCAATGTCCTCTATAGGCTCTACATCGTCTAACTCAATCTCCGGTACTGCAAATACTGCTGCAGCCGATAAAACCTCTGTCTCCATCCATGCGGAGTACTCTGCGGAATAACAGGACGACTGACAGGAAAAGCAGCTAGCTCATGCTGATCCCAACAAGCGTATACACGAGATCGGTCCTCGGCTGAGAGGTATCGAGAAGCTGAGCGCTGACCTGCCGCCCCCTCAAAAGGATGAAAATCCTGGAACTGATCAAACTGCGACATCACGGCCAATGATGAAGCTGTATGGTGAGCAAAGCCCCGAGCACAACAATATGCTAAATGGATCTCGGATATCTACCAAAAATTCGGACCAGGATTGAGCATCTACACACTCCGATGGCTGAAAGGAATACGACATAGCCACCACATGGGAGAAATAATACCCGTGCCGTCTAAAGGTACCAACTGGTCGCAAATGTGACATAAACTACACATACAGCATGACCGAACTCCCTGTAAACACACCTGACGGGTAAGTACGGCAGTAGGATGCTAATCGCAAGGCCTCTACCACGATCATAGGTACAATGGTATGACCCTCCCTGAGAGCTCTCACTGCCATAATAACGCCTATATCTATCTCATCCATGTACCGCGGCATGTACATGTATGAAAGTACACATAGTATCAGTACATCAACTCTGGCCGAACGCCAATGATCCTCCGACATAGTGAAATCCCCTAAATGTCGTGAGTAGCTATCCTCCACACCAAATCTGTCACACAGAAAATGCTGAGAGATCACATGGCCAGATGTCAGCTCATCCTGCACCACTCTGTGCCTCAATCCGATGAAAGTCATGAATCGTCTACTCATTTCTCCCAAAGCCATTGGTACGCAAGATCGGTCTAGGGGCAACATCTTCAAACGGGCATACTCCTCTAGAGTAGGAGTCAACTCATGGGTGCCAACGCGAAATACCTTCCTATCAGCTAGCCAATGCTCTATCATCCCATCTACAAATCCTGCTAGAACCTGAAATGCCAAAAGGGTCATGGTATGCTGCAATAACAGATCTACAGTCACCCTATCTGGTGGTGACATGCTATCGTACCACGAGCGCATACCCAATACCACCATTGACGGTGGGGTATGATCTATACGGCTAACTGTCAAAGAAGACATCTGTGCGGGCCGTGTCATAAGACCATCCAGGGGTCAATACCGAGTATCTTTGGACATACATACATATGCATAACAGATAATGGATGGCAATATGATATAGGGAATGAAAAAAAAATGGTACATACATTCCTAAATATATCATCATCTAATATATCAGCTCTATACAGCTACCAGTACATGAAAATGGGGCACAAACGTCGTACTACTAATAGAGGCCTATCTAAAGATATAGCAAGAATGGGGAACAGCCACCCAATATCTAACAGAGGCCTATCAAAAGATATAGCGAGAATACACATCAGAAGAAGACAATGGTCTCGATGTCCACATCCTCAATCCTGTCCACCTTATGTAATTCCTCCTAAGTCATTGGATCTCTATCAGCGAGGATGTCGAGCCTATAAAGGGAGGATCACTGTGAAAAAACCAAATGGGTAAATCGAGGGGCCAAGACCGAAATGGAAGGAACAAATGTCTCCGCCTCTGCCGGATCTCTCGCCCAAATGCCGAATAAATATCTGTGCCCGATCCAACTGCCGGGTCAAGCTATCAATCTTGGTCAAATGAGTCAGAGCTCGGACATAAGCCACCCAGTCTGTCATCATCAAAGATCCTGGAACCATGTCCCCCATAAACTGTGTGGCACAGGACTGGGCACCAATAGTGCGAGGGAACCACCAACGTTGGAATATCTCCTGAGTATATGGACCCTCAGATAAATCAAAACCGTCAACCCCAACAATGGAATATAAATGGCGGGTGACTGTGATACAGGCCAATGACGCCTAACAGGAGGCAAGATCGGTATACGAATCTCCCCTATGGTGCTCTTGATAGCATGCTCTCCTAAATAGAGCTCCCAGCCTCCATTGGTGAAAAGAGGAAATCTCCAGGTGGAAATCAAATACTCTACTCCAGTAGGGTGTCAATCCTCAAAACCAATGATCAAATGATCCCCTGAATATGGAAGCCATGTGATGGCGTCGGCCGTCAGCAACTCCAGCTGTATACGGCAATGAGCGAAGCCCTCAGATATAGGGACCTCTGGAAAAATAGAATGATGCCATCGTCGTCCTCGTGGATAGGTATCTAAGCCTAACACACTCATAGGACGCAAACATGGAAGCCTCTCATAGGCCCAAAACTGCCAACAGAATGACAAAACATCTGCTATCAGTAAACACTCTTAACCTGTTTAAGGAAAAGACAAGAGAAATACTCACCGTGAGAACCGGTAAAATCCTAGCCAAGCCTCGGTCAAACCTCGTGGAGCGCATACGCATGCCCAAGAAGGAAATAGGCAAAGGTGTAAGAGCCCCAATCGTATTTATCCTATATGGTCCACATCGCGTGTATACCGATTTCTAAGCGAAAGATACCGTGGAAGAGTTATACGCTATGGCGACCTCGAATGATTATCAGGAACAATCGCCGCGAACGCGATCCACGATCGACATCATCGAGCATGGGCTCACTCAATAGCCCGCTCATAACATCTAAGCTCAAAGGACACGAATGGGCAGATCCTACCTTTGAGCGCACTTTGTCAGAAACTCCTAACAAGGACCGGACGGCGATGGGGTGATATTCGCCATGCAAGGAACTCGCTCCCCTCCAAACTCCATACCTGTGATAAATCACCAATCCATAGGCGTCATCATCACTTCGCAATCCAGCAGGTGGAGTGACTGAGTCTGATGAAACCATCGCTCAGACAATGCCCTTAGGTAACCCCAGGGACAACGACGGGGAAGGATAGAGAAAAATGCCCCAAATCCCCACTCATGCACTACTGCTCTATAATCAGGATGAAGCGCCTGGTACATGGAGTGGATGTTAAACCAGTTCCCCCGAGGCTGTGTGAAACTTGGAACCTGCATGAAGCACAGATCAACATCAGGACCCTTTTAATCCTCATCAATAGGAAAGAAGGAAGATAAAGTCTAACGTCATACCTCGTTAGCATGCAAGTACATCGATGGGTGTCTACCCAAATCACCTAGCAACTCTGGGTTCACCACCTGGATGCTCAGAAGCTCCCTGCGAGGGATATGTACAGCAGGAGCGGGATCCTCAATATCCACCTCCTCGTCCTCAACGTCTGGAACCTCTACCTGGACGGGACGAATCACAGCCTCCACCAATCGATGAGGCTGTCTGACAGAACGGGGACGAGGCACTTCAGAAGCCCTCCGCCGTACGCCAGAAATGGTCCTGTAGGAACTGCTCGGCTGATCCGGATCCATAATATTTGGACAACAAGTCTCCAAATCACCTCAGAAAGGGTGTGGTATTGCCTTACCTGGAGCTTTCTAAAATGCATTATATGACTATATGCATGCATGCATTTACTTTAATATATAATAGAGTTAGAATGCATGACTACCCAATGCCTACATTTGGAAAAATTTCGCCATAGTCCCCTTTGAAAATAGGACTATCCACATGCGCATGAGCATGTCTAGGTGGCCATTCAAGAAAGCACACGCCCCCAAAGTCATATACATAATATATGCATTAAAAATCAAACTCATCATGCATAAGGCCAACCTCAATGCTAGGAGTATCTTGCCTTTCTACCTTTTGCTCATTGGACCTCAAATATGACAAAAAATAGTAGAAAAAGGTGCCAATTTGACTGTCTCAGAAGTCAAATTTTTTCACATCATTATGTTCAGCATCGTTTAATACTAACATTTACTATGTTGAATATTTTTTATTAAGTCATTTGTGCATACATAATCACTACTATGTGTTTAGATGCATTTCGTGCAATATCTCACAATCTAACGGACAGAAACTGGAAAAAAATGCAAGCATACGTTACCAGAATAGTGTAGAACACTTGTACGGTGATAGAATTTGCAGAAAGCAGCCCGAACTCAGCAAATTTGGAAGTGGCTCGCGGTTTTTCTAAAGTGAAACAAGTTGAAAGTGACTTGTGAAGTGAAGCCTGCTGGGATTTATCATCCACGCCGTCAGCAGCCCACTGTGCGTCATCAGAGGGTACACACCGGCTCCTCTATATGGGTCCCACCCCTCCGGCTTGGTCTAGTTCAAGTTGAAACGGAGTTCTTACGGGCTAGAAAGGTTAAATCGGGAATAAAAATGCCACGCGATTGAGCAAAATAGCATACAATCCTGGTCTTCTCAGATGAGACTTTGAATCTGCACATCACTCATTGGTAGTCGCCTGAACAGAAGGTATACTCTGCCAATGACCTTAGTTGTCGCAAATCACATTTGGTAATACCTTATATAGGTCCAATGCCGTCGACTCCGGGTCGTTACCCTACATGAATCCCCAACGGGGGTTACAACGTGAATCCCCGATGGGGGTTACAACGTGAATCCCTGACGGGGGTTACAACGTGAATCCCCGACGGGGGTTACAACGTGAATCCCCGATGGGGGTTACAACATGAGTCCCCGACGGGGGTTACAACATAGATCCCCAGTGGGGGTTACAATGCGTTCATCCTTTGACATGTCCATCAACGAAGGTCAAGAAACCTTGACGTCATTTTAGCCGATAGCGTTTAAACCTGTCAGAGCTATAGAGCTGTTTGAGGTTTTCATACCCAGCTACTCATATTCCCCAGAGGATCCCCGGTGAGGGTCACAACGCAATGCTCCGTTGATCTACACGTTAGTGAAGGTCAAGCAGCCTTGACGATCTACTCACAGAATCTCAGCCGTTGATTCACACGTTAACGGATGTCAGGCATCCCTGACAGCATTTGTTGTTGGCAGTAAATCCAACAGAATCATGACGTATCCTGGCGATACTAACCAGGAGAGGTCAACATTATCCAAGAGGACAGATGATGGAATATGTTATACACATCCTCAAATAGATCAAGCTTTATCCACAGATCTCTTACACATAAGAGATACCCCTTCAACATCAAGTCGTTATCAAGAACACAGGAATTTGGTGATAACTCCAACACCAATATCCTAACAGATTCGGCTTGCACATCAGATCTGGTCAGTATTGCCAATCCCCAGTTGAAGCAACAGGGAACCAGCAATCATCCCCAGCATGTTGGGCCACAACCTTATACACATGCATCATACATTTGCATCATGTTGCTACCCTTAGCACCATGTCTATCTTGTTGCGTTTCAAGTGTCTAGGATTCTTTATCCTACCCATGCATCGCCATGCATGAGTATGATAAAGAGGGGCATCTGTAGACACTCAAAATTTTTGTACTACTCATTATTAACATTGCGGGGAGGATGATTCGTCTTTAAGAGAAAACCACGAAAGACAATCCAAAACCATCTAGGATACTACCGAAAAGTTTAGCATTAACCCCGGATCGAATGCAGGAGTAGCGGTTTCAACCTCGGATTTAACCCCGAGACTGCAGATACAATACGGAACACACACCGGAGAAGACCGATTAATCTCAAGATAACCCCGAGGTATCCGGTCTGGGCCCCAACCATGGGAATAGCCACCAACCTTGGTGATAACCCCAAGGAATGCGATTTAGGAGATAACCCCGTAAAGGCTTGTTTCAAATGCCATCGCCTTCAATCTCTAAGACTCATAACGAAATACAATGTGCCAACACGGCAATCACATCGGGAAGACAGGCACACCTCAAAGATGACAATGAGGATCTTCAACAAATGCGAAGAATCCAATCTTAGCGAAGTCGAGCAACGTCATTATTATCGGCCCAATCCCTAAAGAATAATGCCGGTGAGGGGAAACATCGCCATCTCGTCCAACACGATGCCACATCTCATATCTACGCAACAATGTCCCACAAGGCTAACCAATCCCGAGTGACTTATATGCGGGGTAACGGATGAAAGTTGAAGCTTGAAGACCGGAGGGCATTTTCCCATCTTCAAAGACTTCGTACAAACTCTACTCCCATTCCATCGTACAACTATCGCCAACGGCGGTCCGAAATAGGTCCTGAATACCCCAAAACAGATGCCCAGATTGCACTTCTCAAAATTCGAGTGGACATTACAGTGCCTGAGTGCACGTATTTCGAGATGACCCAACCCGATAGAACCGGGCCGACCCGACCCACCTCTGGTACACCTGCGGCACCTTTTGCCTATAAATAAGAGGCTTGGGTGCTGATTTTTAAGAGAAAAAAGACGAGGAAACCCTGCACAATTTGCTCTGCACTCGCCATACAGTGCATTTTCCCACTTTCAAACACCTGTGAGCTCATATATAGCCTCTTTTGTACCCACAAAAGCCCAGTGTTTACCCACTCTAAAGATATAGAAGCCCTTTTTATCAGTCAGCTGTAAGCCTTCTCACACACTTTAGAGTCTTTCTCTTCATCTTTGCACACACCCTTCTACACGTTGAGAGTCGTGTTGCTTGCTTTTGCTCTGGGACTTCTATCAAGTGGTTTCCTTCCATCTGATATATATATATATATATATATATATATATATATATATATATATATATATATATATATTGACTAACATTATCGAGCTATGCCTCGATTGAGCCTGAACTTTGGCCAGAGCGTTCTATCGCTTTAATATATATATATATACTTATATATATTAATTGTATGCATCGGACTTTGTTCGATGAGCCTGAATTTTTGATGCGAGCGTTTATTGCTTTAATATATATATATATATATATATATATATATATATATATATACTTATATATATTAATTATGCATTGGACTTTGTTCGATGAGCCTAGACTTTGTCCAGTGCGTTTAATCGCTTTTATATGTATATACTTATATATATGAACTGTGGTTGAACTATGTTCGATGAGCCTGGATTTTATATCTGGTGCGTTTATTGCTTTCTTATATATATATATATATATATTTGTGTTGTCCTGCCTGGAGTTCCATTCGTGGCAGTTGATAGTTTTTACAGCTTCTTTACATTTCGTCCTGTCTGGAGTTTACTTCGTGGCAGTTGACCGCATTTACATCTTTATTTACATTCTGTCCCGCCTAGAGTTTCCTTCATGGCGGTTGACCATATCTACAACTTTATTTATATTTCTGATCCCCCATGGAGGTGCTTCGTGGTTGGTGATCGTGTCTGTATATATATATTTACCGGTTTTATATATATACCTGCTTATTCCTTTTATACAAATTGCAATATTCTGTGTGCCTAGGAATCATGTGATCACAGATTCATCTCATTGGATCTAGATTCGGTTCCCGTGATGGACATTTTCAATTGTAGCGACTTTGTAAATTATTCTCATGATGTCTGTATTTCTCGAGATGGTTTCCATACCCACGAGGAAGTCGGCATTATTTTTTTATATATATTATTTTCGTACAAATGCTTCGCATTCGTCAAATAAAAATCAATCAAGCCGATCACTTAATAAAAATGGGAGTGTAAAAGGTCTAAATTCCTATTGAGCAGCAAGGTTTGAAAAACTTCTTTTATAAAACATCATTGCCATATCTTGCTAAAAACTGAATTTTTATATAAATTCAAATCCTGTGTATATAGGTTTGAAAGAGGCCTCGCACAACTTTTATATAACAGCACATTGACCCACACACACACACACACACACACACAGAGATAATATTTTCTTGAAAAGAGGCGGTCACCGTGGTAACACGGATGTCGGGGGGTGCCTAACACCTTCCAAGATGACAAAGTCCCCGAACCCTAAATGAATCTCGGTTTGCCACGACCAAGATATCGCTGTCACATCACCGGGTCAATGTGCAAACCTTTTCTCGGTTGTGTTGGTACAACCATTTAAAAACCAACAGCAATTCTTAATATTCCATCATCGACATTATACATGGTAAAATACAACAAAACATAAACTGTGAGTTTGAATACAAATATTGTCTACTAGAGAGTATACAAACTCAAAAGGAGTTCTTATTATAATTATTATCACACTATTTCACAAAATAGTGAGGACTACTAATGCACCATCTAGGACCATCACTCCGTTCCCCGACTCGTCCCAGCTATATTCTCATTTCCTAAAGAGAACAGTGAAAGAAAAGGTGAGCTCATCTAGCCCAGTAAGAAATATTATGACTAAGATAATGCAGAATAAATTATCATTAGCCTTAAATAGTGTTAAACTGATACAATATAAAAAAACATCAGTTTTAACTGCACGGAACAAGCAATCCATTAAAAGAGTCAAGTAGAGAATAAAATCTACTATCTTTTATGATTTAAAAGGTTTTTCATCACTTTTATCGCTGGGACTCAAATCTTAATAAATAATCCACATCATCGAATCACCCCTGCACTACGGCCAAGGATATTCTTTAGTATCACGACCACAATTATCCATGCACTACGAGCCAAGAATATTTGTGTATTCATTAATGGTCATGATCATGCCAACAAATGTCCATCAATGCACTACGGGCCAATGAGGACTTTTACCACATCATTTGTAATATTACTACCATGATTACAATCAATAATCTCTCGGTCATAATCATACCAAGTCCATCTATGCACTACATGTGCCACGATGACTTTCAAAAAAAATATAAACATGAGGATGATGACAATGATATAAGAATTTAATAAAACAAGTTCAAGAATTAATTTATCCAGAACTAATAATGTCCAAATTGTCAACATGATATCGCTTTAGAGAGTAAAATTCAAGAATGCTCGTAAGAATATTTCCATGAAAAGATACCGGATGAAGCGCAAATATCAAGGATATTCCACTAATTTCATGGAGTATAGAAGTCAAAACTTTAACCAACCGAGTATAATAAAGAATGGAATAACAAAAGAAATCACCATGCATGCAGATCAGACAGACAAATGTTATTCCAATGTAATACTAAATAACGGAACCAAAGTTAAGCAAAATTCAAGACCGACTGTGATGTTCCAATGTAGTAATAAAGAATGGAATAACAATGTAGAAATCACCATGCATGCGCAGATCAGATGACAAAGTTATTCCAATGTAATACTAATAATGATTTTAATCAGTCCCATGCAGAAACGCATGTACAAGATATTCCAATGTAATAATAATAAAGACGGAACCAGTCCTGCCAGAAACGCACAAACAGGATATTCCAATGTAATAATAAAGACGGAATCAGTCCCATGAAAAACACATGCATGTGATATTCCAATGTAATAATAAAGACAAAATAATAGAAGAATGTCACCAAGTATAGGGTATCCTCATGATACAAAGTTATTCCAATGTAATAATAAAGAATGGAATAATGTAAGAATTTCACCAAGTATAGGGTCTCTTCATGATACAAAAGTTATTCCAAATGTAATAATAAAGAATGGAATAATGTAAGTTCTCTTCATAAATAAGAAAGAAAGAAATAATACCCTTACTTAGTACAACAAATAATATTCCCTACCTTAAAAGAAGAGTACTAGATATATAAGTAGTGAAGTAAGTATACTTTTTTCTTCTTTCTCTCTATAGTTTATCTCTAGAGTTTCAAAGTGAATTCGTAAGAAATAATGAAGGAATGAGCTTCTATTTATAGAAAAATGGATCAAGATAAGAATTAACTCATGAACGGTCCAGCATTGATTTACTTTTTAACTGACTATCCATATTTAAAGCAAAATCTTTTAAATAAAATATAATATATTCTATTTATAATCTAATAAAACTAATAACTTTATAAAAGATTTTATATAAAAAAAGATTTTACTATGCAAAACACTATGCAGAACTATGCAACACTATGCATAATAAAATATAATATATTCTAATTATTCTAATAAAAGAATAACTTTATAAAAGTATTTCATTTTATATAAAAGATTTTACTATGCAAACACTATGCAAACACTATGCAACACTATGCATAATAGAATATAATATATTCTATTTATAGAATAACTTTATAAAAGTATTCTATTTTATATAAAAGATTTTTTCAGATTATTACATTAATAATACCAACAAAAACCGAGTGACTTATCACGTAAGCATCAATAATTAATACCGTGTGCTACTATGCAACCACGCCAGACATCGTACTTTTAACACCGAAAGTGTTTCAACAGCTTAACTCAGAAAACTTCCGTCGTTATTTTCATAAAATATTTTTTTCGCTTTCTCAATCCGACAATAATTTCGTTATGGGGTCCACCAATGATTGTACCATTGCACGGATATTCTCCGACAAAAAGAATATTCCCCACCAATCTAATATTATACAACAACTTGCATACTTTTCAAAATTTATAAATACTACCCACAACTATAACTATCAAACACACCATAATATTAAAAAAAAATTATTTCGAGAAAATTAAATATTTATTCATAAAATTTGGGGTCTCACAATCTCCCTCCTTATGGAATTTCGCCTCTAAATTTACGTGACGCACTCGGTATGCTTTAATGTGAGGATACTGACTTCACTTCAAATTCTAACTCTTGAGGTATAACCTTCGAGTGTTGAATACGATCCTTCTTATCCAAGATTTTAACACGTATCTCCTCATACGTTAAATCTTTTGCTATATCGTTTAGTTCTAATTTAATAATGTAGTTCAGGTCGTCCACATATTTACGTAACATCGATACGAAAAAAAATGTTCTAAACACGCAACATACTTGGCAGTAAAACGAGTCTATAGGCCACAATTCCTACTTCATCGAGGATTTCAAATGGGCCAATTAAATCGAGGGTTGAGATTTCCTCTCTTCGTCAAATCTTGCTTCTAGAATAACGCCATCTTGAACCTTCTTCTTCACATTCATCAGCTCCGGGTGTGTAGCGAGCGACTTTAACTTTATCGATTAAAGTCGATTCTACTCGTATATTCGTTATCTTCATGTGGGTTCGTATATTCGCAATTGTAATCATATATGATCTTCTACTCAACGCGTTAGCTACCATGTTCGATTTTCCTACGATGGTATTACATGGTACGATCATAATCTTCAACAGCTCGAGCCAACGTCTTTAGCGCATGTTACGTTCATTTTAGTTGAAGAAATATTTGAGGGTTTAAGAAATGGGTTTTGTACCAGGGTCAATACAAAATTCGATTTCATGCTCTAGGGTAGGCTAAGAAGTCTTCAAGAATACGTCAGAAATTTATTAACAATAGAAATATCATTCAAATCGCGTGACCTCATCCAAGACTTGGATAGTACGTCACATTGATACCTATCAACTTGCCATCGCTATTCACGACATCGCCTACGTAAAGTCCGGCTTCTTGCAGCATTCCACACAAGAAAGTCAACAACGAAAGGACCGGCTCTTTACTTATGGCTTGATATGACAATGATCGATTTTAGTGGTTTGGTTTCTTGAATTCGCATAACAAAGTTGGTTAGAATATGAAAGCTAACAACCTTACAAAAAGCATGATGAGTAGTTAACCAATCGATTCCTAAAATCGCATCAAAGGCAAGTATTTTCAAAGAGACAAGATCAACACGTAACGTGAAAGTGTTGATTTGAACAAGATTTATAAATAGTGGAGGTAACGAAGGTTTCTCCGAATCGAAGTTTAAACAGATATATCAAAGTCTAACTTCTCCTGAGTTAACTTCAAACATTGAACACAACTAGGTGAAATAAAAGAGTGAGTAGAACCCCAGATTCAACACTCAGATAGACTTCGCAAGAGTTTATGACTAACATACCCGTGATAATTTTATTCGTGTTCCTTGTCATAAAAAAAAAATGCTCTTTCTTAAACCATCGGCTTTAGCTTGTCCGGGACATCCTTTGGCATCACTATCCCAAATTGGACTTGACTTCACCATACGACAAAATCGAGCTAGGTGACCTTCTCTTCCGCAATTAAAACACGCTTTTGGATTGTCACAGACAGCTTTGGACGGATGTGTCCCTCCCGTCCTCAAGATTTGAAACATATACGACGTGGTGGGTCTTCTTCTTCCTTTGAAACGGTGTCGGTGCCGACGCCTTTACATCATTGTTGAACCTTCTTCTTGAAATGTCCATTCTTATTGTTTTGGCCATGATTACTACCAAGTGGTTACCATTTTCGACATGTTGATTCCTCCATGCTTATTATCACCGCTTTGATGATCAAGTATCACCCAGATTATCATTTTGTCTGCCGCTTCTCTTTTGGTTTGGTTGACTCATTATCGCGCTTCCAATAATCGAGCCCTATTAACAACATCCTAATACAAACACGCTTTATGAGAGATAAGATATCGACGATCTCGTGTTTCAAACCTCTTAGAAACATTCGTCATTCTCTCCTCATTATCAACCAAATGGGACGTAAATCGGACAACTCGCAAACTTGGCTTCAGATCGCGATACACTGGCCATGTTGTTTTGCTCCAACTTGATAAATTCCACCTCCTTCATGTGATTTAATGCTTTGGGAAAGTACTTGTCATTGAACAGCCTCTTCGAACTTCTCCCAAGACATCTTGAAAGGCAAGTCGGGTACGCTTTTACGATTCCCACCAATGAATCGCTTCTTCACGCAACATAAAGGTGGCAAAGGGAACCTTTTGCTCTCTGAGCATCCCAAGACATCAAATATCTCTTGGTGATCTACTTTAACCCACGCTCCGCCTTTAAGTGGTTCTCGCTTTCCAAAAACTCTAGTGGTCCCAGCTTCTTGAATTGCTTAATGGTGACCAACCGTGGGTTGCCATTGTTTCCTCCCGCATTATGAACAGAGCCACCTTCACCGATGTTGCATGAATTCTAAAAGCTCTTAAACGCATCTGTCGCATTCATCAATCGATCGTTGTTGTTGTTTACAGGAGGATTATCGCCATCCCTGCTGCACATTGTCTTGATTATTGATTTGTGGAGACTCAACAGTCTCTTGTGCTCCATTTCTTATCTCAACATTTTCGATGCCATTTTCAAATATCGCCACAAAACAAAGGTTAATTAACATATCACATATTATCTCTATACTCTCGACCGACCAATTAAATACCAAATAAACTTATGTAGGTCATACTAAATAAGGAATTTCCCCTCTCCCTCCTAGTTCTATTCTCACATCCCAGCCTGTGGATCATATCCCTAAGCTTTGATACCAACCGTGACGCCCCCAAAATTAGGTATACATCACCCATCTTGAGTCGCCAGATACATGGTACGTAATTCAAATACAACTTGATAATACAATTGTCGGTACAATACGACAAAACATAAACCGTGAGTTTGAATACAAATATTGTCTACTAGAGAGTATACAAACTCAAAAGGAGTCCTTATTACAATTATTATCACACTATTTCACGTAATAGTGAGGACTACTAATGCACCATCTAGACCATCACTCCGCTTCCTCGACTCGTCCAAATTTATATTCTCATTTCCTCAAGAGAATAAAAAGAAAGAAAGGGTGAGCTCAACTAGCCCAAGAAGAAATATTATGACTAAGATAATGCGTAATAAATTATCATTAGCCTTAAACAATGTTAAACCGATACAATATAACAAACATCAAGTTTAATCGCAATGAACAAGCAATCCATTAAAAGAGTCAAGTAGAGAATAAAATCTACTATCTTTTATGATTTAAAAGGTTTTTCATCACTTTTATCACGGGACTCAAATTTTAATAAATAATCCACATCATCGAATCACCCCCGCACTACGGCCAAGGATATTCTTTAGTATCACGCACCACAATTATCCATGCACTACGGCTAAAGCCAAGAATATTTGTGTATTCATTAATGGTCATGATCATGCCAACCAAAAATGTCCATCAATGCACTACGGGCCAACGAGGACTTTTACCACATCATTTGTAACATTACTGGCCATGATTACAATCAATAATCCCTCGGTCATAATCATACCAAGTCCATCTATGCACCATAAAAGCCACGTGATGACTCAAAAAAAAAATATAAACATGAGGATGATGACAATGATATAAGAATTCAATAAAACAAGTTCAAGAATTAATTTATCCAGAACTAATAATGTCCAAATTGTCAACATGATATCGCTTTGTAGAGTAAAATTCAAGAATGCTCGTAAGAATATTTCCATGAAAAGATATCGATGAAGCGCAAATATCAAGGATATTCCACTAATTTCATGGAGTATAGAAGTCAAAACTTTAACCAACCGAGTATAATAAAGAATGGAATAACAAAAGAAATCACCACGCATGCAGATTATCAGATAGATAAAAGTTATTCCAATGTAATACTAAATAATCGGAACAAAGTCAGGCAAAATTGCACCGATGTGATGTTCCAATGTAATAATAAAGAATGGAATAACAATGTAAATCACCATGCATGCGCAGATCAGATGACAAAAGTTATTCCAATGTAATACTAATAAGGATTTAATCAGTCCCACGAAAACGCATGCATATGATATTCCAATGTAATAATAATAAAGATTTTAACCAGTCCCTGTAAAACGCATGCATACATGGATATTCCAATGTAATAATAAAGATTTTAATCAGTCCCCAAAAACACCAAACAGATATTCCAAATGTAATAATAAAGACAAAATAATAGAAGAATGTCACCAAGTATAGGGTATCCCACAGATAAAAAGTTATTCCAAATGTAATAATAAAGAATGGAATAATGTAAGAATTTCACCAAGTATAGGTAGCTCACAGATACAAAAGTTATTCCAATGTAATAATAAAGAATGGAATAATGTAAGTTCTCTTCATAAATAACAAAAGAAAGAATACCCCTTACGAGTACAACAAATAATATTCCCTACCTTAAGAAGAAGAGTACTAGATATATAAGAAGTGAAGAAAGCGTAATACTTTTCTTCTTTCTCTCTATAGTTTATCTCTAGAGTTTCAGTTGAATTCGTAAGAAAATAATGAAGGAATGAGCTTCTATTTATAGAAAAATGGATCAGATAAGAACTAACTCATGAACGGTCCGTATTGATTTACTTTAACTGACGGTCCATATTTAAAGCAAAATCTTTTAAATAAAATATAATATATTCTATTTATAATCTAATAAAACTAATAACTTTATAAAAGTATTTTACTTTTATATATAAAAGATTTTACTATGCAAAACACTATGCAGAATAAAACACTATGCATATATAATAATTATATAATAATATTCTATTTATGAATAACTTTATAAAAGTATTCTATTTTATATAAAAGATTTTACTATGCAAAGCACTACGCAATACTATGCAACACTATGCATAATAGAATATAATATATTCTATTTATAGAATAACTTTATAAAAGTATTCTGTTTTATATAAAAGCTTTTCTCAGATTATTACATTAATAATACCAACAAAACCGAAAGTGACTTATCACGTAAGCATCAATAATTAATACCGTGTGCTACTATTCAACCACGCCAGACATCGCATTTCTTTTAACACGGGTGTTTCAAACAGCTTAATCTGCAGAAACTTCCGCCGTTATTTTCATAAAATATTTTTTCGCTTTCTCAATCCCAACAATAATTTTGTTATGGGGTCCACCAATGATTGTATCGTTGCATTTGATATTCTTCGATAAAAAAGAATATTCCCCACCAATCGAATATTATACAACAACTTGCATACTTTTCAAAATTTATAAATACTACCCACAACTATAACATTACACACACCATAATATATAAAAAAATTATTTCGAGAAAATTAAATATTTATTCATAAAATTTGGGGTCTCACAAAACAAAGAATTATCGTAACAATTACTCGAAAAGTGCCTTCACGTAAGAATCAATAATTCAAAAATATCATGCAATACCGTGCTAATCTTTGTGCAACCACGCCAGACATTTTTATTTTAAACACCGTATTCCAACAAAGTGTTAATCGGTAATAACTACGACGTTATTTATAAAAACTCAAACTTGTCGTTATCTTCATCCCACCATTTTTTCACATATAGGGCCCATAAATGGTCAAGGTCATACATACGAATATTCCCGACAAAGAAGAATATTCAACGACCAAACGAATATTCCCCGACCACAATGAATATTTTATAACCACTTGCTTATTTTGCAAAATTTACACATTTCACCCATAACCAAATCATTATATCTAATTAACACTTTATTATTAACAATAATAAATAGAGGAAATTCGATTTTATTTATAAAAAGTTGGGGTCTTACATTAGTCATTGCAAGAGCTTCTTCTAATTTTCTCAGATACTTGCGATTCTCCCAACTTTCTGTATTGATCATGTTGATTCCCTCTACGTCATGTTAAGGTAAAGGGGTTGTTATTAACGCTGGGTTGCTCTGGCGCTTTTACCACAATCTTTCCACTATTGACCATATTTTGAATCTTATGATTTAAAGTCCAACAATTTTGAGTGTCATGCTCTGGTGATCTGGAATGATAAACACGTCTCTTACTAGGATTATATTGCTAGGATCAGCTAGTGGAGCAAGTTTAGTGATCTTCTTCTGTCCAACCAACAATGATAATATGTTCTCCAATGAATCCCCTAATAGAGTGAATATCCTTCTTTACCTATTTTCCCAAACCTTCGGTGCCGTAGGATTTCGGGTGTTCGCAAGTGCAGGGTAATTGCTTTGCTTCTGTATAGGTGGTCTATTGCTCTTGTTTGCTGATTGCCCTTGCAATATTAAAGAGACATCTTCCTCCTTCCTTTTATGTATCCTTTTGGGAGCGCTTGTGACAACCTGGGAAAAAACCGGATTGTCCACAATTTATGTTTAAAGAATTAGTTATTAATAAAATTAATTTATATTAATAATATTTTGTACTATATGTTTATTAATCGTTCTAGAAGCTAAGATGATTATAAAAGGGGAGGATTCTGGCTACGAGCTAGACTAAATGAGTAAAAATTCCAAGACAAAAATAAAAAAATTCAGGAAACAAAAATATTTTCGAGGAAAAAGACGAAATAGGTACTATTCACCTGACGAAACCCTAAGGGTTAGGGTTTGAATAACCTAAACTTTTCCAAGAGATCGGTATGTCGAAATGACATTCCGTCGAAAGATTTGACGATAAGATGTCGTGAAAAGTTAAGTTAGCCGGTAAAAAATGTTTCTCGAAAAACGTGCAGAAATCGAACGAAATAAAAATGACAAAAAGTAATGTTATCTACTTTTCATTTGTTTAACTACGTTAGGGGAAAACGTGAAGGAAAATGTTTATCATCAAAAAGTGTTTCAGTTTTTCAAATTTCCGAGGAATGAGTAAAGTAAATCTGTAGAGGAAAGACGAAATATCGAGAAATATTTGAATTCCGAGAATCGCAATTTTTAAAATTGTCGGACGAATCCAGAAAGACGAAACCACAAAGCTTCCAAGAAAAGCTTTGTGAATAGTAATGAGGTGGGAATAGTAACTTTGGGGGGCCAAATGACTATTTTTCCCCTAGCCTTGAAAATCTATAAAAGAGAAGTGTTAGTTGATTTATTTGAAATCAACCAACACTTTGAGAGAGAGAGAAAAAGCTTTAGAGCTTGGAGAAGAAGAATGAAGAGAAAGAGCATGGATGCTCGAATAAGAGAAGATCGATAGAAAAGATAATAAATCACCAGCTTTGTCTAGAGGAAGAAGAATAATGAAGAAAGGTATTAAAAAACTAACTTCTAAGTTATTTTATTTAAGTTTCATATGTTAAAAATATAGCTTAATGAAAATGGAAATAAAATATGTTAAGAATGATTTTCATATAGTATTAATCATGAGAAAACGAAGAAATAAGAATTAGAAGTTTAGTTTATAAATTTCTTAAAAGCTTTCTTAAGGAAGTATGAATTGCTTAATGAATTTGAACGATCTAATTGAATCATATGAACGATTCGATGAAATAAGTAAGGGATGGTGTTTTATAACACCAAATTCTAAGAAAAAATGAAATCATAATCAAAGTATCGATTAAAAATGAAGAACGAACGAAGAATACGAAGAACGTTGTTGATGAACAAA
Organism: Panax ginseng; assembly: GCA_020205605.1. Classification (NCBI taxonomy): domain Eukaryota; kingdom Viridiplantae; phylum Streptophyta; class Magnoliopsida; order Apiales; family Araliaceae; genus Panax; species Panax ginseng. The sequence continues at coordinate 41,454,131 of CM035142.1, read as the reverse complement.
TTTAAAACCATCGTAGTTAGAACTTGTTGTTGATGGACAAGTTTAAAACCATCGCGTATAAGTTAGATGGTTATTTCTTGGTTAGGAATGAGAGAAAAGTTCATGAAGAACGGATTGAACTTGGCTATAACGAAGTTATGGTGAAATTTCGTAAAAGACTAATGAAAAGTAGAAAATATGTAAATGATCACAAATGTGTATGGTTTCATAAGAATGTAAGAGAATGTAAAAACCGTGAGTTGTGGACTCAAGAATGAACGAATTCTAAGTTCGGATGACCGAATTAGGGATGAACGAACGAAGAATGTTAATAACATAAAACGAACGAATGATGAAATTTAAGCCAATTAATGGCATATTAATAGATTCAAAATGAAATTTTGTTCGAAGGAAGTTGAAGTACGTAATGAGACTAAGAAAATGGCTTTTGAATGACCTCAGTCCGAGTTATAACGTCGAAGAAGTTGTGGGATTTCAAAAGTAGGCATCTCAAACATGTTAAAGACTTAGAAAATTTGTCTGAGTTTTAGAACTGGCGCTGCATCGCCAGTTATGCCTTGGATAGCAATGCCACATCGCCAACTCGAGGACTCAGCTACTGGAGACTTGCGCTGCAGCGCCATTAATAACAAGGGAATCGCCGTCGCAATGCCGTAACAGGGAAAAACCCAGAGAAGAGCTTTCAACTACTCAACTCTTGGGGGAAGTGTAAGGAAATATGATGAACATATAGTTCACTTAATGTAACACTTAAACAAGTGATTTAAACCTTTAGTGAAGGTTGAACGGAAACATTGAACATGATTAAAGGACAAACAATGTAGACGCAAAATACGTAACCAATATATGGGGACCGTAGTTGCGATAAAACGAACGTGTGGGATTGCTATGATTGCAATTCCTTAGAAGTTAAGTGATGAGGGTGATTTATAACATTTCGATTTTATGATGTCGTAATGAGAGATAAGTGTAAAGTCTATAAACGCTATAAACGCAACGTAGTTGTGATGAACGATCGGTCTTAGCATACAGCGAACTATATTGCTTCGACATTGAGAAAGGATGATGAATGTGAGGTTCATATAATGGATAACGAATGAAAGCGATTAAAACCTTAGGTAAAGGTTGAATGAGAGATTAAGAGATGAACAATGTGAACGCAGAATACGTAAACGATTATCGTAAATTGTATTCGCGTCGAACGAACGTTCTAAGTATACATTTGTTGTATGACTTAGACGTTGATAAAGGTAGTAAGTTGTAAAACCCCAACTTTTTGAATAAAGATGAATTTTCTATAAATATTATTTTTGAATATTATGGAGTGAAATTGATATAATAGTTGTGGGTAATATTTATAAATTTTGTAAAGTACGCAAGTTGTTATATAATATTCGATTGGTCGGGGAATATTCGTTTTAACAGGGGATATTAGTACAACGGAACAATCATTGGTGGACCCCACAACGAAATTATTGTCGGATTGAGAAAACAACAAAAATACTTTATGAAAATAACGCTAAGTTTTACTGTTAATCGTTGAAACACCCGGTGTTAAAAGTATGAAGAATACGCTGTGGTTGCATAATAGTAGCACAACCGTATTGATTATTGATGCTTACATGATAAGTCACTTAGTTTTATTGGTATTATTAATGTAATAATACGTAAAATCTTTTAATATAAAAATGTAATACTTTTATAAAGTTATTCTATAAATAGAATATATTATATTCTATTATGCATAGTGTTGCATAGTGTCCTGATATTATTTTGCATAGTAAAATCTTTTTATATAAAATGTAATACTTTTATAAAGTTATCTATTTTATTAGACAATAATTAGAATATATTATATTTTATTATGCATAGTGTTTGCAGTATACCGCATGCCTCGTGATAGTGTTTGCATAGTGTTTCGTATAGTAAAATCTTTTATAAAGTTATTCGTTTTATTAGATTATAAATAGAATATATTTTATTTTATTTAAAAGATTTTTCTTTAAATATGGACCGTCAGATTAAAGTAAATCAATCTCTACTGCTCATGAGTTAGTTACTATGCATTCCATTTTCTATAAATAGAAGCTCATTCATTCATTATTTTCTTACTTAATTCAATTCAAACTCTAGAGAGATAAACTATAGAGAGAAAGAAGAAAGTATTCTCGCTTCTTCAAAGATTTATATATCAAGTACTCTTCTTCTTAAGGTAGGAAATATTATTTGTTGTACTCGTAAGGGGTGTTATTCTTTCTTATTCATGAAGAGAACTGTTGTTATTCCATTTCTTATTATTCTGTTGGAATAACCTGTATACGCGGTCTACCCTATACTTGGTGAAATTCTCCTGTTATTCTAGTCTTTATTATTCTGTTGGAATATCCTGTCTGTGCATTTTACGCCGGACCTGGTTCCGTCTTTATTATTATTCCGTTGGAACATCCTCGCTCGTAGTGTTTTACACGGACCGGTTCCGCTTTATTATTATTCGTTGGAACATCCTCGCTCAGGTGTTTTACACGGGACCTGGTTCCTCTTTTATTATTCTATGGAACATCCCGCTTCGGTGAAAATTTTGCACGACTTCGTTCCGTTATTATTATTCTCGTTGAATAACTCCGCCTATGCAAGCAACCGCATGCATGGTGATTTCTTTTGTTATTCCATTCTTTATTATACTCTCATTGGTTAAAGTTTTGACTTCTATACTCTATGAAATTATAGAATATCCTTGATATTTCGCGCTTCATCCAAAGATCTTTTCATGGAAATATTCTTCCGATCATTCTTGAATTTTACTCTCTACAAAACAAAGATCATGTCGACAATTTGAACGTTAATAATTCCTCGTATAAAATAATTCTTGAACTTGTTTTATTGAATTCTTGTATCATTGTCATCATCCTCATGTTTATATTTTGTTGAAAGTCATATGTGGCCTATAGTGCATAGATGGACTTGGTATGATTATGACTAGGGATTATTCGTAATCATGACCGTAATGTTACAAATGATGTGGTAAAAGTTCTCATTGGTCTGTAGTGCATTGATGGATGCTTGTTGGCATGATCATGACCATTAATGAATACACAAATATTCTTGGCCCGTAGTGCATGGATAATTGTGGTCGTGATACTAAAGAATATCCTTGGTCAGTAGTGCGTGGGTGATTCGATGATGTGGAATATTTATTGTCGAGCCTCGGCCGATACAAAGGATGAAAAACCTTTTAATCATAAAAGATAGTAGATTTTATTTTCTACTTGACTCTTTTAATGGATTGTTTTGTTCATTTGTAGTTAAACTTGATGTCTATTATATTTTATCGGTTTAACATTGTTGAAGACTAATGATAATTTATTCTCGCATTATCTTAGTCATAATATTTCTTCTTGGGCTAGTTGAGCTCACCTTCCTTTCACCGCTTTCTTCGTGAAATGAGAATATAAATGGGACTTAGCTCTGGGGAACGGAGTGATGGTCCAAAGGATAACATTAGTAGTCCTCACTATTTCGTGAAATAGTGTGATAATAATTGTAATGAGGACTCCTTTTGAGTTTCTATAATCTCTAGTAGATAATATTTGTATTCAAACTCACGCTTTATGTTTTGTCATATTGTATTACACAGCGGTTGTATTAGTAAGTTGTATTTGAATTCTGTACCATGTATCTGGTGACCCAAGATGGGTGATGTATACCTAATTTTGGGGGCGTCACATAAGTAAGATATAAAATTATCAAGAAAACCATAATGAACAGTAATAAGATTAATGAAAATCCGAGTGTGAGTCGGATAGAGAATGTTAAAATGAACGTAAGCGTTAAACACTTTAGCCGAAGTAGGGGTTGAGTGTACGCGAAGATTAAGCGGGCATAACCTACACACCGTGTATGGTTTGACCGTAAGGTAATGAAGACTAATGATTAAACCTGTGAATGGTGAAGAAAATGAATTAATGACAATGACGTATAATGTTAAGAGGTCGAGTTATTGATTATAACTTGGATAACGTTCCAAGTTGACTGAACCAGACGTTATAATATATGAATAATGTAATGTAAAATGTTTAACGCTATGAACGTATAGTATTAACATTGAATGATCGTTATAAGTATACAAAGGATTGCATATAACTTATACGATAAGGAATAAATCCTGAGGTATGGCATTTAGTTGCCAGAAAGCCATAAGGAATGAGAAATCAACTTAACGAACATTATAGTTTTAATGGTTCAGATAAGTTAAGTTAAGTTAAGTTTAGGTTATGGTACAATCGTATCTTTAATGGTTGACATATGGGAGTTGGGCTAGCAACCGATCTAACTCACTGTGAAAGACGGTGTAGATGAGACGGGAAACGAGTTTGTTGGTTGTTTGTGGGAAACCACTTAGAGTACCATATGAAATACTAGTAAAGACTCGATGTGTACTAAGTCCTAGAAAAGTTATAAAAAGAAGATAAGAATGTAAATCATCACAGATGATGATCGTATGTGTGACACCCCCAAAATAGGTATACATCACCCATCTTGGGTCGCCAAATACATAGTACAAAATACAAATACAAACTTAATTATACAACTGTCATGTAAAATACGACAACATAATAGCTGAGTTTGAATACGAATATTGTCTCCTAGACAATATCCAAACTCAAATTCAATCCTCGTTACAATTATTATCACACTATTTCATAGAATAGTGAGGACTACTATGGCAACCATCTTGGACCGTCACTCCATTCCCCGACTAGTCCCAGCTATATTCTCATTTCCTGGAGAGAATAATGAAAGAAAAAGGGTGAGATCAACTAGCCCAATAAAGAATATTATGACTAAGATAATGCAGAATAAATTATCCTTAGCCTTCAACAATATAACAACTGATAGAATACAATAGACAACAAGTTTTAGATCAACAACCGCAATGAACAAGCAAATTCCATTAGAAGAGTCAAGTAGAGCATGATATCTACTATCTTCTATGATTTAAAAGTTTATCATCAATTTTATCGCTGAGACTCAGCTTAATAAATAATCCACATTACTGAATTATCCATACACTACCGGCCAAGGATATTCATTAGTATCACATCCACAAATCATGCACTACGGGCCAAGGATAATCGTGTTATCACCAATGGTCATGATCATGCCAAAAAATAATTCATCTTTGCACCCTTGGCCGAAGAGAACGCATGGTCATGATCATACCAACAACTGTCCATCAATGCACTACAGGCCAATGAGGACTTTTACCACATCATTTGTAACATTAAAGGTCATGATTACACCGAATAATCCCTGGTCATAATCATACCAATCAATAGTCCATCTATGCACTACGAACAAGAGATGACTTTTATCACAATATAAGCATGAGGATTATGACAATGATATAAGAATTCAATCAAACGAAATCAGGGATAAATATTAAAGACTTTAAATTTATCCATAGTTTAAAAATGTCCAAATTGTCAACATGATATTACTTTGTGGAGTAAAATTCAAGAATAATATTCACGTATCAAAAATAATTTGAAAAGAAAAGAATAAATTTTACGTCGTGAATAGTACCCTAGGTGAATAGTACCCGAGTGAATAGTACTTCGTGAATAGTGTCATACGTATGAATAGTAATGTACATATGAATAATGTCATATATATGAATAGTAATGTACGTATGAATAGTACTCTGGTATGAAAAGCATAAAATTTAACAAGAATGTTCAGAAAAATATCCTTGTGAAACGATACTAGATGAAGCGCAAATTTCAAGAATATTCTACTAATTTCAAGGAGTATAGAAGCAATACTTGACAAAATGAGTGTAGAGTTAGGAATCTGAAATGAAATAATATTACTTACATACTACAGAGTATGGAAGAAAATATTATTTCTTACGAATATTGAAAAAAATAACACCCCTTACAACTGTTGAACGAAAATAATATTCCTTACGAATATTGAACGAACATAATATTCCTTACGAATATTAAACCAAGATAATATTTCTTGCGAATATCGAACGCAATAAAATTTCTTACAAATATGAAAAATAATATCGTAAGCGAATATGAAATAAATAATACTCATTACCTCAAAAAGAGAGCAATTCCGACTGGTATAGTGGATATATTTTTGAAGAAAACTTTCACTATTTTCTACACTCAAAGCTTCTTTAAACTCAAAGAAATACGCTCAATATTATAGAAGAAGAATTCTCTGATTCTGGTATGATTTTTTTTTTCTAAACTGAGCATCCTATTTATAGGAGAATGGAAGGATACTATTTGGATGAACAATAAAGGAAAAATCACGGATTGCACAGTGCTTGTTCACAGATTTTTGACGAATTTTCTAATTTTACTATGTAGTCACTATGCAAACACTATGCAGACATTATGCATAATAAAATATAATATATTCTATTTTTCATAAAAAAATAAAACTTATTATATATATATATATATATATATATATATATATATATATATATACGTAAAAGTTCAAAAACATAATTCTTAACTAACATAATTCCTTAAGTAACATAACTATTTAAAACCCAAAACTCAACCTCCTTCCGTCTTTTTAAAAACCCAAATCTTCGATCTCTTCTCTCTCTCTCCAAATCATGAGCCCTAGTTTCTCTTCTCCAAATGCTTTCTTAGATTCTCGATTTAGGGAAAGGTCAATTTGAGAATCGCGATTGTGAGATCCCAAATCACAAGCCCTAGCTTCTGCTAACTCTCTTCTCTCCAAATCGGACGCAAGCAGAGCCAAATCCCTAGCTTTTCTCATAACACACTATTTTGAAAAATGGGTAAGTGGGGGTCCAAATAATAAGCCAAATTTACAACAAATACTTCATAAAAATTCCCTCTATTTATCTCAATTCACTTGGCTTCACAAAACACATTTTTAATAACATTCATCATTAATATTATAACTCACATTATTAATAGTTAGATCATTCCCAGGAAAGAGGGGGCTTTCCGATAAGGATTTCTCCCTATTGGCGCGCAATTAGGTGACCAAACCCCTTTTTTCGACAGAACTTTCTAGACATTTTCAATAATGCAAATAATAATATGAATAACTTTGTCGTCTCAATTATTGATTTAATAATATAAAATATTGTGACAATAATTAAATCAATGACGTGAGATACTATGCAGTAATTACTGTGGCAAGATTGAAATAAACTGAGTGACTTCTCATGTAAGCACCAATAATCAATATTGTGTGCTACTATGTAACCACGCGTATTACTGTACGTTTATCACTGGGTATTTCAACAGTTAACGGTAAAAAAAAATCCCGTTATTATTATAAAAAGTTATTTCTGTCGTTTTCTAACTCCGACAGTAATTCCGTTGTGGGGTACACCAATGATTTCTTCGTTGTACGAATATTCCCTGATAAAATGAATATTCCCCGACCAATCGAATATTTTAAAACAACTTGCTTACTTTGCAAAATTTATAAATATTACCCACAACTATAATATTATATCAAATCTACACCTTAATACTCAAATAAAATATTTCGAGAAATTAATCTTTATTCATAAAATTTGGGGTCTTACAGTATGAGTTAAGACATCTCTGTATGTCGTAACGCCGTAAAATGGTAAAGAAGAATGGTTACGTGAACTTAGGTTTTAAACACGAACCACAAGGAGTAAAGTAAGTTTAAACCAATGCATAAGTAAAAAAAATATGACTAATTGGTGTATGTATTATTTTCTTATGTGTTATATAGGGATTTCGATGAGCAGTTCAGCGTAAACTATAATTGGTAGCTGTGCGTAAGGCAAGTTTCCTAACTTCATTCATATTTTAAATGAATGCTAGTTTCTTAAACTTTTTCAGATGTTGAACTTGAGAAGTTTTATCTATGTGAAAATGTGTGATATTTGTAGAATGTGGTAGAATGTATGAGGCCTTGTGCCACAATTTTAACACTTTAGTGTTTCTATGAGATGAACTGTTCTGTGATTGAACTGTTCAATATAAAAATGTTATGTTTATACATGAACCGATATTGTTAAGTCTGTGCTAATGATTCTAGCCAAATAGAATGTGTATAAAAAGGTAGAAGAAAGAAAGTATTTCAAAGTGATTGTGACTAATGTTTTAAAATGATAGGAATCAGAATTATTCCTATTATTGAAGATGCTTCATAACCTTTGTTCGGTTATTGAATTTTTAAAAGAATGTTTAAATTCTTAAAGTTGTTTATTCAACTGCTATGACTTGCTGAGCAATTGAATGCTCACACTTTCTTTAAATGAAAAACATTTTTTGTAACGTCCCCAAATCTGGGTACAAATCACCACGAATCCGGTACATCATTTCTATAACTATTACGAAAGATATAAACATAAATTATTTATACAATAACCTTTACACATAATCCCCAAGGTCGATAACCTTAACTTAATACACATATTCATATATTAAAGGACTTACAATGTTATTTGCCTTCAATACTATTTACAATTTTAACTTGCACCATATCCCAATTCTGGAATTTGTCTTTGTCTTTGTCTGTGTCTGAAGTTTCGTCTTAATCTGAAATGTTTATCATGATATAACAAGGGTGATCAACAAGTTTGCCCAGCAAGTTTAAGTTCAAAGAAAAGATATATCATGATTGAAAGAATGAATAATAAGCTGACAAAATTTTAACAATATAATAATTGTGAAAGAACATGAATCAATTTTACATAACTGAATGACCGAGTCAATAATAATGAATGGCCAATAATGAACATGAACAAAAATTACTGAACAATATGGTAATGAAGGTGATTAGCCTTTCATACCTGATGAACATATACAACATGCACAATGTGAGAATAAATAAACCATAGACATGGTATAATCAACAATAATTATCCACTACTGTGCTTGAAAAACAATAACTCAAGTTAGAGTTAAGGAAACTTTCATGCACCGTCAATTACTGTTACGCAACCTATTTTAGCTTCATCTGAAAGACCTAATATTGATAATAGCGATCTCTCAATTAGAATAATATCATCACATATACTATTGTTAATTACAGTTATTATACAACTTAAACACTTATCACATAATCAAATATTAGATTACTCCTTAAAACGTCATTATTATTATCATCATTTGATAATTCTTTAATCACTATATCATATACATTATGATTTAACACTTTAATCCTATATATTATAAATTATATTTTAAAATCTAATAAGTCAAATACTAATCCAGTAACCTGGATTATCCAAACATACTAATCCGGCAAACCAAATTGCAATCCAGCAAACTGGATTCCAAATCCAGCAACCAGATGGCCAATCCAGCACTCAGATGGCCAATCCAGCAAACTAGATTCAACTAATACCCAATCCAGCAAGCCTGAATTCATTAATTTCCAATCCAGCAAACTGGATTCAACAGATGTTTAATCCAGCAAGTCTGGATTCAACTGACACCCAATCCAGCAAGCCTGTATTCATAAAAATTTTAATCCAGCAAGCTGGATTCAATATCTCTTTACACGAAAATACCAAATCAACTTCTTATTTTTCTATCCTTTGTCCAAACATATATACATATATTTCATACACAAAAAGAATATTTCCATAATTTTTCAACTCCCTTTAGTATTTTTCAAAAATCATTTTTAGTTCGTAGCTTAAGAAATTAGCCATATCATGCTCAACTCCAGAAATTTCCATCTCTTGACATAATCTTATACATGTTAACGTGAGCCTCCAGTTTAAATTTTGTGGCCATCGGAGTTATAGAACTCCAGTTATAGTCGTTTTTGTCAAAAAATCCCAAAAATTGAAATGGCCATAACTTGGTTATTTTACGTCGGAATGAGCTTATTTTTGGACAAGAACTACTTTATATAAAATATTTCATATCCCAAAAGGCCTGAATTTATTTCATTAATTAAGTGACCGAAACTTCCCTTGAAAAGTTCTAGGCGGTAGGTTTTTGGAATTTTCACATTTTTCCTACTTTGCCAAAAACAGTCCATACGAAAATCTACAACTCCTTTTTCAGTAATTCCACTTGGAAATGTTAGAAAACTAATCATATTATCATCCCAAATTTTTCCAGAATTTTGGAATGTAAGAAAAATTATGAAATTACCCCTAGCAATGACTGGACCAAAATAGTTTGTTTTTCTTTATAAATAACGAAACTGTTTTGGCTAAAACAGCCACTACAGATTGTGTACTCAAGATTTTTGAGTGCTACCACTTGGGTTTAGTATTTAACTTACATATCTAGCACCTCTATTTGATGGATCGCAAAAAGAATTTGTAGATCAAAAACGGTAGAAATCCAAAGTACATAAAAATGTATGGTTTATAAACTAAAAAAAATTACATTTCTTTTGATTTCTAAACAAATCAACACCCAATCTAGTTATATCTGTAAGACCCCGAATTTTATGAAATAAAAGTATTCAATTTTCTTATAATTACTATTCAGTAAATCGTTAAATTGATAAAAGTTTAAAGTTAAGGGTGATATATGTAAATTTTTCAAAATATGCAAGTGGTTATAAAATACTCATTTTTATCGGGGAAGATTCGTTTGTTTCGTGGAATATTGTTTCGTTGGGAATATTAAATGACGGCAAGCAGACCATTTGTGGGCCCCATAATGTAATAACCGCTTCGGATGAAAAAATGACAAATTTGAGTTTTATAAATAATAACAGTAATTGTTACCAGATTAACACTGTTGTTGAATACCCGGTGGTTAAAATACAAGAAATATGTCTGGCGTCGTTCACACAAGATAGCTTTACCAGTATATGCACAAAGTATTTTTGAATTATTGATTCTTACGTAAGAAGGCGAGACTCAATAATTGTTATAGTAATTATTATTCAAAGATTTTATTTTATTGATTCAATAATTTTGCGTTGATATTTTATATTCGTTGTTTCAATAATTATCACTACACATTATTTTCCATTATCGAAGCAATAATTCATATTATCCGAATAATATTATTAGATAATATTACTTGTCAATGTCTAAAAGTTTCGTCTAAGGAGAGGTTTGGTCACCTAATTCATGCGCTAAGTAAGGAGAAATTCTTATTGAAAGCCCCTCTTTCCAGGAACCGTCACGGTTGTCGATATTATGATTCGTAATATTATTTGTGAATAATTAAATTATTGATTTATATGATAAGGAAAATATTCATTTTATGTGGATATAGATGGGGAATATTTTTAAAGTGACAATTGTTGAAAATTGATATTTTATCTTTTTAATAAAATAATATTTTATTATATTATTATAATATAATAATGATGATATTTTTACAATGAATGTGGGATATATGAGTATATGAGGAGGAAGAGTATTTTTGTTGCAAAAGTTGTTTAAAACATGTTAAACATGTCTCAGAGGCCCATTTCTTGACTAAAATTTGATTATACTTTGTAAAATCGCCTGCTTTTTGGATTTTTGGTCAATTTCTCATTTGGAATTTGGAAAAACTTTCTTCTGCAAAGTTGTAGAGAATTGAATTTACTATAAAAGTCGCGAGATTCGAATTTTCTGATAAAAGGGCTATTTATTAAGAATTATTAAAGTTCCGAAGTTCTGAAATAATTGATTTTTGGAGTTTAAAATATTTTAAATATAAATAACGTTTTTTGTATTATTGGTGGGTTGTCAAACATGCTGAATTGGATGATTCAAAGGTTGGCGTGAAAATTTAATATATATTATTAATTTATTAAATTTTCTGCTTTGGTGTTCTAAGCATTTTCCTATAAATAGGGTGCTTAGGTTAGAATTGAAAATCACACCAGAAACTGAAGTTTTCTCTCTATTTCTCTCTCTATATTATCGAGTGTATTCTTGTGAGTATTTTGATATCTTGAGTGTTGCTATACGGTGCAAGTTCGTTCAGCGTTATTCCAGTCAGAAATACTGCTCTTTTGAGGTAGGGCATAGTAAGGGATTTTAAGGGATTATAAGGGATGTTATTTTCTTCTCAAATGATATTATTTCTTCAATATCATTATGCCGAAATATTGGTTGGAACTTTTTATCAAATTTGGAACTTTTTCATGTCGGAGTTACTATTCATGAGTTACTATTCATGAGTTACTATTCACGAGTTACTATTCACAATTTACTATTCACGAGTTACTATTCACGAGTTACTATTCATGGGTACTATTCACTACAAAATTGGTTTCTTTTTCTAACCAAATTATAGTTGATTTATAAATATTCTTCTGGAGATTAAAACTATGTATTGATTAAATTGATTTTATTATCATATATAACATTTTTATAACCCTGATGTTGAAATTCTCTTTCACTAGAGTGTAAAGATGGGTAGATTATTGGTATGATCATTACTAGGGTTCTCTTTGGCCAGTAGTGAAAAGTTGAATTGTGACTGGTATGATCATGACCATTGAATTTATAATTGAATATCTTTAGCTTAAGTACAAAGGTGAATTGATCAACATTGTTATAACTATTGTTTATATAAATTTTGAAATGATTATATATTTCTTTGAGATATTAATATATTTGGCATGTAGTGCAAATATGAACTGTTGAGGAATATCTTTGGCATGTAGTGCAAAGATGAATTATTGATGAATATCTTTGTCCTATAGTGCAAAGATGACCTGTTTTTGACTATCTTTGGCCTGTAGTGCAAAGATGACATGTTGTTGAATATCTTTGGCCAGTAGTGCAAAGATGAACTGTTGATGAATATCTTTGGCCCGTAGTGCAAAGATGAATTTATCAGTATGATTATGATTAGGAACTGTGATTTGGTATAACCATGATCTTTGATGTTTCAGGTGATGAAAATTAACTTTGTCCTGGATGAGGAAAGGAATTTAGAACTATAATTACGATTATGGGTTATACACGTGATTGTGAACAGGAATTGTTGATTAATATTACAGGGATAAAACATTGCTGATGGACTTTTAACATGGAGAAGATAATAGATTTTATGGTCTATTTGACTCTTCTAATGGATTGCTTCGTTCCGCTGCAACTATGGTTGAAAAGTTTTATCATCTACCATATGTTCTAAATCTCGATTTATTCTTGATGAAGACTATTGATAATTTATTTATCTTTAGTCATAATATATTCTTTATCGAGCTAGTTGTGCTCACCCTTTTGCTTTTACAATTCCTTTCGGTGTAATACGAGTGTGGTTGTCGGGTCGAGCGGGGGGGTAAGGGGAATAAGCAAGGTGGTCTTCATTTAGTAGTTATATTTGGTGAATCAACTAGGGTGAGGCAAACCCAACGTTTGAAGGGCGTTTTGCCACTATCATAAAAGATGTCTAAGGACATACAACCTCGTATCATCATAAGACAGGGATGTGCTCATCCACTTGCTGAGTATATATACGAGCACTACCTATATAATCTTGGAGTTTGGTTGAAGTATAATTCTCAATTAGAGACGGTGGAGATAATGATATGTCAAGAGAAGACACACCATTGGGAAGAATATGATAGTAATCTTCTCGTTTTTGTTTGGGGTCTATTGGGTCAACCAAGGATAATTTTGTGGCCATATGATATCTATCATAACCTAAAAGCATGGCCTCCCATGTACGAAGGTTTCCTTGAGCACTTCCCAAAGATTCTAATTTCTAAAATAGTTTTTAACTATACCTTTATGTAAGGTGTCATTGTGAGGTGCTGTCCAAAGTTGGTGTCTAGAGTTACAGTTGGTATATATTTGTATCCAAACTCACAGCATATGTGTTGTTGTATTTTGCACGACAATTGTTGTAATAAAGTTGTAGTTATTTTCTGTACCATGTATTTGGCGACTCAGAATGAGTTGGATGGAATGGACCTATTTTGGGGTTGTCACAATATCTAAACATGAAACACTCATCAACAAGTAGATACAAAGCTTTTGAGTTTATAATCATAGATTCAAGTTTTGATTTATAGTAATCCAACTAAAATATATAAATTAGTTTAGGATTATACCTTTGATCATGATCACATTTTCTTTCTCTTTCAAAGTATGAGATAAACCTAGGGTGCATCAATGGTGAAACTCCCTCTTCATCTCCTCCCCTTCCCCACTGAATTCTCTCTCTCTCCTTCTCTCTCTACCTTAGCTTTGTTAGATAAAAATAGAAAGTGAGATAAGTGAACTAACATAAAAGATCAAAGAGAAATAATTAGATTTTTGTTGGTAAAAAATATTGTATAGTTATTTCTCCCAACATCTTATCTCCTCTCTCCTTAATCATTACCATATTACATACTAATCTAACTAAATGTTGTGGCTTTATAAAAGGAATGACACCTAGCTTAGTTGGTGTAATATCTTTGAAACTTGTGGTGTTTGTAATAGGTGATGTGCATCCACCCTTTTCCTCTCCTTTTCTCTTCCTACAAAACCGGCCAAGTGGCCTTCTATGCTCCACCAAATATTGTTTTCTTTAATTGCTTTTATTTTAATTAACAAATGACCATTATGTCCTTCCATACTTGGATTAAATTTTGGGCTTTTTAAATTTATTGCTTGGGCCTCTAACTAATTTGATTGGGCCTACACCTTAAGTCTTTTGGGCTTTCTAATAAAAATATTTGGGCCATCAAAATAGATTAGGTCCAATATTTTTAATATTATCTTTCCCTAATTATTTAATTAGGGTTTCCATTCACTTCAATTATAATTTAAATCCTTATTCATGTACATTTAATTTCTTAACCTAATTAGACTTGCTATAATTAGGTTATAAAATTAATTAATTGAGATGTATAAAATAAATCTCTTAGAATTAGTATATATTTTATATACTAATATTCTCCCGTCCTAAAATCTATATAGCCCTTAAGTTATTCAATTTTTTATTCCTAATATATAATTAGGTTACATTAGTTTCTTTTATTTGTTTATATAATAAACAAATAAAAACAAACATATAATATTCATATTCATTTACTCAAACATTCACAAAGTATTTATCATTATCATTCCCCGCTAAAATATATAGCACATCACTAAATATATATATATATATATATATACATATACATATACATATACATATACACATTCGCTTTATCCTTATAATATCTCTTCACTTGATCTTTATTTCCTTAATAAATTTCCCACATTCATAATCTATTTCTTTATTTCTTTTCAAAACTTCAATAATTCCCATAATTTATTCACATAAAGTTAAAGGTAACATAATACCTTATTCTTAACATACTTCCAAATAAAATTTCATTCTAGGTTTCAAATTTTTTTTAACCCTTATTTTCTCAATTCTATTCAAATAGCAAACCATATAGGTTTTTCTCTAAAAAATTTAAATCGTTCCTCTATTTGCGCTCTAGGTTTTATTCTTTAACATTTAATTTAATCATTCAAGATCTTTTAAATTTTTGGGTTGTCACATTTTCAGTGTATGAGTAGAAGAACTTAAGGATCCCATAAAGATCAAGCTGACCGGTATCCAGAAGAAGTATTTTCAGTATATGAATGAGCGTGAAGATCAAGCCAAGACTTGTAATGTAGAATAGTTTAATTAAACTATAAAATAGATTAATAAACTGTAATGTATCCTTGGTGGCGGATGAAATTCACTCATGTAAGATGTAAAAAATAATGTAATTATCATTATTTGTAATGAACGAAGTTATAAGTTATTAGAACCTGGGATTTGAGAATGTATGTTGTTGTATTTAGCTATAAATGATGTATGTTTGGAAGGAGATGGAATCGTGATGTGTCTGGAATCCCGTGTGAGAATAGGATAGAATTTTGAGGCGTTCTGTATTTCGAGTAATTTTCGATTGTATATGTTACGCTTATTGCATCCAAGGCAGTGAGGTCTTTGATCTTTTTTGATTTCAAACTCATCTCTGCCATTTCCCCATGTTTTATCATTTTAGAAAATGGTTTGCCTATCCCCGATAGGACTCTCTCATAATATAAGGCTTCTTAGATGTTAATTAAAGTCATCACCATCTCACCTTCATCCATTGGTGGGCTAACTTGGGCGGCTATGCGCCTCCACCTCTGCACGTATTCCATGAACAACTCATTACTCAGTTTCGTAACTTTGGTCACTTTGTAGCTATCAGGGGCCATTTGGGATTGGAAGCTATATTAGTTAAGGAACGCATGGGCTAAAGCCTCCCAACCATGGACCTTGGAATTATCAATCTGGGCATACCAAGTTCGGGCTTCGCCAATAAGCCTCTTCTATAACAACTGTATTGTGACGCCCCCAAAATAGGTATACAACACCCATTCTGAGTCGCCAAATACATGGTACATAAAGCAAACTACAACTTCAATAATACAATTGTAGGTGCAAAATACGACAACACATCTTTGTGAGTTTAAATACAAATATTGTCTTCTAGACAATATCCACACTCAAATAAGTCCTCATTACAATTTATTCAAACACTATTTTACAGAAATAGTGAGGACTGCTAAAATATCTTTCTAGAACCATCACTCCATACCCCGACTAGGTCCTACTATGTTCTCACCTCCTGAGAAGAAAAATGGAACAAAAAGGAAATGGGTGAGTTCAACTAGCCCAGTAAAGAATATTATGACTAAAATAATATACAACAAATTATCATTAGTTTTCAACAGGGAAAAATCTGATAAAAATATAATAGACAACAAGTTTTAGATCAACAACTGCAGCGGAAACAACAATCCATTAGAAGAGTCAAGTAGAGAATGAGTTCTACTCTCTTCTAAGATTTAAAAGTCCATCATTAATATTTTATCCCTGTAACAACAATCAATATACATCTTTAATCAATATTCATCTTTGCACTACAGGCCAAAGATATTCATTTGTATCACGAGTTGGTCATGTTCATCTCAACACCTGTTCATCTTTGCACTACGGGCCAAAGATATTCATCAGTTAATAATTCATCTTTGCACTACAGGCCAAAGATATTCAGTAATATCATCCTTTAGGACTGAGGATGATGAAAAATATTTTAAAGAAAACGAATCCAATGAGACAGAAGGACAAATAGTAGGGATTCATATAACAGTTTATCCAAGATCAATAATACTTCATAAATACCAATTTTGTAGCAAAATTCAAAAATAAAGATCAAAACATGGATACAATCAAAGATAGTAACCATAATTGACATCTTGGACAAAAAGAAAAAAATTTCATTTTTCGGTGAATAGTGTCATATTCGTGAATAGTGCCGTATACGTGAATAGTAACCTCGACACAAAAAGTTCCAAATTTGATAAAAATTTCATACCAGCATATCGATATAATGATATTGAAGAAAATATCATTTTAAGAAGAATATAACACCCCTTACCTCAAAATATCAGTACTTCTGATCGGAATATCGGATAGAAAGCCGAAGGAAACTTGTACCAAACAGCAACTCTAAAAGTATATAAATACTCACTAAAATACGCTCGACAATATAAAGAGAAAGAGAAAGAGAAATTATTTCTGGTGTGATTTTCAATTCTAACCTAAGCGTCTATTTATAGGAAAATGCTAGAACGCCATAGGAGACTAAAATAATAAAATATTATTATTTATAACCAATTCTTCTACGCATGTAATATTAGACCAAGACCAGCCACCACCTTCGAAAAATTTCCAGCAGCCCACATGTTGATAACCAAAGTGGGTCCCACCCATAAATTTAATAAAAATTATTTTATTTTCCGAAACTTCAACAATTTATAGAAAATAGACCGTTTATCAGAAAAATACGAATTTTATGTCCATTCTTCCTGAAATCGAATTATCTACAACTTTGTAGAAGAAAGTTTTTCCAAATTCCAAACAGAAAATACGAAATCCACAAAGCGGATAATTTTAATACTCTACTGCAAACAAAATCTTGATAAAACACCTCGGCATTAATTCCTTCATTTTATCCACATAAAATAAATATATCCATCATTTATATCCACATAAAATAAATATTTCTTTATCATATGAATCAATAATTAATTATTCACAAATAATATTACAGAATCACATTTATGACAACCGGAAGCCATTCCGAAAGAAAGAGGGGCTTTCCAATAAGAATTTCTCCTTCTTTGGCGCACAATTAGGTGACCAAACCTCTCCTTGATGAGAACTTTCTAGACATTGCCAATAATGCTATCTAATAATATTATTCAAATAATATAAATTATTGATCCGATAATAGGAAATATTAATGCGTTGATAATTATTGAAACAACAATAATATAAAATATCAACGCAAACAATTATTGAATCAATAAAATAAAATATTGAATCAAATAATTACCGTAACAATTATTTAGTAGTGTCTTCTTTACGTAAGAATCAATAATTCATCAATATCTTTGTGCATCCACGCAGTATTCATCGTATTTTAACCACCGGATATTCCAACAAAGTGTTAACTTGTAGAATAACTACGCCAAGTTATTTATAACAACTCAAACTTGTCGTTTTCTTCATCCGAGCAGTTATTACATTATAGGGCCTACAAATGATCTGGCTGTAGTCGTATGAATATTCCCCGACAACAAGAATATTCCACGACCAAACGAATATTCCCCGACAACAATGATTATTTTATAACCACTTGCTTATTTTGCAAAATTTGCACATTTCACCCATAACCAAAATATTATATCAATTTAACACCTTATTATTCACAATAATAATTAGAGGAAATTCGATTTTATTTATAATAAGTTGGGGTCTTACAACCTCCCCTCCTTATGAAATTTCGTCCTCGAAATTGACATACGTACCTGGTGTTTCGAAAAGGTGAGGATACCTCCCTTTCATTTCTGATTCCAACTCCCAGGTCATCTCTTCAATAGCATGGTTTCTCCACAAAACCTTAACTTGTGGTATAACCTTGGTGCGTAGGACATGCTCTTTCCTATCCAAGATCTTAACAGGTACTTCTTCGTACGTTAAATCTTCGGCTATCTCATCTGGTTCTAACGCAATAATATTGTTCGGGTCTTTCACATATTTACGAAGCATGGATATGTGAAAAACATTATGTACACGAGATATACTTGGAGGTAATGCGAGTCTATAGGCCACATTTCCTATTCGGTCAAGAATCTCAAATGGACTAACAAATCGTGGATTGAGTTTTTCTCTCTTTCCAAATCTTGTAACTCCCTTCCATGGAGCAACACGTAACAATACATGATCCCCAATATTAAATTCCACGTCCTTTCGATGAAGATCAGCATAACTCTTTTGTCGATCTTGTGAGGTTTGAATACGTTATCGAATCATTTGGATCTTTTCTGTAGTCATGCGTACTAACTCTTGTCCAAACAACGTTGCTTCTCCCACCTCATCCCACCATACTGGAGAGTGACACTTTCGTCCATACAATGCTTCAAATGGAGCCACACCTATACTTGCTTGATAATTGTTGTTGTAGAAGAATTCCACAAGTGGCAAGTACTTATCCTAACTTCCTTTAAAATCTAGAACACAAAGTCTTAATAGATCTTCAAGAGTTTGAATAGTCCTCTCTGATTTCCCATCCGTTTGAGGATGGTATGTCGAGCTGAATCGTAAATCCGTGCCAATAGCTTTCTGCAAGCTAACCCAAAATCTTGAAGTGAATCTTGGGTCACGATCCGAAACTATGGATACTGGCATGCCATGCAATCGCACAATCTCATTCACGTACATACGAGCAAGACGTTCAAGGGAATAAGTCTCACGTATCGGCAAGAAATGGGCAGACTTTGTTAATCTATCAACAATAACCCAAATAGCATCTATGCCTTGAGAAACTTTGGGAAGACCTATAACGAAATCCATAGTAATGTGTTCCCACTTCCATTTCAGAATCTCAAGTGGTTGTAATGGACCCTTTGGCACTTGATGCTCCGCCTTTACACGTTGACAAGTTAAACACCTCGAGATAAACTCCGCGATCTCTCTCTTCATATTGTTCCACCAAAATGTATGTCGAATATCATGATATATTTTGGTACTCCCAGGATGGATTGCAAACGGTGTGTTGTGTGCCTCCATCATGATTCTATACTTCAAGCTAGAATCGTTAGGAATACAAAGTCTGGAGTTGAATCTAAGTATTCCTTCTTCATCGATTCTCGCTTCTGGAATAGCTTCTTCTTGCACTTTCTTCTTCATACGTATCGACTCGTGTCCGTAGTAGCAAAGATTAACTTTATCGATTAAATTCGGTTCTACTTGTATATTCGCCATCATCATGTGGGTCCCTGGAGTCTTTAATTCTACCTCCATCCTTTGCAAGTCATACAGAATGGGCCTTTGCATTGACAATATCGCACTCGTACTCGCATATGATCTTCTACTCAATGCGTCTGCTACTACGTTCACTTTTCCAGGATGATATTGAATAGTGTGATCGTAATCTTTCAACAGCTCGAGCCAACATTGTTGCCGTATGTTGAGTTCCTTTTGGGTGAAAAAATATTTGAGGCTTTTATAATCCGTATAGATCTCCACTTTCTCCCCATACAGGTATTGTCTCCAGATTTTAAACGCGAAAACGACTGCTGCCAACTCTAGATCATGAGTAGGATAATTCCTCTCATATTCTTTGAGTTGTCGTGAGGCATAGGCTATAACTTTCCCATATTGCATGAGAACTCATCCTAAACCTTTGCATGAAGCATCGCTGTATATAACAAATCCATCTGAACCAGATGGTATTGCCAGAACAGGTGCCGAAATGAGTCTCCTCTTGAGCTCTTGGAAACTCTTCTCGCATTCCTCGCTCCATACGAATTTTGTATCTTTCCGAAGTCGCTGAGTTAATGGAGTAGCGATTCGAGAAAATCCTTCCACGAATCTTCGATAATAACCCATTAAGCCTGTAAAGCTATGCACTTGGTCCACCGAACCGGTTGCTCCCAACTTTGTCTTTGCTTCAATCTTCACGGGTCAGCAGATACTCCATGTTTTGACACCACGTGCCCAAGGAATGCTACTTCCTCAAGCCAAAACTCGCATTTCTTCAGCTTGGCATAAAGCTTGTTTTCACAAAGCCTTTCAAGTATTAGCTTCAAATGGTGCTCATGATCTTCACGGCTTTTGGAATAGATGAGGATGTCATCAATAAAGACAACAACGAATTGATCCAAATATTCCTTAAATACACGGTTCATATCCATGAAAGCAGCTGGAGCATTAGTCAATCCAAAAGACATGACTAAGAATTCATAATGCCCGTTCCTAGTTCTGAAGGCAGTCTTTGGAATATCCTCAGTTTTAATTTTCAGCTGATGATATCCAGAACGAAGGTCGATCTTTGAAAAGAATTGTGCTCCTTGCAACTGGTCGAACAGGTCATCAATGCGAGGTAACGGATACCTATTCTTGATGGTGACATCATTTAATTCTCGGTAGTCAATACAAAGTCGCATACTCCCATCTTTCTTCTTTACGAATAAAACAGGAGCACCCCAAGGAGATGTACTAAGACGAATGAAACCGATGTCTAACAATTCCTGTAGTTAGACTTTTAACTCCTGAAGTTCAATAGGAGCCATTCGATATGGGGTTTTAGAAATGGGTTTTGTACCCGGTTCAAGGTCAATAAAGAATTCAACATCACGTTCTAGGGGTAGACCGGGAAGCTCTTCAAGAAATACATCAGTAAATTCTCTAACAACAGAAATATTATTCAAATCTAACTTGTCTTTGTTCAAATCCATAACATGGGCTAGGAAAGTTTGGCATCCGTTTTTCAATAAACGAATAGCTTTATGGCTTGATATGACAGTGACTGATTTTAGTGGTTTAGTAGTTTGAATTCGTATGACAGGTTGTTTAGGAATATGAAAACTAACAACCTTACGAAAAACAATCAATTTTAGCATGATGAGTGGTTAACCAATCAATTCCTAAAATCACATCAAAAGCAAGTATCTTTAAAGAGATAAGATCAATAGGTAATGTGATAGTGCCAACTTGGATCTTGCAAGATTTATAAACCGTAGATGTAACGAAGGAAGGTTTCCCAACTGAGTTTTAACGAGATAAGTTAAAGTCTAATTTCTCCGGAGTCAAGTTTAAACGTTGAGCACAAGCAGGAGAGATAAAAGAATGGGTAGAACCAATATCTAGTAAGGTATAAACTTCGCAAGAATTCAAGATTAGCTTACCCGTAATCACCTCATTCGGGTTCCTCGCGTTTTGGCCAGTCACAACAAACGCTCTTCCAGGAACCGCTGATTTCGACTTATCCAGGATAGCCCTTGGAGTCACCATCCCCGTTGAACTTGGTTTTTCTATAGAACAATCCCGAGCTATGTGGCCTTCCTTTCCACAGTTGTAACATACTTTGGATTGTTGTGGACAGTTTGGGCTGATATGTCCCTCTTTCCCGCATTTGTAACATCTAACTGGCGGTCGTTCTCCTCCCTTAGAATTTGTTGTTGGTGTTGGTGCTGCTGTTGATGTCTTCCCGTCATTGTTGAATCTCCTCTTTCTGAAATTTCCACTTGACTTACCTCTCTTATTATCATGGCCACGATGACCACCCGAGTGGTTACCGCCTTTGTTCATATTTTTCCCTCCTCGTTGGTTATCATCGCTCTGATGACTGCTGTCACCGGTATGACCCTGGTTGTGGTCCCTCTGTTGAACAAACTCACTATCTCGCTCAAATAATTGAGCCCTGTTGACAACATCTGAATACAGAGAAAATTTATGAGAGATAAGGTATTGACGAATCTCGGGTTTTAAACCTCTCAGAAACATCCTTGTCATTCGTTCCTCATTCTCTACCAAATGAGGTACAAACCTAGATAACTCAGCGAACTTCGCCTCGTACTGGGACACCATCATGTTGTTTTGTTCCAATCTGATAAACTCTACCTCCTTCATATGACGAATACTTTCAGGAAAGTACTTGTTATTGAATAGTTTCTGAATCGTTTCCCAAGACATGTTGAGTGCGTGGTGGAGTGCACGCTTCCACAGACTCCCACCGATGAGTCCGCCTCACCATGGAACATAAAGGTGGTGAATGGAACCTTCTGTTCCTCCGTACATCCCAAGACATCGAATATCTTTGGTAATTTTTTTGACCCATGTTTCCGCCTTGATCGGATCCGGCTTTCCAATAAATTCTGGTGGTCCCAACTCCTTGAACTGCTTGGCTATGACAGACCGCGCGTTGGTATCACTTCCACCCGTATTTTGTACACGAGTCTCCCTCGTCTAATTTTGCATGAACTGCAAAAAGCTCCTAAACATTCCATCATTCACCGTTTTCTCGGTAGTGTTGTTTACAGGAGGAATATTGTCTTCCTGTTGTACGTTCTCCTGGTTTGTGATTAAAGGTTGTTCCACAGTCTCATACACTCCATTGTTAACGTTCTCAGCAGCCATTCTTAAATACTGCCATAAAACAAGGGTTAATTAAACAAATTAACATATCACATAATATCCTATATTATGGTGACCAACAAATAAGCTTTAGATAAGACACACTAGCGAAGGATTTACTCATCTCTCCCTCCTACTTTTATTCCCGATCTCGCTTGAAGACCATATCCCTAAGCTTTGATACCAACTGTGACGCCCCCAAAATAGGTATACAACACCCATTCTGAGTCGCCAAATACATGGTACATAAAGCAAACTACAACTTCAATAATACAATTGTCGTGCAAAATACGACAACACATACTGTGAGTTTAAATACAAATATTGTCTTCTAGACAATATCCACACTCAAATAAGTCCTCATTACAATTTATTCAAACACTATTTTACAGAAATAGTGAGGACTGCTAAAACATCTTTCTAGAACCATCACTCCATACCCCGACTAGGTCCTTCTATGTTCTCACCTCCTGAGAAGAAAAATGGAATAAAAAGGAAAAGGGTGAGCTCAACTAGCCCAGTAAAGAATATTATGACTAAGATAATATACAACAAATTATCATTAGTTTTTAACAGGGAAAAATCTGATAAAAATATAATAGACAACAAGTTTTAGATCAACAACTGCAGCGGAAACATCAATCCATTAGAAGAGTCAAGTAGAGAATGAGTTCTACTATCTTCTAAGATTTAAAAGTCCATCATCAATATTTTATCCCTGTAACAACAATCAATATACATCTTTAATCAATATTCATCTTTGCACTACAGGCCAAAGATATTCATTTGTATCACCAGTTGGTCATGTTCATCTCAACACCTGTTCATCTTTGCACTACGGGCCAAAGATATTCATCAGTTAATCATTCATATTTGCATTACATGCCAAAGATATTCAGTAATATCATCATTTAGGACTGAGGATGATGAAAAATATTTTAAAGAAAACGAATCCAGTGAGACAGAAGGACAAATAGTAGGGATTCGTATAACAGTTTATCCAAGATCAATAATACTTCATAAATACCAATTTTGAAGCAAAATTCAAAAATAAAGATCAAAACAAGGATACAATCAAAGATAGTAACCATAATTGACATCTTGGAGAAAAAGAAGAAAATTTAATTTTTCGACGAATAGTGCCATATTCGTGAATAGTGCCGTATGCGTGAATAGTAACCCTGACACAAAAAGTTCTAAATTTAATAAAAATTTCATACCTACATATCGGTATAATGATATTGAAGAAAATATCATTTTAAGAAGAATATAACACCCCTTACCTCAAAATATCAGTACTTCTGATCGGAATATTGGATAGAAAGCCGAAGGAAACTTGTACCGAACAACAACTCTAAAAGTATATAAATACTCACTAAAATACGCTCGACAATATAGAGAGAAAGAAAACTTGTTTCTGGTGTGATTTTCAATTCTAACCTAAGCGTCTATTTATAGGAAAATGCTAGAACGCCATAAGAGACTAAAATAATAAAATATTATTATTTATAACCAATTCTTCTACGCATGCAATATTAGACCAAGACCAGCCACCACCTTCGAAAAATTTCCAGCAGCCCACATGTTGATAACCAAAGTGGGTCCCACCCATAAATTTATTAAAAATCATTTTATTTTCTGAAACTTCAACAATTCATAGAAAATAGACCGTTTATCAGAAAAATACGAATTTTATGTCCATTCTTCCTGAAATCGAATTATCTACAACTTTGTAGAAGAAAGTTTTTCCAAATTCCAAACAGAAAATACCCGAAATCCACAAACGGATAATTTTTAATACCTCTACACCGACAAAATACTGATAAAACACCTCAGCATTAATTCCTTCATTTTTATCCACATAAAAATAAATATATCCATCATTTATATCCACATAAAATAAATATTTTTTATCATATGAATCAATAATTAATTATTCACAAATAATATTACAGAATCACATTTATGACAACTAGGCCATTCCCAAGAAAGAGGGGGCTTTCCAATAAGAATTTCTCCTTACTGGCGCACAATTAGGTGACCAAACCTCTCCTTGACAGAACTTTCTAGACATTGCCAATAATGCTATCTAATAATATTATTCAAATAATATAAATTATTGATCTGATAATAGGAAATATTGTGCAGTGATAATTATTGAAACAACAATAATATAAAATATCAACGCAGCAATTATTGAATCAATAAAATAAAATATTGAACAGTAATTACTGTAACAATTATTTAGTAGTGTCTTCTTACGTAAGAATCAATAATTCATCAATACTGTGCATCCACGCGTATTACTGTATTTTAACCACCGGATATTCCAACAGTGTTAACGGTAACAACTACGCCGTTATTTATAACAACTCAAACTTGTCGTTTTCTTCATCCGACAGTTATTCTGTTATGGGGCCCACAAATGACTGCGCCGTCGTATGAATATTCCCCGACAACAAGAATATTCCACGACCAAACGAATATTCCCCGACAACAATGATTATTTTATAACCACTTGCTTATTTTGCAAAATTTGCACATTTCACCCATAACCAAAATATTATATCAATTTAACACCTTATTATTTACAATAATAATTAGAGGAAATTTGATTTTATTTATAATAAGTTGGGGTCTTACATGTATTCGAAGATTCTCATCCTCGGCATATGATCCAAGCTCACTTACATAGACATTTAAATAGGTGTAGAGGTCACCCAATCCATTGTAATTTTCAAAATTCGGGACTCAAGACTTATCAGGTACCTCGCCTTCAGGAAGATACATAAATCAGAGCAATTCACACCCGTGGGATCTTGTCCCCTTAATGGATCGGATAGCATTGATAAGTAGGTTTTATGCCTACTTATCCGGTATCTATTACTTGAATTATTTGCTTAATCTCATGTTTTTTAGTTACTTTTCATATATTTTATGTTATTTTGTAGGCAATGACATAGCATTGGCATGAAGAAGCAAGGGAAAGCAATTCGGACATCTTTTGGACTAAAATACGAAAACAAATTCAAGAAGGGAATATTGAAGGACTTTTAACACCACGTTGGATGCATGTTCTTGGCTTGGAACTTGGAATTCATGGTAGCTCTACTTCTTAGCTTTCCGGAACATCTTGAATCATCCCAATCGGAGTTCGGATGTGAGAGTTATGGCCTTTTTATCAACGAAGATCATAGTTAAGAGTTATCATGCTTGCCATTTACATAGCATCTAATTCGAGCCCGATTTCCGCCATGATACAATCTGCATCTGTCAATTCTCAAATCATGAAAGTTGTAGATCTCGTCGATATCTTCGATTTGATAGGTGGCAAGCCCCGTAACTCCAAGCGGATCAAAAGTTATGCCTATTTTACCAAAGGAAGTCGCATCAGAAAATAGAGTAGCGCGGACCGCGCTAGGGGCGCGCTAGGCCACCAGAAACACTGCCACTGCAGCGCAGACCGCGCCCAAAATGGCCTAGGGGCAGCGCAGGGCGCGCTAGGCGGCGGGAAAACAATTGATTTGGGTCATTTGATGTCCAATTTGAGCTAGAATAGGATTCTTAGTTGCCTAACTTGCTTGGGTGTCCATTAGAACTATGCATACATGATGAGAGACATGAAAGAGGGAAATATAGGCTAGTTTTGAGGATTCCATTAGATTAGATTAGAGTAAATTAGATCAAAACCCTAGTTCTTATGAGATTGGGAGATTGAAGCAACTTGGAGACCATTGAAGATCAAGAGGAAGAGCTTGAGGAAGATGGAGATTTGCTGACAACAGATTTATTCTTTACTCTACTCTTATTTTTATCTTTTAATGATTATTCAATTGTGGATTCTTAGTTTTAATTCAATAATGATGAACTAATTCTTTGTTTGAGATTACAATAGATCTTATTGTGTAGTTTATTTTAATATGCTTCGGTATTAATTATTATGTTCTATCGTGAGTATTGTCTATTGTGATTTGGACTTAATTGTTTAATTTATTGGCCATCAATTACCGTGATAATCTATATGAACTCGAGAGATGAAGTTTAGATTTAGATCTAATCATAATATTATGTGATTGTATTTTCTGCATGGTGTTGAAATACATAATTTATGTCTAGGATAGAGATATACTTAACATCGCATGTAATCATATAGAGAACTTGTTCTTTAAATCCTTTTTAATTGTAATTCACATAGAGATATAGCGGATTAGTTAATTAGGGTGTCTTGATTAATTCTATCATTTGTGGATTTAAGTGAGTATGGGTATTATGCATCGAGAGGTGGTTTTATCTGCTTTAGTGTTCTTGGTTAACAATTCGGGATAGAGAATAATTGATGAGAAGTGTGTTAACTTAAATGAAGCAATAAGTGAAGTTGTGATCTTAAATCTCCATAATCTTAATTTAACTAGTGGAATTTAATAGTACTTTAATTTATATAATTTGAAATTCATTCGTTTAAATAAAATTGAGTTGGTTACGGGTTAGTACTTGGTGATTTGTATTAATAATTCCTCGTGGGAACGATACTCTACTTTCACTTTATTACTTGTTGACCACGTATACTTGCGTGTTGTGCATAATTAGATTTTACCCAACAAGTTTTTGGCGCCGTTGCCGGGGAATTAGTTAATATATTTTTGCCAATATTAGCTTCAATCAAAGTAGTCTTAATTTAAACATTTTTTTTCTTTTTATTTAATTCTCTTCCTATTTTTCTTTCTTTTCAGGTACCATGGCGGAATTTAATAATCAATGGCCGTATACGAGAATGACTCAGTCAAAGGGATCGGGGATTGATGATCTCAATGCATTTTCTGCAATATCAGCGCAGCTTGAGACACTTTCGAGGAGGTTGGATGTTGTTGCAGCCCAACGTAATCGAAGGATAGCAGTTAATTGCAATTATTATGCTGGTAATCATCCGTGTCATCAATGCACCATTAGTTTTGGGCCGGGACAACACGGTGGTGAATACCTCAACGATTATACATATGCTAATTATCATCAAGTTTGGGGGTATCACTCGGATTTATCATACAGTGATACTTATGAAGACCAATACTACGCTCCAAATCCAACATTCACACCGGAATTTTCATGTCCACCTCCATTGCCACAAGAAGAAAAGCCAAATCTGAGGGATGTAATATTGAAGGGCATAGCAGACCAAGAGGAGAGGATGATGAGTCAAGAAATATCAAGCTTCAATTTTCAAAACTAGATGGAACAACTCAACATTACTTCAAACATTGGTCCTCAATATATGGCTTCCGAGACTGAAACAGAAAATTCAAGGCTGGGGGAATTATTATCCAAGTTCATAGCATCAAACGAGGAGAGGAGGATTAATCAAGAGCGGTCAATTCAGAATCAAGAGATATCAATTCAAAATCTGCAGAACCAGATGGATCAAATGTTCAAAGCCTTGAACAAGCATCCTCAAAACAATTGGTGTTATGGCGAGGATTACGAGATTGATGAAGTGCCCGAGCCAAATCTACAAATTGGATGAGACACGAGATATTGAAAAGAGGAGACAAGTGGGGATAATGAAAATATGGTCGGTGAAGAACTAACTATGAGTACCAACGAGGTTGAGCCGATGTTATTAGTGCCCCAAGTTCCTTCTCCGCAAAAGATCAAGGGTCTATTTAGATTTGCAAAACCGTGCCCGCTTGGTAATCATGTCATCGGCAAGGCTCTTTATGACATGAGAGCTAGTACAAATGTAAAGCCATGGTGGGATGAGGAGGAGAATATAGAAGACGAAGAGCCCGGTGTGCTTGTCAAGCCTCAAAGACCCAATCTAATCATAGACTCAACGGACGGACAAGCACCTAGTTATTCAACATTCTCAATTGGACACTTATTTAAACAAAGCAGGCTAGGTGACTTTAATTCGATAGCCATCACAAAAGGGAACCTACCAAAAGTTACATTATTTCTTATGGATGGAGGGTTCCTCAAGTATCGAAGAGGAATTAGATAGCGTTGACCAGAAATAGTCGGGCTTACGACGTTAAAACTAGCGCTACTTGGGAGCCAACCCAAGCTCTAAACCTTTTCTTCCTTATTTATTCTTTATATTTTAGTTTATAGTCTAACTCAAATATTTAGTTTTCAATGAATAATGAATCCATAATGGTATGCTCGTAGGTAAGTCAAGAAAAAGAAAATTCATTCAGCTACTATCCTTCCAACGCAAGTCGCGCTATACAATGCCTAGACCCAGCGCGGAGCGTGCTAGCATCTCAAAAACCAACTGCAATCACAGCGCTGACCGCGCTACACAATGCCTATACCAAGCGCGGGGCGCGCTATCAGTCCA
Source organism: Panax ginseng (assembly GCA_020205605.1). Taxonomy (NCBI): domain Eukaryota; kingdom Viridiplantae; phylum Streptophyta; class Magnoliopsida; order Apiales; family Araliaceae; genus Panax; species Panax ginseng. The sequence continues at coordinate 41,424,383 of CM035142.1, read as the reverse complement.
GAAATCACTGCTTGCTTAGCGTAGGGCACGCTACTCAAGGGTTATACCAAGCGCGGATTGCACTACTCGGGAATATCAGGCGCTGAACGAATTTAATCGACGTGTCTCAAATTTGAACAAAACTAATTCTCAGTAACACATGAAACTTCTCCACTTCTCCTTTTCAACTTCCATTCTCATTAAACCCATCCACCCCCAATTTCCAATCCACGTTGGTTTTCAATTTCCGCGCCGCTCGAAAATCCCAGTCGTTAATAGTGGTTTAATTGAAATGTTAGTCAACTCCAACTCAAGCATGATTCTCGATTTATTCCAATGTGTCTGGCCTATTCTTCAGACTTAGCAGACAAGGAGGAAAATGTTGTATTTTCAGGGAAGTCTTCTCTTTTAATTTTTCCTATCTTAGCCATTGAGGACAATGTTTGTTTTAAGTTTGGGGGCATTTTAGTGTCGTATTGCATATAGTTAGTTACATTGTAGTTCATATAGTTACATTTAGTTTTTGCATTCAGTTTCTTGAAAAAAAAGAAGAAAAAAATTTGAAAATTTGAAAAATTAGTAGTTAGTTTACTATGTTTATATAGCATTTAGTACATCTTGTATGAGTCCAGTTGTTTGATATTTACAGTTTGTTTTGGTCAATGATGAGATTGGAATTGGGTAGACAAGTATAGTACTGACTATTAGAGCTTTGATGCGATTTCTGGTTATGAATTGAGTCTTTTTCTGTTTGAAACTAGTATAATAAGGATAACACAGTAAGAACAACGTGTTGATTGATTAAGTTTAAATTGATGCATAATGGGGCTCTAGAGTATAATGCTAGTTTAAATAAGAGAATGACAAGGATAGGCAATGAAGGCAAAAAATTAGGCAAGAACCTATGTTTGGGGGAAAAAGTGGGGTATATAAGCTTCTAAAAAAAGAAAAAAAAGATATTGGGTTGAATAAATTGAGTCCTGTGGTGGGTTGAGAAGAAGCGTGAAATGCACTCCCCATAAACACAGGCGTGAGATGGAGCGTAAAACGCACTCACTATCTGGAAAAAAAAAGAGAAAAAAAAAAGAAGAAGAAATAAAACGGGAAATAAGAGCAAAAAGCCCACCTAGATGAAAAATGAAGTATAAGTATCCCATGTTGACCCTTGATATTGGTAATTATTTAATTTTTGTTGGATCTAGCTTATTTTTGGTTATCCTGAGTTTACACTGTATGATGCCTTTGAATAGACTTATTATGTGTTAAATTTGATTTTATATCAGTTAACATTGTTGTGGAGCACACACGCACTATATTAGTGATAACAGTCTAAGATTTGATGATTGATTGAGAAGTTATTGATTGGTTTTGATATGCTGTATTATCGTGTTTATTTGATTACTCTAAGGCCGAATGAATAGACTTGCTTCTGTCATTACTGCTGGATTCGTAGGCATGTAGATTAGTTGCATTGCATAGCATTGTTGTTTTGTGTTTTTGCTTGAGGACACGCAAATGTTTAAGTTTAGGGGTATTTATCATGTTTAGTATTTACTTGGGCAATGTTTTGATGGAATTTGCTTTTGGCTGATGATAAGTGGGTTGTTGATATTGTTAACTCTTGGAGAATTGATGAGCATGCTTAGTCTATATTTTAACTCATTAGTCGATTTTCACATTACTTGCGAAATTTTGAAAATTTGTACATATATCCATTTGTTTAGCCAGTTGAGATTGAATTTTTTTGGCTAAATGCTTATGAAAGATACCATTGTAACTTGAGAAATCTTATTTGAGCATCATTCGAAGTGAAAATTAGGCACTCACATAAGTTTGGGGGAAATCTTGGTGTATTTATGAAGAGAAAAAAAATTATTGGAACCTTCTCGAGTTGAATAATTGAATCTTGTGGTGGGTCGAGATGGAGCGTAACACGCACTCCCCATAAACACAGGCAGGAGATGGAGGGTAAAACGTACTCATTCAATAAAAAGTGGAAAGTGAGATGGAGTGTAAAACGCACTCACTAAATAGAGAAAAGAAAATATGTATGTTTGAAATACTTGGGAAGGGTTCATATGTGCTTAAAAGTTTAAATATCCGGGTGATCCTCAAGAAAAATTTGTGTTATGTCTATATTAGCGGTGATTGATGTGATAAGAAGTTTTGAAAGTCATTTTTAAAAATCTTTTATGAGTATTGTTTGATCTAATCTAAATCATGACTGGTTTGAACATATGGATGCACACACGCACTTAAAGGATCAAGAGTAGATGTGAATCTAATGAAAGTTGTTGAAATTTTATACATGACATTGTTTTGAAATTTTCCACGGGTTATCATTTGTTGTAACCTTTGAGGCCATTGCTAGAGGATGAATATGTCTAATTTGTGTGTTTGCTTGAGGACAAGCAAATGTTTAAGTTTGGGGATATTTGATAAGTAGGTTTTATACCTACTTATGCGGTATCTATTACTTGATTTATTTACTTAATCTCATGTTTCTTAGTTAATTTTTATACATTTTATGTTATTTTGTAGGCGATGACATAGCATTGGCATGAAGAAGAAAGGGAAAGCAATTCAGACATCTTTTGGACTAAAATACGCAAACAAATGCAAGAAGGGAATATTGAAGGACTTTTAACACCAAGTTGGATGCATGTTCTTGGCTTGGAACTTGGAATTTATGGTAGCTCTACTTCTTAGCTTTCCAGAACATCTTGAATCATCCCAATCGGAGTTCGGATATGAGAGTTATGGCCTTTTTATCAACGAAGATCAAAGTTAAGAGTTATCATGCTTGCCATTTACATAGTATCTACTTCAAGCCAGATTTCCGCCATGATCCAATCTGAATTTGTCAATTCTCAAAGCATGAAAGTTGTATATCTCATCGATATCTTTGATTTGATAGGTGGCAGGTCCCGTAACTCCAAGCGGATCAAAATTTATGACTGTTTTACCAAAGGACGTCGCAGCAAAAAATAGAGGAGCGCGGACCGCGCTAGGTGCCGGCTAGGCCACCAGAAACACTGCCACTGCAGCGCGGACCGAGCCCAAAATGGCCTAAGGGCAGCGCGGGGTGCGCTAGGCTGCGGGAAAATAATTGATTTGGGTCATTTGATGTCCAATTTGAGCTAGAATAGGATTCTTAGTTGCCTAACTTGCTTGGGTGTCCATTAGAACTATAAAATACATGATGAGAGACATAAAAGAGGGAGATATAGGCTAGTTTTGAGGATTCCATTAGATTAGATTAGAGTAAATTAGATCAAAACCCTAGTTCTTATGAGATTAAGAGATTGAAATAACTTGGAGACCATTGAAGATCAAGAGGAAGAGCTTGAGGAAGATGGAGATTTGCTGACAACAGATTTATTCTTTACTCTACTCTTATTTTTATCTTTTAATGATTATTCAATTGTGGATTCTTAGTTTTAATTCAATAATGATGAACTAATTCTTTATTTGAGATTACAATAGATCTTATTGTGTAGTTTATTTTAATATGCTTCGGTATTAATTATTATGTTCTATCGTGAGTATTGTCTATTGTGATTTGGACTTAATTGTTTAATTTATTGGCCATCAATTACCGTGATAATCTATATGAACTCGAGAGATGAAGTTTAGATTTAGATCTAATCATAATAGCATGTGATTGTATTTTCTGCATGGTGTTGAAATACATAATTTATGTCTAGGATAGAGATATACTTAACATCGAATGTAATCATATAGAGAACTTGTGCTTTAAATCCTTTTTAATTGTAATTCACATAGAGATATAGCGGATTAGTTAATTAGGGTGTCTTGCTTAATTCTATCATTTGTGGATTTAAGTGAGTATGGGTATTATGCATCGAGAGGTGGTTTTATCTGCTTTAGTGTTCTTGATTAACAATTCGGGATAGAGAATAATTGATGAGAAGTGTGTTAACTTAAATGAAGCAATAAGTGAAGTTGTGATCTTAAATCTCCGTAATCTTAATTTAACTAGTGGAATTTAATAGTAGTTTAATTTATATAATTTGAAATTCATTCGTTTAAATAAGATTGAGTTGGTTATGGGTTAGTACTTGGTGATTTGTATTAATAATTCCCCGTGGGAAAGATACTCTACTTTCACTTTATTACTTGTTGACCACGTATACTTGTGTGTTGTGAGTAATTAGATTTTACCCAACAAGCATCCTCCATCTGTCTAACTTTCTTTCTGATACCTCCAGTTTCCTTGTCTTCTCAAAGGTTTATAATTTCCCTTGTCCGAGTCTTATCGAGGACTTCTTGGGTTGATACGACGATGAGGGGGAAACGAGAGTAGACATCTGGGTATCACTATTCTTTCCTGGTACTCGCATATCTCCTTATGCAGAAGAATCACTCTGAGTTTTTAGGTTGGGCTCCTAAGCGACTTTAAATTGTTCTCTTAACAGGACGGGTCATCTCAGTAATCTGCTTTTTAAATTCCTCAAACTCCTCTTGAGATACGGGAATAAGTTCTGATGAACTCCTTCTGCCATTTTGGCTGGAGGTTATCATGCCTTTTTGGCTTACAATTGAGTTCTATGCCCAATCTACACAAAATTGGTATCTAGTTTAGTCTTGATATTGGCAGATGATATGGATGCCTGATATATTATGCATTAGTTTAGGGTTTTTTAATCTTTTCCTACAAGACACGGGGTTAGTTGACTTGATAACATGATAAGAAGAATATATAAATAACAGTTTAAGATGGATGACAGTTATATATTCAGGAATTAATAGGGCATGAAGAAACATCATGTGCATTTAGTTTATCAGAGGCTGACCTATCTTAGGATAACTCTCACGGGTTGTTAGAAATTAGTTCCCAGATCTTCGCAATTTACTTGAGACATCCATCTTTCAATTGGAGCGGATTTGAGTGGTGCCTTTCTTGAGCCTAACAATATAACACTCTATAGAGTTCAGTAATATATAACTGACGGGTTTTCCTCTTGGCGGAGGGACCACACCAACATACATCTATACATTTATCGTCCTCACCGGATGGAATATGATGACATTTGTGTGAGGCACTAATATGTGGTGCGAGGCACTAATATGAAGTGCTTGAAAATTGAAACATTCATCACACACAGAGATCATCCACATGATATGCACATGCAGAATGAAAATAAAAAAGATTTAATGCAACTTAAGCCCTTTGCAATCCCCAATAGAGTCGTCACCTGTCGACGCTGGGAGAAAAATTTTCTTTTATCTTTATTGATTTTTTTCCGCTTTTCCTATTGTTTCTATGTATTAACCCAATATTTTCTATATAAATAAATAAGAAATTTTGCATATAAATTTTTTTTATTTATTTTAAAGGTGGAAATATGTATAAGATAAAGCGTATGTATTTATGTGATTAATAAAAATATATTTATTACATATATAATTACAAATAATTTTATTCTAGAATTATCGATCATTATAAATTATATTCTTATAATAATTAATTTTATAGTAGAAATATTTTTATTAATTAATTTCCATGAAAATATGATTATTATATTATTTAAAATAATTATTTGAATTATTATAATAATTATTTTATTATATGAATTTTAGAATGATTATTTAAGTTAATTGTTTTAACTTAATTAATAATGTTATATATGCAAGATAAATCGGATAGGAATCCAAACCCTAATTTTAGATTTTGATCAAAGAATGAGAATAATAATATAATATTATTTTTATTTCATTGCTATAAATATATATTGTATATACGTACTAATAATGGTTGGTCAATTATGATATATCATGTTAAAACTCTAATATTAATTTGTTAAACTCTAATTTGAAACTCAATTGGGAGTTCAAGACAGTAAATAATTAGCTTGATGTGTTTAATGACATGCATTATAGAATTTTATTGCTAATTAGGAAAACCCTAATTATAGGAAACCCTAATTGTAAATTAGAAACCCTAATTTCTAAATAAGTAACCCTAATTGCTAAATGGGTAACCCTAATTGTTAATTATAAGCCCTAATGCTAATTATTGAATACTTAAACCTAATTATCATGTTTTATAAAATTAGAAAACCTAAGTTAATTAAGGAACTAATTTGGAAATTAAGAAAATAAATTTTTATTTTTAAACCTTAAATTGAAATCCTAGAAACCAAAATTATTTAACCTTAGGGTTAAACCCTAAGGGTCAAACCCTAAGGGTTTGGGACAAGATTACATAAATGCCATTAAAATTTCAAGCCAATTGACCAAAATGACCGTCTTGCATTATTGAAGCTTACTAATTGTATATCTAGCAATAATTGGAGTTGTTGGCCAACTCTTGACCAACCATGTGACCTAAAATAACACAAATCAGCAGCAATATCTCAGCCATATTAATTACAACATTATTTATATAGATTCAAGAGAGAGAAAAGTCACTTATTAAGCCATTTGTTCAACTTACTCTCAACTAAGACCCTCTCTCTCTCTAACCCATGAAATTCCATTGATAGATCAGTCACAAAACCAGCCCCACTAACACCCATAACAAAATCAAAAGCCAAGAATTAAAATTTATCAAAGTGAGGTATAAAGCCCTAACCTACATCTGATCTTGAATGCTATGATAAAAGTTGTGATTTTGTGTTAAAACATGTTGTATGTGGTGTATATTGATGATCTGGGTTGATAGATGTTAGATCCATAATATCTATAGGCTCGAATTTGATGTTTTCAAAAATCTGGAAAAAAAATTTGTCTGACAATGAATGTCAGACCTCTTAGATCCGTGTGTGTTTAAGTTTTTGTTTGTTTAAAGGTTTAAAGTTGTAGTATGTCATGAGATCTGTGTTCTGAAGCTTGAATGATCAGGACCAAATCATGCATGGATTGAAAGTTATTTATGGTCAAAGTCGGTTGACCGACCATGACCAAACAAAATCTGGGTAACCTAGAAGTTACCCAAAACGCTCTGACAGTAAGTTTGTGACTTTAGATCTTTCGTGTGTTAGTTGTTTTTTTCTTGTTGTAGTATCTGGGTTGTAGTTTGGTATATGGACTGTTGATTCAAGGTTTTAGATCACCTAAACATCAAACTGGATGAAAGTAGTAACCGGTCAAAGTAGCTAGGTAGTTCACGTTTTCGGTTTTCTAGGAAACCTAGAAAATATATGAACGTGGTTTCTGACATGCTTTGACGGGCGTAGATCTACTTGTTGTGATGTTGTTATACTGTTTTGATGTAATAGATGTAAGACCCCAACTTTTTAATGAATAAAATCAAATTTCCTCTATTTATTATTGTGAATAATAAGGTATTAATTTGATATAATACTTTGGTTATGGGTGAAATGTGCAAAATTTTCAAAATAAGTAAGTGGTTATAAAATATTCATTTGTCGGGGAATATTCATTTGGGCGTGGAATATTCTTTCTATCGGGGAATATTCGTACGACGGCGCAGCCATTTGTGGGCCCCATAACGGATAACGGTCGGATGAAGAAAACGACAAAATTGAATAACGGCGTACTTGTTATCGTTAACACTGTTGGAATATCCGGTGGTTAAAATACTGTAATATGCGTGGTTGCACAGTAGCACATGGTATTGCACAGTATTGTTGAATTATTGATTCTTACGTAAGAAGGCACTACTCAATAATTGTTACAGTAATTACTGTTTAATATTTTATTTTATTGATTCAATAATTACTGCGTTGATATTTTATATTATCGTTGCTCAATAATTGTCACTGCACAGCATCTCCATTATCAGATCAATAATTCATATTATTTGGAATAATATTATTAGATATCATTATTGGCAATTTCTAGAAAGTTCTGTCAAAGAGTGGTTTGGTCACCTAATTGCGCGCTGGTAAGGAGAAATTCTTATCGGAAAGCCCTCTCTTTTCTAGGAACTGCCTGGTTGTCATAATTGTGATTCTGTAATATTATTTATGAATAATTAATTATTGATTTATATGATAAGAAAATATTTATTTGATGTGGATATAAATGATGGATTTATTTATTTTATGTGGTTATTAATGAAGGAATTAATGCTGAGATGTTTTATCAGTATTTTGTCGGAGTTGAGGTATTAAAAATCACCCGTTTTTGGGTTTCAGATATTTTCTGTTTGGAATTTGGAAAAACTCAAAGCTACAAAGTTGTAGAGAATTGATTTCGTGTAATTTGGACATAAATTCAGTATTTTTCCGATAAACGGGCTATTTTCTATGAATTCTTGAAGTTTCGGAAAATAAAATGATTTTTATTAAATTATGGGTGTTGAATGCATAAATGGCTCTTGAAAATTTTTTAATTGGTGGCTAGCTTGTTCAATTGATGCAAAGTAGAAGAAAGAATGAGAAATAATATTAATTTATTATTTTAGTCTCCTATGTATGTTCTAGCATTTTCCTATAAATAGACGCTTAGGTTAGAATTGAAAATCACACCAGAAACAAGTTTTCTTTCTCTCTAGATTATCGAGCGTATTTTTGTGAATATTTTGACTTTGAGAGTTGCTATTCAGTGCAAATTTTTGTCAGCACTATATCCAAAATTCAGTCAGAAGTACGGTTATTTTGAGGTAAGGGGTGTTGTTTTCTTCTTAAATGATATTATTTTCTTCAATATCATTATGCCAAAATATTGGTCTGAACTTTTTATCAAATTTGGAACTTTTTGTGTCGGAGTTACTATTCACGTATACAGTACTATTCACGTATACGACACTATTCACGAATACGGCACTATTCACCGAATAATGAAATTTTTTTCTTTTTGTCCAAGATGTCTATTATGGTTACTATCTTTGATTGTATCCATGTTTTGATCTTTATTTTTGAATTATGCTTCAAACTTGGTTATTATGGAGTATTATTGATCTTGGATAAACTGTGATACGAATCCCTAATATTTTTCCTTCTGTCTCACTGGATTCGTTTTCTTTAAAATATTTTTCATCATCCTCAGTCCTAAATGATTATATTACTGAATATCTTTGGCCTGTAGTGCAAAGATGAATGATTACCTAATGAATATCTTTGGCCCGTAGTGCAAAGATGAACAGGTATTGAGATGAACATGACCAACTAGTGATACAAATGAATATCTTTGGCCTGTAGTGCAAAGATGAATATTTGATTCAAGATGTATATTAATTTATGTTACAAGGATAAAATATTGATGATGGACTTTTAAATCTTAGAAGATAGTAGAATTCTTTCTCTACTTGACTCTTCTAATGGATTGTTGTTTCCGCTGCAGTTGTTGATCTAATACTTGTTGTCTACTATATTTTATCAGATTTTTCTGTGTTGAAGACTATTGATAAATTGTTGTATATTATCTTAGTCACAATATTCTTTACTGGGCTAGTTGAGCTCACCCTTTTCCTTTTTGTTCCATTGTTCTTCTCAAGAGGAAAGAATTTAGCAGGAACTAGTCGGGGTATGGAGTGATGATTCAAGATAGTTGTTTAGAAGTCCTCCCTATTTTTGTAAAATAGTGTATCAATAATTGTAATGAGGACTCCTTTTGAGTTTGTATACTCTCTAGTAGATAATATTTGTATTCAAACTCACAGTATATGTGTTGTCGTATTTTGCACGACAATTATATTACTTAAGTTGTATTTGTTTTGTACCATGTATTTGGCGACTCAGAATGGGTGATGTATACCTATTTTGGGGGCGTCACAGTTGGTATCAAAGCTTAGGGATATGATCCACCATTTGAGATGTGAGACAAGAACTAGGAGGGGAGAGACGGGGAATTCCTTCGCTAGTATGACCTGACTAAGTTTATTTGGTATTTATTTGGTCGGTCAGAGTATAGGGATAATATGTGACATGACAATTAACCCTTGTTTTATGGCAGTATTTAAGAATGGCAGCTGAGAACGTTAATAATGGAGTGAATGAGACTGTGGAGACACATTTAATCACCACCCAGGGGAACGTGCAATAGAAAGGCAATATTCCTCCTGTAAACAACACTACCGAACAAATGATGATTGATGGGATGTTCAGAAGTTTTTTGCAGTTCATGCATAATCAGACGAGGGAGACTCGTGCACAAAATACGGGTGGAAATGATAGCAATACGCGGCTTGTCACAGCCAAGCAGTTCAAGGAGTTGGGACCACCAGAATTTATTAGGAAGCCGGATCCGATCAAGGCAGAAACGTGGGTCAAGCAAATTACCAAGATATTCGATGTCTTGGGATGCACGGAGGAACAGAAGGTTCCATTCGCCACCTTTATGTTCCGCGGTGAGGCAGACTACTGGTGGGAGTCTGTGAAGCGTACCCAGCCTGCCGCACTCAACATGTCTTGGAAAACATTTCAGAAACTGTTTAATGACAAGTACTTTCCTGAAAGTATTCGTCATATGAAGGAGGTGGAGTTTATCATACTGGAACAAAATAACATGACAGTGTTCCAGTACGAGGCGAAGTTGGCAGAGTTATCTAGGTTTGCACCTCATTTGGTCGAAAATGAGGAATGAATGACGAGGATGTTTATGAGAGGTCTAAAGCCCGAGATTCGGCAATATCTTATATCTCATAAATTTTCTTTATATTCAGATTTTGTAAACAGGGCTCAATTATTAGAGTGAGATAATGAGTATGTGCAATGAGAGGACTACAACTGTGGTCATACAAGTGGCGTGATCATCTGAAGCAATGACAACCGAGAGGAAGGAAAGCATTCGGACAAAAGCGGTAACCACTCTGGTGGTAATCGTGGCCGTGATAATAGAAGAAGCAAGTCGGGAGGAGATTTCAAGAGGAGAAAGTACAACAATGATAACGTGAAGACGTCATCACAAACATCAACTATTTTTGGGGGAGGAGAGCGAGCCTTGGGTCGTTTTGTTACAAATGCGGAAAGAGGGACACATCATTTCAAACCGCCCACAACAATCCAAGGTGTGTTATAACTGTGGAAAGGAAGGTCATATAGCTAGAGATTGTCTAGTTGCGAAACCAAGTTCAACGGGGATGGTGACTCCAAAGGCTGTCCCGGACAAGTCAAAGTCGGTGGTTCCTAGAAGGGAGTTTGTTGTGACTGCACAAAATACGAGGAACCCAAACGAGCTGATCACGGGTAAGTTAATCATAAACTCTTGCGAAGTTTATACCTTATTAGATACCGGTTCTACCCATTCTTTTATTTCTCCTACTTGTGCTCAACGTTTAAACTTGACTCCGGAGAAATTAGACCTTGACTTATCTGTTGAGACTCTGTTAGGAGACACTTTCATTACATCTTCTGTTTATAAATCTTGTTTGATTCAAGTCGGTACCATCACATTACCTGCCGACCTTATTTTGTTGAAAATTCTTACATTTGATGTGATTTTAGGGATTGATTGGTTAACCACGCATCATGATAAAATTAATTGTTTTCGTAAGGTTGTTAGTTTTCATATTCCTAACCAACCTATTATACGAATTCAAACAACCAAACCATTAAAGTCAATCACTGTCATATTAAGCCATAAAGCTATTCGTTTATTGAAAAACAGATGTCAAGCTTTCTTAGCCCATGTCACGGACTTGAACAAAAACACGTCAGATTTGAATAAAATTTCTGTTGTTAGTGAATTTCCTGATGTATTTCCTGAAGAACTTCCCGGTCTACCCCCAGAACGTGAAGTTAAATTCTTTATTAATCTTGAACATGGTACAAAGCCCATTTCTAAAACCCCATATTGAATGGCTCCTATTGAACTTCAGGAGTTAAAGGTTCAACTACAAAAGTTGTTGGACATCGGTTTCATTCGTCCTAGTGCATCTCCTTGGGGTGCTCTTGTGTTATTCGTAAAGAAGAAAGACGGGAGTATGCGACTTTGTATTGACTATCGAGAATTGAACCATGTCACTATCAAGAATAGGTATCCGCTACCTCGCATTGACGACTTGTTTGACCAGTTGCAAGGAGCACAATTCTTTTCAAAGATTGATCTTCTTTCTGGATATCATCAGCTGAAGATTAAAACTGAGGATATTCCAAAGACTGCCTTCAGAACTCGGTACGGGCATTATGAATTCTTAGTCATGTCTTTTGGATTGACTAATGCTCCTGCTGCTTTCATGGATATGATGAACCGTGTGTTCAAAGAATATTTAGATCAGTTCGTTGTTATCTTTATTGCTGACATCCTCATCTATTCCAAAAGTCGTGAAGATCATGAGCACCATTTGAAGCTGGTACTTCAAACGCTTCGCGATAACAAGCTTTATACCAAGTCAAGAAATGCGAGTTTCGCTTGAGGAAGTAGCATTCCTTGGGCATCTTGGTGTCAAAACATGGAGTGTCATTGACTGACGAAGATTGAAGCTATACAAAGTTGGGAGCAACCAAGTCGGTGATCAACGTGAGTGCTTTCGGGCTTATTTGGTTTCTATCGGAGATTTGTGGAAGGATTTTCTCAAATTGCTACTCCGTTAACTCAGCTGACTCGAAAAGATATAAAATTCGGTTGGAGCAAGGATTGTGAGAAGAGTTTTCAAGAACTCAAGAGAAGACTCGTTTCGGCACCTGTTCTGACAATACCATCTGGTTCGGATGGATTTGTTATCTACAGCAATGCTTCAGGCAAAGGGTTAGGATGTGTTCTCATACAACATGGGAAAGTCATAGCCTATTCTTCACGGCAACTCAAAGAATATGAGAGGAATTATCCTACTCATGATCTCGAGTTGGCAGCAGTCATTTTTGCGTTGAAAATCTGGAGACATTACCTGTATAGGGAGAAAGCGGAGATCTATACAGATCATAAAAGCCTCAAATATTTCTTCACCCAAAAAAAACTCAACATGCGGCAACAACGTTGGCTCGAGCTGTTGAAAGATTATGATAATACCATCCAATATCATCCTGAAAAAGCAAATGTGGTAGCTGACGCATTGAGTAGAAGATCATATGCGGGTACGAGTACAATGTTGTTAACATAGAGGTCCATTTTGTATGACTTGCAAAGGATGGAGATAGAGGTAAAGGCTCCAAGTACTCATGTGATGATATCAAACATATGAGTAGAACCGACTTTAATCGATAAAGTTAAAGTTGCTCAAGCTACGGACATGGAGCTAATGCATATGAAGAAGAAAGTGCAAGAAGGTGTTATTCCAGAAGCAAGAATCGATTAAGAAGGAATACTGTCAGGAATAAGCATGTGAATGCTATTCCTATTTATATATGATTTGATTATGATATATATGTATATGAATGAATAATATGTAAGTATGCTTGCATTAAGAAAGGCTGTAAAGTCATTTGATAGATAATAGAAATATATGTACAAGGACTTAGAATGAATTGATCAAATATGTTAGGTTGATCCAACATGAGCAAAGCAACTTTGTAAAGTCCTTAAAAAGAAATGATGTACAAGGACTATAAATAATAGAAAGATCAAGCTTGTTAGGTTGATCGTATGATGTAATAGATAGGCTAGTCTGATCGTCGAGCACTGCACCAGAAGTTGTAGTCTGCCAGGTGAGTCAAGGTTAACTCGGGAGCTATCAAGGCAGAATAGGAGTATGCAAGATAGTAGATCTCGGAGTTTGTAAACTTCCAGGGGAAACGAAGAAGGATCGTAGTGTATCGAGAAGAGCTTCCTCGGGATCGTAGTGTCTTTGAGGAAGTCATGTTGAGAATCGTGAGAGACTGTCTGCCTACAAGCCGAATTCACCATCTTAGAAGCCAAGTATGAACGTAGACTACACTCGAGTCGTGAGAGTCTAGCGATGCCAAAGCCAAGACAAGGATCGTAGGTTACACTCTGAGATTGTAGAGTCCACTGAATGAATGCAGAGATCGTAGTCGGGCAAGATCAGATGAAGATAACAAACACAAGGTAGAAATCGTAGAGTGTCAAGATCTGATTTCAGGATCGTAGTTTCTGCACAGCCAAAGCTGAATCGTAGAGTGCAGAACTACGACTCCAACAAAAGTGCTCACAATTGCTAAGTCAGAATTGTAGAGTAAATACGGTTCTCAAAGAATGAGCACTCCCAGAATATCCAAAGGTACAAAACCTCTGGTTGGCACTACAAAGATGCAATCCACAGAAAGGGAACTAGGGAGCACTCAACGAATGGCATGCAGGCTAATAGAAGATCTCAGCACAAACCTAATCAGAATTAAGATTGAGGTGTAAGGCCATTCGTGATGAAGTCTTCCACAAGGAGAACCAAAGAAGACTTTGAAGTCACTAAGGAAAGTCGACTTGCAAGAGCTATCAAGTGTAAAGAAGACAATGATCTTGGAAGCAACCGAGATCGTAGTGTTTGCTAAACAAAGAAGGAACTGATGGAAGATGAACCGAGATACTGGTCAGCTTCTAAAGAGCAAGGCTAAAGTGATTAAGTGCAAGGTCAGCTCATTGATGATAAGTGAGCGGAAGATCACCAGGAGAAAGCAAGCTGGACGCGCCACAAATCTGAAGTGTCTTGATATTCAGAAGGGGACAAGAGCAAGGAATTAGGCCATCAGTATCTGAGAACAGTCGAAGCAAACAGAAGTATTGAAGCACTACACAATACAGTGAAGAGGTGTTCTTCAGTGAAGATCCAAGCAACACTCTTCAGGATCGTAGTGTTAACTCTACTAATCAACAAGTCACTACGATCAGGTCCTTGAAGACATGCATCAGAATCGTAGAGTTCGAATACCTGAAGACTGAAGCATTGGCAATGGTTCAATCTGAAGGGTAATATTTGGACAAGTGCTTATTGAGAGCAACGATGCAATAGGACAACCTCTGATCGAGAAATCAGAAAGAGGTAATAAAGTCTTCGACCTGCCCAAGACATAAAAGTGATACATCTGACAGGGTAGGTGAAGCAATGATCGCTGCACGTCGAAAAAAGTATGACAAGTCACATCAAGCAGTCTACATCAAGCAACTTGAGATCTGTGAAGATATTTAAATAGCCTTCAACGGTTACTTTCCAATGGAAGGATTGGGAAGAAGTATAAATGAGAAAGAGCTTCAAAGATCCAAGGTTGCTGGAGTTGTCAGTTTTGGTGAGAAGGTGGACTGATCTAAACCATGTGATAGTGAGTCTGAAGGCTCACTCTACGATCCACCAAGAACACTCAGAAGTCAGATCAAGAAAGAAGTAGAAGTGTGAGTTCTACTATGTAGAAGTGAGAGTTCTACTACATGAAGAGTGTTCTGAACTGCCGAGAGAAAAGAGAGCATCATGCCATCTGGATGTTCATCATGGGAAGACTCTAAGTACAATAGAGAAGGGCTTACGGTCATCTTAGCAAGTCCATCATGAGAAGGCATCGAGTACCAAGAAGGGAGATCACAAAAGCCATCTTGGTGTCAAGCATGAGAAATCTTCTAA
This sequence comes from Panax ginseng, assembly GCA_020205605.1. Lineage (NCBI taxonomy): Eukaryota > Viridiplantae > Streptophyta > Magnoliopsida > Apiales > Araliaceae > Panax > Panax ginseng. The sequence continues at coordinate 41,409,028 of CM035142.1, read as the reverse complement.
GTACTTTACAGAAGAGCTTATAGCCATCTTAGAAGCCTCTCATGTGCAGTCATCAAGTACCAAGAAGAATGATCTTCAAGGCGGTTCATCAAGGGGTCATCCGGAGTAGTTGAGCAACCTAAGAAGCTGAGCATCATGCAACACTCAACTACTCTTCAAGGATGATCAAGCCAAGCTGCTAAGGATAGAAGATGTTCAGAGCATGAAGACATCTTAGCAGCTCAGCACCGACTCCAACAACAACAAACAAATAACTCAACGAAGTCAGGGCCTGAGAGGGTCCTTGTCCGGAGGGACTAAACAAAGCAGGGCTAAAGGGTCCTTGTCTAGAGGGACTAAATGAAGTTCCAAGCCTGCTGGGCTTGAAGAGTTCCTAGGGAACTAGAGGAGTCCCAAGGCTACTGGCCTTGAAGAGTTCTTAGTGAACTGAAGTTTTCAAGGCTGCTGGCCTTGAAGGAATCGTAGAGATTCAGGGTGCTGCCTTTCCTTAGTGGAAATCCTGCTAGTTGAAAGCAGAAGAGTGGATTAGGAGTTTGAGTCTCTGAACCACTTAAAACCTCTTGTGTCTTTTACATTATGTCATTTCATTATGTCTATAACTGCTATAACTGCTATGTATGTTCTAACTACTTACAACTAAACTAACCCAACGAATAATGTATGTATGATTATGAATATATCAATGAAGAGGAATCTTTTACTTATTCCGCTGTGCTTGAAAATGATTCTTATGTTTGTCATATACTTAAATATGAACAATACAACATTAACCATAAAAGTATTTGAAAAAAAGGATCTATTCAACCCCCCCCCCTTCTAGATCTATTGTGCCCTCTAGGAACTAACAATTAGTATCAGAGCAGGTTCTCATGCTATATTCAAAAGCTAATCGCTTTGAGTCTGATCCCAGGCACTAACATTGTTCTAAACTTAGTTTAGTAGTGAGTAACTTGTTATATGCAGAAGAGCTCACACGTTGGAAATATTGTGTATAGGTAAAAATGTGTATACACCTAAAGCTGCTCAGATTGGTCCATATCCTCGATTGCTATATCAACAAGACCAATCCTAGCCTGCAATCAATCTTATTGTCTGAAGACCAGATGAGAGAAAGAAAGCAAGGGACATCAGTGACAAAGAGTAAAGCATTCATCAGTCTGACAAATGAAGAGGTCACGCGTACTAAGAAATGTTGATCAAGAGGAGAAAGAAGATCTTCTCAAACTTATGAGTGACCAACCAACAACAGGGTGCTATCTTTGTAAACTCAAAGATGTCAAAGATCTTAATGCTACGACTAATTGATGAAAGGCCAACAAGAGCCTTAAGCTGAAAAGAGCAAAAGTAAAAGCTATCCACATCAATACCTGAACTCAGTATATCTAAGGTAAATGACTGTTAAGAAACTAACAGTAAAAAGGTACAGTTCCTCACCATTGTTAATGTATACATCATATTTGCACCATCCTATAAACTATGACAATATTCTGTCAAGAAGTCATAATCTACTTAAAAAGGTGAAGAGAGAAAGTAGTCTGAAGATGGAAAATTCAAATGTCTACAAACTTTCTCTTTAACCAAGTTTTAGGCTGAAGATGACATCTTGAAGAAAATCTGAAATAGATCATAAGAGTATCACAGACCAAATGATTTTTATGTTAAGTAATCATTGCTGATGTGCTAGTATGTATGTATAAGCCTATGTTCTAAGTGTTTGACAACACACAAAGAATGATCAGTTCCACAAGAGGATCTTGCTGATTAGTAGAAACTGATCACATCCATAAATCAACTAGATACTCATAAATCGTAGAGTTGATTCACACTCTATGAACACTTAAACATTGTGAACATAACCCAGTAAATGATGAAACCATCATAGATAGAGAGTGTGTTATTAAATGCCATATCTCACACACACTCACCGGCTTGCATCTCGAAATATATTATCATAAGATAGTTGTATGTATGGATATGTCTGTTGATGATAAATATGATGATTATCCAAATAAGAGGAACAGGGGTTTAGACAACTAACCTAGCAGGACCCATTTAACTATGGGTACCAAAAATATAAATATATTTAAACCTGCAGGTGTTTGGTCAGTCTGACCACTCTAAGGAATGATTAACCATAAAAGTATTTGAAAAAAAGGATCTATTCAACCCCTCCTTCTATTTCTATTGTGCCCTCTAGGAACTAACAAATACTTCGAGTCAACTCCAGACTTTGTGTTCCTAACGATTCTGACTTGAAGCATAGAATCATGATGGAGGCACACAACAGACCGTTTGCAATTCATCCTGGGAGTACCAAAATGTATCATGATCTTCGACATACATTTTGGTGGAGCAATATGAAAAGAGAGATCACGGAGTTTATCTCGAGGTGTTTAACTTGTCAACGTGTAAAGGCAGAGCATCAAGTGCTAAAGGGTCCATTACAACCACTTGAGATTCCAAAATGGAAGTGGGAACACATTACTATGGATTTCGTTACGGGTCTTCCCAAGGTTTCTCAAGGCATAGATGCGATTTGGGTTATTATTGATAGATTAACTAAGTCTGCCCATTTCTTTCCTACACGTGAGACTTATTCCCTTGAACGTCTTGCTAGTATGTACGTGAATGAGATTGTGAGATTGCATGGCATGTCAGTATCCATAGTTTTGGATCGTGACCAAAGATTCACTTCACGATTTTGGGTTAGCTTGCAGAAAGCTATGGGCACGAATTTACAATTCAGTTCGGTATACCATCCTCAAACGGACGGACAATCAGAGAGGACTATTCAAACTCTTGAAGATCTATTAAGACTTTGTGTCCTAGATTTCAAAGGGAGTTGGGATAAGTACCTACCATTGGTGGAATTCTCCTACAACAACAGTTATCAGGCAAGTATAGATGTGGCTCCATTCGAGGCGTTGTATGGAAGAAAATGTCGTTCTCCATTATGCTGGGACGAGGTGGGTGAATCAACATTTTTGGGACCAGAGTTGGTATGAATGACTACAGATAAGATCCAAACGATTCGATAACGTATACAAACGGCACAGGATCGACAAAAGAGTTTTGCGGATCTTCATCGGAAGGACGTGGAATTTAATATTAGGGATCATGTATTGTTACGTGTTGCACCATGGAAGGGAGTTACAAGATTTGGGAAGAGAGGAAAGCTCAATCCACGATTTGTTAGTCCATTTGAGATTCTTGACCAAATAGGAAATGTGGCCTATAGACTCGCATTACCTCCAAGCATGTCTCGTGTTCATAATGTTTTTCACATATCTATGCTTCATAAATATGTTAAAGACCCGAACCACATTATTGAGTTAGAACCAGACGAGATAGCCGAAGATTTAACGTATGAGGAGGTACTTGTTAAGATCTTGGATAGGAAAGAGCATGTCCTACGCACGAAGGTTATACCACAAGTTAAGGTTTTATGGAGAAACCATGCTATTGAAGAGATGACCTGGGAGTTGGAATCAGAAATGAAAGCTAGGTATCCTCACCTTTTCAAAACACCACGTACGTACGTCAATTTCGAGGACGAAATTTTATAAACAGGGGAGGTTGTAAGACCCCAACTTTTTAATGAATAAAATCAAATTTCCTCTATTTATTATTGTGAATAATAAGGTATTAATTTGATATAATACTTTAGTTATGGGTGAAATGTGCAAAATTTTCAAAATAAGCAAGTGGTTATAAAATATTCAGGTTATAGGGAATATTCGTTTGGTCGTGAAATATTCTTTACGTCGGGGAATATTCGACATTTGATCTTGCGACCATTTGTGGGCCCCATAACGAATAACGGTTGGATGAAGAAAACGACAAAATTGAATAACGGCGTAGTTATTCGTTAACACCTTTGTTGGAATACCCGGTGGTTAAAATGATGAATGGCGTGGGTTACAAGATGTTTATTATTGCGATTATTGTTGAATTATTGATTCTTACGTGAAGAAGGCACTACTCAATAATTGTTATAGTAATTCTTTGTTCAATATTTTATTTTATTGATTCAATAATTTTTGCGTTAATATTTTATATTATTGTTGCTCAATAATTGTCCAGATCTGACATCTCTATTATCAGATCAATAATTCATATTATTTGGAATAATATTATTAGATATCATTATTGGCAATGTCTAGAAAGTTCTGTCAAAGAGAGGTTTGGTTACCTAATTGCGCACCAGTAAGGAGAAATTCTTATCTGAAAGCCCCTCTTTCACAGGAACCACTGGTTGTCATAATTGTGATTACAGTAATATTATTTATGAATAATTAATTATTGATTTATATGATAAGGAAATATTTATTTGATGTGGATATAAATGATGGATTTATTTATTTTATGTGGTTATTAATGAAGGAATTAATGCTGAGATGTTTTATCAGTATTTTGTCGGAGTTGAGGTATTAAAAATCACCCGTTTGTGGGTTTCGGATATTTTCTGTTTGGAATTTGGAAAAACTCAAAGCTACAAAGTTGTAGAGAATTCAATTTCGTGTGGAATGGACATAAAATTCGTATTTTTCTGATAAACGGGCTATTTTCTATGAATTACTGAAGTTTCGGAAAATAAAATGATTTTTATTAAATTATGGGTGGGACCCACTTTTTGGTTGGTGTTGAATGTACATGGGCTGCTAAAAATTTTTAGAATTGGTGGCTAGCTTGTTCAATTGATGCATGCGTAGAAGATAGAATGAGAAATAATATTAATTTATTATTTTAGTCTCCTATGGCGTTCTAGCATTTTCCTATAAATAGACGCTTAGGTTAGAATTGAAAATCACACCAGAAACAAGTTTTCTTTCTCTCTAGATTATCAAGCGTATTTTTGTGAGTATTTTGATAATTTGAGAGTTGTTATTCAGTGCAAGTTTCTGTCAGCACTATATCCAAAATTCAGTCAGAAGTACGGTTATTTTGAGGTAAGGGATGTTGTTTTCTTCTTAAATGATATTATTTTCTTCAATATCATTATGCCAAAATATTAGTGCGAACTTTTTATCAAATTTGGAACTTTTTGTGTATGGGGTTACTTATTCACGTATATCGACATAATTATTCACGAATCCAACCTTATTCATAGAATAATGAAATTTTTTTCTTTTTGTCCAAGATGTCTATTATGGTTACTATCTTTGATTGTATCCATGTTTTGATCTTATTTTTGAATTATGCTTCAAAATTGGTTATTATGGAGTATTATTGATCTTGGATAAAGCTGTGATCTGAATCCTAATATTTGTCCTTCCGTCTCCTTTGGATTCGTTTTCTTTAAAATATTTTTCATCATCCCTCGGTCCTAAATGATTATATTCTTTGAATATCTTTGGCTTTTGTAGTGCAAAGATGAATGATTACCTAATGAATATATTTGGCCCGTAGTGCAAAAATAAACAGGTGTTGAGATGAACATGACCAACTAGTGATACAAATGAATATCTTTGGCTTGTAATGCAAAGATGAATATTTGATTCAAGATGTATATTGATTGATGTTACAGGGATAAAATATTGATGATGGACTTTTAAATCTTAGAAGATAGTAGAATTCTTTCTCTACTTGACTCTTCTAATGGATTGTTGTTTCCGCTGCAGTTGTTGATCTAATACTTGTTGTCTACTATATTTTATCAGATTTTTCTGTGTTGAAGACTATTGATAAATTGTTGTATATTATCTTAGTCACAATATTCTTTACTGGGCTAGTTGAGCTCACCCTTTTCCTTTTTGTTCCATTGTTCTTCTCAAGAGGAATGAATTTAGCAGGAACTAGCCGGGGTATGGAGTGATGATTCAAGATAGTTGTTTAGAAGTCCTCACTATTTTTGTAAAATAGTGTATCAAGAATTGTAATGAGGACTCCTTTTGAGTTTGTATACTCTCTAGTAGACAATATTTGTATCCAAACTCACAGTATACGTGTTGTCCTATTTGGCACGACAATTATATTACTGAAGTTGTATTTGTTCTGTACCATGTATTTGGCGACTCAGAATGGGTGATGTATACCTATTTTGGGGGCGTCACAATAGATCTCTTCATACACATATTGGCTACACACTGAAATCATTAAATCACAAAATCATTACATGAACAGCAAGTTGTGGAAGCCGAAAGTAGAGGCTGATCATTTGTTCTTCATTTCAGGTAACCCGAAATGAAAAACGACTCAACAAACTACTTTGGATGCTTAGATCTCCTTTATGTTACATTATTTGGACATGTTTATTGTTAGATCATGTAGTGTTACATTAGTTCTACAAGCTGTGATCAATAGATAGCCCAGAAACATCATGATGTGGTCATTACACTTGGTCAAACCTAGTTACTCGAACACTGGCTTGTCAGTGTTCTTGAGGCTCAAGAACACTTTAGGCGACGGTTTTTGTCGCTAAAGGCTATAGCGATAGATTTAATAATTTTATTTAATTTATTTTCTAAAAATTATTTAAAATAGAAATTAATTATTAAAAATTCCAAAAATAGTTTTAAAAATTATTTTAAGTTATAAAAATTAACTTTTAATAATTTGACATATTTTTCATAAATATTAATATTTATTTAGATATTATTGATATTTAATTTATTTAATAAATGCATTAAATAAATTAATTAAATAGTATTTTATTATATTAAAAATTATTTTAAATGATAAAAAGGTATTTAATACTCCCTCCGTCCCATTTTGGGTAGTCCCATGTTAAATGTCCATTTCCCTTTTAAGACAAATTTCATTATTATTTAATATTAATGATATTAGATTTATTTAATAATTATATTAAATAAATTAATTAAAAATGATTTTAATATTTTAAATGAAAATATATAGTTTAAAAATATTTTAAGTTATAAAATATAACTTTAAATATTTAAAAGTAAATTTCATTAATAATTTAATATTAAGCGATATTAGAGATATTTAATAATTATATTAAATAAATAGTTTTAAATTGGTTTTATTGAATTAAAAATATTTAAAAAGGATATAAATGATTTAAAAATATTTGAAGTAACAATAAATGACTTTTAATATTATTGTGAATAATACATTAATATTTAAATATTAATAGTAATTATTTAAAAATTGTTTAAGGGTAATAAAAATGTTTTTAAAATATTTTGAGTTATTATAAATAACTTTAATATTTTGGCAATGGTTTCATTAAAAATTTAATATTAATTAAATATTAATGAGAATAGAATTATTTAATATTTAAATCATTTAATAATGATTTCAGTGTTTAAAAATTATGATAAATTATAATAATTATTTAAAAATTATTATAAGGCTATGAAAAATAATATGACTGATATTTAAGTTATTTAAATCAAATATTGAACTGCAGACTAGAGTCTAGACTTGATAATTACCCGATAAAATCGTCGGTACACCGAAATGTTTCAGAAATTGATCTGGACTTAGATAATTTGACTAGATATGTGTTTGTTTGTGATCCAATGACTGTTAAACATATGTGACAATGTGATTATATTATGTGCTAACTGCAAATAGCAGTACTATGTGATATGATATATTATTCTAATTGAAAGAATGATCTTATTAATGATAGGTTGTGATATAAAAGATAAAACTAAGTTGCGTTATTGTAAGCAGCAGTTCAAGCAAGTATCCTAACTTTGTATTTACTTTATGCAATGGACATGAGTAAGAAAGTTTTAGAATTTTATTATAATTGTGCCAAATTATTAATTCTATTGTTATCGATTATGTATCCAATCATTTACATTCATACAAGTTCTTAAATTATCTGATCATTGTTTATCAACATAGTATTATTGTATAATCCAGACATTTATTCTGTTCGTTAATTTCTAAATATGGTTAGGTAAGTGTCCTCACTTGGATAATCATTGTTGTAAGACCCCAACTTTTATAAATAAAGATGAATTTTCTATAAATATTATTTTTGAATATTATGGAGTAAATTTGATATAATGTTATAGTTATGGGTAATATTTATAAATTTTGCAAAAGTAAGCAATTGTTTTAAAATATTCGTTTGGTCGGGGAATATTCGTACGACAACACAATCATTAGTGGACCCATTAATGAATTATTGTCGGATTGAGAAAACGACAAAAATACTTTATGAAAATAACGACGGAGGTGTTACCGTTAAAACTGTTGAACTACCCAGTAGTAAAAGTACAGTAATACGCGTGGTTGCATAGTAGCACACGGTATTGATTATTGATGCTTACGTGAGAAGTCACTCAGCTATACTCAATTATTGCTACAGTAATTGCTGCATCATATCTCTTATATTATTGATTCAATTATTGTCACAGTATCATCTGTATAATATGTTATATTATTAAATCAATAATTGAGACGACAAGTTATAAATGATTAATAATTGTTGAAAGATTAAATATGTGTTGATTAAAAATAAAATGATTTGTGGTAATATTTATTCAATCCTTGATGTATATAAAGAGTCTATTATGAGACGTTTGTGGTAAGTTTGGTTATTTTATGGGGGGGGCATATGTCATCATCTAAGAGTCTCTTAAATCACAATAGTAATTACCTTCGTCAATAGTAATTACCTTCATCAATAGTAATTACCTACGTCAATAGTAACTACTTTTACCAGACGTCAAACCACTTGTCGTTTCATATTACAGGCGTCGAACCAATTGTCGTTTCACATTACAAGCGTCAAACCACTTTTCTTTTCACATCACTAGTCGTCAAGCCACTTGCTTTTTCACATTTCAAGTGCTAAGCTAGAAATCTTCTATAAATAGAGGCCTAGTGCTTCATTATTTTTCACGAATTCATTCAAGCTATAGAGAGAGAAAGTATAGAGAGAATAAGAGAGAAAGAAGAAGATTATTATTCGTTATTACACCACTGCAAAGATTCAATTTACTACTAATGTAAGGGTGTTATTCTTTCTTATTCATGAAGAGAACTGTTGTTATTCCATTGCTTATTATTCTATTGGAATAACTTCAGATCATGATTTACCCTATACTTGGTGACATTCTTCTATTATTACATTGGAACATCACATGTCTGTGTGTTTTACCGCACCTAGTTCTCATCTTTATTATTATTCTATTGGAACATCTTGTCTGTGTGTTTTACACCGGACCTGGTTACGTCTTTATTATTATTATTTAGAACATCATATACGTGTGTTTTACCGGACTGATTTAAATCTTTATTATTCTGTTGGAACATCCTGTCGGTGTGAATTTACTTTGACTGGTTCCGTTATTTAGTATTACATTGGAATAACTTTTATCTATCACGAAATACCGCATGCATGGTGATTTCTTTTGTTATTCCATTCTTTATTATACTCAGTTGGTTAAAGTTTTGACTTCTATACTCCATAAAATTAGTATAATATCCTTGATATTTGCGCTTCATCCAGTATCTTTTCATGGAAATATTCTTCTAATCATTCTTAAATTTTACTCTACAAAGCAGTATCATGTTGACAATTTGGACATTATTAGTTCCTGGATAAATTAATTCTTGAACTTGTTTTATTGAATTCTTATATCATTTTCATCATCCTCATGTTTATATTATGTTGAAAGTCATCTGTGGCCTGTAGTGCATAGATGGACTTGGTTTGATTATGACCAGGGATTATTCGGTGTAATCATGACCGTAATGTTACAAATGATTTGGTAAAAGTTATCATTGGCCCATAGTGCATTGATGGACAGTTGTTGCCATGATCATGACCATTAATAAATACACGAATGTCCTTGGTTGTAGTGCATGGATAATTTGTGGTCGTGATACTAAAGAATATCCTTGGTCGTAGTGCAGGGGTGATTCGATGATGTGGATTATTTATTAAGCTGAGTCCCAGCGATAAAAGTCGTGAAAAACCTTTTAAATAATAAAAGATAGTAGATTTTATTCTCTACTTGACTCTTTTAATGGATTGCTTGTTCCGCTGCAGTTAAACTTGATGTTGTTATATTTTATCAGTTTAACACTGTTGAAGGCTAACGATAATTTATTACGCATTATCTTAGTCATAATATTTCTTCTTTGGGCTAGTTGAGCTCACCCTTTCTTTTCTTTGTTCTCTTGTGAAATGAGAACATAGCGAGGGACTAGTCGGGGAGCGGAGTGACCGGTCCAGAGGATAGCATTAGTAGTCCTCACTATATTCGTGAAATAGTGTGTTAATAATTTTAATGAGGACTCCTTTTGAGTTTGTATAATCTCTAGTAGACAATAATTGTATTCAAACTCACGATTATGTTTTGTCGTATTGTATTACCGGCGGTTGTATTAGTAAATTGTATTTGAATTTTGTCCCATGTATCTGACGACCCAAGATGGGTGATGTATACCTAATTTTGGGGGCATCACAATTGTATTTAATCACATGTTGATACATACTTAATAGTTTCCAATATGTATACGTCGACTTAAAAGTCGTCTACGATATTTGATTCAGCTAGACACAAACTTAAAAATATTGTTGAACATGATAGGACCCTATTGATATCCAACCGAATTGTTTTGGTTCGGATTCCTGACTAAGTATGAACATCCAGAATATGGGAAAACTTTTGTGCACCAAAGGCGGATAATGTAATAACCCAAAAATTTAGATATTTATTTAAATCTTAAAAGATTGAATTAAGGTTAAATATTAAACCTAGACAGAATATAAGTGTATGGATTTGACATTTTTGGAAATGAATTTTGTGAATTTAAAAACTTTTGAAAAAGGTTTATAGTGTTAAGGGTATAGGTGTACATGTTCTCTGTGTGTGGTCATATATGTGTACAGTATGTGGTTAAGGGTCAAGGGTTTGACCAGATAAACTATATCCATCACAAACCCTAATATTATGTCAAGAACCTCAAAGTTCGGAAAGAAAACCCTATCGACTGATAAGAAACCCTAGCACCGATTCTGGAAACCCTAGTTTTAGTTTCGGGAATCCAAAACCCTAATTCGGAATATTAAAACCCTAGTTGGGAAGTTTGAAAATAAGTATAAAATTTTTATGTTATTAATGTTATATTAATTAGGGATAGCCCTAATTGATTATTAGAAAATCCTAATTGTTCAACTGGAAACCCTAATGTACAATTAGAGAAAACCTAATTAATAATTTATAGAGTTTAATGTTAATTAGGAAACCTTAACCCTAATTAGCAAGCTTGAAAGTGATTAGTAAACTTTACTATAATTAGGGAACCCTAATTATAATTTTCTATTTTCGAACCTATTTAGAAAAGTCTAGAATATTAATTTATGTAACCTTAGGGTTAAACCCTAAGGGTCAAACCCTAAGGGTTAAAACCTAATGATTGTGAGAAGTTACCAAGTTGTCATGCACTTTACAAGCCAAATGACCAAAGTGCCCTTTCTAATATTTTAATGAGGTGGAGATTAGATCTAGCCCTACTTGTCGTTGGTGACCAACTCTAGCTAGCCACATGGTCTAGTATTCAACTTTAATCATCCAACAACTGATCAGATGATCAACCATATGCATCACATCATATTATATATAGATTGAGAGAGATAAAATGCACACTTTACTTTTCAACCTATCCAAGTCTTCTCTCCCTCTCCCATTTGAAATTTTTGAGTGATAGTGAGTGAGAAACAAAGCTAAGAACACTTCATAGTTTTCCAAGGATCAGAATCAAAAGTCAGATTCAAGGATTAAAGCTAAAAAGGTATAAAAATCCTAAACTTAGAAATTTATGTTATTCATGTTATTTATTGTTGTTTATTGTTTAAAGTTATGTTAGAAGGTGTCATTTAGTGATCTGGATTGTTATAACTCATATCCATAACATCTAGATACTCGAAATTGAAGATTTCAAAAATCTAGAAAACTGGAAAAAGGTTGTCTGACAGCCATATGTCAAACCCCATAGATCTTTACATGTTTATAGTTTTGGTGGTTTAAATGTTGGTACTTGTAGTATGTTGTAAAGGCTTGGATATGGAACTTGAATCAAGTCCAGATCATGTGTAGATTAAAAGTTATAAGTGGTCAAACCTAGTTGACTAATCACGGCTGGAATTAAGGCGACCTGAATTTCGAAAACTCGACAACCCTTTTGCAGGCCATGAATCTTACTGTGTTTTAATGTTTTAGATTATGTTGTTACTTGGGATTTTTAGTCTGGCATATGGACTACACATCCATACCTTTAGATTACCCAGATCATGTATAGGATCCAAGATACACTTGGTCAAAGTAGCATTGACCAACTATTCTTGACAAAATCTGGAAAACTCAGAAATCGTGAAGAACAGTGTCTGACCCATACTTTGACCGGCTGAAATCTTGAGTTGGTGATGTTGTTAGACTAATATGATATTATGTAGTTGTACTATGACATTTCTAATACAAGTTTAAACCTTTATATCACACAAACAAGACCTAGACTGTAATATATAAGGATCCAAAGTAGGTACCTTGACTGTCTTCATTTTCTGGGTAACCCAGAAAATGAAGAACACGCCTGACAAGGACTTTGATGGCCTATATCGTTCTGTTAAGATGCATAATGGCCATAAGAGTTGTTTGTAGTTGTAGTACTACATAAGTTCTATAATCATAACACATTAGAATGCCCAGAAACGTGAAGATCCATGATATATACTCGGTCAAAGTAGGCATTGATGAAGCGGCTATGAATGTTCTAGGTTTGGCTCAAGAACACCTATAGCGACGGATGCATAAGCTATAGGCCCCTTTAGCGACAGATTTATTTATGGAAAATAATTACTTTATTTAATAAATAGATAAAATGGTTTTTAATTATTAAAATTACATAATAAATTCCTAAAAAATTATTTTAAAGCCCAGAAAATTAATTTTTAATTATTCTAAATATTTTTCATAAATATTGAATATTTTTGGAATATAAATGGTATTTAATTTATTTAATTTTAATATTAAATAAATTATTTAAAAATGATTTTAATACTTCAAAAAATCGGAAAATTATATTATGATATAAGAAAATATTTGAAGTTGTTTTTAATGACTTTTAATATTTTGTGATGATTTTCATTAATAAATTATTATTAATGGTAGTTAATTTATTTAATAGATCTATTAAATAAATTATGGAAAAATAAATTAACGCTTTAAAAATTATATGAAAATGATTTAAGTGTTATAAAAATATTTTAAGTTATAAAATATAAGCTGTTGATATTTTGTCATGAAATATATTAATATTAATGGCCGATAATTAATAATGGTATTAATTACTTTAAAATCATTTAATGGTGATAATATAGTATTAAAAATACTTTGAGATATTATAAATATATTATAATATTATGTTAAGGATTTCATTGATATTTAATATTAAATTAATATTAATGATAAAGGAATTAAGTGGTATTTAATGCATATAAATATGATATTATTGATTGAAAAACCATGATAAATGATAATAATTATCTGAAAATTATTGCAAGTCTATGAAAATTATTTTGACTTATAATAAATTACCTAAGATAATTGTTAAGTGTTTAGGCAGAGTTTAATTGAACTTAAACTCGATAATTGTCCGACTAGGCCGTCATGATGTAATAATAGTGCCGAACAAAACTCAGACTGCAATAGTTTGACTCGATACTAGGTCTTATGTGTTGTATAGACTGATAGGTTTATATGGTTATGTGTTTAGGTTATTCTATGTATATATATATATATATATAATAGTATTATATTGTGATATTATTCTAATATCGGAGATCTATATTACTAATATTAGGTCTTCGGATAAAGCGTTATAAATTGTGTAGTGGTAATCAACGGTTCAGGCAAGTTTTTCTTAACTCTACTAAGAGTTGTTTAATTCAGATATGCATATGGTTAATCATTGTTGATTGTCATTTAGAATTTTACTATGTACATATTGTATGTATAAGTCAGGTATGAAAGGCTGATCACCTTCATTACCATTCGGTTCGGATATATTTGTTCATGTTTAATACTTGTTCAGTCAAAAGTTTGTTTGTGCTAATTCACAACTACATTGTTGAATTATAACCTACTTATTATTCAGACTCTTTCAATCATGATATATCTTTAAATAAAATTTAAACTTGCTGGGCAACTTTCATGCTCACCCTTGCTATATCATGATAAAACATTACAGATTTAGGCGAATGCGTCGGATACAAGGAAAGGTTAAAGACAGTTCCAGTTTAAAGTTATTGTGTGCGATTAGATTTGTAATAGTAATGTATGATAATATCTTTGTATGTAAGATAGGATAATGAATTGTGTATAAGTTATGGTTACTCGACCTTGGGAATAGTGTATAATGTTTAATGTATAAATAATTTATGTTTATATCTTCCGCAATAGTTAGAAATAGTGCACCAGATCTGTGGTGATTTAGGACCTGGATTTGGGGGCGCTACAATTGGTATCAAAGTTGTTGGTTATTAACCTAGGGTAGAGTTACCTTAGACTAATAACCGCAGTGATTAGGATAAGATCTAACTCAAATAGAGTTAGTGTGTCGGTAAGATTCAAAGACGAATCTCGGTAAGTTGTAAAGATACGGAGTTCCTTCTAATAATAAAGGTTAACAGTAGTAATGACTAGATAGAGTCTAAAAGACTAAAAGTACTGGGATAGGAGATCGTAAAACAAAACGATCAAGATATAAAAATAAATCGTAATATATACGATGAGATCACCCCGTGATCTGATAAGATGATTGCAGGGAAGAGAATCAGTCTAATGATTAAAAAGTTTACAACAAAGATTGTTGGGTATGTTGTACTATAAATTGGTACAGATTCAAGAAAGGATTATAAATACGGATTAAATGAAATTCGTAGTGAGAATGGAGTTAGTATTAGGTGGGGATTTCAATTGAGGACTCATGTCGGCAGTTGAGTTGTATGATTCCTTGTATGGGTGGAGAATTATACTTGGTGTAAAAACCACTTAGTTTCTGGCACTGATAATCGTTGAAATGTTTTGTGTCGCGCTGTTTGCTATATGCATGTTGAGAGGGTGATTCCTTTTTCATGTGTATAACAGATAAATAGGTTATAGGTAGAGGATACAAGGTTAAGTACGAGTTCTTAAAACTCATACTTATGTTACGTTCGTGACTCATAGTTATATAAAATGTTTATGAACCCCTCAGCGAATGGACGCCAAAAGTCTGACTAGGATAAGTTCTTAAAAGTCATATGATTGTGGAAAGTTCCTGAACTTATAAGTGTGGTAAGTTTGACGAACTGGGTAGAACTAAGTGTGAATGGAGTATTGAGGATAATAGGAATAAATAGACTGTTTAAGAAAATGATTATTAATAGAGACATAAGTTTTCCAAAACTCTTAGCTATGCTAGACTTCAAAATTTTGACATCAAGCTAAATACGCACTATGTGCTTTAAAAACAAATATAGACTCGTAATCATTTCTGAAATTGTTTAAAGTATAGTCTATGCTACTTATTTCAGCTAGACGCAAATGATTTGAAATATCAAAATATATTTATTTATCACTCATGTACCATATAACCTGGTGCAGAGATGATAAAAAGTCGATGGAGTTGTAAATACAGGAATACTTAGTGTGAATTCGATCTAAAAATCATTGTTCCACTATTGTATGATGTGTTATGACAAATTCATACAATGACGGCATCCTCAAATTGACCGTTAATACAGTACGGCATCATGACGTCATTCTCAAAAATATTTTCAAAAAAAACAAATTAATTTGCCAACGGGGTTTGGCTACACCTAAATAATTCGATTGAAATGAATTATTGATATGAGTCTATGCTAATCGATTCAGCTAGACTAATGTTATGAAAACTCGAAGTGTTCATTGAAAGAAATTTCCCGAACCAAATTGTTTTGGTGCGGAATCCAATAAGACTGAGGTAAGAAATCTTGTGCTTTAAAGGCGGATAAGAGGAACAAATTGTTCGACCAATGATAATTAGCGATCAAGACAGGCATATCGGGCTAATCACCCTTTGTTTCCGTAAGTTATGACGGTTTGCGGATGAAATTCCATAAAACATTTGCGAAAATGACAAACAAATAGTCTATATAACTCCTCAGCACAATTCGAAATTTTTTACTCTTGTGAGTGGTGTATTTGGTAGAATGTAATGATGTGTGTGAATGGTGTAAACAGTATGGTGTAAGGTGTAAGGTAAATTTTGGGGACGAAATTTTTAGAAGAAGGGGTGAATGTAATAACCCAAAAATTTAGATATTTATTTAAATCTTAAAAGATTGAATTAAGGTTAAATATTAAACCTAGACAGAATATAAGTGTATGGATTTGACATTTTTGGAAATGAATTTTGTGAATTTAAAAACTTTTGGAAAAGGTTTACAGTGTTAAGGGTATAGGTGTACATGTTATGTGTGTGTGGTCACATATGTGTACAGTATGTGGTTAAGGGTCAAGGGTTTGACCAGATAAACTATATCCGTCATAAACCCTAATATTATTTCAAGAACCTCAAAGTTCGGTAAGAAAACCCTATCGACTGATAAGAAACCCTAGCACTGGTTCTGGAAACCCTAGTTTTAGTTTCGGGAATCCAAAACCCAAATTCGAAATATTAAAACCCTAATTCGGAATATTAAAACCCTAGTTGGAAAGTTTGAAAATAAGTATAAAATTTTTATGTTATTAATGTTATATTAATTAGGGATGGCCCTAATTGATTATTAGAAAACCCTAATTGTTCAACTGGAAACCCTAATGTACAATTAGAGAAAACCTAATTATTAATTTATAGAGTTTAATAATAATTAGGAAATGTTAACCATAATTAGCAAGCTTGAAAGTGATTAGTAAACTTTACTATAATTACGGAACCCTAATTATAATTTTTTATTTTAGAACCTAATTAGAAAAGTCTAGAATATTAATTTGTGTAACCTTAGGGTCAAACCCTAAGGGTCAAACCCTAAGGGTTAAAACCTAATGATTGTGACAAGTTACCAAGTTGCCATGCACTTTAAAAGCCAAATGACCAAAGTGCCCTTTCTAATATTTTAATAAGGTGGAGATTAGATCTAGCCCATTTGTGGTTGGTGACCAACTCTAGCTAGCCACATGGTCTAGTATTCAACTTTAATCATCCAACAACTAATCAGATGATCAACCATATGCATCACATCATATTATATATAGATTGAGAGAGATAAAATGCACACTTTACTTTTCAACCTATCCAAGTCTTCTCTCCCTCTCCCATCCGAAATTTTTGAGTGATAGTGAGTGAGAAACAAAGCTCAGAACACTTCATAGCTTCCCAAGGATCAGAATCAAATGTCAAATTCAAGGATCAAAGCTAAAAAGGTATAACAACCCTAAACTTAGAAATTTATGTGATTCATGTTATTTGTTGTTGTTTATTGTTTAAAGTTATGTTAGAAGGTGTCATTTAGTGATCTAGGTTGTTATAACTCAGATCCATAACATCTAGATGCTCGAAATTGAAGATTTCAAAAATCTGGAAAACTGGAAAAAGGTTGTCTGACAGCCATATGTCAGACCCCATAGATCTTTACCTGTTTATAGTTTTTGTGGTTTAAATGTTGGTACTTGTAGTTTGTTGTAAGGGCTTGGATCTGGAACTTGAATCAAGTCCAGAATCATGTGTAGATTAAAAGTTATAAGTGGTCAAACCTAGTTGGATAGATCACAGCTGGAATTACAGGCACTTTGAATTTCCATAAACTCTGACAACCCTTTTGCAGGCCATGAATCTTACTGTGTTTAATATTTTAGATTATGTCGTTACTTGCGATTTTTAGTCTGGCATATGGATTACACATCCATACCTTTAGATTACCCAGATCATGTATAGGATCCAAGATACACTTGGTCAAAGTAGCATTGACCAACCGTTCTTGACGAAATTTGGAAAACTCAAAAATTGTGAAGAACAGTGTCTGACCCATACTTTGACCAGCTGAAATCTTGAGTTGGTGATGTTGTTAGACTAATATGATATTATGTAGTTGTACTATGACATCACTACTACAAGTTTAAACCTTTATATCTCACAAACAAGACCTAGACTGTAATATATAAGGATCCAAAGTAGGTACCTTGACTGTCTTCATTTTCTGGGTAACCCAAAAAATGAAGAACACGTCTGACAAGGACTTTGATGGCCTATATCTTTCTGTTAAGATGCATAATGGCCATAAGAGTTGTTTGTAGTTGTAGTACTACATAAGTTCAATAATCATAACACATTAGAATGCCCAGAAACGTGAAGATCCATGATCTATACTTGGTCAAAGTAGGCACCCGGTAAACGGCTAAGAATGTTCTTGGTTTGGCTCAAGAACACCTATAGCGACGGGTCTATTGCTATAGGGCCCTTTAGCGACAGTTTATTTTTGAAAAATAATTACTTTATTTAATAAATAGATAAAAATAGTTTTTAATTATTAAAATTACATAATAAATTCCTAAAAATTATTTTAAAGCCTGAAAATTAGTTTTTAATTTTTCTGAATATATTTCATAAATATTTAATAATTTTGGTATATAAATGCTAGTTAATTTATAATTTTAATATTAAATAAATTATTTAAAAATGATTTTAATACTTTTAAAATCAGGAAAAATTATATTATGATATAAGAAAATATTTGAAGTTATTTTTAATGACTTTTAATATTTTGTGATGATTTTCATTAATAAATTATTATTAATGGTAGTTAATTTATTTAATAGATCTATTAAATAAATTATAGAAAAATAAATTAATGCTTTAAAAATTATATAAAATGATTTAAGTGTTATAAAATATTTAAAGTTATAAAATATATATAACTTTTGATATTTTGTCATGAAATATATTAATATTAATTAATAATCGATAATTAATAATGGTTTTAATTACTTTAAAATCATTTAATTGTGATAATATAGTATTAAAAATACTTTGAGATATTATAAATATATTATAATATTATGTTAAGGATTTCATTGATATTTAATATTAAATTAATATTAATGATAAAGGAATTAAGTGGTATCTAATGCATATAAATATGATATTATTGATTGAAAAATCATGATAAATGATAATAATTATCTAAAAATTATTGCAAGTCTATGAAAATTATTTTAACTAATAATAAATTACCTAAGATAATTGTTAAGTGTTTAGGCAGAGTTTAATTGAACTTAAACTCGATAATTGTCCGACTAGGCCGTCGAGATGTAATAATAGTGCCGAACACAATTCAGACTGCAATAGTTTGACTCGATACTAGGTCTTATGTGTTGTATAGACTGATAGGTTTATATGGTTATGTGTTTATGTTATTCTATGTATATATATAATAGTATTATATTGTGATATTATTCTAATATTGGAGATCTATATTACTAATATTAGGTCTTCGGATAAAGCGTTATAAATTGTGTAGCTGTAATCAACGGTTCAGGCAAGTTTTTCTTAACTCTACTAAGAGTTGTTTCATTCAGATATGTTTATGGTTAATCATTATTTATTGCCATGTAGAATTGTACTCTGTACATATTGTATGTATAAGTCAGGTATGAAAGGCTGATCACCTTCATTAGCATTCGATTCAGATATATTTGTCGGGATTTTTAGATGTCCCTTTTCAGTTACTTGTTCTTTGGTGTTCTCATTTTAGGTGAGATTTGTTTGAAAAAATAAGTGAAAAGGTTAAAGCATGTATAATGTCGACGATGGATTATTAAGAGTTGCAGGTTTGTTTTTAAATGGTTGTACCAAACACAATGAGAAAAGATTTGCACATTGACCCGGTGATGTGACACTACTAAGCGAATTCGATTGAAGCAAAGATTCATTAGGGTCAGGGGACTTGGTTATGTGGAGGGAAGGTGTTAGGCACCCTTCGACATCCGTGTTACCACGGTGACCACCTCTTTTCAAGAAACTATTATCTGAATGTGTGTGTGTGTGGGTCGATGTCTTTGTTATTTGGAAGTAGTCACGAGGCCTCATTCGAACCTATATATACGAGGTTTGAATTTATGTAAAAATTCACTTTTTAGCAAGATATAGCAATGATGTTTTATAAAAAAGGTTTTTTCAAACACGATGCTCAATAGTAATTAAGACCTTTTACACTCCCATTTTATTAAGTGTTACTTGATTGATTTTATTTGACAGATTGAGGCAAAATACAAAAATAATATACAAAATAATCTTGAAGCTTCGCAGAATATGAAACCATACGAGGAAATTGACATTAGAATAATTTACAAGTTTAACTACGGTGAAAATGTCCATCACGAGGAAAGAATCTAGATTCAATGGGATGAATCTGTGATCACATGATTCTAGGCGCATGAGAATCTCGTAATTTGTATGAAAGCGATGGCGGTATATATATAAAAGTTGTAAATATATATATATATACATGACATATGATCACCAACCACGAAGCACCTCCATGGGGATCGAGAAATGTAAAATAAAAGTCATTAAAAGCTATCAACCGACACGGAGGAAACTTTAGGCGGGACAAAACATAAATAAAGCTATAAATACGGTCAACCACCACGAAGGAAACTCCAGGCGGGACAAAATGTAAATAAAAGTTGTACAAAGCGATCAACTGCCACGAAGTAAACTCGAGGCGGGGATGAAGCGTAAAGAAAGGCGTAAAAGCGATCAACCACCACTAAGTAAACTCTAGGTGGGGAAATATATATATATATATATAAATATATATATATATATATATAAAGCAATAAAATACTATATAAAATCAGGCTCATCGAACAAAGTTCGACACATATACATATATATATATATATATATATATATATATATATATATTAAAGCGAATAAAGCGCTAGGATATAAAATCTCAGGCTCATCGAACAAAGTTCGACACAGTTAATAGTTAATATATATATATATATATATATATATATATATATATATATATATATAAAGCAAATAAAAATGCTCGAATCAAAATCTAGGCTCAATCGAGGCATAACTTCGATAATGTTAGTCAATATATAAGTAATATATATATATATATATATATATATATATATATATATATATATATATATATATTAAATATGATAATATAAACCACGGACTGAAAAACAAAAGCAAGCACCACGACTCTCAGCGTGTAGAAGGGTGTGTGCGAGAGATGAAAGAAAGACTCTAAAGTGTGTGAGAAGGCTTACATTTGTTGCCAAAGAAGACTTCTATATCTTTAGAGTGGGTAAACTCTTGACTTTTGTAGGTACAAAAGGGGCTATATATGAGCTCGCGAGGTGTTTAAAAGGGAAAGTACATTGCATGGGGTGAGTCACGAGCAAATTAGGCGGGGCTTCCTCGCCTTTTCTCTTGCAAAATGGGCAGCCCAAGCCCCCTCTATTTATAGGCAATTTAATTGAGAGTGTACTGTGACTTGGTGGCACAGTGTGCAAAGGCAACCGGGTGGGCCGGGTTTTTGGGTCCGAAGTTTTCTCGAAATACATGCACTCGAACTTTGTAATGTCCACTCGAACTTTAAGAAGTGCAATCAAGGGCATCCGTTTGAGGTATCTGGGACCTATTTTGGACCCAAAGTCATTGAAGATGGGATGCATGGGATTAGAGCTTATGCGAGCTCATTGAAGATTTCATGCCCTCAGGTCTACTTGACTTCATCGTTAGTCACTGATAGTCATTTTCGGGATTGATTAGTCTTGTGGGACATCGTTGCGTAGAGATGTTGAGACGGCGTGGCATGGCATTGCGTTGGCTGAGATGATGATGTTGCCCTCACTAGTGTTATCGTGGATTGGGGTTTGATAAAGCGAGCGTTGCTTCGAGACTTATTTGAGATTGGGCTGCTGCAATTGTTGAAGGTCCTCATTGTCATCTTTGAGTTGTACTGTCTGTCTTCCGATGTTATCGTAGGGTTGGTACGTGTATGTATCTCGTTGTGGTGCAAGAGATTGAAGTGGTTGCATTTGAAACAAGCATTTCGAGGTTATCGCAAAAGCGCATTCCTTGGGGTTATCACCAAGGTTGGTGGCTATTCCATGGTTGGGACTGAGATTTGGATACCTCGGGGTTATCTCAGAGATTAATCGGTCTTCTCGGTGTGTGTTCGGTATTGGATCTGCATGCCTCGGGGTTACATCAGAGGTTGGAATTATTACTACTCCGAGTGGGCTCGGGGTTGATCTTTGAGCTTAGGTAGTATCCGGTATGGATATGGATTGTCTTTCGGGGTTCCTCTTAAAAAGACAAATCTGTCCTCCTATGATATTAGTAACAATATATGAGAGAAAATTTTGAGTGTCTCTGAGATGCCCTCTTTATCATACTCATGCATGGCGATGCATGGGTAGGATAAAGAATCCTAGACACTTGAAAGCGAAAACAAGACAAACATGGTACTATGGGTAGCAAAATGATGCAAATGTATGATGCATGTGTATGCGGGGTTGTAGCCCAACATCTTTGGGGATGATTGTTGGATCCTGTTGCTTATTTGGGGATTGGCAATCTTGACCGATTGATGTGTAAGCCGAATCTGTTAGGATGTTGATGTTGGAGTTATCACCAAATTCTGTGTTCTTGATTATGACTTGATCACGAAGATGTACCTCTTATGTAAAGAGATGCGTGGGGATAAAGCTTGATACATTTGAGGATATGTATAACATATTCCATCATCTATCCTCTTTGATAACATTGACCTCTCTGGTTAGTATCGCGAGGATATTTCAAGATTACATTGGATTCTTGCATGACAACAAATCTTGTCGGGGATGCGACCTTCGTTGCGTGTACTTTCAATGACAAGTGAATCAATGGTGAAAAAAAAATCTTGTGGGATATCTTTATCGAAATTTGCTTGACCTTATTTGGCGTGTGAATCAATGGTGAGACTACTGTGGGTAAATTATCAAGGTTGCTTGACCTTCACTGACGTATTAATCAACGGTGAACATGCGTTGTAACCCCGTGAGGGATACATTTGGGGAATAAGAGCAATCGAGCATGAAATCCTCGAATAGCTCTAGAGCTCGATAGGTTTAATCGCTATCTATCGGTGAAATAACGTCAAGGTTGCTTGACCTTCGTTGATATGTGTGTCAGCGGCTTGAATGTACTTTGTAATCCCTTATCGGGGCTTCGCGTTGTAACCCCGTCGAGGATATCGTTATAACCACCATCGCTAATGTATTATGTAGCGGTAATTTGGTCATCGGATAACCCGATGCTCTGTTGGGTTTGCTTCCCCGGTTATCATGATGTCAAGCTTTGCTTGACCTTGACGATTATGTGTCAGCGGATGAGCATGCATTGTAACCCTCCCGGGGACATACGTTGTAACCCCCATCGAGGACTCACGTTATAACCCCGTCGAGACTCACGTTGTAACCCGTCGAGAGACTCACTTAGGGTAACTGACCGGAGTTGGCGACATCGGACTGTGTACAAGGTATCATGCCGTATGTGATTTGTGACAAATGAGATCATCAATGGGTATACCTCTTGTTGGGTGACTACCGATGAGCGATGTCTTGACTCAAAATTTCATTTGAGAAGACGAGGATTGCATCTTTGTTTTGCTCGATCGCGTGGCATTTTATTCCGATTTGACTTTTCTAGTCATAAGAACTCCTTGCAACTCAACTGGGCTGGAAGTAGGAGGGTGGGACCCGTATAGGGTGTGGTGGTGTTCTTTCTGGCCGCTTGAGTGAGAACTGCGGCCGATCGCGGATGATAAATTCGGTGAGGTTGGTCTCACAAGTCATTTTCAACTTGTCGCTGTGAAGGAAAATCCGTGAGCCTCTTTCGGATCTCTTTGAGTTGGGCTATTTTACGCAAATTACATCACCGTACAAGTGTTCTACACTATCACAGTAGCGTATGCATGTATTTTTCCGTTTTTATCCGTTGGATTGTGAGTTATCGCATGAAATGCATCTAAACACATAGTAGTGATTATGTATGCACAAATGACTTGATAAAAATATTCAACATAGTAAATGTTAGTATTAAACCATCTTTGAACATAATGATGTGAAAAAAATTGACTTTTGAGGCAGTCAAATTGGCACCTTTTACGCTATTTTTTGTCTATTTGAGGTCGATGAGCAAAAGGTAGAAAGGCAAAGTACTCTAATATTGAGGTTGACCTTATGCATGATGATTTTGATTTTTAATGCATATATTATGTATATGACTTTGGGGCAGGTGTGCTACTGAATGGCCACCTAGACATGCCTATGTGCATGTGGATAGTCCTATTTTCAAAGGGGACTATGGCAAAAATTTTTCAAATGTAGGCATTGGGTAGTCATGCATTTTAACTCTATTATATGTTAAAGTAAATGCATGCATGCATATAGTCATAAATGCATTTTAGAAAGCTCCAGGTAAGGAAATACCACACCCTTTCTGAGGTGATTTGGAGACTTGTTGTCCGGATATCATGGATCCGGATCGGTAGAAAGCGGTTCTCACGGGACCACTTACGGCGTCTGGCGGAGGGCTTAGAAGTGCCTCGTCAGATTCTGTCGAACTGACCTCGTCGGTTAGTGGAGGCCGTGATTAAATCTGTCGGGGTAGATGTGCGGACGTTGAGGGCGAGGAGGCGGATATTCGATTGAGGATCCCTCTCTGCTGCACATGTTCCTCGTAGGGAGCTCCAGAGTATTTGGTGGCAAACCCACCCAGCTGCTTTGGGTGATTTGAGCGAACATCCCTCGATGTATTTGCATGCTAACGAGGTATGGCGTTAGACTTTGATCTTCCTTCTTTCTATTGATGAGGATTAAAGGGTTACGATGTTGATCTGCATTTCATGTAGGTTCTGGGTTTTACGACCTCGAGAGGCGGTTGACATTCACTCCATGTACCAAGCGCTTCATCACGACTATAGGCGGTAGTGCATGAGTGGGGATTTGGGGCATTCTTCTCCATCCTTCCCGTCGTTGTCCACAGGGTTACCTCGGGGCATTATCTGGCGATGGTTTCATCGGACTCGGATCACTCCATCTCTTTGGATTGCGAGGTGGTGATGATGGCGCCGATGGATTGGCGATTTATCATCGGTATGGAGTTTGGAGGGGAGCCAGTGCCTTGCATGGCGAATATTACCCCTACTGTCGTCAGATCCTTGTTAGGAGTTCCGGCGGAGGCGCTCAAGGGCAGGACTGTCCGTTCAGGTCCTTTGAGCGTAGATGTTATGAGCGGGCTTTTGAGTGAGCCCATGCCTGATGATGTCGAGAATCGGGGATCGCGTTCTGCGGCGATTGTTCTGATGATCATTCGAGGTACGCCATAGTGAGATAACTCTTCTCTGGTATCTTTTCGCTTTGATCGGCGCACACGTGATGTGGACCGTATTGGAGAGTATGATTGGGGCTCTTACACCTTTGCCTATTTCCTCCGGGGCATGCGTATCGCTCACGAGGGTTTAATAGAGAGGCTTGGCTAGGATTTTACCCATTTCTCTTTGGTGAGTATTTCTCTTGTCTTTTCCCATTCATAGGTGAAGAGTGTTTCTTGATAGCGAGATGTTTTGCCATTGTGTTGGTAGTTTTGGGCCTATGAGAGGCTCCCATACTTTGCGTCTGTGAGTGTGTTAGGTTTAGATACCTATCCACGAGGGCGGCGATGGCACCATTCTATTTTTTCGAGAGGTCCCTGTGGTGAGGATTCACTCACTGCCGTATCTGTTGGAGTTCTTGAC
Organism: Panax ginseng; assembly: GCA_020205605.1. Taxonomy (NCBI): domain Eukaryota; kingdom Viridiplantae; phylum Streptophyta; class Magnoliopsida; order Apiales; family Araliaceae; genus Panax; species Panax ginseng. Next base: position 41,383,266 of record CM035142.1, on the reverse strand, counting down.
GGTGATACCATTACATGGATTCCCTACCGAGGGGAACACTTGACCATCGGCTTTGAGGATGGACACCATTTGAGTCGAGTACTTGATTTCCACCGGGAGAGTTCCTCTCTTCACGAGATGGAGGTGGGAGCTCTATTTAGGGGAAGCGTGCTATTAGGAGCACCACAGGGGAGATCCGTATACCGATCTTGCCTCTGTCGAGGCGTCGTTGGCACATATCACGATCACCGTCTTTGATATCCCATTGTTGGGGTTTGCGGTTTTGCATTGTCGGAGAGGTCCATGTACTCGGGAGATGTTCGGTGGTGGTGGTCCCTCGCACTATTGGAGCCCGATCCGCGCCACCTCGGTTTATGGGGATATGGTTTCGGGATCCTTGATGATGATGGATTGGATAGCTTGTGTCAGAGATCAGACTCATATGACCCAGATTGATAGTTTGACGGCGGTTGGATCGGCACATATATTTATCGGCATTTGGGCGAGAGATCCGGTGAGGCGGAGTCATTTGTTCCTTCGGCTCGGTATTTGGCCCTCGAGATGACCCATTCGGTTTTTTGGCGGCGAGATCCTCCTCTTTATAGGCTGACATCCTGTTGATAGAGATCCAGTGACTCAGGAGGAGTTACATCAGGTGGACAGGATTGATGATGTGGACATCGACACCTTGGTCTTCTTCTGATGTGTATTCTCGTTATATCTTTTGATAGGCCTCTGTTAGATATTGGGTGGCTGTACCCCATTCTCGTTATATCTTTTGATAGGCCTCTGTTAGTACTAGGGCATCTGTGCCCCATTTCCCTGTATTTGTGGTTGTCTGAGAGATGATGTATTAGATGATGATATACTTAGGAATGTATATGCAGTTTTCCATTCCTATATCATATTGCCATCCATTATCATTATGCATATATCATATTATGCATATGTATGTATGTCGAGAGATATTTGGCATTGACCTGGATGGTCTTATGACCACGGCCCTCTGATGATGTCTTCTTGATAGTTAGCCGTATAGATCATACCCCACCATCATTGGTGGCATTGGGTATATGATCGATCGTGGTATGATAGCATGTCACCACAGACGGGGTGTTGTAGATCATTCTTGCTGACATACCATGACCTTATTGATGTTGAGGTTCCGTGGGTTTTGTGGGCGGGATTTAGAGCATTGGCTCTACCGGATGGCGGTATTCGATTCGGTACCCATGAGTTGACTCTACTACGGAGGAGGGTATGCACGATTGAGCGATCTTTGCCTTTAGGCAGACCTTGCGTGCATCGGCTTTGGGAGACATGAGTAGGCGGTTCATGACTCTCACGAGGATTGTGGCTTGAGTAGTATAGGGATGGTGACATCTAGCCCGCGTGATATCGGCATTTTCATGTATGATAGATTTGGCTCGGAGGATAGCTATTCACGATATTAGGGATTTCTGCGCCTTGGGAGGATCATTGGCGTTTGGCGGGGTTGATGTCTTTGCTTGTTATCTTTGTCTTGTCGTATGTCTATATGCCACGATATATGGATGAGATAGACATTGGTGTCATCATGGTGTGAGAGCTCTTAGAGAGGTCGTACCATTGTACCTATGATTGTAGCGAGAGACCTGCGATTGACATCCTCTTCTTTGCACTTATCAAGCGAGGAGTGTTCTTTGGGAGTTCGGTTAAATCTTGTATGTGTGGTTTATGTCACACTTGAGGCAGATTGGTACTCTTAGGCGGCATGGGTATTGGTTCACCCATGATGTAGCCATGTCATACTCCTTTCGACCATCGGAGTGTATAGATGCTTACTGTCTTGGTCGCATTTTTGGCGGATATCGAGAGATCCATTTAGCATATTATGCGTGTTCGGGGGCTTTGCTCACCATCTGACTTCATTACTCACGCTCGGGCATGGACTTCCTCCCTCTGGTGGCTTGAGGCGTGACTACTTATCACCCTTGGCCGTGATGTCATGATTCGACCGGTTCAGGATTTCCATCCTTTTGAGGCGATAGGTCGACGTTGACTTCTCGATATCTCTCGGCGGAGGCCCGATCCGTGTGTATGCTTGTTGGGATCGGCGTGAGATAGCTTCTTTTTACATCGGTCATCCGGGTTGTTACTGCGAGTATTCCGCATGGATGGAGGCGAGAGATTTTGTCGGTTTGCGGTAGTGTCCACGATCTGCGGATAGTGAGTCGAGATGATGTAGAGCCCATGGAGGACATCGATTCCTACATCGAGGAGGAGCATTTTTCTTTGGTTGCCGACATTTCTTCGGATTCTCCTAGTACCGATCTTGTTGTGATTGATTTTCGACCACGATTACTTAGAGCGAGTCTTCATCGATGACCTTTGAGAGAGATCGGGCTCGATCTATGATGTTGGCTTGCCCTTGATGGGAGAGGAATGACTCTATTAGAGAGAGGCGAGGCATTAGCTCGCGAGAGATGCATTGTTGTTGGCGGGATGAGGCGGATCGGCCCGGAGATGCGATGATAGTCGGCGGGATAGTGTTATATCTGCCGGGATGTGGCCATCACAGATAATCTTTGGTGAGGTCCCTTACCTTTGGCATGATCGCGAGAGATGAGCGCATATATTGATGATCATATATGGTCACCATGCGGATGGCTGCTAGATCTGTTGGGTCGTGTGGATATTCTCGTCTGAGGAGACCTGACTTCACCTCTTCTTCTTGAGAGAGGGCGCCATGTTGGGCTTGTTAGCTCGCATATATACACGACTTGTAGTAGATGAGCTTGTATTTTGCCTGCAGACTAAGCTTAGCCATTTTGTCATGTATACGATTTACATTGTATATATATCAAAAACAACATATATATATATGGGAAATATATTTTTGGATCACTTCCCTTTTAGATATGCCTTGCTATTTGCTTGATGATATTTTACTTTCTTTGCTTGAGGGCTTGTGGTCTTGATGTATTACGAATTCCTCTGGGTGGATGGACATTGAGTTGTCTCTGGATAGTTCGAGAATGGATCATCGATCTCTGTGTATCCCTACCATCTTTGGTGTCTTGGGAATTTGGTTTACGGATGGAAATGTGGAGAGGAGTGTGGCTTTCCTCTACGAGATTGACCGCACCACGGATGGTGCTTGATACTTCTATTTAGGAGAAGCCTAGTTAATTCCACCTCTTATGGATTGGTGTTGCTCTTCAAGTATATGCCATGACTTAGATGGTCGTTGAATCTCTATTTGGGAGGAGTTAGGGTAATTCCATCCCTTTAGTGAAAAGCCGAATGAAATGTAGTGGATTGAAGGATGATCGATACCGATTGACAGGGTTTGTGTTTTGGTAGGGGGTGAGCCCAGAACCATGAATGGTTTGCCTACGTACTCTATTGAAGAGGAGATCGGTCTGCGTAGTTGAACTTTGGTGTAAGAGGTTCAATATTTGTATATGGTAGAAATGGTGTAGGAATGTTTTTGTTGTTTTTGTTTTTGTAAGGGTAGAAATGTTTTTGTTGTTTTTTTTTTTTTTGCGTAGGGCCATATAAAATGGTTGCCTCGTACTCTATTGAAGAGGAGATCGGTCGGCGTAGTTTAGCCCCTCGAGGGGTGAGATGAAAAGCGTAATCCATGTGCGGTCAGTGTGGGGGGAGAGAAAGTTTAATCTAGGTTGAGGATAAAGCTGCGGTATGAGAAGTTTGATCCCATGTATGGGTAGCCAAGCGCAAGTCATGAGAGAGTTCAATCCGCGGTGGGATGACCTAAGTCGTAGGAGCATAAAAGGAAGAGAGCATTTCTTTGGCTTGAAATGTATGTTTCCCTGAGGGGCAAAGTGTAGGAAAAGTTGTGGTGGTAAAGGGTTAAAAAGCCGGAATGGTGGTGATCTGATGGTTACGCACACCGGGGTGTTTTGAATTACTTGGACATAGTACCATTTCACGGCGTGCGAGTTGATGAGTTGTGAAATTCATCGTAGTCCATTTCTTTAATCTGAGGAGGCGCCTCCTGTCGATACTTCTTTGACAACAAAGCGGGGGCCTTCGAGTTTAGGGCGAATTTTCCCTTAGATTGATCTTGGTTGTCGAGGATCTTCTTCAAAACCAAGTCGTGTTGTTTTAAGCTACTAAGTAGCGGACTTTTTTGTTGTAGGATCTGGCGATCCTTTGTTGATATAATGACCATGGAAGATAGCGCGGTTCGCCTTTAAATCTATTAGAGACAATTGGTGATACTGTCTTGTACCCATTGGTCTTCATCCGGTGGCGTCTATCACACACTCTGAGGATTCCATTTCAACTTCTATGGGGAATCTTTGCTTCCATCCCATAGGTTAATCGTGAGGGGGTTGCCCGGTGGAAGTGCGCATTGAGGTTACGTAGGCTAATGAGTAAGAGGCAATAGGTCGGGCCAATCTTTGTGGTTGGCGGACATCTTTTGCATAATCTTCTTGATTTTTTTTGTTAGCCGCTTCAATACACCGTTCATCTTTGGACGATAGATGATGTGAGTTAAGATGTTTGATGTGGAATTTCTTGCATAATTCCTCCATCATTTTTTGTTGTTGAGGTTCTTGGCATTTATCGACACAATCACCTCGGTTGTCGTATCGACAAAGCGACGACATTTACGATGAAAGCAATGATGACTTCTTTAGTAACCACAGGGAAGGAGCTGCTTCTACCCACTTGGTGAAGTAGTCGATCATGGTGAAGATAAATCGGTGACCATTCTTGGCTTTAGGCTCGATGGGCCGATAGCGTCCATTCCCCACATTGAAAGGGCGAGGTGAACTCATATTGTGGAGTTCCTTTGGAGGCGTGTATAGCATTCCCATGAATCGCAGCGATAGCATCTCTGGCGTGGTCATTGCAATCGACTTTGAGAGATAGCCGATAATGTCCAAAATCACGAGGACTTTTCTTGACAAGGAGGGGCCACTCGTGTGGGGCCCTGAGACTCCGCCATGGATTTCATCCATAAGCCTTTGGGCTTGATCTTTGTCTAAACATCGAGGAGACCTAGTCCTGCATCTCTTTTGTAGAAGCGCATCTCCACTCGGGTAGAATTTCATAGCAAGTCGATGGATCCGCTTTTTTCGGTCGGGCTCGCCTCGGCGGTGTAGATCCATCTCGTGAGATATTCCTTGATATCTTTGATACCAAGGATGTTGGATGGGAGGTAGCTCATCGATACTTCTCAGCGTAATTCCCATAATTTTGGGGCCTTGTCTTGGGAAATTGTGGCGCTTGGCAAATGTTCCTTATCGATATGCGAATCGAGGAGGCCAAAAAGTTGCTAATCGTCATAAAGTCATTCTATTACGAGGAATGTGTAGAAAGGAGATTCTTGAACTCAAAGCCATCTTCAAAACACTGCCGATGGTAAGGCGACAAATGTAGTTCCTTGGTTTGATAGATTCGGGTGGATTGTCGATTACCAACTCACGAATCTCAAAGGCAGATTCTTGCACGATGCCCATTGAGCGGGCAAGTTTTAGCCCCCATGAGAGACCTGACCTTCATACTCGGCCGTATTATTGTTGGTCTTGACAAAGCGTAATTTGATGGCAGCGGGGATCTGCTCCCCGTGCGGATACTAGAAGCTGCTCGGCTCGAGAACCTTCCATATTAATGACTCCATCAAAATACATCTTCCATGATTGGCGCGTATCGTCTTGATGGTGTTCTTTGCCTTTGTCATTACTCCTTCATCGGGAAATATGTTTCCAAGGGTTTGAAATCCCACGAAGAAGGTGCGGTGACGATTGATCGCATGATTCCTTGACCTTTGATGGACTTTTGAGTCACATATATCGATGTCAAATTGTTGTAGGATCAATTGCCATCTGAGACGACCGACAATTTAACATGGGTTTGTTGAACACGTATTTGAGAGGATCCACGCGGGATATGAGATGGGTTGTGTGACCATGGAGGTAATGTTGTAACCTCATGGAAGCCCATGCTAAAAAGCCACAACACGTCTTTTTCGATCGAGTGTACTTGTGTTCACTTCTTTTTGAACCTTTTCTTTGAGGTAATAGATAGCTCGTTCTTGGCCTCTATCGTCCTTACATCGTCGACATGCGACCCATGGCATTGTCACTTATGGACGGTACATAAGCAGGGAACATCATCCACAGGTGGTACCAACACGGGAGCTTTGACTATTTGTTTCTTGATTGTAAGAAAGGCTTTTGACACTCATCATTCCATTTCATGGAGGAGTTCTTCCTTAATAGCTTGAAGATTGGCTCACGAGTTCTTTGTGAGTTGGGAGATAAACTGCTAATGAAGTTGATTCTTCCCAAAAATCCCGTATTTTCCTTCTCATCGAGGAATGGGCATTTTCGTGATGGCTTGGATTTTGGCGGGATCGGCTCAATCCCTTTGTGGTGACTAGAAATCCTAGCAACTTGCACGATTTAACACCAAAGGCGCATTTATTTGGATTCAACTTCAAGTTGTACTTACATGACTGTTGAACAACTTCTTGAGATGGTCATATGGTGGTCCTCTCTTTAGGGACTTGACAATGATGTCATCCACGTAGATCTCGATCTCTTTGTGCATTAAGTCGTGAAAAAGAGCCATCATAGCTTCGTTGATAGGTGGCTCGGCATTGATGAGGCGAATGACAACCGTCTATAGCAAAAGGTTCCCCAAGGCGTGATGAAAGCGGTTTTCTCACGATCTTCCTCGGCAACCATGATCGATGGTACCCATGAAAGCAATCGACAAAGGTACATATCGTATTGCTTGATATTGTCGATGAGAATGTGGATAAATGGCACGGGAAAGCTATCTTTTAAGCAAGCTTTGTTCAAGTCCGGTAATCCACACAAACTTCGCACCTTCCCTCGAGGTTTGAGGTGCAGGCACGATGTTGGATATCCACTCGGGATATGTAGACACCATGATGATGCCGACTTGAAATTGTTTCACAATTTCTTCTTTCACCTTTAAACTCCACTCGGGGTTTCAATCGCTTTGAGCTTTTTGCTTATTGGCTTAAATCCCTCTTTAATGGGAAGGCGATGAAGGACAATGTCGGTGGACAAACCCACCATGTCTTCATGAGACCATGCAAACACATCTGGAATTGGGTTAATAGCGTAACCATGTCATTAGTTTGTTTTGGGGTAAAGTGCGAACCAATCTGGATTAACTTAGGGCTTTCTAAGGTTACGAGATTGAAAAAGTGGTTTGATCGAGGTTGGGTTTGGGTTTGTCTTTGACCCATTCTTGAATTTTTGGAGGCACCTCAATGTCATCTGTATATCCATGAAATTTGAATTCATCTCTACATCAAAGTACAATCCTTGTGGAGAAGAGCCTTTATGTCGCAAATATACAGGCACATCTAAATTGAGTCTGAAACAAAATATGCTTTCACTTAGTATATATGAAATGTGTTGATCATACGGTGTTAGCATATCTTGGCAAAATAAGCTGCTATATTATCTGAGAAAAAAATAGCGGTTATTATATCTGAGGCGAGAAAGAGTTTTTTACGTTTTTTACCTAATCGACGATACGAGGAATGTTGTTCCAATTGGCGAGGCAAAAAGTCGAGGTGGGCCCATGATGATGGAGGATTGTCATCATCCTCCTATCCGAATGATGGCCATTATGTATGCAGGCAATCATAAATGCAGGGTGTATCTGTTGGTATGTTCATCATGAGCGATGATGATCGTATGCGACATCATTCGGATGGCGTCTTGCTTGATTCTTCGTTCCTCTTCTTCCGCTGCGGGATTTGGAACAAAGACTTCTTTCTTCTCTTTCTAAGAAGTGCGGCTTGGGAAATAACATAGCCATTACATTGGTTGGCACCTTCTGAGGAGGTTGTGCGGACTTCGAGTTTGAAGGCGAAGATGAAGCAGCGCATGGTTGAAGGTGAAGGAATCTGTTGATGCTTATGAGGATTTCTATGACTAGAAGCTGGCGAGAATAGCCTAGCCAATTTATTCGGTTTGCTTGGTTAATCGAATTGGGTATTTGATACCACAGCAATCTTTACCTGACCCTTGTGTCGTTTATGACCTAATGACATCATTTCTTGAGTAGCAGAGCATTACCTCGGCGAAATCTTGGGTTGAGCAATGGCGTTCAATAGCATGGTATTGGGTATTGCTTATTTCAAAGCATGAAAAATGGCCAGGTTCCACATCTGCATTGGCATTGATGAATGGCATGTCTCCGTCTTTGAGAATCTACGGTTCGGCGTTGGTAGTGACCGGGCTATTGTTGATAATGTATTTCAATTTGTTGGTGAAGAGTGGAGGGAATTGCCTTGACCATATGAATCCATGGTCGTCCCAAAAGCGGGTTGTATCGAATCTATCTTGAGCACATGGAAGATCGCGAGAATGTGTGAGGACCAATTTTGATTGGCGGCTCAATTACTCGCCAAGAATTCGGCGGTGGGCTCCATCAAAAGCTTTGATGATAGTATGGCTACTCTCGAATTTGGTTGAGATTGATATTCATCTTCACCAAGGTAGCGTATGGACGAGATATTAGAGAGAGGAACCTCCATCTATTAAGACTCGACTACCATATATCAGGGAGGAAAGCCGCAATGATATCTGCGACTTGCGATGGCCCGGTCCCTTGGGCGGTATGTCATCATCGATGAAGGATATCACATTGTTGTTGAAAATGTGATCAACCGGATGTTGAAATTTTTCCGTATCAATGATGTCGGTAGATGAAGCTTCTTCTAAAACCTTCAACAAGACCTTCGGTGATTCTCGGAAGTTAGGACCAAGTCAAAATTGATATTTGTTGTGGAGCTTCTTTAAGCTTAAAACCACCGTAAGCCCGTTATGACCCATAGTGCGGAGGGATTTTTCAATTTTCTCCATGGGTATTTTCCCCTTTGATTTGGTGGTGGGCTTCATCACCCGTTGGGGAAGATACGGTGGATTTTCGCCGACCTTTATAGCGGTTGTATGTGAGGTGGATCCTTCACCTTCTCCATAATTTCATGGGCTGCGTGCAAGCTAACAATAGGATATTGCTGCTCTGCTTGCGACAAGTTGATTGGCTCGGGGGTGGCCACTTTCAAAGGATTGTTGCTTCCCTTGAGTTGAATTATTGGCGTTGTGAGTAATGTATTAATCCCATCGGTTTGAGTGGATATATTTGCTACCACACTTTTCCACTTAGTAGGACTGCATTCTCACTTGCGCGTAACTGATATATGTCGTAAATCGCGCTAAGCGCGAGGACACCCTTGTCGATTAGATTTTGGATAAGGTGGCGGAGTGCTTGACATTCTTACGTCTTTGTGTGCATGAGGGCCGGGAGTGATATTGACATACTCCATCGAGTTGTATGCGCCTGAGCGGGGGTTGATTGGAGGTAGAAGGGCTGATCCTTCCTTCATTGATTAACATATGAAGAATTTCCTCCATAGGTTGGCCCGAATAGGTGAATTCCCTTTTGTTGGCAAAATCCGGCGGGCTTTGGCATTTGCTCTCTTTGTCACTTTGTCTTCCGGCATTTCATTTTTACGAAAGTGCGAGGAATATTCATGACAAGAGGTAGGAGACTGGCATGCTCTGGTGATTAATTGGCGTGTAACTTGATCTTTGATAAGTCACCGATTACGCATGATTGTTCAATTTGTTTGCATAGAGCTTTCATCTTTTCGTTCCATTGTGAGCTGGAACTTGGCATAATCCCATTTGTCATCTTAGTCTTTGAGGGTTTGGGAGGATTCACATTTGAAATTGGAATTTTGTCCATTGCTCAATTTATCATGTTAACCTCTTCTTCTTTGTTGTTGAGGAAGAGGTTGTCTTGAGCGTGAAATTTGATCTGGTTTGGTGACCACGATCTCTCCGTTGTCTATCAGGTCTGGATCTTGTGTTTCAAGGCCCAACAATCCACGAGTATCATGTCCGGTGCCCCGGCATGATAAGCACATTTAAAGCGACATTGAAACCCCGTCCATTAGAAATTTGTTTGGTGGAAGAAGATCGTAATTTTCTTACGTGTTGTCGGAAGATTAAGAATGTTCTCGAGGTATCCCCTAAAGGGTGTAAACACTCGAGGCGTTTGACTTCTCCACTTTTTGGTATTGGAGGGTTCTGATTTGTGCTTGAAAGGGAGTGTAGTTTCTCCTTTGAATAGGCATGTTTTGATTGCCTTTTTTTGCCCTGTAGTATCGAGGAAACATCTTCCTCTTTCTTTTTATGGACCCTCAGAAGTTGTTCCCATAATTTCAGATTGGATGTGATCGATATGACTTTGAGTGCGACTAGGTCTTGAATCTTTTCGGACTTCAATCCCATCTCGGCCATCTCCCCATGTTTGACCATTTGAGGAAAATGGTTTGCCGATCTTGGCTAAAACTCTTTCATAGAAAGGAGCTTCTTGTATATCTATGAAAGTCATGACCATCTGATTGTCATGGAAGGACTAACTTGGGCGACGAGGCGTCTCCACCTTTGAGCATACTCTCTGAAAGACTCGTTAAATTTATTTCTTGATCTTGGTAATTTGATCTGGTCGAGGAGCCATCTGAGTTTGAAAATTTGTATTGAGTGAGGAAAGCATGTCTTAGCTCTTCCCGACTATGGATCTTAGAGTTGTCTAATCTTGTGTACCACGAGCGGGCTTCTCGGTTAGACTTTTTGGAACAATTGCATTCTAAGCTTTTAGTCCTCTGCATAAGATCCAAGTTCTCAATAAACACCTTTAAATGTGTGTAAGGATCTCTAACCGTCATATTTTTCAAAGTCGGGAGTTTTAAATTTTTACGGATAATGAACACGGGGAAAATACAGATCGACATATGAAACACTCCGTGTGTTTCAATTCCTTTAATATACGAAGGGTCTCTTCCATTTGGAGGACTTTCTTTTTGATGTCACGATTATGCGGATCTCGAGTGGGATGGGCGACATCATGAGTTTTGTTGGTCGTATCCAGCTGCTGGTTCGAGTATTGTAATGACACAGGTTCCTCCTTGTGTGGAGGATTGGCATGTCTGGTATTTCGACCTGTGTGTGGTGGTGTAATTCTTTGAGTAGAAACGACCAAATCTGTAATTTGTTTGCTTAATCAAGTGAATTCTTTGCGAAAGCTGGATTAAGTTCGATCTGGGTGGGATATGACATGATTATTTGTAGGCTGTTGCCTTTTGGACTTTGAATGGGGTAGTAGGTCGATTGGTTTCCTGCTGAAAGACTTGCATAGTTTAGTCTTTAGGGAATGTATATAATAACATCTTATGTGATGTGTCCATTTTAGGAATTTTATCTGCCAAAGCGGATGTCATTTGTTTGTAGCATGTTTAATATGTATGTGTATACATTTCTTCATATTTCTCATTACATGGAGATAGATATGGAATGAAATTACAAGTAATTGTGTTTACAAGTAATTTGAAATGAGAGCATGAAGAGACTTTCCTCCGTTTTGGGTTTATCGGTGACCTATCTTAGGTTACTCTCATGGCTTTTTGGCATGAAGGTTCCCAAATCATCATAATCTACTTGGCGGGAAGTTAATCAGGTCTTTCAATTTGAAGCGAATTTGGGTGGTGCCTTTCACGAGCCTCGGAGAATTAGTCTTCTCACGAGTCCGATAATCAAAAACAAGCGGGATAGCCTCTGGTGGAGGACCACACACAACATACATTCACATACATCGCGTCTCACCGTATGAAAAATGATGACATGTGTGAAGCACTAATATCCTGGCGAGATATAGTGCGAAGCACTAATATCCTAGCGATTATTATGCGAAGCACTAATAAGCGATTATGCGAAGCACTAAGTGCAATAAGGAAATGCATTCGTACACATTCATCAAATGTAAATGCAACATCCACACACAAGCGAGATATGATTTTGAAAAGATTGAAATAGCGGCTTAAGTCCTCTTCTTTGGAGTCCCAGTGAGTCGCCCACTGTCGGCGTCGGGATTTTTAGATGTCCCTTTCAGTTACTTGTTCTTTGGTGTTCTCATTTTAGGTGAGATTTGTTTGAAAAAACAAGTGAAAAAGGTCAGAACATGTATAATGTCGACGATGGAATTTATAAAAGTCGCTTGATTGGTTTTTAAATGGTTGTACCAACAACAATGCAGAGAAAAGGTTTGCACATTGACCCGGTGATGTGACCTTTTGCTAAGCGAATTCGGTGAAAGCAGAGATTCATTAGGGTCAGGGGACTTGGTTATGCGGAGGGAAGGTGTTAGGCACCCCCAGACGACATCCGTGTTACCACGGTGACCGCCTCTTTTCAAGAAACTATTATCTGAATGTGTGTGTGTGTGTGGGTCGATGTCTTTGTTATTTGGAAGTAGTCACGAGGCCTCGTTAGAACTATATATACGAGGTTTGAATTTATGTAAAAATTCAATTTTTAGCGAATATATAGCGATGATGTTTTATAAAAAGTTTTTCAAACCACGATGCTCAATAGTAATTGAGACCTTTTACACTCCCATTTTATTAAGTGTTTTGGCTTGATTGATTTTATTTTTGATCACGAGGCATCCGTACGAAAATAATATACAAAATAATGCCGACTTCCTCGTGGGTATGGAAACCATCGAGGAAATTGAGACAACATGAGAATAATTTACAAAAGCGCTTACATTTGAAAATGTCCATCACGAGGCCGAATCTAGATCGATGGGATGAATCTGTGATCACATGATTCTAGGCGCCTGAATAATTGCAATTTGTATGAAAGCGATAGCGGTATATATATATAAAATATATGTAATATATATATATATGAGACATGATCACCAACCACGAAGCACCTCCATGGGGATCGAGAAATGTAAATAAAGTTGTTAAAAGCTATCAGCCATACGGAGGAAACTCGAGGCGGGACAAAAGCGTAAATAAAAAGTTATAAATACGGTCAGCCTTATACGAAGGAAACTCGAGGCGGGACAAAATGTAAATAAAAAGTTATAAAAGCGATCAAGCGCCACGAAGTAAACTCGAGCGGGGATGAAGCGTAAAGAAAATATATAAAAGCGATCAACCACCACAAGTAAAACTCGGTGGGGACGAAAATATATATATATATATATATATATATATATATATATATATATATATATATATATATATAGGATATAAAATAATATATAGGCTATAAAATCCGGGCTCATCGAGCGAGATATATATATATATATATATATATATATATATATATATATATATATATATATATATATATAAATATATATAGGATATAAAATCCGGGCTCATCGAACATAAGTTAGAGCTCAGATATAAATATATATATATATATATATATATATATATATATATATATATATATATATATATAAAGCAAATAAGCGCACGGATATAAAATCTAGGCTCATCGACAAAGTTAGACACAGTTAATATATATATATATATATATATATATATATATATATATATATATATATATATATATATATATATATATATATATATATATATATATATATATAAATAAATAAGCGCATCGAACAAAGTCTAGGCTCATCGAACAAAGTTGACATATATATATATATATATATATATATATATATATATATATATATATATATAAATAAATAAGCGCTCGAGAATATAAATCTAGGCTCAATCGAGGCATAATATTTATAATATATATATATATATATATATATATATATATATATATATATATATATATATATCTATGAAATGAAACCACGGGATAGAAGTCAAGGGCAAAAGCAAGCAACACGACTCTCAGCGTGTAGAAGGGTGTGTGTGAGAGAGATGAAGAAAGACTCTAAAAGTGTGTGAGAAGGCTTACGGTTGTTGCAAAGAAGACTTCTATATCTTTAGAGTGGGTAAACTCTTGACTTTTGTAGGTACAAAGGGCTATATATGAGCTCACATGTGTGTTTAAAAGGGAAAGTACACTTGCATGGGGTGAGTCGAGAGCAAATTAGGCGAGGGCTTCCTCGCTTTTTCTCTTGCAAAATGGGCAGCCCAAGCCCTCTATTTATAAGCAATTTAATAGCGGTGTTGGTGCACTGGTGTGTACAGAGAGCAACCGGGTGGGCAGGTTTTTAGGTCGAGGTCGTCTCGAAATCGTGCACTTTCGGGCTTTGTAATGTCCCTCGAACTTTTAGAAGTGCAATCAGGGCATCCGTTTGAGGTATCTGAGGACCTATTTTTGGACCGCCGTTGTCGAGAGTTGTGCGATGGCATGGGATTAGAGTTTGTCTGAAGTCATTGAAGATGGGGCGATGCCCTCCGGTCTTCAAGCTTCAACTTTCATCAGTTACCCGCCTGATAGTCACTCGGGATTGGTTAGTCTTGTGGGACATCGTTGCGTAGAGATGTTGAGGCGGCGTGGCGTGGCATCGCGTTGGCTAGATGATGATGTTGCCCCTCACCGGTGTTATCAGCCGGATTAAATTTGTCATGAGGCGTTGCTCGAGACTTATTTGAGATTGAATTTGCTGCAATTGTTGAAGGTCCTCATTGTCATCTTTGAGGTGTACTGTCTTCCGATGTTATCGTAGGGTTGGTACAGTGTATCTCGTTGTGTGGCCTAGAGATTGAAGTGGTTGCATTTGAAACAAGCATTTAGGGGTTATCGCAAAGCTTGCATTCCTTGGGGTTATCACCAAGGTTGGTGGCTATTCCATGGTTGGGTGAAATTTGGATACCTCGGGGTTATCTCAGAGATTAATCGGTCTTCTCGGTGTGTGTTCGGTATTGGATCTGCATGCCTCGGGGTTACATCAGGGTTGGAATTATTTACTCAGTGTGCTCTCGGGGTTGATCTTTGAACTTCGGTAGTATCGGTATGGATATGGATTGTCTTTCGGGGTTCCCTCTTAAAAGGCGAATTGTCCTCTATGATGTTAGTATAATGTATTAAAGGTTGGAAACTTGGGGAATTTAGAAAACTCTGATATGTATATTAAGTTTGATATTTATATTATTGTTATTATTATTAGTATTATTCCGCTCATAGAAATGGTATCGTGAAGCACCGAGTTCGGGTTTCAAGTACTGTTGGGTAAAATCTATATACGCAAAACACGCAAGTATACATGGTCAACAAGTAATATAGTAATGAATAAAGTATCGTTCCCACGGAGATAAATTAGCAAGAAATTTAACTTCACAATTATCAATTTCCTATTAATCCTAATTCTATTAAACTATTCAATTCAATGGTTTAAAATTATAGAAACTAAATTAATAAATAAATAAACTATCACAAAACACCCACAAATATCAAAATCCAGAATTTCAAACAATTGATGGAGAATTAGACTTATGATTTCACCCTAAGCTTCACTCTGATTTCTACACCTTTATTCCAATTCAATTCACTATCCCAGTTTATTAATCAAGAACACAAATGTAGTACTGGCCACCTCTCGATGCACTAATACCGTATTAACTTAAATCCACAATTTAGATAGAAACAAGTTAAACACCTTAATCAACCAACTCACTATATCTCTATGTGAACTGATTAAAGAAGGTTTAAGATTAAGTTCTCTATCCGATTACATGCGATGTCAAGCATATCTTTACCTTAACATAAATCAAGAATCTGTTATTCACAAAATTCATGAACACGTGCTATATTAACTAAGTCTAGATTCGAATATCCTCTCTCGATTCCATACAAATCCACAAAGAACTGTTGATTAAGCAATTCATAAATTCACGCTCAAATTAATATAGATAAACTGAAAATACTTTATTGAACTGGAAATCAAAGCTACAAAATCATTGTTTCACCTAAGGATCCATCATAACCCTAAAAGGCGAATTAGTTCATAATGAATGAAATAAAAACTGAATAATTCCAAGGAAATATCCTTCCGATTACAAATATAAAACTAAGATGGAGAATAATGCGAAACCACCCTTCACGTAGCCTTAATCTGCAATCGTCAAGAAATTCTCTTCAAAACACTCCTCCAAAGCTTGCTATCAATTTCTGGAAAAAATCTTCGTGATATGCCTTCTGTGATGCTTTATTTGTTGTTTGTAATGCAATATATATATATATCCCCTTATGTTCTGTCTGAAGTCCCTTGTTATTAGAGTCCACTCGCCATTCAAATACTAGACTTCATGTCTCAGCACAATCCAAAACCAAACAGGAGAGTTCACTGATCGAGACCCCCCGCCCCGGCGGGGGTACATGGCTAATATGAGTCTGCCCCGGCGGGCATGCCCACTGCTAATTTCCACAAAAAGCTGCCGAGTAAATTTTTCCTTTCCTTGACGAATTCGTCCCAAAATGATCCCAATTGACTCCAAATCTTGTTAAATGCTACAACGACCACCCTACACATAAAAGAACATAAAACAAATAAAAACGAATATGAAAACAAGAAAATAGTAACAATTAAGCGTGAAATGAACAACGATTCGTGGATATGAAATCCACTTAGCAAGTACCTGAATTTGGGGGCGTCACATTCTACCCTTCCTATAATCGGTAAAAACTCTAAATCTACCAACTATTACACAATATATATGTAAAACAACAAGTTTAATCGATAGAAATTGTTATATCTACATAGATCTAGTATTTATAACAATATTTACAAAGAAAGTGACCAAAATGAGCTTTTTCACCTTAGGGGACGCGTGAACAAGCTTTTTTTGGCTCGGGATCAACTTATATCACTCTAAACGCTCAATATGTATGATATAGAAGATCAAACAACTCTAAGTTGATAAAAATTTACAAAACCCGAAGGTTTCTCTCTACATCTCTCTCTCTCTCTCTCTCTCTAACTTCTTCTTTTTTTTCTAAATGAGTTGTCGATCTTTGGCTTGAAGGATCCTCAAAAATACATTGGTATATCTGTGACTAGCCACAAGATATACTTGCAATTTGGGCCCTATGGGTCCCGCCGTTTAAAAGTTTGTGCCTTCGATCTCAATCCAGTAAAAGTTGAGCTCTGTACCTAAAAAATCTCGAAAAATCTTTGCGGAAGGCTGCGAAATAACGTTGAGTCTAACGAAATTGAAGTCTAGGAAGATGATGCAATTAGCTGGAAGGTATCTGGAAGGCTGAAAGGCTGGAAGGCTGCGAAATAACGTTGAGTCTGACGAAATCGGAGTCTTTATCTCTATCTCCATCCTTTGCAAGTCACACAAAATGGGCCTTTGCGTTGACAATATCGCACTCGTACCCGCATATGATCTTCTACTCAATGTGTCAGCTACCACGTTTACTTTTTCAGGATGGTATTCGATGGTATGATCATAATCTTTCAACAGTTCAAGCCAACGTCGTTGTCGTATGTTGAGTTCCTTTTGAGTGAAGAAATATTTGAGGCTTTTATGATCCGTAAAGATCTCCACTTTCTCCCCATACAAGTAATGCCTCCAAATCTTTAGTGCGAAAACAACAGCTGCCAACTCTAGATCATGAGTAGGATAATTCCTCTCATATTCTTTGAGTTGTCGTGAGGCATAGGCTATAACTTTCCCATGTTGGCTGAGAACACATCCTAACCCTTTGCCCGAAGCATCACTATAGATGACAAATCTCTCCGAGCCAGATGGTATTGTCAGAACAGGTGCTGAAATGAGTCTCCTCTTGAGTTCTTGAAAACTCTTCTCACATTCCTCGCTCCAACCGAACTTTGTATCTCTCCAAGTCAACTAAGTTAGTGGAGTAGCGATTCGAGAAAATCCTTCCACGAATCTCCGATAATAACAAGCTAAACTGAGAAAGCTACGATTTTGGCCATCGATTTAGGTTGCTCTGACTTTTGAATAGCTTCAATCTTTGTTGGGTCAATAGATATTCCATGACTTGATACCACGTGCCCAAGGAATGCTACTTCCTCAAGCCAGAACTCGCATTTCTTCAACTTGGCATAAAGCTTATATTCATGAAGCTTTTGGAGTATCAGCCTCAAGTGTTGCTCATGATCTTCACGGGTTTTGGAATAAATAAGGATGTCATCAATAATGACGACCACAAAGTGATCCAAATATTCCTTGAATACTCGGTTCATCATATTCATGAAGGCAGTAGGAGCATTAGTCAATCCAAAGGACATGACTAGGAATTCATAATGCCCGTACTGAGTTCTAAAAGCCGTCTTTGGATTGTCATCGGTTCTAATCTTCAATTGGTGATATCCAGAATGAAGATCAATCTTTGAAAAGAATTTGGCTCCTTGCAACTGGTCAAACAGGTCATCAATACATGGCAATGGGTACCTATTTTTGATGGTGACATGATTCAACTCCCGATAATCAATACAAAGTCGCATACTCCCATCTTTCTTTTTCACGAATAGAACAGGAGCACCCCAAGGAGAAGTACTAGGACGAATAAAGCCAATGTCTAACAATTCCTGCAGTTGAGTCTTTAACTTTTTAATAGGAGCCATTCGATATGGGGCTTTGGAAATGGGTTTTGTACTGGGTTCAAGGTCGATACAAAATTCAATTTCACGCTCTGGGGGTAGGCCAGGAAGTTCTTCAGGGAATACGTCAGGAAATTCATTAACAATAGAAATATCATTCAAAATTGACGTATTTTTGTTTAGATCTGTGACGTGGGCTAAGAAAGCTTGACATTCGTTTTTCAATAAACAAATAGCTTTATGGCTTGAGATGACCGTGAATGATTTTAATGGTTTGGTTGCTCGAATTCGCATAATAGGTTGATTAGTAATATGAAAGCTAACAACCTTACGAAAATAATCAATTTTAGCATGATGAGTAGTTAACCAATCAATCCCTAGAATCACATCAAATGCAAGTATTTTCAATGAAATAAGATCAACAGGTAATGTGAGGGTACCGATTTGAACCAAACAAGACTTATAAATAGTGGATGTAATGAAGGCTTCTCCCAACGGAGTTTCAACAGATAAGTCAAAGTCTAATTTCTCGAGTCAAATTTAAGCGTTGAGCTTAAGTAAGAGAAATAAAAGAATGGGTAGAACCCGGTATCAAATAAGGTATAGACTTATTTTAGAGTTTATGATAAGCTTACCCGTGATGACCTCATTCGGGTTCCTTGCTTTCAGGAGGTCACGACAAATGCTCTCCCTTGCACCACCGGCTTTGACTATTCGGGAATGACCTTTGGTGCCTCCATCCTAATTTGAACTTGTCTTGGTGAATGACAAAATTGGGCTAGGTGACCTTCTCTTCCACAATTATAACACGCTTTGGATGGCATTCATGATTTTGGTGATATGTCCTCCCTACGAATTTGAAGCATATGATAAGTGGTCGTTCTCCTTCCTTAACCACAGTTCTTTGGTCTTGGCGTCTTTTCATCATTGTTAAATCTCCTTTTCTTGAAATGTCCATTTTTACTGTCTTGGCCATGATTACCACCGAAGTGGATACCATTTCTGGCATGTTGATTCCCTCCACGTTTGTTGTCACCGCTTCGATGACTGATACCACTGGTATTTTCATGTTGTCGGCTGCTTTCTCTTGGTTGCATTGACTCGTTACCGCGCTCCAATAACTGAGCCCTATTTACAACATCTGAGTACAAACACAGTTTATGAGAAATAAGATATTGACGTATCTCCGGTTTTAAACCTCTTAAAAACATTCGCGTCATTCGCTCCTCATTATCGACCAAATGGGATGCAAACCAGGATAACTCCGCAAATTTAGCCTCGTATTGCGACACGGTCATATTGTTTTTTTCCAACTTGATAAACTCAACCTCTTTCATGTGACGAATACTCTCGGGAAAGTACTTGTCGTTGAATAGCTCTTGGAACTTCTCCCAAGATATCTTGAATGCGTCCAGTCAGTAGATGCTTTTGCGATTCCCACCGATGAATCGCCTCTTCACGCAACATAAAGGTGGCAAAGGGAAGCTTTTGCTCCTCGGAGCATCCCAAGACATCAAATATCTTGGTGATCTGCTTTATCCATGCTTCCGCCTTAAGTGGTTTTCGCTCTCCAATAAACTCTGGTGGTCCCAGCTCCTTTAACTGTTTAGCGGTGACCATCCGAGAGTTTCCAGTGTTTCCACCTACATTTTGGACAGGAGCCGCTCTCGCCTGATGTTGCATGAATTGCATAAAGCCTCTGAACAATCCATCATTCATCATTTGGTAAGTGTTGTTATTTGTATGAGGATTGTCGCTTTCCTGGTGCACATTCTCCTGATTATTGATATGTGGAGACTCAACAGTCTCCTGTGCTCCATTGCTATTCTCAACATTCTCGGATGTCATTTTCAGATACTGCCACAAAACAAGGGCTAGTTGACATGTAACATATTATCTCTAAACTCTGACCAACCTATTAAATACAAAATAAATTTAAGTAGGTCATACTAGCGAAGGAATTCCCCGTCTCTCCCCTCCTATTTCTAGTCTCACATCTTAGCCAGGGATGATATTCCTAAGCTTTGATACCAACTATGACGCCCCCAAAATAGGTATACATCACCTATTCTGAGTCGCCAAATACATGGTACAGAATATAAATACAATCTTCATTATACAACAAGAAAGTTGTGAGTTTAAATACAAATACTGTCTTCTAGACAATATTCACTCTCAGAATAAGTCCTCATTACATTTATTGTCACACTATTTAACAGAATAGTGAGGACTACTAGCTAATACTATCATCCAAACCATCACTCCATTTCCCCGACTCGTCCCAGCTACGTTCTCTTTTCCTGAAGAGAACAGTGAAAGAAAGGGTGAGCTCAACTAGCCCAGTAAGAAATATTATGACTAAGATAAAGCAGAATAAATTATCCTTAGTCTTCAATAGTGTTAAACTGATACAATATAACAACCATCAAGTTTAACTGCAGCGGAACAAGCAATCCATTAAAAGAGTCAAGTAGAAAATGAAATCTACTATCTTTTACGATTTAAAAAGTTTTTCATTACTGTTATCGCTGAGACTCAGCTGAATAATCCACATCATTGAATCACCCCTGTACTACGGCAAAGGATATTCTTTAGTATCACGACCACAAATTATCCATGCACTACGGGCCAAGGACATTCGTGTATTCATTAATGGTCATGATCATGCCAACAACTGTCCATCAATGCACTACGGGCCAATGAAGACTTTTACCACATCATTTGTAACATTACTATTATGATTATACCAAGAATAATCCTCGGTCATAATCATACCAAGTCCATCTATGCACTATAGGCCATGAGATGACTTTCAACAAAATATAAACATGAGGATGATGACAATGATATAAGAATTCAATAAAACAAGTTCAAGAATTAATTTATTCAGGAACTAATAACGTCCAAATTGTCAACATGATACTTCTTTGTAGAGTAAAATTCAAGAATGCTCAGAAGAATATTTCCAGAAAAAGATACTGGATGAAGCGCAAATATCAAGGATATTCCACTAATTTCATGGAGTATAGAAGTCAAAACTTTAACTAACTGAGTATACTAAAGAATGGAATAGCAAAAGAAATCACCCTACATGCGGTACTTCGCATAGACAGGTTATTTCAACAGAATACTAAATAACGGAACCAGGTCAGGCAAAATTCACACCGACAGGATGTTCCAACAGAATAATAAAAATGGAATAACAATAGAAATCACCATGTATGCGGTGCCCGCATAGACGTATTATTCAATGAGAATACTAATAAGGGCGGAGTTAGGTCCCGTAAAAGCGCATGTGAGCAGGATATTCCAGCGAGAATAATAATAAAAAGCGGAACTAGTTAAGGCGTAAAATGTCTCTGAACGAGGATATTCCAATGAGAATAATAAAGGCGGAATCAGTCCGCAGTAAAAGCGACCTAAACAGGATATTCATTCCAGAATAATAAAAAAGAATAATAGAAGAATGTCACCAAGTATTGGGTAGCCCATGTATCTGAGTTATTCCAACAGAATAATAAAGAATGGAATAACATAAGTTCTCTTCATGAATACAAAAGAATAACACCCCTTACGAGTACAACAAATAATATTCCTCACCTTAAGAAGAAGAGTACTGGATATATGAGTAGTGAAGTAGCAAAATACTTTTCTTCTTTTCTTTATAGTTTATCTCTCTATAGTTTCAGTGAATTCGTAAGAAATAATGAAGGAATGAGCTTCTATTTATAGAAGAATGGACTACATAGTAACTAATTCATGAACGGTCCAGATTGATTTATTTTTAATCGGACGGTCCATAAAATATTCTAATAAAATAAACCTTTTAAATAAAATATATTATATATAATGATAATAATTGTACTCTCTTCCGACCATGCAATTCATCGGTTCCTTCCCCCTCCCCAAATGTCAATCCTCACATACTAAATATATATATATATATATATATATTATATACACCACCATTCAAATCATCTCTTTTTTTTCTTTTCTTTTTTCTTCTTTACTACCCGTAAACCCCTCCCACCCATTATTCAACTTCCATCACCATCATATATATATATATATATATATATATATATATATATATATATATATATATAATCATAATAACTTATATAAATAAAACTGAGATAACTTCTACCTACAGTTTAAAAAATAAGTAAATGGGGAGTTCAATTAACAAGTAAAATTTACAACAATAACTTCATAAAAATCCTCTCAATATTTTTAACAACATTTATCATCATTATTATTATTCACAATATTAATCGACTAGGTCGTTCCCAGGAAAGAGGGGCCTTTCCAATAAGAATTTATCCCCATTGGCGCGCAATTAGGTGACCAAACCTCTCCTTGACAGAACATCTAGACATCGTTAATATTGCAAATAATAATATTAATAACTTTGTCGTCTCAATTATTGATTTAATAATATATAAAATATTGACCATAATTGAATCAAATAACATGAGATATTATGCAGCAACTACTATAGCAATAATTAAACAAAACTGAGTGACTTCTCACGTAAGCATCACTAATCAATACGATTGTACTCTTTGTGCAACTCTGGCAGTATTCTTTGTACTTTTAACACCGGGTGTTTCAGCGAGTTAACAGTAAAACTTCATTATTATTTTCATAAAGTATTTTTGTCATTTTCTCAATCCGATAATTATTCTGGTGTGGGGTCCACCAATAATTATGTCGTTGTATGAATATTCCCTGTTAAAATGAATATTCTCCGACCAATCGAATATTATATAACAACTTGCGTACTTTGTAAAAATTATAAATATTACCCACAACTATAACATTATATCAAATTCATTCTATAATATTCAAAAATGATATTTAAAGAAAATTCATTTTTATTCATAAAAGTTGGGGTCTTACAATCTTCCCTTCTTATAAAATTTCGCCCTCGAAATTAGGGTACGTACCTGGTATATCGAAGAGGTAAGGTTACCTTGATTTCATTTCAGATTCTAACTCCCAAGTCATTTCCTCAACATCGTGGTTTCTCCACAAAACTTTGACTTGAGGTATAACCTTGGAGCGTAGAATATGTTCCTTCTTATCCAAGATTTGAATAGGAACCTCTTCATACGTCAAATCTTCCGCTATTTAAATCGATTTCTAACTCAATAATGTGGTTCGGGTCTTCCACATATTTACGTAACATGGATATGTGAAAAACGTTATGAACACGAGACATACTTGGCGGTAAAGCGAGTCTATAGGCCACAGTTCCTATTCGATCGAGGATTAAAAATGGGCCAATGAATCAAGGATTGAGCTTTCCTCTCTTTCCAAATCTCATAACTCCTTTCCATGGAGCAACACGTAACAACACATGATCTCCAATATCGAATTTCACATCCTTTCGATGAAGATCAAGATAACTCTTTTATTCGGTCTTGTGAGGTTTTTATACATTTGTCGGATCGTTTGAATCTTTTTCCGTAGTCATACATACCAACTCGAGATCCCAACAACGTTGCTTCACCCACCTCATCCCAAAGATCTTTGGAGAAGCGACACTTTCTTCCATACAACGCCTCAAATGGAGCCATGCCAATACTTGTTTGATAAGCTGTTGTTCAGGAAAACTCCACCAATGGTAAGAACTTATCCCAACAACTCCCTTGAAGTCAAGGACACGAGTCTTAATAAATGTTTTGAGTTTGAATAGTCATCTACGATTATTCATCCGTCGAGGATGATATGCCTAACTAAATCGTAGATCCGTGCCCATAGCTTTTTTTGCAAACTAACCCAAAATCGTGAAGTGAATCTTGGGTCTCGATCGAAACTATGGATCTTGGCATACCATGCGATCTTACAATCTCATTTATGTACATACGAGCAAGGCGTTCAAGTGTATAAGTTTCTCGTATTGGTAATAAATGAGCGAGATTTAATCAATCTATCAACAATGACCCAAATTGCATCTATGCCTTGAGAAACCTTAGGAAGACTAGTAACGAAATCCATGGTAATGTGCTCCCACTTCTATTCTGGAATTTCAAGTGGCTGCAATGGACCTTTTGGTACTTGATGCTCCGCCTTGACTCGTTGACAATTAGACACCTTGAGATAAACAGCGCTATCTCTCTCTTCATATTGCTCCACCAAAATGTATGACGAAGATCGCAATACATTTTGGTACTCCCAGGACGGATTGTAAATGGTGTGTTGTGCGTCTCCATCATGATTTTATACTTTAAATCAGGGTCGTTAGGAACACAAAGTCTGGAGTTGACTCAAAGTATTCCTTTTTCATCGATTCTTGCTTCCGGCATAGCACCTTCTTGCACTTTCTTCCTCATACACATCATCCCCGGATGTGTAACTTGAGCAACTTTAACTTTATCAATTAAAGTTGGTTCTACTCTTATATTCACCATCATCACGTGGGTCCCTAGAGTCTTTATCTCTATCTCCATCCTTTGTAAGTCACACAAAATGGGCCTTTGCGTTGACAATATCGCTTTTCGTACAAAGATATGATCTTCTACTCAATGCGTCGACCACTGGTTTGCTTTTCCAGGATGGTATTGGATGGTATGATCATAATCTTTCAACAGTTCAAGCCAACGTCGTTGTCGCATGTTGAGTTCCTTTTGAGTGAAGAAATATTTGAGGCTTTTATGATCCGTAAAGATCTCCACTTTCTCCCCATACAAGTAATGCCTCCAAATCTTTAGTGCGAAAACAACAGCTGCCAACTCTAGATCATGAGTAGGATAATTCCTCTCATATTCTTTGAGTTGTCGTGAGGCATAGGCTATAACTTTCCCATGTTGGATGAGAACACATCCTAACCCTTTGCCCGAAGCATCACTATAGATGACAAATCTCTCCGAGCCAGATGGTATTGTCAGAACAGGTGCTGAAATGAGTCTCCTCTTGAGTTCTTGAAAACTCTTCTCACATTCCTCGCTCCAACCGAACTTTGTATCTTTCCGAGTCAACTGAGTTAGTGGAGTAGCAATTCGAGAAAATCCTTCCACGAATATCTGATAATAACCAAATTTAAACCGAGAAAGCTACGTGCTTTTGGCCATCGATTTAGGTTGCTCGACTTTGAATAGCTTCAATCTTTCTTTGGGTCAATAGATATTCCATGACTTGATACCACGTGCCCAAGGAATTCTACTTCCTCAAGCCAGAACTCGCATTTCTTCAACTTGGCATAAAGCTTATATTCACGAAGCTTTTGGAGTATCAGCCCCAAGTGTTGTTCATGTTCTTCACGGGTTTTGGAATAAATAAGGATGTCATCAATAAAGACGACCACAAAGTGAACCAAATATTCCTTGAATACTCGGTTTATCATATCCATAAAGGCAGCAGGAGCATTAGTCAATCCAAAGGACATGACTAGGAATTCATAATGCCCGTACCGAGTTCTAAAAGCCGTTTTTGGAATGTCATCGGTTCTAATCTTCAATTGGTGATATCTAGAACGAAGATCAATCTTTGAAAAGAATTTGGCTCCTTGCAACTGGTCAAACAGGTCATCAATACGTGGCAATGGGTACCTATTTTTGATGGTGACATGATTCAACTCCCGATAACAATACTAAAGCCGCATACTCCCATCTTTCTTTTTCACGAATAGAGCAGAGCATCCCAAGGAGAAGTACTAGGGCGAATAAAGCCGATGTCTAACAATTCCTGCGATTGAGTCTTTTAACTCCTAAAGTTCAATAGGAGCCATTCGATATGGGGCTTTGGAAATGGGTTTTGTCTTGGGGTTCAAGGTCGATACAAAATTCAATTTCACGCCTCTGAAGGTAGGCGAGAAAGTTCTTGTGGAATACGTCGGAAATTCATTAACAATAGAAATATCATTCAAAACTCGACGTATTTTTGTTTAGATCGTGGCGTGGGCTAAGAAAGCTTGACATCCGTTTTTCAATAAACGAATAGCTTTATGGCTTAAGATGGTATGATTGATTTTAATGGTTTGGTGCTTCGAATTCGCATAATAGGTTGATTAGGAATATGAAAGCTAACAACCTTACGAAAACAATTAATTTTAGCATGATGAGTAGTTAACCAATCAATCCCTAGAATCACATCAAATGTAAGTATTTTCAATGAAATAAGATCAACAGGTAATGTGAGGGTACTGATTTGAACCAAACAATACTTATAAACAGTGGATGTAATGAAGGTTTCTCCCAACGGAGTTTCAACAGATAAGTCAAAGTCTAATTTCTCTGGAGTCAAATTTAAACGTTGAGTGCAAGTAAAAAAAATAAAATAATGGGTAGAACCAGTATCAAATAAGGTATAGACTTCTCTAGAGTTTATGATAAGCTTACCCATGATGACCTCATTCGGGTTCCTTGCTTTCTGGGAGGTCACGACAAATGCTCTCCCTTGCACCACCGGCTTTGACTATTCTGGGACGATGACCTTTGGTGCCTCCATCCTAGTCGAACTTGTCTTGGTGAAGCGACAAAAATCGGGCTAGGTGACCTTCTCTTCCACAATTATAACACGCTTTGGATGGCATCGCGCAGTTTAGACTGATATGTCCCTCCCCTCCGAATTTGAAGCATATGATAGGTGGTCGTTCTCCTTTCTTAACCACGGTTGTTGGTGCTTACGACTTTTCATCATTGTTGAATCTCCTTTTCTTGAAATGTCCATTTTTACTATCTTGGCCATGATTACCACCGAAGTGGTTACCATTTTCGCATGTTGATTCCCTCCACGTTTGTTGTCACCGCTTCGATGGTGATACCTTTGGTATTTTCATCTTTGTCATTGCTTTCTCTTGGTTGCGTTGATTTCGTTCTGGCGCTCAATAATCGAGCCCTATTTACAACATCCGAGTACAAACACGGTTTATGAGAAATAAGATATTGACATATCTCGGTTTCAAACCTCTTAAAAACATTCGCGTCATTCGCTCCTCATTATCGACCAAATGGGATGCAAAGCCAGGATAACTCCGTAAATTTAGCCTCGTAGACAACACGGTTATATTGTTTTGTTCAACTTGATAAACTTCACCTCTTTCATATGGCGAATACTCTCGGAAAGTACTTGTCGTTGAATAGCTCTTGGAACTTCTCCCAAGACATCTTGAGTCGTCGGTGGTAGATGCGTTATCTGATTCCCACCGATGTCGCCTCTTCACGCAACATGAAGGTGGTGAAGGGAAGCTTTTGCTCTCGGAGCATCCCAAGACATCAAATATCTTGGTGTTACGCTTCATCCATGCTTAGCCTTAAGTTGTTTTGGCTCTCCAATAAACTCCGGTGGTCCCAGCTCCTTGAATACATTTAGCGGTGACCATCGGAGAGTTTCCGATGTTTCCACCTACATTTTTGGATGAGTCGCTCTGCTTTGATGTTGCATGAATTGCATAAAGCCTCCGAACAATCCATCATTCATCATTTGGTCGGTGTTGTTGTTTGCATGAGGATTATCGCCGCCTTCGATGCACATTCTCCTTATTATTGATATGTGGAGACTCAACAGTCTCCTGTGCTCCATTGCTATTCTTAACATTCTCGGATGTCATTTTCAGATACTGCCACAAAACAAGGGTTAGTTGACATATAACATATTATCTCTAAACTCTGACCAACCTATTAAATACAAAATAAATTTAAGTAGGTCATACTACAGAAGGAATTCCCCGTCACTCCCCTCCTATTTCTAGTATCACATCTTAGCCAAGGATCATATCCCTAAGCTTTGATACCAACTGTGACGCCCCCAAAATAGGTATACATCACCTATTCTGAGTCGCCAAATACATGGTACAAAATATAAATACAATCTTCATTATACAATAAGAAAGTTGTGAGTTTAAATACAAATACTATCTTCTAGACAATATTCACTCTCAGAATAAGTCCTCATTACATTTATTGTCACACTATTTAACAGAATAGTGAGGACTACTAGCTAATACTATCATCCAGACCATCACTCCATTTCCCAGGACTGGTCCACCACGTTCTCTTTTCACGAAGAGAAACGGTGAAAGAAAGGTGAGCTCAACTAGCCCAATAAGAAATATTATGACTAAGATAAAGCAGAATAAATTATCCTTAGTCTTCAATAGTGTTAAACTGATACAATATAACAACCAACAAGTTTAACTGCAGCAGAACAAGCAATCCATTAAAAGAGTCAAGTAGAAAATAAAATCAACTATCTTTTAAGATTTAAAAGATTTTTCATCACTGTTATCGCTGAGACTCAGCTGAATAATCCACATCATTGAATAACCCCTGTACTATGGCCAAGGATATTCTTTAGTATCACGACCACAAATTATCCATGCACTACGGGCTAAGGACATTCGTGTATTCATTAATGGTCATGATCATGCCAATAACTGTCCATCAATGCACTACGGGCCAATGAAGACTTTTACCACATCATTTGTAACATTACGGTCATGATTATACTGAATAATCCCTGATCATAATCATACCAAGTCCATCTATGCACTATAGGCCACAGATGACTTTCAACAAAATATAAACATGAGGATGATGACAATGATATAAGAATTCAATAAAACAAGTTCAAGAATTAATTTATTCAGGAACTAATAACGTCCAAATTGTCAACATGATACTTCTTTGTAGAGTAAAATTCAAGAATGCTCAGAAGAATATTTCCATGAAAAGATACTGGATGAAGCGCAAATATCAAGGATATTCCACTAATTTCATGGAGTATAGAAGTCAAAACTTTAACTTAGTTGAGTATAATAAAGAATGGAATAACAAAAGAAATCACCTCGCATGCGGTGCCGCATAGAGCGAGTTATTCCAACAATATACTAAATAACGGAACCGGTCAAAGAAATTCGCACTTGATGGGATGTTCTTCTAACAAAATAATAAAGAATGGAATAACAACGAAATCACCATGTATGCGATACTTCGCATAGGCGAGTTATTCAACGAGAATACTAATAAGGGCGGAATCGGAGTTCGGCGTAAAAGCGCATGCAGATGGGATATTCATGCGAGAATAATAATAAAAAGACGAAACTAGGTCCAGCGTAAAACGCACAAACAGGATATTCCAACAGAATAATAAAGACGAAATCAGGTCCGGTGTAAAATGCACAGACAGGATATTCCAACAGAATAATAAAGACGGAATAATAGAAGAATGTCACAAAGTATAGGGTAGCTCACGTATATCTGAGTTATTCCAACGGAGAATAATAAAGAATGGAATAACATAAGTTCTCTTCATGAATACAAAAGAATAACACCCCTTACGAGTACAACAAATAATATTCTCTACCTTAAGAAGAAGAGTACTGGATATATGAGTAGTGAAGTAGTAGAATACTTTTTTTATTTCTCTCTAGAGTTTCAGTGAATTCGTAAGAAATAATGAAGGAATGAGCTTCTATTTATAGAAGAATGGACTGCATAGTAACTAATTCATGAACGGTCCATATTTGATTTATTTTTAATCGGACGGTCCATAAAATATTCTAATAAAATAAACCTTTTAAATAAAATATATTATATATATAATGATAATAATTGTACTCCCTTCCGACCATGCAATTCATCGGTTCCTTCCCCCTCCCTAAATGTCAATCGTCACATACTAAATATATATATTATATACACCACCACTCAAAATCATCTCTTTCTTTTCTTTCTTTTTTCTTCTTTACTACCGTAAACCCTCCCCCATTATTCAACTTCCATCACCATCATATATATATATATATATATATATATATATATATATATATATATATATATATATATATATATATATATATATATATATATATATATATATATATATAATTATAATAACTTATATAAATAAAGCTGAGATAACTTCTACCTACAGTTTAAAAAATAAGTAAATGGGGAGTCCAATTAACAAGTAAAATTTACAACAATAACTTCATAAAAATCCTCTCAATATTTTTAACAAAATTTATCATCATTATTATTATTCACAATATTAATTGACCAGGTCGTTCCCAAGAAAGAGGGGGCTTTCCAATAAGAATTTCTCTCCATTGGCGCGCAATTAGGTGACCAAACCTCTCCTTGACAGAACTTCTAGACATAGTTAATATTGCAAATAATAATATTAATAACTTTGTCGTCTCAATTATTGATTTAATAATATATAAAATATTGACCATAATTGAATCAAATAACATGAGATATTATGCAACAACTACTGTAGCAATAATTGAACAAAACTGAGTGACTTCTCACGTAAGCATCACTAATCAATACCGTGTGCTCTTTGTGCAACTATCGTACATCGTACTTTTTAACACCGGGTGTTTCAACAATTAACCAGTAAAACTTTATTTGTTATTTTCATAAAGTATTTTTGTCGTTTTCTCAATCAAACAATTATTCCGTTGTAGGGTCCACCAATAATTGTGTAATGCGTTATCACGAATATTACTGTTAAAAGCGAATATTCCCAGAACCAATCGAATATTATATAACAACTTGCGTACTTTGCAAAAATTATAAATATTACCCACAACTATAACATTATATCAAATTCATTCTATAATATTCAAAAATGATATTTAAAGAAAATTCATTTTTATTCATAAAAGTTGGGGTCTTACATAAAGTCTTCTTGACAGATCTTAGAGTGCTTCTACAGACTACCTAAAAAGTCAATTTCTGCTCTATACTTTCTAGGCATTCCTAAAATAGATACATATCTGTCAATAAAGCATCTGAATACTCTTTATGATAAGAGTGAATTAAGGATGGTTAATGAAAACAACTAAAGAAACTCAGTAAATGACTACACATTTAAAATTTACTAGTAAAAAAGAGCAGAACAGATTTAACAACTAGAATTATGACGAATGTGAATAATAACAAGTGGAAGATGATTGAGCACATGAAAATTATAATGTTCATGCATCCTAGTTGTGGAACCAACTGAGATCATTAATTGGTGTGCCACAAAGATTAACCATTAGAATAACCTATGATTAATGTAGGTCATCTGAAGGAGAAATTAGAGTTAAACAGTAACAGTAGTTCAGGCAAGTTCTTAACTTATATAACTTTATATATTGTGAAAGTTTCTTACACATGTTGTGTATATTGAGAAAGTTCCCTAACTTGTATCAATTATTTATCATGTGCAAATTCTTGACTTACACAATCTTATATATTATGCAAGTTCCTGATCAGATTAACTAGAATGCAAAGTCCTTTGGTTATTATAGTTCATTTAAAGTATTGTTGTTAAATACATATCTCATAGGAGATAACAACTGTTGAATATGCTTGCTCATATATCTATTTCTGGAAAATATTCCTATATCAAAAATTGAAAGTATTGATAAACCTTGACTGCACATATTGAGAATTCCTTCAAAACCTCAGTGTGTTGATAAGTTATGCATGTGCTTATCGGGAGAGATGTGTCTAAGACATTTGTTTATGCTAGACTATAAAGTAAGTAGGATTGATAATCAATCAAATTCTTTGAGAAATCTATCTGAACTAATTACTTTGGTAAGGACTCTTGTGATCTGCTGAGATAAACAACCCTAAAGTGTAAGGGGTATTATTATTTATATCGGGGGACCGACTGCGTGCTATGACTGAATGTTATACATAATGTGGGTACGATGGGGTTGATCACCTCATATGCCTATTTTCAGAGGTTTGCAGTAAATCACTGCCAATCCTTATAAGAGTTCATGGCCCTCAGTGACCACTCATTATTTAAAGTACTTTGGCTCTGAAGTTCTATAGTCATTAATCTAAATCCATTCAATTAATTATGAGATTATTGAAAATTCTTCACATAGCTATCTATTGTTGGCTTTATACTTGCTGAGCAAATTTGTTG
Source organism: Panax ginseng (assembly GCA_020205605.1). Lineage (NCBI taxonomy): Eukaryota > Viridiplantae > Streptophyta > Magnoliopsida > Apiales > Araliaceae > Panax > Panax ginseng. Next base: position 41,351,037 of record CM035142.1, on the reverse strand, counting down.
TTCACCCTTGCTTATTACAAATTGTACTGTTAAGGCTAAGCATGGTAGTGGCTCGGAGAAGGACAAAAGGAAGGACAATGCTACATAGTTGCTTTAGCTATTAGATATTAAGTGATTATGATAATGAATTATATTAAGACGTATATTAATTGTGTATTTGAAGGACCTAAGCTAAGTTATGTAATAGTAAAGGTCTCGAGAACCTGAGAGTGGTATGTAATGACATATTATCTTTATATTATTTCGCAATGTATTTATATTTGGATAGATTATGAGTTGTATCGTGGAGCACCAAGTTCAGGTATATGTCTCTGAATTTTGAGGCGTCATATTATTAAACTTTAAAATTTACTCCTATTTGAATCATTCATATTTTAAGTCGAGCTTGAATCGAACTTTTATTCGAACGGGTACGAATCAAGCCCGAACTGTTTGGTTTATTTTATAGCAAAACAAGATAAGATACTGATAATAAGATAAAATGACACAATATACTAAATGTTATAAAAGATTATACGAAATATTAAGAACAATGATGATTAGTAGAAAAGAGAGAGTATTCTCATTGTATTTTCATATCATCTCCCATCCGCTAGACAATACAAATATTTATAGTTAGGTACATTAACATCAATATTTGGAGGTTTCAAAACTCAACGGTCATGAGTTTCAAACCTTAAAGGATATGAGAGTTACAAAGCTCAAAGGTCATTACAATAAAGAGGGGTAGGAATGTATCTAGACATGGGTAGGAATGTATCTAGACATCCACATATAATGTATAATTTTATAACACTCCCCCTTGGATGTCTATTGTATAGCCATACGCATTGAAAGCTGTCTCATTAAAAATATTACCAGGAAAAATCCAATGGAAAAAAAACATTGGTTAAGGAAAAAAGAGTGCAGCGCGTATTAGCTCCCCCTCACGAATGTATCCTTAAGTCCTTCAGATGTCGCATTCTAATATTGCGACACAATCCTTTAAACATTGTAGTTGGTAATGCTTTGGTGAACAAATCTGCTAGATTATCTTTTAAGAAAATTTGTTGAACATCAATGTCATATGTGAAAAAGAATTTCAGTGATATGTGTTTTCTTCTATCTCATTTGATGCATCCTCCCTTTAATTGAGTTATACATGCAGCATTGTCTTCATACAGAATGGATGGAGTTTTTTTATAGCAATTTTCTAAGAATATGCCTTGTTAAAAACCTTACCAAATAAAAACCTAGTGGGAAAAATTTTGGCGAAGGAAAAGAGTACAATATTCTTGTATAACTTCTAGTGCCTTGGGATTACCTCATTAAAACCTTGCAAAGGAAAACCCAGCGGGAAAAAACCTTAGCGAAGGAAAAAGAGTACAATCAGCACATATCCTTTTTACTCCCCTTCATAAGTATATAGAATTTTCATTGTTCATGGTAAAAATATCATTAAGTCGATGCCTACCAATATTGTGTACCATCTTCTTCAAAATCATAGTTGGTAATGACTTAATGAATATATCAACCAAATTATCACATGATCATATATGCTTGATATCAATATGTCATTTTTCTGGGGCTCATGTGTATAAAATAATTTTGGTGCAATATGCTTGGTTCTATCACCCTTTGGATAAAATAATCCCAAATCAATAGTCTCACGAAGATAACATAAAATATGTTTAATTTCATTACAATGTCTTCGAGTTTGTGCATAACTATACATTGCTAGTAAGTTAACTGCAAATGCTATATCAGGTTGTGTGAAATTTGCAAGATAGATCAAAACATCAATTGCACTAAGATATGGTACTTCAGGACCTAATATATGGTACTTCAGGACCAAGAGTTTCTTTATTATTTTCTTGTGGTCAAACAGATCTTTCTTGATATCAAGTGACCAACCCATCATTGGAGTACTCAAAGGATTAACATTATCCATGTAAAGTTACTTCAAGACTTTTTCTGTGTACAAGAATTCCATAGTTCAATTTTAATGCCAAGATAAAAATTTGTCTTACCAATGTCTTTCATCTCAAATTTGATATTTTGTCGACTCTTCTAGAGCAAGATCTTTAATCAATAAATACATTAATAATAGCAAACCCAGATTATGATCTTTTGATAAAAATCCATGCACAAATTGGATTATTCTCAAATTCTTATTTCAAAAGATATCCACTCAGGCGATTATACCACAATATGCATCTGGATTGCTTTAACTCATATAAGAATCTTTGTAGCTTTATAGAATACATACTTAGAGATGTAGAATTATATGATTCAGACATTTTATATCCTTTAGGGATTTTCATGTAGATATCATTATCTAATGATCCATACAGATATGATGTAACAACATCCATTAATTTCTCTTGCTACCAAGCTAATTAAAAATCTGAATGTAACTGTGTCCATTACAGGAGCATATGTTTCTTCATAATTAACATCATGTCTCTACGAGAAACCTTGTGCTACAAGTCGCACTTTGTACCATATAATTTAATTTTTCTTATTTCGTACAAATAAATACCCATTTGTATTCAACAGGCGTCACACCTTTAGGTGTTCGGACTACAGGTCCAAGAACATCACGTTTACTTTGTGAATTTAGTTCTACTTGAATCGCCTCTTTTCACATTGGCCAAATATTTTTACATTCATCAACGATTTATGGTTCATATACATGATCATTACTTCTGGTAATATCAATAGCAAACTTTATATGAAAATATGTTGTCAACAACGATTTTATTTCTATCCAATATATATGTCTCCTGTATATACATAATGTATCGAGATCTCATTATTTTCATGTACCTGATCCTCTTTAGGGGATAACTCATCATCTTCAGGGGATAACTCTTCAAGAGTTTTATTTACAGGAGATTTTTGTTCATAAGTTTTGGATAGATCGATAAATTTTGTAGCATGTTTCATGGGTATAGCCTCTTTATAGGTTGCAACTTGTTTTTCGGGTACTTTCTTCTTCTGGGAAATTTTATTTTTTTAACACTGATAGGTCTTCCACGCTTCAAGTGTGGTTTTGATTCATTTGTTATTGTATAAACTGATTGTCCTACAGGGACTTCAATCCTTGCTAGAGTATTAGCAGCTAGAATGTGAGATATCACTATTTTCTTATTATTAGTGAATAATTGTGGTAATTGATTTGCAATTCATTGCAAATGAATAATCCTTTGAACTTCTAGTTCATATTGATTTGTATGAGGATCAAGATTAAATAACGTTGAAACATTCCAATTAATCTCCCATCGTGCTTCAGGCAACGATCTCACGTTATGCTTCAGGCAACGACTTTTCTCCCTCTAATGGTGGGGAGACTGTTTCATTAACAAGGATAATCCTCGAAACGTGCTTTTTAAAAAAAATCACATGTTAAGGTTATGATGCAGCATGTAAAATAGCATGACCCCAAGCATAAACAGGTAATTTGATTTCATAATCAAAGGTCAAGTAATAATTTAAAATCTCTTAAAAATTGATTCAGCTATACCATTTTAAGTATGTGTATGTGCAACATGATGTTTAACATAAATTCCAATTAACATGCAATATTCATCAAAAACTTGATATGTAAATTTTACCAGCATCATCTAAATAAATTTTCCTAGTTATATAATCAGGAAATTGTACTCACAACCTAATTATTTGAGCAAGAAGCATAGGAAATGCAATATTTCTAGTTAAAAGTAAACATACATGTGATCATCTGGTTAATGCATCAATTAAAACCATAAAATACTTGAATATGCCACAATGTGGGTGTATTGGTTCAAATATATCACCCTGAATTCTTTCTTAGAAAGATGAATACTAAATAACAATAATTAAATGTGATAGTTTGGTAATTAATTTACTTTGATATAATCAACAGGTAAAGGAATATTTTGGTTCTTTAAGTGATGTTCATGGGAGTTTTCAATAATTCAACGCAACATTATTGATCCTGGATGATCAATATGATCATGCAAAATCATAAAAACCTTTGGATCTAAACACTTCTGGTGTATTGCACACTTCTAGTATATTACAACATTCGTTTCAACTATTCTCATTTTAGTATAATATAACCTAGAAGAGAAAATAGATAATTTTTCTAATATGAGCTTCTGGCCCGATACTATTGAAGTAATATAAAGAAATTCTTCACTGTCTTTGTTATTGGTTTCAATATAATAACCATTATAACGTATATCCTTAAAACTGAGCAAATTTCTGCTTGTCTCAGAAGAATATAAAGAATCATCAATACAAAGTTTTGTACCCTTTGACAACATTATAATCGCTCTTCCAGAGCCTTTAATTAAGTTTGATGAATAATCGCTCTTTCAGAGCCTTTTAATTACGTTTGATGAGCTTCTGGCCATACATCTTTATATATGAAAAAACATAAATTTAACCATATTACTTGAAACATAAATAAAACATATAATAAAAATACTTATTATAATGCCATAATATAATAAAAGTCAAAATAATTCATGGAATCTTCAGGATCATTATGACCAATAAAGTTTATTTCTATTCCATTTTCTTTTTTTTTATGGAGTCTTGGTACAAATCTACCAAATGTTTAGGAGTACGACAGGTACATTCTATTTTCTATATTGATAGTTCTTTTCACGCCCACGACCACAACCACAACCACAACCACAATTTCCTTTATGTTTATCAAATGAGGTTTCATTCACTTCAGGGAATGGAGTAGAATCAATCGGACGAGATTGTTAGTTTTTCAACAAAAACTCATTATTTATTCAGTCATTAAAAGAAATGATATCACTTCTAGGAATATAATTTCATTTATCGCTTCAAGGAATATTTTCTGAACTAAACCCTCTCGATATTGCTGCTGCGGGAGCATATTCGAGGCATGGAATATAATAAATATTTTTTCTAACATGTCTTTATCAATATTTTTTTTCATGGAGATGATGGCGAATAAAAATAATTGATTTTGCATGATCATGCAGGGATGCATGTTTGTCAAGCTTAATTATATCTCCAAAGTTGTCTTTCTATGAATATCAGTATCAAGAGTCCATGACAAGTAATTCTTTCTCGATATATATCTAGAACAACAAATTCAAATTCATAAGATTTGACATCTATATAAATATAAAAATACGTAAGAAATTAAATAACTAAGTATAAATTAATAAGAAGACAATAAAAATATTTACCCTTCTCTATTCACTTTCAAAGTGGGAGAATTGGGAGGTGGAATGATTATGTGTTTATACTAATACTACTACATCACAAAAGTAGTGTACTTACGTACGTAATTTGTATTATCAGAAATTTCAGAGTTGTCCATTATCATTATTGTCTCACGCGTCTTTTGTAAAACAAAATTTTTATATGTATATCAAAATTAAGTAATGAAACAATACTTACAATGAGTTGAGAGAACCTTTTTTTTCTTCCCAAAATTCTCAAAATTGGGTAGGGCTTCGTGCTGATAACGTGTTATAAAAGATTATACTAAATATTAAGAACAATGATGATTAGTAGAAAAGAGAGCATTCTCATTGTATTTTCATATCATCTCTCATCCTCTAGACAATACAATTATTTATAGTTAAGGTACATCAACATCAATATTTGAAGGTTTCAAAACTCAAAGGTCATGAGTTTCAAACCTTAAAGGATATGAGAGTTGCAAAGCTCAAAAGTGATTACAATAAAGAGAGGTAAAAATGTATCTAGACATAAGTAGGAATATATCTAGACATCCACACGACCACACATAATGTATAATTTTATAACTCTAAAGTTGATTTATATCATCGCAAAAGGTTGGTATTACCTGAAATCTTTTGTTCAAGAGTAGAGCTAATCCCTACTTTAATACCCATCCGAATTTTTATAATTGAATATTTTGTAGTGGTCTAAAAACTGTTTTAATAAATATCGAGAAAGTTTAAATAATCCACCTAGCTATCCTCACTAAATAGTCAAAAAGAGAAAGAAAAAGAAAAGAGAAAAATAAAAAGAACCAAGCCAAAGTGACTGAGCCCTGCTTTAAAATTGTAGGGAGCTAGTTAATAGCTGCAATATTGAGCTTAAATGCAAGAAGTTTAAATAAAAACTGCCTGAAAAAATGATCCTATTACTTAGAAAAAATATAATGCTACTTTTCATGCCAGGTCAGGACCGCTAGGGAGCTGTTCATAGCCATCACAATGCTTGGCTGAGGCAGAGTGCTTGTCTAGTAAAATAGGGATGAGCTTGAGAAGAGCACCGAAAGGTAAGCTCACTGCGCCCATTAAAACACTGGCTAGCCATAGTTTCTTGGTTAATGGCACAGTATCTGCAAATGTGCTTAAAAACTCGACGATAATGATTTGGAAAGTCACGGTGGAGATCATCACAATCATGAACACCCAACTGTCAAACATTCCCCGGAAAAGTTGATCTTTTCCATATCCAGGCTGTTGATTTCGTTGAATACCTGGTAAAAAATACGTACAAGAAAAAATGTCATCACTTTATCGAGATATATTGATCATATGATATAATAGAATCAAAACTCAATCCGTTGTCTCAAGAGCATCAACTTGGATCATCTTGACCCACCAAAAGTTGTCTCGGTCTATGTTCATGAGTGTTGGACGGAAAAGAAAACAATTGAAAAGTTAAATTAGGATAGAAAAAAAATAATATAAATATTTTAAGTTTTCTTTTATGTTGTTACGAAGTTTATAAAGAAAAAAAAAACAACACCTAGGTTCTACGTTTAGATTACTATTTTTTCCATATATTAGTTGTGTTGTTTTTGTACTGTAAATGGTATAATAGGGATTACCAAATATTTGCTTATGTTAAATCTATGGCAAGAAAAGTGTCGAGTTGTTTTATCCATTTCTATCCCTTTATGTTCATTAAAACTCAACAACAAGAGAACTGGAAAAAAAGAACTCCTTCATTTTCTTTTGTTTTGTTTTCTTTTATGTTATTTAAAACTCAGTTGGAACTATTGGTATTAGAGTTAAGTCTTATACAACACTAATAAAATCCACAATATTTGATGCGAAACTGAAGCATTACAGTTCTAAAGGGAGAAAGATCAAGATAATGCTGCTGAATGTTTAGTCATTACCTGGCAAAACACGAAGGTATTGAATATCAGTGTGTTAAGAACAACAGAAGAGTCTGAACCATTGAGCTGAAAAAGGCGTGTTCCATCAAACTTGAGAATGCCAAGAACAATAAGCTGATAGACGCTTTGCCCGATAATGTTCCTCCACATAATCTTGGTTATGAAATTTATGTTCCTCCCAACCGGAGGCCGCTGCATCAGCCCATCATTTGGAGGTTCTGTTGCAAGTGCTAATGCACCAAGTGTGTCCATAATCATGTTCACCCAAAGCAATTGCACAGCGGTAAGAGGGGCTGATCCTGAATATCGATAAATCACAGCATTACTAGTTAGTTTCATATTTAATTAATAAAAAAACGAGTTAAATAATATTTCTATGTGCGCTAACAGTTGTGCACTAATTGAGAGAAAAGAGTACATGGGTCCTACTTTCTGAATGGACATGTATACTGTTTTCTCTCTGTTTGTGTGCAGTTAGTCTGTTAGTGTACAACTGTTAGTGCACATAAAAATACTCATAATTGTAAGGTTTTAAGTTTCTGGAAAACATAACCTGACACACATGCTGAAAGAAAATTGGTCATGAGCGCAACAACATTAACAGTTAACTGAAATTGTACAAACTTCTGAATGTTGATATAAACGGATCGACCCCATTTGGCAACTGTCACTATGGTCTTAAAATTGTCATCTATTATGACAATATCAGAATTTTCTTTCGCTACCTGTCGATTAATAAGAAACATCATAAGATTATACTAAACACAGTAATACAATGAATTTGCATATGAATGTCGTTATCATAATTCTGTCAAGTATTGAACATGATTAGTTGAAAAACTGGAACGGGAAAAAGAAACCTCTGTTCCTGCTATGCCCATAGCTAGTCCAATATCTGCCTCATGCAAAGCAGGAGCATCATTTGTTCCATCTCCAGTCACTGCCACAATTTCCTTAAACTCACTCCTCAACAATTTCACTAACTTGTGCTTGTCCAAAGGTAGCGATCGAGCCATCACCTACAGAAATGCAAACTTCAAGCATTTACATCGAGCCTTTTTGGATTAACAACACAAGGCATAGTTGTCAGAATCTTTTGATGCTCTATAAGTACGATAAGGTACAGGAGTAATTCGATACAAAAATCACTAATGTGTTAGAAAGTGAGTTGTATCTGATGATATGTCGCACGTATCCTTTGATACGATCTTAAGTTAGAGGTGTTCAGAAGATGTATACAAGAATTCTTAAAACTTTCTAGGATCTCCTCTTTTCAATAGAATTTGTTTCCACTTTCTATTTTTCTTGTGTCATACTTAGATGGAGACCTGAATATAGTTTTGGGGTTGTATTTTGCTCTTCACTTTCCATTGTGGGGCTTAATTTCACATTGAGTTTATACTTTTATGTTAAACAAGATATTTCTTTCTCTTGTTTGGTTATAAATATTACTTAAACAATATTGATTATTTATTAAGCCTATTTTAAACTCTTCAAACTATAATATTAATATTTAAAATTTGTTTATTGGCTCATTTGATTACTTTAACTTAAGTTAATGTACTTCATTGTCCAATAAAATGAGTTTTTTATATGTTTAAGTATATAATTATTGTGTTTTGCATGTCTTTACGTATCTTAAGATATTATTCACGATATGATAAACACTTCAAGATTTAAGGACTTTCGACACATGATACAGTTCACAATTCATGATTCACGATACGATACAAGATTCAAAATTAAGAGATTTTCGATACACGATACGATTCATAATTTATGATTTGTGATATGATATGACACATAGATTCATGATTCACAATACAATACACAATTCAGAGATTTTCGATACATGAAACGATTCACGATTTAACAACTATGCATACAGCTAGATTAGGAAGGATTTCAATAGCTAGAAAGATTTGAAAAGCAAGTTTGAGCAATTTCAAGAGAAAATGTCAGTTAGATTTATGTCTGAACCTGAAGTTTAGGTATAATGTCCTGCAACTCCTGGGCACTTTTGTCCCGAAAATGTGGCCCTTCAATAGCCACACCATCATCTGTCAAAATACCACACTCTCTTGCAATGGCCTTAGCAGTATGAATATTGTCACCAGTAACCATCCGAACCATAATCCCAGCATCCAAACAAGTTTTAACAGCTTCCCTCACCCCAGGGCGAACCGGATCCTTAATTCCAACAACCGCTACAAGTGTATAATTGTTATCTGGAATAGTATCAGCACTAGAATTAGTACCTCCCATATCCTTAAAAGCCAAACAAAGTGTTCTTAACGCTTCACAAGAGAAACGATTTATCACATTTGTAATGCCATTTCGCTCTTCTTCAGACAAGGCCACAGATTCGCCATCTTTGCTAAGAATATTGTCGCACATTTGCAAAATTATTTCTGACGCCCCTTTACAAAATGCTCGACGCCCTCCACCAGGAAGAGCCACAAGAACTGACATCTTTTTCTTGTTGGAATTAAAAGGCTCGACTTTAACTATTTTCTCTTGTTTGCATTGCGCCATATAATCGCCTTGAAAAAGCAATGCAAACTCTAGTAAAGCCGATTCTGTAGGCGAACCCATAATGTTGATCTTTCCATTTTTATCTCTCGCAACCTCAGAATTAGTATTATGAAAAATAGAATGCAAAAGGGTACTCAATACTTTCTCAGATACCGTTGATTTCACTACATTTCCATCACTATCTTCACTTCCTATTTCCTTAGATTCACCACATATCCAAAGTTTGGTAACTACCATATGATTTGTTGTCAAAGTGCCAGTTTTATCAGTACAAATGCAGCTAGCAGAGCCCATTGTCTCACACGCAGAAAGATGCCTAACAAGCGCCCTGTCATTCATTAGTTTCTTCATTGCAAACGCTAAACTTAGTGTCACTGCCAATGGTAAACCTTCCGGAACCGCGACTACAAGTATAGTGACAGCAATGGCAAAGAAATTGAGAAGTTTCAACCCATCATCTGTCGACCATTTTGTCATCTCATGATGAATTCCCTTCATTACAATAAACCGCGTGGTCATAACCACAAATGTTAAAACAGCAAAGGCTAGCCCGATTTTCCCAATAATAGTAGCAACCCCGTTTAGCTTAACTTGCAAGGGAGTTTCATCTTCACCGCCTTCACTCAAAGTAACCATTAGTCTTCCCCATTCAATTCTCATACCAACTGATGTCACGAGCATTTTCCCAGAACCATCTTGCACTTTAGTCCCGGACAAAAGAAAAGGCCTTTTCGCGTCCACATTCACAAGCTCACTCTCACCAGATAAGCTCGATTCGTCTATTGACAAGCTATAACCGGAAATAAAAAGCCCATCTGCAGGAACTTGATCTCCAATAGACAAATGCACTATATCCCCAACAACCAAGTCATAAATCGACACCTTTTGCCTGCTCCCATCGCGTGTTACATGAACCATAATGTTCTTTTTTTCCTTATCCAAGTCCCTAAATTGTAAGGACTGTCTGTAGTCACTAACAGCAGTAACCATAACCACCAACAAAATACACATGATAATTCCTACACCATCATACATGCCTTTAGGCCACCCTTCGGTGGCAATTCCAACGCCAACAGAAACAACTGCACATACCATTAGAATGATCAAAGTTAAGTCCTGAAGTGCATCCCATACAAACATCCAAAAAGGCCTCAATTGTTTTTCAGTGACGCGATTAAATCCATAAATCTCTTGCCTTGAAGTTATTTGGCTTGAAAAAACTCCATCTTTGAGTGAAACCTTGAGTTTTGCAGCAAATCCCCTTAAGCCTCCATGGGAATCTAAGCTCTTGAGATCATGAGACCGATTAATGTACGCAAGTTCATCTGGTTCAATTTCAAATCCTGCTTTTCGGACTTCATCAGAGAGCTTGTAATCGGATCGAATGCTAACAGCTGTAGTTGTAAAAAATGTTAAATTTGACAAGAAAAGAAACAGTGCAAAATGAATAAGATTATGTGAAGGGAATTTTGTAAGAGATCATACCATCAATGAAATGTAATGCTGCTTTTTGCACATACAAGGCTATTTGGATCTTTTCCTGAACAAAAATTTATGGCTGCATAAAAATGCTAACATTTTGAAGAGACTAAGATAATGTGTAAAAATATATCCTAAATGTTACCATATATTTTCAAATATGTGACTAGTCTTAAGGATAATGGCATTTTGTACTTGCAAAATAGTCCAGTTTTTCGAAACTTTTAAGGTGTGGCTTTATTGAAACTTACCTTCAGGCTGCAGGTTGATCGTGACATGGTGACAGAACATCCATGAAAATCTTTTAATTACGAGTGTTATAACCAAATAAAGGGGCAACAAGTCTTTATCACCCTAAATGCCCGGTATAGTGTGACATTGCGTGATCAAAGGAGAATGATACAGCTGATTAGTTGTTGTTAAAGAATAATTTTTCTATAGTAAGAACTAGAAATGAAGAAAAAATGGTTTTAAATTTTATCAGTAATTATGAAGAAAAAAGAAAAGAAAGAAAAGTATGTGTGTGGGTGGCCAAGTCTAACACCCTTGAGGGGGATGAAGATGGGGCCAGAAAGAATATATCGTAGCAAAGTGATGAAATGAAGGAAATTTCTTAGCTAAATGAAAGCAAAGAAAGCATACAACGGAAAAATGAAAAAGGACAAGGAATTTTTCATCATTTTTGTTGCATATTATGTTCTATTTCTAGTATTTTTTTTTCATCAACCAAAATTTTCGTACAACGTATACTATTTACATTAAAATATGAAATGCGAAGTTTCGAAGAAATTTCTCAATATTTGCAGTGTTTAACATGCTCAATTTCAATATATTCAAAGTATTGGACTGGTAGATAAAATGCTCAATTCCACTACTGTTTGTAGTATATATATTTTAAACAAATGTTAGAGATATATCTGAAATAATTTTTCGATTTAAAAAAAAATAAAATATATATATATATATATATATATATATATATATATATATATATATCCCTAATTTCGAAGGATAAGATATTAATTTAGAGGCTTATTTGTGTAATTTCTTAATACAAATACAACAAACAATTTGAGAAGGAGTGCCAATTTTGTTTTACTCAAAAGTGCAATTAAATCAGAAAACTCTTCAACTAAAAGCACTTCATTAATACAACTAAATACCCTTAAATGTAATTTTTCCGAATTAAAAAGGATTTAATGTTGACTTGTAACTTTTTAAGATTTTTCAGTTTCTTTGTCTTCCTCTTTAATTAACATGCACTAAATTTCCAAACCAAGACTTCGTGTACCATTCTATGCACTCCCCCGCAAATGTTGATATTTAGAAAGTCAATTACGATGTTTTTAAATTTAAAATTATATGGGATTCATCTAAATTACAGTAAAACCTCTATTTAGAAATACTCTATATAAGAATAACATCTATAATATTATAAAAAAAATTTGGTCCCAATTGGGGCCAGTTATAAATAGGAATAATCTCTAAATTGTAATATGTTATATATTTTTTAAGTCCCGTATTAAAAAACTATACCTCTATATAGTAATAATTTCATATATATATATATATATATATGAGAGACAATATTAATTTTAAAAGATTACATTTTCTATAAAAGACTACATTTCCTATAAAGAACTATATTTTCCTATAAAAGGCTACATTTCATTTCCTATAAAAGACTACATTTTCTTATAAAAGACTACATTTCCTATAAAATACCACATTTTTCTATAAAAGACTACTTTGCATAAATTTTTTTTGAATTATTTTTGTTATTGATATTTTTGTTAAAATGAATATTTTTGGTTGTTCGAAAAATATTTTGTATCAATACCTCTATTTAGTAATAACCTCTCAATTAGAATACAAATAGTTTGGTCCCAAGTCTATTCCTAAATAGAAGTTTTACTGTAGTAGACTTAATTGACAGTTGGGCGGGTATAGTCCTGAAACCCTTCCCCTACGGCCCTACCTATCTCATCAATTTATTATTTTCTCCCATGTACCCAACTTGCCCCCAAAAGTAATACTTCCTCCGTCCCAAGATAAAAGTCTTGGTGGACTTTTCACGCATATTAAGAGGAGGGATGAAATGACAAAATTGACCATAATAATATGTCATTAATTATTTTCAATGTAGGTAAGAAAATGACTTTCTAGCTATTCAATTCAAAATATTCTCTCTCCATACTTATTAAATAGGGAAATGATCCATATAATACGTTAGTCAGAAGGTCTGTTTCAACTAACGCTCATCCAGCCGTCCAAAATTAGAGTGAATGGTTGAGATGAGGGCCCAGCCGCTACTCCCTTTAGTGGTCAGCCAAATTTTTTTGTTGGTCGCTACTCCCTCTAGCGGCCAACAAAAAAATTTGGCTTAATTACTGATTATCTTCATACATACTACTTATTAATCAGTAAAATAAAATAATAAAATAATAAAAATTGATAAGGATAATCAGTATTTATCTTTATACTTATCCTTATACTTATTAACCGATTATCCTTATACATATTACTTATTAATCAGTAAAATAAAATAATAAAAAATTATAAGGATAATCAGTAATTATCTTTATACTTATCCTTATACTTATTAACAAAATAAGTATGTATAAGAATAATTACTGATTATTGTCTTATGATTTTAATTATAAATAGAAAATAGTGATTGAGTTTATATATTTGAGTAGAAATATAATATAAATCCAATCACTATTTTCAATTTATAATTAAAAATCATAAGACGATAATTATTAATTATCCTTATACATACTTATTTTATTAATAAGTATAAGGATAATTACTTATTATACTTATAACTTTTTATTATTTTATTTTCTTGATTAATTAGTAGTATTTATGAGGATAATCATAATTGTTATTTTTTTGTTGGTGCTTACTCCTCTCTAGCGGCCAAATCAAAACACTTGTCGTTTTGATTAGCCGCTAGAGGGAGTAGCGGCCAACAAAAAAAATTTGGCTGGTCGCTAGAGGGAGTAGTGTTTGGGCCCTCATCTCAGCCATTCTCTCTAATTTTGGACGGCTGGATGAACGTTAGTTGAAATAGTCCCTTTGGCTAACGTATTCTATGGATCATTTCCCTATTAAATATGGAGAGATAATTAGAATAAGAAAAGTATGAGACATTTAAGGAAAAAATGTGTAAAAGTTTAGTTATTAAAAGAAAGTAGACATTTAACATGGGACTACCCAAAATAGTAATAAGGACTTTTATCATGGGACGGATGGAGTATTTCATATTCGATTGGACTCCAGAAGTATCCATTAACCCTAGTTGAATTCTCCAAATTCTTTTGCACTAGTTTTATATAACTATTTTTAATTTAAAATCAAATAATATTCAATATTTTTATTATAAGTAATATTTAGGGGCGGATCCAGAATTTTTTTTCAACAGGGGGCGAGTTTTAACTAATTTTTTTGTTTAAGTTAAAATAAAAAAAAACCTTGAACTAATCATAATATTATTAAATCATAATAATGTTTACAAATTGCAATAAATATTCATAATCCAAACTAAAAAAGAATTTTAAATAGAAAAAATATTTAAATACAATTTAGAAACTTACTTTGGTTACTTGTCATAGTTTAATTTGAATCATTTCTCAAATACTCAAAGTCTCAAACCAAATTTATTTTCTATATTCAAACAAAACCATGAATTAATTTCAAAGTATAAACTAGTTTTGGTTGCTTTTTATAAGTTTCAAATAAGTTTTACTTGAAATAAGAGAAACAAACTATCCAAAATTTATACTCAAAACACCAAAAATTATACAGGGTCCATTAGTTAGATGTAGGGAAGTAAAGTGACTATAACAACTAGAAATGAGGGGATGCTAAAGGCTAGGGGTGAGTATGGTACGGTTTGAAACCTAAACCGCACACGAAACCGCTTAGGTGTGGTTTGACAAATTCAAAACCGTACATAAAATCGCTTGTGATTGATGCGATGTGGTTTTCATTTGGTGTGGTTTCGGTTCCAAAACCAATTGAAACAAAAAAAAATTATGCAATTTAAATTAACAATTTAACATCACACAATATTAAATATCACTTTGATAACACACACAACCTTACTTATAATATTTTGTCTAAACAAAGCTAAATATAATAGAGTAATATGATGTAAATTATTAGATTAAAATATAGTAGAGTAAACAAAAACTAAATACAATCTTTGCTACTCTACTCTTAGTAACAATATACTGTAATATTCTTAGTAACAATATGCTGTAATAATTTACAGGCTATTCTATCATATTACATCATATTGTTCAATCATATTACAATATATTGTTAACAAATATCATATTACAGTATTATTACAATCATAATACAAAGAGTCAGAAACATTATAAACTATTGTACCAATATGGCGCGATTTCGGTTTTATGCGTGTGATTTTGGCTAGTAACCAAACCGGAACCGTAAATTTGGTTTTTCAACCCACCTAAAACCGCCACATACACTGGAACCGTTGGTGCGGTTTATGCGATTTTTGGTGTGGTTTCGGTTCCAATTTAGTTTCTTGCTCAGCCCTATTATAAAGGCTCATAATCATTTTCTATTTTTCATTTCCAATTATAAAATAAGGCAAAATCATTGTAAGCTACCACAATAAAAGACAAACTACTCAACAAAAATGATCTCATTTTTAATTGAAGATCAAACAACCCAAAACAAAAACCTAATCAGACCAAAGAAAAAGTAACCACATTCAACCAAATCAATAACAAAAAAAAATTCAAACTTGAATCAAACAATCACTCACAGTTCACACGTTGACATTCAAAACTAAAAATTATACAAAAAAAATATTTCTAAGATTTCACCAAACTTTAAAATAAGAAGATTTTTGTACTTGTATTTAGAATTGGTTTATGAAATTTGTTTTAGCCCCTTCAAATTTAACTTTTTTATTAATTTGTCCCCTTAAATTTATTAATTTACATATCTATCCTAACCCTATAAGTATATAAAACAAAAGCAAGGGCGCCTATGCTGCCCCCCAATACAGATTCGTCGCTGGTAATATCTTGTATTACTTGCGTAAACAGACTTAATGAAATAATCTCCATAGGTATATCATATATATAATCACATGTTGTGGAAGATATATTACATTTCTAACCTTACAAGGGTCGGAATTGATCGAGTTAGGAAGGTATATTATATCTCTAACCTTATATGATTAATTTAAAGTATCTTGGGTCATATTAGGGTCGAAATCAGTAGGGTCTGGTAAAAACCAAGATTCATTCTAATTAGTCTAAAATTTAAAAAGAGAATTGATATTTCCACAAGACTCCCTTCACACGAATAGTAAAGGGGACTCACATTCATGTGAGTGAGATCTTATAAAAATATCAATTCCCTTTAAAAATCAATAGATCTCATTAATAGTAATATTTTTTAGAAAATTTATAACATTCATAATTGTATTAACAAAAAATATATGGATTCATACAAATTTTAACTTTAAAAATGTTTTAAATTAACCTTATAAAAGAATAAATATTGATAATATATTTTGGAACAAACAGATTACTTAAACAACTTCTAATGTTGTAAGCTAACCTGATGTATGTGTACATGGAAATGAAGTTGACGTGTTTAAGTTAACTGTATGTGTGTATTATTGTTGTTGTTGTTGTTGTTGTTGTTGTTGTTGTTGCTGTTGTTGTTGTTGTTGTTGTTGTTGTTGTTGTTGTTGTTGTTGTTGTTATTGTTGTTGTTGTTGTTGTTGTTGTTGTTGTTATTATTATTATTATTATTATTATTATTATTATTATTATTATTATTATTATTATTATTATTATTATTATTATTATTACTGTTATTGTTATTTTTATTATTATTAGTACTATTATTATTATTATTATTCTTTATTAATTTTATTATAATTATTATTATCTTAATTTAAGTCAACATTTTTATAGTCGTTGCAAAAAGTTATATAAAATATGCAAATTTAAAATAAAATTGTTGCCAATGAATGTAGTCCATTTAGGCAAACGAAATATAGCAAGAAAAAAAACTTTCTTTGCCCTTACGATGAGGAGAAATCAAGTGGTTAGAAATTTTATGATTTAATTTCTAATGAATTTTGATTCCAAATTTTGCAATTACTTATGAATTTCATTGTAAAAAGTGAAAGCTCGATACAATCAAGCGAAGGACAAGTTTCGTTGCTTAAACATACACTTTTAGCAACGACTTTTGCATGAAAAATCGTTGTTAAAGCCCCATTTTTAGCAACAAAAAAACTTTCGTTGCCCACGATGACGGGAAAGCAAGTGGCCGAAAATTTTTCAACGAATTTCTAACGAAAATTTTTCTTGGCAATGAATTAGCAACGAAATTTTGCAACGACTTATGAATTTCGTTGCAAAAAGTGAAAGCCTGACACAATCTGCAACGAAGGAAAAATTTTGTTGCTAAACATATACTTTTAGCAACGACTTATAAAGTCGTTGCCCGAAAAATCGTTGTTAAAGGCCCATTTTTTTGTAGTGATAGAAATTAAGTTGTATACTATTCTATAAGCAACTTGATTCTGCACACACACATAGAGCCAAGATATTCAGGTTAGGTCTTGTTCCAACTCAAATGTCATTTTCCATAATAATCGGTCCTTCCTTCTTTTCAACATTTCATATAGTTATGCAGACTAGAAATGAAGAAGTTTCCATTTTGATTAAGACCACAAATTTCTTTTCCCAAGTGACACATCGTTGATTGGAAAGGAGAAGATAAGATACAATTTCTAATGATTTTGGGTTTCATTTCTTTTTTATTAAATTATTTTTTTAGGAGAAAATAAATTTAAAAAAGATTGCAGACTCTTTATAATATGGTAATTTGTGTTTCAAACACTTGAGGATTTATAAAATAATTCAACATATTGAAAGATCATAACACATTTGTTTATTTCATAATTGTTTGGCCAAGGATATTTGGGCCTAAGATATGCAGTGGGCTGTTTTCCACTTGATATTACGTAGGTTGGGATAAAGGATTGTTTTGGTAGACGGGGGATTTGTGGATTAAGGTTCCTAATTATATTTGGTTTCTAGATATGGAAAGAGGTATTGGAGTTTTAACCAACTTCCTTAATTCATGAAGATTTGGTGCAATCCTATTAAGAAAATACTGGTTGGGTGGGAACCTTGAGCCGGTTCGAAGAAGAATTTCATGCAGGTGGTGAGAACGCTATAAATACAAGGTTTTTTTTCTGATTCTAAGATACATGCAAATTATTACTTTCCAGCACTGGAACATTAAGCCTCCCTTGTTAACCTTATATCAGCGTGTACTTATTCTCACACTAGAGCTATAGGCCGTCAAGTTTTTAATGTTTACCCATTTTTGTACAGGATTGGACGCGCTTTGGTGATTCAAGCGCGTGGACGGATCTTGGCGTTAACATTGGCGCTAGAAGGAGGGCTTTCTAGTGTTGTTGGATTCACAATCATAATCATCAACTCCCTGTGACTGAAACCATGGTGAATAGCAGGATGGTTTCAGCAGTAGGACGATCGATGGCAGGAGGTTCTTCTCAATAGAGAGGGTTTGTTAAAGATAGACTGGGGCCATCAAAGAGCATCCATGAGCGGCTCGGTCCATAAAGCACTTCGGTAGAATTCGAAAGTGGAGATCGCAAGGAGGTCAGGAGAAAGCTGTTGTCGACAGCTAGTAGGGGGACTAAGAACGATTGGAAGAGGGTAAGAGGCACACCGCCTCGAACCCGACACCGAGACGATTAGGAGGATAAAAAATCCGTTCTGGCCAAAAAGGCGCAGGAGACAAAGGAAGCACTGAGGATGTTGTTGCAACAGATGGAATAGATTGCAAAGTAGATGATCCTTGTGGCCGAATATGAAAACGAGGCCTCCAGCCACAACCAAACTAGAAGGTGGGGTAGGTCTCCAGACAGACAATCTAGGGCACGGAGGGCTGAAGGTACAAGGCAATCCGAGAGTAGGCTTCAGAGTCGCTCTCGTGATTGAAGCAAATCGGGTGGTTGCACACCCGGGAATCAAAAGAGGGCACACCGCTCTGTGGGTTCCCGGCACTGGAAGAGCGGTAGAAGAAGCCCCTCTAGGGCTGATAGTTCGGTGTGAAAAGGGCCGAACCGACCATGGTAAGAAGGACTCTTCAAAGAAGGAAGTGCCCACAAAGCCGGATGGGATAGAATTGTTGGCCAGAAAATTGGAGGAGCTTCAAAAAGAATTGGTCAAAGTCAAACAAGGGAAGGTGAGTTCAGGTAAAAAGGCGTCCCGTTTCTCTCCCGCGATCATTCGAGAAAAGGCAAACCCCGGCAAAAAGCTCCCTTATACGGAAAGTTTTGATGGCTCGGGAGATCCGTACGAACACAGTCATGCATATGACAGATTAATGGATTACTATGATTACTCAGATGTAGCCAAGTATCATACCTTAATGACGACTTTGAGGAAAGATGTCAGGCAGTGGATGATGACCCTGGCCCCGAACTCATCTCGTCATGGGAAGAGCCGTGCGACAAGTTCTGTGATGAATGAATTATTTGAGTTGTGATTCTGGGGACATGATCCTTGTAAGGAGGGAAGGATGTAACAATCCAGAATTTTTATATGTAATTTAAAATATTTATTGGAATTAAATAAATATTTTAGTTGATGTGTTTATTGTTAAATAAATACTTGATTGATTTGATTATTTATTAGTTAAATAAATAATTCATGAATTGTGGTGGTGGGCTAATTTGATTTAGTGTAATTTATTAATTAAATATATGTTTGGCAATTTTGTGATTTGGAATTTTAATGTAATGAGTTGATTAAATTAAATGAAATGTTAAATTTATCATCATATTACATTATGGTAATATTCTAATTTAATTTAATAATTAAATTAGAGAGTTATTAATTTGTTAGATAAAATTATAATTTATATTGAAATTATAATTTTATAATTATTTGATTTATGAAGCAATTTGATTTATGTGGCTATATGATTTAATAAGTTGATGTTAACTTTAGTTAAATTTGAATATTACAATTTAACTAAATAAAGTGTGGCCATTAAACTATATAGTAAGTAATTTATTAAAATAAATTAAAAGAGGTTTAATATAGTTTTACTAAACAAGACTTAAGGCTTTTAAGTATTTATTTTAATTCAGTTTTTGCAATTTAAAAAAATATAACTAATATGTATTAAGTATAGTTATTATTATATTGTCAGTTTTTTTTTTGTATTATTTTACGTTAACATATATTATACGTATATATTTGTTAAATGTTAAGTTAGAAGAGAAAAAGAAATAGAAAAGGGAAGAAGAAAAACACAGAGAGAAAAGAGAAAAGAAAAAAGAAAATTCTGTGATTTTGAGAGCCAAAGAAGAAGGATATGCTAATTCTTATCTCCTAACTAACCTAAGAAAGCAGTCAAAGGTATAATCTTACCTTCTAAAGTTTTAATTTTCTTTTTATATGATAAGTTCTTTGTAGAATTTATATTGATGATTAATTGTTGATTATATGGTTTATGTAAGTTAATTTGTATATATAAACTGCTTTATATGATTTATATTGGATTTAGAGTAATTTAATCCATGAAGTATATTTTAATATGGAGAAAATCATATTACAGTATGTTTACAGAGAAATACAGTGATGTACTTATGATACGACTTATTTTAGAATCAAATTTATGTTCAATTCATGTTATAATAAGTAAATTGATTTATGGTTATAAAAATACATGAAGAAACGAAAGTAAAGTTATTTAAACGGATTGTATTTGTGTAGTAATGAATTTCTAGTGATTATTTTTACTAAGGATGTCAAAAAATAGAGTTTTAAAAAAAAAGGAATTTAAAGGATTAAATTTGATTGTTGTTATTGTTAATGGTTTAAATCGATGTATACACGCTGGGTAACGTTTATGTGAAGTTTATGTGATTTGTGTGTGTTCAACTTGTTGTTTAAATAGTGAAAATCGTGAGTTTGGGTTGAAAGTAGAAAAATAGTATCGTAGTTTGTTTTGTACACGGTAGCGATTGCACCTTTGGTGTCAAATGTAAAAAACGACCTTAGAATCGCGGTCAGAATATATTTACTGGGTATCCCAAGACTTAAAGCGGTAGCAATTGCTTGCAGACCAAAAGAGAGCGGTGATGAGATGTTATTTGTTCAATCACTTAAACTTAATATAATCTAGTCTAAAGTTCATAACAATCTGTTAGGCTTATATCAAGATATTATAACAGATTATTCATGTGTAATTGATGATTTGAAGTTGTGAAAATTTATAAATTATACTTTAAGCTATTATTGTAAAGCTTTATTATGTGATTAACGAAGTTGAATCATTGACTAAGAAAGAACTTTGGATTGGTTAAGTTTTATCGATTTAAGAAATCATAATTCAAATTAGATTGACAAGTTATATAAAAGTGGAAGTTGAATCTATGCGATTAATATTATGTGGCTAAAGTTATGTTACTATGTTAATGGAATGTTTAGGGTGTTCGGGAAGTATGAGTTATAATTGTGTAGCTAACACACAAGGAAAGTCTTTTATCCCTACTCTTAAATTATGCAAATTTCTTGAATCTATTATTCAGTTGAGCAAGTTTTCGAACCCTAATATCTATTTGAGATTATCCTACCTTGTTTATAATTATGCAAGTTTGTTATTCTGTCTTGTTTATAAATTACGCAAGTTCTTGAATTCTATTGAGCAAAGTTCTTAATTTTGTTTCCTTATTGGAAAATATAACTTACCATTTTTTGTTCAAGCAAGGTTGATTATATGTTTTCAATGCTTTGAACTTTATTCTTAAAGCATTACTTTGATGCAGTACATTATTCATTTATGGTTCATAACTATTCTGTAATGCGTCGTTGTTGAACCCTTGCATTGTCCTTACACTTTTGATTCAACTGATCCTTAGTTGATGTTCGTTGAACTCTAAATTACCCTTGAAACTTATCCAAACCAAACTCACTTTGGTTCGAAATTGTATGTTAAATTGAGATGAACAACCCTATTATAGGGGATTATTTACGTGGAAGTGTTTAGATGTTTGTGCATAATACATGGTACGAAGGGCTGATCACCCTAAGTACGGGAAAGAAAGGTCCCTATAGTCTAATGATTGTTAAGCTTTAAGTTGAAAAATAATTATAACCTAGGACGTAGTTCATGGTCATGTAACCCTTAGATGATTTCCAGTATCAGTGCTTGATTATCGATATTAGAAAATGTTATTCAATTCAAATGAGTTTATTCATTGCTAAATATTATGTCCTTTCAAGTGAGCATTATTTTGCTCACTATTGCATATATATAACCATTGCAGCTAAAGTTGAGAAGGTTGATGAGCCAACCACTAGCAAAGTAAAAGGCAAGATGAACAAGTGTTGAAGACTTATTAATTGTTGAGACTTGTGTTTTCAGACTTAGTTTTAATTATGAGATGAAATTAATATTTTTCCGCATTTGATGAATGTTTTAAGGTTAAACAACTTGCTTAAATTTTATTAAATTTGGGTAGTTAGAAATGAATGTTTGGACAGTGAACACCAAATCCTGTGGGAATGAAGTACCCAGATTTGGGAGTGTCACAAGTTCCATGTCTGGTTCGGGAGTAACAAGAAAAAGGGAAAGCCCACAGGATCATTGTCACAGATCAGACAACATTCCAATGAGACGATGGGCCAGTACGTGAAAAGTAGGGCTTCAAGCAGTAGGGCTCTTTTAGAATGGGTTGGATTTGGTAAAGTCAGAGAAATTGGTGAAGAAGCTAATGTTTAATCACCCGAAGAGCAAGGCCAAAGCGTTTGAGAAAGTCGAAGGCTTCATTGTGGTGGAGGAAGCCATAAGCAGTTTGAAGCAGGGTACATTAGAGAAACTAAGGGATAAAGATAAGAATAGATAAATGTGAAACTAGAGAGAATGCAGCGGTAATAATAACAATGGCCGGTCGATGGGTATCGGAGGAATGCGATAACAACAGGGGTTCAGGGGGAGGTCATCCGCCTTTCCCGAGTTAGAAGGTGAACAGAGTATACACGAAGATCAATACTGATTGGGACACTATACTGGAATAGATTAGAGGGCAACCTTGCTTTGAACTTCCCATAGATAACATAAAGCCAGGCACATGGAATCCGGGAAAGTATTGCGATTACCATCAGGCGGCGAGGCATGCTACAGAATTCTGTTGGGGCCTGATGGACCTAATAGAAAAGAATGTGCAGGACGAGGCGTTGGTTCAGTATGTGACGTGATGAGAAGCCCCGAGGGCACATCAAGAGAATAATACACCTTTTCAGATCAGTTAGCCCCTGCAGCCAAATCAGACTCAAGTAACACGACAAGCTGTGGATGTGATCACGGGCGAAACTGTGGGGAAAGTGGTCAGAAGAAAGTGACGTGGATACTTAGATACCGTGTTGTCAGTTGTGAGACCCCGAATTTTATGAAATAAAAGTATTCAATTTTGGTGAATGGTTAAATTGATAAAAGGTTAAAGATAAGGGTGATATGAGAAAATTTTTTAAAGTAAACAAGTTGTCATAAAATACCCGGTTACTATTTACTCTAGTATTGTTCACTCGAGTATTTGGGGCACTTTTTGTGTCGGAATACTATTCACGAGTTACTATTCATGAGTTACTATTCATGGGTTACTATTCACCTAAATTACTATTCACCTGAATATTATTCACTCGGGTATTTGGGGTATTTTTCATGTCGGAGTACTATTCACGAGTTACTATTCACGGGTTACTATTCACCCGATTACTATTCACTCTAGTATTGTTCACTCGGGTATTTGAGACACTTTTTGTGTCGGGGTACTATTCACAGGGTACTATTCCCAAAGTACTATTCACGGAGTACTATTCACCCGAAAAATATATTTCTTTTCGGTCCAAATCATTTTTAGGTACAATATTATTCCATGAAGAGATATACTAATTTTTCAAACCGTTGGTTGAAATTATAACAGAAAAGCTTTTTATATAAAACAGAATACTTTTATAAAGTTATTCTATAAATAGAATATATTATATTCTATTGTGCATAGTATTTTGCATAGTAAAATCTTTTTATATAAAACAGAATACTTTATTAAAGTTATTCGATAAATAGAATATATTATATTTTATTATGCATAGTGTTTGCATAGTAAAATTTTTTTTATATAAAATAGAATATATTTTATTTTATTTAAAAGATTTTGCTTTAAATATGGACCGTCCGATTAAAGTAAATCAATCTGGACCGTTCATGGGTTGGTTACTATTCATTCCATTCTTCTATAAATAGAAGCTCATTCTTTCATTATTTCTTACGAATTCACTGAAACTCTAGAGAGAGAAACTATAGAGAAAATTCTTCTTCTATAATCTTGAGCGTATTTCTTTAGAGCTTAAGAAAACTTTGAGAGTAGTGCAAGTTTTCTTCGAGTATATCATTGCCCTACTAGTCGGAATACTCTTATTTGAAAGGTAAAGGGATATTATTATAGTAAGGAATATTATTTGTTGTACCCGTAAGGGGTGTTATTCTTTCGTATTCATGAAGAGAACTTCTATTATTCCATTCTTTATTATTACATTGGAATAACTTTGTATGCTGTGGTTTACCTATACTTGGTGGAATGACTTTTATATATACGGTTTACCCAATCCTTGGTAATCTTCTTTGTTATTCCATTCTTTATTATTACATTGGAATAACTTTGTATGCTGTGATTTACCCTATACTTGGTGGAATGACTTTGTATATGCGGTTTACCCAATACTTGGTGATCTTCTTTTGTTATTCCATTCTTTATTATTATGTTGGAATAACTTTGTTTATCACAATACCGCATACTTGGTGAAATTCTTTTATTATTCCATTTTTTATTATTACGCCGGAATATCACAGCGGTGTGAATTTCACACGACTGGTTCCATTATTTATTATTACGTATTTAATATTACATCGGAATATCTTATCGATTAATAATTTCACGACTTGGTTCCATTATTTATTATTACATTGGAATAACCTATATCGTGGATTACCATATACTGGTGAAGTCTGTTGTTATTCCATTCTTTATTATTACATTGGAATAACTTTGTATCTGTGGATTCTAGTATACTGGTGAAGTCATTGTTATTCCATTATTTTTATTTCATTCTTTCTTTATTACAGCCGGAATATCCTGTTTGTGCGTTTTACGCCGGACCTGGTTCTATTATTTATTATTCCGCATTTATTATTTTGTTGGAATAACCTGTCTGTGCGGATTACGCACGCATGGTGAAATTCTTCAGTTATTCCATTCTTTATTATTATGTTGGAATAACCTGTCTATGCGAAGTAGTGCATACATGGTGAAATTCTTTTATTATTCCATTCTTTATTATTATGTTGGAATAACACATACATCAAGTACTACATACATGGTGAAATTCTTTTATTATTCCATTCTTTATTATTATGTTGGAATAACATGTATGTCTATGCAATAATTGCATACATGGTGAAATTATTTTATTATTCCATTCTTTATTATCTTTTGTTGGTTATGGGTTTTCTGGTTGTATGTCTTTGGCTTTTGTAGTGCAAAAGATGATATGTTGTTGAATATCTTTGGCACGTGGTGCAAAGATGATACATTGTTTGATAGCTTTGACGTAGTGCGAAGATGGGCGGTGTATGACATGATCATGACCACCAGTGATAATAACGAATATCCTTAGCCATAGTGCATGGATAATTCAATGATGTGATTGGCAGGATCATGACCATTAGTTAACAGTTGAATGTCTTTGGTAGTAGTGCCTTTGATGAGACAATTAATTGGTATTGGTATGATCATGACCATTGGTTTTATAGTTGAATATCTTTGGCCCGTAGTGCAAAGATGATAGACAAGCGATTAGTATGATCATTGTTATTACATTTGAATATCTTCAGCCTTTGGGGTAAGGATATTGAGTAAACATTCTATTAATCCTTTGTGGCAAGGAGAAACTATTGATTTACATGATTATAAATATGAATTGTGAACTTAATTAAAATCTTTAGTGGTTCAGGTGAAGACAGGTGATGAAAGTTCTCTTTGTCTTGTTACAACGAAGAACTGTTGATGAGTATTACAGGAATGAAATATTAACGATGGACTTTTAAATTGGAGGATAAAGTAGACATTATGTTCTACTTGACTATTTTAATAGATTGCTTGTTCCGCTGCAGTTAAACTTGATGTTTGTTATATTGTATCAGTTTAACACTGTTGAAGGCTAACGATAATTTATTCTGCACTATATTAGTCATAATATTTATTACTGGGCTAGTTGAGCTCACCATTTCTTTCATTGTTCTCTTTAGGAAATGAGAACGTAGCTGGGACTAGTCGGGGAACAGAGTGATGGTCCTAGATGGTGCATTAGTAGTCCTCACTATTCTGTTAAATAGTGTGACAATAAATGTAATGAGGGCGCCATTGGGTGTGGATATTGTCTAGATGACAACTTGTATAAACTCCCAGCTTATGTCTTGTCGTATTCTACACGACAGTTGTATTATTAAGTTGTATTTGAAATTATGTACCATGTATCTGGCGACCCAAGATGGGTGATGTATACCTAATTTTGGGGGCGTCACATCAGTGGCCGACCAACCTGCAAGACGTGAAAGATCATACCTGGGTTTGGTGATCTCGTTCACTGATGAAGATTTCCCTACAGAACCGATCGAACCACACGAGGGAGCATTGGTAATTACTGCACATGTGGGTTCGGTAGATATGAAATGGATGATGATATCCTGTATGAACACGCTTACCAGATGATGAACCTAGATGGGAGAAAGATGGAGATCGGGCATGAGTCTCCATTGTATGGTTTCAGCAACGAACCAGTCAGAGTTGTAGGGACGATTGAGTTACCAGTCATATACGGAATGGCTCCGCAACAGGTGGAAATCATGTGCAGATTCTTTGTGGTGCATGTGGACTCATCGTATAATGCGATTTTGGGAAGGCCAACTTTGACGGCCCTCCAAGCGGTGACATCAATTCGTCACTTTAAGATTAAGTTCCCTACGCCACATGGAGTTAGGGAGGTCGCTAGGGATCTTGATTTGGAAATGAGATGCTATCGGAATGAATATATCACTTCGGGAGTAGGGGTCAGTAAGCAGAAGCAAGTCATGGAGATAGAGATCGAACCGTTTACGAAAAATAGCACTGAGCCCTTGGTCATGCCTGCAGGAGAGACCGAAGAGGTTGAGTTGATCCCGAGGAAGAAGGATAAGATTATAAGGATTGGGTCGGGATTGCCAGAAACTTTTCAGACGAGCTTGATGGAATTTCTTTAGTGCTATACTGATATCTTCGTCTGGGTTCCCAGTGACATGCCTGGGGTGGATCGAAAGGTTGTTGAACACAAGTTGCATGTGGACCCGGCGAAGAGACCAGTTCCGCAGAAAAGGAGGATTTTTGCCCCTAAAAGGCAGAAGATAATTGATGAGGAGATCACAAAGCTCTTAGCTGCAAACTTCATATTTGAGATTGACTATTCGGAGTGGATGGCGAATGTCATTTTGGTGCAGAAGCAGAATGGGAATTGGCAGGTTTGTATAGATTACACCGATCTGAAGAAAGCATGCCCGAAGGACTTCTATCCCCTGCCACACATCGACCAGCTTATCGATGTGACTTCGAGGTATGCTTTGCTTAGCTTTATGGATGCTTTTTCGGTTTAACATCAGATCTCAATGTGAAAGGAGGACATCCCAAAAATAGCCTTCATCACTCATCGGTCGATATATGCTTACAAAAAGATGACCTTTGGCTTATGAAAAGCGGGGGCCATATATCTAAGGATGATGAATTACGTGTTCAAGAAGCAGTTAGGGCGGAGCATAGAGGTTTATGTGGATGACATGATCGTCAAAAGCATGAAAGTTCGGGGTCATCTGGATGATTTGGAGGATTTTTTTTCAAACTATTCAACACTACAATTTGAGGTTGAATCCGAATAATGTACCTTCGGATTGGGTGCAGGGAAGTTTTTGGGTTATCTAGTCAGCAAGAGGGGGATTGAGGCTAATCCCGAGAAGATTTAAGTTATTATAGATATGAAGTCCTCGCAGTCGTATAAGGATGTTCAACGTTTGACGGATCAGATTACAACTTTGAGGAGGTTCATGTCTAAGTCGACATAAAGATGTTTGTCATTCTTTGATACGTTGAAAGGGCCGAAGAATGCGAAGAGTTTTTAGTGGACTTCGGAATGTGAAGACGTCTTTCAAGGGATAAAGAGGTATTTGTCTTCGGCTCCTTTGTTGGTGAAGCCAGTTCCTGCTAAACCTCTATACTTGAATCTGGCGGCGAGTTCATTGGTTGTGGGAGCAGTTTTGATGCGGGAGATTGGGGGTTAGTAGCACCCGATTTAGTATGTGAACCATGTCCTAAGGGATGCAGAGACAAGGTATTCAAACCTTGAGAAGTTCGTTTTTTCTCTGATAATAGCCAGTCAAAAGATTCAACAATACTTCTAAGGTCTATTAATAATGGTGTATATTGATCAGCCTTTGAAGAAGGTATTGGGAAGACCATAGGTTTCAAGAAGACTTTTTGCGTGGACTGTGGAATTATCGCAGTTTATATTGGAGTATCACCCTCGAACATCCATTAAGAGGCAGGCATTGGCTGATTTTGTAGTAGAGTGTTAGTTCTCCAAAGCGGATGGAAGTTTGGATCAGGTTGGATTGACCAAACAGTAGGTTGTAGTAGTTCGGCTAGCACAAAACTGGTGGAAATTGTACGCAGATGGGTCGGCTACTTCGGATGTTAGTGGTGTCGAGATAATTTTGACTAGTCCGGAAGGGTTTAAGGTGCAACAGGCGATCAAGTTCAGGTTTAAGGCAACGAATAATGAGGCTGAGTACGAAGCGGCAGGGTTACAACTGGCGAAGAGTCTTGAGGTACAGAAGTTGGTTATTTTTAGTGACTCTCAGCTGGTCGTCAAGCAGATTTCAGGGGAATATGAGGCTCGAAGAATGAGAATGGTGAAGTATCTGGCGGAGGTAAAAGATCGGCTCCAGTGTTTTGATTCTTATGCTTTTCAAGGGATAGATAGATATGATAATGCAATAGCTGATCCACTGGCAAAGTTAGCTACGACCAAAGCGAGTACATTCGACGAATCAGTTTATTTTGAGATTTTGAATCAGTTAAGTGTTCTGCATATGGAGGTAATGCATGTGGAACAATCAAATTGTTGGCTGTCTCATTACCTTGACTATTTGGGTGACGGCATTCTGCCTTTGGATCGGTTATAAGCGAAGAAAGTTAAACACAGAAGCTCAAACTTTGTGCTTATAGATGGGGATCTTTATCGACGGGCCTATTCTTCCCCTTTGCTGAAGTGTTTGGTTCCGTCCAAAGTAGAGTATGTTCTTCAAGAAATTCATGAGGGGATTTGTGGTGATCATATAGCAGCGAAGTTTTTAGCATATAAGGTGTTTCGACAAGGGTACTATTGGCCGACAATCTTCAAGGAAGCAACCGAGTATGTGAAGAAGTGTCCAAAGTGCCAAATTAACAACATGATCCCTCATCAGCTGCCGGAAGAGATGTATTCAGTTTTATCCCCAATTCCTTTTGTTGTTTGGGGAGTGGATATCTTGGGCTCATTACCAAAAGCTAAGGGGCAGGTTAGTTTTATCATAATAGCTATTGATTATATGACTAAATGGGTGGAGGCTAAGCCCCTTCGAACGATCACGAAGCAAGATTGTTTGAAGTTTCTAAAGGAGTATGTTGTGTTTCGGTTCGGCATTCCCATGGTGGTGGTTTCGGATAATGGATGACAATTTGTGGGTTCAAAATTTGAGGTGTTCTTGAAGGAGTTGGGTATTCAACATCGAAAGATTTCGGTTGCTCATCCTCAGTCGAATGGGAAAGTTGAGGTGACCAATAGGACTCTGTTAAATGGTATACAAAGAAGACTTGATGAGGCAAAAGAAAGGTGGACTGAAGATTTTCTCAGTGTATTATGGGCTTATCAGACCACACCAAGGTCTACTACAGGAGACTCACCTTTTAGATTGGCTTATGGTTCGGATGCTTTGGTCCTAATGGAGGTTGTTTCCCCGTATCTTTGGGTTAGTCGGTTTCAGGAAGTATATAATGAGGATGGACTTCAGGCCAATTTGTATTTGTTAGAGGAATTTAGAGAGGAGGCCTTAGTGAAGCTTACGACATATTAGGGTCGAGTGGCCATGTATTATAACAAGGGGGTGAAGCTCTGAAGGTTCGAGGTAGGGGATCTGGTTCTTCATGAGTTTGAAGCTTCTATACCTCAAAATTTAAGAAAGTTAATAACGAATTGGGAAGGTCCTTATGAAATCATTGATGTGCCAAAACCGGGAACCTATCGGCAACGAGCGATGGATGGATCTGAGATTAAGAACACGTGGCATGCGGGAAGACTTCGAAAATATTTTTAGTAGGGTTGAAGTCAGAGTTTTGAGTCTGTAATTCTTCCAATGATTATCAATAAAAGAAGCATTTTTTCTCTCCAGTGTTATTTTATGTGATTGTTAATCTATTGGAATCTGTTCGACCCTTCGGAGGTGAACATGATAATTTGATGTTTGGTGGAATTTGTTCGACCCTTCGGAGGTGAACATCATTATTTGGTGTTTGGTGGTATTTGCTCGACCGTTATGAGGTGAACATAATTGTTTTGGGGGTTCGGTGGAATCTGTTCGACCCTTCAGAGGTGAACATGATTATTTGGTGTTTGGTGGAATTTGTTCAACCCTTCGGAAGTGAACGTGATTATTTGGTGTTTGGTGGTATCTATTCGACCCTTAGGAGGTGAACATGATTGTTTTGGGGGTTCGGTGGAATCTGTTCGACCCTTCGGAGGCGAACATGATTATTTGGTGTTTGGTGTGAACATGATTATTTGGTGTTTTGTGGTATCTATTCAACCCTTAGTAGTTGAACATGATTTTATTAGGGGTTCGGTGAAATCTGTTTGACCCTTCAGAGGTGAACATGATTATTTGGTATTTGGTGGAATCTGTTTGACCCTTCAGAGGTGAACGTTATTATTGGTGTTTGGTGGTATCTGTTCGACCCTTAGGAGGTGAACACGATTATTTAGGTGTTTGGAGGAATCTGTTCGAACCTTAAGAGGTGAACAAGATTGTTTGGTGTTTGGTGGTATCTGTTCGGCCCATAGGAGGTGAACATGATTGTTTGATAGTATATGTTTAATGGTTAAAAGGTGTTGAGTTTGGTTCTTTAAGTTGTTATTTTTTATTCATTTTAAGTGAATGTTTGTTTATTGATGTTAGTTGTCTTGCAAAGCAGTTATGGAAAATTTTTATAGGAGAAATTAAAAAAAAATGTATTAATTGAAGCATAGAAAAATTTACAAGTTTGCAGGTTTACAAGTTTAAAATTTAAAACTATGATGGTGGAGGGTCGTTTGTTGGGTTGCCTTTGGAACTGTCCTCGTCCTCGTTGTCGAAAGAATCGAGTAATAAAGAGTTTAGAGCGGCATCGACAAGTTTAGCTTTACCTTTGCTTTAGGCTGCTTCATAGCCTTCGGCATACATTTGTACAATCTCATTGGTAAGTTTGGGAGATTTTTGGTATTCGCTACGGATTTGGTTTTATAGTTCTTTGGTTAAGGGCGGGCCAAGGCCTTTGAGGTCGCGGAGTTCTTTTTCCAGAGCAGCGCAAATTTGAAGTTGTGCTTGCTCTTTCTTCATTATGTCAATGGATTGGCTAGTGAGTATTTGGTTGCTTTGCCTCAATACTTCGCTTTCTTTTATGATCTCTTCGTATTTTTTGGAGGTAGATTTTTGAAGTGCTTCAGACGCTGCCAGTTGTTCTTTTAGTTTGGCGGTGTCTGTCTTGAGGCCTTCGCAGAAGAAAGAGGCGTTGTCATGCATGTTCTTCTCCTTTTTTAGGGCTGACTTCAGGAAGTCATTTTCTCTACGGGCGGCTTTCTCTTCGGCTTCGATATCTTTATATCTTTGAGCAAGCCTTCTAGAGACTCTAGCAGCCTACAGGTGTTTAGTAGTCAGTATGGTGAGTTGATTCAAAAAAGAAGATGATTACTGTAATTTTTAATTAAAAGTGACTTACGCGGGCCTGATGAATCATGCCGGCCCGAAAGAGTTCGGCAGTGGATATGTCCCCGAAGTGGTGGTCATCAGTTGGGAGGATGAAATGATTAAACTAGTCTAGAGGGAATTTTTCATTATCCTCTGGCCATAAGGTTGGGGATCGAACGAATTCGGGTGAGTGTGTAGAGGATGGTTGTTTGGGAGGTGATGTTGGGAGATCAGATGTAGTTGGGGTGTGGGCCTTTTTGAAGGTCGGTATTGTCGGTGGTGTTTTTGTTTTCCGATTAGTTTGGGGGATGGGGTTAGCGGAGTTAATGTCGAGTTCGGTTTGTATGTTTTGGGGTTGGCTGGCTTCGGTCGAGGGAATCCTTAGTTCTTCGATTGTGAGGGGGGTAATCTTCGCGCGTTTCTTTTTTTTCCGAAGAATCTGTGTTCTTTCAGAGATCGGCATGTCGAGAAGGCTTTCTGTGAGAATGGGGCTGGGATGTTTTTTGGTTTTTTTGACTGCTCTTCTTTTCAGTCAAGTATGAGTTGGGTCTTCGGTGGTGCTTGTGGCATGTTCGACTTCAATGTTTTGGGGTTGAACAGGTCTTTCAGTTGTGTCATCGGAGAGGAATTCTTCAAGGTTTTTTCTCTCGGCCAAAGTTGGTTTGATGAGGGATACTGTAGAAAACAATGGGGATTTTTCAGAATAATGACAGAAGAAAATTCAAAGATCATACAAGTAGAAAACTCAGAACTTACTTTGGTGGTCGTATAGCCACGCCTGTTTGGTTAAGAGGCTGAAATTCCATTCTTTTAGGGGAAGTTTCTCGAGCAATTTTACCATTTCTTTCACTTGTTCGGGAGGGGTGTCACCGAAGTCTACGTTCAGGTGTTTGTAGGAAGCCCAGTCCGAGAGTTTGGGTGTTTCTGGTCCTTTGACGAAGAACCAATCTTTGTGCCACCCTCTGTTGCTCGAAGGGGTATCCATCAGTGGGCGTTTTTCGAACTTGGATTTGGGTTTTGGGGGTTGTTTTCTCAGTACCTTGAAACCCAGTTCGCGAGAATTTCTGAGTTGGTACAGGGTGAAGAAGAAATTGATTGAAGGTGGAATCCCGATCTCGTGGCAGAAGGCGATGAAGGAGATGATGTTGATGTAGGATTTCGGCACCAGCTAGGCGAAACTGATGCCAATAAACCCTAGAAAGGTGACGATGAACGCACGGAGGGGCAGTCAGACTCCCTTTTTCAGTAGAGTAAGGGGCATGGCAGTCCAGCCATTGGATCAGTGGTACATTTGATATGTGGGTGTTGGTTCCTTGAGATGGTGGGTTTTAGGGATTTGGTAATGCTGTCGAATTACGAGGAGATCAACATCAGTAAGTTGGGAAAGGGTGTTGGCGTGCGAAAATTGTTTCTTGGTGGGGTATTCACTCATCATTTTCTGGAGATCTGTCTCTGGGGGATTCTGGGTGGAGGTGGTGGCTACACTGGTGGATACGTCAGGCATGGCGTTGGTGTTAGGGTTTGGAGTGACCTTGGTAGGGTTGGAAGTTGTTGTAGGGGGGGGGAATGCTTGATAGGGGGTTCACAAGAATAAGGATTGTGTTTTCTGGTGAGATGTTATCTGGGTTTTGGGAGGAGGCCATTGTTGCAGTTTTGAAGTAAGATGGGGAGAGGAAGATTATCCTTAATTTTGAAATGGGCTGGTGAAACTGTTTGAATTGGGGGAAAAGAGGTTTTATAATTTTGTCTTTTCTGCTATTCCCAAATGTCGTGGGCGGCTCATATATTAATGGGTGTTATGATGTCGTTTGGATGGTGGATTTGAAAGATTGGGTTACTATTTGATGTTTGGATTTTTCGGATATTGGGCCTTGATTTGGGTTATTGTTGCTCGTTGGGCCATGTTTGGAATACTCTTCCATCAAATATTCTATTTGATGAAAGACTGGGGGAAAATATTGGGCAAAGGATATTTGGGCTTAGGATATGCAGTGGGTTGTTTTCCACTTGATATTACGCGGGCTTGGATAAGGGGTTGTTTTGGTAAACAAGGGATTTGTGGATTAAGGTTCCTAATTATATTTGGTTTCTAGATATGAAAAGAGGTATTGGAGTTTGAACCAACTTTCTTATTTCTTGGAGATTTGGTGCAATCTTATTAAGGAACTACTGGTTGGGTGGGAACCTTGATCCGGTTCGGAGAAGGATTACATGAAGGTGGTGAGAACGCTATATATAAGGCTTTTTTTTGATTCTAAGGTAAATTCAAATTATTACTTTCCAACACTAGAGCATTAAGTCTTCATTGTTAACCTTATATCAGCCTATACTTATTCTCACACCGGAGCTATCCCCCGGCGGCCCAGGCCATCAAGCTTTTGGTATTTACCTATTTCTGTACAAGATTAAACGCGCTTTGGTGATTTGAGCGTACAGACAAATTTTGGCGTTAACAATAATCAAACAAAGTGAAAGTGAAGGTGTATATGGATAATGTATGCTTCATTAGTAAAATGCAAAGTATGTTAGGACTCCATAAATTCTTAAATCAAGAAACAAGAAAGGAATCAAGTGACTCAAGTAAACAAACAATACTTTAAGATTCATTTTTACTTGGTTAAATATTTGAGACCGGAATTTCGTTTCCAAATTGGTTTATAATATTTTATACGAAATATATCCAGTCTCTAATTCGGTCTCTACTGTTTGAAACAACATTCTTGTTTTCAAAATTCGTCTCTACTTTTACATACTCAATGTCCTCTATTACACAGAAATTCGGTTTCAAACTCTGTCTCAAAATTGAATAATTTGAGACGTAGTATCGCCCGTCTCTAAATTTCTGATAGTATATTTGACATAAAAGTTGGCTTATTTTATCACAGAATAGATAGTTAAAAAAACTCTTTATTTATCTTAAGTTTTGAGAAGAACATTTGATTATGAGATTGTTTAGTAGCAAACTTATAAGTTTTTTAAGAGCTAAACTCAACAAACTCTTAATATTAAGGGTTCAGTTGGTAATTACTTTTAAATCTAAATATTTTGTTTCTACTTTCGTATATTGGTGTAGATAGAAATAACGTTTCATAACTCTTTTTTTTTCGAAAGAAAAAAAGTGGAAATAAAATGCACTTTGACACAACCAAAAAAAACTTAGATCTTCTTACTTTTATAAAATAAAAAGTTAGACATGCTTA
This sequence comes from Panax ginseng, assembly GCA_020205605.1. Lineage (NCBI taxonomy): Eukaryota > Viridiplantae > Streptophyta > Magnoliopsida > Apiales > Araliaceae > Panax > Panax ginseng. The sequence continues at coordinate 41,315,535 of CM035142.1, read as the reverse complement.
CTGAATATGTTTACATGACTTAACACAAATAAATGGAAAGCACATAAATAAAGAAAATATATATATACTCTCTTTTCTGCTTGATGAAAAAGGCTGAGAAAGAAAATTCTTCTAATAAATTTATTGAGGTAAAACAACTCTTTTAGGTCATGTTTGTTTGTACGGATTATAATCTCAGAAATATAACTCATGGAATTATAATTTCAAGACTATTAATCCTAGGATTAAATAGTCCTAATTACCTGTTTATTTTTTATGAAATTATTCATGGGATAACTTAAAATAATCCCATAATATGTTTATTTTTATAGGATTAATTAAAGGATCAAATAAAAAAATTCATTTAGACTATTATACTCTTATCAATAATAACATATTTTAAACTATAATTTAAACTTATTTATACATCAAAAATATAATAATTTTGTATATATAAAACATAAATATAATAATATATAGATAGTATTGAAGCCCTTCTATTCTTTTACTTTTTTGTTTTTTAAACTTTTAAATTTTAATGATTTTATTTTAGTTTTTGGACATGGTTGAAACAAAAGCTTGCTCTGGATAATATCATATTCAGAATGACAATGCTAGCAATTTTAGACTAATAACCAGAAACTTATAATAATTACTCTAGTCTCACATAAAATAAAAATAAAGTTAGATGTGGTAACAATAAAAAAATAAACCTGAATGTCATATTCGTATTTCATATACCCAGAAAATATATGAATATTATATCATTTTAAAAGCCTTACTTCGAAACACATAAATAATATATTACAGTTTAATCAAAATGAATAGAATAAGATATTATGATCATTTTAGAAAAATAGTTGAAGTTAATTTTGTCTAAAAAAATTATTCCTAAATGGTAGGAATTATAATATCGGATAAAATATGATATTAAATAATCTCCGTATTAAGTCATTTTATAATCCCTGGACTAATATTTTCATGTTCAAATTTAAAAACAAATACGACACTTGAGATTAATAGTCTTATCCCAAGTGTAATCATTGCAAATAAATATAGCCTTAGTCTTTGTACTTTTTTCGTTAGTTTCATTTTAGTTTTTATACACTTTTTATTTAACAATTGTCCCTGTACAATTTTGTATGAAAATAATATTATCCGTTAATTTGCAGGTTTCTGAGGTAATGACAGGACATTAAAGAGAGAAACTAAATTCCAACATAGAATTTTGAGTTATTTTTAGCATTTTTTCCTTTTATTCCTTATTACCAATAGCATAATAATTCAAAACGAAAATTTCAAAATTAATTTCATCCAATACAATTTTAATTTTATTCACAAAATTTTAGCAAAACACATCAACCAAAGTTCAAAAATATCGAAAAAATATATAATTAATTTCTACATAAACTAATTTCAAATAAAAGAATAATATTAAATTCAATTCAATCTTTAGTTGTTGACTCAAAATATTTTTCCATTTTTTATTGTTGGATTCATTTGAAATAATTATGTCCTAAAAAAATTAAAGCTTGGATTTTATTTTCTCCAATATGAATTTAATTACATTTTTATGCAGGGCAATTCATAGAGGAGAACGAGGACAACTGAATGCCACTAATTATAAAAATAATTATATTTGAATTCTAGTTTTGATGTGTTAATTTGTTTTCATTTTTATATTTAAAACTAATTACTAACTAAAAATTGGATTAGATGAAGTTAATTATGAAAAATTCATTTTGAATTATTATGCTATTGGTTAGATGAAATGAATGGAAAAGTACTAAATATAACTCAAAATTTCATATTGGCATTTAGTTTTTCTCTTTAATGTCACGTCATTACTTCTTACACTTGCAAAGAAAAACATTGTTCACATACAAAATTATACAGGGACTACATTATGAAATAAAAAACTGTATAAGAATGTAAAATGAAACTAAAGGAAAAGTACAATGAATAAATAGGTTGTTTTGCCAATTTATTTATTTATTTGTTAATTTGAACACTTACACACTTTGTCTTGACATGTCAATAATCGAACTCCCAAGTCCCAACCTCATAGTTAAGATGGATTGGATAATATCACTCTGACCAAAGGCATTGGTTGTTTTTTGCCAATTTATTGAAGAAGAAAGAATATGTAAATGAGAATAACCATCTATATATATGTAAACATATATAATAGGACAAAATTAAATTTTTTTGGACATTGATCTTTTGTATGAGACTAAAATTTAATTGTTACTAAAATATTTTTTTAAAAATTCCTAATTTTATTTTATTAACTGCTATTAAAACACTTTTAAACATATAATTTAATTAGAACAAAAAATACTACTTATGATCCTGAAACTTGAGAGTAATTTATTATTTTATAATTATTTTATTTCTTATAAAGTTACTCCTTATTTATTAATATTGATTCTCATGAGCCTAAATTAAAATACCTACGGATCGTTGTTAAATATATAATTAGTACCGATTATATATTGAATAATGATATATCATATAATTTTATTTTATTAACTATTACGAAAATAATTTTTAAACCTAGAATTTAATTAGAACCAAAACACTATTTCGACATTTGAAAAACTTTAGAATAATTTATTATTTTATTATTTTAGAGCAATTTTAATTAGTATTTATAACATAAACGACATAATTATTATAATTTAACTTATAAAGAGATTAACTTATAAAAAAAGATATAATGATAGTGTTTTATGAGTGCTTAATATTTTAGTTTTTTTTAAAAAGACAAAACACATGTTTATTTTATAAATAATATTATTTTAATATTTTATTTGTTATATATATGATGGTTATTAAAAAAAATTGAATTCAACAAATTAACTTACAATTGGTATTAGAATGATTACAATATTTGTTTTAAAAAAATTAAATAAATACAAACCACATACATTTGTCTACTATAATTAATATTATATTATTTTATGAACAATTTTATTATTTATAAAATTCCTTTAGCTTATTAATCATACATTTTTTTATCAAAGTTTTTAAACATTGTCATACCAATAGTAAGTTAATTTGTAAAATTTTAAAAAATATTTCATATACATTAAATATAAAATGAATAAGAAATTAAAAACTATGCTATTTGAAAAATAAACTTGTGCGTACACTTGATTTTTTGATTGGTATGAGTTTTGAATTTAACTACAACTAAAACACTTTTTAAAAGTCTCATTTTTTTTTAAAACAATCTAAACAACTACTAACAAAACCCAAACTTAATAGGACTGATCATTTATATATGTTTCATGAAGATTTTGGTTAATTCATGTAATTGTCTTTCAACCCCAAAAGAATATGATGCGTAACATTAATAGATTTTAATAATAAATAATATTTTAATAAAATAAAACTAATTATATTTAATTAATAAGTTAAGTTGTAAATTAATAATTAATAGTTAATGTTAGAGAACCAAAATTCTTTTTTATGATCCTATAAACTTTATTATTAACTAATTATTCTACAATAATTTTATTCTATAATTTTATAATTACTTAGAATACAATAAATTTTAAATTTAAAAACATGTTTTGAAAATTTTATTTTACTTAACTTTAGACTCTAAATAACTAAATATTAAAAATATAAGAAAAATATTATGATTACATATTAACTAATATAGGAGACATTTAGTTAATTAATGTTAAAAATAATTATGACTTATATATTGTGATTAAACTTTAGTTAATTTTAAAACTAAAAGTCATAATGGCAACTTATTATTCTACAACAATTTTATTCCTAAGTAACTATATATTAAAAATATATAAAAATATTATGAGAGAATAATAATTAATATTAAAAAAAAATATATATTACAAAATATATTAATGATTAAAATTTAACTACTAATTTTATTTCAGATAGGAGATCTATGGTTAATCAATATTAGAAAAAAATCTCACTTATATATAGTAATTAAAATTTAAGTTACCATTAAAAAACAAAACACCATGATGGCAACTTGTTAATGTACAACAATTTTATGTCAAAAGATTGAAAATTAAAACTAAATATTAAATTTAAAAACTATATAAATTGAATATTAAATTACAAACAACAGAAAAAAATAAATATATTACGTCTTTGATAATTGTTTGTTTGAGCAAAATTTGTAGTCATTTAATAACAAGTTAAATTAAAATTCAAAAAAAATTATAATCATTAAATATATAGAAAAAATAAGAAATTCAAAATAATTTATTTTAAAAATAAAATCGTACTTCGCACGGCACTTAATTAGCTAGTTTTTCTAATCCCTTAATTTTCACTTCCAACGTGCATAGTACTCCTTTTGTCATTATATATAATACTCCCTTCCGTCCCTATTTAAATGACCTTTTAGAGATGGGCACACATATTAAAATAATGATTAGAAAGCATTAAATATAGTACTCAATTGTCTATAATACCATTAAATCATTAATGAGTGTAAAGTACCAAAAAAAATAGGTAGAGTAATGAGGGGTATTTTTGGAAAAATTATCATTAATTCTCCTAGATTTGAACAAACGTCAAATAATTAGGGACAAACAAAAAAGTCTAAAACGTCATTTAAATAGGGACGGATGGAGTACTTTTAAAAGTAAAAATATATTTTTTAAACCGAGGAGTTAATTAATTTTAAAGATATCCTCATATTTTCAAATATATACTCTAATATTTGATAAAAATATAATAGTTATGACATCTATTATATACAGTGAAAACTGTCGCTAAACCCGTCATCATAGGTTCTGAACCGTTGTGATAGCCCGGTTCAAACCTTATATGCAGCAGGTTTAGCGACGATTTCTAATAAACAAAAAGTGGTTCTCAAACCACCACCGCATAAAAAAACAAACTGCTATTATATATTGCTATATATAATAAGACAACTAAAGATCTTATCTAAATTAATTTGGTTGTTCATTTCAAGAGTAATTTGAAAATCAACTTATAGTTCTCAAATAAAAATTATATAATTATAATAATACATGTTCAAATTCAATTAATATACTTATAATTTGATATCTACATATACATGATACATGAATATCACGATAAAGGAAAAAATTAATGTCATATATATATATATATATATATATATATATATATATATATATATATATATATATATATATATAATCTAAAAGAACTTACAATTGAATTAATTTGATAAGTAAAAATACTCCGTATTTTGCACGGTTTCAAGCTTGTAAATAATAATACTTGATCAATCTAGAACATGGGAAATGACGTGTTAAAAACTTCATATCGTTTCATAGTATAAAATAAAATATATCTTTTAATTTTGGAACTAAAAAAAAGTAATAACCAACCTTTTCTGGAACAAACTTGTATAAGCAAGATGGAGCCATGATAACCTATGTTTCCAAAATATACACCTACCAACAACCTTGAGCCACCAACACGGCTGCCAAATACACTCAATCCACCGACGTGAGTTGGTTGTTTTTGACTTCAGCCGGCTGCCTTATTTACTTGGTTGTTGCCAGATTCTTCCTAATGTTGAAAAATGCAATGGCTGAAAAATATTAACCATTGGCCTTTTGAATGTGAAAAAGGTATAGTTTCATACTTGAGGAAAGACCTTAGTTGTCTATTCTTATTTCTTATTGTCCCAAAAATGGTAGTTTTATTTGACTAAATTTTCTAGAATAGTGTAATGTTCATAGAAAATAAACATCAACTCTTTTTATAGGCGAACCATATATTTGTCATTTTATATATAAAAAAAGTTGTATTTGTATTAAAAAAAATAAAAAAAAATAAAAAGAGAAGTCAATTTCATATATTTTTAGTACTTATTTTCAATACACATCACTTTCAATTTTCTATTCGTGATTAATTACAGCATTTAATGATTGTCAAAGAATTATTTACAAGCCCCTAAAAACCCAAAAATAATTGGGGAAAGTACAAGAGTACCTTTGAAGGCATTCAAAAGTACAACAATAAATTGACATATTTTAGAAATAAATTAGGTCACTTTCAGTTGCAAAGAATATTCAACATCAATATCAACAAAAACAGGTAACACATCAAATCTTACAAAAAAAAACCGAAAACATAAAAAGGAAAAAATAATTACCAAATGAACCCTAATAAAACTAAAGCTCATCATCATACAAAAACTACAATTCAACAAATTAATCAAACACATACTTGTTTGTGATAAGCACATTATAAGATCTGATCAACAACAAATAAAACATAACACATATATTAATAGATTTGTACATTTAATAGTAGTTGATATATATACTTTTTTCGACCCAGATTTATCTCAATACATCTAATTTCAAGAGTTTGAAACGTGTTAAAAATAATTTAAATATTATATTTACATTAATTTGATTATTCTATGTTGTTAACTATATCTATTATGTATTTTTAAAAAATATATTCCCTAAATATATTTTAGAGACATCTTAATATCGGTGTTACAAATACTTAAAAAGACGTGTTTCATAAATTTGGAACGTTTAAATGAAAATATAACCATGCAATATATAATATTACCAAATTATTACCAATTACCTGGATCTTCTTAGGTCGGCTTCTGCACGCTTGGCAAGATCAGCCACCATTCGGAACCTCCTCCGGGGATTCTTGACCAACCAAACGGCGGATCGCCATCGTGTTAGCGCCTCTTCCGAAGGATTCTTAGGCTCAAGTTCAAAATTATTTTTCAGATACTCCTCCATACCCTTAAATTAATTTAATTTCTCGAACTCTCAAAACCAAAAGGTTGGAGAATGTTGATAATATAGATCATGATATGCTAAACTAGAACTCAACTTTATTTTTTATTTTTGGAGAACAAATTAACTAAAAACATAAGTAATTAAACTTGAAGAAAGTTTCAAAGTAGCCATGCGGGATGGGCGGGAAGGTATAACTTAAGGGAGATTTTGTAGATACCATATATTTATAGTTTTAGTTGTAGGGACAATTTCACTGATTTCTATGGATTTTTATATTTTGTATGGGGATTTCTCTAGATTTGACTTTTGATCTTTCCTTTTTGGTATTTTATTTTATTTTAATTCTTAGGTATTCACATTTCCTAATTTCTTTTCTTAATTCTCACCTTCCAAAAAAATTATAATTTTTTTTTAAACTTATAGTGTTAGTTTTTTTTAATCACACATATTATAATAAGGTTTTCTGCACCACCCCTGATTATAGTCATGAATAATGTCAGAATAATAATTAAAATATTAATATATGCACATCATAAATTATTAATTATACGTATAACTATTTATAAGAAAGTGACTAAATTACCATTAATAAATTAGACCCCAACTTATTTATTTACCCATGTTGCTCGTAAATCTATTACATCAATAGTTACAAAACAAAATATAACTTTATTTTATAAGTATGATAGTTAAAGTCATTCTATGTGTGACGAAAATTTCATATCGGCTACAGATATATGAGTGTTAATGTCAAGATTTATCCGTTCGTTTAAATATTAAATAGTGAGTTAAATCATGTATAAAAAATAGGTAAATACTGAGGAGTCTGACGGTCAAGGTGTTCGGGAGATAACTCCGATATAAAAATAAGTGCAGGCTGAAAAAAGGTTAACAATGGGGGTACATTTGTAACAACCCCAAAATTAAGACTATTTCTAATCCCGATCTTGTGCGTTAAATAATATCTCGTTCTAGCTTTACATCACGCATTAATATTATAATTAATAAAATATAGATAAATTTAAAACTTTTATAACCTTCTTTCATTTCTTGAATCGCAACCTTTACGATTTATCTTATTTTAAAATCATATATATATTATGATTCATTTCAACAGATTAAATACGAGTATATCAAATTCAATCTTCCATACTTATTCTTTAATTCAATATTTTCAAGTTTATTACAGCTCCATTTATATTCAATACAATATTTATGAATTAATAATCACAATTCATAAGGTAACTTTAAACATCTCTTGTATACATTTATAGTATCTAATCCAGTCAAGAACTTATAACATACAAGTTATCTAATACATCAAAAAACTTTACTGACTTAACCATATTAAGTTTCTAGAATCAATACAAAAGACAACCATCTAATGTCTTGTAATTTCCTTACTATCTTCTTCACTATAATTCTGTATCTTCTAACGTGACGACACAGCAAGTAAAAAAAGATAACACATAATATACATTTTAATCTTGGTTTACAGTTCTCACATTTCGTATTCTTGTACATACTTTCTAATTTCCATGCATCATAATCATATCATATGTCATGATCAATAATTAAAATCACATGTCTTGTATCATCACATTCAATAATAAATCACATTTCATCATGCTTAACATTTTTCATAGCTAATTCATGTATTACTTTTTCTTATGTAACACATATCACAAATTGATTGAGCTTCCATAACTCAATTAACACCTGGTCAATTTGATCACCTTAACAAGAACAGTAATAATCAAGAATTTTAAATCACTTTGTAAGTAAATACATGAATGATATTAAAAATTTTGTGGCATATGGTGAATGAGTATGTGACGACTATGTGAGAAAGGTGTATAATTAAATAAATAATTACATTGTGTGTATGGATATGTGTAATTACTAGTTATGTAATTAGAATTATAAAGAAAAACTACATAACCTAATTATACCCTAGGTATGGTAAGTAAGTAACCTAAGGATTATAGCATTGAGAAATGTTATATAGTATTTAAGATGTATACTAACCTAAGAGCTTAATCTTATTATCTCAATTGATTATTTATTTTAAACTTAATTAAAGCAAGCTTAATTGGGTTATAAAGTTAAATGGACATGAACAAGTATTTAAATTCCAAAAGATTGGGGATAGAAACCCTAAATAAACAATTAGGGTAAGAGAGATTAAAAGTAATGGACTATGTTACTCACATGGTCCAAATAATTAATGTAACGCCCGAGAAAAATCGAATTATCATGTGAATTAAATTTTTATTTGATTATTTGAATTAAATGAATTTAATTGTTTATTAAAGTGAGTAAGTTGTTTAAAGGTCGTTCTGAAATTTAACTAGGCACACTTAGAAGGGGGGTTTGAACAAGTTTAGGAGCAATCTATGACAAATTTTTAAATCAAGCTATTAATTCAAGCTACTATATTGATTAATTCAGTTTGCTGAATTAATATAGTCTACTGAATTGACTATATATCCCGCTGAATTTATAACTTAACTAAAATACTTGGTGTTAAAGAATTATCTTAATATAATGCAAATATTCAAATTTTAATTATTAAGATAATTAAATGGCTTACGTGAGTAATTAAAGTAAATCAAGCAGTAATATCAACACCAAGATTTTTTATGTGGTTCAGCTATTACCCTATATAATAATAGCCTAGTCCACGTCCAATACCAACTAGTATTGCAGACTCACTTTATTTATCTTTATAAATAAACATCGATTACAAAACAGATTCTTACAAAAATTAATTAACAATTAATTTCTCTTGAGCACTCTTGCTCCTTGTGCTCCTACGCACTCTTCAAGCACCTTTGATTTCTTGAACCTGTTTGTAAACCTTTTTTCTAATCCACTAGGATTAATACCTTTAGACTACACTTAGTCTAAATCAGAAAATTCAATACAAATATAGAGGTCTATGATCAATGCAAGAATAATCAATTTAACAATTAAAGGGTCAACTATATGCAATGATCAATTAGCACAGAAAGATTAAACAATTAATTTCTTACCAAATACCAGCTCAAAGATATCAGAAATAAATTGCTTAGCTGCTCACACTACAAAAAAAAATGGGCCTTTAGCAAAGATTTTTCGGGCAATGACTTTATAAGTCGTTGCTAAAAGTATATGTTTAGCAACGAAATTTGTCTTTCGTTGCAAATTGTGCCAGGCTTTCACTTTTTGCAACAAAATTCATAAGTTGCAAAATTTCGTTGCTAATTCATTGGCGGGAAAAAATTTCGTAAGAAATTCGTTACAAAATTTTCGGCCACTTGATTTTTCGTCATCGTGGGCAACGAAAGTTTTTTTGTTGCTAAAAATGGGGCTTTAGCAACGATTTTTCAAGCAACAGGTTTATAAGTCGTTGCTAAAAGTGATGTTTAGCAACGAAACTTGTCTTTCGTTGCAGATTGTGTCAGGCTTTCACTTTTTGCAACGAAATTCATAAGTTGTTGCAAAATTTGAAAACAAAATTAGTTAGAAATTAGATTGCAAAATTTCTAACCACTTGATTCTCTCCTCATTGTGGGCAACGAAAATTTTTTTGTTGCTTATATTTAGATTACCTAATATGGACCACATTCATTAGCAACAATTTTTATTTTTCATTGCATATCTTATACAACTTTTTGCAACTATTATTAAAATGTTGCCTTAAATTAAGATAATCCTAATAAACATGTTTTTGTAAGACCATATTCGATATTCGGAGAATTGTCAAAAAATATTCATATTTAGTATTTAAAAATTATATCCAAATGCAAGACATATTCGAACCTGTGACCTATCATTTGGAAATTTGATCATTTGACCGCTGGAGCAACACAAGTTATCAGTTAATATCTTGCAAGGATTATTATTTATATCAAAACATGAGATTTCTCCCATATATTCCTTTCTTGTTCTTCACTACATACCATTAATATAATCTGAAGAAGTTATATACTACAATAATAATAATAATAATAATAATAATAATAATAATAATAATAATAATAATAATAATAATAATAATAATAATAATAAAAATAATAACAATAATAATAAGAATAATAATAATAATAAAAATAATAATAATAACAATAACAATAATAATAAAGTTGCACCAATGGTGTGTAAGTTTTTTTTAACTCCCATTTTTCAAACTCTCTTTTTTCTTGACTTGTAATTTTTTTTATAATCAAATATTAATTTCTCTTTAAATCTTGTATTAGAGGGTGTTTGGCAATGACTTATAAGTTGGTTAAACTAAGTTATAAGTCATTTGTTATTATTTAGTGTTTGACAATAACTTAAATTTTAACTTTTCTTTTACTTATAAGTCATTATTAAATTTTTTCATGCTTCGTATGTGCTATATTTTTATTATTATTACTATTACTATTACTATTATTATAATTATTATTATATTTACTATTATTATTATTACTATTATTATTAATTTTATTATTATTATTAGAATAATTATTACTAATCTTATAATTATTATTTTTATTATTATAATAATTATAATTATTACTATTATTATAATTTCTATTATTATCATTATTGTTGTTGTTATTATTATTATTATTTTATTATTATTGTTACTATTATTATAATAATTATTATTGTTATTATTATTATTATTTATTATTATTGTTACTATTATTATTATTATTATTATTGTTATTATTATTATTATAATAATAATAATAATAATAATAATAATAATTATAATTATTAGTATTAATTATAATTATAATTATTATTATTATTACTATTACTATTATTATAACTATTGCTATTATTATTTCTATTACTATTATTATTATTATTAATTATTATTATTATTATAATTATTACAATAATTATAATAGTACTAATAATAAAAAAGCCTGGCCCGATCCGTGGGCTTTTTAAAAAATAAAATAAAATAATGCTCTACTTGAGAATTAAACTCTAGACCTCCCACTCTCCTTAAACAAATGCTCAAACCAACTAAGCTATAAGAATTTTTTATTATAAAGTCAGATACTAAAAATACTAATTACATATTTACATCAAATACTAATTAAAAAAAAAATACTAAAATACTAAAAATAATCAAATTAAAAAAATAATAAAATACTAAAATTCAAATTATTTTGTTAATTAATCAAAAGAACAAAAATTCAAATTACATCATTAAAATACTAAAATCATATTTACATCATAACATATTTATATCATTTAATCAAAATACTAAAATTCAAATACTAAAATACTAAAATTTTACCATAGTTGTATAACATATCAAAATACTAAAATTTTACCATTGTTGTATAACATATCAAAATACTAAAAGTCACCTACCAAACACTAAAATACTAATTACATATTTACATCAAATACTAAAAATACTAATTAAAAAATACTAAAAAAATCAAATTAAAAAAAATACAAAATCCAAAAAAAATACTAAAATTCAAATTATTTTGTTAATTAATCAAAATAACAAAAATTCAAATTACATCATTAAAATACTAAAATCATAACATATTTACATCATAACATAACAAAGAATAAGAGATAACAAGAATAATTATAATAATAGTAATAATTATAATAATAATAGTAATAATTATTATAATAATAGTAATAATAATAATAATATTAATAATAATAATAACAATAACAATAACAGAGGAATAATAGTAGTAGTAGTAGTAGTAGTAGTAGTAGTACTAATAATAATAATAATAATAATAATAATAATAATAATAATAATAATAATAATAATAATAATAATAATAATAATAATAATAATAATAATAATAATGATAACAATAACAATAATAATAATAACCACCACCACCACCACCACTACTACTACTAATAATAATAATAATAATTATAATAACAACAACAACAATAATAATAATAATAATAATAATAGTAATAATAATAATAATTGTACTAATAATAATAATAATAATAATAATAATAATAATAATAATAATAATAATAATAATAATAATAATAATAATAATAATAATAATAATAATAATAATAATAATAACAATAACAATAACAATAACAATAACAATAATAATAATAATAATAATAATAATAATAATAATAATAATAATAATAATAATAATAATAATAATAATAATAATAATAATAATAATAATAATAATAATAAATAAAAGGGCTCGATTTGCGTTGACTAAAAGAAAAGGTCTCAATATTTATAAATTTTAGATGAAATATTTATAAATTTATAAATAAATATTTGCTTATAAATTTTAAAGATAAATTTATATGAATATTTAGAGATAAATTTATAAATATTTATATGAATATTTGTTTATAAATATTTATAATTTTACACGTGGCAGATCTGATGTGGCTTCTTTCTATTTTTTTCCAAAAATTTGTCTGTCCAATGGTTTGAACTCGCAACCTCAAGTTTGAAACTTTAGTAATATGACCACTGGAGCACAACATGTAAGACCCCAACTTTTTATAAATAAAGATTTAATTTCTCTAATTATTATTTTGAAATAGTAAGGGATTGATTTGATTAATGTGGTTAGTTATGGGTAAAATGCGCAAATATTTTAAATAAGCAAGTGATTATAAAATACTCATTGTTGTCGGAGAATATTCGTTTGGTCGTGGAATATTCTTACCGTACAGGGAAATATTAAATACTGATGACGCTGCGACTTTGTGTGGGCCCATACTTAAAATCGATTGGATGAAGAAAAAGCGACAAGTATAAGTTGTTTATAAATAATTGAGCGTAGTTATTCTGAGATTAATCTTTGTTGGAATACCGGTGGTTAAAACACGATGTCTGGCGTTGTTGCATAATAGCACTGCGATGATTGCACAAATTATTGATTCTTACGTAAGAAGGCACTACTCAATAAATTACATGTGAATTCTTTATTCGATTATTTTATTTTATTGATTCAATAATTCTTGCTGCGTTGATATTTTATATTCTTGTTGTTTTAATAATTGTCACTACGGTATTTTTCATTATCGAAGCAATAATTCATATTATCGAATAATATTATTAGAAAATATTATTTACAATGTCTAGAAGTTACATAAGAGGAGAGGTTTGGTCACCTAATTGCGCGCCAGTAAGGAGAAATTCTTATTGGAAAGCCCCATCTTTCCTGGGAACTGCCTGGTTGTCAATATTGTGATTCTATAATATTATTTGTGAATAATTAATTATTAATTTATATGATGAGGAAAATATTGATTTTATGTGGATATAGATGGAGAAAATTTTTAATGTGACAATTGTTAAAAATTGATATTTTATTTTTTTGATAAAATAATATTTTATTATATTATTATAATAGAATAATGATGATATTTTTACAATGAATGTGGGATATATGAGTATATGAGGAGGAAGAGTATTTTTGTTGCATTAAATGATTAACACATGTTTTGTGTGTCGGTGGACCCCATTTCTTGATTGAAATTTGATTATAGCCTGTAAAATCGTCCGTTTATGGATTTCGGTCAATTTCTGTTTGGAATTTGGAAAAACTTTCTTCTGCAAAGTTGTAGAGAATTGAATTTCCTATAAAAGGTTGCACGATTCGAATTTTCTGATAAAAGGGCTATTTATTATGAATTATTGAAGTTCCGAAGTTCCTAAATAATTGATTTTTGGAAGTTTTAATTATTTTTATTAAGAAAAATGTTTTTATTGTTTTTGGCACATGTGTGGCTGAAGTTTGGACCAGATTTGTGTGCGTAGGAAATTTGATTATATATTATTATTATATTAAATTTTACGCTTTGGTGTTCTAAGCAATTTCTATAAATAGGGTGCTTAGGTTAGAATTGAAAATCACACCAGAAACTAAAGATTTCTCTCTCTTTCTCTCTTTATATTATCGAGCGTATTTTGTGAGTATTTTAGTACTTTGAGTATTGCTATACGGTGCAAGTTTTTTCAGCACTATATCCAGTATTCCAGTCAGAAGTACTATTTTTGCGAGGTAAGAGATATTATTTTTTTTTAAAAAAAATGATATTATTTCGTCAATATCATTATGCCGAAATATTGGTTGGAACTTTTTATCAAATTTGGAACTTTTTCATGTCGGGGTTACTATTCATGAGTTACTATTCACGAGTTACTATTTATGAGTTACTATTCACGAGTACTATTCACGAAGCATGATTATTTTTTTGGTGAAATTTCTATCTTTTAGTGTCGGAGTTACTATTCATGTATACGATACTATTCACAAATACGACACTATTCACAGAAAAATTAAATTTTCTCTTTTCTGTGTCCAAGATCGTCTGCTATGTTTCCTATCTTGGATTGGATCTATGTTTTGGTCTTCATTCTTGAATTTTACTCCACTCTGATTATTTATGAAGTGTTTTTGAACTTGGATTGTGTAAAGTACAAATCCTTAATATTTGTTCTTTTGTTTCACTGGATTTGTTTTCTTTAAAATGTTTTTCATCATCCTCAGTCTTAAATGATGATATAACTAAATATCTTTGGCCTGTAGTGTAAAGATGAATGATTTTATAATGAATATCTTTGGCCCGTAGTGCAAAGATGAACAGGTGTTTAGATGAACATGACCAACTGATGAATATCTTTGGCCCGTAGTGCAAAGATGAACATGTATTTAAATGAACATGACCAACTGATGAATATCTTTGGCCCGTAGTGCAAAGATGAACATGTGTTTAGATGAACATGACTAATCGTGGTGAATATCTTTGGCACAGTGTAGTGCAAAGATGAATATTTGATTCCAGATATATATTGATTGATGTTATAGGGATAAAATATCGACGATGAACTTTTAAATTCATATATAGAAGATAGTAGTTTGCATTCTCTACTTAACTCTTCTAATGAATTATTATTTCATTGCGAAGATTGATTTAAAACCTGGTTGTCTATTGTATTCTATCGATTTTTTCTCTGTTGAAGACTAAGGATAATTTGTTGTACATTATCTTAGTCATAATATTCTTTCTTGGGCTAGTTGAGCTCACACTTTTCCTTTTGTTCCATTTTTCTTCTCAGAGAGGCGAGAATATAAATGAACTAGCTAGGGTGTAGAGTAATGGTTCAAGGCAGGTTGTTTTAGTAGTCCTCACTATTTTGTAAAATAGTGTATCAATAATTGTAATGAGGACTTATTTGAGTGTGGATATTGTCTAGAAGACAATATTTGTATTTAAACTCACAGTTTATGTGTTGTCGTATTTTGCACGATAATTGTATTAATGAAGTTGTAATTGTTTCTATACCATGTATTTGGCGACTCAGAATGGGTGATGTATACCTATTTTGGGGGCGTAACAGTTGGTATCAGAGCTTAGTGATATGATCTTTGGCGGAGATCTGGGAATAGAACTAGGAGGGGAGAGACGAGTAAATCCTTCGCTAGTGTGTCCTACCTAAGCTTATTTGTTGATCGGTCATAATATAGGGGTATTATGTGATTTGTTAATTTGTTAAATTAACCCTTGTTTTTTATGGCGAGATTTGAGAATGTCAATCGAGAATGTTAATGATGGAGTAAATGAGACCATGGAGACACCTTTGCTCACCAACGAGGAGAATGTGCAACAGGCTGGCAATGTTCCTCCTCTGAACAACACCACTGAGCAGATGATGAACAATGGTATGTTTAGGAACTTTCTAGAATTCATACAAAACCAAACAAGAAAGACTACTGTTCAAAATGCAGGTGGAAACACTTTGGCAACTCACGGATGGTCACCGCATTAAGCGATTCAAGGAGTTAGGGAATGGCAGGAGTTTTGGGAAAGCCAGAACCACTTACGGCAGAGACGTGGATAAAGTAGATCACTAAGATATTTGATGTCTTGGGATGCTCAGAGGAGCAAAAGGTTCCTTTCGCCACTTTCATGTTATGAGGAGAGGCATATTATTGGTGGGAATCCGTAAAGCGTACTCAGCCTACCGCACTGAAGATGTCTTGGGAGAAGTTCCAAGAATTGTTCAACGACAAGTACTTTCCCGAAAGTATTCGTCACATGAAGGAGGTAAAGTTCATCAAGCTGGAGCAAAACAATATGAACGTGTCGCAGTACGAAGCTAAGTTTGCCGAGTTGTCCCGATTTTCATCGCATTTGATTGATAATGAGGAGAGAATGACTCAAATGTTTCTGCGAGGTTTGAAACCCAAAATACGTCAATACCTCATTTCTCACAAACTTTGTTTATATTCAGATGTTGTGAATAGGGCTCGATTATTGGAGTAGCGATAATGAGTCGGCTCAATCGAAGAATATTGACCAATAACTCGATGATAATCAGAAATGCAGGCATTGGCCATCGTCGTGAACAATGATAACCATCGTGGAGGAAATTATCATGCCAAAAATGGTAACCACTTAAGTGGTAATCATGGCCAAGGTAATAGAAGAAATAACTCAAGTGGAAATTTCAAGAAGAGTAGATTTAACGATGACGGGAAGATGTCGGCAGCAGCACTAGCACTAGCAACGAATTTTAGAGGAGGAGAAAGACCGCCAGTTAGATGCTACAGATGCGGAGAAGAGGGACACATAAGTCCAAACTGTTCATAACCTTCCAAGGTATGTTTTAGTTGTGGAAAGGACGGTCATATAGCTCGAGATTGTCCTATAGCAAAACCAAGTCCAGCGGGGATGGTGACTCCAAAGGCTATCCCGGACAAGTCAAAGTCATCGGTTCTTGGAAGAGCATTTTTTGTGACTTCTCAAAAAGCGAGTAACCTGAACGAAGTTCGCACGGGTTAGTTAATTATAAATTTTTGCGAAGTTATACCTTATTAGATACCGGTTCTACCCATTCATTTATCTCTCCTGCTTATACTCAACGTTTAAACTTGACTCCGGAGAAAATTAGACTTTGACTTATCTGTTGAAACTCCGTTATGAGAAACTTTTCGTTACATCCACTGTTTATAAATCTTGTTTGATCCAAGTTGGCACCATCACATTACCTGTTGACCTTATTTCTTTAAAGATACTTGCTTTTGATGTGATTTTAGGGATTGATTGATTGATTGATTAACTACTCATCATGCCAAAATTGATTGCTTTCGTAAGGTTGTTAGTTTTCATATTCCTAAGCAACCTGTTATTCGGATTCAAGCAACCAAACCACTGAAGTCAATCATTGTCATATCAAGCCATAAAGTCATTCGTTTATTGAAAAATGGATGTCAAGCTTTCTTACCCATGTCATGGACTTTAATACGTCATATTTGAATAATATTTTGTTTCCTGACGTATTTCCTAAAGAATTTCTTGGCTTACTCCCAAAGTGTGATATTGAATTTTGTATCGATTTTGAACCCGGTACAAAACCCATTTCTAAAATCTCATGGCTCCTATTGAACTTCAGGAGTTAAAAATTAAACTGTAGAAGTTTGTACCCGAGCCTCTATCTGGTGACTTCCTTTGTGGAATACACCAAAGCCAGACTCTCTGTAGGGGACGCCATATTTGTGTGGTAGTAAAGCGATAGGTGTCATTGTGACGTCTTTATCAAGATTGGGATATGAGTCACGGTTGAGAGCAACCTAAGTCGAGAATCGAAATACGTAACTTTATATGCTTAGTTGGTTATTATCGAAGATTTTGTGGAAAGATTTTCTCGAATCATTTGCTTTCTATTAACTCAATGACTCAAAAAGATACAAAAATTGAATGGAGCGAGGAATGTAGAACTTAACATGCTATGGCAACGCGTTGGCTCGAGTTGTTGAAAGATTACTACCATACCATTCAATACCATCCTGGAAAAAAAATGAACATGGTAGGTGGCGTGTTGAGTAAAAGATCGTATGCGTTCTGAGTGCGATATTGTTAACACAAAGACCCATTTCATTATGACTTATAGAAGATGGAGATGGAATTCTGATTCCAAGAACTGCGTGAAGATAACTTGAATATCTGATTAAAATCGACTTTAATTGATAAATTTAAAGATGCTCAAGCTACAGACTTGGAGTTGATGAATATGAAGAAGAAGATGCAAGAAGTCGTTATTCCAAAAGCGAGAATTGGCGATGTGAGGAAAGCTCAAACCTTTGATTTATTAGTCCATTTGAAATCCTCGATTGAATAGGAACTATGGCCTAGAGACTCGCTTTACAACTAAGTATGACGCGTGTTCATAATATTTTTCGCGTATCGATGTTACGTAAATATGTGGATGACCCGAACTACATTATTGAGTTAGAACCAGACGAGATAGAAGAAGATTTAACGTACGAGGAGGTACCATTCAAAATCTTGGAAAGGAAGGAGCATGTCCTACGCACGACAATTTCGAGGATGAAATATCATAAGGATGGGAGGTTGTAAGACCCCAACTTTTTATAAATAAAGATTTAATTTCTCTAATTATTATTTTGAAATATTAAGGGGTTGATTTGATTAATGTGGTTAGTTATGGGTAAAATGCGCAAATATTTTAAATAAGCAAGTGGTTATAAAATACTCATTGTTGTCGGAGAATATTCGTTTGGTCGTGGAATATTCTTCTTTGTCGAGAATATTAAATGCAATGACAGTAGCGACCTTGTGTGGACCCATAACGAAAAGCGATTGGATTAAGAAAATGACAAGTATAAGTTGTTTATAAATAACAAACGTAGTTATTCTGATTATCTTGTTGGAATACCCGGTGGTTAAAACACGATGTCTGGCGTTGTTGTTGCGATAGCACTTACGATAATACACCAATTATTGATTCTTACGTAAGAAGGCACTACTCAATAAGCATTACGATGAATTCTTTGTTCGGTATTTTATTTTATTGATTCAATAATTGCTGCGTTGATATTTTATATTACTTTTGTTTCAATAATTGTTACTACACAGTATTTTCCATTATCGAAGCAATAATTCATATTATCTGAATAATATTATTAGAAAACATTATTGGCTATGTCTAGAAAGTTACATCTAAGGAGAGGTTTGGTCACCTAATTGCGCGCCAGTATGGAGAAATTCTTATTGGAAAGCCCGTCTTTCCAGGAACTACACAGTTGTCAATATTGTGATTCTGTAATATTATTTGTGAATAATTAATTATTAATTTATATGATGAGAAAAATATTGATTTTATGTGGATATAGATGGAGAAAATTTTTAATGTGACAATTGTTAAAATTGATATTTTATTTTTTTGATAAAATAATATTTTATTATATTATTATAATAGAATAATGATGATATTTTTACAATGAATGTGGGATATATGAGTATATGAGGTGGAAGAGTATTTTTGTTGCATTAAATGATTAACACATGTTTTTGTGTCGGTGGACCCCATTTCTTGTTGAAATTTGATTATAGCTTTGTAAAATCGATCCAGTTTATGAATTTGATCAATTTATGTTTGGAATTTGGAAAACCTTTCTTACGCAAAGTTGTAGAGAATTGAATTTCCTATAAAAATTCTTGAGATTCGAATATTCTGATAAACGGGCTATTTATTATGAATTATTGAAGTTCCGAAGTTCCGAAATCATTGATTTTTGGAAGTTTTAATTATTTTTATTAAGAAAAAAGTTTTTATTGTTTTTGGCACATGTGTGGCTGAAGTTTGGACCAGATTTGTGTGTGTAGGAAATTTGATTATATATATTATTATTATATTAAATTTTCTGCTTTGGTGTTCTAAGCAATTTCCTATAAATAGGGTGCTTAGGTTAGAATTGAAAATTACACCAGAAACTAAAGATTTTTCTCTCTTTCTTTCTCTATAATATCGAGCGTATTTTGTGAGTATTTTAGTACTTTGAGTATTACTATACGGTGCAAGTTTTTTCAGCATTATATCCAGTATTCCAGTCAGAAGTACTGTTTTTGCGAGGTAAGGGATATTATTTTTTTTTAAAAAAAATGATATTATTTCTTCAATATCATTATGCCGAAATATTGGTTGGAACATTTTATCAAATTTAGAACTTTTTCAAGTCGGGGTTACTATTCATGAGTTACTATTCATGAGTTACTATTCACGAGTACTATTCACGAAGCATGATGAATTTTTTGTGAAATTTCTATCTTTTAGTGTCTGAGTTACTTATTCACGTATACGACATAATTATTCACGATATCTGACACTTATTCACGAATACGACACTATTCACGGAAAAATTAAATTTTTTTTTACGTGTCCAAGATAAATGCATTATGATTCCTATCTTGGATTGGATCTATGTTTTGGTCTTCATTCTTGAATTTTACTCCACTCGATTATTTATGAAGTGTTTTTGAACTTGGATTGTGTAAAGTACGAATCCTTAATATTTGTTCTTTTGCTTCCTTTGGATTCTTTTTCTTTAAAATATTTTTCATCATCCTCAGTCCTAAATGATGATATATTTGAATATCTTTGGCTGTAGTGCAAAGATGAATGATTTTATAATGAATATCTTTGGCCCGTAGTGCAAAGATGAACAGGTGTTTAGATGAACATGACCAATGATGAATATCTTTGGCCCGTAGTGCAAAAGATGAGCAGTGTTTAAATGAACATGATTAATCGATGAATATCTTTGGCCGTAGTAAAAAGATGAACATGTGTTTAGATGAACATGACCTTAATCGTGAATATCTTTGAGTGCATGTAGTGCAAAGATGAATATTTGATTTATGATGTATATTGATTGATGTTACAGGGATAAAATATCGATGATGGACTTTTAAATTCATAGATGATAGTAGATTTCATTCTCTACTTAACTCTTCTAATGAATTGTTGTTTCCACTGCAGTTGTTGATCTAAAACTTATTGTCTATTGTATTCTATCAGATTTTTCCCTGTTGAAGACTAAGGATAATTTGTTGTACATTATCTTAGTCATAATATTCTTTCTTTGGGCTAGTTAAGCTCACCCTTTTCCTTTTTGTTCCATTTTTCTTCTCAGGAGACGAGAATATAGTGGGAACTAGTCGGGGTGTGGAGTAATGGTTCAAGACAGTTGTTTTAGTAGTCCTCACTATTTTGTAAAATAGTGTATCAATAATTGTAATGAAGTTTATGTGTTGTCGTATTTGTAGACAATATTTGTATTTAAACTCACAGTTTATGTGTTGTCGTATTTTGCAAGACAATTGTATTAATGAAGTTGTAGTTGTTTCTGTACCATGTATTTGGCGACTCAGAATGGGTGATGTATACCTATTTTGGGGGCGTCACACAACAGATCAACTGTTAACATCTTGCAAGGATTAATATTTATATCAAAACATTTCATTTCCCCCAAAAAATTAAAATACTACACAGAATATCATCTTGCCTAACATTAGGAAACTGTTTGTTTGACCTTTTTCCTACAAATAAATTTGAGACATGAAAATTAAATATAAACATTTTACGATTTTACCAAATTAGAAGTGCAATACAAAATAACTTACAATCACACATAACAATTATATATCATAATTCACCACACCACTATAATAATTAATTTTCCTTTAAAATAGATATCCAAAAAATCTAAATCATCTACAAAATTATTATTATAATTAATATTACTATTATAATTATAATAATAAAAAGCTTGATCGGCCTACCATGGCTTTTTAAAAATAAAATATAATAATGCTCTCCTTAAGTATTGAACTCTAAACCTCCCACACTCCTTAAACTAATGCTCAAACCAACTAAGCTATAAGGATTTTTAATTATAAAGTCACTTACCCCACACTCCTACTAGCATAAACTATCCAAGCCTTAATGCAAACTGAAATTTCATGCTAAGATGAAGGAAGACCCACCAATTTAATGCTTATATATATATATATATATGTATAAACTATTGTGGAGTATATATGTATATGTTAGTTCCCAGAGGGCATAATAGATCTAGAAGGGGGGGGGGGGTTGAATAGATCATTTTTATTTCAAATACTTTTCTGGTTTATGATGTATTGTTCATATTAGAGTATATGACAAACATAAGAATCTTTTCAAGCACAACGGAATAAGTAAAAGATTCCTCTTCATTGATATATTCATAATTATAAGTACAGTGTTCATTGGGTTAGTTTGGTTGTAAGCAGTTAAAACATACATAGCTTGATTATAGTAGTTATAGACATAATGTAAATGACATAATTTAAAAAGACACAAGAGGTTTTAAGTGGTTTGAGAGACTCAAGCTCTAATCCACTCTTACGCTTTCAACTAGCGAGATTTCCACTAAGGAAGGCGGCACACTTGAATCTCTACGATTCCTTGAGGCCGTGACCTTTGGACTTGATTCACTAAGAACTCTTGAGGCGGTGACCTTGGGACTCCTCTAGTTCCTAGGAACTCTTCAAGCCCAGCAGGCTTGGAACTTCATTTAGTCCCTTTGGACAAGGACCCTTTGGCCCTGCTTTGTTTAGTCCCTCCGGACAAGGACCCTCTTGGCCCTGCTTCATTTAGTCCCTCTACGGACAAGGACCCCTCAGGCCCTGGCTTCGTTGAGTTGTTTGTTTGTTGTTGTTGGAGTCGGTCTTTGAGCTACTAAGATGTCTTCATGCTCACGAACATCTTTTATCCTTAGCGACTTGGCTTGATCATCCTTGAAGAAGCGGTTGAGTGTTGCATGATGCTCGACTTCTTAGGTTGCTCAACTACTCTCGGATGACCCCTTGATGAACCGCCTTGAAGATCATTCTTCTTGGTACTTGATATTTGCACATGAGAGGCTTCTAAGATGGTGTAAGCTCTTACGCAAAAGTACTTAAAGCTTTCTCATGCTTGACACCAAGATGGCTTTTGTGATCTCCTTCTTGCTACTCGATGCCTTCTCATGATGGACTTGCTAAGATGATAGTAAGCTCTTCTCTATTGTACTTAGAGTCTTCCCATGATGGACATCTAGATGGCATGATGCTCTCTCTTTCTCTCGGCGATTAGAACACTCTTCAAGTAGTAGAACTCTCACTTCTACATAGTAGAACTCACACTTCTACTTCTTTCTTGATCGACTTACGAGTGTTCTTGGTGGATCGTAGAGTGAGCCTTCGGACTCACTATCACATGGTTTAGATCGAGTCCACCTTCTCTCCAAGCCCGACAACTCCAGTGAACCTTTGATCTTTGAAGCTCTTCTACATTTATACACCTTCCCAATCCTTCCGTTGGAAAGTAGCCAGTTGGAAGCTATTCAAATGTCTTCACAGGATCTCAAGTTGCTTGAGGTGAGGCCTTGATGTGACATGACATACTTTTTACGACTCTGCGGTCTCTTGTTTCACCTACTACTGTCGGATGTATCACTTTACTATCTTGGGTAGGTCGAAGACTTTATTTCTTCGATTTCTTGATTAGATGTTGTCCTTTTGCATCGATGCTCTCAATAAGCACTTGTCAAGAATATTACCCTTGATTGAGCCGTTGCCAATGCTTGGTCTTGGTATCCGAACTCTCTACGATTACGATGCACGTTGACTTTGATCGTAGTGTCTTCTTGAGTGTTGCTCGTTGACTTAGAAGATTTAACTTTCTACGATCTGAAGAGTGTTGATTGGATCTTCAATGTAGAACACCTCTTCCTTGTATTGTGAAGTGCTTGATAATTACATTTTTTCGATTGTTCTTCGGAATCTTGATGGCCTAATTCCTTCTTTCTGGTCCCTTTGAATATCAAGACACTTGATTTGTGGTGCGTCCGACTTGCTTTCTCTGGTGATCTTCCGTTTCACTTATCATTGATGCCCGACCACGCACTTAATCACTTTAGTCTTGCTCTCCGGTGACCGGTATCTAGGTTCACCTTCCATCAGTTCCTTCTTTGTTTGGCAAACACTATGATCTTGGTTGCTTCCAAGATCGTTGTCTTCATCTCTTGATGACTCTTGCATTAGGTGACTTTTCCTTAGTCATTCTGCTTGAAGTCTTCATTGGATCTCCTTGTGGAAGACTTCATCACGAATGGCCTTACACCCTCAATCTTAACGTTGATTGGGTTTGTGCTTAGATCTTACGTTAGCTGCATGCCATTCGTTGAGTGCTCTCTGGTTCCCTTCTTGTGGAATGCATTATTGCGGTGCCAACGGAGGCTTCGTATCTTTGGATATGCAGGAGTGCTCATTCGTTGAGAATCGTATCTACTCTACGATTACGACTTAGCATTTTGAGCACTTACATTTGAGTCGTAGATCTGCACTCTACGATTCAGCTTTGGCTTTGCAAACACTACGATCCCGAGATCAGATCTTGACACTCTACGATTTCTGCCTTGTGCTTGTTATCTTCATCTGATCTTGCCCGACTACGATCTCTGCATTCATTCAGTGGACTCCACGATCTCAAAGTGTAGCCTATGATCCTTGTCTTGGCTTTGGCATCGATAGACTCTACGACTTTGAGTGTAGTCTACGTTTCATACTTGGCCCGGCGGATGGTCGTTAAACTTATAGGCATTTGTCTCTCACGATTACGAACATGACTTCCTCGGACACTATGATCCAGGAAGCTCTTCTCGACACCTACTGATCCTTCTTCGTTTCCCACGGAAGTCTACGAACTCAGAGATCTCACTATCTTGCATACTCTATTACGCCTCGATAGCTCCAGAGTTAACTCGACTCTCACGGGAAGACTCGACTTACGGTGCGAGTGCTCGAGCGATCGAGACAAGCCTATCTATTACATCATAAGATCAACCTAACAAGCTTGATCTTTCTATATTTATAGTCCTTGTACATCATTTCTTTTTAAGGACTTTACAAAGCTGTTTTGCTTATGTAGGATCAACCTAACATATTTGATCAATTCATTCTAAGTCCTTGTACATATATTTCTATTATCTATCAAAGGACTTTACAACTTTTCTTCATGCAAGCATACTTGCATATTCATTCATATATATATCATAATCAAATCATATATTAAATAGGAATATCATTCACATGTTTATTCTTGACAATCTCCCCCTATTTGATTATGACAAAAATAATAAGTGCATATGCATGTTATGAATGAATCTTAGATATAGCGAGCAGCTGTATTTTTAAATAGTTAATCATGAATGTCATTTATATTAATATGGCAATTATATATTCAGACATTCTACATCCTGGATCCAGAACATACCTAACAGGTTAGAGTAGTACCTCCTTGGCTCCTTGTATGTTTCCAGGATTCTTGTTGATCAACTACTTATCTGATTTCTCTTCTTGCTCTTGCTCTTGCTCCCCCTCAGATGATGACCTTTTGTCTCTGCTTGGTTCCCCTTCATCATCTTTCTTATCTGGCTCCCCCTCAGATGATGATACTCTTTCAGCAGCTACTATCTTCTTTGACGTCTTCTCTCCTCTTGACCCTCTGCTCTTCTTCTGATGCCCCTTGTTCCTCTTCTTTCTATGCCTCTTTTTTCCCCCTTTTTGTCATTAATCATTTGAGACAGCTGCTCTATGTTGGAATTAAGCTGCTCCATCAGGTAGGAGGTGTTTGTAACTTCAAACTTTAGTTCTTGCTGGCCTAGCTCAAGTTGCACAGAGAAGGATTGTTTCAGATCATCAATCTTGTCAGAGAGGGCTTTGATCTACTTTACATTGGCCTCCTGAACTTGTAGAGCTTCTGCCTTCTGATCTTGGATGGCCTTCTGATAGATGTTATCCCTCTCTTGTAGTTTGAGAGATACATCAGCCAAGATAGCTTGAAGTTTGTGCTTGAAAGAATCATCTCTGCTTTATCTCGCATACGTGATTCTTTTGTGAGCATAGAGATCTTTTTGCTTAAATCATCGAGAACTTTTACGTAATTCTGCTCAAAGAAGTTTGATCCTCTTGATTGGCGGCTTCGGTTTGGGCGATGGATTGGACTCTACGATTGTCATCTTTGAATGATTTTCAAATGTTTGGATAATCCCGAACAATCGTGGAATACCAATTGCTTGTGGAGGATGATGGAGTGTCTGATAGCAGTGCTTGATCATAAGAAGGCTTCTGGATTGGGCTTGGACATCATCCGGCGTAGAGTTAACCAGACTCTATGATCAGCTCCTTGGTCATGACCCTTCTTCCTTCAGAATCTACTCTACGATCGTGGGGATGTAGAGATTTTCGACTTGTCGATAGACCTTGAAGTGAAGGTGGTCTCTGATCAGTTTGGTAGCAAACTTCTTTACTTTTGGAAAGTTCGAGCCACCGGTTCTATGCTTGAAGCGCTTGTAACACCAATTGAAGGAGCTTCCATCTTTTTTAGTGTGTGCCTTGAGCCATGGCATCCCTTGAAAGAACCATCTTTCTGGTGGAGCATCTGCCGGATCATTTGATACTTCCTCTACGATACTTCTATCAAATCTTTCAGGAGAGGGCTGGATAATCTTCTTGTTAAATGCGCTTCTTGAGGTGCGAGAACAGAATCTCCTTTAATCTCTTCTCTCTCGGAGCACTGAACTTTCTTGATTATTTTTGTTGAGGAATTCCTCTAGATGCATTTCATTATCGAGATCCTTCTTGCTCATCTTCAACGGAGAAACCTTTTCTTTGAGTTTCATTATCGAACTTTCTTGACAAGTCTTTCCTTAGATTCTTCTTCTTGCTTTGGCTTCTTCTTGACATCTTCTCACGAGGATCTGATTCATCATCACTCGATTCAATGATGGCATTTGATTGGTTCTTTGTTCCTTTTGGAGCAAAGCCGGGCTTCTGACTGTAGCTTCTCCTTCTTCGTGGAGGTTCAATTAATGGATTGACTCTTCTTCTTCTTCTTCTTGATCTCGACTCCTCTTGCTCATCGGATAGACTTCTTGGAGATCGGCATTGGCGGGAGCGAGACTCTTCTTTCTTGGCCTCATCACTTTTTGAGCCATCATGAGAGCATTCTTCTTCTTCTTCTTGAATAGCATTTTCTGACCCATTCTCTGGGCTGGTTGGGGCAGTTGCATTTGGGGATGCACTTTGATCATCATGAATTTCTTTTTCTTCATCAGAGTGACTGCTCTGAGGATTGGCCATGGGGCTTGAGCACTTTTCTTCTTCAGCATTTTCTGCAGTTTCCTTCATCACATCTGCTTCATTCTCATTCTTTGGATCTTGTTGTGGGGATTTGGACTACATCTTCTGTTTCTTCCCTTCTGCTGACTCCACGTCCCTTTCTTCTGCAGATGTATTGATTTGAGAAGCTAAGGCTGATTTGTCATCCATCTTAACTTTCTTGCTGATTGGCCCTTGAAGCAACCTGCTTCTTCTTCTTTTTGTGGTTTCAGCAGTTTGGGCCTTTTCTTCTTCATTCTTGTTCAAAGAGGAGACTCTCCTTGGTGGGGCCTGGGCTTTCTTCACATCACCAGCTCTTTTCACAACTTTTGATTTCTTCTGGTGGTGTGATTTAATTTCTTCTTGAGTCGTGGATCAGAGCTCTCTGTCTCTCTTTATCTTCCTCTTCTTTGTAGAGAGCTCTCTCTGCTTTGCTCCCATCTGTCGACCTTTTGTTCTCCTTGGGGTTCTTCTTCCAGTTTTCAAATAAGCTGTGGAGACATCACCTCATGCACATTTTAGGGCTTCTCCTCATCATCCTTGATCTTTCTCACCTAGCTTTTCTTGATGTATGATACTCAGTGACCTTCCATGAAACACCTTGGTGGGGGGTTTCTTCTCGGCTTCTCTACCCACTTGGAGATATGATCAAACAAAATTGCTCCAAAGTCGATTTGTTTCTTCAAAACTATTGTTGACATGATTTCTTGATTGTTGATCGATCACCGTGTCATGTATGCGGTGTTTTTACATAGTATGCACTTTCTACAATTTGACATTGAGGAACTCATACTCTTGAGGAAACTCCTTCTTCTTCATATCCTTGAAACTAGGGTTTCTTTGATATCCCATCAACTCCTTTGCTTTGCTCAGCGTTGACATCTTCAAGGTTCTTTAGCCCTTGGTTAGGAAAACCTAGGCATTGATTAAGGTCGGAAGATTTTGACGAATCGACCTTTAACCTTGGTAGTAGAGTTTACGAATTTATAGAGGCGTTTGAGTAGAATTCTTTAACGAGGTTCGATGTAGACACGAGTATTTTTCCTCGAGACATTACGAAAATCCGACCTTCTTTCTGAGTCTCGAGGGCGTCACTGAACTTCTTTTCGATTTCTCAAGCGATTTTGTTCAAATTTGAATACTAGTAATAACTTGCAGTTCTCCATTTGAGTAGTTTGGAGAATGTGGGTATTAGATATAAGAATTTGGTTTGATGGTACATGCGGAAGGTTAACTAATTAATTGATTTTGCTCTTGAAAAGCTTTTTAGGGTTTTGAAAAAATGGGAGGAGAAAGGTTCGATATCTTTTGGTAGCTATCTGTGATTTGAACTTGTCTTTATGGCATTTCCTTCTAACTCTGCATACTTAGTGATGTGTCAATTGTCCATTGGTTGCACGTTGCCCGATAATGGTTTGTAACTCCCCTGACTTTTAAGTTATTAGAGGGTGGACGTTTAATTGGCGTGGCTTTGACCGTTGACCTTTTGATTTCGTAGATTAACATGATGAGATAGCTATAGACTCTACGATTTTTCATTTGTTTACTCAGCGATCAATTTACGAGAGATCTTTGTAGTGGATGGCTTCGTCTTTCCTCCTTACTTGATGCAACATAGCTCGATCAACGATGTATTGAACTTATCTCCTCAACTTGAATGGCTTAGCAGATGTCTCATTCTTCATCCTCCTTGCTGGAATACCCTTTGGTAGGATTACGATCATTGGTTGTCTTCTATGATCGTTGAGGTTGTCGATTGTTTAGACAACATTCAATCGTTGAGTTTGTACTACTGATCGTTTAGTCCTCTTCAAGTTCAACTCTACGATCGTTCGGTGACTTGGTTCTTTTGAGATGAACTAGATCAAGCATTCATACGGGATAAGGTAGCTCGGGAAGGGCCAACCTCTTAGAGTTAGCTAAGGGTCGGAGTTTATCCACGAGGCGCTTTCGGATGAAATACTAAGCGGTGATTTTCAATGACATCTCATTAGACCTTTTACGATGGGGAGGTCTTTCTACCCATTTCTGGATATACGCATTGTTAAAATCGTGGTGTCCTTACGCTCTTACACTACGATCATGTGTTTGATTGTAGAAACTTCACGATTATAGATTGGGTGGTGAAGGGTTATTAGTAATACGTTTTGAGGCGTTCCTTGACTATGGATCTTCATATGGTTCATCGACCACAAAGTTTTGGGACTCTCTGTGTGGTACATCTCTTCGAGGTTTAATAGTCTTTGTTATTCCTTAATGAGATCTTTGCTCCCCATTGTTGATCTTTGTCTTCTCGGATAGATGTGATTCCTTCTTCATGTTTATTTGAAGGTTGCCTTGACATTTCTCCTTCCGATTGGAATCATCATCGTTGCTTAGTTTTCCTTGTATCGTAGAGATGAGTATTTTCGGGATTGATCACTCTACGATCATTTGAAGCACTTCTGACGTAGTCTTCTTTGATAGATCCTTTGTTTTGAGAAGTTACGCTTCATAAAGAACTCCTTTTGTCTTAAGCTCAATGATCTTACATTGTGAGCTTCCTTGAGGATCCTTTCCATAAAGCATATCTTTCTTGATATGGGCATATAGAATCCTCTTTATCTTCTATTTCATGGCATGCTCTCATATCTGAGATGTGCGGCCATATGAGCTCCATTCCGGTTAGCTCGGAGGGTCTTTGAGGGACGAGCTTGAACATATAGGAACTTTATCGGACTCATTTACGAGCAGTCCTTAGCCTTCTTTGGTTGTATCTTCTTGTTGAAGTCTTACGCTTCATCATTCCTTATTGTGGTCGATTGTCCCAAATACTGCAAGTTTAAATATATTTCTATTTTTGGTACCCATAGTTAAATGGGTCTGCTTAGAGTTAGTTTTCTAAACCCCTGTTCCTCTTATTTGGATAATCATCATATTTATCATCAATGAGATATATCCATACATACAACTATCTTATGATAATATATATTTTGAGATGCGTGATGGTGAGTGTGTGTGATTAGACATTTAATAACACACTCTCTATCTATGATGGTTTCATCATTCACTGGGTTATGTTCACAATGTTTAAGTGTTCACAGAGTGAGAATCAGCTCCACGATTTTAGGAGTATCTAGTTGATTCATTGAGGTGATTAGTTTCTACAAATCAATGCAAGAATCTCTCTTGAAGGCGATCATGCTACGTGTGTTATCAAACACTTAGAACATAGGCTTGTACATACATACTAACCCATCAGCAAAGATTACTTCACATAACGTTCATTAGGTCTGTGATGCTCTTATGACCCATTTCAGACTTCCTTGAAGATATCATCTTCAACCTAAAACTTGGATGGAGAGAAAATTTGTAGTCATTTGAGTTTCCATCCTCATGTTACTTTCTCTCTTCACCTTTTTAGGTAGATTATGACTCCTTGATAGAATACTGTTATAGTTCATAAGAAGATGCAATAATGATGTACATTCATAATAGTGAGGAACCGTACCTTTTTACTATCAGTTACGAAATAGTCATTTATTGAAGATATATTGAGTTTGGGTATTGATGTGCATGGCTTTACTTTTGCTCCTGACAACTTAATGCTCTTGTTGGCCTTTCATCAATCAGTCGTGGTCTTGAGGATGTAGATCAAGAGAATCATAGCATTAAGATCTTTGACATTTTTTGAGTTTACAAAGATAGCACCCAATTGTTGGTTGGTTACTCATAAGTTTGAGAAGATTTTCTTTCTCCTCTCGATCAGCATTTCTTAGTACGCGTGACCTCTTTATCTTTCAGACTGATGAATGCTTTACTCTTTGTCATTGATGTCTCTTGCTCTCTTTCTCTTGTCTTGTCTTGGACTACAAGATTATTTGCTGAGGCTAGGATTGGTCTTGTTGATATAACAATCGAGGATATGGACCAATCTGAAAGCGACTTGAGTGTATACACATTTTACCTATACATAATATTTCCAACGTGTGAGCTCTTACGCATATAACAAGTTACTTACAACTAAACTAAGTTTAGAACAATGTTGGTGCCTTGGATCGGACTCAAAGCGATTAGCTTTTGAATATAGCATGAGAACTTACTTTGATACCAATTGTTAGTTCGGAGGCTGATAGATCTAGAAGGGGGGGGTTGAATAGATCCTTTTTATTTCAAATACTTTTACGGTTTATGATGTATTGTTCATATTAGAGTATATGAAAAACATAAGAATCTTTTCAAGCACTGCACGGAATAAGTAAAAGATTCCCTTCATTGATATATTCATAATTATCGTACAATGTTGGGTTTGTTTAGTTAGTTAGAAAGTTATGGCAGATTATAGCGATTATAGACATAATGTAAATGACATAATGTAAAAAGACACAAGAGATTTTAAGTGGTTCGGAGACTCAAGCTCTAATCTACTCTTACGCTTTCAACTAGCGAGATTTCCACTAAGGAAGGCGGCACCACAGAATCTCTGACATTCCTTTCCTTGGGACTTGATTCACTAAGAACTCTTCAAGGCCGGTGACCTTGGGACTCCTCTAGTTCCCTAGGAACT
This sequence comes from Panax ginseng, assembly GCA_020205605.1. Lineage (NCBI taxonomy): Eukaryota > Viridiplantae > Streptophyta > Magnoliopsida > Apiales > Araliaceae > Panax > Panax ginseng. The sequence continues at coordinate 41,283,243 of CM035142.1, read as the reverse complement.
CTTCAAGCCCAGCAGGCTTGGAACTTCATTTAGTCCCTTTGAACAAGGACCCTTTGGCCCTGCTTTGTTTAGTCCCTCCGGACAAGGACTCTCTTGGCCCTGCTTCATTTAGTCCCTCTGGACAAGGACCCCTAAGGCCCTGGCTTCGTTGAGTTGTTTGTTTGTTGTTGTTGGAGTCGGTGCTGAGCTACTAAGATGTCTTCATGCTCTGAACATCTTTTATCCCTAGCAGCTTGGCTTGATCATCCTTGAAGAGCAGTTGAGTGTTGCATGATGCTCAACTTCTTAGGTTGCTCAACTACTCCGGATGACCCCTTGATGAACCGCCTTGAAGATCATTCTTCTTGGTACTTGATGGCTTGCACATGAGAGGCTTCTAAGATGACTGTAAGCTCTTCTGTAAAGTACTTAAAAGCTTTCTCATGCTTGACACCAAGATGGCTTTTGTGATCTCCCTTCTTGCTACTCGATGCCTTCTCATAATGGACTTGCTAAGATGATTAGTAAGCTCTTCTCTATTGTACTTAGAGTCTTCCATGATGGACATCCGGATGGCATGATGCTCTCTTTTCTCTCGGCGATTTAGAACACTTTTCAAGTAGTAGAACTCTCACTTCTACATAGTAGAACTCACACTTCTACTTCTTTCTTGATCGACTTGAGTGTTCTTGGTGGATCGTAGAGTGAGCCTTGGACTCATTATCACATGGTTTAGATCGATCCACCTTCTCTCCAAGCCCGACAACTCTAGCAACCTTTGATCTTTGAAGCTCTTTATATTTATACACCTTCCCAATCCTTGGTTGGAAAGTAGCAGGTTGGAAGCTATTCAAATGTCTTCACAGATCTCAAGTTGCTTGAGGTAGGCGCTTGATGTGACATGACATACTTTTTCTGACTCTGCAGTCTACTGTTTCACCTATCTGTCAGATGTATCACTTTACTATCTTGGGTAGGTCAAAGACTTTATTTCTTCTAATTTCTTGATTAGATGTTGTCCTTTTGCATCGATGCTCTCAATAAGCACTTGTCCGAATATTACCCTTCAGATTGAACCGTTGCCAATGCTTGGTCTTTGGTATCCGAACTCTCACGATTACGATGCACGTCTTGAGGGACTGATCGTAGTGTCTTCTTTGAGTATTGCTTTCGTTGACTTAGAAGATTTAACACTACGATCACGAAGAGTGTTGATTGGATCTTCAATGTAGAACACCTCTTCCTTGTATTGTGCGCGGTGCTTGATACTTACATTTTGCTTCATTTGTTCTCGGAATCTTGATGGCCTAATTCCTTGCTCTGGTCCCCTTACGAATATCAAGACACTTGATTTGTGGGCGCGTCCGACTTGCTTTCTCTGGTGATCTTCCTCTCACTTATCATCAATGAGGCCGACCACGCACTTAATCACTTTAGTCTTGCTCTCCAGAGGCTGACCAATATCTAGGTTCACCTTCCATCAGTTCCTTCTTTGTTTGGCAAACACTACGATCTTGGTTGCTTCCAAGATCGTTGTCTTAATTCTCTTGGCGACTCTTGCATTAGGTGACTTTTCCTTAGTCAACAGCTGAAGTCTTCATTGGATCTCCTTGTGGAAGATTTCATCACGAATGGCCTTACACCTCAATCTTAACGCTGATTGGGTTTGTGCTTAGATCTTCTGTTAGCCTGCATGCCATTCGTTAAGTGCTCTCTGGATCCTTTACTGTGGAATGCATTATTGCAGTGCCAACCAGAGACTTCGTATCTTTGGATATGCAGGAGTGCTCATTCGTTGAGAATCGTATCTACTCTATGATTACGACTTAGCATTTTGAGCACTTACATTTGGAGTCGTAGTCACGCACTCTACGATTGACTTTGGCTTTATGAGACACTACGATCCGAGATCGGATCTTGACACTCTACGATTTACGCCTTGTGCTTGTTGTCTTCATCCGATCTTGCCGAGCTCACGATCTCTGCATTCATTTAGTGGACTCTACGATCTCAGAGTGTAGCCTACGATCCTTATCTTGGCTTTGGCATCTATAGACTCTACGACTCTAAGTGTAGTCTACGTTTCATACTTAGCCCGGCGGATGGTCGTTAAACTTATAGGCAAGTGTCTCTACGATTCTGAACATGACTTCCTCAGCACACTACTATCCCGAGGAAGCTCTTCTCGACACACTACGATCCTTCTTTGTTTCCCCTGGAAGTCTACGAACTCCAAGATCTCACTATCTTGCATACTCCTATTCTGCCTCGATAGCTCCCGAGTTAACTCTGACTCTCCTGGAAGACTACGACTTCTGGTGCAGTGCTAGACGATCAGACAAGCCTATCTATTACATCATAAGATCAACCTAACAAGCTTGATCTTTCTATATTTATAGTCCTTGTACATCATTTCTTTTTAAGGACTTTACAAAGCTGTTTTGCTTATGTAGGATCAACCTAACATATTTGATCAATTCATTCTAAGTCCTTGTACATATATTTCTATTATCTATCAAAGGAATTTACAGATTTTCTTCATGCAAGCATACTTGCATATTCATTCATATATATATCATAATCAAATCATATATTAAATAGGAATATCATTCACATGTTTATTCCTGACAGTATATGTATGTTATATATTTAACATGCATCAATTTCTCATTATTAATGATTGTTAGATCATTTATACTCTTTAGTCCATCCCATGTCGCCAAAAAATGAGATGATCAGTTAAGTTTTTTTTACAATTTATTTGTTATCTTAATTTATTTTTTTGGGGTGATATTTGCATTTTTCAGTCGAAAAACAAGGTTTATTTTAAAACAAAAAGTATTAAAAAGAGATGTAGTAAGGTATATAGTGACTTTAAAATGAAAATTCTTGTAGCTCAGTTGGTTTGAGAATTTGTTTAAAGAGTGGGGAAGTTTAGAGTTCGATTCTCAAAAGGAGCATTATGATATGATATATAACATAGTAATATTTTTGGCCATTATGATATGATAAATTTGAATTTTAGTATTTTTGATATGTTATACAACTATGGAAAAATTTTAGTATTTGAATTTTAGTATTTTGATTAAATGATGTAAATATGTAAATATGATAATATGTTATGTTATGATGTAAATGATGTAAATATGTTATGATTTTAGTATTTTAATGATGTAATTTAAATTTTTGTTGTTTTGATTAATTAACAAAATAATTTGAATTTTAGTATTTTTAGTATTTTTTGAATTTTAGTATTTTTTTAATTTGATTTTTTAAGTATTTTTTAATTAGTATTTTTAGTATTTTGATGTAAATATGTTATATTTTAAATTTTAGTATTTTGATTAAATGATGTAAATATGTTATACAACTTATTTTATTTAATTTGTTGTTTTGATTAGTTAACAAAATAATTTGAATTTTAGTATTTTGATTAAATGATGTAAATATGTTATGCTTTTTGTATTTTGTATTTTGAATTTTTGTATTTTTTGTTTTGATTAAATGATATATATTATTTTATTGAGAATAAATTTTATATTTAAGCCTTAATTAATTTATATATTAATTAATTTCAGCAAATGTTCCATGTGGCAGCCACGTCATCAAGATTGTAACCCCGTTTGTCTATTTGGCATGTCTGTCAACGGAAGGGGCACGGGCGATCCAAAAAATTTAACGTTAAAGGTATTTTTGAAAAAAAAAGTATTTGGTGCTCGGTAGACATCGGGATAAAAGTTAATGGCATTTTTGAACATTTGCCCAATATGTATATCCTCCGATGGAATCCTTTGGTATATTATAAAAAGGGTATTAATTAATTATTTTTAATGAAGTCAAACTGTATAAAAAACATAACAAAAATTTTCAACTGTTATGATTCTTGCACACAGAAATATGAAAAAATCTATTAACAATCAACACAAGTTATTCCAACAAAAAAAAAGAATGTCTAGAATATAGAAATTAAGATATCATAAATTAAACTATATCACAAAGAGAATTAATCAATTATCTCATAAAAAAGTAAAATTCAATATAAAGGTGAATAAAATACTAGCAATAAAAAATTAAACACGAAAAATGAAATATTATCTCAAAAATCTTTCCACTCTAACTACAATTTAAAATATTTCATAAAAATAAGTATTTAATTATATATATATATATACATATATATATATTAATGAATAATTAAATATATATATATATATATAGGGGTTAATATTAGGCTAAAAAATCTTCCCTCCCTAGCTCTCTCACTCAGATCTCCCTTCTTTCCCACATCGCGTCCCTGTCCTAACTCTCCCTCTCATTTTAGCAGCCGCATAGTAAGAAAAAAAGGAAAAACCATGGCGGTTCAAGATCGATGGCAAGTCCCCCTAATTCTCTACCTTTATTTATCCCCGTATTCTCTCTCCTACGTCGTGCGCCTCTTCCCGCCGCCGATCCCTGCTTCTCCGTCTATCTTGTTATGTTATGGGCTTATGCCTTAAGTTATTTCTTGGGGCCATGGACGGATGCACTCATAGATAGGGGGCAAGTGCCCACCCTTCATTTTTGAATGTATAGCGTTAATATTGTAAATTGGTGCCCACCCTAAACAAAGCCTAGGTCAAGGTACAACTTGATAATTAGGAATTTTTAATATCCTCTTTTAATGTTCGTTGCAAAACAATTAGCAACGCTCATTGTGCAACGAAAGACGCAACGACAGTAAAATCGTTGCCAAAACCCTTTTGCAACGAAAATTGGTTGTTGCTGAAGCCCCATTTTTTTGTAGGATCAAACGGTTTGCACCAATAGAATAAATTTTCTTGATATTTTAGTAAGTAGTGCAATATTAAATTCGCGAGTTGTGTTTTCCATACATGAAAAATACTGTATTTATAGCACACAATATATTACCGTTAATTATAGATATGTTCTAATTAATCAAACGGCAGGATAATATCTAAGAAAAACACCCACAACGGTAAAGAATACAAAACAACCCTTAACAGTAGGAAAGAAATATTTATCCAAATAACAAACTCAAATATTTAGTGTTGGGATAAATATGAAAATCCTCTAAAGATAATCCACTTTCAAAACAACTCTGACTTTGTCTCTATATTTAAAAGTGGCGTGTAGCAACTAAAGTGGAGCAACTAAATTGGCGTATGACATCATACTAATTTTCCAATAAACAAGGATTTCAAAGTTCCAAGATATTCATTATTTCCTTTCTTGAAAAACCACACTTCATCATGTCAGTATATAAAATCTATAGTGCTACCATCTTTTTAGCTAACTAGACATGCTCATATATATATATATATATATATATATATATATATATATATATATATATATCCACGTGTAGTCCAAGTATAGGTATACCAATTTATAATATGAATGCGAAATGTGTAACATTTATAAAGTCATGCATTAAAAAAATCTTTGTACTTGATAACATATATTTAATCTAATCTCAAGTAATTATTTTAACATTTAGGAAAAACCTTTTTCATTAGATTTTAAATTAGTTTTCATTTAAGACATAATAAAATGCAAATGATATGTCCTAGAGCCTTTAAATGAAAAATCAATTATTATGCAATTGACCTTACATTTGGTTTTCCTAGTAAAGAAAAGCTCTTCAATCCAATAAATGTTCCTTATCATCAGATACCTGAAATGTCATAAAACAATTTAGCACACGAATAATTCATCATCAAAACTTAAGGATAAAATATGACTAGGTCAACACGTTCTATGACTTATAATGTGTGAATGTGGTTAGGATTCTGGCTATGTGTTAGAATTAAATGATTTGAATTTCCAAGACGAAAATAAAAGCTTTTCAAGAAATTTCTGGAAAAACATTATTCATCCGTTTTTGCTCAGGAATTAATTTTGAATTTCTGAGAAATGCGTAATGGTAGAATTCTTAGACGAAATAGAATATCTAATAATATTTCAGTTATGGCAAACGAAATTTTCGTATGTGGACTTAAAATCCTAAGGGTTAGGGAAAGTGAAATTCAAGAGCTAAATAATTATGTATAATGTGACGCCCCCAAAATAGGTATACATCACCCATCTTGAGTCGACAAATACATGGTACAGAATTTAAATACAAACTTCTTTTATCTGATATGACAAAAGCGTGGTGAGAGTTTCAACACGGATAATGTCTCAGAGAGAGTATCCAAACTCAAATAAAGTCCTCATTACAATTATTATCACACTATTTCCTTTGAATAGTGAGGACTACTAATGCAAATATACGGACCGAGTCACTCACTCCGGTTCCCCGACTAGTCCCGGCTATGTTCTCATTTCACAAGAGAACAATGAAAACAAAAGGTGAACTCAACTAGCCCCAAGAAGAAATATTATGACTAAGATAATGCAAAATAAATTATCGTTAGCCTTCAACATTGTTAAACTGATAAAATATAATAAACATCAAGTTTAACTGCAGCGGAACAAGCAATCCATTAGAAGAGTCAAGTAGAACATGATATCTACTATCTTTTATGATTTAAAAAGTTTATCATCAATTTTATCGCTGAGACTCAGCTTAATAAATAAACCACATGATCGAATCATCCATACACTACGGGCCAAAGATATTCATGTAATCATCAATTGTAATACCCGGGAAAAAAATTAATAATATTAAATAATAAAAAAATATTTTATTTTAAAATATATTAATTGAACTTTGTCATTTATTTGGGTCAAACTAGTTATTTAATTTGTGTGGGCTAATAAATATTAATAAGTGATGGGTAAATTAATTTAGTACAATTTGGGCCTTAAAAATTAATTGGGTTTAATTTATATGTGGATAATAAATCCTATTAGAACTAGGAGAATTAATAAAATATTGATAATAAATAACTAAACCTAATCTTATTTTCATTATACGAATTGAGGGAAGGAGAGGATAGAAAACTCAGTAGGGAAAAAAATCATTTGATTGGAGAAAAAGAAAGGGGATAAATGAATCTCTCTGAAATTGAATAATTCCGTGTATCACTTTTGGGGTGCCTATATCTTTGGGATGCAAGTGAACCAAAAAGGGGGACAACGGAGACTTGGGAGATCAGATCAAAAATTAGTATATCAGATAAAAAAAGGGAGATCTCGTGGTGGCAAATATATTACATATATACATTGATGATTATTTCCTCTAGAGGAACTTTATGACTAAAAAACAAGTCGTTCATTACCAATAGTGGGAGTAGTTGATTTGATTTTTCTTATCAAGCATTAAGATTTCGTTCAAGGGACTATTTGCGGGAGGAAAGCAGCCTTTACATCTACATGCTTATTGATCAGATTTAGGATGTCTAGCGGTGTGATATTTAGGTTCGGTGAATTATTCCGATATTATATTCAGGTACAGATTCCGTACTCTTTCAGCGATACTCTTGTTAATTTTGATTTGTTCGTTTGTTTCCTTATTTCGAATTATGTTATGATTTCACATAATTGTTTCATGTGAAATAAATATATTAGTTTCATTTTGTTGTTGATACACATGACTCGTATTTGTACTCTTTGAATTAGGATATCATGTTTAGTATTTATTTTTGATAATTGTAGAGCGGTACATGTTGCTACCTTCTTTTTGAGACCTTGTGACTATAATTTGATTTGGTTCAACATGTACATATAGAACCCTTTTGTTGGTATTATGTTGCATGTGTTGTGATATGGTATTTTTGTTAGAATATACCGTAAGGTATACCCGAGCTATAACCACTTGTGGGGGTACCACAGGCATGTCATCTTGGCACGAGAGATATGACACTCTCCATGGCGCTGTGATTTGTCCACAACGTCTCCATTTGGGCTCTGGAGGAAGTGTCCCATTTGGTGTTTTGTTGTGGGAGGAGTATGGGTTAACTGTGACGCCCCCAAATCCGGGTCTCTTTCAACCCGACAGATGGTGCTCCACGGTGCTACAGTTCAAACAAACATTCAACTGAAAAGCCTTAAAAGAACGAATCTATCTTATATATATATATATATATATATATATATATATATATATTCCAAAACAATACTACCATTCCCTAGGTTCGTTATAACCGTTACATTTGCTTTTGTCATAATATCAAATATTATCATTACAAACCTATACTATTACATAGGTAAGCTACAAACTTGCTTTAGCCTTCGCTTTATCCTTGTCGAATCTCTTGGTCATATCTTCTAAGCTGCATTCATATGGTTCAAGCAAGAATGAACATAACAAGCTCAGCAAGTATAAAAATTTCATTTTAAAAGCATGCTTGAAACATAGGAATCGTATATCTTCAATAACTGGATGATAGTTATGAAGTACTATCAATAATTCAAAATAGTTTTCCTTTTTCCTTCAAAACGTTTTTCAATAACAATATTCCATGAATCATCAATTCTAGTTCAAGACATGAACGTCTTATAGTCTCTTTGAAAAGGACAACCCGGCACGAAGTCCGTAAGTCTGGCATAGCTTATGAGTACATCTAGGTGATCAGTCTATAGTACCCTATGTTGATCAACACTACATCCATTAAACGTGTGTACGCTTAAGTTGTGGCAACCTCACGTGCCCATCGAATACTCGATGAAAATACATTTGTTTATTCATGTTCAGGCTTACCTTGAATCCGTACTAATTAGTTGGCGTAGGATAGCGTTAGTAATTCTATATTGAAAGACTTGTAAACAGTTCAATTAATCTATTATGATTAGTCTAGTCGAGCTAAAACTGGCATCGACTCTTTCTTTAAAACCATACATGCATCTCATAACTTGAATCATTTAAAAACCTGGCTAACACGAAGGTTAGACAAGCGTTTAAGAAAAACTTGCCTTCAACGCTCGCTTTCACGATATAATTACGTTTCCTTTGAGTCTTTCTGATCTCTACAACACATAATCACATAACATACCAAATTAGGTCATGAATGAACATACATAGCTCCTAAAGAATCTTACCCTTCTTCTCAATCTAATCCCTTATTAGATTTGTTATTATTGGTTCCGGCTTTTTCGTCATTCTTTACATCATTCTTACCAACTTCGTTCTCTTCTATAACTTAACTGAAATTTTTTCATTAATACAACTCGGTTCGAGTTAAGTGTCCTTCATTACGGCTTACTAACTTTATTATTAATCGAAACTCGATCGTCATTGGTTTAGGACTTATTTCACATCGTTTGCATTCATCTTCAATTGACTTATTTTAACCCTAAGTGATCTTACTTGGGGTTTAATCATGACATAACAATGTTACTTCATGTTCATTAAGTTTGTATTACTTCATTGCCTTTCTTTTTATCTTTATAACCAATCCTCTCTATGCAAACCCTAGAAATTTGGCCATAGCTGCCACTTTTTTCTTTCTTTGTTGTATTTGCCTTTCATATATAGAATGAAAAGATAGGACTTGCACAATGGCGCGCGAGTCCTAGTGTTATCTGTCGCACTGCGGAATGAACTAACAGGGGCTGAGGCTTGCTTTGGTGACTGTATTGGCACAATTAATTAATTGAGCTGAGTCGGCATGCCAGCAAGGCGGAATCTATGCCACATACAATTTTGACAGATTTTTCTTTTAGTGAGATTCCCGGCCTCGCAACTTCTTCGTTATAAGTCCGAATTGGCTCGTTCAAGAGCCTACAGTTCACAAATCACGTACTCTACGTGTTCATTTAAGAATTTTGTCTATTCAATTTCGTTTGCTAAAATTTCACCTATTAGTCCATTTTTAACGAAAATGATAAACGTTCGTGAACGTCCAATGCTCGTTTCTTTGTTCTAAGTCGGAATCCGTCCATTTTCGAGTCCGCAACTCTATAATGCCAAATAAGACTTGTCTCCATTGAAAACCAACGTTTCCAAACTCAATATCAAAATTTGACTTCTATTCCGAGAATTTCACGAATTTGACGATCGTCGTCTAATCGTGTAAATTCCGGCGAAACTTCGTTACTTGAGATTTTTAAACCATTTCACTTGGAATCAATCCATTATACTATACATGCTTCATTAACTTATAAACATGATACATTAATACTTGTTCTTAATAAGTTCAAAACTCATAAATTTATAAACTACTTATTAAAGTATAACATACTTGATTTCATTGCTTATGACATTAATAAGTTAAGTCCTTTAATCCTTATTCTTACCTCTTATTAATCATGCTAACTTCTTAATGTAAACATGTTACCACTTCTTACAAGTTCTTATACTTTCATTATTGTTCTTCACAAGTTCATAACTTAAATGATTATGAATAGCTTATTCATGATTTATACGGCTTATTAAGACTTAAGCCCTTTGGTTTATCATTCCTTAACACACTAGTTCTACCAATACCCCCTTCTCTATCAATGGAAGAGAGAAAGAAACATGGTTTAAGATCACTTACTTTTGAATAACACTTGGTAAATCTTTAATCTCCTTCTTGATTCTTGAACTTCAAAGGTTAACTTGCTAGCTTATTCTCACTTACTCTTTCTAACCAATAAGCTATAAGTTATAGGTGGAAAGGCTAACAAAGAAAGTCTAACTTTATAAGTGCTTATTCTCTCAACCAAATAAGTTGTTTAGCTTGAGAGGAGTTGGATGAATTTTAAACAACCAACAAATGAATGCAAAGCTATCTATTTATAGGCATCTCAAAGTGAGGGTAGATTAGTCATTAAATCCTCCACCTCCTTACTATTCATTACCTAGCCCTTAAGTAAACTTGGCTACCACAACACTTAGCCTCTAAGTTATCTTGCTCCCCACTTAAAATACTTGGTCATTACAACATATATCCAATACTTGATCACCACATTTACTTAACCCTTAAGTATTCTTGCTAATCACATAACTTAGCCACTAAATTACTTGCTCATCACTTTGAATCACCCATGGGTTGCTCCATGGTTCTTACCCATTGGATATTTACTTTGGGCCTTAGTTTAATTAACTTACTTAATCATTGGGCTTGCACATTAAATTACCTTGGGCTTGTAATTAAACAAACATTGGGCTTACATTAATAAATTCACATTGTACTTAACCATTCAATACTTGGGCTCACATAATACTTAACAAATCCTACCAATTCTACAAATTCAATATATTGAGCTTAAAGCCTTATAACGTATAATCACGTATTCATGTCGTATTCCCCTCGTATATTTATTCGATATATACGATATACCATCATTCATACGTACTTGTATAATACCTCGTATCATACTCGTATTCTCTACCTCGTACAATTCCTACGTATTATACAATCATCACTTAATTCATTAATCGCATTACATTTCCTTCTCGTAAATCATTTTCCTTAAACGTTAGGTTTTAAGTCCACAGGCGAAATATTACGTTTCCCATTTCTCGGAAAGCTTTTATTTTCATTTTGGAAATTCAAACACTTTAATTCTACCACGTAGCCAAAATCCTACGATGTTCTGACATTTATAGGTCAGAGAACGACGTTCGATTAGCTTGCTCCATAATAATTAATTAAATTCATTTAATAAAAATAAAAATTTAATTCTCAAAAATCTGATTTTTCTCGGGCGTTACACTCTTCCCTCCTTATAAGGATTCTGTCCCCAGAATCTCGCTAATAATACCTACACCACAGAGGAAAAATTTTCCTTTATTTTAATCTCGAGTTCTCACAATGCTTCTTCGACATTGGGGTTCTTTTATTTCACCTTCATCGAAGGTATTATGTTTTCACACACGATCTATCATGGTAGAGTCTTAGACTCGATAATTACCTATCGATTAAAGTCGATTCTACTCGTATATTTGTTATCTTCACGTGGGTTCGTATATTCACACTTGTAACCGCATACGATCTTCTACTCAACGCGTCAGCTACCACGTTCGCTTTTCCATGATGGTATTGAATGATATGATCGTAATCTTCAACAGCTCGAGCCAACGTCTTTGGCACATGTTACGTTCGTTTTAGGTGAAGAAATATTTGAGGGTTTTAGAAAATGGTTTTGTACTGGAGTCAATACAAAATTCGATTTCACGCTCTACGGTAGGCTAAGAAGTCTTCAAGAATACGTCAGGAAATTTATTAACAATAAAAATATCATTCAAAACTGTGACTCTCATCCAAGACTTGGATAACACGTCACATTGATACCTATCAACTTGCCACCGTTATTCACAACGTCCCCTACGAAAAGTTCGGCTACGGTGCATTCCACACAAGGAAGTCACCAGCGAAAGGCTCAGGGCTCTTTACTTATGACTTGATATGAAAATGATTGAATTTAGTGGTTTGGTTGCTTGAATTCGCATAACAGGTTGGTTAGGAATATGAAAGCTAACCACCTTACGAAAAACATGATGAGTAGTTAACCAATCGATTCCTAAAATCACATCAATGGCAAGTATTTTCAAAGAGATAAGATCGTCAGGTAATGTGAAAGTGTCGATTTGAATCAAAAAGATTTATAAACAGTGGAGGTAACGAAGGTTTCTACTATCGAAGTTTCAACCAATAAGTCAAAGTCTAATTTCTTGGAAGTCAAATTTAAACGTTGAGCGCAAGCAAGAGAGATAAAATAATGGGTAGAACCGGTATCTAATAAGGCATAGACTTCACAAGAATTTATAATTAACTAACCCGTGATAACTTCATTCGTGTTCCTCGTCACAAAAAAATGCTCTCTTTTAAACTATCGATTTTGACTTGTCTGAGAAATTCTTTGGCGTCACCATCCCAGCTAGACTTGACTTTGCTATAGAGTACATTCCACCCTTAATTGCTTCGTCACATTCCTGATCCATATTTTGAATCATTACTCCCCGATCCATATTAAATTGGGGTTGACCGCTCTGTACAGGGTAGTTCCAAATTCGATGTTGGATTCTCCCAATTGTTGTCCAAAAAGCAAAATCCATTTCATCTATTTTGACTTTATTGGATCGGACGTCTTTTTCGACAATATTAACGCGTCGTGCGGCTTTTACCCACGCATCATCTATTCTCCTTTGTTTAGTTGTTTCTGCTTTCATCAGAACTCTGATCATAGCATTCTCAGATTCCAGCTCTAATATCTTATACTCTGCCAAAGAGTGCTTCTGTTCAAGCATCGCACATTGGGTAACACAATTTTTAATGGTTGCATCTCTTTGCTCCACGACCACCTGCCGTTCTTCAGCCTGCTCTTCTAATTCATGAATACGATTTTGTAATGCTAAATTTTGATCATAAAATTCTTCTAATAAATTCTCCTCAGGTTCCTCTTCTTCCTCACTCTCAGCTACTACCTCTGCAACTAGCTCGGGTGCAACTATTAGTTCTTCACGCACTCACGTAGATATCCCTAATTTCTTCTTTCGTCTCGACATCACATTAACTTTGGTTAGTGATTAAAGGTGTCTCAACGGCCTCATGTGCTTCATTGCTTATCTCAACATTTTCGGATGCCATTTGCAAAATCGCCACAAAACAAAGGTTAATTAATATATCACATATTATCCCTATACTCTACGGCCACCAATTAAATATCAAATAAACTTAGGTAGGTCATACTAGCGAAGGAATTCCCGTCTCTCCCTCCTAGTTCTTATCTAGCATCTCGGCCGGGGATCATATCCTAAGCTTTGATACTAAATTGTGGCGCTTCCAAAGCAAGTATACATCACCCATCTTGGGTCGCCAGATACAAGGTAATGAATTCAAATACAACTTAATAATACAAGCTGTTGTGTACAATCACGACAAAACATAACCTATGAGTTTGAATGCAAATATTGTTTACTAGAGAGTATAAAAACTCAAAAGGAGTCCTCATTATAATTATTATCACACTATTTCACAGAATAGTGAGGACTACTAATGTAAACATCTAGGACCATCACTGCTGTTCTCTCGACTAGTCCCAAACCACGTTCTCATTTCTCAAGAGAATAAAGTGAAAGAAAGGGTGAGCTCAACTAGCCCAGTAAGAAATATTATGATTAAGATAATACAGAATAAATTATCAATAGTCTTCAACAATGTTAAAATGATAAAATATAATAGACATCAAGTTTAACTGCAGCGGATCAAATAATCCATTAGAAGAGTCAAGTAAGGTATAAAATCTACTATCTTCTATGATTTAAAAAGTTTTTCATCAACTTTATCGCTGAGACTCAGCTTAATAAATAAAATCGAATCGTCCCTGCTCCACGGCCAAGGATATTCATGTAATCATCAATGGTCATGACTATACCGAATAATCCCTGGTCATAATCATACCAACAACTGTCCACCAATGAACTACAGGCTAATGAGGACTTTTACCATATCATTCATCACATTATGGTCATGATTATACCGAATAATCCCTGGTCATAATCATACCAAGTCCATCTATGCACGTAAGCCAAAGATGACTTTCAACATAATATAAGCATGAGGATGATGAAAATTCAATAAAATAAGTTCAAGAATAAATTTTAAAGATTTATAAGTTAATTTATCCTGAACTCAATAACGTCCAATTGTCAACTTGATACTGCTTTGTGAAGTAAAATTCAAGAATGCTCAGAAGAATATTTCCATGAAGAGATACTGGATGAAGCGCAAATATCAAGGATATTCCACTAATTTCATGGAGTATAGAAGCCAAAGCTTTAATCAACTGAGTATAATAGAATATATGAAACTGCAAATGGATTTTCGCCCGCTATGCGGTAATCCACGTAGACATATCATTTTCACGTAGACAAAGGATCATTCACCATGCACGTGGTAATCCACATAGACAGGTTATTCCAACTGAATAATAAAGAATGGAATAATGAATGATTCACCATCGTATGCGATAGATCGCACATACAAGTTATTCCCAGCGAGAATAATAAATAAGGGAACCAGTCCCGGCGAGCGCTCAAACGAGGATATTTCGGCGAAATAATAAATAATGGAAACCAGTCCCGGCGAAACGCATGCATGAGGATATTAAACGAGAATGATAAATAATGGAATCAAGTCCAACAGAACGCATACGAGATAGGATATTCGGCGTAATTAATAAAGAACGAGAATATTAGCGAATTTCACCATGTATGCGGTACTTCACATAAACAGGTTATTCCAACAGAATAATAAGAATGGAATAACAGAAGAATTTCACCATGTATAGGGTATCCTGCGTATATAGGTTATTCGAACAGAATAATAAAGAATGAAATAACAGAAGTTCTCTTCACGAATAAGAAAGAAAGAATACCCCTTACGAGTACAACAAATAATATCCCCTACTATAATAATAATATCCCCTACCTTAGAAAAACTGAATACTGAAGTAGTGAAGTAGCAGAATACTTTTCTTCTTTCTCTCTATAGTTTCTCTCTCTAGAGTTTCAAAGTGAATTCGTAAGAAATAATGAAGGAATGAGCTTTATTTATAGGAGAATGGGTGAATAATAACTAATTCATGAACGGTCCAGATTGATTTACTTTTTAAGCGGACGGTCCATATTGGTTTACTATTAAAACTTAAAGCAATGGTCCATACTGATTTACTATTAAAACTTAAAACCAGCGATCCATATTGATTTACTATTATATTTTCCACCAGCGGTCCATATTGATTTACTATTATATCTTCAAACCAATGATTACGAAAAAATTAGCACATCTCCTCATGGAATAATATTGTACCCAAAAATGATTTGGAAAATGTAAATATAACTTACGGGTGAATAGTACCATGTGAATAGTAACTCGTGAATAGTAACTCGTGAATCGTAACTCGTGAATAGTAACTCATGAATAGTAACTCGTGAATAGTAACTCGTGAATAGTAACTCGTGAATAGTACTCCGACACGAAAAGTGTCCTGAATACCAAATTGAACAATATAACCTCCAGACATCAATTATACTAACACAAATAAGTCCAACACAATGGAACTATAAAATTCATCTTTAATCAACACGAACTTATTCATCATTAATATTATAATTCACAATATTTAACAACGGTGTCGCTCCCGTGAAAGAGGGGCTTTCCGATAAGGATTTCTCCTTATTAGGCGCGCAATTAGGTGACCAAACCTCTCCTCGGCAGTAACTTCTAGACATTGTCAATATTGCAAATAATAATATGAATAACTTTGCCGTCTCAATTATTGATTTAATAATATAACATATTATGCGAGATGGAATCAGTAACAATAATTGAATCAATAATATGAGAGATATGATGCAACAACCATCGTAGCAATAATTGAGTATAACCGAGTGACTTCTCACGTAAGCATCAATAATCAATACCGATGCTACTATGCAATCACGCCAGACATCTTGTACTTTTACTACCGAGTAGTTCAACAGTTTTAACGGTAACACCTCCGCCGTTATTTTAATAGAAAGATAATTTTATCGTTTTCTAACTACGACAATACTTTCGTTGTGGGGTCCACCAATGATTGTGCCGTCGTATAATATTCCCTGTTAAAAAGAATATTCCCCGACCAATCAAATATTTTATGACAACTTGCATACTTTGCAAAATTTATAAATACTACCCACAACTATAACATTATCTCAAATCCACACCATAATATTAAAAAAATATTTCGAGAAAATTAAATCTTTATTCATAAAATCTGGGGTCTCACACCTTGAGCATTGAGCTGTCAGTGTTCTTGAGGCTCAAGAACACCAATAGTGACGCTAAGTGTCGCTATAGGCCATTAGCAACGGTTTAATTTATTTTATTTTCTGATTTTTCGGAAATTAATTTAAAAAATAGAAAATAAATTCTAAAAATTAAAAAAATGGTTTTTAAAATTATTTTAAATTATGAAAATAACTTTTAATTATTTGGATATTAATGATATTTAATTTATTTAATTAATGTATTAAATCAATTAGAGAAAAATGATTTTAATATTATACAAATCATTTTAAATAAGAATAAAGAGTTTAAAAATATAACTTTTAATATTTTTGGAGAATTTTCATTAATAATTTTATATTAATTATATTAGATTTATTTAATTATTAAATTCAATAAATAAGGTAAAATGATTTTATTGATTTAAAAATCATTTTAAATGTGAATAAAGTGTTAGAAAATATTTTGAATTATAAAATATAATTTTCAATATTTTTGGAGAATTCTCATTAATAAATTAATATTAATGATATTAGATTATTTAATTATTATATTAAATAAATGAATTAAAAATGGTTTTATTGATTTAAAAATCATTTAAAATGAGAAAAATGATTTAAAAATAATTTAAGTTATAATTAATAACTTTTAGTATTTTGATGATAATTTCATTAATATTTAAATATTAATGGTGATGATTTAAAAATAATTTTAATTCTTTTTAAAAATTATTTAAGTAGAATATTGATGATTTAAAACTATTTTTTAGTTATTAACAATAATTTTAATATTTTGAAAAGTATTTCATTAATATTTTTATATTATTAAATATTAATGGTAATGAAATTGATTAGTATTTAAATTATTTAAAAATGATTTCAGATGTTTGAAAATTATTATAAATTATAATAATTATTATAAAATTATTAAAAGCTTTGAAAAATATTATAATCGATATTTGACTTATCTAAAATAATATTGAAGCTTTGAGACTGAGTTTAAGTGACAATAAAGATGTAATTATCGGATATGGTGTGTAATAACCTGAATATTTTTTATATAAATAAATAGGAAATTTAGCATACTAATTTTTTATTTTATTTTAAAGATGAGAATATGTGCCAAGTAATGTATATGTATATATGTGATAAATAAAATTTATTTATTACATGAATAATTTCAAATATTATTATTATTGCTTATTATAAGGTATATACTTATAATAATTATTTTATAGTAGAAATGCCTTTATTATTTACTTTCTATGAAAATATGATTTTTATATTATTTAGATAATATATGAGATGATTATTGGAATTATTATAATTACTATTTTATTATATGAATTTTAGTTCGGATTATAAAGTTAATTATTTTTACTTAATTAATAATGTTATATATGAAAGATAAATCGGATATGGAATCCAAACCCTAAATTTGGATTTTTATCAAGGGATGAGAATAATAATAATATAATATTAATTATATTTTAATTTTTCAGTGCTATAAATATGAACTATAAATGTGTAGACTTATAATGGTTGGCCAATTATGGTAAATTATGTCATAACCCTTATATCATGTTGTTAAACCCTAATTGTTAAACTCAGTTGTGAGTTCAAGATGGAGCAATAATTGTGTTATATGAATTTTACTGTATATTATAGAATTTCTATAATTAGCAGAAACCCTAATTATTATTTGAAAATCCTAATTTGCTAAAATTAGAAACCCTAATGATTATTTTTGTAAATTATAATGATAATTAGGAAACCTTAATTGTTAATTTAGGAACCCTAATAGTATTAAGGAACCCTAATTTAAAAACCCTAATTTTCTATTAAATACCACAATTTTAAATTAGTGTGTTTTAATTAATATTTTGTTACACTTTAATTTTAATTTTTCAAACCCTAGTAATTATTTGGGAAACTTTAAGATGTAAAATCTAGTGATTAAACCCTAGATTCAAGCACCTTGGACAAGAATACCCTTTGAATTATTTGCAAAAATTACCATTTTACCCTTTTGTCCCATTCTTGAATGATTGGTTAGACAAGATCTAGCAAAATCTTGACAAGCCACCCTAGTCTAGCTAGGAGCTATACCATGCCAGCAAATCAGATTCAATGCACCAGCCATGTGCCTTGTACCATTATTTGTATAGATCAAGAGAGAGAAAAAGTAACATTTATGCTAAATTGTTCACAACTCTCATCCTAGAACTCCTCTCTCTAAAACCCACGAAATTGCCTTGCTAGATCAGTTACAAAACAAGCCCCACGATCACACTTAACAGATCAGAAAGTCAGCAGCAAGATCAAAGCTTAGAAAAGGTGCAAACCCTAAAATTTGAAAATCTTTTGATCTTATGTTGGATGTAATTTTTTGTGTGTTAAATATGTTGTATGGGTTGTTAATCAATGATCTGGGTTGCTAGATGTTAAATCCATAACATCTAGAGGCTCAGATTTGATGATTTTCCAAATCTGGAAATTTTTGAAAAATAAGGGTCTGACAGTGAATGTCAGGTCCCATAGATCTCGATCTATTATGTATTTTTGTGTTTTGAAAATTTGTACTTGTACTCGGTCAGGAGATCTTTAATATGAAACTTGAATCAGGTTCATATCAGTTGTATATTAAAAGTTATTTAAGGTCAAAGTGGATTGACCGGCATTGACCTGCTGTTCTTAAAGCCCAGAATTTGCCCAGAAAGTCTGACAGGCATTTTGATTGCCTCTGATCTTGCTCCTTGTAATTATTTAGGCCACGTTGTTGTAATAGACTTGTAGTTTGACACGAATACTACACCTTAAAACCCATAGAACAACCAGATCTGTTACATGATCAAAGATATGGGTGGTCAAACTAGGGTTGACCACCAGCCTTGTGAGTTTCTGGAAAAAACCCAGATTCGTAAAGAACAACTTTTCTGACATGGTTTGACCAGATTATATCTTCTTGTTGTGTTGTTGTTTTATTGATGTTTTGTAATAGATCTATTTAGTTACATGTATTCTACAACCAGGAGCTCTTAGATCACAAAAATATGTCACGATCATCATATAGTGGAAGCTTAAAAGTGGTCACTCGATCTGTTTTTCATTTCTGGGTAAACCCAGAAATGAAGAACAACACTGACAGCATGTTTGCTAGCTCAGATCGTTTTGATTATTTATGTTTAGACTTGACCATGGATTGAAACATATTCTCTGATAGTTTGTACAGAACCGGATTTGAAAGCGAAAACTTTTACCTTGAACAGATTTCCTGATAGAGGGCCATCCAAAGAGTCGATGTATTATGACTAAAATTTAGGCGGCTGTGAAATGTGAAGAACGACTGACTGAAGATGTTACGATGCTTAGATCTCCCTCATGTTTTATGATTTGGTCCAGAAATGGTTATGAACATGTACTCTTACATACATACTACACGATTTAATAAATAGAATGTCCAGAACTTGTGTCGATTAAAAATTAAAGATGGTCAAATGAGGTACCCTTGAGCACTGACTGTCAGTATTCTTGAGCCTCAAGAACACCTATCGCGACAGAAATTATCGCTAAAGCCTTTAGGGACGGATTTAATTATTTTTGTTTTATAATTTTTGAAAAATACATTAAAAATAGAACTAAATTCCTAAAAATTATAAAATTAGTTTTAAAAATTATTTTAAGTTATAAAATTAACTTTTAATAATTTGAAATATTTTTCATAAATATTAATATTTATTTGGATATTTTTGGTATTTAATTTAATTAATAAATGCATTAAATAAATTGATTAAAAATAATTTTATTGTATTAAAAATCATTTTAAATAACAATAAGGTATTTAATAATATTTTAAGTTATAAAACATAACTTTTAATATTTTAAAATAAGTTTCATTAATTATTAATTATTAATGATATTAAATTTATTTAGTAATTATATTAAATAAATTAATTAAAAATGATTTTAATATTTTAAAAATCATTTTAAATGAAAATAAATAGTTTAAAAATATTTGAAGTTATAAAATATAACTTTTGATATTTAAAGATAAATTTCATAAATAATTTAATATTAATGATATTAAGTTTATTTAATAATAATATTAGATAAATAGTTTTAAAATGGTTTTATTGAATTAAAAATCATTTAAAAAGGAAATAAATGAAATAAAAATATTGTAAGTTATAACTAATGACTTTTAATATTTTGATAAATAATAAATTAATATTCTAATATTAATGGTAACTATTTAAAATGATTTTAAATGTTTTAAAAATCATTTAAAGGTAATATTAATACTTTCAAAAATATTTTTAGTTATTATAAATAACTTTAATATTTTGGGCAATGGTTTCATTAATAATTTTATATTAATTAAATATTAATTATAATAGAATTAATTAATATTTAAATCATTTAATAATAATTTCAGGTGTTTGAATATTCATGATAAAGTATAATAATTATTTAAAAATTATTATAAGGCTATGAAAAATAATATATGGTGATATTTAGAATATCTAAACGAATATTGAACTACACGGTAGAGTCTTAGACTCAATAATTACCCGATTAAGCCGCTTTTTAATCAAGCATGTTTTAAACCGATTTGGACTTAGATAATTTGACTAGATACATGTTTGTTTATGATGTAATGACTGTTAAATATATGTGACAATGTGATTAGGTTATGTGCTGACTGCAATTAGCAGTACTATGTGATATGATATATTATTCTAATTGAACGAATGATCTTATTAATGATAGGTTTTGATATAAAAGATAGAACTAAGTTACGTTATTGTAAGCAGCAGCTCAGGCAAGTATCTAAACCTCATGCACTACTTTTATTTCGTGCAAACAGGTATATCATGTTATGCAAGTATCTGATCTATTATTTACATTGTGCAAGTATCCTACCTTTGCATTTCCTTTATGCAATGGACATGAGTAAGAAAGTTTCAGAATCATATTATTGTGCCAGATTATTAACTCTATTATTATTGATAATGTATTCAATCTTTGTATTCATATAAGTTCTTACATTATCCAATCATTGTGTTATTGTATAATTCAGATATTTATTCTGTTCGTTAATTCGTATATAGGGTTAGACAAGTGTCCCCACTTGGATAACCATTGTATTTAATCATATTTTGATACATACTTATTGATTTCGAGTATGTATATGTTGACTCAAAAGCCGTCTAAGCTATTTGATTCAGCTAGACATAAAAATATTGTTGAACAAGATAGAACGTTATTGTATCCAACCAGATTGTTTTAGTTCGGATTCCCGACTAAGTATGAACATCCCAAATATGGGAAAACTTTTGCGCACCTAAGGTGGATAGAGTGAACGATAATATCGTTCTTGTATGTAGTATTGGTCAATACAGGGCGCATTGGTATGATCACCCTCGTGCCCGTAAGTTATGACAATTTGCGGATGAAGTTCTGTTAAACCCTAGCGAAAATAAAAAATAATGTTCATAGTCTGTCGACTAATCTCCAGTTATAGTCAGTACGTAGTTTCAAAAATTTGAGATAGATTTGGTATGTTGTTATTATTGGTTCAACTTACTTCACAACTGTTGATTCGTTGTAGAAGAGTTATTCAAAGAAAACCTTTAATCCTTTCAAATTATATTTATTGTTCTTTATTACTTCTTTGAAAGCAATCAAATGCTCATCCTTGCTTTAAATTTAAATGTTTTCAGCTAAGCATGATCAACCGAAATGTTCAGGCCAAAACAAGGGAAAAGGAAAGCAATCAGAATAATCTTATGTTATCTTTTGTAATAGTTAGACAGTATTAAGATAATGATATTTATTATCTATCATGTAATGTATTGTAGTAAAGGTTGCGTACTTGGGATTAGACTTTGATATATGTAATTAAGTTTGATATTTATATTATTGTTATTATTATTAGTATTATTCTGCTCATAGAAATGGTATCGTAAAACACCGAGTTCGGGTTTCAAGTACCCGAGTTTGGGGGCGTTACAGGGTGACCAGTACACCGAGATGAGACCTAAGTCCAACCAGACCGAACTAGTTACACTTGATAAGTGTTTATATAGGTATTAAAAACTAATGTGGCTATGTGGTAAGTGTCTAGGAGAATGACTGATTGTAAATTAAAGTATTGTGTGTTGTCATTTATTGTGCTAATTGTGAGACCGATATTGTTCATATAGGTCTTTCAAACGCAGATAAGTATATTGTGTAGCAGTAATCAACGCAGAAGGCAAGTTTCCTAACTCAACCTTGAGTTATATCTTTTAAATATTATGGTGGTTAATTATTGTTGATTAGACCACGTCCAAGCATTTATTGTTGATTATTCGCAGTTAGTGCATGTTTATTAATTCAAATTGAATTATTGATTCTGAGAATATACTTGGAGAATAATTATTATTGGATACTTACATCCGTAGAAGTCATTATTAATAGTATATGTGAGACCCCGAATTTTATGAATAAAAATTTAATTTTCTTGAAATATTTTTTTGAATATTAAGGAGTAAATTTGATATAATGTTATAGTTGTGGGTAATATTTATAAATTTTGCAAAATAAGCAAGTGGTTATAAAATATTCATGTTGTCGGGGAATATTCGTTTGGTCGTGGAATATTCGTACGAAGGCGTAGCCATTTGTGGGCCCCATAACGGAAAGTGGTCGGATGAAGAAAATGATAAGTATAAGTTGTTTCTAAATAACGGCGTAATTGTTACCATTAATCTTTGTTGGAATACGGTGGTGGTTAAAATACTGAAGAGTGCGCGGTGCGGTGTTGTTGCAAAGATAGCATACTGTATATTTCACCAATTATTGATTCTTACGTAAGAAGGCACTACTCAATAATTGTTACAGGAATTTCTGTTCAATATTTTATTTTATTGATTCAATAATTGCTACGTTGATATTTCATATTATTGTTGTTTCAATAATTGTCACTACACAGTATTTCTCATTATCAGATCAATAATTCATATTATTTTAATAATATTACTAGATAACATTATTGACAATGTCTAGAAAGTTACATCTAAGGAGAGGTTTGGTCACCTAATCATTGCGCCGAGAAGGAGAAAGCCTTATCGAAAGCCCCTCTTTCCTAGGAACAACCTAGTTTTCAGTATTGTGATTCTGTAATATTATTTGTGAATAATTAATTATTGATTTATATGATAAGAAAAATATTTATTTATATGGATATAAATGGAGGAATTTTTAGAAAAGTGACAATTGTTGAAAATTGATATTTTATCTTTTCTGATAAAATAATTTATTATATTATAATAATATAATAATGGTGATATATTTACAATGAATGTGTGATATATGAATAAATGAGGAGGAAGAGTATTTTTATTACTAAAAATATTTAAAACATGTTTTTCATGTTTGTGGACCCCATTTCTTGACTGAAATTTGATTATAGCTTGTAAAATCGTCCGTATGTGGATTTCGGTCAATTTCTGTTTGAAATTTGGAAAAACTTAAACTTACAAAGTTGTAGAGAATTGAATTTCCTATGGAAGGAAATAAGATTCAAAATTTTCGGATAAAGGACTATTTATTATGAATTATTAAAGTTCCGGAATAATTGATTTTTGAAATTTTAATTATTTTTTAATAAAAATGTTTTTTGCAATTGGGTGGGCCCCACAGGTATTGTAAACATGCTGAAATCAATTTGTCGAAGGTGGGCGTGAATTTTTTTAATTATATTAATATTTTATTAAATTTTACGCTTTGGTGTTCTAAGCATTTTCCTATAAATAGGTGATTAGGTTAGTAATTAAAAATCACACGTAAAGCGAAATCTTCTCTCTATATTATCGAGCATATTCTTGTGAGTATTTTGATACTTTGAGTGTTCTTATATACGGTTGCAAGTTACTTTTCGGCGTTATATCGATATTCCACCCGTAAATACTTATTCTTTTGAGGTAAGGGATGTTATTTTTTTTATAAATGATATTATTTCTTTCAATATCATTATGCCAGAATATTGGGAAGATTTTTCTTGTGAAATTCTTGTCTTTTTGTGTCGGGGTTACTATTCACGTATACGTCACTATTCACGTATACGTCACTATTCACAAATACGTCACTATTCACAAAAAAAATGAAATTTTCTCTTTTTTGTCCCAAATGTCTATTTTTGTTACTAGCTTTGATTGTATCCATGTTTTGATTATTATTCTTGAATTTTACTCCACAAAGCAGTATCATGTTGACAATTTGGACGTTATTGATTTCTGGATAAATTAAATTATAAAACTTTAAAAATTTATCCTTGAACTTGTTTTATTGAATTTTTATATCATTGTCATCATCCTCATGTTTATATTATGTTGAAAGTCATCTATGGCCTGTAGTGCATAGATGGACTTGGTATGATTATGACAAGGGATTATTCGGTATAATCATGACCGTAATGTTACAAATGATGTGGTAAAAGTCCTCATTGGTCCGTAGTGCATTGATTGACAGTTGTTGGCATGTTCATGACCATTGATGAATACACAAATATCCTTGGCCCGTAGTGCATGGATAATTTGTGGTCGTGATACTAAAGAATATCCTTGGCCGTAGTGCAGGTGTGACACCCCCAAATCCCGGTACTTCATTACGTCAAGATTTGGTGTTCACGTAATCAAAACATTCATATCTAACTACCCAATCATAATAAATTGAATAATAAAACCTGCCCATACAGGATTACATTAATAAAACATTATCTCCCAAGTTCTCTAACCTTTAATACAATCTTTCAAGTGCGGAAATTAAATTATTACATCACGTCATTATTAAAAGTCTATCATCATAACTATAAAGCAAAATTATAAGTCTTCATCACTTGTATATTTTTCCCTTTCCTTTTCTAGTTGTAGGTTTATCTACATTCTCAACCATGGCTGCAATAAATGTATAAATATACAAGAGTGAGCAAACAAAGCTCACTTGAAATAAGAATAAATATCTTTGCATCATTTGCCAAATAATAGGCTCAATAGAACTGAATGATATGTTCTATTAACATTACAACATTTGCCAATTCATAGGCTCAATAGAACTGAATGATTTGTTCTATTAACATTCTTAAATATACTATTGAGGGTCAAATAACCATGAACCATGTACACAGTTATAAGTAATCTTTCAACTTTAACTTTAACAGTCATATGACTATAAGGACTCCACGTACTTAGGGGGATTAATCATTCGTACAATGTATTGTGCACAACCATTTCAACGCTAAACATAAACCCCTAAACATAGGGTTTTTCATCTCAGTATGTAGAGTACAAGTTCGCACCAAAGAAAGTTTGGTTTGGATAAGCTTTCAAGGGTAATTGAAGTTTAATGATCATCAACTAGGGAACTAGTTGAATCAACAATGATTGATAATACAATAGTTGTTTAATAATAATATAACTTAGAACATTTGAGAATCATAAATGAACTGATTCTACATATCAAACTCATGCTTGAAATAGCTATAGAGCATAAGAATTCAATAAAATGAATAAAATGGTTAACCTTTGCTTGAACAGTAAAATAAGCTAAGGTTCGAGTCTTATAACATTATAAATGATATTCCTGAATGTACATTTAACTGATAGCAAGCTGGAAACTACTAACTTGCCTAACAATGTATTAACTCATGCAAAGAATTAAAACAGTTCAATAATAGAGACGAGAGTTCAAAACAACGTTCATTATATAATAATAGAACTTAAGAAACTTGCTTAATCAAAAGCATGAAGTTATACAAAATAATAGACCTAACTCAACGAAAGTGTAGAGTTAGAAAACTTGCACAATGTAATAAATGAACTAGCTCAACGAAAGTGTAGAGTTAGAAAACTTGCCTTGAGCGTAAGCTAAAATATTAAAACTCACGTTCACCTATACACAATATTAAAACCACAATATCTATTAGACATACTAATAATCATTTTTCAATATAAAACGCATTACTAGCTAAACTTGTTATTTTAGCACAACTCTTAAGCTACCATTTACATTTTAGAATTCCCAAGTGTTAATCATCACAACACATAACTAACGTTCATTGTATAAACTAGGTTATCACATAACGTGTTTTTGATTTACTAATCATTTTTGCAACTTTGAATTCATAATACATATAACATAACTTTGTATTAGCCTTATTGTTACATGTTGGACACATTACCATAACCTTTAGCTAAGCCACAAAGAACGACCAAAGTCTGTAGAATTAGATGAATTCGAAATGCTGAAATGGGCACTTTCATGGTACGCTGCCATGTAGTTTTATATCGAGGTCACAAGACCCACGCAAAGCAAATGTTGCATTTCACGCCTAAAGGTCATACAATACCTTGACGCATTATAACTTCGATTTTTGCGAGCGTAGTTTGGCACTTTTCTTAAGCCAACTAACACGAATTTCACCTACCAAACAGTGATAATAACACATAAAATAAATATACAACTATCATAGACATGATTGCTATTCAACCACTTAGCACAATTTAACAATCACTAAAACTATTTTAATTTCTCAATTTTCATGTTTTCATGAAAAACTCAATTTTCTTGACATTCATCCTAAAATCATCACTGTGATTTCAAAACATGGCCAAATCATCTCATTCAAATTATGTTATGTTCGTATCTCAACAAACTAACATAAACAAAACTCAATTAACATCTTAACATGCAATTTAACCATCAAAATTGGTACTTATATAGCTATATATGAAAACATAAACACTGACATCATTTTCTTTTACTGTTATCCGAAAATTAACATGCGATTTCCTTATTTGACATAAACTCTAGCATTATAAACATATACAATTGCAATTACCAACTATATAAATCCATAATTCAACAATTGCTTATTATAGAACATGAGAAAATTCTTGACATCCAACACAAATACATATATAGTATCACAGTTATGAACATACCTTTTGTTGCTTGATAGAATTTCTTGCTAAACACACTGGAATTGAAGTGAAAATTTCCTAGACTCCTCTCCAATTCTCTCTCAAGAAATTCTCAATTTTCTCAGAGTTCAGTATCACAACATATACCAACTTAAGCGTAAAAACCCAAAATGAATAGTAAGCGTAAACAAAAGAAACTGATACACCTTAATACGCATAAATATAATAATAGTCACAAAAATAAACGTATATATTATAATTATTATTTTATATATTTTATATATTTTATTTAATTTCAAAATCTAGAAATCCCAAAAGCCATAAGGCTTGTTTAGCAAAAACCCTTTAAATTTTAAAGAATTTATATATTAAGCCTTGTTTGGCAAAAACTAAATTAAACTACTTTAAATTATTATAATAACTCCTTATAATATAGTTATTTGTCACACTATATTTAATCAAGCTTTCCTATTTATTTTAATTAATTCAAATCACAATTAATTAAATAAATCCTTTAATCACATAACTCAATACAAATAATTAACCATTAAATTAAAATATTAATATAATAATCATTTCCTTAATTCATCAATTATTTATTTAATAAATAATTAACTAAACAAAATTAAATCAATTGAACAAATATTTATTCAACGATAATCACATCCATTAAATATTTATATAAATCAATAAATATTTAATATTACATTTAAAATTATGAAATGTTACAGCAAGGGTGATTCGATGATGTGGATTATTTATTGTCGAGTCTCAAATGATAAAATTGATGATAAATCTTTTAAATCATAGAAGATAGTAGATTTTATGCTATACTTAACTCTTCTAATGGATTGCTTGTTCCGTTGTAGTTAAACTTGATGTTTGTTATATTTTATCAGTTTAACACTGTAAGACCCCAACTTATTATAAATAAAATCGAATTTCCTCTAATTATTATTGGGAATAATAAGGTATTAATTTGATATAATTCTCTCAGTTATGGGTGAAATGTGCAAATTTTGCAAAATATGCAAGTGGTTATAAAATAATCATTGTTGTTGGGAATATTCATTTGGTTGTGGAATATTCTTGTTGTCGGGGAATATTAAATGCACCAATAGCGATATTTTGTGGGCCCCATAATGAATAATTGTCGGATGAAGAAAGCGACAAGTTTGAGTTTTATAAATAACGGCAGTAGTTGTTATTCTGAGTAACACCTTTGTTGGAATACCCGGTGGTTAAAATACGATGTCTGGCGTGGATGAGCAGTGATTGATGAATTATTGATCCTTACGTAAGAAGACACTACTCAATAATTATTACGTGAGTTACTATTCAATATTTTATTTTATTGATTCAATAATTCTTTGCGTTGATATTTTATATTATTGTTGTTTCAATAATTGTCTTCGCATGATTTCCCATTATCGGATCAATAATTCATATTATTTGAATAATATTATTAGATAGCATTATTGGCAATGTCTAGAAAGTTACATCAAGGAGAGGTTTGGTCACCTAATTCTTGGCCAAGAAGGAGAAATTTTTATTGAAAGCCCCTCTTCCAGGAACTGCCTGGTTGTTAAATATTGTGATTCTGTAATATTATTTGTGAATAATTAATTATTGATTCATATGATAAGGAAATATTTATTTTTTGTGGATATAAATGATGGATATATTTATTTTATGTGGATAAAAATGAAGAAATTAATGCTGAGGTGTTTTATCAGTATTTTTGTCGGAATGGAGGTATTAAAAATCAAATCAGGGTTTTTAAGATATATTGCGGGGGTTATAATTTTTAATCCAACCGATGGATCGTGGTAATTTTTGGATATGTTATACATATATAAGTTGAGTATATGTCCACAAATTTTGAACCATTAAAAATGAACGTATGATTTGTTTATAAATCTTGCTTAATCCAAGTTGGCACTATCACATTACCTGTTGATCTTATCTCTTTAAAGATACTTGCTTTTGATGTGATTTTATGAATTGATTGGTTAACCACGCATCATGCTAAAATTGATTGTTTTCGTAAAGTTGTTAGTTTTCATATTCCTAACCAACCTATTATGTGAATTCAAACAACCAAACCACTAAAATCAGTCACTGTCATATCAAGCCATAAAGCTATTCATTTATTGAAAAACGGATGTCAAGGTTTCTTAGCCCATGTCACGGACTTGAACAAAAACACGTCAGATTTGAATACTATTTCTATTGTTAGTGAATTTTCTGATGTATTTCCTGAAGAACTTCCCGGTCTACCCTTAGCGTGATGTTGAATTCTTTATTGACCTTGAAATTTGGGTACAAAACCCATTTCTAAAACCCCATATCGAATGGCTCCTATTGAACTTCGTGAGTTAAAAGTCCAACTACAAGAATTGTTAGACATAGGTTTCATTAGCCCCTAGTACATCTCCTTGGGGTGCTCTGTTTCTATTCAGTAAAGAAGAAAAGCGGGGAGTATGCAACTTTGTATTGACTACCGAGAATTAAACCATGTCACCATCAAGAATAGGTATCCGCTACCTCGCATTGATGACCTATTTGACTAGTTGCAAGGAGCACAATTCTTTTCAAAGATCGATCTTCGTTTTGGATATCATCAACTGAAGATTAAAACTGAGGATATTCCAAAGACTGCCTTCAGAACTCGGTACGTGCATTATGAATTCTTAGTCATGTCTTTTGGATTGACTAATGCTCTTGCTGCTTTCATGGATATGATGGCTGTGTGTTTAAAGAATACTTGGATCAGTTCGTTGTTGTCTTTATTGATGACATCCTCATCAATTCCAAAAGCCGTGAAGATCATGAGCACCATTTGAAGCTGGTACTGCAAAGGCTTCGTGATAACAAGTTGTATGCCAAGTTGAAAAAAATGCAAGTTCTGGCTTGAGGAAGTAGCATTCCTTGAACATGTGGTGTCAAATCATGGAGTATTGGGAGCTGTCGTTTACACTCCTAAATTAACCTCACTTTCACTTTACAAATTTAAACAATTAGCACAGTAGAAAGCAAGTATCGATCCCACAGAGAGTGATTTGTTTTATATTTATCGTATGATTTCAAATGAAAAGGGGATTTTGAATTAATTAATTAAATTAAAAAGAATAAACTAATAAGAATAAACAATGAATAAAAAGTTTCAGTTCTTCAGTTCAGTATCACCTTTTTACAATAATAGATTAATCAAGTGTAACATTATTTACCCTTCAATGAAACTAATAGCCCTAGGTAACAACAAGCTCTTCTACCCGAAACTCCCCTTAGATTTTCACTCAATGAAACAAGCTCTTCACAAGATTCTAACAATTATATAACCTAGAATAAGCTCTTTAGATTTAATATAATAGCAGCATTAAGAACTAGGGAATTAGACTATTCCAAGCAACAAACACATAAGCTCGGATTATTTAACTTGTCTTCTGATAATCATAGCAATACTCAAAAGCTTGTCCACAATCAGGTATTACTAATTACTACTTGTGATTAGAAACAATATCAATTACACGTAATATTATTCTTTGATCTAGCATATGAAATTCGTTAACCAACTCAATCCTGCAGAAATCAAATCAGTTAAGCCAAATAGCATTCAGAAATTAAATCGGATTATCAAGAATGAATTTCATGTGAGAAGGAATAAATAATGAATACTCAATTAATCATTAATTATAAATAAGGTTCAACATCCCTTAGAACTGAATAAAAAGAACTTAGCTCATGTCTTCAATCCTCCAATGTTGTAGATGAGAGAATGTAGTAGATAATTGAATGAATAAAACCCTGACTCTCATCCTCTATTTATAGTGATAGACAAAGTCCTAAATCCTATAGGAAGTAGAAATCCAAATCCTAAAAGGAATTACAAATCATAACTAGTTTCCATAAAGAAATAGAATCCAATTTGGAAATAAATCTTAGTCTTAAGATATCCTAATTCTAATAGAAATATCAATCCAATTCCATGTAGAAATCTGTCAAAATATGCTTTTAGAAACTTTCTAAAAATCCAAGATTTCCCAATTTTCCCGCTCAAATTCGCTGGGGCGAATTTTCATTTTCTGCTGCGACGTCATTTGGTAAAATGAGCATAACTTTTAATCTGGGAGGAGTTACGGGGTCTGTTACCTATCAAAACGAAGATATCGACGAGATCTACAACTTTTATTGTTTGATATTAGACAGATTCGGGCTGTATAAAATTTGAAATCAGGCTCCAAGTGTCTGCTATGCAAATTGCAACTTCCAAACTTTGAGGTTCAACTTCTGTCTGGTAAAAAGATCATAACTTCTTCATACGAACTCCGATTGGGACGGTTCAAGATGTTCTGGAAAGCTAAGGAAGAGCTCTAAAATAAAATCCAAGTCCCAAGCCAAGACCATGCATCCAACTTAATGCTAAAAACCCTACAATTTTCCTTTTTTTCCTCATTTCAGCTCCAATTCCTCCTGAAATCATTAAACACCTTAATAAGCTCATATAAACATGAAACATGCAATAAAACTAAATATAATAGAATCAAAATAAATGAATAATATGCACTCATCAAATTTCCCCACACTTAGCCTTTTACAAGTCCTCGTGTAAATCAAAAGTTTAATTTTCAAAAAAATTCTATTCAATCATCATGTCAAAATATTTCAAGGTACAAATCATGATTATCAACACTAAATTTAGAAAAATCTAATCAACGCCTTATCAATCAACTCACAATTACCAACCTTACCATTTCACCAATGAATTTCATTAAATCAAACTATAACCACATAAGTAACTTTCCCAAAATCATCATACTTACTTAACTTAGTTACCATGGAGCAAAAATCGTGCACACTGACTCGCAACCAAGAACAAATTTTTCTTGCTTTTTAAGTTTTTTCATAGAACCTTCTTTTTAGCACAGTTGAATGTATTTTCATGCTTCTTTTTTCGTATATATATTTTTTTCTTTTCTTGACATGTGCAATGTCTCCTTTTTTTAGGCTTTTCAGAGTTACCCATTAGCGAACTTTCCACCAACGACTCCCAAACCAGATGATCTTAGGGCGCTAGGTGTAGAGACACCCCTAAGGCTTACTTATTCAAGTAACAAAGGTCACAAAATTTGACAAGTTAAGCTGCTTTTATCCATCGCACTTTTCAGCGTGAATATCGATGCTTCCCGAGTCTTAGATACCCAATTATTTCGCACAATGGACATTGAAGCAGATTTTCAATTTTTTTTCTTTTTTTTCATTCATCATTATTTAATATGGTTCTGCAACAACATAAGCAAGTTAAACAGTTCTAAGTCATGAAATCAGTGCACATAGACAACTCCACAAATAACTTAGCCAAATAAACATGTTTCTCGTATTCAAGTACTCATGTATCACAAATTCAATTTAAATCAATTACTATGGATCGTGGCTTAGTTTTCATCATTCATTAACAAATTAAGCATCAAACAGATTCTGAATTTTAGCATCAATTTTCAATCTTTGACTTTAACCTTCGAACACATAGGCAAATAGAACCATGGAACCAAAATTTTCAAAAAGTTTCAAAAGCATTAATTTTTTAATTTTCCCATCAAAATCGGATCAATATTCCTAAATAAAATAAAAACCTAAATCTTCCCCCCACACTCAAATCTTACATTGTCCCCAATGTAAGAAAATCATGCAAAGAAGAAAATACTACTAGCTAACATGCAAAAAAAAAATCTAAAAAGTGAAGGGATAGAAAAATCAAATTTGAGATCTTGGGTTGCCTCCTAAGCAGCTGCCCTTGTTTATCGTCATTGGCTTGACATCATCATTCTCATTCTATGTAATTGGACTTGTGAACTTCAAGTGGACTGGTAACATCTTCAATTCTTCCTTAGGAGCATCCTTCAGATCCTGATTTTGCTCAATTCCAGCCCTCAAATCCTCCTTGTATATTTGCTCAAGAGATTCCTGCACTGTAGAGTCAACAACATCAATAGCAAAAATAGAATTAACATTACCAAGATACCTCTTAACTTTATATATGTCGAACTGGACATGTACGTCGTCTAATTCCACGTGTAAGGTCCCATGGTGTTTATCATCGTGTGTTGTTGCTGGTACAAGGAAAGTATCATCATCTATGTCCTCCTTATAGAAATCTGCAGGAATTATTAATTCTTCCATCTCTACCTCTTGCTCATCATTTTCAGACTTTGAATACCTGATTTATTCAAATTTAGCAGTAGTCTCGAGCACATCCAAATGGTTTCCACTAGTGAACTCCTTCTCATCTTTAAGTTCTTGTTCCCTATTCGCCATTTCTTCAAGGAATTTTTCATTAGACTCTGTATACCACGTTGAATTTTTTTCCAACTTTCCAATTCCTTGTTAGAACTTGGGGAAAAGGTAGTTTGGTTCATAAGCGTAAAGAGGTGGAAATTTGTGCTTGAGTACATCATCACGCCTATTTCACTATTATCGGACTTACTTTGTATTGACTTTTTTCTTGTAGATCCTCTCGCACCACATCTCAATGTTATGGAACTTACATTTTCAACGGTGTGAGAAAGTGACCTTTCCATCTGTGGTTGCAAGTTGACCAACTTGGTCCCTCAGATCTTGAACAGAAGTTCTTGTCTCCTGCTGGAATTGTTGTGTCTGACTCATGAACTGTTGTGTTTGATTCATGAATGCCTTGAACATATCATCCATAGATGTCCCAGAATTGACAGGTACTTCTTGGTTTTCTGTGTAGTACTGAGGTTGAGCTTGCTGAATAACTTGTGTATTCCTTGCAGCCATTTGTCGAACCAAAGTAGTTAAATCAGAAATATGTTGCTCTAAGTCTCTCGTGCTTACCCCATTTACCCTTTGTAGTGTGTGATCCATCTTAGTTCCATACTGCTGTGAGTTAGCTGCCATGTTTGCAATTAAGTTCCTTGCCGCTTCTGGAGTCTTGTCTACCAGTGCTCCTCCACTTGCTGCATCAATCATGCTTCTTTCCATTGGTAGAACCCCTCATGTAAGTAATCTTGGATCAAGTAATGTTCATCAATTCCATGAGGTGGACAATTTGAACACAACTTGAACCTTTCCCAATACTCATAGAGATTCTCTCCATTGAACTGCCTGATTCCACATATCTCCTTTCTTATATCGGTAACTCTTGATACAGGAAAATACCTCTCCAAGAATAACCTTTGCATATCAGTCCATGATCGCATTGATCCTGAAGGTAGATAGTATAATCAGTCTTTAGCCAAATCTGCTAATGAGAATGGAAAAAGTCTAAGCTTGATCTGTTCCTTTGCCACTCCTTGTGCTTTCATCGTGGAACACACCACATGGAACTCATTTAGATGCTTATATGGATTTTCACCTGTAAGACCACGAAAAGTAGGCAAAAGATGAATTAGTCTAGAGTCAAGTTCAAAATCAACATCTAAAGTAGGATACTCAATACAAAAAGATGGTTGAGTCAGATCAAGAGTAGCCAATTCTTTCAAAGTTTTGTTATTGTGTGGCACCACCATCTCTTCCACTTCAAGTGATGGGACAAGAGCTTCTTTTGTATCTTCATTTTTCTCTATATCTTGATCAAAATTTAAGTCAAAAAAGTTAAAGGATTGAGTCATAAAACAAAAAGAAAAAGAAAATAATAAAAATAAAAGAAAACAAAGAATAAACAAAAACAAATAACAGTCCCCGACAACGGCGCCAAAATTTGGGAGTTGTGGCCTTCCTACTGTGGTTGCAAGTTGACCAACTTGGTCCCTCAGATCTTGAACAGAAGTTCTTGTCTCCTGCTGGAATTGTTGTGTCAGACTCATGAATTGTTGTGTTTGGTTCATGAATGCCTTGAACATATCATCCATAGATGTCCTAGAATTGACAGGTACTTCTTGGTTTTCTGTGTGGTACTGAGGTTTAGCTTGCTGAATAACTTGTGTATTCCTTGCAGCCATTTGTCGAGCCAAAGTAGTTAAATCAGAAATCTGTTGCTCTAAGTCTCTCGTGCTTACCTCATTTACCCTTTGTAGTATGTGATCCATCTTAGTTCCATAATCGCTTCGAAAGTTAATCGCCATGTTTGCAATTAAGTTCCTCACGCCGCTCGAGTCTTGTCTACCGGTGCTCCTCCACTTGCTGCATCAATCATGCTTCTTTCCATTGGTAGCAACCCCTCATAGAAGTACTGGATCAAGTAATGTTCATCAATTCTATGAGGTGGACAGCTGGAACACAACTTCTTGAGCCTTTCCCAATACTCATAGAGATTCTCTCCATTGAACTGCCTGATTCCACATATCTCCTTTCTTATATCGGTAACTCTTAATGCAGGAAAATACCTCTCCAAGAATAACCTTTGCATATCAGTCCATGATCGCATTGATCCTGAAGGTAGATAGTATAACCAGTCTTTAGCCAAATCTGCTAATGAGAATGGAAAAAGTCTAAGCTTGATCTGTTCCTCTGCCACTCCTTGTGCTTTCATCGTGAAACACACCACATGGAACTCCTTTAGATGCTTATATGGATTTTCACCTGTAAGACCACGAAAAGTAGGCAAAAGATGAATTAGTCTAGATTTAAGTTCAAAATCAACATCTAAAGTAGGATACTCAATACAAAAAGATGGTTGAGTCAGATCAAGAGTAGCCAATTCTTTCAAAGTTTTGTTATTGTGTGGCACCGCCATCTCTCCACTTCAAGTGATGGGACAAGAGCTTCTTTTGTATCTGCAATTTTCTCTATCTCTTGATCAAAATTTAAGTCAACAAAGTTAAAGGATTGAGTCATAAAACAAAAAGAAAAAGAAAATAATAAAAATAAAAGAAAACAAAGAATAAACAAAAACAAATAACGGTCCAAGAATTCATGCGCCTAAAATTTAGCAAATTGTCGTTTACACTCTAAATTAACCTCACTTTCACTTTACAAATTTAAACAATTAGCACAGTAGTAAGCAAGTATCGATCCCACAGAGAGTGATTTTTTTAATATTTATCCTATGATTTCTAATGAAAAGGGGATTTTGAATTAATTAATTAAATTAACAAGAATAAACTAATAAGAATAAACAATGAATAAAAAGTTTCAGGTTCTTGATTCTCAAGATCACCTTTTACAATAATAGATTAATCAAGTGTATCATTATTTACCCTTCAATGAAACTAATAGCCCTAGGTAACAACAAGCTCGCTAATTCGAAATTCACCTTAGATTTTCACTCAATGAAACAAGCTCTTCACAAGATTCTAACAATTATATAACCTAGAATAAGCTCTCTAGATTTAATATAATAGCAGCATTAAGAACTAGGGAATTAGATTATTCCAAGCAACAAACACATAAGCTCGGATTATTTAACTTGTCTTACGATAATCATAGCAATACTCAAAAGCTTGTCCACAATCGTGTATTACTAATTACTACTTGTGATTAGAAACAATATCAATTACACGTAATATTATTCCTCGATCTAGCATATGAAATTCGTTAACCAACTCAATCCTGCAGTAAATCAAATCGCTTAAGCCAAATAGCATTCTTAAATTAAATCGGATTATCAAGAATGAATTTCATGTGTGAGAAGGAATAAATAATGAATACTCAATTAATCATTAATTATAAATAAGGTTCAACATCCCTTAGAACTGAATAAAAAGAACTTAGCTCATGTCTTCAATCCTCCAATGTTGTAGATGAGAGAATGTAGTAGATAATTGAATGAATAAAACCCTGACTCTCATCCTTTATTTATAGTGCTAGACAAAGTCCTAAATCCTATAGGAAGTAGAAATCCAAATCCTAAAAGGAATTACAAATCATAACTAGTTTCCATAAAGAAATAGAATCCAATTTGGAAATAAATCTTAATCTTAAGATATCCTAATTCTAATAGAAATATCAATCCAATTCCATGTAGAAATTTGTCAAAATATGCTTTTAGAAACTTTCCCCAAGATTTCCCAATTTTTCCGCTCAAATTGTCAGCTTAATTTTCATTTTCTCTTTTGACGTCATTTGGTAAAATGAGCATAACTTTTAACTGGGAAGAGTTACGGGGCTGCTATCTATAAAACGAAGATATCGACGAGATCTACAACTTTTATTCTTTGATATTAGACCGATTCGGGCTGTATCAAAGTTGAAATCAGGCTCCAAGTGACTGCTATGCAAATTGCAACTTCCAAACATTGAGGTTCAACTTCCGTCTGGTAAAAAGATCATAACTTCTTCATACGAACTCCGATTGGGACGGTTCAAGATGTTCCAGAAAGCTAAGAAAGAGCTCTAAAATAAAATCCAAGTCCCAAGACAAGACCATGCATCCAAATTAATGCTAAAAACCCTACAATTTTCCTTTTTTTCCTCATTTCAGCTCCAATTCCTCCTAAAATCATTAAACACCTTAATAAGCTCATATAAACATGAAACATGCAATAAAACTAAATATAATAGAATCAAAATAAATGAATAATATGCACTCATCAAATATCTGTCGACCCAACGAAGATTGAAGCCATACAAAGTTGGGAGCAACCAAAGTCGGTGAGCGAAGTACGTAGCTTTCTGGGCTTAGCTGGTTATTATCGGAGATTCGTGGAAGGATTTTCTCGAATCGCTATTCCGTTAACTCAGCTAACTCGTAAAGATATAAAATTTGGTTGGAACGAGGATTGAGAGAAGAGTTTTCAAGAGCTCAAGAGAAGACTCATTTCGGCACCTGTTTTGGCAATACCATCTGGTACAGATGGATTTGTTATATACAGCGATGCTTCAGGCAAAGGGTTAGGATGCGTTCTCATGAAACATGGGAAAGTCATAGCTTATGCCTCACGACAACTCAAAGAATATGAGAGGAATTATCCTACTCATGATCTAGAGTTGGCAGCAGTCGTATTCGCGTTGAAAATTTGGAGACACTATGTAATATCCCGATATTTTCTATAAATCAGAAATTTTGTGTATAAATTTTTTTTATTTATTTTATGATGAGAATATGTGTCAAGTAATGTGAATGATAAATGCAAATATATTTATTTCTTGAAAATTTAGAAATAATTTTAGAATTATTAATTATTACAAATTATCTTTTTATAGTAATTAATTTTGTAAACAGAAATGTTTTATTAATTATTTTCTATGAAAACATGATTTGATATTATTAAATAATATATGAAATGATGACAACATTATTATAATAATTATTTTATTATATGAATTTATTTCAGATTAATTAAGTTAATTATTTAACTTAATTAATAATGTTATATATGACAGATAAATCAGATATGGAATACAAACCTTAATTTTTGATTTTTGATCAAGGAATGAGAATAATAATATTATATTATTATTTGTCAGTGTTATAGATATGTATGTTATGTGTGTGTAATGTTAATGTGTGAAACAGTTTAAATGTTACTAGTAAACCCTAATACTAGTCTGATAAACCCTAATTCTAGTTCTGGAATAAGGAATGATGATAATGATATAATATTATATGTATATTAATTTTTCAGTG
This sequence comes from Panax ginseng, assembly GCA_020205605.1. Lineage (NCBI taxonomy): Eukaryota > Viridiplantae > Streptophyta > Magnoliopsida > Apiales > Araliaceae > Panax > Panax ginseng. The sequence continues at coordinate 41,244,134 of CM035142.1, read as the reverse complement.
CTATAAATATGTACTGTATATGTGTGGACAGATAATGATTGGTCAATTGTGGTAAATTAGGTCATAACCTAATATTGTGTTGTTAAACCCTAATTACTAAACTCAGTTATGAGATAAGACTGGGTAGTAATTGTGTTATATGAACTTTACTGTGTGTTAGAATTCCTGTATTTAAAAATCGTAATTACTGTGTTAGTAAGATATACAGATAATTAGGAAACCCTAATTGTTAATTTTAAAAACCCTAATTTCTATTGAAAATCCTAATTTTAAATTATTGTATTTAATTTTTTAAATCTTTAGGGTTAAACCCTAAACCCTAAAGTGATAAACCCTAAACTCTAAGGGTTATAATCAATGACTAGAATGCCCTTGAGGTTAAAAGTGAAAAGTCTAAAATACCCTTGTGCATTATTAAAGGTAGAATTCAATTATTGGTGTGGAAATTACTAAAATACCCTTTTTGTCCCATTAGTGTATTATTAGTGAATTATTGTATTATTGCTAACCATCTAGAATTTACCTATGCTACTATAGCATTACTAGCAGATCAGCCACTACAAATCCATTGCTTATAATTCATTACATGAATTGCATAATTAAAGAGAGAGAGAAAGTGTGGTATTATTGCTCATTTTTCTCACAATACTCATCCTAGACCTTCTCTCTTTAAAAGCTACGAAATTATGTAGTATACCAGTCCCTAAACACAGCCCCACGATCAACAACAACAAATCAGAAACATAGAATCAAGAATTGCTCATGAAAAGGTATAAAACTAATCTTACAAATTGATCTTTGATCTTCTGTTAAAAGTTGTGTTTAAGTGTTAAAATATGTTGTATATAGTGTTATTAAGTGATCTGGGTTGATAGATGTTGGATCCATAACATCTATAAGTTCAGATCTAAAGTTTTTCAAAATTTGGAAAATTAATTTTTGTATTCTGACATCGAATGTCAGGGCCTTTAGATCCGTGTGTGTTAGGTGTTTTATGTTTTTTATGTTTTAGATATGTTCTATGATATGTGTTCTTTACTCTGCAACTTGAATCAAGTCCATATCATGTATAGATCAAAAGATATTAATGGTCAAAGTACGTTGACTGATCACAGAATCTGTTTCTGGAAAACCCAGAAAATCTCCAGTTTCCAGAATTTTCTGACAAGCAAATGTCAGTTGCTTCAGATCTTACCCTGTTCATGTTTAGTAATGTTTTAAGTTTTGTATCGATAGTCTGGTATGTTATCTTTAATCTAGAACAATAATCATAGCAATTGGGTAGCTAGATTGCAATATTAATGGTCAAAACCAGTTGATCGACGTTGACTGGCCAAAATCTGGGCAACCCAGAAGTTTAAAACCGAAGTCCGACAACGTATTGTAATGAGCAGATCTGTCAGATTGTTAGTGGTATGATGTTGTTGTTGTATTATATTTGTAGCTGGTTATATGAAATCTATATCCATGGTTTTATATCGTACAAACAGTCATTATATTAAGTGTAGTAAGTGGTCAAACTAGACCATTTGAGCACAGATGAATTTTCTGGGAATTCCCAGAAAATCTATGAACACAATTCTATCGTAGTTTGAAATTTGGCTTTGATCTTTCATCTGTTGTGTTTTTTGACTACTTTTGTGTTATATATATTTTCCTTGTCATGTATACTACTAGTTTGAACCATCTATCCACCAAAATCATGATTAGAACACTAAACTATTTGAGCCTGAATATGACACCTCAAACTGTCTGGGTTTCTGGAAAACCCAAAAATCGTCTGACAGACACTTTGATCGCATAGATCTCTTTGTTGTTATGTTACTTGATCCAAATGATTGTTGAATTGTGTAGTCGTGTACGAGTACTACAAGATCTGACCAAGATCAATCCTAGAAACCAAATGATCTAAGATCTACAAGTGGTCAAAGTAGGCTCCTTGATCACGAAATTGTCAGATCAAGAACACCTAACACGACGCTTTTCTGTCGCCAAAGGCTTTAGCGATGGACTTAGTTATTTTTAATTAGCTAATTTTCGAAAATTAATTAAAAATAGAGAAACATTATTTTTAATTATGAAAAATACATAATAAATTCCTAAAAATTATTTTAAAGTCCGAAAATTAGTTTTAATTATTTTTAATATATTTCATAAAATATTTAATATTTTTAGAATATAAAAGGTATTTATTTAATTATAATATTAAATAAATTATTTAAAATGATTTTAATTCATGAAAAATAATGAAAAATTATATTATGATATAAGAAAATATTTTAAGTTATTTTCTATGACTTTTAATATTTTGTGATGAAATTTCATTAATTAATTAATATTAATGATGTTTAAGTTATTTAATAAATATATTAAATTAATTATGGAGAAGAGAATTAATGATTTTAAAAATTATTTAAAGTATTATAAAAATATTTTAAGTTATAAAATATGACTTTTGATATTTTGTCATGAAAAATATTAATGTTTTAATATTAATGATATTTGATTTATTTAATAATTATATTAAATAAATAGTTTAAAAATGGTTTTATTTATTTAAGAATCATTTAAAAAGGATATTAATGAATTAAAATATTTTAAGTTATAATTAATGACTTTTAATATTTAGATAAATAGTGCATTAATGTTTTAATATTAACAGTAATTATTATTTAAAATGATTTTAATTGTTTTAAAAATCATTTAAGGGTAATATAAATGTTTTAAAAATATGTTGAGTTATTATAAATAACTGTAATAATTTGGCAATGATTTCATTAATAATTTAATATTAATGATAATAGAATTATTTGATATTTAAATCATTTTATAATGATTCCATTGTTTGAAAATTCGTGATAAATTGTGATAATTGTTTAAAAATTATTGTAAGTTAGTTAAAAACGATATGACTATTATTTAAATAGTCTATAGGGATATTGAACTTCGAGATAGAGTCTTAGACTCGATAATTAGCCGCTAAAGCCGTCAGTACGCCGAAATGTTCTAGAAATTAATCTGGACTTGCTTAATGTGTCTGTATATGTATTTGTTTTGTGATGTAATGACTGTGAAATGTATGTGGCAATGTGATTAGTTTATGTGTTGACTGCAATAAGCGGTACTATGTGTTACGATATGTGTTTCTAATCGATCAAATGATCTTATAAATGATAGGTTTCGGTATAAAAGATAGAACTAAGTTGAGAATTGTAAGCAACAGATCAGGCAAGTATCCTACCTTTGCATTTCCTTTATGCAATGGACATGAGTAAGAAGTTTCAGAATTATATTATTATTATGCTATATTATTAACTCTATTGTGAAATATTCTATATCTGATTATTGTTTATCAACATGTTAGTATATGGTAATTCAGATATATATTATGTTCGTTAATTGATGTAAATGGTTTTACAAGTGTCCCCACTTGGATAATCATTGTATTCAATTACATGTTGATATATATATATATATATATATATATATATATATATACATGTACATCTAAGCTATTCGATCAGCTAGACACAGATTCAGAAATATCGTTGATTATGATAAAACCTTTTTGTATCCAATCAAATTTCTTTGGTTTGGACTCAAGACTAAGTATGAACATCCCGAATATGGAAAAACTTTTATGCGCCCAAGGCGGACAGAGTGAACGATAACATCATTCTTGTATGTAGTATTGATCGTCACAGGTCAATGGGATGTACACCCTCGCGTGCTGTAAGCTATGACGGTTTATAGATGAATTTTCATCTCAACCATTTTGAAAACAGAAAATAATGTTCATAATATGTCGACTACCCTATATATATAGTCAATACGTAGTTTCAAAAGTGTTGGTATAGAATTGATAGATGGTTATGATTTGTTCAGTTTACTTCACAACTATTAATTCGTTGTAGAAGTGATATACAAAGAAAATATTTATTTCTTTCAGCTAATTATACTTATAATTGTTATTACTTGCTGAAAACTCAAATGCTCATCCTTGCTTAAATTTAAATGTTTTCAATTTAAGCATGATCAACTGGAAGGTACTGACCCAAGAACAAGTGAAAAGAAAAGCAAATGTAATATGTTTAATGGTATCTTTTGTAATGGTTAGACAATATATAGACTATGGTATTTATTATCTATCATGTAATATATTGTAGCAAAGGTTTGCGTGCTTGGGATTAGACTCGATAAATGTAAGTTAAGTTTGAAATTCATATTATTGATATTATTGTTAGTATTATTTTCATTTCATAGAAATGGTATCGTAAAAGCAACCGAGTTCGGGTTTCATGTACCGGATTTGGGGGCGTTATAGGTTGGTATCGAGCTTTTGGGTTAAAAACCTTAGGTGGGTTAGACCTTAGGCTATAACCTTGGAACAGAGGAAAACGTTAAAAATATAATTAACTCATATAGAGTTTATTAAGAGATTAATTGAATAAATTCATCGTCAAATAAAATAAAAGATAACTTATATAAAACTATTATGTGTTGTGTGTATATATTAAGTGCTAATTAAGATAGTTTGTGTGTAGATGTCAGATAGAAAGGATTAGGATACCCTCAGGTCGTAAAGAATAAGTCAAGCATATCTCCAAGACCGAGCCAATATCAAAGCCAATAGCTGAAATAGAGGCTCACATTGAAAGCTACCTCAATGAGGTGGATATTGTGGAAAAGTGTAGTACAGGATCCAGAAACGATAAGTATAGCAGATAGGTAAAATATAGTTAAAGAATATGTGGTAAATATCGAGTTCTTAAACTCATATGTTTGTGGTGAGTTCTTAAACTCATAATGTGTTATAAGTTGGACGAGTTAGGTACAGTTTAGTGTGAATAGATTATTGAGGATGATGGGAATAGATAAGATACTAAGCAATTGATCCTTAGTGATGGCGTAAGAAATAAGTGGTATTAGTATTAGTTGAATATGTATGATTTTAAGTGGTGTATATGATAGGTATGTTGGTGTAATGTAATACTTTGTATAAGTTATGTCAGCGATTCCTGACTCTTGAGTCACAAAGGGATATCATATGTTTAAAGCGATATGTGCTATGGTATGTCAAGTGCTATGAATATGAGTCTATGTTGGATTAATGAAATCAATTGGTATAAAGATAGTAGATATTTATCTGAATATTGGTTAATATAGTAAACCAAATTTTCAGAATCTAATGTTTTGAATATATGATTATTTGAGTAGAAAATTTTGTGTTATATGTCGAACGGATACGATATGGCTTAGAATGTAAGGTAATAAAGAATAATTTACGATTATGACAGGAGATTTAAAACGAAACCAAAGGGCGTAAGAATTTGTCAACAAAGATGGAGGACAACCAGATCCGATACAGAATCTTGCGAATATGGACGATCAAGCTATGCAGAACAAAATACCAGCCGCGGAAGATCAACCAGATAATCGAACGTCGAACGCCAAAGACTTCAAGGCGGTCCTATTACTAGGATGTAGAGGATTAAGTGACTCAGTAGAAGGATTTATGATAGCTAGGATAACGGCAGGGGCAAAAGACAACTTTTACCACCTATACGATAAAAGGAAATGAGATAAAGAAAAAGTTTGTGTGTTATGTGTGTGGGCAGAAGGGACATATCTCTTCCAATTGTCACAATCCAAGAATATATAGTGGGTGTTTTATTTGTGAATCAATGGAGTATAAGGTGAAAGATTATTCAAGAAGGAGAAGGGAGATAAAGAATGCGAATGCGAGAAATGACAGCAGGACATTGGCGACAACGGGACCAACTTCAACAAGCACACCAACAAAATTAATCGCGAGCGTCTTCAACATGATCGTTCAGGAATCGATAGCAGTCGGGGATGCAACTCCAGGTATTACTCGAACCAATTTTATTTTCTTATATATGATTTTCTTATATATATAGTATATTATTTTATAAATTATTTTGAAGGAGGAAATTGAGTTCTATTAGAAATCAATTTTCCGTATAAGTAGATAGACAAGCGTTATGTGAATAGTTAAAGATCGGTTCGATCAATTTTGATCGAGATCTACTTGTAATGATTATGTATGTTATGTACCCTGGCAAGTATAGGTTTTAAACGGTGATTCTGGGGACGGAATCCTTATAAGGGAGGGTGAATGTAATATCCCGATATTTTCTATAAAATTAAATTAAAAATTTTGCATATAATTTTTTTTTTATTTTATGATGAGAATATGTGTCAAGTAATGTGAATGATAAATGCAAATATATTTATTTCTTGAAAATTTAGAAATAATTTTAGAATTATTAATTATTACAAATTATCTTTTTATAGTAATTAATTTTGTAAGCAGAAATGTTTTATTAATTATTTTCCATGAAAACATGATTTGATATTATTAAATAATATATGAAATGATGACAAAGATTATTATAATAATTATTTTATTATATGGATTTATTTGATTAATTAAGTTAATTATTTAACTTAATTAATAATATTATATATATGACATATAAATCGATATGGAATACAAACCTTAATTTTTGATTTTTGATCAAGGAATGAGAATAATAATATTATATTATTATTTGTCGATTGTTATAGATATGTATGTTATGTGTGTAATGTTAATGTGTGAAAAGCAGTTTAAATGTTACTAGTAAACCCTAATACTAGTCCGATAAACCCTAATTCTGGTTCTGGAATAAGGAATGATGATAATGATATAATATTATATGTATATTAAATTTTCAGTGCTATAAATATGTACTGTATATGTGTGAACATATAATGATTGGTCAATTGTGGTAAATTAGGTCATAACCTAATATTGTGTGTTGTTAAACCCTAATTACTAAACTCAGTTATGAGATAAGACTGGGTAGTAATTGTGTTATATGAACTTTACTGTGTGTTAGAATTCCTGTATTTAAAAATCGTAATTACTGTGTTAGTAAGATATACAGATAATTAGGAAACCCTAATTGTTAATTTTAAAAACCCTAATTTCTATTGAAAATCCTAATTTTAAATTATTGTATTTAATTTTTTAAATCTTTGGGTTAAACCCTAAACCCTAAAGTGATAAACCCTAAACTCTAAGGGTTATAATCAATGACTAGAATGCCCTTGAGGTTAAAAAAGTGAAAAGTCTAAGATACCCTTGTGCATTATTAAAGGTAGAATTCAATTATTGGTGTAGAAATTACTAAAATACCTTTTTGTCCCATTAAGTGTATTATTAGTGAATTATTGTATTATTGCTAACCATCTAGAATTTACCTATGCTACTATAGCATTACTAGCAGATCACCATACTACAAATCCATTGCTTATAATTCATTACATGAATTGCATAATTAAAAAGAGAGAGAAAGTGTGGTATTATTGCTCATTTTTCTCACAACACTCATCCTAGACCTTCTCTCTTTAAAAGCTACTTAAATTATGTAGTATACCCGGTCTAAACACAAATTTCATTACGATCAATAACAACAAATCGTAAAACATAGAATCAAGAATTGCTCATGAAAAGGTATAAAACTAATCTTACAAATTGATCTTTGATCTTCTCGTTAAAAGTTGTGTTTAAGTGTTAAAATATGTTGTATATAGTGTTATTAAGTGATCCGGGTTGATAGATGTTGGATCCATAACATCTATAAGTTCGAGATCTAAAGTTTTTAAAACTGGAAAATTAATTTTGTGTGTTCGACATCAAATGTCGGGCCTTTAGATCCGTGTGTGTTAGGTGTTTTATGTTTTTTATGTTTTGGATATGTTCTATGATATGTGTTCTTTACTCTGCAACTTGAATCAAGTCCATATTATGTATAGATCAAAAGATATTAATGGTCAAAGTACGTTGACCGATCACGTAATCTGCTTCGAAAACCCGTAAAATCTCCGATTTCGCACTTTTCGACAAGCAAATGTCAGTTGCTTCAGATCTTACCCTGTTCATGTTTTGTAATGTTTTAAGTTTTGTATCGATAGTCTGGTATGTTATCTTTAATCTAGAACAATAATCATAGCAATTGGGTAGCTAGATTGCAATATTAATGGTCAAAACCAGTTGATCGACGTTGACTGGCCAAAATCTGGGCAACCCAGAGGTTTAAAAACTGAGTCTGACAACGTATTGTAATGAGCAGATCTGTCAGATTGTTAGTGGTATGATGTTGTTGTTGTATTATATTTGTAGCTGGTTATATGAAATCTATATCCATGGTTTTATATCGTACAAACAGTCATTATATTAAGTGTAGTAAGTGGTCAAACTAGACCATTTGAGCACAGATGAATTTTCTGGGAATTCCCAGAAAATCTATGAACACAATTCTATCAGAGTTTGACCGGCTTTGATCTTTCATCTGTTGTGTTTTTTGACTACTTTTGTGTTATATATATTTTCCTTGTCATGTATACTACTAGTTTGAACCATCTATCCACCAAAATCATGATTAGAACACTAAACTATTTGAGCCTGAATATGACACCTCAAACTGTCTGGGTTTCTGGAAAACCCAAAAATCGTCTGACAGACACTTTGATCGCATAGATCTCTTTGTTGTTATGTTACTTGATCCAAATGATTGTTGAATTGTGTAGTCGTGTACGAGTACTACAAGATCTGACCAAGATCAATCCTAGAAACCAAATGATCTAAGATCTACAAGTGGTCAAAGTAGGCTCTTGATCACGAAATTGTCGGATCAAGAACACCTAACACGACGCTTTTACGTCAGCGCCAAAGGCTTTAGCGATGGACTTAGTTATTTTTAATTAGCTAATTTTGAAAATTAATTAAAAATAGAGAAAATTATTTTAATTATGAAAATACATAATAAATTCCTAAAAAATTATTTTAAAGTCCAGAAAATTAGTTTTAATTATTTTTAATATATTTCATAAAATATTTAATAATTTTAGAATATAAAAGGTATTTATTTAATTATAATATTAAATAAATTATTTAAAAATGATTTTAATTCATGAAAATAATGAAAAATTATATTATGATATAAGAAAATATTTTAAGTTATTTTCTATGACTTTTTAATATTTTGTGATGAAATTTCATTAATTAATTAATATTAATGATGTTTAAGTTATTTAATAAATATATTAAATTAATTATGGAGAATAGAATTAATGATTTTAAAAATTATTTAAAGTATTATAAAAATATTTTAAGTTATAAAATATGACTTTTGATATTTTGTCATGAAAATATTAATGTTTTAATATTAATGATATTTGATTTATTTAATAATTATATTAAATAAATAGTTTAAAAATGGTTTTATTTATTTAAGAATCATTTAAAAGGATATTAATGAATTAAAAATATTTTAAGTTATAATTAATGACTTTTAATATTTAGATAAATAGTGCATTAATGTTTTAATATTAACGGTAATTATTTAAAAATGATTTTAATTGTTTTAAAAATCATTTAAGGGTAATATAAATGTTTTAAAAATATGTTGAGTTATTATAAATAACTCGTAATAATTTGGCAATGATTTCATTAATAATTTAATATTAATGATAATAGAATTATTTGATATTTAAATCATTTTATAATGATTCCATTGTTTGAAAATTAAGTGATAAATTGTGATAATTGTTTAAAAATTATTGTAAGTTAGTTAAAAACGATATGACTATTATTTAAATAGTCTATAGGGATATTGAACTTCGAGATAGAGTCTTAGACTCGATAATTAGCCGCTAAAGCCGTCAGTACGCCGAAATGTTCTAGAAATTAATCTGGACTTACTTAATGTGTCTGTATATGTATTTGTTTTGTGATGTAATGACTGTGAAATGTATGTGGCAATGTGATTAGTTTATGTGTTGACTGCAATAAGCGGTACTATGTGTTACGATATGTGTTTCTAATCGATCAAATGATCTTATAAATGATAGGTTTCGGTATAAAAGATAGAACTAAGTTGAGAATTGTAAGCAACAGATCAGGCAAGTATCCTACCTTTGCATTTCTTTTATGCAATGGACATGAGTAAGAAGTTTCGGAATTATATTATTATTATGCTATATTATTAACTCTATTGCGATATATTCTATATCTGATTATTGTTTATCAACATGTTAGTATATGGTAATTCAGATATATATTATGTTCGTTAATTGATGTAAATGGTTTTACAAGTATCCCCACTTGGATAATCATTGTATTCAATTACATGTTGATATATATATATATATATATATATATATATATATATATATATATATATATACATGTACATCTAAGCTATTCGATCAGCTAGACACAGATTCAGAAATATCGTTGATTATGATAAAACCTTTTTGTATCCAATCAAATTTCTTTGGTTTGGACTCAAGACTAAGTATGAACATCCCGAATATGGAAAAACTTTTATGCGCCCAAGGCGGACAGAGTGAACGATAACATCATTCTTGTATGTAGTATTGATCAATACAGGGTCAATGGGATGTACACCCTCGTGCCCGTAAGCTATGACGGTTTGCAGATGAATTTCTGTCTAACCATTTTGAAAACAGAAAATAATGTTCATAATATGTCGACTACCCTATATATATAGTCAATACGTAGTTTCAAAAGTGTTGGTATAGAATTGATAGATGGTTATGATTTGTTCAGTTTACTTCACAACTATTAATTCGTTGTAGAAGTGATATACAAAGAAAATATTTATTTCTTTCAGCTAATTATACTTATAATTGTTATTACTTGCTGAAAACTCAAATGCTCATCCTTGCTTAAATTTAAATGTTTTCAGCTAAGCATGATCAACTGGAAGGTACAGCCAAGAACAAGTGAAAAGAAAAGCAAACAGAATATGTTTAATGGTATCTTTTGTAATGGTTAGACAATATATAGACCATGGTATTTATTATCTATCATGTAATATATTGTAGCAAAGGTTGCGTACTTGGGATTAGACTCTGATAAATGTAAGTTAAGTTTGAAATTCATATTATTGATATTATTGTTAGTATTATTCCGCTCATAGAAATGGTATCGTAAAGCACCGAGTTCGGGTTTCATGTACCTGGATTTGGGGGCGTTATAGGTTGGTATCAGAGCTTTAGGGTTAAAAACCTTAGGTGGGTTAGACCTTAGGCTATAACCTTGGAACAGAGGGAAACGTTAAAAATATAATTAACTCATATAGAGTTTATTAAGAGATTAATTGAATAAATTCATCGTCAAATAAAATAAAAGATAACTTATATAAAGCTATTATGTGTTGTGTGTATATATTAAGTGCTAATTAAGATAGTTTGTGTGTAGATGTCAGATAGAAAGGATTAGGATACCCTCAGGTCGTAAAGAATAAGTCAAGCATATCTCCAAGACCGAGCCAATATCAAAGCCAATAGCTGAAATAGAGGCTCACATTGAAAGCTACCTCAATGAGGTGGATATTGTGGAAAAGTGTAGTACAGGATCCAGAAACGATAAGTATAGCAGATAGGTAAAATATAGTTAAAGAATATGTGGTAAATATCGAGTTCTTAAACTCATATGTTTGTGGTGAGTTCTTAAACTCATAATGTGTTATAAGTTGGACGAAAGTTAGGTACGCTTTTAGTGTGAATAGATTATTGAGGATGATGGGAATAGATAAGATACTAAGCAATTGATCCTTAGTGATGGCGTAAGAAATAAGTGGTATTAGTATTAGTTGAATATGTATGATTTTAAGTGGTGTATATGATAGGTATGTTGGTGTAATGTAATACTTTGTATAAGTTATGTCAGCGATTCCTGACTCTTGAGTCACAAAGGGATATCATATGTTTAAAGCGATATGTGCTATGGTATGTCAAGTGCTATGAATATGAGTCTATGTTGGATTAATGAAATCAATTGGTATAAAGATAGTAGATATTTATCTGAATATTGGTTAATATAGTAAACCAAATTTTCAGAATCTAATGTTTTGAATATATGATTATTTGAGTAGAAAATTTTGTGTTATATGTCGAACGGATACGATATGGCTTAGAATGTAAGGTAATAAAGAATAATTTACGATTATGACACCGAGACGAAAACGAAACCAAAGGGCAGAAGAATTTGTCAACAAAGATGGAGGACAACCAGATCCGATACAGAATCTTGCGAATATGGACGATCAAGCTATGCAGAACAAAATACCAGCCGCGGAAGATCAACCAGATAATCGAACGTCGAACGCCAAAGACTTCAAGGCGGTCCTATTACTAGGATGTAGAGGATTAAGTGACTCAGTAGAAGGATTTATGATAGCTAGGATAACGGCAGGGGCAAAAGACAACTTTTACCACCTATACGATAAAAGGAAATGAGATAAAGAAAAAGTTTGTGTGTTATGTGTAAGCGGAAGGACATATCTCTTCCAATTGTCACAATCCAAGAATATATAGTGGGTGTTTTATTTGTGAATCAATGGAGTATAAGGTGAAAGATTATTCAAGAAGGAGAAGGGAGATAAAGAATGCGAATGCGAGAAATGACAGCAGGACATTGGCGACAACGGGACCAACTTCAACAAGCACACCAACAAAATTAATCGCGAGCGTCTTCAACATGATCGTTCAGGAATCGATAGCAGTCGGGGATGCAACTCCATGTATTACTCGAACCAATTTTATTTTCTTATATATGATTTTCTTATATATATAGTATATTATTTTATAAATTATTTTGAAGGAGGAAATTGAGTTCTATTAGAAATCAATTTTCCGTATAAGTAGATAGACAAGCGTTATGTGAATAGTTAAAGATCGGTTCGATCAATTTTGATCGAGATCTACTTGTAATGATTATGTATGTTATGTACCGCAAGTATAGGTTTTAAACTATGATTCGGGGGACGGAATCCTTATAAGGAGAGGTGAATGTAATATCCCGATATTTTCTATAAAATTAAATTAAAATTTTGCATATAATTTTTTTTATTTTATGATGAGAATATGTGTCAAGTAATGTGAATGATAAATGCAAATATATTTATTTCTTGAAAATTTAGAAATAATTTTAGAATTATTAATTATTACAAATTATCTTTTTATAGTAATTAATTTTGTAAAGCGAAATGTTTTATTAATTATTTTCCATGAAAACATGATTTGATATTATTAAATAATATATGAAATGATGACAGCATTATTATAATAATTATTTTATTATATGGATTTATTTCAGATTAATTAAGTTAATTATTTAACTTAATTAATAATATTATATATGACATATAAATCAGATATGGAATACAAACCTTAATTTTTGATTTTTGATCAAGGAATGAGAATAATAATATTATATTATTATTTGTCAGTGTTATAGATATGTATGTTATGTGTGTGTAATGTTAATGTGTGAAACAGTTTAAATGTTACTAGTAAACCCTAATACTAGTCTGATAAACCCTAATTCTGGTTCTGGAATAAGGAATGATGATAATGATATAATATTATATGTATATTAAATTTTCAGTGCTATAAATATGTACTGTATATGTGTGAACATATAATGATTGGTCAATTGTGGTAAATTAGGTCATAACCTAATATTGTGTTGTTAAACCCTAATTACTAAACTCAGTTATGAGATAAGACTGGGTAGTAATTGTGTTATATGAACTTTACTGTGTGTTAGAATTCCTGTATTTAAAAATCGTAATTACTGTGTTAGTAAGATATACAGATAATTAGGAAACCCTAATTGTTAATTTTAAAAACCCTAATTTCTATTGAAAATCCTAATTTTAAATTATTGTATTTAATTTTTTAAATCTTTAGGGTTAAACCCTAAACCCTAAAGTGATAAACCCTAAACTCTAAGGGTTATAATCAATGACTAGAATGCCCTTGAGGTTAAAAGTGAAAAGTCTAAGATACCCTTGTGCATTATTAAAGGTAGAATTCAATTATTGGTGTAGAAATTACTAAAATACCCTTTTTGTCCCATTAGTGTATTATTAGTGAATTATTGTATTATTGCTAACCATCTAGAATTTACCTATGCTACTATAGCATTACTAGCAGATCAGCCACTACAAATCCATTGCTTATAATTCATTACATGAATTGCATAATTAAAGAGAGAGAGAAAGTGTGGTATTATTGCTCATTTTTCTCACAACACTCATCCTAGACCTTCTCTCTTTAAAAGCTACGAAATTATGTAGTATACCAGTCCCTAAACACAGCCCCACGATCAATAACAACAAATCAGAAACATAGAATCAAGAATTGCTCATGAAAAGGTATAAAACTAATCTTACAAATTGATCTTTGATCTTCTGTTAAAAGTTGTGTTTAAGTGTTAAAATATGTTGTATATAGTGTTATTAAGTGATCTGGGTTGATAGATGTTGGATCCATAACATCTATAAGTTCAGATCTAAAGTTTTTTAAAATCTGGAAAATTAATTTTTGTGTTCTGACATCAAATGTCAGGGCCTTTAGATCCGTGTGTGTTAGGTGTTTTATGTTTTTTATGTTTTGGATATGTTCTATGATATGTGTTCTTTACTCTGCAACTTGAATCAAGTCCATATTATGTATAGATCAAAAGATATTAATGGTCAAAGTACGTTGACCGATCACGTAATCATTTCGGAAAACCCGGAAAATCTCCGCTTTCGGAATTTTTCGACAAGCAAATGTCGATTGCTTGAGATCTTACCACTCGCTCATGTTTTGTAATGTTTTAAGTTTTGTATCGATAGTCCGGTATGTTATCTTTAATCTAGAACAATAATCATAGCAATTGGGTAGCTAGATTGCAATATTAATGGTCAAAACCGGTTGATCGACGTTGATCGCCAAAAACTGGGCAACCCAGAGGTTTTAAAAACCGAGTCCGACAACGTATTGTAATGAGCAGATCTGCCGATTGTTAGTGGTATGATGTTGTTGTTGTATTATATTTGTAATTTGGTTATATGAAATCTATATCCATGGTTTTATATCGCATAAACAATCATTATATTAAGTGTAGTAAGTGGTCAAACTAGACCATTTTGAGCATGAGATGAATTTTCCGGGAATTTGGAAAATCTATGAACACAATTCTATCGAGTTCAATTGGGCTTTGATCTTTCATCTGTTGTGTTTTTTGACTACTTTTGTGTTATATATATTTTCCTTGTCATGTATACTACTAGTTTGAACCATCTATCCACCAAAATCATGATTAGAACACTAAACTATTTGAGCCTCTAATATGACACCTCAAACCGTGCGGGTTTCGAAAACCCAAAAATCGTCTCGATGCATACACTTTGATCGCATAGATCTCTTTGTTGTTATGTTACTTGATCCAAATGATTGTTGAATTGTGTAGTCGTGTACGAGTACTACAAGATCTGACCAAGATCAATCCTAGAAACCAAATGATCTAAGATCTACAAGTGGTCAAAGTAGGCTCCTTGATCACGAAATTGTCAGATCAAGAACACCTAACACGACGCTTTTCTGTCGCCAAAGGCTTTAGCGATGGACTTAGTTATTTTTAATTAGCTAATTTTCGAAAATTAATTAAAAATAGAGAAAAATTATTTTTAATTATGAAAAATACATAATAAATTCCTAAAAATTATTTTAAAGTCCGAAAATTAGTTTTAATTATTTTTAATATATTTCATAAAATATTTAATATTTTTAGAATATAAAAGGTATTTATTTAATTATAATATTAAATAAATTATTTAAAAATGATTTTAATTCATGAAAAATAATGAAAAATTATATTATGATATAAGAAAATATTTTAAGTTATTTTCTATGACTTTTAATATTTTGTGATGAAATTTCATTAATTAATTAATATTAATGATGTTTAAGTTATTTAATAAATATATTAAATTAATTATGGAGAATAGAATTAATGATTTTAAAAATTATTTAAAGTATTATAAAAATATTTTAAGTTATAAAATATGACTTTTGATATTTTGTCATGAAAAATATTAATGTTTTAATATTAATGATATTTGATTTATTTAATAATTATATTAAATAAATAGTTTAAAAATGGTTTTATTTATTTAAGAATCATTTAAAAGGATATTAATGAATTAAAATATTTTAAGTTATAATTAATGACTTTTAATATTTAGATAAATAGTGCATTAATGTTTTAATATTAACTAGTAATTATTTAAAATGATTTTAATTATTTTAAAAATCATTTAAGGGTAATATAAATGTTTTAAAAATATGTTGAGTTATTATAAATAATCGTAATAATTTGGCAATGATTTCATTAATAATTTAATATTAATGATAATAGAATTATTTGATATTTAAATCATTTTATAATGATTCCATTGTTTGAAAAAATTCGTGATAAATTGTGATAATTGTTTAAAATTATTGTAAGTTAGTTAAAAACGATATAATAGTTATTTAAATAGTCTATAGGGATATTGAACTTGAGATAGAGTCTTAGACTCGATAATTAGCCGCTAAAGCCACAAGACGGTCTCGAAATGTTCTAGAAATTAATCCGGACTTGCTTAATGTGTCTCAGATATGTATTTGTTTTGTGATGTAATGACGTGTGAAATGTATGTGGCAATGTGATTAGTTTATGTGTCAATCGCAATAAAAGCGGTACTATTTGTTACGATATGTGTTTCTAATCGATCAAATGATCTTATAAATGATAGGTTTCGGTGATAAAAGATAGAACTAAGTTGAGAATTTAAAGCAACAGATCGAAAAGTATCCTACCTTTGCATTTCCTTTATGCAATGGACATGAGTAAGAAGTTTT
The DNA here is from genome assembly GCA_020205605.1 of Panax ginseng. Classification (NCBI taxonomy): domain Eukaryota; kingdom Viridiplantae; phylum Streptophyta; class Magnoliopsida; order Apiales; family Araliaceae; genus Panax; species Panax ginseng. The sequence continues at coordinate 41,227,361 of CM035142.1, read as the reverse complement.
GAATTATATTATTATTAACTCTATTGCGATATATTCTATATCCGATTATTGTTTATCAACATGTTAGTATATGGTAATTCGGATATATATTATGTTCAATTAATTGATGTAAATGGTTTTACAAGTGTCCCCACTTGGATAATCATTGTATTCAATTACATGTTGATATATATATATATATATATATATATATATATATATATATATATATACACACACATGTACATCTAAGCTATTCGATCAGCTAGACACAGATTCAGAAATATCGTTGATTATGATAAAACCTTTTTGTATCCAATCAAATTTCTTTGGTTTGGACTCAAGACTAAGTATGAACATCCCGAATATGGAAAAACTTTTATGCGCGCCAAAGCGCGAGAGAGTGAACGATAACATCATTCTTGTATGTAGTATTGATCAACACAGGTCCATGGGATGTACACTCGCGTGCCGTAAGCTATGACGGTTTGAGATGAATTTCTGTCTCAACCATTTTGAAAAGCGAAAATAATGTTCATAATATGTCACTACCCTATATATATAGTCAATAACGTAGTTTTAAAAGTTTTGGTATAGAATTGATAGATGGTTATGATTTGTTGATTTACTTCACAACTATTATTAATTCATTGTAGAAGTGATATAAAAAAACATTTATTTCTTTCAAATTTAATTATACTTATAATTGTTATTACTTCTTTGGGCACTCAAATGCTTATCCTTGCTTAAATTTAAATATTTTCAGCTAAGCATGATCAACTGGAAGGTACAGCCAAGAACAAGTGAAAAGAAAAGCAAACAAAATATGTTTAATTGTATCTTTTGTAATGGTTAGACAATATATAGACCATGGTATTTATTATCTATCATGTAATATATTGTACCAAAGGTTGCGTACTTGGGATTAGACTCTGATAAATGTAAGTTAAGTTTGAAATTGATATTATTGATATTATTGTTAGTATTATTCCGCTCATAGAAATTGTATCGTAAAGCACCGAGTTCGGGTTTCATGTACCTGGATTTGGGGGCGTTACACACTACTTGTATGGGGAGAAAGTGGAGATTTATACGGACCATAAAAGCCTCAAATATTTCTTTACCCAAAAAGAACTCAACATGCGGCAACGACGTTGGCTTGAAGTATTGAAAGATTACGATCACACTATTCAATATCATCCGAAAAGTTTAACGTAGTAGTCGACGCATTGAGTAGAAGATCATATGCGAGTACGAAAAGCGATATTGTCAATGCAAAGGCCCATTCGTATGACTTGCAAAGGATGGAGGTAGAATTAAAGACTCAAGGACCCACATGATGATGGCGAATATCGTGTAGAACCGAGCTTTAATCGATAAAGTTAAAGATGCTCAAGCTACGGACATGGAGCTGATGCGTATGAAGAAGAAAGTGCAAGAAGGTGCTATTCCAGAAGCAAGAATCGATGAAGAAGGAATACTTAGATTCAACTCCAGACTTTGTGTTCCTAACGATTCTGACTTAAAGCATAGAATCATGATGGAGGCACACAACACACCGTTTGCAATCCATCCTGGGAGTACCAAAATGTATCATGATATTCAACATACATTTTGGGTGGAAGAATATGAAGAGAGAGATCGCGGATTTTATCTCGAGGTGTTTAACTTGTCAATGTGTAAAGGCGGAGCATCAAGTGCCAAAGGGTCCATTACAACCACTTGAGATTCTAAAATGGAAGTGGGAACACATTACTATGGATTTTGTTACGGGTCTTCCCAAGGTTTCTCAAGGCATAGATGCGATTTGGGGTATTATTGATAGATTAACCAAGTCTGCCCATTTCTTACCGATACGTGAGACTTATTCCCTTGAACGTCTTGCTCGTATGTACATGAATGAGATTGTGCGATTGCATGGCATGCCAGTATCCATAGTTTCGGATCGTGACCCAAGATTCACTTCACGATTTTGGGTTAGCTTGCAGAAAGCTATGGGCACGGATTTACGATTCAGTTTGGCATACCATCCTCAAACGGACAGACAATCAGAGAGGACTATTCAAACCCTTGAAGATCTATTAAGACTTTGTGTCCTAGATTTTAAAGGAAGTTGGGATAAGTACTTGCCACTGGTGGAATTCTCCTACAACAACAGTTATCAAATAAGTATAGGCATGGCTCCATTTGAGGCGTTGTATGGACGAAAGTGTCATTCTCCAGTATGTTGGGATGAGGTGGGAGAAGCAACGTTGTTGGGACCAGAATTAGTACGCATGACTACAGAAAAGATCCAAATGATTCGACAACGTATTCAAACCTCACAGGATCGACAAAAGAGTTATGCTGATCTTCATAGAAAGGACGTGGAGTTTAATATTGGAGATCATGTATTGTTACGTGTTGCTCCATGGAAGGGAGTTACAAGATTTGGAAAGAGGGGAAAGCTCAATCCACGATTTGTTGGTCCATTTGAGATTCTTGACCGAATAGGAAATGTGGCATATAGACTCGCATTACCTCCAAGTATGTCTCGTGTTCATAATGTTTTTCACATATCCATGCTTCATAAATATGTGAAAGACCCGAACCATATTATTGCGTTAGAACCAGACGAGATAGCCGAAGATTTAACGTACGAAGAAGTACCTGTTAAGATCTTGGATAGGAAAGAGCATGTCCTATGCACCAAGGTTATACCACAAGTTAAGGTTTTGTGGAGAAACCATGCTATTGAAGAGATGACCTGGGAGTTGGAATCAGAAATGAAAGCGAGGTATCCTCACCTTTTCGAAACACCAGGTACATATGTCAATTTTGAGGACAAAATTTCATAAGGAGGGGAGGTTGTAAGACCCCAACTTATTATAAATAAAATCGAATTTCCTCTAATTATTATTGTGAATAATAAGGTATTAATTTGATATAATTCTCTGGTTATGGGTGAAATGTGCAAATTTTGCAAAATATGCAAGTGGTTATAAAATAATCATCATTGTTGTTGGGAATATTCATTTGGTCGTGGAATATTCTTGTTGTCAAGGAATATTTATGTGACAGTAGCGATCATTTGTGGAACCCATAATGTAATAATTGTCGGATGAAGAAAACGACAAGTTTGAGTTTTTATAAATAACGTCAGTAGTTGTTACCAAGTAACATCGCTTCGGAATACCCGGTGGTTAAAAATCTGAATACGCGTGGATGCATGTGATTGATGAATTATTGATCCTTACGTGAAGAAGGCACTACTCAATAATTGTTACGATGAGTTCTCGTCCAATATTTTATTTTATTGATTCAATAATTCTTTGCGTTTCATATTTTATATTATTGTTGTTTCAATAATTGTCACCGCACAAGATTTCCCATTATCGGATCAATAATTCATATTATTTGAATAATATTATTAGATAGCATTATTGGCAATGTCTAGAAAGTTCGTCAAGGAGAGGTTTGGTCACCTAATTCATGGCGCCAAGAAGGAGAAATTCTTATTGGAAAGTCCCCTCTTCCGGGAGGCGCCTGGTTGTCATAATTGTGATTCTGTAATATTATTTATGAATAATTAATTATTGATTCATATGATAAAGAAATATTTATTTTTTCTGGATATAAATGATGGATATATTTATTTTATGTGGATAAAAATGAAGGAATTAATGCTGAGGTGTTTTATCAGTATTTTTGTCGGAATGGAGGTATTAAAAATCAAATCAGGGTTTTTGAGATATATAATGGGGTTATAATTTTTAATCCCAAATAGTTGGATTGTGGTAATTTTTGGATATGTTATACATATATAAGTTGAGTATATGTCCACAAATTTTGAACCGTTAAAAATTAACGTATGATTTGTTATGAATTTTATGAGATGACTGGTTCAGAAATTGTTGAAGTTGCGGAATTTATTATTTTGGTGGAAAATTCTAGAATTGGTGGGTCCCACTCTTGGTTGGTGAAGAAATGTGCTGAGATTTTTATTCAAATGTGGTGGGTGGGAATAGTAGCAGGTAAAGCCATCAAAGTTGGAGTTAAGTGCGCTTTGTGTTTAACATTTTCCTATAAATAGAGGGCTAAGTTAGAATTAAAAATCACACCGTAAACAAGTTTTTCTCTTTCGCTCTCTAGATTATTGAGTGTATTTTGTGAGTATTTAGATACTTTGTGAGTTTCATTAATCGGTGCAAGTTTCCTTCACCTTATATTAGATATTAGATCATAAATCTGCGATATTTTGAGGTAAGGGATATAATCTTCTTCTTAAATGATATTTTCTTCAATATCATTATGCAAGAAATATTGGTATGAACTTTTTATCAAATTTGGAACTTTTGTGTCTGGGGTTACTTATTCACGATATCTGGCAGGCACTATTCACGAATACTAAATATTATTCAATAGAAAAAATGAAATTTTCTTCTTTTTGTCCAAGTTGTCTATTATGGTTACTATCTTTGATTGTATCCATGTTTTGATCATTATTTTTGAATTCTGTTTCAAAAATGGTTATTTCGGAATATTATTGAACTTGGATAAACTGTAATACGAATCCTTAATATTTGATCTGTTATCTCACTGGATTCGTTTTCTTTAAAATATTTTTCATCATCCTCAGTCCTAAATGATTATACAAATGAATATCTTTGGCCTGTAGTGCAAAGATGAATGATTACCTAATGAATATCTTTGGCCCGTAGTGTAAAGATGAACAGGTGTTGAGATGAACATGACCAACTGGTGATACAAATGAATATCTTTGGCTCAGTAGTAAAAGATGAATATTTGATTCAAGATGTATATTGATTGATGTTACAGGGATAAAATATTGATGATGGACTTTTAAATCTTAGAAGATAGTAGAATTCTTTCACTACTCGACCCTTCTAATGGATTGCTGTTTTTCGCTGCAATTGTTGATCTAAAACTTGTTGTCTATTATATTTTATCAGATTTTTCCTGTTGAAGACTAACGATAATTTGTTGTATATTATCTTAGTCATAATATTCTTTACTGGGCTAGTTGAGCTCACCCTTTTTGTTCCATTTTTCTCAAGAGGCGAGAATATAGCGGGAACTAGTCGGGGTGCGGAGTAATGTTTTTAGTCAGTGGTGTTAGCAGTCCTCATTATTTTATAAAATAGTGTGATAATAATTGTAATAAGAACTCCTTTTGAGTTTGTATACTCTCTAGTAGAGAATATTTGTATTCAAACTCATAGTATTGGGTTGTTGTATTTTACACAACAATTGTATTAATGAAGTTGTAGTTATTTCTATACCAAGTTTTTGGCGACTCATAATGGGTGATGTAGACCTATTTTGGGGGCGTCACAAACACTGTTGAAGGCTAAAGATAAATTATTCTGCATTATCTTAGTCATAATATTTCTTACTGGGCTAGTTGAGCTCACCCTTTTACTTTCATTGTCCTCTTTAGGAAATGAGAACGTAGCCGGGACTAGTCGGGGAACGGAGTGACAGTCCAGATGATAACATTAGTAGTCCTCACTATTCTATGAAATAGGTTGATAATAATTGTATTGAAGACTCCATTTGAGTTAAATACTGTCTAGAAGACAATATTCATTTTAAAACTCTTAGTTTATGTTTTGTCGTATTTTACACGACAGTTGTATTATTAAGTTGTATTTAAATTTTGTACCATGTATTTGGCGACTCAAAATGGATGATGTATACCTATTTTGGGGGCGTCACAGTATAGATAAATTCTGTCTATTGTTAAATCGTGTTGAGAAATATCTTAGCTAATTGTTCTGGCTAGACGAACAATTGTTAGAACTTGATAGGTTCGGGAAGATAAGATAAGAGAATTCAATTATTATTGATAGATCAATGCCAGTTGTTTTGGCTAGATCGAAAAAGAAAACTAGATAGGTTTGAGAAGAGAAGAGAAGAGAAGTGATTAGATATTAAAATCATTGTATTTCGTTGTTAAATCAAATACTGATTCAAAGACTGAGAAGAACAACCTTTTATATAAAGGGAATATTTTAGGTCATATATTCGGCCATTGTGCACTTTTAAGTATTATGCATAATATATGGTATAATAAAGCTGATCACTTTATATACTTGCAGAGGGGTATGATATAATCTTTATGGTTATCTGATACACCTGGGTATATCAAAGTAAATCTTTGATAGTTACTCGAGAAGAGAAGTTCAAGATCCTTTGTGATCACTAAGCATAAATTCTGGGAAAATATTTCGCTCTTGTTATTTGGGTATATCAAAGTAAATCTTTGATAGTTACTCGAGAATAAAATTTCAAGGTCATTTAAGGTCATTCAGTATAACCTCTGGAGAATATTTTTAAATTGTTATTCATTAGAATATCGTAGAAACTTTGAAAGCGTTGCACTCTTTCATTATCAAATTATTGTGTTGCATAGATGACGAGAAGACTTGTTAGTAATTAGAGATTTGTTCAGCTACTTTAAAGTTCCCCGATCTTTGGTATCATTCTATCCAAATAGATAGTATGTTGTTCTGATTCTTATACATTCGTTGTATATCTTAACTTGCGGGCAAATTTGTTGCTCACCCTTGCTAAATAAAATATTTCAGCTAGGAACGAAGAGGCTAGCGAATCGAAGAAGAACAAAGGCAAAGGAAAAATGCTAGAGTAGTTATAATAAACTTATTATTATGTTGTAATTGTAAACCCTTTTGTATATGTAAAGGGTATGTTTGTAAGGTTAAGGTTAGATGACATGGGACTAATGTATTAACAATCTCTGTTAATGACTTATGAATTACTATTTCTATTATGAATGGGTAGTTAGATGTTATTATATTATGGATCGTGAACACCAAACTCGGGGGTCAGGTAACCCGGATTTGGGGGTGCCACATGTTGGTATCAAAGCTATAAGCATGAATTTGCGAAGAGCCCCGAGCCTTTTGCTGGTGACATCCTTTTAAGGGAATGCACCGAAGTCAGACTTTCCGTAGGGGACGCCGAGCGAGTCGGTAGCAAGATGATAGTTATCACTGTGGGGTGCTATGGTTGGAAGTACCATGAGTGTCACAAGTTGGTATCAAAGCTGTAGGTTATAAACCTTAAGTGGGGGTGGGGAAACCCTAGGATTATAACCATAAGTGAGATAGAAAATACTCACTGTGACGCCCCCAAAACAGGTATACATCACCCATTCTGAGTCGTCAAATACATGGTACATAAACAACTACAACTTCATTAATACAATTGTCGTGCAAAATACGACAACACATAAACTGTGAGTTTAAATACAAATATTGTTTTCTAGACAATATCCACGCTCAAATAAGTCCTCATTACAATTATTGATACACTATTTTAGAAAATAGTGAGGACTACTAAAACAACTGTCTTGAACCATTACTCCACACCCCGACTAGTTCCCGTTATATTCTCGTCTCCTGAGAAGAAAAATGGAACAAAAAGGAAAAGTGTGAGCTCAACTAGCCCAGTAAAGAATATTATGACTAAGATAATGTATAACAAATTATCCTTAGTCTTCAACAGGGAAAAATCTGATAGAATACAATAGACAACAAGTTTTAGATCAACAACTGCAGCGGAAACAACAATTCATTAGAAGAGTTAAGTAGAGAATGAAATCTACTATCATCTATGAATTTAAAAGTCCATCATCGATATTTTATCCCTGTAACATCAATCAATATACATCATAAATCAAATAGTCATCTTTGCACTACAGGCCAAAGATATTCATCTATTGGTCATGTTCATCTCAACACTGCTCATCTTTACTACTGGACCAAAGATATTCATCGATTGGTCATGTTCATCTAAACACACATTTATCTTTGCACTACACGCCAAAGATATTCATCGAAAATCATTCATCTTTGCACTACGGGCCAAAGATATTGATTATATCATCATTTAGGACCGAGGATGATGAAAAAAAATATTTTAAAGGAAAGCGAATCCGATTGAAACAAAAGAAAAATATTAAGGATTAGTATTTTTACACAATCCAAGTTCAAAAATCAATCAGAGTGGAGTCAAATTCAAGAATGAAGACCAAAACATAGATCCAATCAAAGATATGAATCATAACAGACAATCTTGGACATAGAAAAGAAAATTTAATTTTTCTGTGAATAGTGTCGTATTCGTGAATAATGCCGTATACGTGAATAGTGTCGTATACGTGAATAGTAACTTCGACAATAAAATATAGAAATTTTACAAAAAAAATCATCATGCTTCGTGAATAGTACTCGTGAATAGTAACTCGTGAATAGTAACTCATGAATAGTAACTCGTGAATAGTAACTCATGAATAGTAACCCCGACATGAAAAAGTTTTAAATTTGATAAAAAGTTCCAACCAATATTTCGGCATAATGATATTGAAGAAATAATATCACTTACGAAGAAAATAACATCCCTTACCTCGCAAAAACAGTACTTCTAACTTGAATACTGGATATAGTGCTGAAAGAACTTGCACCGTATAGCAATACTCAAAGTACTAAAATACTCACAAAATACGCTCGATATTATAGAGAGAGAAAGAGAGAGAAATCTTTAGTTTCTGGTGTGATTTTCAATTCTAACCTAAGCACCCTATTTATAGAAAAATGCTTAGAACACCAAAGCAGAAAATTTAATAAAATATTAATATATATTATAAATTTCCTTAGCCCAACTTTGAAGATCTGAATTCAGATCATTTATAACACATGTGAGCCTACTAATTGCACAAAAAACGTTTTTCTCAAAATAATTAACTAAAACTCCCAAAAATTAATTATTTCGGAACTTCGAAACTTCAATAATTCATAACAAATAGCCCTTTTATTAGAAAATTCGAATCTCACGTGTTTTTATAGGAAATTCAATTCTCTACAACTTTGCAGAAGAAAGTCTTTCCAAATTCCAAACAGAAATTGGCCGAAATCCACAAACGGATGATTTTACAGGCTATAATCAAATTTCAGTCAAGAAATGGGGTCCACCGACACACAAAACATGTGTTAAACAACTTTTGTAACAAAAATACTTTTCCTCCTCATATACTCATATATCCCACATTCATTGTAAAATTATTATTATTATATTATAATAATATAATAAAATATTATTTTATCAGAAAAGATAAAATATAAATTTTTAACAATTATCACTTTAAAAATTTTCTCCATCTATATCCACATAAAATCAATATTTCCCTCATCATATAAATTAATAATTAATTATTCACAAATAATATTACAGAATCACAAAGATCGACAACGGTAGTTCAGTAAAAGAGGGGCTTTCAATAGAAATTTCTCCTTCTTGGTAGCAATTAGGTGACCAAACCTCTCCTTGATGCGAGAACTTTCTAGATATTTTCAATAATGTTTTCTAATAATATTATTTAGATAATATGAATTATTGCTTCGATAATGAAAAATACCGTGTAGTGACAATTATTGAAACAACGGTAATATAAAATATCAATATGACAATTATTGAATCAATAAAATAAAATATTGAACAAGAATTCACTCGTAACAATTATTAAGTAGTGCCTTCACGTAAGAATCAATAATTGGTGCAATATCGCAGTGCTACTTATGCAACAACGGCAGACATTCTTGTGTTTTAACCCACGGGTATTCCAACAAGATAATGAAGAATAACTACGCCGTTATTTATAAACAACTCATACTTGTCTTTTTCTTCATCCAATCGCTTTTCGTTATGGGGACCACAAAAGACTGCGCCGTCGTACGAATATTCCCCGACAGCAAGAATATTCCACGACCAAACGAATATTCCCCAACAACAATGAATATTTTATAACCACCTGTTTATTTTAAAATATTCGCGCATTTTACTCATAACTAACCACATTAATCAATTCAACCCTTACTATTTCAAAATAATAAATAGAGGAAATTCCATTTAATTAAAAAAAAAAATTCGGGGTCTTACACTCATTTAGAGTACAAAGTGAGGTATTGCCGAAATATATCGATAGTGAGATATGTGGACACATAGTGTGTGAAGTTTGTACTGGAAAAGTATTAATCAAGTCATTTAGACTGATTCTAAGATGTCTGGATAAGATGAAATGAGTGCGGAGATGCTAGCGGCTGTTGCACCAGTGCCAATAGCCGAGGTGCCAACACAAAGCGAATCAGGTTAGAAGGTGGGAGAAGATGAACCTATGGTCAATCTGGGGAGAGATCATGACGATTATCCCGAGATGTATCTGAGTGGTGATGAGGAGGCAGAGTCAGAAGAAGCTAAGGTGGAGAAAGAGAATAAGATCAAAGTTAAAGAACAAGATCAACTATCTGCAGAAGTTCAAGAACTCCGGGGTAAGGTATTTCTCTTGGAGGGGTTATGGAAGACGGAGCGAGCATTACGCGAAACGACTGAAGAACGGAACGAGCTGAAGGCGCAGGTGGAAAGGAGGAAGACTGAAGGTGGTAGATCATCTGAAGGAACCAGCAAGAAGGGAAAGAATAAGATAAAGAGGGACAAAGACAGCGAAAACTCTAAAAATTCAAACCCAAAGAAGAAGCAAGCCTGTAGCAAGTGTGGAAAGACTCACGTGGGAAAATGCATGATGAAGAAGAACGTGTGTTTCAACTGTAAGCAGGAAGGACATATTTCCTTACATTGTTCTAAGTCGAATATGAGAAAGTGTTTTTCATGTGGGAGAACGGGTCACAGATTCAACCAGTGTCCCAACAAGGAAAAAAACTGGTGAAGGGAGTGGATGGTATATAGCTTAAGTTTAAGCGATAGTATCTTTTGATAGTGTATCGAGAACGATGTGTGAACATACGTAAATATATATATTTGTATGAATGAAATCTTTATTTTCTATATGAATATAAGATTAAGATTAATTTTTGAGTTCTAAAAACTCATACCTATGGTAAGTTCATAACTCATAATTATATGAAATGTTTTGAACCCCTCAGCGAATGGACGCCAAAGGTCTGACTAGGATAAGTTTATACACTCATATCATTATGGCAAGTTCCTGAACCCCTAGGTGTGGTAAGTTTGATGAACTGGGAATAGTTATGTGTGAATAGAAAAGTTCAACTTTCTGTATAAAGTTGGAGAATTGCAACTTTCTATGTAAAGTCAGAGAATTATAACTTTTTGTGTAAAGTTGTGTTGTTAATCCTAATATTATATATATAAAAAAGGATATTTATATATGTTGAGTACTAAATGTGCTATGTGCTATTTAAATAAATATGCGATTATATGAGGACTAGTTTTCACCGAGTATGCAAGCTCGGAGGGAGGTTAAGTTTCTAGTATTAAAATCATTGAGGACTAGTTTGAGAAGAGAAGAGAAGAAAAGAGAAGAGAAGTGATTACATATTAAAATCATTGTATTTCGTTGTTAAATCAAATACTAATTCAAAGACTGAGAAGAATAACCTTTTATATAAAGGGAACATTTTAGGTCGTATATTCGGCCATTGCGCACATTTAAGTATTATGCATAATATAGGGTATAATAAAGCTGATCACTTTATATACTTGCAGAGGGGTATGATATAATCATTATGGTTATCTGATACACCTGGGTATTGTTAGGTTTGTAATATTTATGAACGCAATCAAATTGCACAAAATAAGAGGAAACGTGAAAAATCAGAGTTTTAAAATTTTACAAACCATATACCCGGATCATCCTTTATACACAATTATTAATTAAACGAAAAGATATGAAGAACAAGAATCATACCCTTGAAGATTCGAGCTTCTTCAGGTACAAGTTCACCTCCAATCCTTTTCGCGTTCAACTTGAATCCACCTGGTTTGGTTCCTTCCTTTGATCAACGTTAGCCACCCAATTGTTTGGCCTCTAGAGGTGATCCACCAAGGAAGAAGAAAGATCCAAGAAGATGGGTGTTTGGCAAAACCCTAATTTTTCTATCTCTCATAGAAAAAGAGCGTACTCTCCCAACTGTTGGAATTACGTCTGTTGTGAAAAAGTTAACAACCCTCTCACCTATAATAAGACTCCTCTTATTTATAGATGTGGGCAACCCTCCTTAACAATTAAGGAATTGAGTTTTATTTTAATTAAGTAAATTCTTTTAATTAATTAAGCTCCCTAATCTTATTAGGGATAATTAATTAAACTCTTTTAATTAATTTGCCTCCTAATCCTATTAGGATATTTGAGAGTACTTTTATTAATTAATTCCCAAACTCCTTTAGGAATTAAATAATAATAATAGTAATAATAATAATAAGACTCCTCTTATTAATTTATATTTAATATTTTCAAAATATTAAATAATAAATATTAAGCTATTTAATTTATTCTATTACCATAGATTAAATTAAATATACTTAACTTATTATTATGATTATGCCATTAACTTCTTAAATAATTATTCTTCCTTTTATGGTGTGACCCTTTAGGTTCTCCATATTAAACCGGTTGTGAATAAATCAATTAGAATAATTCTAATCTTATTTAAATAAATAAATTAAACTAATAATTTATTTAAATAAATAATATTTATTCTACAATAGGGATAAGCCTCCCTAGCGATCAACGACTTTCCAGATAATATAGATTTCAACATTAATCATAAAAGAACCTTTGAGTAAATAGTTACCGTACAATTCAATCCTTCTACCATACAATGTCCCAATTAAATATAAGACATGGAATTACTGTCGAGTCTCATTTTATTTAATTATATGTATTTCGACTCTTACATGAACAACACCAAATAATGCAAATTAGAAACTCCTTTCTAATTTCATTACGCTTAATGCCAAGGACTACTTGGTTGTCATTTATCGAATCACATAGGACATTTTCTCTTCGTTTACTAGAAGCGGTAGATTCTTTATTGATCATACATTATCTCCATGTATAACTTATTATACCCAATCATACCCTTTGATATACCCTAAGGGTCTTAAGGAATAAGTCAAAGTATAACTCATCATACACAAGATACTATGATGATCTCAAGTCCAAGGATCACTTCTTACTATCACTACTGAGAATTCCTATTGACGAAAGCAAGTAAAACTCCATTAGGTATTCCTTAATGAGCCAACGTTCGATGAACTTATTCTCTAATAAGCACCTACATACTTGCTTTAGTGTCTCCACACAAATGATCATGAGATCAATCATCCTCATCCAATGAGCAAGCAGACGTATGTACCAATCTATCCGGATTCACTAATCCCCAATTTAGTAATCCAAAGATTGGGAACTATTTTAGTTTTAAGCTTTCTAAGAATTTAGATCTCATTAGAATGATCATCATCATTATTCTAAAAGCATTGCTTAAAATTATGGGTTTATCACAAATTATAATTCAGCATCATGTAGATAATTAAAAGCCTTTAATAAATTAATACTTTTTATTAATAAATGAATAAGATTGTTACAAAGTATATGCTTTATCATCAAACATGATTGGCTTGTGTGCATACTACTTTCAATCTCCCACTTGCACTAAAGCCAATCGCCATGGTATCTCATACCCTTCTTCTCTAAGTGACGATTATCCTGCTGTTGGATAAGCTTTAGTTAATGGATATGTAATGTTGTTCTTGAGAGTCCACTATCTCTATAGTGATTCCCATCTTTCAATGATTCTTATAATCAAGTGAAAGTGCCACAACACATGTTTAGATTTAAGATGAGACTTAAGAACTATTCCTAGTTCTGTAATGAACTTTTCATCCAAACAATCAACTTGCAGCTTCATTTATAGCTATATACTTTGTCTTTATCACTAAACCAATAACTCTTTGCTGTTTGTAACCTTTCCAATTCACTGTACCACTGTTTAAGGTAACGCTTTACCTTAAAGTGGATTTTCTGTCGTCTTGGTCTGTCTGAAAAACTTGAGTTTGTTAAGCCCTCTAGTTTTAGTTTAGACCCACCATGAATATGATCACATCCTTAGTGCTAGTTAAGTACTTTAAGATGTTTTTCACTGACTCGCAGTGAACTTCTCCAGAATATGACTGATCAACATCAGGTCCCGTACATTTCATTGCATGCATGATAGTTACTCATGTGATCTCTCTTTTTGGAGTCTTTGGGGACTATTTAGAGAGATACACTCCATGGCTCATCAACATGAGATATCCCATAGAGTTTTCCATGCTAAACGACTTTAGCATCAAATGAATATATGTTCCTTGGGTTAAATCGAGCATCCTATTAAATCTATCTATATAGATTTGTATCTCCAATTAAGATACTCTTCCTAAATCATTCATGGAGGAATATTTAGACAACTTTATCTTTACTGATTGTAGCATTGGTATGTCATTCCTTATCCGTAGTATATCAATATATAATACTAGGAATGTCACGACGCTCCCACTGACCCTTTTGTACACACTAGGTTCATTCTTATTTGTGATAAAATCAAACTCTTTTGATTTATTTCATCAAAGCGAATGTTCCATTTTTGAGAAGCTTGCTTCAATCCATTTCTCTGAGTGTCTATAACTCTTACCTCATCGTATGTAACTGGATCATCATCTTCTATGATACGTACCTCATCATCATCATCCATGATGAATCCATACCTCCCAGGTATCTTCGGTATTATTCCAGATTTACGATTCGGTTGTGGTACAATAGGTCTATCTACAGGTTCCTCTTATTTGACTTATAGTGTTTGTGGTTCTTGAACTTTCAAGATCTATTATCCTCTCACTAGCCCCTTCAATGATAAACATCTTTATCTTAGAAGGCAGTGTGTTTCGCAACAAACACCTTTTGCTAAGTAGGATTATAGAACATATACCCTAAACTTACTTTAGGATGTCCCACAAATTTGTACTTGTCAAATCTTGTCCCAAGCTTATCCTTTGAAATCTTTTCACATAAGTTGGACAACCCCTTATCTTAACATACTTAAGATTAGGAATCCTCTCTGTCCATAACTTTTATGGAGTCTTGGGGCCGGATTTTGAGGTTACCTTTTTTGTAGATATACAACCATTTCTAGAACATTATCCCAGAAGGATACTGGAATGTCGGTAAAATAAGTATGGACCGCACCATGTCCAACAAGGTACGATTTTTCCTTTCATACTTGTATTTCATCAAATACAAACATTCAACTCTTTGAATGATCATCTCTTTTTCTTATACTAGTTTGTTCAATTTGAAAAATTATTTTCACGTAAGTCAAGTACACAAAATTCATTAAGTAATATTCCAGTTCTATACAAAACATTATTATTATAAATAGAACAACAATTGTTCTTAATTATAATACCAAAGATTTTATTGTCCAACAATAAAATAGAAATAATGTTTTTTAACAAGAACTAGAATACAATAACAACTTATTGACTTAATAGATTTTCCCGTAGGCATTGCTAAACTATAAGTTCCTATAGCTAATGCAACAACCTTTACTTAATTTACCAGACATAGGATTACTTATCTTTGTTTAGCTTTCTACTTCTGTTTGGTCCCTTCATAAATCTATATTTATGATAACCAAAGCCGGTATCCAATACCCAAGTAGAACCTTGACTTAAAAAAAAATTTATTTTGATCATGAATAAAAAACTATATTTGTAACCGAAGCTTCACTAAGCTTCTTCTGGTTAGCCTCTACAAGATGCTTCTTGTAGTTTTCTTTCAGTGTCCAGGCTTATTGTAGTGGAAGCAAACTCCTTTGCTATCCGTATCAATTTTGTTCTTATTATCCTTTATTTTTGCCTTTTCTATTTACCTTCTTTTAATCGTTCTTCTTTTCAGAAGATTCTTTGGCCCCTACCAGTAAGACATTGTATTTCTTGGTTGGAAAGTGACTCTCAACATTTTTCAACATGTTAAGCAAATCAGTGAGGCTGATATCTAGCTTGTTTATATGAAAAATTCACAACAATTGTGAAAGGAGTCCGTGAGTGAGTGCAAGATTAAATCTTGGCTCAACTCTCCATCCATAACAAAACCCATTGTCCTAATTGATCAATCAAATTGATTATGTTAAGGACTTGTGTCTGTACTGTAGTGTCATCGGTTATTCTAGATCGGAAGAGCTCCTTAGATATCTGATATTTATCAGTCCTACTTTCCTCACCATCAACTACTTGATGTGCAGGAATATAGTAAGAGCACCCATAGTTTCATGCTGACGCTGAAGCAAGTTTCTCATGGATGCGAGGATGATGCATTGAGCCAACTGTCCATCATCTTGTAACTTTCTAAAAGTAACAATATCTTCCTCAGAGGCATTGTCCGCAACCATTGCAGGGATAGACTTATTAAGGACATAAGATAGCTTTTCAGCCGTGAGAACTATTCTCAATTTCCTTAACCAATCCGTTTAATTCGATCCGGTTAAATAGCATCTAATATGCTTCACAGTGATAGTAATTTAGACATTGTAAAATTCTGTAAATGAATTTGTAATTAACAACATTTTAGCATACATTCTTTTATTAATTACCAAAATAAATTAGGACTTGTTTTAAATTGGTATCTCTCACTATTTTCATCAAACTATATTACCCTCACTTATATAGTTCGACAAAACCTAATTAAAAATTTGCTAGTGAGAATAAGGATCCCATTTCAAATGTATATAACCTTGTGGTGACACAACAAACTATATATAAATAAATAGGTAGACAACTCTTGTCAATTACATCAACTATGCAACTCCTTGTATTTTGCCTCTTAGATTATTTTGATCAAGTGGTGGCACATCCGAATCAAAATTATCCTAGTTAAGTCCAACCTAGCACTCCATATATTCAAAAAAGAAAAACATTGTCTTTATGGTGACACAACAAAACAGTATTGTTCAATTTTCTTTATAAGCATCAAATGTGATAAAATTAACATCTCAAAGAATTAAGATAAGCCTTGTGGTGACACAACAAACTTATAATAATTAATTGATACTCTATTATTTTTATCATGCTTTAGAAGGCTGACGTTCGATATTCCAAATATCTTTGAACGCTTAGGACTTAATATAAAACACATGAGAGGGTTTGTTATTAATTTGTCTCATCTTGTTTAGCCTATGCGTACATATATATATATAAAATACGCGTCATATTAATGAACATGCGAAGCATGTTTGCATAATACATAATATATATATAGTATAAGCATGCACATATAGAATACTATATTCTACTTGAATTGATTATGGACTTTATTCTAGTTTGGTTCACTAGAGCCACCAAGTGAACCAAGAGGTCAAACCCTAGGGGTGCAAGAATTAATATTTAAAAATAACTATTACATTTAAACCCGGGTTCCATTACAAACGGGTTTTCAAGCGCTCCTTGCTCCTTGATCTACAATTCTTCAAAATTAATTCTAACTATTCATATTACAAAACTATTTAAAATAAATAGAAACCTTGATCAGCAGTCAAGGGGAAGTACATAGGAGTAAGATAGAATTTACATTAAAAAAAATAGAGAAGACGAGGTACGCAGACCCCATTTAATAAAACTCATACATTCATGCATCCAACTAAAATAAAATTCAATCATATTGGTCAATAGTCCATAATCAATCCCATTTATTATCATACACATCACCATATGCATTAATAAATTACATTCATCTCATGAATAATAAACATTCAATATATATATATATATATATATATATATATATATATATATATATATATATTGATATCATTTAACTAGGCAAATTTAGTTAGTATAAAATCTAATTTTGAATCAAAATAAACTCCTTTATTTTAATCCACATTTAAGTCAAAATAAACATCTTTTATTTTAATTTATCCAATTTTGAATAAAATAAATAATTTTATTTTAATCAAATTATTTAATCAAAATAAACTTCTTTATTTTAATTAATTATGGAATCCAATTCCAAGTAAAACAAATTCCTTTATTAAAGGAAACGCAGATTCTATTTTCTATTCACAAATAAACTCTTTTATTTTGAATAATATGAAATCTTATTCCATATTTAAATAAACTCCTTTATTTAAGAAAATACAGATTCTCTTTCCTATTCACAAATAAACTCATTTATTTTGAATAACATGAAATCTTATTTCATATCTAAATAAACTCCTTTATTTAAGGAAACATGTAATCCAATTTCAAATCCAATTAGTTATCATGGAATACAATTCCAACTCTAATTAGTTAGCATGAAATTAAATTTTAAAATTAAAATAAATCTTTAATTTTAAAATTAAAATAAACCTTTATTTTAAGATTAAAATAAATTTTTATTTTAATTATAAAATAATTAAGAATAATATATATATATATATATATATATATATATATATATATATATAATATAATATACTAACCGCGTTAATCCTTTTTCACGTGATTCACTTGTAAAGCAGTATGTTTTCGTGATTCGTGCATATCACATATAAAGTAATCATTTCGTAAATAACCAGGAGAATATTACATGAATTAGCACTTAGCAGAAACTACTCCCTGGATCATATATATATATATATATATATATATATATATATATATATATATATATATATATATATATACCACGTGAATCACGAAATACCAAAACAGATTTACGGAAATCATAAAACCGTGATTCATGTGAATCACTTGATGACGCAAGATAACGTTTTATTTTTATACAATAAATTATGCTCAATTAAATTGTTCTAAACACATATCAACATACATATTAAATTTTAACAATTAATAACTCGCATAAAGGTTTAGCTCTGATACCACTGTTAGATTTGTAATATTTATGAACGCAATCAAATTGCACAAAATAAACGGAAACGTGAAAAATCAGAGTTTTAAAATTTTACAAACCATATACCCGGATCATCCTTTATGCATAATTATTAATTAAACGAAAAGATATGAAGAACAAGAATCATACCCTTGAAGATTCGAGCTTCTTCAGGTACAAGTTCACCTCCAATCCTTTTCGCGTTCAACTTGAATCCACCGGGTTTGGTTCCTTCCTTTGATCAATGTTAGCCACCCAAGTGTTTGGCCTCTAAAGGTGATTCACCAAGGAAGAAGAAAGATTCAAGAAGATGGGTATTTGACAAAACCCTAATTTTTCTATCTCTCATAGAAAAAGAGCGTACTCTCCCAACTGTTGGAATTACGTCTGTTGTGAAAAAGTCAACAACCCTCTCACCCATAATAAGACTCCTCTTATTTATAGATGTGGGCAACCCTCCTTAACAATTAAGAAATTAAGTTTTATTTTAATTAATTAAGCTTCCTAATCTTATTAGGGATAATTAATTAAACTCTTTTAATTAATTTGCCTCCTAATCTTATTAGGATATTTGAGAGTACTTTTATTAATTAATTCTCAAACTCCTTTAGGAATTAAATAATAATAATAGTAATAATAATAATAAGACTCCTCTTATTAATTTATATTTAATATTTCCAAATTATTAATTAATAAATATTAAGCTATTTAATTTATTCTATCACCATATATTAAATTAAATATACTTAACTTATTATTACGATTATGCCATTAACTTCTTAAATAATTATTCTTCCTTTTATGGTGTGACCCTTTAGGTTCTCCATATTAAACCTTTGTGAATAAATCAATTAGAATAATTCTAATCTTATTTAAATAAATAAATTATACTAATAATTTATTTAAATAAATAATATTTATTCTCTGATAGGATAAGCCTCCCAGCGATCAACGACTTTCCAGATAATATAGATTTCAACATTAATCATAAAAGAACCTTTGAGTAATAGTTACCGTACAATTCAATCCTTCTACCATACAATGTCCCAATTAAATATAAGATATGGAATTACTGTCAAGTCTTATTTTATTTAATTATATGTATTTCAACTCTTAAATGAACAACACCAAATAATGCAAATTAGAAACTCCTTTCTAATTTCATTCTGCCTTGGCCAAGGACTACTTGGTTGTCATTTATCGAATCACATAGGACATTTCTCTTCGTTTACTAGAAGCGGTAGATTCTTTATTGATCATACATTATCTCCATGTATAACTTATTATACCCAATTATACCCTTTGATATACCCTAAGGGTCTTAAGGAATAAGTCAAAGTATAACTCATCATACACAAGATACTATGATGATCTCAAGTCCAAGGATCACTTGTACTACTATCACTACAGGAATTCCTATTGACAGGCAAGTAAAACTCCATTAGGTATTCCTTAGTGAGCCACGTTCAGTGAACTTATTCTCTAATAAGCACCTACATACTTGCTTTAGTGTCTCCACACAAATGATCATGAGATCAGCCATCCTCATCAAATGAGCAAACAACGTATGTACCAATCTATCCGGATTCACTAATCCCCAATTTAGTAATCCAAAGATTGGGAACTATTTTAGTTTTAAGCTTTCTAAGAATTTAGATCTCATTAGAATGACCATCATCATTATTCTAAAAGCGTTGCTTAAAACTATGGGTTTATCACAAATTATAATTTAGCATCATGTAGATAATTAAAAGCCTTTAATAAATTAATACTTTTTATTAATAAATGAATAAGATTGTTACAAAGTATATGTTTTATCATCAAACATGATTGGCTTGTGTGCATACTACTTTCAGGTATATCAAAGTAAATCTTTGATAGTTACTCGAGAAGAGAAGTTCAAGATCCTTTGTGATCACTGAGCAAAAATTCTGGGAAAATATTTCCCTCTTGTTATTTGGGTATATCAAAGTAAATCTTTGATAGTTACTCGAGAATAAAATTTTAAGATCATTTAAGGTCATTCAGTATAACCTCTGGAGAATATTTTTAAACTGTTATTCATTAGAATATCGTAGAAACTTTGAAAGCGTTGCACTATTTCATTATCAAATTATTGTGTTGCATAGATGACGAGAAGACTTGTTAGTAATTAGAGCTTTGTTCAGCTACTTCAAAGTTACCCGACCTTTGGTATCATTCTATCCAAATAGATAGTATGTTGTTCTGATTCTTATACATTCGTTGTATATCTTAACTTGCGGGGCAAATTTGTTGTTCACCCTTGCTAAATAAAACATTTCAGCTTGGAACGAAGAGGCCAGCGAATCGAAGAAGAACAAAGGCAAAGGAAAAATGATGGAGTAGTTATAATAAACTTATTATTATGTTGTAATTATAAACCCTTTTGTATATGTAAACGGTATGTTTGTAAGGTTAAGGTTAGATGACATGGGACTAATGTATTAACAATCTGTGTTAATGACTTATGAATTACTATTTCTATTATGAATGGGTAGTTTGATGTTATTATATTATGGATCATGAACACCAAACTCGGGGGTTAGGTAACCCGGATTTGGGGGTGCCACATGTTGGTATCAAAGCTATAAGCATGAATTTGCGAAGAGCCCCGAGCCTTTTGCTGGTGACATCCTTTTAAGGGAATGCATCGAAGTCAGACTTTCCGTAGGGGACGCCGAGCGAGTCGGTAGCAAGTTGATAGGTATCATTGTGGGGTTCTATGGTTGGAAGTACCATGAGTGTCACAGGTTGGTATCAAAGCTATAGGTTATAAACCTTAAGTGGGGGTGGGGAAACCCTAGGATTATAACCATAAGTGAGATAGAAAATACTCATTTAGAGTACAAAGTGAGGGATTGCCGAAATAAATCGAAAGTGAGATATGTGGACACATAGTGTGTGAAGTTCGTACTAGAAAAGTATTAATCAAGTCATTTAGACTGATTCTAAGATGTCTGGAGAAGATAAAATGAGTGCGGAGATTCTAGCGGCTGTTGCACCAGTGCCAATAGCCGAGGTGCCAGCACAAAGCGAATCAGGTTAGAAGGTGGGAGAAGATGAACCTGTGGTCAATCTGGGGAGCGATCATGACGATTATCCCGAGATGTATCTGAGTGGTGATGAGGAGGTAGAGTCAGAAGAAGTTAAGGTGGAGAAAGAGAATAAGATCAAAGTTGGAGAACAAGATCAACTATCTGCAGAAGTTCAAGAACTCCGCAGTAAGGTATTTCTCTTGGAGAGGTTATGGAAGACGGAGCGAACATTACGCGAAACGACTGAAGAACGGAACGAACTGAAGGCGCAGGTTGAAAGGAAGAAGACTGAAGGTGGTGGATCGTCTGAAGGAAACAACAAGAAGGGAAAGAATAAGATAAAGAGGGACAAAGACAACAAAAACTCTGAAAACTCAAACCCAAAGAAGAAGCAAGCCTGTAGCAAGTGTGGAAAGACTCACGTAAGAGAATGCATGATGAAGAAGAACATGTGTTTCAACTGTAAGCAGGAAGGACATATTTCCTTACATTGTTCTAAGTCGAATATGAGAAAGTGTTTTTCATGTGGGAGAACGGGTCACGGATTCAACCAGTGTCCCAACAAGGAAAAAGACTGGTGAAGGGAGTGGATGGTAGATAGCTTAAGTTTAAGCGATAGTATCTTTTGATAGTGTATCGAGAACGATGTGTGAACATACGTAAATATATATATTTGTATGAATGAAATCTTTATTTTCTATATGAATATAAGATTAAGATTAATTTTTGAGTTCTTAAAACTCATACCTATGGTAAGTTCATAACTCATAATTATATGAAATGTTTTGAACCCCTCAGCGAATGGACGCCAAAGGTCTGACTAGGATAAGTTTATACACTCATATAATTATGGCAAGTTCCTGAACCCCTAGGTGTGGTAATTTTGATGAACTGGGAATAGTTATGTGTGAATAGAAAAGTTCAACTTTCTGTATAAAGTTGGAGAATTGCAACTTTCTGTGTAAAGTCAGAGAATTATAACTTTTTGTGTAAAGTTGTGTTGTTAATCCTAATATTATATATATAAAAAAGGATATTTATATATGTGGAGTACTAAATGTGCTATGTGCTATTTGAATAAATATGCGATTATATGAGGACTAGTTTTCACCGAGTATGCAAGCTCGGAGGGAGGTTAAGTTTCTAGAATTGAAGCATATTAAAATCATTGAGGACTAGTTTGAGAAGAGAAGAGAAGAAAAGAGAAGAGAAGTGATTACATATTAAAATCATTGTATTTCATTGTGAAATCAAATACTAATTCAAAGACTGAGAAGAACAACCTTTTATATAAAGGGAACATTTTAGGTCGTATATTCGGCCATTGCGCACTTTTAAGTATTATGCATAATATAGGGTATAATAAAGCTGATCACTTTATATACTTGCAGAGGGGTATGATATAATCATTATGGTTATCTGATACACCTGGGTATAGCAAAGTAAATCTTTGATAGTTACTCGAGAAGAGAAGTTAAAGATCCTTTGTGATCACTGAGCATAAATTCTGGGAAAATATTTCCCTCTTGTTATTTGGGTATATCAAAGTAAATCTTTGATAGTTACTCGAGAATAAAATTTTAAGATCATTTAAGGTCATTCAGTATAACCTCTGGAGAATATTTTTAAATTGGTATTCATTAGAATATCGTAGAAACTTTGAAAGCGCTGCACTCTTTCATTATCAAATTATTGTGTTGCATAGATAGCGAGAAGACTTGTTAGTAATTAGAGATTTTTTCAGCTACTTCAAAGTTTCCCGAACTTTGGTGTCATTTTATCTAAATAGATAGTCTGTTGTTCTGATTCTTATACATTCATTGTATATCTTAACTTGCGGGGAAAATTTGTTGTTCACCCTTGCTAAATAAAACATTTTAGCTAGGAACGAAGAGGCCAGCGGATCGAAGAAGAACAAAGGCAAATGAAAAATGATGGAGTAGTTATAATAAACTTATTATTATGTTGTAATTGTAAACCCTTTTTGTATATCTAAAGGGTATGTTTGTAAGGTTAAGGTTAGATGACCTGTGACTAATGTATTAACAATCTGTGTTAATGACTTATGTATTACTATTTCTATTATGAATGGGTAGTTAGATGTTATTATATTATGGATCGTGAACACCATACTTGGGGGTCGGGTAACCCGGATTTGGAGGTGCCATAGCCAATTCCAACTTAAACCGATCAAGTTACGAGCCCGAAAAGAATTGGAACTGAAAAACTTAAAAAAATTTCAAAGGCTTAGGGTCGGCGATGCAGCGCCTCCCAAGCCTAAAAAAGTGGTGCCGCAAGACTGGATTCGGAGGTTAGCTATCGCTAAATGAAATATGTAAATAACTTCATATACCTCAAACTGGTGGCTGCAAATACTGTTAAGTGAAAAACTTTTGACAGTGTTAATTATTAACCCAACTTTTTACATGATAACTATGGGTCATGTATATACTTAATATACATGAAGAGAAATTTACTAAAGAACATGTATAATGATGATTTTAGGAATTAAACGTTGGTTAAAAGTATTTAAACGAAGAACGTAAAGTGTGAAAACGTAAATCATGAATCGTATTCGAGTTTACCACGCGTCCTTAAGTTATATAATATGTACTAGGTATTCGTGGTAAGGGAATGATAAGAAATGAAGATAAAACTTATGTACCTTCTATACGGAGTCCGATATTGGGTATTCGAGGGAAAATATGTCTGAGTTAGAAAATTAATTAGGGTTTCAAAAACTGTTGTACTTAAACGATGGTTGGTGAGTGATGGTTTATGACATATGAATATTAATAAGCCATAATGAATGATAAATAACTTAAAAAGAATATTATTAAGGAAATAATTTCAATTAAGTTATAGAAGAGAAAGAAGTTGGTAAAAAACTAATTACAGTGTGCTATGTGAATATATCATGTAGAAACTGTAAAGACTGAGAACAGTTGAACTTTAATTGAAGATGCTTGAAGGCAAGTTTCCTTAATGCTTGTTTGACCTTCGAGTTAGTTAAGTTTCTGTGATTCATGTTATAATATGCATGAATTGTTTTATGAAAGAGTCGATGCTAGTTTTAACTTGGCTAGATAAACCTTAAGAGTTTGATTGATTTGTTTACAAGTCTTTCGATATAGTATTGATAACGCTATACTATGCCAATTGTTTGGTATAAATTCAAAGGTAAGCCTGAGTATGAATAAAAAAATATGTTTTACGTCGATTATTCGGCAGGCACACGAGGCTGCCAAAACTTAAACGAAGATACGTTTAACGGATGAGTGTTGATCAACATAGAGTACTATAGGCTGATCACCTAGAAGTGCTCGTAAGATATATCAGACTTATAGACTTAGTGTCAGGTTTTCCTTTTTATGAATGAAAATCAAAAGGAATGTTCATGGTCTTTTGACCTGCTCAGAATTCCTAAGTTACTGTATGTACTCTGGAATTATTTTATGAGAATGAAAAGTGCTATTTCAATGTTTCATAGTACTTCATAACTATTTGTTCAGTTAAGGAAGAATAATCATATAATTCTTGATGTGGTGTATATATTACATATTGCTAGACTTGTTGAGCTACTTAAGCTCACTTCTTGCTTGAATTATATGATTGCAGCTAAGGTCGAGCGAACTGAGGGTTCCGATAAGGAAAGAGGCAAAGCTAAGATGGATAAGTAGTTTATCCTGTTATAGACTAGTATATTTGTATGAATTATACTATGATAAATGAAGAATGTATTGGTTAACAGAACCTGGGGAATGATTTATTATTATTGTAATAAGAACGTAGTAAATACACTCATTTTGATACTATTTTTAATAGAATGAATGTATAGTTAGTAGTAACGTGCAGTGATGAGTGGGTTTCATACCTATGAATCGGCTTCTAAGTTGACTTAAAGAAAAATTTATTTCAATCATGAACAAAAAACTATATTTGTAACCAAAGCTTTACTAAGCTTCTTCTGGTTAGCATCTGCAAGATGCTTCTTGCAGTTTCATTTCAGTGTCCAGGCTTATTGCAGTGGAATCAAACTTATTTACTATCCGTATCAGTTTTGTTCTTATTATCCTTTGTTTATGCCCTTTCTATTTTCCTTCTTAGAATTGTTCTTCTTTTCAGAAGATCCTTTGGCCCCTACCAGTAAGACTTAGTCTTTCTTGGTTGGAAAGTGACTCTCAAAATTTTTCAACATGGTAAGCAAATCAGCGAGGCTGGTATCTAGCTTGTTCATATGAAAAATTCACAACAATTGTGAAAGGAGTCCAGGAGTGAGTGCAAGATCGAATCTTGGTTCAACTCTCCATCCATGACAAAACCTGTTATCCTAATTGATCATGTTAATGACTTTTGTCTGTACTGTAGTGTCATTGGTCATTCTAGATCGAAAGAGCTCCTTTAATATTTGATATCTATCAGTCCTACTTTCCTCACCATCAACTACTTGATGTGCAAGAGTATAGTAGGAGCATCCATAGTTTAATGAAAACGCTGAAGCACGTTACTCATGGATGCAAAAATGATGCATTGAGCCAATTGTGCATCATCTTGTCACTTTCTAAAAGTAGCAACCTCTTCCTCAGAGGCATTGTCTGCAACCATTGCAGGGATAAGTGTATTAAGGACATAAGATAGCTTTTTAGCCGTTAGAACTATTCTCAATTTTCTTTACTAATCCATTTAATTCGGTCTGGTTATTAGCATTTGATATGCTTCGCAGTGATAGTAATTTAGACATTGTAAAATTCTGGAAATGAATTTGTAATTAACAATATTTTAGCATACATTCTTTTATTAATTACCAAAATAATTTAGGTCTTGTTTTAAATTGGTATCTCCCACTATTTTCTTCAAACTATATTACCCTCACTTATATAGTTCGACAAAATCTAATTAAAGATTTGCTAGTGAGAATAAGGATCTCATTTCAAATGTATATAGCCTTGTGGTGACACAATAAACTATATATAAATAAACAGGTAGACAACTCTTATCAATTACATCAACTATGCAACTCCTTGTATTTTGCCTCTTAGATTATTTTGATCAGGTGGTGGCACATCCGAATCAAAATTATCTAAGTTAAGTCCAACCTAGCACTCTATATATTCAAAAAAAAAATATTGTCCTTGTGGTGACACAACAAAACAACATTGTTCAATTTTCTTTATAAGCATCAAATGTGATAAAATTAACATCTCAAAGAATTAAGATAAGCCTTGTGGTGACACAACAAACTTATAATAATTAATTGATACTCTATTATTTTTATCATGCTAGAAGGCTACGTTTGATATTCCAAATATCTTTGAACGCTTAGGACTTAATATAAAAAATTTGAGGGGTTTGTTATTAATTTGTCTCATCTTGTTTAGCGCGCATGCATATATATATATATATATATATAATTCGCGTCATATTAATTAACATGCAATGTGACGCCCCCAAAATAGGTATACATCACCCATCTTGAGTTGCCAAATACATGGTACATAATTTAAATACAAAATTCTTTTATACAGTACGACAAAATGTAGCTGGGAGTTTCAACACGGATAATGTCTCGTAGAGAGTAACCAAACTCAAATAAAGTCCTCATTACAATTATTATCACACTATTTCACTGAATAGTGAGGACTACTAATGCAAACATCTGGACCGTCACTCCGTTTCCCAACTAGTCCCAGCTATATTCTCATTTCCTGAAGAGAACAATGAAAACAAAGGGTGAGCTCAACTAGCCCAGTAAGAAATATTATGACTAAGAAAATGCAGAATAAATTATCGTTAGCCTTCAACAGTGTTAAACTAATAAAATATAATAAACATCAAGTTTAACTGCAGCAGAACAAGCAATCCATTAGAAGAGTCAAGTAGAGCATGATATCTACTATCTTCTATTATTTAAAAAGTTCATCAATTTTATCGCTGAGACTCAGCTTAATAAATAAACCACATCATCGAATCATCCATGCACTACGGGCCAAGGATATTCATGTAATCATCAATGGTCATGATTATACCGAATAATCTCTGGTCATAATCATACCAACAATTGTCCATCAATGCACTACAGGCCAATGAGGATTTTTATCACATCATTTGTAACATTACGGTCATGATTATACTGAATAATCCCTGGTCATAATCATACCAATCAATAGTACATCTATGAACGTAAGCTACAGATGACTTTTATCACAATATAAGCATGAGGATGATGACAGTGATATAAGAATTCAATTAAAAGAAAGCAATGGACACATTTTTAAAGATTTATAACTTAATTTATCCAGAATTCAATAATGTCCAAATTCTCAACATGATACTATTTTTTGGAGTAAAATTCAAGAATAATATTGTATCAAAAATGATTTGGACATCAAAGAAATCAATTTTTGTCATGAATAATTTCCCGGGTGAATAGTGCCCGAGTGAATAGTACCCCGTGAATAGTACTTCGGGAATAGTACCCCGTGAATAGTACTTTGTGAATAGTACTTGTGAATAGTATCCCATGAATAGTACTTTTAGTACCCCGTGAATAGTACTTTGTAAATAATACCGTAAAAATGAATACTACTCATAGACAGTACTCCGACATAAAAAGCTTAAAATTTAACAAGAATGTGTAGAAAATATCCTTGTGAAACGATACTAGATGAAGCACAAATTTCAAGGATATTCTACTAATTTCACGAAGTATAGAAGCAATACTTTAACAAAATGAGGGTATAATCAGGAATACGAGACGAAATAATATTACTCACATACTACAGAGTATTGAATAAAATATTATTCCTATGAATACTGAACAAAATAATATCCCTTACCTCTGAAGAAGACTGGGTACTGAAATAGTGAAGTAGCAAACTTCTCTTCTTCTTTCTCTCTATAGCTTCTCTCTCTATAACTACTCTTGTGAGTCTTAGTGAATTGGTGAGAATGAAAGAAGAATGAACATCTATTTATAGAAAAATATAGTTTTGATAATTGCATATTTTGGGGCTCAAAATATTACAATATAATACCTTCATCTTTTCTTTCATTTTTAATTTAGTCATGCAAGTATTATCAAACTTGCACCACCTCCCCTAATAGTACATCTTGTGAATCAATAGTACAATCATGGGAATCAATTGTACAATCATGTGAAAAAATAATTACAGTATAATACCTTCATCTATACCTCCATTTTTAATTTAGTCATGCAAGTATTATCAATCTTGCACCACCTCCCCTAATAGTACATGCATGTGAATCAATAGTACATACATGTGAATATAACCTCCAGACATCCATTATTATCGAAATAGATGTCGATTTCCACTAACACTAATAATCCCAACATAATGGAAATATCAATTTAATCTTTAATCAACACGAACTTATTCATCATTAATATTATAACTCACAATATTTAACAACCAGATTATTTCCAGGAAAGAGGGGGCTTTCCGATAAGGATTTCTCCCTATTGGCGCGCAATTAGGTGACTAAACCTCTCCTTGACAGAACTTTCTAGACATTGTCAATATTGTAAATAATAATATGAATAACTTTGTCGTCTCAATTATTGATTTAATAATATAAAATATTATGTAAATGATACTGTGACAATAATTGAATCAATAATATGAAAGATATTATGCAAAGAATTCTTTGTAGCAATAATTGAGTATAATCCGAGTGACTTCTCATGTAAGCATCAATAATCAATACCATGTGCTACTATGCAACCACGCCAGACATCGCATTACTTTTACCACCGGGTAGTTCAACGGTTTAACGGTAAAACTTTTCATAGTTATTTTTATAAAAATAATTACTGTCATTTTCTAACTACGACAATACTTTTTCGTTGGGGTCCACTAATGATTGCAAATGCATTTAATATTCCTCGTTAAAATGAATATTCCCTGACCAATCGAATATTATATAACCACTTGTTTACTTTGCATAATTTGTAAATATTACCCACAACTATAACATTATATCAAATCCACATCATAATATTCAAAAATATATTTCGAGAAAAATTAATCTTTATTCATAAAAGTTGGGGATCTTACATGCGAAGCATGTTTGCATAATATATAATATATATATAGTATAAGCTTGCATATATAGAATACTATATTCTACCCGGATTGATTATGGACTTTTATTCTAGTTTGGTTCACTAAAGCCACCAAGTGAACCAAAAGGTCAAAACCTAGGGGTGCAAGAATTAATATTTAAATATAACTATTACATTTAAACCCGGGCTCCGTTATAAACGGGTCTTCAAGCGCTCCTTGATCTCCAATTCTTCAAAATTAATTATAACTATTTCTATTACAAAACTATTTAAAATAAATAGAAACCTTATTAGCAGTTAAGGGGAAGTACATAGGAGGGAGTTAGAATTTACATTAAGAAAAATTAGAGAAGACGAGATACGCAGACCTCATTTAATAAAACCCATACATTCATGCATTCAACTAAAATAAAATTCAATCACATTGGTCAATAGTCCATAATCAATCCCATTTATTATCATACACATCATGTGACGAACGAAATTTTATAATTTAATTTTAATATTTATTGAATTAAATAAATATTTTTTGATGATTTAATTATTAGATTAAATAATTAATTGATGAAGTTATGATAGATTAATTTAATTATATGTGTTATATTTATTAAATTAATGAGGAGAATTTTATTATTCAAAGTATGTAATTATGTGAGCTTATTGAATTAAATGAAATATTTAATAAGCATAATGTTATTTTAATAATTAATTAGAGATTTAATAATTTGACATAATTAATAAATGAGAAATTTAATTATGTGACTATGTGAATTAATGAGAAATTATTATATTTTATTTAAAATAAATTAAATAAGATATTTGATTATTGTGTAAAATGGGTGTAACACTATTAAACTATAGTATAAAAGATTTATTAAATTAAATGGTTATGATTCTTTTAAGGCTAGCCAAACGGAGCCTTATTGGGAGTTGGGAGCAGTTAACCCATGATCGGGTTAACTGACCACGACTACGTCAGTTCTTAATTATTATATACGTATTCTTCCTTCTTTATTCTATAAGTCTAAAAACAAGAAAAACAAGTTTACAGAGAGAAATTGAGTTTTATTAAGGGAGATTGTGAGTGGGTGATTGAAGAAACAACTAAGAAAAGTTTCCCTACTAATCTACACTCTACTCTTTGGGTAAATTCTTCAACCCAATTTTTATTTACGTCATTTAAAGTTTCAGAAAAAATGGCTTTCAAGTTAATTGTTTAAGTCTTTGTAATCGGAAAGGGTAGTGATTGTGTGGATGTAATATGTTAAAGTAGTATGTTTTTTTTACTATGATATATAAACCATAACATCAGTTTCATAAAATAGGTCGTATATTGTTATTCAAAAGTTACAGAGTATGAAAATATGGCCATATGGCCTTACATACCAAATTTAACACGATAATCATAAATGGTATCATAAATTTACACTTGTATATAATTATGCATGTTAAAACGAAGGAATCAAACTCCAAATGAATAGATTCAGTGTTATAATGAACCTGTAATGTTGATTTTCATGTTTTGTGTTGAAAACTTTCAAGAAAATCAAGAACAGTAATTTATATGTTTTGATTCTGCAAAATTATGTATTTTAACATGTTAAAATTATGCTAGAAGGGTTAAGTAATAGTTATATGTGTATGACAATGTTTGGGTATGTCTAAATTCGTGTAGAAATAATTTAATTGAAAGATATGGCCATGTTCTGTGTTCTTCAAGAGAACATATTAACTTGTAATAGATTTTTTGGCCTAATTTCGCCTTGTTATGCAAAAACTGAGTCTGGGTAACCTCGCCCCTGGCGGGCGTTACCAAACTAAAAATTAAAAATAATAATAATAATAATAATAAAATTTATTAATTAAAATATTTATCAAATAAAATAAAAATTTTAATTGAGATATTTATGGAATAAAATAAATATTCGATGAAAATTATTATTAAAATATTTATAAAATAAAAAAAATATTTTAATTGAGATATATATGGGATAAAATAAATATTCGATGAAAATTATTATTAAAATATTTATAAAATAAAGTAAATATTTTAATTCAGATATTTATGGAATAAAATAAATATTCAATGGAAATTATTATGAAATAATTTATTCGAGTGTAATAATAGCAAGGGAATGAAAATATTCTAATTTAATTAAGTAATTAAATTAGAAGGGTAATGATTCGTTAAATAAAGTGGAGTTTATATTAAATAATTAAGTGAAAAAGTAACTAATGAATGTCGTGCATATATATGGTTTGTGTGTAGGATTTGTGGTGAACGGAAGTAGTAATCATTTAGCCTACACACGAGGCAAGTTCCTAAACCTTGTTTCTTTACATAAAGCAAGTTCCTTATTCTATCTTGTTTATTATTGTTCAAGTTAAGATTTCATATTAGATGTTATCATTCTTTAAAACGCATGATTCCTGTTATACAATACTTATTCGATTGTATACATCTTGAACTTTATTATTCAAATTGAATATCAATTATTGTTAAACCTTGTAAGACTAGCGAACCCTTATTGATTCGACTAGTCCATAGTTGATGAACGTTCTAAATTTTAGAACCATTGTTGAGCTTATCCAAACCAAACTTCCTCTGGTGCGGACTCTAATGTCAAACTGAGATGAACAACCCTGTTATAGGGGATTAATAATGCTTTAGCGTTAAGATATTGTGCACAATATGGTACTAAGGGTTGATCCTCTTAAGTATGAGAAGAAGAGTCCATAGTTTTTGTTAGTTCCCGGAGGCACAATAGTTATCTAGAAGGGGGGGGTTGAATAGATATTTAAAAATCTTTTCGTTTTAACTTGTTAGTAGATAATGATTAAAATTTTAGCGGAATTAATATTAGTTTTAATCTCCCTTAAGATAGTGAGTTTATTAGAGTGACACAGATATATCAGTTATAGCAGATATAGTAAGAATGTAAGAGACACAGTCATTTTAAGTGGTTCAGAGCACTTAAAGCTCCTAGTCCACTTTTCTACTCCTCGAGTAGGAAATCCACTAAGGATGTCTTTTACACTTTCTAAATCACTTAGATTCCTTCTAGACCAACAGTCTAGGAACTTCTTAGTTCACTCTTAAACTCTTCAAGTCCAGCAGACTTGGCTCTTTTACAGTTCACTTAGAACTCTTCAAGTCCTTTTGACTTGAAACTTTTTCTTTAGTTGATTGGTAGATGTTGAGTTCTTGATGGGTGCTACTCAGTTGCTGTTTAAGCACTTGTTCGAAAGAACTGAGTAGCTGAACAAGCTTTTCTTTTTCTCAGATCGTAGAGTTAAGCGTTGAGAGTTCTTGTACGTTTTTGTTCAATGCTTACTTGCTTCTCTCATCTGCTTGATTTGCATATATGCGATCTTGAAAACTATCCGTTGGATTCATCCATTGAAGCATTAAATGCATTTGAAATTTCTGTTCTTTGATGGAGACTTTTCTGCACATCTTCTGAATTGCATTCTGGCCCACTGACACAGCAGACTTCTTTCTCACCTAACACCTGAAAAGGTATTTTTCCCCTTACCAATGGTACTTTCCTTAGCTTCTTCAATACGCTTCTTTGTTGCATACTAAGGATATCTTTTATGCCTTTGGGACTGGTGAGTACTACAATGTTTAGAACCCATTCCACATTTGTTGGAGTTTGTCTCCACACAAAACGTGAGGCTTGATGCTTCTGACACAAGGCAGATGATACTCTACGATTCAGATCGTGGTGACTTGTTGCCTTGGTGCTTGGTTTGATGCTATCAGCAGAGAGCACTACGATTTCACTTTACACACTACAATCTTCGCTTGCTTGAGTTGTAAACTCTATGTTTCCGAGAGCACACTATGATCTCTGAGTTGGCTCGACAAACGCTGGGACCACTCTACGATTTCTGAAGAGACCCTTTAAGTCAGACACACTACGATCCTCGAAGCTCTACGTTTTTACCTTGACTTCTGCAATCTTGATCAGATTGATACACTACGAATTGTTCGAAGCCTATCTATTACATCTCAAGATCAACCTAACAGCTTTGATCTCTCTATCTATACATTCATTTACAGAATGATACACATTAAGTGCTTAGATCAACCTAACAAATTTGATCTATCACTAAGTCCTTGTACATATATTACTTGAAGGACTTTACAAATAATCATGAGCATTTACATTTAAACATCAAATCAAAATATGCACTCTCCCAACAGTCATATGACTGTTAAAGGTTTCAAGTATAAACATTTGACAACCTAGGACGTAGTTCAAAGTCTTATGACCCTCAGAAGTTCTTTTGATTCTTGTTATTCATAATTGATTCAAAAGCCAAGTTTTCTTATTTCAGAAGTTATTGATACATTCGCATGTTATTATTTTATTGTTATATTATTATACTTATGGGAAATCGTGCTCACTCTTGCATAATAATAACATTGCAATTAAGAATGAAAGGTTCGACGAGCCTTCTTCTAGTAAAGGCAAGGGCAAAGTTAACAAGTGATGAAGACTTGTTGTTTAATTGTTATGTTATGTTTCAGACTTAGGTTTAAGTTGTGTAAGACTTAATATTTATTTATATTTCTGCATTTGAGATTTAAGGTTAGTATGACCTGGGATTGATGTATTTATTTTCAGATATTGTAACTCCATAAGGAGAGGATTTATTTCTATCTATTTATGGTTTTTCATTTATTATTGGTAGATAGATACATGATGTTTGGACAGTGAACACCAAATCCCGTGGGAATTTAAGTACCCGGATTTGGGGGTATCACAGGTTGGTATCAAAGCTGTAAGTTATGAACCTTAGGTGGGGAAACAACCTTAGGTAGTAGCCTTATAGGAAGAATATAGTGATGGAAAACTCTTATCGAGTTCTAAGAAATGAATTTCTTAATTAATTGAAGATAATAAAAGACTTTATGTGCTTATGTGTTAAATTATGTGCTCACTAGTACGACTTAGTAACTGAAACTTGAAACTGTGTTGTCAGGATGTCGGATGTTGGAGGAGCTAGTCGAGCTAGGGAGGAAGAACCCCGAGTACCTACAGAGGAGGAGCCCCGAGACATTCATGTCGTCAGGGTGCAGTTGGTACAGAGAGAGCCATCTCCATTGATCACTGTTGTTGGTCAGGAGCATGAGCCTGAGACATATCCAGATGAGGATCCTAAAGTGGAAGAGAAAGAAGAGAAGTTCCCACCGAACTCCATTGATGCTGAGATGTACGACGAGTTATATGACCGTAACGTAGAGTTACATGACACTGTTCAGGATCTGACTGAGCGGTCAATTATTCAGCAGATTACCATCGAGTAGAAGGATAAGGAGGTTGTGACTCTTCACACACGTCTAGGGAACGTTGAGTGGGATTTGGTTCACGAGAACGGTCAAACCGAGGAGAAGTCTGAAGAAATAGAGAAGTTGAAGAAGGAACTGAAAGAGAGCTCAGAAAGACTGACCATAGCAGAGGAGGGCTGGGTAAGAGAATCACGTCGTGCTGATCTTGCAGAAGAGGATTGTCGTGCGAAGAAGGCTAAGCTTGGGGAGACGTACTCTACACTTCAAAATGCAATGGATGAGGCCCAGGATCGAGTTATGAGGTACCCAATCCAGTTTGAAGGACTACCATCGTATATGCTAGATCGCCGGATGATGTCCCGCATCATGGAAGAGGAACGTAGCAAGGCTATTCAGTGCCTTAACATGTAGTGATATGATTTGTTTAATTATGTGAAAAACTTATCTCGTGTTAGATGTAAATTCCGATGTGTTTATAAACAAAGGAATATTTTAATGTTTTAAATCTTGTAGATTCTTTATCTCGGGATAGTTGATGTAAATAACAGTGATGCTATCATTTAATGTTAAAACTTTCGATTTGAATAAATATATCAGGGTTTATTGAGATAATGTGTTAAGTGATTATGTTTAAATGTTTTAGTTAAGCCTTAAATATTTAAAGGATTGAATAAAGACCTAATAAGCGTATATTCTTATCAGAAACATGCCGCCGAGAAGATGACCAAATAAACCACCGGCCGGTGAAGGGTCAACGAATAACAACAACAACGCCAATGTCAATTCTGATTCAAAGAAGTTGGTGAACTTACTAGCTGGAGCGATGAATAATCCACTTCAAGCTCCACCGAACACGACGTTTAAGGATTTCAAGGTGGTGGGACCGCCAGAGTTTAAAGGCTCCATGAACCCGATCGAGGCTCAAACGTGGGTTATGGAGATGGAAAAAGTTTTTGACGTCGCCGGAGTCAGAGAGGACCAGAAAACCGCCTACACGACGTTCATGCTGAAATTCGAAGCCAGTTATTGGTGGTAAGCAAATAAGGTCCGGGGAGGTGAAGGTGTGATTACCTGGGAGAGGTTCAAGGAGATGTTTTTCGAGATGTATTTTTCGACCAGCTCACAGAACTAAATGGAGGTCCAGTTTCTGGAGTAGAAACAGGGAAATATGTTCGTACCAGATTATGCGGCAAAATTCAATGAGTTGGCTAGGTTCGCCACGTATCAAGTACACACGAATGAGAGAAAAGTAAGAAGGTTTGAACAAGGATTGAAGCCCTGGGTATATAGCAAAGTATCAATGTTTCAGCTAAACACTTTTGCTAGAGTACTGGAAAAGGCCATCCTCGCTGAAGGTGGGAGCGATGCGGTGACCAAGTACAATCAGGATCAGAAGAAGAAGAAGAAGAAGAAGAAGAAGAAGAAGAAGAAGAAGAGTGAAAATGAGGGAAATAACAAAGCCAGTGACAGCAACACGGGAGGAAGTATCAATCAGAAAAGGAGGTGGACTGACAACTCATCAACTGGAAATCAGCAAGGAGGTCAGAAGAAGAGGATCGTTGCGTGCTGAGCCTGCTGGAAAGCTCACTGGGGTTTGTATGAAGGGAAAGCGGGTGTGCTACAATTGTGGTCAGGAGGGCCACATATCACCTAACTGTTCATCTTTGCACTACGGGCCAAAGATATTCATTAGGTAATCATTCATCTTTGCACTACAGGCCAAAGATATTCACTAATATCATCATTTAGGACTGAGGATGATGAAAAATATTTTAAAGAATACGAATCTAGTGAAACAAAAGGACAAATATTAGGGATTCGTATTAAAGTTTTATCCAAGTTCAATAATACTCCATAATAACAAATTTTGAAGCAGAATTCAAAAATAAAGATCAAAACATGGATACAATCAAAGATAGTAACCATAATAGACAACTTGGACAAAAAGAAGAAAATTTCATTTTTCTGTGAATAGTGTCGTATACGTGAATAGTGCTGTATACGTGAATAGTAACCCCAACACAAAAATTTCCAAATTTGATAAAAAGTTCAGACCAATATTTTTGGCATAATGATATTCAAGAAATAATATCATTTACGAAGAAAATAACATCCCTTACCTCAAAACAACCGTACTTTTGACTGAATTTCGGATATAGTGCTGACAGAAACTTGCACTAAATAGCAACTCTCAAAGTATCTAAATATTCACAAAAATACGTTCGATAATCTAGAGAGAAAGAAAACTTGTTTCTAGTGTGATTTTCAATTCTAACCTAAGCGTCTATTTATAGGAAAATGCTAGAACGCCATAGGAGACTAAAAGAATAAAATATTATTATTTCATTTTTCTCTACGCATGCCAAACTTTTGAAATCAGTAGCCAGCCACCTTTGAACCAAATTTGCAGCCCACATGTTTTTTTTAACAAAAGTGGGTCCCACCCATAATTTAATAAAAATCATTTTATTTTTCAAAACTTCAGTAATTCATAGAAAATGGCCCGTTTATCAGAAAAATACGAATTTTATATCCATTCCACATGAAATCGAATTCTCTAAAACTTTACAGAAGAAAGTTTTTCCAAATTCTAGATAGAAAATATCCGAAATCCACAAACGGATGATTTTTAATACTTTGAATCTGACAAAATACTGATAAAACACCTCAACATTAATTCCTTCATTTATAACCACATAAATAAATCCATCATTTATATCCGCATCAAATAAATATTTCCTTATCATATAAATCAATAATTAATTATTCACAAATAATATTACAGAATCACAATAATGACAACCAGGCAGTTCCCAAGAAAGAGGGGGCTTTTCGATAAGGATTTCTCCTTACTGGCGCGCAATTAGGTGACCAAACCTCTCCTTGACAGAACTTTCTAGACATTGCCAATAATGTTATCTAATAATATTATTCTAAATAATATGAATTATTGATCTGATAATGGAAATGCTGTGCAATGACAATTATTGAACAACAATAATATAAAATATTAACGCAACAATTATTGAATCAATAAAATAAAATGTTGAAGCAAGAATTATCGTAACAATTATTGAGTAGTGCCTTCTTCACGTAAGAATCAATAATTCAACAATCTTGCGGCAATCTGGTGTGCTTGCTATCATGCAACCACGCCAGACATCGTATTTTAACCACCGTGTATTCCAACAAAAGATTAACTTGGTAACCATTACGGCAGATTATTTGTAAAAACTCAAATTTATCGTTTTCTTCATCCGACGAAGTTATCCATTATGGGGCCCACAAATGGGCTGCTTGCCGTCATTTAATATTCCAAGACGTAAAGAATATTCCACGACCAAACGAATATTCCCCGACAACAATGAATATTTTATAACCACTTGCTTATTTTGCAAAATTTACACATTTCACCCGTAACCAAAGTATTATATCAAATTAATACATTTTAATTCACAATAATAAATAGAGGAAATTCGATTTTATTTATAATAAGTTGGGGTCTTACATAGGCTTTTTCCATTATCATTGAGGGATAAAGCGAGGAGTTGGCTTCATTATTTGCCAACAGGATCTATAACTACATGGGAGGACTTAGCACAAAAGTTCTTAGCCAAGTTTTTCCCAATGGCTAAGACTGCGAAAATGAGGACAACAATCTCTCAGTTTGAGCAACAGTAGGGTGAATCCTTATATGAGGCATGAGAGAGATACAAAGAGATGTTACAGAAGTGTCCGCACCATGGAATGCCAGATTGGATGGTGATCAACACATTCTATAATGGATTGGGATGGCAGTCTAGACCGATTATAGATACAGCTGCAGGAGGGGCATTATGGGCAAAGAGCTATGAGGAAGCCTATAACCTCATCGAGATAATGGCATCAAATGATTTTCAAAATCCTACATCTCGGATGCCACAACCCAAAGTTGCAGGTTTGTTAGAAGTGGATGCTATCACGCAGTTGTCAGCACAGATGGAAGCCATGGTGAAGAAAATAGATACATTAATAGAAGAGGAATGTTTTCGAGTTGATTTGGTGGATCAGCTCTTAAATGATAAAGCGGAGAGTCTGGTGCAGTATGAACCTGTGAGAAGTGTAATTGCTAAAAATTCAGAGTTGGAGGAATTCAGATTGCAGGCGTATGAGAATTCGAAGCTGTATAAAGATAAGGTGAAGCAATGGCATGACCGAAAAGATCTTCGATAGGACATTTGAATCGGGACAAAAGGTGTTACTTTATAACTCCAAACTTAAATTCTTTCCCGGGAAACTGAAATCAAGATGGTCTGGGCCATTTATAGTGAAGACTGTCTTTTCGTATAATGCAATTGAAGTATTTGATATGTTTCCGGACAAGCATTTCAAGTTGAATGGTAAGCGACTGAAGCATTAATGGGGTAGTGAGGTGGACAGACAGAAAGTCACCTCAATTCTGTCTTCAACATGAGATTCCGAGACAGTCAAGATAATTGATTTATAACTTAGCTCTTGATGGAAGGCAACCCATTGTTTTTATCTTTTATCTTTATTTATTCAGTTCAAGTTGTCTTGTCAGCGCATTTTCATCCTTATTTAGGATCATGTGATTATTTCTACATAATTAGCATAGTATAGCAGACATCAGAGATAGTTAAAGTGATCTGAACAAGACTGGTAGCAGCTCAAGATAGGCAAAAGAAATACGCCGATACACACCATAAAAATGTTGAGTTTGAACCGGGTAGTTATGTGTTTTTGAAAGTCTCTCCCTGGAAAGGAAAGATCAGGTTTGGAAAAAAAGGGAAATTAAACCCAAGATTCATTGGACCCTTTGAAGTACTGCGAAGAATCAGAGAAGTTGCGTATGAGGTAGCCTTACCTCCAGCACTCGAGAATGTCCACAACGTCTTCCCTGTTTCAGTTTTACGACCATACAAATCCAATTAGAAGCATGTAATTGAATACAAACCCCTACATTTTGAAAAAGATATATCTTACGAAAAAATTCCTGTTCAGATTGTCGACAGAAAAGAACAAGTTCTCAGAAATAAAGTAATACCTTATGTTAAGGTAATTTTGAGGAACCACAACGCTGAAGAAGCTACGTGAGAACTCGAAGAGAATATGATGAATAATTATCCTCATTTATTTAATTAAATTATGTGTAAGCGATTCTGGGAACATAATCTTTGTAAGGGGGGAGAATGTAACGGGTCGAATTGATTGAGTCGTGATTCTGGGGACGGAATCCTTTTAAGGGGGGAAAGATGTGACGAACGAGATTTTGTAATTTAATTTAAATATTTATTGAATTAAATAAATATTTTTCGATGATTTAAATATTAGATTAAATAATTAATTGATGAAGTTGTGATAGATTAATTTAATTATATGTGTTATATTTATTAAATTAATGTGGAGAATTTTATTATTCAAAGTATGTAATTATGTGAGCTTATTGAATTAAATGAAATATTTAATAAGCATAATGTTATTTTAATAATTAATTAGAGATTTAATAATTTGACATAATTAATAAATGAGAAATTTAATTATGTGACTATGTGAATTAATGAGAAATTATTATATTTTATTTAAATTAAATTAAATAAGATATTTGATTATTTGTGTAAATGGGTGTAACACTATTAAACTATAGTATAAAAGATTTATTAAATTAAATGGTTATGATTCTTTTAAGGCTAGCCAAAGCGGAGCCTTATTTGAGTTGGGAGCAGGAGTTAACCCATGATCTAAGTTAATCAACCACAATCTACGTCGAGCTTAATTATTATATATGTATTCTTCCTTCTTTATTTTCTAAGTCTGAAAACAAGAAAAACAAGTTTACGGAGAGAAATTGAGTTTTGTTAAGGGAGATTGTGAGTGGGTGATTGAAGAAACAACTAAGAAAAGTTTCCCTACTAATCTACACTCTACGCTTTGGGTAAATTCTTCAACCCAATTTTTATTTACGTCATTTAAAGTTTCATGAAAAATAGCTTTCAAGTTAATTGTTTAAGTCTCTATAATCGGAAAGGGTAGCGATTGTGTGGATGTAATATGTTAATGTAGTATGTTTTTTACTATGATATATGAACCATAACATCAGTTTCATAAAATAGGCCGTATATTGTTCTTCAAAAGTTACAAAGTATGAAAATATGGCAATATGGCCTTAAATACCAAATTTAACACGATAATCATAAGTGGTATCATAAATTTACACTTGTATATAATTATGCATGTTAAAACGAAGGAATCAAACTCCAAATGAATAGATTCAGTGTTATAATGAACCTGTAATGTTGATTTTCATGTTTTGTGTTGAAAACTTTCAAGAAAATCAAGAACAGTAATTTATATGTTTTGATTCTGCAAAATTATGTATTTTAACATGTTCAAATTATGCTAGAAGGGTTAAGTAATAGTTATATGTGTATGACAATGTTTGGGTTTATCTAAATTCGTGTAGAAATAATTTAATTGAAAGTTATGGCCATGTTCTATGTTCTTTAAGAGAACATATTAACTTGTGATAGATTTTTTGGCCAAATTTGGCCTTGTTATGCAGAAACTGCAGAAATCGAGTTTGTGTAACCTGCCTTTTGCACGTTACTAAACTAAAAAAAAAAAAAAAAAATAATAAAAAAATAAAAATAAAAATAAAATAATAATTTTATTAATTAAAATATTTATCAAATAAAATGAATATTTTAATTGAGATATTTATGGAATAAAATAAATATTCGATGAAAATTATTATTAAAATATTTATAAAATAAAGAAAATATTTTAATTGAGATATATATGGGATAAAATAAATATTCGATGAAAATTATTATTAAAATATTTATAAAATAAAGTAAATATTTTAATTCGAGATATTTATGGAATAAAATAAATATTCAATGGAAATTATTATGAAATAATTTATTCGAGTGTAATAATAGCAAGGAATGAAAATATTCTAATTTAATTAAGTAATTAAATTAGAAGGGTAATGATTCGTTAAATAAAGTGGAGTTTATATTAAATAATTAAGTGAAAAAGTAACTAATGAATGTGTATATATATGGTTTGTGTGTAGGATTTGTGGTGAATTCAAGTAGTAATCATTTAGCCTACACACGAGGCAAGTTCCTAAACCTTGTTTCTTTACATAAAGCAAGTTCCTTATTCTATCTTGTTTATTATTGTTCAAGTTAAGATTTCATATTAGATGTTATCATTCTTTAAAACGCATGATTCCTGTTATACAATACTTATTCGATTGTATACATCTTGAACTTTATTATTCAAATTGAATATCAATTATTGTT
Source organism: Panax ginseng (assembly GCA_020205605.1). NCBI lineage: Eukaryota > Viridiplantae > Streptophyta > Magnoliopsida > Apiales > Araliaceae > Panax > Panax ginseng. The sequence goes on along the minus strand of CM035142.1, from coordinate 41,184,892 downwards.
GAACCTTGTAAGACTAGCGAACCCTTATTGATTCGATTAGTCCATAGTTGATGAACGTTCTAAATTTTAGAACCATTGTTGAGCTTATCCAAACCAAACTTTCTTTGGTGCAGACTCTAATGTCAAACTAAGATGAACAACCATGTTATATGGGATTAATAATGCTTTAGCGTTAAGATATTGTGCACAATATAGTACTAAGGGTTGATCCCCCTAAGTACGAGAAGAAGAGTCCATAGTCTTATGACTGTTAAAGGTTACAAGTATAAACATTTGACAGCATAGGACGTAGTTCAAGGTCTTATGACCCTTAGAAGTTCTTTTGATTCTTGTTATTCATTCTTGATTCAAAAGACAAGTTTTCTTATTTCAGAAGTTATTGATTCATTCGCATGTTATTATTTTATTGTTATATTATTATACTTGTGGGCAATCGTGCTCACTCTTGCGTAATAATAACATTGCAGTTAAGAACAAAATGTCCGACGAGCCTTCTTCTAGTAAAGGCAAGAGTAAAGTTAACAAGTGATAAAGACTTGTTGTTTAATTGTTATGTTATGTTTCAGACTTAGGTTTAAGTTGTGTAAGACTTAATATTTATTTATGTTTTCGCATTTGAGATTTAAGGTTAGTATGACCTGGGATTGATGTATTTATTTTCAGATGTTGTAACTCCATAATGAGAGGATTTATTTCTATCTATTTATAGTTTTTCATTTATTATGGGTAGATACATACATGATGTTTGGACAGTGAACACTAAATCCCGTGGAAATTGAAGTACCTGGATTTGGGGGTGTCACACATCACCATATGCGTCAATAAATAACATTCATCTCATGAATAATAAACATTCAATATATATATTGATATCATTTAATGGGCAAAATTAGTTAGTATAAAATTTAATTTTGAATCAAAATACACTCCTTTATTTTAATTTAAATTTAAATCAAAATAAACCTCTTTTATTTTAATTTATCCAATTTTGAATAAAATAAACTATTTTATTTTAATCAAAATCTTTAATAAAAATAAACTCATTTATTTTAATTAATTATGGAATCCAATTTCAAGTACAAAAAAATCCATTATTAAAGGAAACACGAATTATCTTTCCTATTCACAAATAAACTCCTTTATTTTGAATAGTATGAAATTTTATTCCATATCTAAATAAACTCATTTATTTAAGGAAATACGGATTCTTTTTCCTATTCAAAAATAAACTCTTTTATTTTGAATAATATGAAACCTTATTTCATATCTAAATAAACTCATTTATTTAAGGAAACATGGATTTTAACTCCAATTAGTTATCATGGAATCCAATTTCAACTCTAATTAGTTAGCATGAAATCCAATTTTAAAATTAAAATAAATCTTTTATTTTAAGATTAAAATAAACTTTTATTTTAAGATTAAAATAAACTTTTATTTTAAGATTAAAATAAGCCTTTTATTTTAAAATTAAAATAAACTTTTTATTTTAAGATTAAAATAAACTTTTATTTTAATTATAAAATAATTGAGAATATATATATATATATATATATATATATATATATATATATATATATATATATATATATATATATATATATGTCTTTTGTAGTTAAGGCTTGACATGATTGGTTTGAAAAGTGTTTATTTGTGTTTGATTTTAAGAGGGTTTTGTAATTTTTTGTAGGGGTTAGACTGCACCATAGATGGCTGCCTACAAACTCCTATGCACGGAGATCAGGTCTGCGTAGTTTATAATTGGCTGTAAAGACCTGATTTGATGATTTGATTTGCTTGATTATTGATTTGGACTAGGATGTGACACTGTGTAGGATTCAGACATAGTATCTTTTGACAGAGTTTGAATTTATAAGCTGACAAAATTCTTCACCGTCCCTTTCTTTCAATCTGAGGGCTCCTCCTGACAATACTACCTTATCAATGAAAGGGCCTTCCTAATTTGGGAAAATTTTCCTTTGGCTTCATCTTGATTATATATGACCTTTTTCAACACCAGGTCATTTTCTTTGAAATGTTGAAGGCGGACCTTCTTGTTATAGGGCAGAGCAATCCATTGTTGTTATAACTGACTATGGAATATGGCGGTAGCCCTCTTTTCATCTACCAGAGCCAATTGGTAGTACCGGTCCTGCAACCATTGGTCTTCTTCCATCTGAGCATCCATTAACACTCTTAATGATTCTATTTCTACTTCTATGGGAAGTACTGCTTCCATGCAATAGGCCAAAGAATAGGGGTTAGCCGCAGTAGAAGTGCGCATTGATATTTTGTATGCTAACAGTGTGACGCCCCCAAAATTAGGTATACATCACCCATCTTGGGTCGCCAGATACATGGTACAGAATTCAAATACAACTTAATAATACAACTGTCGTGTACAATACGACAAAACATAAACTGTGAGTTTGAATACAAATATTGTCTACTAGAGAGTATACAAACTCAAAAGGAGTCCTTATTACAATTATTATCACACTATTTCACAGAATAGTGAGGACTACTAATGCACCATCTAGGACCATCACCTGTTCCCCGACTATTCCCACCACGTTCTCATTTCAAGAAGAGAACAATGAAAGAAAAGGGTGATCTCAACTAGCCCAAGAAGAAATATTATGACTAAGATAATGCGAATAATTTATCGTTAGCCTTCAACAAAGATGTTAAAGCGATACAATATAACAAACATCAAGTTTAGCTCTGCAATGAACAAGCAACCCATTAGAAGAGTCAAGTAGGGAATAAAATCTACTATCTTCTTTGATTTAAAAGGTTTTTCATCACTTTTATCGCTGGGACTTAGCTTAATAAATAATCCACATCATCGAATCACCCCTGCACTACGGCCAAGGATATTATTTAGTATCACGACCATGAATTATCCATGCAATACGGCTAAAGATAATCATGTTTTCATCAACGGTCCTAATCATGCCATAAAACAATTCATCGTTGCACTACTGCCAAAGAGAATCCATAGCCATAATCATACCAAAAAGTGTCCATCATTGCACTACGGGCCAATGAGAACTTTTACCACATCATTTATAACATTACGGTCATGATTATACCAAATAATACCTGGTCATAATCATACCAAGTCCATCTATGCACTACAGGCCACATATGACTTTCAACATAATATAAACATGAGGATGATGACAATGACATAATAATTCAATAAAACAAGTTCAAGAATTAATTTATCCAAGAACTAATAATGTCCAAATTGTCAACATGATACTGCTTTGTAGAGTAAAATTCAAGAATGCTCAGAAGAATATTTCCATGAAAAGATACTGGATGAAGCGCAAATATCAAGGATATTCCACTAATTTCATGGAGTATAGAAGTCAAAACTTTAACCAACCTGAGTATAATAAGGAATGGAATAACAAAAGAAATCACCATGCATTCTAAGATTTGAGCATAGGCAGAAGTTATTCCAACAGAATACTAAATAACGGAACCAGGTCAGGCGAAATTCGCACCGACAGGATGTTCCAACAGAATAATAAAGAATGGAATAACAACAAAAATCACCATGCATGCGGTACTTTTATAGGAGTTATTCCAATGTAATACTAATAAGATTTAAATCAAAGTCCGGCGTAAAACGCATGCATCGGGATATTCAATAGAATAATAATAAAAAGCGAAACCAGTCCCGCGTGAAAGCGCATGCATGTGAGGATATTCCAATAGAATAATAAAGGCGGAATCGAGTCCCACAGAAACGCATGCAGACATGATATTCCAAATGTAATAATAAAGAATGGAATAACAAAAGAATTTCACCAAGTATATAGAGTTCAGCGACACAAAGTTATTCCAATGAATAATAAAGAATGGAATAATGTAAGTTCTCTTCATGAATACAAAAGAATAACACCCCTTACGAGTACAACAAATAATATTCCCTACCTTAAGAAGAAGAGTCTTTGGATATATAAGTAGTGAAGTAGCGAGAATACTTTCTTCTTTCTCTCTATAGTTTATCTCTCTAGAGTTTCAAAGTGAATTAGTAAGAAAATAATGAAGGAATGAGCTTCTATTTATAGAAAAATGGACCTGCATAGTAACTAACTCATGAACAGTTGATTGATTTACTTTAATCGACGGTCCATATTTAAAGAAAAATCTTTTAAATAAAATATAATATATTCTATTTATAATCTAATAAAACGAATAACTTTATAAAAGATTTTACTATGCAAACACTATGCAGGCACTATATGTAAGACCCCAACTTTTTATAAATAAAGATTTAATTTCCTCTATTTATCATTTTGAAATAGTAAGGGTTGATTTGATTAATGTGGTTAGTTATGGGTAAAATGCGCAAATATTTTAAATAAGCAGGTGGTTATAAAATATTCATTGTTGTCGTGGAATATTCGTTTGGTCGTGGAATATTCTTGCTATATCGGGAATATTAAATTACGGGTATAGATTTTTGTGGGCCCCTATAACGGAGAGAGATTTGATGAAGAAAACGACAAGTATAAGTTGTTTATAAATAACTTGGTAGCAGATTATTCAAGTTTATCATTGTTGGAAATAAATTGGTTAAAACACAATAATACTGGCGTTGTTGCACAAGAAGACACCAGTATTGCATCAATTATTGATTCTTACGTAAGAAGGCACTATTCAATATTTTATTTTATTGATTCAATAATTGTTGCGTTGATATTTTATATTACTGTTGTTTCAATAATTGTCACTACACAGTATTTTCCATTATCGAAGCAATAATTCATATTATCTGAATAATATTATTAGAAAACATTATTGGAAATGTCTAGAAAGTTCTGTCTAAGGAGAGGTTTGGTCACCTAATTTGCGGCGTCGAAGAAGGAGAAATTTTTATCGAAAGACCCTCTTTCCCAGGAACGGCGGTCACAAGATCTTGTGAATCTATAATATTATTTGTGAATAATTAATTATTGATTTATATGATGAGGAAAATATTGATTTTATGTGGATATATAATGGAAAATTTTTAATGTGACAATTGTTAAAAATTAATATTTTATCTTTTTACGATAAAATAATTCATTTAAATATATTATTTCAATAATATATTAATGATGATATTTTTACAATGAATGTGGGATATATGAGTATATGAGGAGGAAGAGTATTTTTGTTGCATTAAATGATTAACACATGTTTTGTGTGTTGGTGGACCCCATTTCTTGACTGAAATTTGATTATAGTCTGTAAAATCACCCGTTTGTGGATTTCGGTCAATTTTTGTTTGGAATTTGGAAAAACTTTCTTCTGCAAAGTTGTAGAGAATTGAATTTCCTATATCAAATCGCGAGATTCAATTTTTCTGACAAAAAGGCTATTTATTATGAAGTATTGAAGTTCTGAAGTTCTATAATAATTGATTTTTGGAAGTTTTAATTATTTATTTTATGAAAAACGTTTTTTCTAGAAGGTTAGCATGTGTGAATTGCTGAAATTCAGATTCTTGGGTGGTGGGCTTGAATTTCTATTAAATAAAATTATTTTAATAAATTTTATACTTTGGTGTTCAAAGCAATTTCCTATAAATAGGGTGCTTAGGTTAGAATTGAAAATCACACTAGAAACTAAAATTTTCTCTCTCTTTCTCTCTCTATATTATCGAGCGTATTTTGTGAGTATTTTAGTACTTTGAGTATTGCTATACGGTGCAAGTTCTTTCAGCACTATATCCAGTATTTCAGTCAGAAGTACTATTCTTTCTGAGGTAAGAGATATTATTTTATTCGAAAATGATATTATTTCTTCAATATCATTATGCCGAAATATTGGTTGGAAATTTTTATCAAATTTGGAATTTTTTCATGTCGGGGTTACTATTCATGAGTTACTATTCACGAGTTACTATTCATGAGTTACTATTCATGAATTACAATTCACGAGTACTATTCACGAAGCGTGATGATGTTTTTTTGTGAAATTTCTATCTGTTGAGGTCGAAGTTACTATTCACGTATACGGCACTATTCACGTTTACGACACTATTCACGAATACGACACTATTCACAGAAAAATTAAATTTTCTTTTCTGTGTCCAAGATTGTCTGTTATGATTCCTATCTTTGATTGGATCTATGTTTTGATCTTCATTCTTGAATTTTACTCCACACTGATTATTTATGAAGTATTTTTGAACTTGGATTGTTTAAAGTACGAATCCTTAATATTTATTCTTTTGTTTCACTGGATTCGTTTTCTTTAAAATATTTTTCATCATCCTCATCCTAAATGATGATATAAATTGAATATCTTTGGCTTTGTAGTGCAAAAGATGAATGATTTTATAATGAATATCTTTGGCTGTAGTGAAAAAGATGAGCAGTGTTTAGATGAACATGACTAATCGATGAATATCTTTGGCCCGTAGTGCAAAGATGAGCGGTGTTGAGATGAACATGATTAATCGATGAATATCTTTGGCCCGTAGTGCAAAGATGACTATTTGATTCAAGATGTATATTGATTGATTTTACAGGGATAAAATATCGATGATGGACTTTTAAATTCATAGATGATAGTAGATTTCATTCTCTACTTAACTCTTCTAATGAATTGTTGTTTCCGCTGCAGTTGTTGATCTAAAACATGTTGTCTATTGTATTCTATTAGATTTTTCCCTGTTGAAGACTAAGGATAATTTTTTGTATATTATCTTAGTCATAATATTCTTTACTGGGCTTGTTGAGCTCACCCTTTTCATTTTTGTTCCATTTTTTTTCTCAGGAGACGAGAATATAGCGGGAACTAGTCGGGGTGTGGAGTGATGGTTCAAGACAGTTGTTTTAGTAGTCCTCACTATTTTATAAAATAGTGTATCAATAATTGTAATGAGGACTTATTTGAGTGTGGATATTGTCTAGATGACAATATTTGTATTTAAACTCACAGTTTTTATGTTGTATTAATAAAATTGTAGTTGTTTCTGTACCATGTTTTTGGCGACTCAGAATGGGTTGGGTGGATTAGACCTATTTTGAGGTCGTCACAGTTGGTATCAGAGCTTAGGGATATGATCTCTGGCGGAGATTGGGGAATAGAACTAGGAGGGAGAGACGAGTAAATCCTTCGCTAGTTTGTCCTACCTAAGCTTATTTGTTGGTCGATCATAATATAGGGATATTATGTGATATGTTAATTTGTTAAATTAACCCTTATTTTATGACAATATTTGAGAATGTCGACTGAGAATGTTAACAGTGGAGTAAATGAGACCATGGAGACACCTTTACTCACCAATGAAGAGAACGTGCAACAGGCTGACAATGTTCCTCCTGTGAACACCACCACTGAGCAGATGACGAACGATGGTATGTTTAAGAACTTTCTAGAATTCATGCAAAACCAAACGAGAAGACTACTGTTCAAAATGCAGGTGGAAACACTAGCAACTCACGGATGGTCACCGCTAAGCAGTTCAAGGAGTTAGGACCGCCAGAGTTTTTGGGAAAGCCAGAACCACTTATGGCAGAGACGTGGATAAAGCAGATCACTAAGATATTTGATTTCTTGGGATGCTCAGGGGAGCAAAAGGTTCCTTTCGCCACTTTCATGTTACGAGGAGAGGCAGATTATTGGTGGGGAATCAGAAGCGTACTCAACTTACCGTGATGAAGATGTCTTGGGAGAAGTTCTAAGAATTGTTCAACGACAAGTACTTTCCCAAAAGTATTCATCACATGAAGGAGGTAGAGTTCATCAAGCTGGAGCAAAACAATATGAACGTGTCGCAGTACGAAGCTAAGTTTGCCGAGTTGTCCCGATTTGCATCCCACTTGGTTGATAATGAGGTGAGAATGACGTGAATGTTTCTGCGAGGTTTGAAACCCAAAATACGTCAATACCTTATTTCTCACAAACTTTGTTTATATTTAGATGTTGTGAATAGGGCTCAGTTATTGGAGCGCGATAATGAGTCGGCTCAACTGAAGAATAATGACCAACAACTCGATGATAAATGCATAAATTGGTGGTGACGGCCATCGGAATAATGATAACCATCGTGGAGGAAATTATCATGCCAGAAATGGTAACCACTTCAGTGGTACTCATGGCCAAGGTAATAGAAGAAATAAATCAAGTGGAAATTTCAAGAAGAGAAAATTTAACAATGACGGGAAGACGTCGGCACCAACACCAGCAACGAATTTTAGAGGAGGAGAAAGACCGCCAGTTAGATGCTACAAATGCGTAGAGGAGGGACATATAAGTCCAAACTATTCACAGCCTTCCAAGGTATGTTTTAGTTGTGGAAAAGATGGTCACATAGCTCAATTTTGTCCTGTAGCAAAATCAAGTCCAGCTGGAACGGTGGCACCAAAGGTAGATACGGAAAAGACAAAGTCAACGGTTCCTAGAAGAGCATTTGTCTTGACCAGTCAGAATGCGAGGAACCCGAACGAAGTTAGCACGGGTTAGTTAATTATAAATTTTTGCGAAGTTTATACCTTATTAGATACCAGTTCTACCCATTCATTTATCTCTCCTACTTATACTCAACGTTTAAACTTGATTCTGGAGAAAATTAGACTTTGACTTATTTGTTGAAACTCCGTTAGGAGAAACTTTCGTTACATTCGCTGTTTATAAATCTTGTTTGATCCAAGTTGGCACCATCACATTACCTGTTGACCTTATTTCTTTAAAAATTCTTGCATTTGATGTGACCTTAGGGATTGATTGGTCAACCACTCATCATGCTAAAATTGATTGCTTTTGTAAGGTTGTTAGTTTTCATATTCCTAAGCAACCTGTTATTTGAATTTAAGAAACCAAACCATTGAAGTCAAACTCTTTTATATCAAGCCGTAAAGTCATTCGTTTATTGAAAAACGGATGTCAAGCTTTCTTAGCCCATGTTATGGACTTGAACAAAAATACGTCAGATTTGAATGATATTTCTATTGTTAGTAAATTTCCTGATGTATTTCTTGAAGAATTTCTTGGCTTACTCCTAAAGTGTGATATTGAATTTTGAATCGACTTTGAACCCGGTACAAAACCCATTTCTAAAATCTCATGACTCCTATTGAACTTCAGGAGTTAAAAATTCAACTGTAGGAGTTGGTACCTTAGCCTCTATCTGGTGACTTCCTTTGTGGAATGCACCGAAGCCAGACTCTCCGTAGGGTACGCCATATTCGTGTGATAGTAAACTGATAGGTGTCATTGTGACGTGCTATCGAAGATTGGGATATGAGTCACAGTTGAGAGCAACCTAAGTCAGTAATCGAAATACGTAGCTTTCTATGCTTAACTGGTTATTATCGAAGATTTTGTGAAAAGATTTTCTCGAATCGCTATTCCATTAACGCAGCTGACTCGTAGAGATATAAAATTCAAATGGACCAAGGAATGTGGGAAGAGCTTCGAAGAACTCAATAGGAGACTCATTTTGGCACATGTTCTAACCATACCATCTTGGAAAAGCGAACGTGGTAGCTGACGTGTTGAGTACAAAATCGTATGTGGTTACGAGTGCGATGTTTTTAACAAAAAGTCCCATTTCGTATGACTTACAAATGATAGAGATAGAGTTAAAGACTCTATGGATCACGTGATGATATACGAGTAAAATCGACTTTAATCGATAAATTTAAAGCTGTTCAAGCTACACACCGGAGCTGATGAATATGAAGAAGGAGGTACACGAAGTTGTTATTCCAAAAGCGAGAATTGGCGATGTGAGGAAAGCTCAAACCTTTGATTTATTAGTCCATTTGAAATCCTCGATCGAATAGGAACGGTGGCCTATAGACTCATTTTACCACCAAGTATGACGCGTGTTTATAACGTTTTTTGCGTATCGATGTTACGTAAATATGTGGATGACCCGAACCACATTATTGAGTTAGAATCAGACAAGATAGTAGAAGATTTAACGTACGAGGAGGTACCAGTCAAGATCTTGGATAGGAAGGATCATGTCCTACGCACGTCTATTTCGAGGACGAAATTTCATAAGGAGGGGAGGTTGTAAGACCCCAACTTTTTATAAATAAAGATTTAATTTCCTCTATTTATCATTTTGAAATAGTAAGGGTTGATTTGATTAATATGATTAATTATGGATAAAACGCGCAAATATTTTAAATAAGCAGGTGGTTATAAAATATTCATTGTTATCGGGGAATATTCGTTTGGTCGTGGAATATTCTTGTTGTCGGGGAATATTCGTACGACGGTACAGTCTTTTGTGGGCCCCATAACGGAAAGAGATTGGATTAAGAAAACGACAAGTATAAGTTGTTTATAAATAATGGTATAGAGTTATTCACCAATTATCTTTGTTGGAATACCCGTTGGTTAAAAATCTGATGTCTGCTATCGTTACGCACGATGATAGTATTGCACGGTATTGCACCAATTATTGATTCTTACGTAAGAAGGCACTATTCAATAAGCTATTACGATGAATTCTTTGTTCGGTATTTTCTTTTATTGATTCAATAATTGTTGCGTTGATATTTTATATTCTCGTTGTTTCAATAATTGTCACTACACAAGATTTTCCATTATAGAAGCAATAATTCATATTATCTCGAATAATATTATTAGAAAACATTATTGGCAATGTCTAGAAATTTACATCTAAGGAGAGGTTTGGTCACCTAATTGCAGCAAGATGAGAGAAATTCTTATTGAAAGCCCCCTCTTTTCTGAAAGCACTGGTTGCGAGATTGTGAATCTGTAATATTATTTGTGAATAATTAATTATTGATTCATATGATGAGGAAAATATCGATTTTATATGGATATACATGGAGAAAATTTTTAATGTGACAATTGTTAAAAATTAATATTTTATCTTTTTCTGATAAAATAATTCATTTAAATATATTATTTCAATAATATATTAATGATGATATTTTTACAATGAATGTGGGATATATGAGTATATGAGGAGGAAGAGTATTTTTGTTGCATTAAATGATTAACACATGTTTTGTGTGTCGGTGGACCCCATTTCTTGGCTGAAATTTGATTATAGCCTGTAAAATCGTCCGTTTATGGATTTCGGCCAATTTTTGTTTGGAATTTGGAAAAACTTTCTTCTACAAAGTTGTAGAGAATTGAATTTCCTATATCAAATCGCGAGATTCAATTTTTCTGACAAAAGGGCTATTTATTATGAAGTATTGAAGTTCTGAAGTTCTATAATAATTGATTTTTGGAAGTTTTAATTATTTATTTTATGAAAAACGTTTTTTCTAGAAGGTTAGCATGTGTGAATTGCTGAAATTCAGATTCTTGGGTGGTGGGCTTGAATTTCTATTAAATAAAATTATTTTAATAAATTTTCTACTTTGGTGTTCAAAGCAATTTCCTATAAATAGGGTGCTTAGGTTAGAATTGAAAATCACACTAGAAACTAAAATTTTCTCTCTCTTTCTCTCTCTATAATATCGAGCGTATTTTGTGAGTATTTTAGTACTTTGAGTATTGCTATACGGTGCAAGATCTTTCAGCACTATATCCAGTATTCCAGTCAGAAGTACTATTCTTTCTGAGGTAAGGGATGTTATTTTATTCGAAAATGATATTATTTCTTCAATATCATTATGCCAAAATATTGGTTAGAAATTTTTATCAAATTTGGAACTTTTTCATGTCGGGGTTACTATTCATGAGTTACTATTCACGAGTACTATTCACGAAGCGTGATGATGTTTTTTTTGTGAAATTTCTATCTTTTGAGGTCGGAGTTACTATTCACGTATTGGGCCTTTATTCACGTATGGCGATTATTCCCGAATCGACACTATTCACAAAAAAATTAAATTTTCTTTTACGTGTCCAAGATTATCTCATAATGATTCCTATCTTTGATTGGATCTATGTTTTGATCTTCATTCTTGAATTTTACTCCACTCTGATTATTTATGAAGTATTTTTGAACTTGGATTGTTTAAAGTACGAATCCTTAATATTTATTCTTTTGTTTCACTGGATTCGTTTTTTCAAAAATATTTTTCATCATCCTCAGTCCTAAATGATGATATAACTGAATATCTTTGGCCTGTAGTGAAAAGATGAATGATTTTATAATGAATATCTTTGGCTCGTAGTACAAAGATGAACATGTGTTTAGATGAACATGACCAACTGATGAATATCTTTGGCCCGTAGTGCAAAGATGACTATTTGATTCAAGATGTATATTGATTGATTTTACAGGGATAAAATATCGATGATGGACTTTTAAATTCATAGATGATAGTAGATTTCATTCTCTACTTAACTCTTCTAATGAATTGTTATTTCCGCTGCAGTTGTTGATCTAAAACTTGTTGTCTATTGTATTCTATTAGATTTTTCCCTGTTGAAGACTAAGGATAATTTTTTGTATATTATCTTAGTCATAATATTCTTTACTGGGCTAGTTGAGCTCACCCTTTTTATTTTTGTTCCATTTTTCTTCTCAAGAGAAGAGAATATAGCGGGAACTAGTCGGGGTGTGGAGTGATGGTTCAAGACAGTTGTTTTAGTAGTCCTCATTATTTTGTAAAATAGTGTATCAATAATTATAATGAGGACTTATTTGAGTGTGGATATTGTCTAGATGACAATATTTGTATTTAAACTCACAGTTTTTATGTTGTATTAATGAAGTAGTAGTTGTTTCTGTACCATGTTTTTGGCGACTAAGAATGGGTTGGATGGAATGGACCTATTTTGGGGGCGTCAAACTATACAAACACTATGCATAATAAAATATAATATATTCTAATTATTGTCTAATAAAATAGATAACTTTATAAAAGTATTTGCATTTTAAATAAAAAAGATTTTACTATACAAAACACTATGAGATATTTTATGCAACACTATGCATAATAGAATATAATATATTCTATTTATAGAATAACTTTATAAAAGTATTACATTTTATATAAAAAGATTTTACGTATTATTACATTAATAATACCAACAAAACTGAGTGACTTATCACGTAGGCATCAATAATTAATACCGTGTGTTACTATGCAACCACACGTATTCTTTATTACTTTTAACACCGGGTGTTTCAACGATTAACGGTAAAACTTCGCCGTTATTTTCATAAAATATTTTTGTCATTTTCTCAATCCGACAATAATTCCGTTGTGGGGTCCAATTAATGATTGTACCGTCATCACGGATATTCTCCAAACAAAAAAGAATATTCCCCAAACCAATCGAATATTATACAACAACTTGCATACTTTTCAAAATTTATAAATACTACCCACAACTATAACACACACCATAATATTAAAAAATTATTTCAAGAAAATTAAATATTTTTTCATAAAATTTGGGGTCTCACAATCTCCCCACCTTATGGAATTTCGCCCTTGAAATTTACGTACGTACCTGGTATGCCGAACAGGTGAGGATACCTTGACTTCACTTCAAATTCTAACTTTTGAGGTATAACCTTTGAGTGTTGAATACGATCCTTCTTATCTAAGATTTTAACATGTATCTCCTCATACGTTAAATCTTCTGCTATATCGTTCAGTTCTAATTTAATAATGTGGTTCAGGTCGTCCACATATTTACGTAACATCGATAAAAAAAAGCGTTACGAAACACGCAACATACTTAGCGGTAAAAGCGAAGTCTATAGGCCTGCGGTTCCTACTTCATCGAGGATTTCAAATGGGCCAATTAAATCGAGGGTTGAGATTTCCTCTCTTCGTCGAATCTTGCTTCTAGAATAACGCCCTCTTGAACCTTCTTCTTCACATTCATCAGCTCCGGGTGTGTAGCTTGAGTGGCTTTAACTTTATCGATTAAAGTTGATTCTACTCGTATATTCGTTATCTTCACGCGTGTTCGTATATTCGCACTTGTAACCACATACGATCATCTACTCAATGCGTTAGCTACCATGTTCGATTTTCCTACGATGGTATTGCATGGTACAAGCGTAATCTTCAACAGCTCGAGCCAACGTCTTTAGCGCATGTTATGTTCATTTTAGTTGAAGAAATATTTGAGGGTTTAAGAAATGGGTTTTGTACCGGGGTCAATACAAAATTCGATTTCATGCTCTAGGGGTAGGCTAAGAAGTCTTCAAGAATACATCAGGAAATTTATTAACAATAGAAATATCATTCAAACTGTGACCCTCATCCAAGACTTGGATAGTACGTCACATTGATACCTATCAACTTGCCATCGTCATTCACGATAGCGCTACTGAAGAAAGTCGCGGCGGTGCATTCCACACAAGAAAGTCAACAACGAAAGGACCGGGCTCTTTACTTATGGCTTGATATGACAATGATTGACTTTAGTGGTTTAGTTTCTTGAATTAGATAATAATGAGTTGGTTAGGAATATGAAAGCTAACAACCTTACGAAAAGCATGATGAGTAGTTAACCAATCTATTCCTAAAATCTCATCAAAGGAAAGTATTTTCAAAGAGACAAGATCAACACGTAACATGAAAGTGTTGATTTGAACAAGATTTATAAATAATGGAGGTAACGAAGGTTTCTCCGAACTGAGTTTAAACAGATATATCAAAGTCTAACTTCTCCGGAGTTAACTTCAAACATTGAACACAACTAGGTGAAATAAAAGAGTGAGTAGAACCGGTATCTAACATGGTATAGACTTCGCAAGAGTTTATGACTAACATACCCGTGATAATTTTATTCAGGTTCCTTGTCACGGGAAAAAAACGCTCTTTCTTAAACTACCAGCTTTAGCTTGTTTGGGACATCCTTTGGCATCACTATCCCAGTTGGACTCAACTTCACAATACGACAAAATCGAGCTAGGTGACCTTCTCTTCCATAATTAAAACACGTTTTGGATTCACTACGTACATGGTTTGGACGGATGTGTCCCTCCCTGTCGCATTTGAAAACATCGGACGGGTGGTCGTTCTTCTTCCTTTGAAATGGGTCTTTGGTCTTTGGCGTCTTTACGTCATTGTTGAACCTTCTCTTCTTGAAATGTCCATTCTTATTATTTTGGTCATGATTATTACTACTAAAGTGGTTACCATTTCGACATGTTGATTCCCTTCATGCTTATTATCACCGCTTTGATGACTGTTATCACCGGTATTATCATTTTGCCGGCTGCTCTCTTTTGGTTTGGTTGACTCATTATCGCGCTCCAATAACTGAGCCCTATTAACAACATCTGAATACAAACACAGTTTACGAGAGATAAGATATTGACGTATCTCAGGTTTCAAACCTCTTAGAAACATTCGCGTCATTCTCTCCTCATTATCAACCAAATGGGACGCAAATTGGGACAACTCGGAAAAATTGGCTTCGTACTACGACACGGTCATGTTGTTTTGCTCCAACTTGATAAATTCCACCTCCTTCATGTGACGAATGCTTTCGGGAAAGTACTTGTCATTGAACAACTCTTGGAACTTCTCCCAAGACATCTTGAGTGCGTCAGGCTGGGTATGTTTTACAGATTCCCACTAGTGATCTGCCTCTTCAAGGGAACCTTTTGCTCTTCGGAGCATCCCAAGACATCAAATATCTTGGTGATCTACTTTAACCACGTCTCCGCCTTAAGTGGTTCTGGCTTTCCCAAAAACTCCGGTGGTCCCAACTCGTTAAATTGCTTAGCGGTGACCAACCGTGGGTTGCCATTATTTCCTCCTGCATTATGAACAGGAGCC
The DNA here is from genome assembly GCA_020205605.1 of Panax ginseng. Lineage (NCBI taxonomy): Eukaryota > Viridiplantae > Streptophyta > Magnoliopsida > Apiales > Araliaceae > Panax > Panax ginseng. The sequence continues at coordinate 41,169,188 of CM035142.1, read as the reverse complement.
GCCTTCGCCTGATGTTGCATTAATTCTAAAAAGCTCTTAAACTTACCTTCATTCGTCAATTGATCAGTGTTGTTGTTTACAGGAGGATTATCGCCATCCTGTTACACATTGTCCTGATTATTGATCTGTGTAGAATCAACGGTCTCCTGTGCTCCATTGCTATTCTCAACATTCTCGGATGTCATTTTCAGATACTGCCACAAAACAAAGGTTAATTGACATGTCACATAGTATCTCTATACTCTGACCGACCAATTAAATATCAAATAAACTTAGATAGGTCATACTAGCGAAGGAATTCCCCGTCTCTCCCCTCCTAGTTCTAGTCTCACATCTTAGCCAGGACTCATATCCCTAAGGTTTGATACCAAATGTGACGCCCCCAAAATTAGGTATACATCACCCATCTTGGGTCGCCAGATACATGGTACAGAATTCAAATACAACTTAATAATACAACTGTTGTGTACATACGACAAAACATAAACTGTGAGTTTGAATACAAATATTGTCTACTAGAGAGTATACAAACTCAAAAGGAGTCCTTATTACAATTATTATCACACTATTTCACAGAATAGTGAGGACTACTAATGCACCATCTAGGACCATCACTTTGTTACCCGACTATTCCCAGCTACGTTCTCATTTCCTGAAGAGAACAGTGAAAGAAAGGGTGAGCTCAACTAGCCCAGTAAGAAATATTATGACTAAGATAATGCAGAATAATTTATCGTTAGCCTTTAACAGTGTTAAACTGATACAATATAACAAACATCAAGTTTAACTGTAGCGGAATAAGCAATCCATTAGAAGAGTCAAGTAGGGAATAAAAATCTACTATCTTCTATGATTTAAAAGGTTTTTCATCACTTTTATCGGAGGACTCGATTTTAATAAATAATCCACATCATCGAATCACCCCTGCACTACGGCCAAGGATATTATTTAGTATCACGACCACGAATTATCCATGCACTACGGCTAAAGATAATCATGTTTTCATCAACGGTCCTGATCATGCCATAAAATAATTCATCGTTGCACTACGGCCAAAGAGAATCCATAGCTATAATCGTACCAAAAACTGTCCATCATTGCACTACGGGCCAATGAGGACTTTTACCACATCATTTATAACATTACGGTCATGATTATACCAAATAATCCCTGGTCATAATCATACCAAGTCCATCTATGCACTACAGGCCACATAAGACTTTCAACATAATATAAACATAAGGATGATGACAAAGACATAATAATTCAATAAAACAAGTTCAAGAATTAATTTATCCAAGAACTAATAATGTCCAAATTGTCAACATGATACTGCTTTGTAGAGTAAAATTCAAGAATGCTCAGAAGAATATTTCCATGAAAAGATACTAGGTGAAGCGCAAATATCAAGGATATTCCACTAATTTCATGGAGTATAGAAGTCAAAACTTTAACCAACTGAGTATAATAAGGAATGGAATAACAAAAGAAATCACCATGCATGCGGTACTTCGATAGACAAAAGTTATTCAACGAATACTAAATAACGGAACTAGGTCAAAGTGAAATTCGCTTGACCAATGGGATGTTCCAACAGAATAATAAAGAATGGAATAACAACAGAAATGACCATGCATGCGGTACTTCGCATAGACAAGTTATTCCAACATAATACTAATAAGGACGGAATCAGGTCCGGCGTAAAAACGCACAGACAAGATATTCCAACAGAATAATAATAAAGACGGAACCAGGTCCGGTGTAAAACGCACCGACAGGATTTTCCAATAGAATAATAAAAAGGCGGAATCGTGAGTCGGCGAAAAAGCATACGAACATGATATTCCAATAGAATAATAAAGAATGGAATAATGTAAGAATTTCACCAAGTATAGGGTAGCTCATGCAGTATCTGAGTTATTCCAACAGAAAAATAAAGAATGGAATAACAAAAGTTCTCTTCATGAATACCAAAGAATAGCACCCCTTACGAGTACAACAAATAATATTCCCTACCTTAAGAAGAAAAGTACTGGATATATAAGTAGTGAAGTAGAAGAATACTTTCTTCTTTCTCTCTATAGTTTATCTCTCTAGAGTTTCAGTGAATTCGTAAGAAAATAATGAAGGAATGAGCTTCTATTTATAGAAAAATGGACTACATAGTAACTAACTCATGAACGGTCCAGATTGATTTACTTTAATCTGACGATCCATATTTAAAGCAAAATCTTTTAAATAAAATATAATATATTCTATTTATAATCTAATAAAACGAATAACTTTATAAAAGATTTTACTATGCAAAACACTTATCTATGCAGCACTATACAAACACTATGCATAATAAAATATAATATATTCTAATTATTGTCTAATAAAATAGATAACTTTATAAAAGTATTACATTTTTTATAAAAAGATTTTACTATACAAAATACTATGCATAATAGAATATAATATATTCTATTTATAGAATAACTTTATAAAAGTATTCATTTTATATAAAAAGATTTTTTCGTATTATTACATTAATAATACCAACAAAAGCGAGTGACTTATCACGTAAGCATCAATAATTAATACCTGTGGTGGTACTATGCAACCACGCGTACTTGTGCATTTTAACACCGGGTGTTTCAGCAGATTAACGGTAAAACTTCCGCCAATTATTTTCATAAAATATTTTTGTCATTTTCTCAATCCGACAATAATTCCGTTGTGGGGTCCACCAATGATTGCACCGTCGTACGGATATTCTCCGATAAAAAGAATATTCCCCGACCAATCGAATATTATACAACAACTTCTATACTTTTCAAAATTTATAAATACTACCCACAACTATAACACACACCATAATATTAAAAAATTATTTCGAGAAAATTAAATATTTATTCATAAAATTTGGGGTCTCACAAACAGAGTCAGAGGCAATAAGTCTGGCCATCCTTTGTGATTGGAGGACATTATTTGAATGATCTTTTTGATGTTTTTGTTAGCTACTTCAACAACACCGTTCATCTTAGGCCGATAGATTATGGAATTAAGATGTTTAATGTGGAATTTGCTACATAATTCCTTCATCATCTGGTTGTTCATATTCTTAGCATTGTCTGATACGATTAGCTCTGATTGCCCATATCGACATATTACATTATTTATGATGAAATTGATAATTACCTCCTTGGTGACTTTGGGAAAAGAGGCAGCTTCTACCCATTTGGTGAAGTAATCGATCACGATGAATATAAATCTATGACCATTACTGGCTTTGGGTTCTATTGGCCCAATCACGTCCGTCTTCCACATAGAAAATGGTTATAACGAACTCATATAACGTAGTTCATTTGGAGGAGCATGAACAACATTTCCATGGATTTGGCATTGATAACATCTCTTGACATGATTATCATAGTTAGCTTTGAGAAAGATCCAGTAATACCCTGATCTTAATATTTTATTGGCAAGTAAGAGACCGCTCATGTGGGGACCACATACTCCACCATGGACTTCATGTATGAGTCTTTGGGCTTGCTCTTTATCTAAAACCTTAGAAGACCTATTCCAACATCTCTTTTGTAGAGTGCATCTCCACTTAAATAGAATTTAATGGCCATTTTATGAATCCACTTTCTTTCAACTTGAGTTTCCCAGTGGGTGTAGACCTATCCCGTAGATATTACTTTATATCCTGGTACCAAGGCTGTTTGACAGGAGGTAATTCAACAAATACTTCTCCAATGTAGTTTCCATAGGCAGGAACTGTTGGTCGTTTTACTGATCAATATATGCGTGCAAGTATACACGGTCAACAAGTAATAAAAAGTAAGTAAAGTATCGTTCCCACAGAGAATTAACTAATAAAGTTTACCAAGCACTAACCCATACCCATTTCAGTCTTTTTTAAACAAATGATTTGATTTTTATATTTAAACTATGAAATTAAATAAACCTAACTATTCCTAGAGTGAGACTAGATAATGGAGACCTGAGATCACAATTTCATCTATTGACTTATTCAAATCCACACATTTCATGTTAAGCCAAACTAATTGTACCGGATTGTTAGTCGAGAACACGAAAGTAAAGTATAGCCATCTCTCAATGTACCATACCCATATCACGTATAATCCACAATTGATAGAATACACGTGAACACCCACATTACCTAAACCACTATATGTCTATGTGATTTATAAATAATTAGGGTTTAATCCAAAATTCTCAATTGACTACGAATGATGCGTCGGTATATGTCTATCCTAATCACAAATCATACATCCCAACATAATGTAGAATATACAATCATAAGCTATTAAGATCAGATCCAAACCCATACTTCATCTCTCAAGTCCATATGGATTATGACAATAATTGATGGCCAATCAACTAGGCAAATAAGCATGAATCTTAATAAACAATCCTATAGAAATCAATAAGGCTAACAATGAAATATATCAGAATAAACTAATCCATAGAATCCATTCCAATCTCAGAATAGAGTTTAAATCATAGTTGAATCAAATCTATCATCCACATATTGAATAAACATCACAAGATTACAAATAAGAACCAAAGAGAGGATAAAAGTAGAGAATTGAAGTGCAAATCTATTCTCCTACCCCAAGATGGAATCTCTAATGCTTCCCAATTACTTCAAGTCTTCAATCTCGTCAACTCTAGAAATCACTACGTTAATCTACTCTAATCTAATGTTGAGATTTAAGAAAGAAAACCCTTGTTCCTTGTTTTCCCCAAAGGGGTGGGAGTTCCCTTTTCATCTGATAAAACGTCAAAATATATAAGCCCCAATTGCCCCAACACTTGAATTTCAAAAATTAAATAAATTCAAAGAATCGCAGATAGATGGCGCGTCTTGCGCCATGAGTCCCCTTTTGTAATCATCACGGTAGGCGTGTGTGTAAAGTAGGCGTTGTCCGGTTTCTTGCTTGTGGTCGCGCGATTGAAGCTCTGATATAGCCATGGCTTCGCGTAATTGAATTCTCGAGTTTCATTGTTGCTCATACTTACGTGTCATCTTGCCATTTGATGCTTTAACATGTAACTTTTGCTCTTTTGTTCACCACTTCTTAGCTCTTTTGTTCACTTAATCCTCATGTTATGCCATCATTAATCACATGCCATCTACCAATGCCAAGCTATGCCATTTTCTGCACTTTTACACCAAAGGAGTTCTCAGTACATATAATGCAAAATAACACAAAATGCAACTAAAACACACTAAAATGTACTTGAGATGGGCATAGATCTCGTGAATTGATATCCAATAAGTAGGCATAAAACCCACTTATCGGGAACCATCTGGTTTGTAAATTTTATCTCCGGGATCTCTCTCCTTGCAAAAATGTTGATTAAGGAAGCCAGGGTTACTAGTGCATCTACGAAATCATTTCGATTTCGAAGAATATGAACAAAGGCTATATCTTCAAAATCCATAGCCATCTTGATAATCTGCCAATGATAGGGCATCAAATGCAACTCTTTGGTATGATAGGCTCCGGTTGTTTACTTGATGACCAATTCGGAATCTCCAAAGACTACTAACCGCTTGATACCCATTGATTGAGCCAATTTTAACCCCATTATGCAACCTTCATACTTGGTTGTGTTGTTGGTGTTTTCAAACAATATCTTGATAGCCATGGGATATTGTTCTCCCATAATAGATACAAGAATTGCCCCTGCTCTTGCACCTTCCATGTTTACAGCTCTGTCGAAGTACAATTTTCAAAATTGGCATGTATCTTTTTGATGGCTTTGTTGAATTATCATTATCTCGTCATATGGGAAGTGAGTTTCCAATGGTTCAAAGTTTCCTCATGGTGCTTCAGCCAATTGGTGCAATCCCTTTGACCTCTGATGGATTTTTGGGCGATGTAGATGATATCAAATTGTTGAACGATCAACTTCCATCTTGATAATCAGTAATTTAGCATGGGCTTGCTGAAGATGTATTTCAGAGGATCCATACGAGATATGAGATAAGTTGTGTGACCATGGAGATAATGTTGTAACCTCATGGCAGCCCATGCTAAAGCACAACAGGTGTTTTCAATCAAAGTGTACTTCTACCCACAACTAGTGAATCTTTTACTGAGGTAATAGATGACACTTTCCTTTCCTCTATCGTCTTTTTGCCTCAACATACAACCCATAACATTGGAATTGATTGATATATACATGAAAAGTGGAAATTTTTCCCTAGGAGGCACCAAAATAGAAGCTTCAGTCAGCTGCTTTTTGTTGGTGAGGGAAGCTTTTTGACAATCTTTGTTTCATTCTTTAGAGGAATTATTCCTTAGGATCTTAAAGATGGTCACAAGTTGTAGTGAGTTTTAGTGATGACTTTAATCTTTGCGGGATCTAGTTTAATGCCTCTATTGCTCATTAGAAAACCCAACAATTTTTTAGATTTAACACCAAAAGCACACTTGACCGGATTCAACTTTAGGCTGTACTTGCGAAGCCAGTTGAACTTTCTGAGATCGTCTATGTCGTCATATTCCTTTCGGGATTTGACGATGATATCATCCACTTAGACCTCTATTTCTTTATGCATTATATCATTGAATAAGGCCATCATGGCTCTTTAATATGTGGCACCGACATTGATCAGGCCAAAAGCGAGTCGTCAATAGCTAAAGGTTCCCTAAGAAATGATAAAGGTAGTTTTCTCCCTATCCTCGTCAGCAACCATGATTTGATGATATCTAGCAAAATAATTCGCAAATGAGTACATGTCGAATTATGCCATATTGTCTATTAAAATGTGGATGAAATGTACGGGGAAGTTGTGTTTGAGACAGGCCTTGTTAAGATCCCGGTAATCCACACATACTCGTACATTCCCTCCGGGTTTAGGTACTGTGACAACCCGAATTTTCATCAGTCATTAAAATAAGAATTTAATAATTGAAATTCTTATTATGAGATGTATATATTTTGAAATATGTAATTTGGTGCGAAGACAATTATATATATTCATGTATTGAGAAAAAGAGGTTTAATAGTTAATTAAACTATTAAAGAAATTAAATGTAATTATTATGAAAAGGAAATTAACCGAATAATATTAGTTAATTAAGATGGAAAATTATATTATGGAATAATATAATTTATTTGGTATGCCTTGTTGGTAATGAAATTATTATGAATTAAATCTCCTAAATAAAGCAAGTAATTCACTTAATTTAAATAGTGAATTAGTGTAAACATATTTGTTTTAATAAATGAGGAAGTAGAATATTACATATGAGTGTAATATGTTAAAGTAATACGATTGTCAATATTGTAAATAGTTAAAATATTTATCAAATAAAATAAATATTTTAGTTTAAATATTTATGGTATTAAATAAATATTTGATGGAAATTATTTAAGTGTGATAAAATTGATGAGATTTATGCGTATTTTATTACGCTTGAGTATAATAGTGATATTCTAATTTAATTAAATAATTAAATTAAAGAAGTGAGAATTAGCTAAATAAAGTTATAATTATAATTTGACTGATAAGATCAATATTATTTCTTAAAGATTTAAGTTTAATTTAAATCAATTTAAAATATTAGAATTTAATTAACCAGAGTGTGGCATTTAGAGAAAAGAAGATATACTATATGATAAAGAGAATTATTAAAATAAATTAAAAGGAGATTAAGGGTTCTAGCCAAACATGGCCTTGTGACCTTTTGCATTTGTATCACCCACGTTAAGCCATCAGTTGTAACACCCACATTAAGCCATCAGTTTATTTTGTTTACGTGGTTTAGCAAAATAGAGAGAAACATAGAGAGAAATTAAGAGAAAAGAGAATTCTCTATGAAGTTGAGAGCAAAAATTTGAGGATCAAAGAAGGGGAAGAAGAGTAATCAAGTAATCTTCATCTAAATTAAGGAACGAATCAAGAGGTAATAATCCAATTCTAGTTTCTTAAGTTTTTATTTTCTTGAGTTCTTCATTGTAAATTATTTTGGTGGGTTGAATTGATGAGGAAGTGGTAATATGTTTCTATGGATATATGTAATCTTTTATGTATAATCTATAAGTGGTTTTCGGGGAATCAAATTCGTCTAAGTGTGTTAAATAAGAATAATTGAACTTTTAGGCGTAATATGTACATTAGGGCTTGTTTTGGAATCAAAAATTGATGATGAATTCATGATATAATCTAAAATTGATTATAGATGTTATTAGTATGATGAAAAAAAACCCAACCCAAGTTGAACGAGTCAAAATGGATGTAAAACGAATTCGTAGTGAATGAATTTGCTAAATATGTTTAAAACATGAAAATATAGCATGAACACTGAATTGGAACCTTTAAATGGATTTGTTAAAGTTTTTGAAATATTATAATTATTATGTAGATGAGTAGTTCAGTGTTTCACGAGTTCATAGAGTCAAAACCAACAAATTCTGACTTAAAATGAAGAAGTTATGAAGATTTGAAGTAAAAACATCGCAAAAACTGTAATTTGTGTGAAGCCTAGCGCGGGCACGCTGCCCAGGAGTGCGGGCATGCAGCTGGGTCTACTAGATGGTGATGGCGTGCTGGGGTTGTGAAGGAAATGGGCACGGCCGCGCCCATAGTGTGTCAGGTATGACTGTTTTGACCTATTTTGGTAAAACGACCATAACGTTTTCATACGAACTCCGATTAAGGAAATTCAAGATGATCCGGAACGAGAACGAATAGACATAAAACTTTTATTCTTTAATCTTGTCAATTTGAGGTCTTTAGAAGGGGTCAAAATATCTATATTTTGGACTGTTGTGTTTTCGGAGGCAATCGGAGGGGATCAGACATGCCCGTATGCAAGTGTAGTGTTTCTGATGATAAAAGATGTTGTTATAAGTTATAAGACATGAATATTAGTAAATATAATGATGTTTAAAATTAATAAGTGATGTATTAGATAATTTGTATAAGCATACTAAGCATACACAAGAGAGACAAATCGGGCGTGTGACGAATGAACGTCGAAATGCCGTGACAAGTGTTAATGAACGTAAAAAGTGTTTTAAGACAAATGAAATGAATATTATAAGATATGGAATAGGGTTAATATAAAACCATTAATGATTCCTAGCAAGACTTAAGCACTTGAATGAACTTTGAGTATGAAATATAATGAGATGTAAGTCGAAAGTTAACACAATCAAATTGAACATTGTGTATTGATAATAGGAAGGGTTATGAGATATGGAGTAAAGTTTACATTACAACTACTATGCATTGCTATGTGACTAATAGTTTATGTGCCTGATTATATAATTGTGTAGGGCACGTGAAGTGCAGATAGTTGTAAGCTGTTAAACTATTATTGGTAAACAACGATCAAGGCAAGTCTTTTCAGTTCCTATTTGCTATGTGAACTGTTTTAAATCTTTATTGAAAATAGCATGATGTGTTATATATATGTTGAAAGTATGAATGTTAAATTCAATTTATGACTACGTTGATTGAGTAATGAATGTTGATTGAGTAAGGAACTCAACCGTTATACTTGTTATATGAACGATAACATGTTTGTTATGTTAGTCTAATGTTTATGAGATGTATGATAAGCATGTTATTATGTACTACATGATGCATGAAAACTGTTAGATTTGTTGGGCTGTCGAGCTCAACCTTGAAATTAACCATTTTTGCATGTTAAGGATTGAAGGTAACACAATGTTCTACTTGAATGACGTGGATCAGAAATAATACAAGAAGATTAATATTTTAGCTAGCGTTGTTATTTATTTAAACCATGATTAACGTTCATGAGATGTATTTAATGTTTTATGATGTATATTTTATGTTGAGTTGTAAAGTTAAAGTTTGAGTTGTTCGATGTATAAAGGATATCGATTGGATATGTAAGTATATATATGTTAACTCTGATAAAGTGAATCATGGATTATATATTGTGACGCCCCCAAAATTAGGTATACATCACCCATCTTGAGTCGTCAGATACATGGTACAGAATTCAAATACAACTTAATAATACAACTGTCGTGTACAATACGACAAAACATAAACTGTGAGTTTGAATACAAATATTGTCTACTAGAGAGTATACAAACTCAAAAGGAGTCCTCATTACAATTATTATCACACTATTTCACAGAATAGTGAGGACTACTAATGCTATCATCTGGTCCATCACTCCGTTTCCCAACTTGTCCCAACTATATTCTCATTTCCTGAAGAGAACAGTGAAAGAAAGGGTGAGCTCAACTAGCCCAGTAAAAAATATTATGACTATGATAATGCAGAATAAATTATCATTAGCCTTAAACAGTGTTAAACTGATACAATATAACAAAAATCAAGTTTAACTGCAGCGGAACAAGCAATCCATTAAAAGAGTCAAGTAGAAAATAAAATCTACTATCTTTTATGATTTAAAAGGTTTTTCATCACTTTTATCGCTGGGACTCAGCTTAATAAATAATTCACATCATCGAATCACCCCAACACTAAGGCTAAGGATATTCTTTAGTATCACGACCACAATTATCCATGCAGTATGAGCCAAGAATATTTGTGTATTCATTAATGGTCATGATCATGCCAACAACTATCCATCAATGCACTATGGGCCAATGAGGACTTTTTCCACATCATTTGTAATATTACGATCATGATTACACCGAATAATCCCTGGTCATAATCATACCAAGTCCATCTATGCACTATAGGCCACAGATGACTTTCAACACAATATAAACATGAGGATGATGACAATGATATAAGAATTCAATAAAACAAGTTCAAGAATTATTTTATCTAGGAACCAATAACGTCCAAATTGTCAACATGATACTACTTTGTAGAGTAAAATTCAAGAATGCTCAGAAGGATATTTCCATGAAAAGATACTGGATGAAGAGCAAATATCAAGGATATTCCATTAATTTCATGGAGTATAGAAGTCAAAACTTTAACCAAATGAGTATAATAAGGAATGGAATAACAAAAGAAATCACCAGGCATGCGATAGACCATATGAGCAAAGTTATTCTAATGGAATAATAATTAACGGAACCAGTCCGGCGTAAAAACGCATACGAGACAAGATATTCCAATGAGAATAATAAAGGCGGAATCAGTCCGGCGTAAAACGCATGCATATCTGAGGATATTCCACAGTAATAATAAAGGCGAAATCGAATCGTCCCACGTAAAAGCATGCAGATGAGGATATTCAATGAATAATAATGAATGGAATAATAGAAGAATTTCACCAAGTATAGGGTAGCCCGCGTATACAGGTTATTCCAACCGAATAATAAATAATGGAATAAAAGAAGTTCTCTTCATGAATACAAAAGAAATAATACCCCTTACCGTAAAAGAAACTGGATATAAGAGTAGGGAAGTAGCAGAATACTTTTCTATAGTTTCTCTAAAATTTCTCTCTCTAGAGTTTCAGTGAATTCGTAAGAAATAATGAAGGAATGAGCTTCTATTTATAGGACAATGGAAAGACACTGTGTAAGGATTTTTTCTCACGGATTCAAAATGTAAGTCACAGAATTCAATTGCCGATTGAATTTCTTAATAAAAAAAAACCAAAAATATAATATATAAATGCATTTATATAATACATGCTTTGAAAAGGAACACTTCAACCACCCATGAATCATCTTTAAAAAAAACTCTCCTAGGACAACTTTCATCATTCCACTAACACCACCCTTGACCACATGTCACATATATATATAAAATATATATAAACCACATTCCCCCACACGTAGCCTAATATATATATATATATATATATATATATATAATATAAAACTCAGACTATATATATATATATATATATATATATAAATTTGAGATAACTTTTAGAATATTTTAAGAATAGGTAGATGGGGGGTCCATAAAATAAGCAAAATTTATAATAATTACTATAGCAATAATTGAACAAAACTGAGTTACTTCTTACGTCAGCATCAATAATCAATACCGTGTACTACTATGCAACCACGCGTATTACTATACTTTTAACACCGGGTGTTTCAACGGTTAATGGTAAAACTTCCGCCGTTATTTTCATAAAAAAATGTTTTTGTCGTTTTCTCAATCCGACAATAATTCTGTTATGGGGTCCACCAATGATTATGCCGTCGTACAAATATTCCCCGACCAAACGAATATTATATAACAACTTACGTTGCAAAATTTATATATATTACCCACAACTATAACATTATATCAATTTCATTCCATAATATTTAAAAATGATATTTATAGAAAATTCATTTTTATTTCTAAAAGTTGGGGTCTTACAATCTCCCTTCTTATGAAATTTCACCCTCGAAATTAGAAGTGCACGACTGGTATGTCGAAGAGGTAAGGATACCTTGATTTCATTTCAGATTCTAACTCCCAAGTCATTTCCTCAACATCGTGGTTTCTCCACAAAACTTTGACTTGAGGTATAACCTTGGAGCGTAGAATATGTTCCTTCTTATCCAAGATTTGAACAGGAACCTCTTCATACGTCAAATCTTCCGCTATTTCTTCTGGTTCTAATTCAATAATATGGTTCAGGTCTTCCACATATTTACGTAACATGGATATGTGAAAAACGTTATGAACACGAGACATACTTGGAGGTAAAGCGAGTCTATAGGCCACAGTTCCTACTCGATCGAGGATTAAAAATGGGCTAATGAATCGAGGATTGAGCTTTCCTCTCTTTCCAAATCTCGTAACTCATTTCCATGAAGCAACACGTAACAACACATGATCTCCTATATCGAATTCCACGTCCTTTCGATGAAGATTATCATAACTCTTTTGTCGATCTTGTGAGGTTTTTATACGTTGTCGGATCGTTTGAATCTTTTTCGTAGTCATTCATACCAACTTCGGTCCCAACAATGTTGCTTCACCCACCTCATCCCATCATACTGGAAAACGACACTTTCTTCCATACAACGCTTCGAATGGAGCCATGCCAATACTTTCTTGATAACTGTTATTGTAGGAAAACTCAACCAATGGTAAGAACTTGTCCCAACTTCCCTTGAAGTCAAGGACACAATGTCTTAATAGATCTTCAAGAGTTTGAATGGTCTTCTACGACTGCCCGTCCGTTTGAGGATGATATGCCGAGCTAAATCGTAAATCTGTGCCCATAGTTTTTTGCAAACTAACCCAAAATCTTGAAGTGAATCTTGGGTCTCGATCAGAAACTATGGATACTGGCATACCATGAAATCTTACAACCTTGTTTATGTACATACGAGCAAGACGTTCAAGTGTATAAGTTTCTCGTATCGGTAAGAAATGAGCAGACTTGGTTAATCTATCAACAATGACCCAAATCGCATCTATGCCTTGAGAAACTTTGGGAAGACCGGTAACGAAATCCAATGTAATGTGCTCCCACTTCCATTCTGGAATTTCAAGTGGTTGTAATGGACCTTTTGGTACTTGATGCTCCGCCTTGACTCGTTGACACGTTAGACACCTTGAGATAAACAACGCTATCTCTCTCTTCATATTGCTCCACCAAAATGTATGACGAATATCATGATACATTTTGGTACTCCCAGGATGGATTGGAAACAGTGTGCTATGCGCCTCCATCATGATTTTATACTTTAAATCAGGGTCGTTAGGAACACAAAGTCTGGAGTTGACTCGAAGTATTCCTTCTTCATCGATTATTGCTTCTGGCATACCACCTTCTTGCACTTTCTTCCTCATACGCATCGACGCTCGTGTCTCAGTAGCTTGAGCAACTTTAACTTTATCAATTAAAGTCGGTTCTACTCAGTATATTCGCCATCATCACATGGGTCCCCTGAGTCTTTAACTCTATCTCCAAATTTTTTGCAAGTCACACAAAATGGACTTTTGTGTTGTCAATATTGCACACTCATACTTGCATATGATCTTCTACTCAATAAAATTACCTACCACATTCGCTTTTCCAGGATGGTATTGGATGGTATGATTATAATCTTTCAACAGTTCAAGCCAACGTCGTTGTCGCATGTTGAGTTCCTTTTGAGTGAAGAAATATTTGAGGCTTTTATGATCCGTAAAGATCTCAACTTTCTCCCCATACAAGTAATGCCTCCAAATCTTTAGTGCGAAGACAACAGCTGCCAACTCTAGATCATGAGTAGGATAATTCCTCTCATATTCTTTGAGTTGTCGTGAGGCATAGGCTATAACTTTCCCATGTTGCATGAGAACACATCCTAACCCTTTGCCCGAAACATCACTGTAGATGACAAATCCCTCCGAACCAGATGGTATTGTTAGAACAGGTGCTGAAATGAGTCTCCTTTTGAGTTCTTGAAACTCTTCTCACATTTCTCGCTCCAACCGAACTTTGTATCTTTCCGATTTAGCTGAGTTAGTGGAGTAGCGATTCGAAAAAATCCTTCCACGAATCTCCGATAATAACCAGCTAAACTAAGAAAGCTACGTACTTCAGTCACTGATTTAGGTTGCTCCTAGCTTTGAATAGCTTTAATCTTTGCTGGGTCAACAGATATTCCATGACTTGATACTACGTGCCCAAGGAATGCTACTTCCTCAAGCCAGAACTCGCATTTCTTTAACTTGGCATAAAGCTTATATTCACAAAGCTTTTGGAGTATCAGCCTCAAGTGTTGCTCATGATCGTCACGGCTTTTGGAATAAATAAGGATGTCATCAATAAAGACGACCACAAAGTGATCCAAATATTCCTTGAATACTCGGTTCATCATATCCATGAAGGCAACAGGTGCATTAGTCAATCCAAAAGACATGACTAGGAATTCATAATGCCCGTACCGAGTTTTGAAAGCCGTCTTTGGAATGTCATTTGTTCTAATCTTCAATTGGAGATATCCGGAATGAAGATCAATCTTTGAAAAGAATTTGGCTTCTTGCAACTAGTCAAATAGGTTATCAATACGTGGCAATGGGTACCTATTTTTGATGGTGACATGATTCAACTCCCGATAATCAATACAAAGTCGCATACTCCCATCTTTCTTCTTCACGAATAGAACAGGTGCACCCCAAGGAGAAGTAATAGGATGAATAAAGCCAATGTCTAACAATTCCTGCAGTTGAGTCTTTAACTCCTGAAGTTCAATAGGAGCCATTAGATATGGGGCTTTGGAAATGGGTTTTGTACAGGGTTCGAGGTCGATGCAAAATTCAATTTCACGCTCTGGGGGTAGACCAGGAAGTTCTTCAGGGAATACGTGAGGAAATTCATTAACAATAGAAATATCATTCAAAACTGACGTATTTTTGTTTAGATCTGTGACGTGGGCTAAGAAAGCTTGACATCCGTTTTTTAATAAACGAATAGCTTTATTGCTTGAGATGATCGTGATTGATTTTAATGGTTTGGTCGCTTGAATTCGCATAATAGGTTGATTAGGAATATGAAAGCTAACAACCTTATTTAAAACAATCAATTTTAGCATGATGAGTAGTTAACCAATCAATCCCTAGAATTACGCCAAATGCAAGTATTTTTAATGAAATAAGATCGACGTGTAATCCGAGGGTCTTGATTTGAACCAAACAAGACTTATAAGCAATGGATGTAATGAAGGTTTCTCCCAACAGAGTTTCTACTGAGATAAGTCAAAGTCTAATTTCTCCTCATGATCAAATTTAATCGTTGAGCGCAAGTAGGAGAAATAAAAGAATGGGTAGAACCAATTATCAAATAAGGTGTAGACTTCGCTAGAGTTTATGATAAGCTTACCCGTGATGACCTCATTCGGGTTCCTTGCTTTTGGGAGGTCACAACAAACTCTCTCCCTTGCACTATCAGCTTTGACTTTTCTGGGACGGCTTTTGGTGCCTCCATCCTGGTTGAACTTGTCTTGAGTGAACGACAAAAAATCGGGCTAAGTGACCTTCTCTTCCACAATTATAACATTCTTTGACTGGCATCGCTAGATTTGACCGATGTGTCCCTCCCCTCCGCATTTGAAGCATATGATAGGTGGTCGTTCTCCTTCCTTAACAACGGGTGCTGGTGCTGACGTCCTTCCATCATTGTTGAATCTCCTTTTCTTGAAATGTTCATTTTTACTGTCTTGGCCATGATTACCACCGAAGTGGTTACCATTTCTGGCATGTTGATTCCCTCCACGTTTGTTGTCACCATTTTGATGACTGATACCACTGGTATTTTCATGCTGCCGGCTGCTTTCTCTTGGTTGCGTTGACTCGTTACCTCGCTCCAATAATTGAGTCATATTTACAACATCTGAGTACAAACACAGTTTATGAGAAATAAGATATTGACGTATCTCTGGTTTCAAACCTCTTAAAAACATTCACGTCATTCCCTCCTCATTATCGACTAAATGGGATGCAAACCGGGATAACTCCGCAAATTTAGCCTCGTATTGCGACACGATCATATTGTTTTGTTCCAATTTGATAAACACCACTTCTTTCATGTGACAAATACTCTCGGGATGAATAGCTCTTGGAACTTCTCCCAAGACATCTTGAGGTCGTCGGTACGCTTACGTTT
This sequence comes from Panax ginseng, assembly GCA_020205605.1. Classification (NCBI taxonomy): domain Eukaryota; kingdom Viridiplantae; phylum Streptophyta; class Magnoliopsida; order Apiales; family Araliaceae; genus Panax; species Panax ginseng. The sequence goes on along the minus strand of CM035142.1, from coordinate 41,152,644 downwards.
CTGATTCCCACCAATGTCGCCTCTTCACGCAACATGAAGGTGGCGAAGGGAACCTTTTCTCCTCGGAGCATCCCAAGACATCAAATATCTTGGTGATCTCGCTTTATCCATGCTTCCGCCTTAAGTGGTTTTGGCTCTCCAATAAACTCCGATGGTCCCAGCTCCTTGAATCTGCTTTTAGCGGTGACCGTCCGAGAGTTTCGGTGTTTCCACCTATATTTTGGACGGTGCCACTCTGCTTTGATGTTGCATGAATTGCATAAAGCCTCCGAACAATCCATCATTCATCATTTGGTCCGTGTTGTTGTTTGCATGAGGATTGTCGCCTTCGATGCACATTATCCACGATTATTGATATGTGGAGACTCAACGGTCTCTTGTGCTCCATTGCTATTCTCAACATTCTCGGATGTCATTTTTGGAATCGCCACAAAACAAGGGTTAGTTGACATGTAACATATTATCTCTAAACTCTGACCAACCAATTAATACCAAATAAACTTAGGTAGGTTATAATAGCGAAGGAATTCCCCGTCTCTCCCCTCCTAGTTCTAGTCTCACATCTTAGCCAGGGATCATATCCCTAAGCTTTGATACCAACTGTGACGCCTCCAAAATTAGGTATACATCACCCATCTTGAGTCGTCAGATACATGGTACAAAATTCAAATACAACTTAATAATACAACTATCGTGTACAATACGACAAAACATAAACTGTGAGTTTGAATACAAATATTGTCTACCAGAGAGTATACAAACTCAAAAGGAGTCCTCATTACAATTATTATCACACTATTTCACAGAATAGTGAGGACTACTAATGCTATCATCTGGTCCATCACTCCGTTCCCCGACTCATCCCAGCTATATTGTCATTTCCTGAAGAGAACAGTGAAAGAAAGGGTGAGCTCAACTAGCCCAGTAAGAAATATTATGACTAAGATAATGCATAATAAATTATCATTAGCCTTAAACAGTGTTAAGCTGATACAATATAACAAACATCAAGTTTAACTGCAGCGAAACAAGCAATCCATTAAAAGAGTCAAGTAGAGAATAAAATCTACTATCTTTTATGATTTAAAAGGTTTTTCATCACTTTTATCGCTGGGACTCAGCTTAATAAATAATTCACATCATCGAATCACCCCTGCACTACGGCCAAGGATATTCTTTAGTATCACGACCACAATTATCCATGCACTACGGGCCAAGAATATTTGTGTATTCATTAATGGTCATGATCATGCCAACAACTGTCCATCAATGCACTACGGGCCAATGAGGACTTTTTCCACATCATTTGTAATATTATGGTCATGATTACACCGAATAACCCTTGGTCATAATCATACCAAGTCCATATATGCACTATAGGCCACAGATGACTTTCAACACAATATAAACATGAGGATGATGACAATGATATAAGAATTCAATAAAACAACTTCAACAATTAATTTATCCTGGAACCAATAACGTCCAAATTGTCAACATGATACTGCTTTGTAGAGTAAAATTCAAGAATGCTCAGAAGGATATTTCCATGAAAAGATACTGGATGAAGTGCAAATATCAAGGATATTCCATTAATTTCATGGAGTATAGAAGTCAAAACTTTAACCAACTGAGTATAATAAGGAATGGAATAACAAAAGAAATCATCAGACATGCGATAGATCGCACAAGCAGGTTATTCCAACAGAATAATAATTAATCGGAACCGGTCCCACAGAACGCGCATGAACTTGATATTCCAACAGAATAATAAAGACGGAATCAGGTCCGGCGTAAAACGTACAGAAAGGATATTCCAACAGAATAATAAAGACGGAATCAGGTTTGGCGTAAAACGCACAGATAGGATATTCCAACAGATTAATAAAGACAGAATCAGGTCCGGCGTAAAACGTACAGACAGGATATACCAACAGAATAATAATGAATGGAATAATAGAAGAATTTCACTAAGTATAGGGTAGCCCGCCTATACAGGTTATTCCAACCGAAAAATAAATAATGGAATAATAGAAGTTCTCTTCATGAATACAAAAGAAATAATACATCTTACCGTAAAATAAACTGGATATAAGAGTAGGGAAGTAGCAGAATACTTTTCTATAGTTTCTCTATAATTTCTCTCTCTAGAGTTTCAGTGAATTCGTAAGAAATAATGAAGGAATGAGCTTCTATTTATAGGAGAATGGAAAGACATTGTGTAAGGATTTTTTCTCACGGATTCAAACTGTAAGTCACGGAATTCAATTGCCGATTGAATTTCTTAATAAAACAAAACCAAAAATATAATATATAAATGCATTTATATAACACATGCTTTCAAAAGGAACACTTCAACCACCCATGAATCATCTTTGAAAAAAACTCTCTCAGGACAACTTTCATCATTCCACTAACACCACCCTTGACCACATGTCACATATATATAAAATATATATATAAACCATATTCCCCCCCCCCCACTCGTAGCCTAATATATATATATATATATAATATAAACCCTGCACTTTTATATATATATATATAAAGCTGAGATAACTTTTTACCGAATATTTTGAAGAATAGGTAAATGGGGGGTCCATAAAATAAGCAAAATTTATAACAATTACTATAGCAATAATTGAACAAAACTGAGTGACTTCTTATGTAAGCATCAATAATCAATACCGTGTGATATTATGCAACCACGCGTATTACTGTACTTTTAACACCGGGTGTTTCAACAGTTAACGGTAAAACTTCCGCCGTTATTTTCATAAAAAGATATTTTTGTCATTTTCTCAATCAAACAATAATTACATTTGTGGGGTCCACTAATGATTGTGTCGTCGCATTGCGAATATTCTCTCGTAAAAGCGAATATTCCCGTAACCAAACGAATATTATATAACAACTTGCGTACTTTTGCAAAATTTATAAATATTACCCACAACTATAACATTATATCAATTTCATTCCATAATATTTAAAAATGATATTTATAGAAAATTCATTTTTATTTCTTAAAGTTGGGGTCTTACATATATGATTCAATGACATGTAGATGATAAAGGTTTTGATTCAGGGAATTAAAATAAGAAGATAGAAAAGTTTAAATTATTCCGCATTTTATTAAGTTAACACCGAATAATGATGTAAAATCAGAAGTTAGACGTGTTATTAACGACCGAAGTCGATTATTGAATTGGATGAATTTTGGGATCGTTACAGTTGGTATCAAAGCTGATATGTTATACACTTTAGGTAAGAGTACCTTAGGCTATGACCTTAGGTTAAAAGAATAAGAAGTTAAGTTTACGTAGATGTATAGGATGAGTTTAGTCCTAGAAATGTTATAAGAAGAATATTATAATGGCGAGGGATAAAACTAGAATAAAATATTGAGTAAAGTGAATGATATTAAATTCTTAAAGGAAGAGTTAATAAATAAACAAGTAGATTCAAAGAAGAATCTTGAAGAGATATGTAGATAAGAATCAAGAGTTGCCTAACTCTAATAATCAAGATGACGAATAACGATGAATAGACAAGGTCTATAAGATTAAAAGCATAAATGAAATCATAGTATGATATGATGAAAGGTAAAGAAAAGAATTTTTTAAAACAAAACGATAATGAGATAAGAAAAGAATCATAAGGGAGATGATTATAGAATAATATCACAGCGTGATTTCTTTTAAAGTTGTAAAAGATAGATGGTATGTAATGATTGAATGGTTATAGTTTGGGACTATAATGAGAATGTACTATGATATAGTACGAGATTAACTCACGAGGAGTTATAAATGATGAGATACAGAAGTATGTATCGAGTATAGAGCGAGAAGTTATAAGTAAGATAGAGTTAGGTGGGATTTCAAGTGAGGACTCATGTGGTGGCTGAGTTGTACAAATCTTTGTAGGGGCAGGGTTTTGTGCGTATACTTGGCTTATCATATTGATAATCGTTGGAAGGTTGGTGTCACACTATTGATATATATATATGATGAGAAGGTGATTCTTTTCTCATATTTATATTTGATAGTTAGAGACTATTAAGATTAAGTTAGAAAATATTAAAATTAGGCGCGAGTTCTTAAAACTCATGCTAATGGTATGTTTGTGACTTATAGTAGTATGCATGTTTTTAAACCCCTCAGTAAATGGATGCCTATGGTCTGACTAGGATAAGTTCTTAAACTCATATTATTGTGGCAAGTTCCTGAACTTCCAAAGTGTGGTAAGTTTGAAAAACTATACTACGTATAAAAAACTTATGAGGTAAGAACTAAGAATTTTTGGTATGGTAAGCATTGATGGTGCTAAAGATTAGTAGAATGATTAAGTAACGAAGCAGTGGTGTAAGGATTTAAGATGATGGAGGAAAAATTGGATATTCTAAATCTTCTAGCTATGCTAGTTTTTCAAAATTTATTGACTTCGTGCTGATGTTGCACTTCTTTATTTTTGAAAAATGTTGGAACATATGATTGAATCAATGGGTTTTTAAAACAGTGTTGTTATTCTTGTGTCTATGCTAATTGTTTTGGCTAGATAAAAATGATTTTAAACTATCAAAATGTATTTTGTATAATCGTGTACATCATTTAATATGGTGTAGAAATAATAATCGACGGAGCCATCAATGCAATCGAACCTGGTGTTGGATGTGATCATCGGATCATCAGCCTACTATGGTATGATGTAGTATGATGAAGTCACAAAATTACGGAATCCTCAACGTACTATTAAGACGGTACGGTATCATGACGTCATAAAAAGTTTTTATTTGGTTTTCTTTAAACTAAGAAAGGTCTACTAATTGAGTTGGTTAAAAATAATATATATATATATATATATATATCTTGATTGATGTCCGAGTTATTGCTAAAAGTCTAAGCTATTTGATTCGGCTAGACGATTATTGAAAAATGTTTACAAAATTCAAGCGTTCTTTGAGAAATTATGCCAAACCAATTTTTTTTTGTGCGGATTCAAATGTTAAGAAGTTGAGGTGAACAACCCTGTAAAAGGGGACATGTTATCGGAGACAACGGTTCTGAAAGTAACGCATATAGTCGTTACGATGTTATGATGTAATACGTTGTGCACGACGTAGGGGTACGATAGACTAATCACCTAGAGTACTTGCAGAGAGTGTTTTCAGTCTGTGTGATTTCTAAACATTATGTTAAAGATAGTTTACAGTGGTGATGCACTATTATACCTAGAGATGAGTTCATGGTCTTGTGACCCCTCAACATGAATTGGAATCTTTTAAATTCCTGCTATTCATATCGCTTCCCAATTATTGAGTAATTGTGAAAGATTCTTATTATTCAGAAAGGTGAAAGTGGAAAGGATGAGAAAATTAAGCAAAACATAATAATTTCAAGAAAGAAATGAAATTTCATAAAGAAGGGAAATGTGAAACTCTTAGAAGAAGAAGAGGTGAGGAATGTGATTATCTTAGATAGATCCTTAGAGAAAGAATTTGATTGTAGACCCTAATGAATAAATAAATATTAACATAAAGTTTATTTTGATGAATGGAATGAACAAATATTAGTAAGTCAAAATTTCGAGGATGAAATTCTTAGAAGAAGAGGTAAATTTAATGTCCCGAGAGTTTGAGAATCTAGTACATGATAATGATCCTTAGAGAAAGATAATGAATGGGTCAAAGAATATGTAATACTCAAATATAATTCAGTATAAGTAAAGGTTATAAAATAAAATTTACATGAATTTATTGTTAAAATAGTTGGAGTGGTAAGAAATAAAATAAAACATATATTAAGGTAATGTGTTGGAGATATTCAACGATAAATTTTGAAAAGAGATTTGGTGAAAACCGTGTAAGGGAGGTTTCGTTGATTCCGAGGACAGAATCCAAATAAGGGATGAAAGATGTGACAACCCAAATTTTTATAAGTCATTAAAATAAGAATTTAATAATTAAAATTCTTAATATGAGATGTATATATTTTGAAATATGTAATTTTGTGCGAAGAGAATTATATATATTCATGTATTAGGAAAAAGAGGTTTAATAGTTAATTAAACTATTGAAGAAATTAAATGTAATTGTTATGAAAAGGAAATTAATAGAATAATATTAGTTAATTAAGATGGAAAATTATATTATGGAATAATATAATATATTTGGTATGCCTTGTTGGTAATGAAATTATTATGAATTAAATCTCATAAATAAAGCAAGTAATTCACTTAATTTAAATAGTGAATTAGTGTAAGCATATTTGTTTTAATAAATGAAGAAGTAGAATATTACATATGAGTGTAATATGTTAAAGTAATACGATTGTCAATATTGTAAATAGTTAAAATATTTATCGAATAAAATTGATGAGATATTTATGGCGTATTTTATTACGTGAGTATAATGGTGATATTCTAATTTAATTAAATAATTAAATTAAAGAAGTGAGAATTTGTTAAATAAAGTTATAATTATAATGGTTGAATAGAAATTATAATTTGACTGATAAGATCAATATTATTTCTTAAGGATTTAAGTTTTATTTAATTCAATTTAAAATATTAGAATTTAATTAAACAGAGTGTGTCATTTAGAGAAAAGAAGATATACTATATGATAAGGAGAATTATTAAAATAAATTAAAAGTAGATTAAGGGTTCTAGCCAAACATGACCTTGTGACCTTTTGCATTTGTAACACCCACGTTAAGCCACCAGTTGTAACACCCACATTAAGCTATCAGTTTATTTTGTTTACGTTGTTTAGCAAAATAGAGAGAAACTTAGAGAGAAATTAAGAGAAAAGAGAATTCTCTATGAAGTTGAGAGAAAAAATCTGAGGATAAAAGAAGGGGAAGAAGAGTAATCAAGTAATCTTCATCTAAATTAAGGAAGGAATCAAGAGGTGATAATCCAATTCTAGTTTCTTAAGTTTTTATTTTCTTGAGTTCTTCATTGTAAATTATTTTGGTGGGTTGAATTGATGAGGAAGTGGTAATATGTTTTTTATGGATATATATAATCTTTTATGTATCATCTATAAGTGATTTCCGGGGAATCAAATTCGTCTAAGTGTGTTAAATAAGAATAATTGAACTTTTAGGTGTAATATGTACATTAGGGCTTGTTTTGGAATCAAAAATTGATGATGAATTCATGATATAATCTGAAATTGATTATGATTTTATTAGTATTATGAAAAAAATAACAACCCAAGTTGAACGAGTCAAAACGGATGTAAAACGAATTCGTAGTGAATGAATTCGCTAAATATGTTTAAAACTTGAAAATATAGCATGAACACTGAATTAGAACCTTTAAATTGATTTGTTTATGTTTTTGAAATGTTATAATTATTATGTAGATGAGTACTTCAGTGTTTCACGAGTTCATAGAGTCGAAAACCAACAAATTCTGACTTAAAATGAAGAAGTTATGAAGATTTGAAGTAAAAACATCGCACAAACTGTAATTTGTGTGACGCCTAGCGCGGGTACGCTGCCCAGGAGCGCGGGCGCGCAGCTGGGCGCTACTAGATGGCGATGGCGCGCTGGGGTTGTGATGGAAATGGGCGCGGCCGCGCCCATAGTGTGCCAGGTTTGACTGCTTTGATCTTTTTTGGTAAAACGACTATAACGTTTTCATACGAACTATGAATAAGCCAATTCAAGATGATCCGGAACGAGAACGAATAGACCTACAACTTTTATTAATCTTTTCAATTTGAGGTCTTTAGAAGGGGTCAAAATATCCATCTTTGGGACTGTTGTGTTTTCGGAGGCAATCAGAGGGTGTCGGGCATGCCCGTATGCAAGTGTAGTGCTTCTGACAATAAACGATGTTGTTCTAAGTTATAAGACATGAATATTAGTAAATATAATGATGTTTAACATTAATAAGTGATGCTATAGATAAGTTATATAAGCATACTAAGCATACACAAGAGAGAGAAATCGGGCGTGTGACGAATGAACGTCGAAATGCCGTGACAAGTGTTAATGAACGTAAAAAGTGTTTTAAGACAAATGAAATGAATATTATAAGATATGAAATATGGTTAATATAAAACCAATAATGATTCCTAGCAAGACTTAAGCACTTGAATGAACTTCGAGTATGAAATATAGTGAGATGTAAGTCAAAAGTTAACACAACCAAATTGAACATTGTGTATTGATAATAAGAAGGGTTATGAGATATAGAGAATAATTTACATTACAACTACTATGCATTGCTATGTGACTAATAGTTTATGTTCATGATTATATAATTGTGTAGGGCACGTGAAGTGCAGATAGCTGTAAGCTGTTAAACTATTATTGGTAAACAACGATCAAGGCAAGTCTTTCAGTTCCTATTTGCTATGTGAACTTGATGATGAAATGTTTTAAATATTTATTGAAAATAGCATAATGTGTTATATATATGTTGAAAGTATGAATGTTAAAGTCAATTTATGACTACGTTGATTGAGTAAGAAACTCAATCTTTATACTTGTTATATGAATTGTAGCATATTTGTTTTGTTAGTCTAATGTTTATTAGATGTATGATAATCATGTTATTATGTTCTACGTGAAGCATGAAAACTGTTAGATTTGATGGGCTGGCGAGCTCAACCTTGCAATTAACCATTTTTCGCAGGTTAAGGATTGAAGGTAACACTATGTGCTACTTGAGTGATTTGAATCATAAATAATACATGAAGATTAATATTTTAGCTAACGTTGTTATTTATTTAAACCACGATTAAGGTTCATGAGATGTATTTAATGTTTTATGATGTATATTTTATGTTCAGTTATAAAGTTAAAGTTTGAGTTGTCCGATGTATAAAGGATATTGATTTGATATGTAAGTATATATATGTTAACTCTGATATAGTGAATCATGGATTATATATGATTCAATGACATGTAGATGATAAAGGTTTTGATTTAGGGAATTAAAGTAAGAAGATAAAAAAGTTTAAATTATTCCGCATTTTATTAAGTTAACATCGAATAATGATGTAAAATCAGAAGTTAGACGTGTTATTAACGATCGAAGTCAATAATTGAATTATATGAATTTTGGGGTCGTTATAGGTACAGGAATCACATTGGACAGGCATTTTAAGTAAGTTGATACCATGATGATGCCTGCTTTAAAATGTTTGATAATTTCCTCTTTAACTTTCAGGCTCTAGTCTTTTGAGTTTCTGTTTGACTGGTTTGAACCCCTCTTTAATGGGCAATCGGTAAATGACAATATCAGTGGACAATTCGATCATGTCTTCATGTGACCATGAAAACACATCCTCGAACTGGGTTAGGAGGTTAATCAGATCTTTCATCTGACTTGGGGTAAGGTTATTTCCTATCTGGATTTCTTTGGGGTTTTCTGAGGTTTCGATGTTGACAATGGTGGTTTGTTCGAGGTTTGGTTTGGGTTTGTCTTCAACCCATTGATGAGTGGGATTTATACATGCGAATCAGACCCTTCAATACTTAAGAAGTTGCTTGTTCGACTTATTTTATATTGCTTTTATTAGTGTTTTGTTATTATTTTGCTTAATATATGTTTTGGAGTGGTTTTCAGGTCATTTCCGGCTTTTAATGGCAAAAAGCTCATTTTTGTAGCACTGGCGATGCAAGCGCCTGTTCATAGTGTTTTTTTGGCGCCGCAACGCCCCATCCATGCCAGCTCACCCACATGTAGTTGTTGGGTGTAAATCTAATTAAGCACTGCACACAAGTATACATGATCAACAAGTAATATAATAATAAGTCAAGTATCATTCGCATACAGACAAGTATTAATTTTAATCAAACAATTACCAGCTTTATATTATATCAATTTTATTAAACTAATGGAATTAATGATTTAAAAAAATTAAAATAATAAACTAAAAATCAAATCAATCAACACAACTCGCTATCGCAAATTTTAATCAAATAATAGAGAATTAAGCCTACAACTTCACTTTAAGCTTCACTCAGATTATCACACTCTTATTCAATTCAATTAACTATCTCAGTTCATTAATCAAGAACACTAAATTAGAATTAGTCATCTCTCAATGCACTAATACCATATTAACTTAAATTCACAATTGATAGAATTAAGCCAAACACCCTAATTAACTAATTCACTATATCTCTATGTGAATTAAAATCAAAGAAGGTTTAAATTTCAAGTTCTTACACGATTACATGCGATGTTAGGTATATCTCTATCCTAAACATACATCAAGAATTCCATCAAAACGCAGAAATCAAGAACACATGCTATTATGACTAAGTCTAGATTTATATCTCATCTCTCGAGTATATACAAGTCCATATAGAATTGGTGATCAAGCAATTCATAAGTTATGCACAAATCACAATAGATGAACCGAAATGATAATTTTATTGAACTGAAATCAAAATATGATAATCATTGTTCCACTCAAAGATCCATTGCAAGCTTAATAAGAAATTTAGTTCATAACGGATGGATTAAAAACTACGTAGATTAAAGAATATATCATCCAAATTACAAGAACTGAAATAAAGATTAAGAATAATAAAACACCACCCTTCTACGCAATCAGTTCTGAAATCTTCGTGATCTTGCTCCTCAATCTGCTCCTCCATGATCTTCTCCAAAATTAGGGTTCAAAAGTTGCACTTGATGATTGTATGATTGAATGTTTAATTACTTGGATTATGTCTCTATAATAGCTGATAGAAAACATCCGCACACATTCCCAATCAAAGCCAAAGTTGTTTAGTCCCCGCCTCCTAAGTGTTAGAATCACATCAAAACACCTTCTTTATGTCCGCTCACCCCCCGCCCCGACGAGTATTGAAGTCTTGAAAAGCCCCACCCTAGCGGGGTGCTAACTTCTTGACACGTGTACCACCACCCCGATGGGGTAATTCCTTTTTAATTGCCCGCCCCAACGGGGTACCAAGATGTAGTTTCTGTGTAACGACTGAGAAATTCGGATCTAATGTAAAATAATTTTATTTAATTAAATAATGAATAAAATTTTATTATTTGTTATTATTATGTGTTAGTAAGATGAATGTCGTTCTATAACCTAAAAACATCAGAAAGTCATAGTATTTTAACTACATGAATGAATTAATGTGTTTGAATTTCTAAGACGAAAATAAAAGCTTTTCGAGAAATTTTCCGAAAAACACTATTCATCGATTTCCGCTTGGAAATTATTTTTGAACTTCCGAGAAATATGTAATGATAGAATACCAAGGTGAGATGGATTATGTAGTAATAATTCAAGTATGGAAAACATAATTTTTTGTCTGCGGACTTAATTGGAGAACGTTAGGGAAAATAAAGTGTTAAGAAGTTACAGTAATGAGCGCATGATATTTATGTATTGTACGAGGTAATGAATACGAGTATGATACGAAGTATTATACGGGTATGTATGAATGATGGTATGTCGTATATGTTGATTGAGTATACGAGTTAGAGTACGAGATTTATACGTAGAGAATATGTACTAAGGCTTTAAGCCAAATGAATGGACTTGTAGGATTTGGTAAGTAGTTGTAAAGTTAAATTGGGATAATAATAAAACCCAATGCTAATCAATGTTAAAGCCCAAATGTTTATAATGTATAATCCAATGTGGATTAATGCAAGCCCAAGAGTAAGTAATGGTAAAGCCCAAGTGAATTTGTTAATACAAGCCCAAAGTATAGAATAAGTTAATTAAACCTAAAGCCCCAAACTATTAATCCAATGGGTTAGGGTGACCCATGGGGCAACCCATGATTATATGGTTAATCTTGGTGACCAAGAAAAAGTTGTGATGGCCAAGCAAAAGATTTGATGAGCAAGTAAACTTAGTGTTTAAGTAATGAATAGTAAAGAGGTGATTAAGGAGGTAGGATTTGTCTATTGACTATTATACCCTAACCTTGGAAATCCTATAAATAGAGGACTTGCTAGCTCATTTGTTACTTGTTCATTTCATCCAACACATTATAACTTATTTGTTAGAGATAATATGTTAGGAAAAGTTAGACTTTGAAGCACGAAGTAAGAACAAGAAAGATTCAAGTGATCTTCAAGGGTAAGAATCCTATGTCATTAATCTCCCATCTTTTCAATTGTAGGTTGATAAGAGAAGTGTTGATTAGTTGACATGTATGCTAAGAAATGAAGAGAATGAGTAATCAATGGACTTAAGCCATAATAAGTCATGAATAAGTTATTCAAACTTAAATAAGTTATGAACTTATGAAGAACATATATGAACTTGTCATATGTTTACATTAATAAGATTGTATGATAAGGAGATGTGAGAATGGTGGTTAGAAGACTTAATCTATAATAAGTCATGTGAAATGAAGTCATAAGTGGTTTATACTTTGATAAGCTATAAACTCATAAAGAATAAGTATTAATTTATCATGTAAATAAGTTGATGTAATATGTATGTTAGGATGATAGTATGATGGATAGACTCCATTTGAAACGATGAACAAATCATAAGTAACGAGGTTATGCCGGAATTCACACAATTAGACGATAATCGTCGAATTCGTGAAATTCTCGAAATGGAAGTCGAATTTTGATATTGAGCTCGGAAACATTGGTTTTTGATGGGAACAAGTCTTATTTGGCATTATAGAGTTGCGGACTCAAAAATGACCGAATTCTGACTTAGAACGAAGAAACGAGCGTTGAATGTTCTCGAACGTTTATCGTTTTCGTTAAAAATGAACTCAAAGGTGAATTTTGAGTTAACAAAGTCGAAAAGGTAAAATTCTTGTGTAAACACGTAGAGTATGTGATTTGTGAGCTAATGACTTTTGAACGAGCCAATTCGAACTTAAAATGATCAAATTTGGAGTCCGGGAAGTTCACAAAGTAAGAAAATTGCCATTTCTATCTGGTGCACAGCAAGGCCAAATAGGTCGCGTCGCAGCGCCGAGAATGCCATGACCTACTGGAGTTTCGTGCCGCAACGCGGTATATAATGCTAAGACTCATGGCCAGTAGCCGGGTCCGGTCCTCACCATCGAGTGTGTACACCGTAATCTGGCATAGAGAAGAAAGCTGGCGCAGCCATGCCAGATGTAACATTCGTAATTTTTAAATTGTAATATTAAATATTTATTGAATTATATAAGTTTTAATGGATATGTTTATTGTTGAATAAATAATTGTTCAATTTGATTTGATTTGATTTGGTTTAGTTAATTAGTTGTTAAGTAAATAATTAGGGAGTTAAGAAAATTAATTGTTATGAGATTATGTACCAATTTAATTTAATAGTTTAGCTAGAGAGTTTATAATGATTAAATGAATTATAATATTTTAATTGAAATTTGTAATTAAAATAAGGTGTTAGTTGGTTAAATAAAATTATAATTATAAAGGAAATTATAATTATGTGGTAGTGATTTATGTGTTAAAGTAATTTAATAGATTAGTATTTGAATTGATTAAATTGATTATTTAATTAAATAGAAGTGTGACAAAGAACCTTGCTTTAAAAGAGTTATTAAAATAAATTAAAGGAGTTTAATTAGTTTTGCCAAACAAGTCTTAATGCATATTAAGTCTTTAATCTAATAATGTTTTTCCAAAAAAGGTATAGGGATTAATTGATTTATTTTGACTAGGTTTACCAAACAAGGTATATGAGTTAATGAGTTATTTTATTATGTTAGCCAAACAAGCCTCATGGCTTTTGATTTTCAAAACTTACATAACTGATATCATTATATCTATATTTATATTATATAATTAATATATTATTACTATTATACATTATATGTTAGTACGTAAGATAGAGTAGGAGAAGAAAAACTCAGAAGAAAGAAAAAGATGAAAAGAAGAAACTAAGAGAGAATTAAAGAGAATTCTTGAGAGGTTTTGAGAGATGATTGTGGAAAAGAAGATTCTTGATCAAAAGGGAAGGGTATCATCTTCTTAAACAAAGGTAGTACCTTAATCCTTTTATTTTTAAAGTTTAATTTTTCCTCTTCTAAAATTCTTTGTAAAAATCTTCATGAAGGATAAATTATATGTGGTATATGGTTTTATATGATAAATTATTGGTTATAAGATGGTTTCATGAGTTTATATATGATTATAGAGAAACTAGTTCATGTATGTATGTGTTTTATGAAGAAACTATATTCTGAAAGTGTTTATATGAAAATATATGAATATGGCTTAGTTTAAAATAAAATTAAGGTTGGATTAATTGTTAATATATAAATATTGACTATTGATTTTGAAAGTAGATGAATAAACATAAACGTGATAGTTTGAATTAATGGTTTTGGTTGAAAAAAAAAGTTACAGTGATAAGTTTCATTAAAAATGTCAAAAATGGAGGTTTTGCCAAAAAACATTAAAATTGGGTATTATAAAGTTGATGTTTATGTTATTGTATGTGTAAAAACATGTTAAAAGTATTGAAATTATGTTTATATGAAGTCTATATGTGTATTACATGTTAATTAGTTTGTTAGATTAGAGCTTGTAGGCCAATTTGGCTTTTTGTTTATCTTCATTGTCGAAGGTGGGTGCCAAAGTTCGAGTTTATAGCAGCTACTGGCCAAGAGTATATTATACTGCCAGCAATATACGGTATCATGTCTTAACGCCAGCTAGCTTCTTTGAGTCTCACATCGTAGCGGCCATTTCGGTAGCCATAAATACAAATTTCACAGTGTAAGCAAGAAATCAGTATGCACAATATGAAGTTAGCGTAATGGTTCAGCAGTTTTATTTAATTATACAAAATCTGAAAATAAATGTTATGTGGACTGTTAAATTATGATTTCAGTAATACTAAACTAAGAATGAGCATGCTATCAAGGGTTAACTAGTATTAGTATTAACGTAATTCGATTATGTGAATTGATAATTAAACCTACATGATGTATATACTTGTTTATATATATAAAATATTGGTAATGACTAATTATGTCATGATAACATATATATATAGGGTATTGAGATTCAAGTTGTAAGGTTTAGCTTGTGCTCAAAGCAAGTTCTCTAACCCTAAAACTTAGTTGTGCAAGTTTAATTTCGTTGAGTACGTTATTGCTTTCAAATTAAATTACAATTTTGCAAGTTGCTACATCTACACTTTCGTAGAGCTGGATTGTCTATTATTGAGTAAGTTCTTGTATCTAGTTGCTCATAATGATGCAAGTATCCCAAATCTTATATTTTAATATTTAGCAAGTTTCTTTAATATGTAACTTGTTATTTAGCATTCGAGTCACTATATTATAATATTCTAGTATTGAACAACTTTATAGTTCAAATTACTATTCACTATGCATGCTTAGTATCCAAT
Organism: Panax ginseng; assembly: GCA_020205605.1. Classification (NCBI taxonomy): domain Eukaryota; kingdom Viridiplantae; phylum Streptophyta; class Magnoliopsida; order Apiales; family Araliaceae; genus Panax; species Panax ginseng. The sequence goes on along the minus strand of CM035142.1, from coordinate 41,137,313 downwards.
TTTCAATAACCTTGACTTAATATTGTTCAAGTAAATTAGGTTATGATTATTCAATGTTTATGCTATTAGATTATTCCTAAAGCATGATGTTAAGTTACAAATATCGATTCAGTTATGATTATTCCATAGCATACAGTTAGTTCTTTTGTATTCAACTAATCCTTAGTTGATGACCGTTGAACTCTAAATTTTCCTTGTAATGTATCCAAACCAAACCTACTTTGGTGCGAACTTGTATTCTAAATACTGAGATGAACAACTCTTTTATTAGAGGTTACACTTAACGTTGAAATGGTTGTGCACAATACATTTATCTGAAGGGTTGATCCCCTAAAGCACGTGGAGTCCTTATAGTCTTATGATCGTTAAAGTTAAAGTTGAAAGATTACTTATAACTGTGGACATGATTCGTGGTCATTAGACCCTCAGTAGTATGTTTCAGAATGTTAATAGAACATATCATTCAGTTATATTGAGCCTATTTCGGGCAATTGTTATAATGTTGTAAAGTTATTCATTCTTCTTTAAGTGAGCTTTGTTTGCTCACTCTTGCATATTTATACACTTATTGCAGCTAAGGTTGAGAAGGTCAATGAACCTACCACTAGCAAAGGAAAGGAAAAAATGTACAAGTGATGAAGACTTGTAATTTTATTTTTATCGTTATGATAATAGACTTTTAAATATGATGTGATGTAATAAATTTTTAAATTCTGCATTTGAATGATTGTAATTAAAGGTTAGATAACCTGGGAGATTTTTATTAAATGTAATCTTGTATGGGCAGGTTTTTATTATGATTGGGTAGTTAGTAATGAATGTTTTGATTAAGTGAACACCAAATCTTGAGGAAATGAAGTACCAGGTGTCACAAGTTGGTATCAAAGTCGACTCTCGAAAGCTCGGGTCGGGTCATCTGATTGGGTTGCCGGAGGTGGGGACACGAAGCCAGCCGGTATTATCCCATAATGGCTAAAGAGGTAAAGATCTTTGGGCCGTGTGTGTGATCGGTTCTGACGGGGACGTCAGAAATTTAAGTGGGGGAGTTTGTAACACCTCAGTCCCACATCGAAAGATAGGGGGAAGATTTGTCTACATATAAGGAAATAAGTTACTACCAATAGTACCTTCAAGTCGTGACCTTTTTGGAGCCTGTGGTGGGCTAAGATGACCCAAGAAGATATTATTGGGCCAGTAGTTTGAGGCCTTATTTTGATGGATTTGATTCGATTCGGACTGGGATTTGACCCGAGATTTGCCAATAAAGATTAGATTTGATCTTAATCAACTAAATAAGTCAGACGTTAAAGAAATCGTGTCAAGACATGGAGTTCCAAAGTTGTCAATTATGTCGAGATAGCGATCCAAGGTTCACATCAAACTTCCGGAAGAGACTACAAGAATGTATGGGAACACGATTGCGAATGAGTACAAAGATACCATCCGCAAAACCGACGGCAAAGCGTAACTAACAATCCAAACATTGGAGGATATGCTTTGAGAGCATGCGTCATGGATTTCAAAGGAAACTGGGAAGAACATTTACCGTTGGTGGAATTCGCCTACAACAATAGTTACCACGCGAGCATCGGCATGCCACCTTATGAGGCATTATACGGTAGAAAGTGCAGAACTCCACTGTGCTGGGATGAAGTCGGTGAACGCCAGCTATTAGGACCAGAACTGGTACAACAAACTGCTGAGGTTGTCAAACTCATCAGGACAAGATTGGTAGCAGCTTAAGACAGACAGAAAAAGTATGCTGATCAACACAGATAAGATCGTGCATTCGACGTAGGAACTTTCATATTTCTAAAAGTTTCTCCTTGGAAGGGGAAAATTCGTTTCGGTAAAATGGAAAAGCTAAGCCCGAGGTTTATTGGACCCTTTGAAGTGTTGCGAAGAGTTGGAGAAGTGGCTTACGAGGTAGCTCTACCCCCAGAGTTGGAAAACATTCACAATATTTTTCACATTTCGTTGTTACGACCGTATAAACCCGATTACAGGCACGTGATCGAGTACGAACCATTACAATTTGATAAAGACTTGTCCTATGAAGAGATTCCTATCCAGATAGTTGACAGGAAAGAATAGGTGCTCAGGAATAAAGTTATACCTTCTGTGAAGGTGATTTGGAGGAACCACAACGCTGAAGAACCTACGTGGGAACTCGAGGATAAAATGATGAAAGATTACCCTGAGTTATTTGTTTAATCTGTGTCTTCGATTCTGGGGACAGAATCTTTGTAAGTAGGGAAGAATGTAACAAATGATTTGTTTGAGTTATGATTCTGAGGACAGAATCCTTGTAAGGAGGGAATGATGTAACATTTCAGAATTTTAAATTGTAATATTAAATATTTATTGAATTATATAAGTATTTAATGGATATGTTTATTGTTGAATAAATAATTGTTCAATTTGATTTGATTTGGTTTAGTTAATTATTTGTTAAGTAAATAATTAAGGAGTTAAGAAAATTAATTGTTATGAGATTATATACCAATTTAATTTAATAGTTAAGCTAGAGAGCTTATAATGATTAAATGAATTATAATATTTTAATTGAAATTTGTAATTAAAATAAGGTGTTAGTTGGTTAAATAAAATTATAATTATAAAGGAAATTATAATTATGTGGTAGTGATTTATGTGTTAAAGTAATTTAATAGATTAGTATTTGAATTGATTAAATTGATTATTTAATTAAAAAGAAGTGTGATAAAGAACCTTGCTATAAAGGAGTTATTAAAATAAATTAAAGGAGTTTAATTAGTTTTGCCAAACAAGTCTTAACGCATATTAAGTCTTTAATCTAATAATATTTTTCCAAACAAGGTATATGGATTAATTGATTTATTTTGATTAGGTTTACCAAACAAGGTATATGAGTTAATGGATTATTTTATTATGTTAGCCAAACAAGCCTTATGGCTTTTGATTTTCAAAACATACATAACTGATATCATTATATCTATATTTATATTATATAATTAATATATTATTACTATTATACGTTATATGTTAGTACGTAAGATAGAGTAGGAGAAGAAAAACTCAAAAGAAAGAAAAAGATGAAAAGAAGAAACTAAGAGAGAATTAGAGAGAATTCTTGAGAGGTTTTGAGAGAAGATTGGGGAAAAGAAGGTTCTTGATCAAAAGGGAATGGTATCATCTTCTTAAACAAAGGTAGGACCTTAATCCTTTTATTTTTAAAGTTTAGTTTTTCCTCTTCTAAAATTCTTTGTAAAAATCTTCATGAAGGATAAATTATATGTGGTATATGGTTTTATATGATAAATTATTGGTTATAAGATGGTTTCATGAGTTTATATATGATTATAGAGAAACTAGTTCATGTATGTATGTGTTTTATGAAGAAACTATATTACAGAGTGTTTATATGAAAATATATGAATATGGCTTAGTTTAAAATAAAATTAAGGTTGGATTAATTGTTAATATATAAATATTGACTATTGATTTTGAAAGTAGATGAATAAACATAAACGTTATAGTTTGAATTAATGGTTTTGGTTGAAAAACAAAGTTACAGTGATAAGTTTCATTAAAAATGTTAAAAATGGAGTTTTTGCCAAAAACATTGAAATTGGGTGTTATAAAGTTGATGTTTATATTATTGTATTTGTAAAAACATGTTAAGAGTATTGAAATTATGTTTATATGAAGTCTATATGTGTAACACCCCCTTTCCGAAATAGAAAGAGATATTACTCAAAACATAACAAAACTGATGAATTTAATAGCAAGGCTCTAATCCACAAAAGAATAGTCTTAAACTAATTAAATGTCTTAAGACAAACCATAATAAATGTCACACTGGCTCAAACCACAATCTGAAATAACTATTACAACTCCAAATAAATCAATGTATCATAGCCTAACGAAATATATCAAAACTATTGGATAGAAGGGAGCTCTCGTCACACTTGCCCTTGATTCCCCTGATTACCTGCTGGAAGAAAAACACAGCATGAGCCAAATGCCTAGTACAGATATAGAATACAATTAATGAAGAGAAATAACTAACTCAATTAAATGAAATAAAATGAAACTAACTGAAACAAAACGAACAAAACTATCACAACGAAATAATAGGCTGAATCAAATGGCTGGGTGTTATTTCATACCGAGCTCAGAAATATACCTTCCCACACAGACAAGTCAAAATAATGCCACACAGGCAAGTCAAATAATGCCACACAGGCAAGTCACATGCATTGGACCGCGAATCCAATGCATGTAAAATCGGAAGGCGTGTTTGGCACAAACATCACCAATCCGCAGAACAGAACAGAACAGAAAACTAAAGTCGACCCATACGACTCCCACAACAAAACACCAAATGGACAACTCCCAACGGAGCACAAAACGGAGACGCCGTGGACTGATCACACCGCCACTAAAGGTGTCATGCCTCGGTGCCAAGAGGACACGCCTGTGGTACCCCCACAGGTGATTATAGCTCATGTATACCCTACAGTATATTCTAACAAGGATACTATGTCACACACATGAGACACAATATCAACACAAAGGAGTTCTAATATGTACATGCTAAACTGAAATGAATCATCAACTCAAAGTCCCCAAAAATTCTAACATGCACATTACTATAAATATCAAAATAAATTTAGACATGTTGGACTAGTCTAAAGAGTACAAATATGAGTTCCAACTATGAACGCCAAACGAAACTATCATAATGAATTAAAAAGGAATAATTATGAGAGACAATATTAAATTTCGAAACGAATAACGAAACGAACAAATCAAAAACAAAAGAGTCTCGCTGAAAGAGTACGAAATCCGTACCTGGATTAAGCAATGTAATACTCAAAATATATTCCAAAACTCGTTTATACTCTCTCCGTCCAATCTAAATAATTTAATAAGATTTTATTACAATCCAATCATTAATAACATAATACAATTAAATTTTATTATTAAAATATTTTTATAACTATGTCGACAAAATTAATTAATTCAAATTAATATACATAACTTCAATTGATTTACTAATTTCATTTATAATTTCAAGGCCAAAACCTATTAACATATAATAATATATATAACTTACTCATCCCACCCCCTACAAAGTTATATATAATCTTCAAATATCTATATAAATAATAACGTAATTATTGAGCAACTTGGTAACTATACCTATATATATATATATATATATATTAACACTTGCAAATATATATATATATATATATATATATATATATATATATATATATATATATATAACGTCGTAAGTAGTAAAAGAATATAAAAAAAAACGTCAGACACTTGACTGCCATGACTATTATATCTATAAATTAAATCGTAAAAAAATTATATACCGAAAACAGTAAAAGAAAGAAAAAAAAAACAAACAAACTTGATACAATCTCTCTCACAAACACAAACAAAATCAACAAGTGATTTGTCTCGATTTACAGCAATAACGGTGGCTTGAGTTCTCTTTCTCCTCCACAGGTTGTTTAAGGAAAATAAGATTAGGTTTAATTATTTATTCACTTAAAAATAGATTTTATTAATTAATATATTTATTAACTCTTCAAATTTTAAAAGGATTTTAAATTACACAATTAAAAATTAGACCTACTTAGTTTAAAGCCCAATTTTACCTATTTAATTTACCCAACACTTATTAATATTTATTAGCCCATATTAATTAACTACTAGTTTGACCCAAATAAATGACAAAGTCCAATTAATATGTTTGTAAAATAAAATAATCTTTTATTATTTAATATTTATTTATTTATTAAATTTTTTTTTACCGGGTATTACATCACCTACCCCTTAAAAGAATTCCGTCCCCGGAATCAAAAGAATAGAACGACTCTAATTATCAAAAAGATGCAGATATTCCGCTCGAATAGACTTCTCAAGCTCCCAAGTGGCTTCTCGCTCCGAATGGTTCCTCCACAGAACCTTAACAAACGGAATAGTCTTCCTCCTCATAATCCTTGCTTGACGATCCAAAATCGCCTCAGCTTTCTCTTCACAAGTAAGATTGTGACAACCCGAGAATTTTGAAAATTTTTAAAATTTTAATTAATTGATCTAAGGTTCAAAATTAGAACCTATATAGAAAATTAGTGTATGCGTTTAATATTTTTAAAATAGAATTTTGAGGATTTCAAAATTCGATGAAGGATTTAAGTGAATTATTCAGGATTAAGTGTTTATGTGAATATGTTCTACTTATATGTGTACAGTATGTGGTTAAGGGTCAAGGGTTAACCAGATAAACGATATCTGTAACAAACCCTAATTATATATTAAGAACTTTAACGTTCGGTTAGAAAACCCTAACGATTAACAAGAAACCCTAAAAACCGGTTTTGGAAACCCTAATTCGGTGCATGAAACCCTAAATCGGGAACTTAATGGCGTAAGTGTAAATAATTATAGGATTAGTTAGGGTTAATCTTAACAAATTGGTTACAAAACCCTAATTCCAAATTTGAAACCCTAATTACGAATTTGAAACCCTAATTTGTAAATAGGGAAAAACCTAAGTGTTAATTAAATAGTTTTAATGTTAATTAGCATATATTAATTCTAATTTTCAAGTTAAGTAATTAGAAAACCCTAAACTAATTACGAAAATTTAATTTCTAAATTAGAAAATTTATTTTTCTATTAGAAACCCTAATTAGTGGTTTATAAACCCTAATGACCATTTTGACCCTAATTGCTAAATTAGCGATTTTAATTAGAAAATGTTAATCCTAATTAGCAAGATTTAATTTGTGATTAAGAAATTTTAATATAATTAGAAAATCCTAATTATAAGTTAGAAATTTTAATTTTCCATTTTTGAAAACCTAAATTGGAAATTTTAGAAATTAAATTGCAAACCCTAAAAATTTTCAAACCCTAAATCCTAAATTTTTCCAAACCCTAAACCCTAACCAAACCCATAAACCCTAAGGGTTTGGTCAAATGTCAAAAATGCCATTAAAATAAAAATGGAAAAGACTAAATTGCCCTTTGTTGCATTATTGGACATTGCTTGTATATCTAGCCATAATATTGAGTGGGTGATCTAATATATTACCATGCGCCCAAATCAGCAGCAACTCAGCCGAATTTGGCAAGATCATAGCAACAAGGCAACTAATATAAGAGGTTTAGAGAGAGAGAATGGCCACTTTATATTTCATTTTTCTCCTAACCCTCCTCTCTCTAGAAATTCAGGATATAGAGTGATAGAGAGAGAAAAGATGAACCATGATCAGTTCCTAGCAAGCCAATAACAGATCCAAAGACCAGAAATCAAAAATCAAGCATGAATGAGGTATAAACCCTAACTTTAGAAATAATGTGATTTGATGTTATTTGTTGTTTAGATATGTGTTAGAAGGTGTCATTTGATGATCTGGGTTGCTAAAACCTAGATCCATATCATCTTGATGCTCGAATATAAAGATTTATCAAATCTGGAAAAGTTTGAAAAAGTCGTTTGACAACCATATGTCAGGCCCTCTAAATCTGTGTGTGTTAGTTTTCTTGTGTGTTTTATGTTTTGGTTATGTTCTCTGACATGAGGACTACACATATATGGTTTTATATTACTCAGATCATGCATATGTTGAGAGATACGAACGGTCAAACAGCGTTGACCCATCACGAAGTCTGGAATCTGGGCAGCCCAGATTGTTACAAAAAGTTTCTGATAAGTTTTATAGACCTCTGATCTTGCTTATGTTTGTTGTTTTGGCCTTGTTGTTGGTTAAATGTTGGAGACAGGTATACAGACTACATAATCAGGCCTATAGATCACCACAATAAGTAACAGAATCATAGAAATCCTTGATCAAAATAGCGTTGACCATCACGCCGGATGAAGATTCTGGGTAACCCAAATCTTCATCAGCCGAGTTCATGTCAGGTAGTTTGACCGGCCCAGATCTTGTGTATCTGATTTGTTTATGTTGTTATGATGTTAGGAGATTATACTCTGACATTAATACTATAATGTTGAACTTTTATATCACCCCAAACGAGCCCATAATGCTAAGATCAAAGGCTTTAAAGTAGGTACTTCGACTGCTCTTCATTTCTGGAAAACCCAAAAAATGAAGAACAGTGTCCGACACGTTTTGTATGCCTTGTATCTCACGATTTTGGTGTTGGATGGCCATGATATTTGTTTAAGGTTATAATATTGCATCCATACTATAACATTGACCCAAAATCTGAACCCAGTTACATCAAGAGCTATGAGTTAGGACTGGTCAAACCACCCACCCGGCTCATTGTCGATGGTTTTCAAGGCGACTCAAGAAATGACCTCAAGAACACCTATAAGAGTTACGCTCATTTATAGGGCCCTTTAATGATAGATTTTAATATATTTAATTTCGATTTTCCAAAAATTATTTAAAAATTGATAAAATGGTTTTAATTATTAAAAATACATAATAAATTCTGAAAAATTATTTTAAAGTCCGAAAAATAGTTTTTAATTATTTTAAATATATTTCATAAATATTTAATATTTTTGGAATATAATGGTATTTAATTTATTTAATTATAATATTAAATAAATTATTTAAAAATGATTTTAATACATGAAAAATATTATTATGGTATAAGAAAATATTTAAAGATATTTTCGGTGACTTTTAATATTTTATGATGAAATTCATTAATTAATCAATATTAATGGTAATTAGTTTATTTAATAACTATATTAAATAAATTATGGAAAAATATAATAAAGTCATTAAATTGCAAACCCTAAAATTTTTCAAACCCTAACCAAACCCTAAACCCTAAGGGTTTGGTCAAATGTCAAAAATGCCATTAAAATAAAAATGGAAAAGACTAAATTGCCCTTTGTTGCATTATTGGACATTGCTTGTATATCTAGCCATAATATTGAGTGGGTGATCTAATATATTCCCATGTGCTCAAATCAGCAGCAACTCAGTCGAATTTGGTAAGATCATAGCAACAAGGCAACTAATATAAGAGATTTAGAGAGAGAGAATGGCCACTTTATATTTCATTTTTCTCCTAACCCTCCTCTCTCTAGAAATTCGGGATATAGAGTGATAGAGAAAGAAAAGATGAACCATGATCAGTTCCTAGCAAGCCAATAACAGATCCAAAGACCAGAAATCAAAAATCAAGCATGAATGAGGTATAAACCCTAACTTTAGAAATCATGTGATTTGATGTTGTTTGTTGTTTAGATATGTGTTAAAAGGGTGTCATTTGATGATCTGGGTTGCTAAAACCTAGATCCATATCATCTTGATGCTCGAATATAAAGATTTATCAAATCTGGAAAAGTTTGAAAAAGTCGTCTGACAACCATATGCCAGGCCCTCTAAATCTGTGTGTTAGTTTTCTTGTGTGTTTTATGTTTTGGTAATGTTCTCTGATATGACGACTACACATATATGGTTTTATATTACTCAGATCATGCATATGTTGAGAGATACGAACGGTCAAACAGCGTTGACCCATCACGAAGTCTGGAATCTGGGCAGCCCAGATTTTTCCAGTTCCTGGAGCTTCCTACCTTTCCACCATATCCTCCACCATCTCCAGTCAACAATGAGGGCAACGATGAGGTTACAGAAGGTGATGGCACAGACTGGTCCTTCTACAGCATGCCCAGCCAACGAGGGCATTAGCCGCCTCAAGTTTGGGGGGAGTTATCATTCTTTTATTATATTATTATCTATGAACTGCTAGTAGAATATCTTTTGGGTTTTATTAGTATTTTAGGCTGCAGGGAACTGTTATTTATTGCAGCTATGGTTTAGTATTTTGATGTTTTGATGCATGGATATGCTTGGATTCAGTTTATTATGTATGGATGCATATTATCTTTACGTTTTGAGCATGTTTGGAGTACATCCACTCTTGGAGCTTGTGTAGATTGGAATTATATAGATTACTATGTTTTGATTATACTTGATGATATCCATTTTTAGGGCCATGCTATGGATTTACTAAAACTTATTTTGAGCTGTTATTTTTGTAAGGGTTTATATTTATCTTTTATCTTTTATACCATGTTATGGATGGTATATGCTATATCTATTTTTTATTGTGGCTAATTATAAGCAGGTTAGTTTATGGTTATTTCAAGGAGTTATGTGTCAAGCATCTGTGGATAAGGGTTTAGTTTAATTAATAGTTGAGACTGTTATTGATTCATTCTTCTTAAAGAGCACTTGCCAACTGTTTCAGCTAATTATACTTTGGATATAGTTTGCGTGGTTATTGTTTTGGAAATGTGTTAAAACTATGTTTAACTTAAGTGAATAAAAGGTAATAAAAGACTTAGACACTGATGCAAGTTTAGATCTTGGATTATTGGCATATTTTTGTGTGATAATTCTTTTTTAAAATAAATAAATATTATACTAGCCTTAGTAGACTAAGCATAATTATGTGGCCGTTGTTACTCGAGTTATTAAATTCTTAGTGGTGTTCTACACCTAATGCCATAAAGCTATCTGGCTTGGGAGTCATTAATCAAAAGCTCGTTACATGGGTAACTCTGAAAAGCCTAATGTGATTAGGCATTGCACGGTCATGCAAAAGGTTGAAATTGTTAAGATATAAAGAATAAAAGTCTAATTTGGCTTAAGTTTGATTATGTGGCCTTGGTTTCTCGAGTTTATAAATCCTTAGGGGTGTTCTACACCTAGTTCCCTAAAGCTATCTGGTTTGGGAGTCATTGATCGAAAGCTTGTTACATGGGTAACTCTGTATAGCCTAATATAGTTAAGCATTTCACAAGTTAAATGTTGTTGTTCTCATATTAATGCCTTCTAATCTTTTCTTGCATCTGTTGTCCTATTCTATAAGCTTGATTTTGTTTGAGTTTAATAAGTTCGCATTTTCATTGCGATGGATTATGTAAACTTATTTGAGCTATGATTAGTTAGGGTAGTTGTTATTCACACACACATGGAATGGATCAAACACATTCTTAAGCTGGAGATTGATTGAGGCCTTACTAATAACTATGTTTTTCTTATTCTTTGCGAGAAGTCATTTTGAGCTTTGAGGCCATAATGCAGGTATATAGTGATTCAGATTGATTCACGGTTATATTTTACTTTTGATATATTTATTATGATATTGTTTATTGAGGACAAGAAAAGTCTTACGTTTGGGGGTATTTGATGAGTGGGATTTGTACCTGCGAATCGGACACTTAAATACTTAAGAAATTGCTTGTTTGGCTTATTTTATATTGCTTTTATTAGTGTCTTATTATTATTTTGGTTAATCTATGTTTTACAGGGGTTTTCAGGTCATTTCCAGCTTTTAAGAGCAAAAAGATCATTTTTAGAAATATGGTATGCTAAATACTGCTCATAGTGTTTTTTCTGGCGTATAGCAACGCCCCATCCATGCCAGCTCACCCACCTGCAGCATTGCAACGCCTACTTATTGACAAGTGCTTTTGACTAAGCGCTACAACGCCTGTTCAAGGCTAAAGCCCGGAGCTGTAGTGCCACCTCCGGTTCCCATGCAAACAGGAAAGAGAAATGACCTAGCTGATGAAGGAAAAAAAGATATATATATATATATATATATATATATATATATTATACTCATCCTCCCATTTGAAGAGAGATAATCAGACAGTTAGAGATAGAAAACCTCAGAGGAGTCTATACTCTGAGGTAGCTTTGTATTTCTTCCAGTTTTTGTACATAAATTAGATAGATTAAGGAAATGAATGGGATTTCATTGAGCTCAAGAGCAACTTAGAAACACGGATTAGAAAACATGATTTGAAGGGATTCTAAGAGAACGAAGAATGCTTTGACAAAGTTTATTCTTCCCTATTTATTTCCTTTGATTTTTGTAATCTATAAATGTTATATATATTGCTAATGATGTTTAGTTTAAAAGCTATGAACTAAGTATTGGCATTAAGATTATAATGGAACCCATTGTTAAGTTGAATTGATTTTCTTTCTCCTTTGGTTGGCACCATACGGTTTGTGTCGACGTCGAGATTTTTATTTGTCCCTTTCTGTTCTTGTCTTTTGTTTTTCTCATTTTAGGTGAGATTTGTTTGAAAAGGTCCGACATGTATATGTCGACGATTTGACAGTTAGAGTTTCCAGTTGGTATTTTTAAATGGTTGCACCAACTCAACCGAGAAAAGGTTTGCACAAAGACTGTGACGCCCCCAAATTCTGACCTCCACTTGGTCACCCAAATTCGGTTCATCACGTTCTCAAAGTATTACCATAATAACTAAAATCACACATTCACAACCAAAGATCTAATTTAGAATAATATACAATGGTTTATTATAATTATTCCCCCAAGTCTCCCAACCTACAATACTTAATAGATTACATAATAATATCGAATAAAGACTTATTACATAATCCTACTTCAGTTTAAACATAGTCTGCAAATAGTCTTAAAATAATTAATTTAAATGAAAAAGGGACAAACTAGTCGGTAGCCTTGCCCTTGCCCTTGTCTTTTCGAGATACACATCCCTATTCCGCCTTAACTGATAGGTTTTAAATAAGCAAGAATGAGTACAAATTGCCCAGCAAGTAATATAGAACAAGGGTAATAGTTTTATAACACGAGTGTGAAATATCGAAGTATTGTCTCTAAGATAGTTCATAGTTTCAGAATAATATCATAAATAATGAATATCGACAATTCTTGGAATAAGAACGATAATTCAATATAAATCAACGGAGATATATGAATTCAAAGGCTATCGAGGTATCCAACTGGATCACAATTTATACTGAGCAGTCATTAAGGACTATTGAACATCTACTAGAATTACCAATATTAAACTGATAAACCAAAAGAACAAGTACTATAGAGGATCAATCTACAGTACTCTAAGTTATGCATAACACCATAGTAATAATATACTCATGTGTTGGGGTTTCCAACACCATACAATCCCCTTACCTTAAGGGCTGTTCAACTCAGTTTCAAGATTTCTGCACCAATCAATTGGTTTGGACAGTTTTATAAACATGCATATAATCTAGCCGAATCAAATGGCACAGATACTTTCACAATATTCAAGAACAATACTAAGTTCACATGAATAATAGTTTTTCTCAAGAGTTTAACAAACGAGCTCAATTGAATGCATAGGTAGGTTAACTTATATTCAAAGAGGTAAGTTTATGATATTCACTAGAATAAAGTAATGCAAGAGTTTAGAATACTTGCACAATGTAAAGTAGGGTTCGGATACTTGCTCAATAAAGACTTGAGTAAGGTTAGAGAAACTTGCCTTACGCGTAGTTTATCCTCATTTAATAACTCAACACTTTTAAATCCTATTTATAACGTATTATATGTTCAAGATGTTCATTAGCTAACATAGTCTTTAATCAAGCTTAACATGATACAAGTAAGTACATATGGTACAAAAATCAGTTTATAAGTCATCACAATTACAATGACGTCCTGATTTCTTGAAGATATTCTTTGGACTTAACATCCAGAAGTTATGATCAACACTCGACCCTATCACTTAGCATGATCCTTAACACATTAACTAGCACATTAGTCATATAAGATAGGTTAAAGTAATCATGTAGGCATGCTTAAAACATCAGACCACAAATAGAAACTATTTATGATCATTCTTGACGACGCGATTGTGCCATGGCTAAGACTAGAATCAAGCAATTAATGGCCATTCCTCGGCTATGCCAAAACTCATTTCCGCCTTGTGGTTTTCTGTAAAATTGACCAAAACTCTCACACATGTTATATATGTTATGTTAAAGGTTTTTTCATGCTTCTCAAGTACATCTAGGTTCCCTTTTATAACATATTTCTAAATTAGTTATTTCGACAAGTTAAGGTCATGAAACCACAAAACCTATCATGCTTGCTTTCTAAACATTCAAGATAGTTATAACACCCATATTAAGGATGCGTACGAGTATTCATAACATATAAGTGAAACTAATACCACTTTAGTTGAGAATAGGCTTCATTTATGCTTTTCTTGAAATGTGATACACAAGCATGGTATATATACGTTTATACTACATGAGTGAGTCTAAGAGAGTCATCAAATGTGATCACAATTTCCAGATTCTAACCCTCAAGGTAGCATGTGAATATTCACGTTCAAAGCTTACTAGTTAGTTCAATACATTCATGTTTGCCTACAAATCTCATATACACAAGCTAAAAGTTTATTCATACATTTCTAAGTCATGCTATCATGTTGGCAAAGTCAGAATATACATTATGTAGAATCATGCATGTTAGTTCGCTAGACTAAGTTTTCTTGAAAACTTCTTTAACACAAATCCTAATAAGTTTGCTCATGAACAAGGAATTAAGAGTCATACATCATGCATGTCTAAATCATATCAATGTGCTTGCGTGTCAGTACATAAACATGGCACTCATACTCATCAAGTTCATTGCTAAAGTTTCTAAATTCGTTTCAACTACACACTTCCGTTAATCATGCTAATGCTAGTCTAACATACTCACATTAGGTCCACATAGCTATCTATACCCTTAAAAGATGCTTGCATGCTAGTACACTACATAGTACTTCACCAATCTGCAAAATAGAAGCTCAAAACAAATTTCAAAGCTCAGTGTAATTCTGGCGCAGATGCGCCATGTCTTGTTTAGACCAGGAACAATAAACCTCGGCAACTGTTTAGCCCAAACACAAAAATTACTCACGGAATCATTCCTAAACATTCATGTATCAGTTTAAACATGCTTGTAAGGTCATATAACAACCATATGTACATTACTCAACCATACTAACATCCATTTCCATGAATTCAAGAATTTGAATTTTAAGAACTCAAGAACTCTGTTTAACAGAAACAGAAATGATAGCAAGAAGAAAGGAGTTATACCTTTGAAATATGATAGGAACTTACTCCAATGAACTCTCAAACTCTTAGAATGTTTGTATGCTCTCAACCTCACTTAGCAAATACGAGGAAATTTAAGCAACACCAACTGATAAAACATGTTTGCTATTTATAGAAAATTTCATACCCAGACATAACAATTTTCCATTGAATCAAACCCATGGATTGTAGGATTGCATGAAGGTTATGGAGGAGTTATTAGATGGTGGTTGAAACTCATCATAATCGCCACTCCCTACCATAATCATCAGCTAAAAAGTTGGAAGAATGAGTAGGCTTAGCCTTTTTGTTCCACACGTGACTAAGGATGGAGAAAATGGGACACTCAATTTGGGACAATTTAAATGCTCAGCATTCTAGCAACACTTAGACTATACTTATTCATTACCCTTATTCTTATGTTATATCAACCATACATTAACTATAACTATATGTCACACTTTAATAATTAATGTTTCAAGGTAGTAGATGAAATACTGAAATGTAATATACATATAATCCATGTACATTTTACCACACTGATACATTTATTAAAATACTAGTTTATAATATGCTCATGGTATATTATTTTAATACATACCCACATACATATTGCCACATAGATAATGTATTTATAACATATAGTCTCAATATGTTTACTCACATTGCATCATACAATATAATTTTATAAAACTTAATATATAGTCATGTAAATGTCATACTCGCACTATATAGTATAGTTGTATTATTGTTCACATGCACATAACTATCAATATAATATTATTATATTAATAACTCACTTAATTATGTTAAATAAATAAACATGCACTTCCTTAATTAATTAACACCAATATTAATTAATTCAACCATTGATTAATGTAATTATGGACTTCCATAATCATTATTCATCTTTATAATATATTGCAATTTATAGTAATCACACATTATTAGTTAATTACTAAGAATTCAATATTCTACCACAACCATTAACAATTAATTAATATAACAATTAACAATTAATATTACTTAATTACGCATTTTATTTCATGGTTTATTAATGTCACACATATCACATAATTGTTCCATTTAATTTCCCAAGTGGAAAAATTACTTTTCTCCAACTAACTCATTGGCGGCAAGGCCAAATATTTATCTTCATTGGATGGCGCAATCATGGCTGCGTTCTCGACAATTGCTAAGACTGGTTTAGCTTAAGCCCGTGCCAATCTTCATCGCTAACTCGTTTATACGACATGAATTAATGTTCACAAGAGTATTACTACAAGTCTACGAGCGTATTAATTTCTTATACGAATTCACATGATCAACACGATTAATCTTCTTAATTCTCGTTTTAATTCGCTTAATGAATTTTCTCGTTTCGCATTATGCCACACAAGGTATTTCACACTTCTCATACACATTGATCTAATACGAATCAATTTCATTAACCAACTCATAAATCAATAACACTTATATTTACAGAAATATTATTTCCATTAATATATTCATTTTATAATAGGTGGAAATTCTCGGGTATTACATCCTCCCCCCCCCCCCCTTATAAAAATTTTGTCCCGGAATTGCTACATGGTTACACAAATAGATGGGGATAATCCATCATCATCCTATCTTCTAACTCCCACGTTGCCTCCTCGACATCGTGGTTACGCCAAATATGACAACCCGAATTTTTATAAGTTATTAAAATAGAAATTTAATAATTAAAATTCTTATTATGAGATGTTTTGAGTTTGAGTATGTATATATACATGCTATATATTTTTTAAATATATGATCTGGTGTGAAGAGAAATATATATTCATATATTGGGAAAGTGAGGTTCAATAGTTAAGTCAACTATTGAAGAAATTAAATGAATTTGGTAATTAATGTTAAATATTTATTAAATTAAATAAATATTTTAAATAATGTATTTATTGAGAAAAATAAATAATTTATGAAATTGTGGTATAATAATTTAGTTACGTGTGTATGATAATTAAAATAAAGCAAAGATAAATTTTATTCTTTGAAGATTTAATTTAATGAATTAATTAAATTAAATGAGTTGTTTAATATTAAAGAAAATAAGTAAATTAAATAAAGCGTTGTTTAAATCTAATTTATTAATTAAATTAGATATATGATTATTTATTAATCATCGGAAGAATTATAATAAAATTATAATTATTATAATTATTATTATAAGTTATGTAAAATAGTTATAGGTGTGACAAATAAAAACTATATAATATAATCTTATCAAAATAAATTAGAATGAGGAATTGTGTGTAGCCAAATAAGGCCTTGTGGCCTTTGGCTTATCAGAATCGATGCGCACGTAAAAATCATATCAGTTTATTTCTACGCATATTATTTATTTCCCTAAGGTTAGATATCAGTGAAAATACAGAAGGAAAGAGAGAGTTTAGAGAGAATTAGAGAAGAAGGATGAAGAGTCAAGGAGAAGTAAGGAGGAGATTAAGGAATTGTTCTTCATCACCAAACTAAAGATTAGGAAGAATCAAGAGGTAAGAATCAATTCTAAACCCTTAAGTTTTATTTCTTGAGTTCTTTATTGATAAATTGGATTACTTAAGGAATTGGTTCTAGATGTTAATGGGTTTGTATAATCCATTCTATATCATCTAAAAGTGGTTTTAGAGTAATCAAACTCATGAGAACATGTTAAAGATGAATAATATGAGTTTTGTTTAATATATGTATTTTGGGTCTGTTTTGAGACTAAAATTGGTTAGGAGTTTATGTTATAATTGTAAAATTGGTGATTGATTGTGTTAATAAGATAAGAAACGAAAAGAACGCAAGTTGAATGAATCACTTTGGTTAAGAAACGAAGTCGTGGCGATTGAATTCGCTAAATGTGTTTAAAACATGAAAATAACGTATAAACATGTGTTTTGGGTCAAATTGTTAGAATTCTAGTATGTTGTAGTTCTATGAATCACGAATCCATAGAATCTAAAAATGGACTAATTTGGATGTATATAACTCAAGTTATGAAGATTAGTAGGAGAAAACGGTCAAAAATCGCGAGAACAGTAGCTTCAGTGTCCTTTTACGCTTAATTGAGCACAAGTGCATTGTGCCCTAAGTCATTTGGGGCTTAATGATCAGAGGTATAAATTGCTTTTGTGCCCAAGGCTTAATTGGGTGTAGCTGCGCCCAAACTATGTCAGGTGTGACTATTTTAACCTGTTTTAGTAAAATAGGCATAACGTTTTCATACAAATTCCGATTAAGGCAATTCAAGATGATCCAGAACGAGGAAGAATAGACCTAAAACTTTTATTCTTTAATTTTTTCAATTTGAGGTCGGGAACAGTAGTCAAAATGGTCATCGTTGTGACTGATGCATATTCGGAGGCAATCGGAGGGCGTCAGACATGCACATACACAAGTATAGTGATGTCGACGATAATAGATGTTGTTCTAAGTTATATAACATGAATATTATGAAGTATAATGATGCTTAACATTAATAAATGATATATTAGATAAGTTGTTTACGGATACTAATCGCCCACAAGAGATACAAATCGGGCGTGTGACGAATAAACATCGAAACGTCGTGATAAGTGATAATGAACGTAAAAAGTGTTTTAAATCAAATGAAATAAATATTATAAGATATTGAATAGTGTTTATATAAATCCAATAAGTAGTCCTAGCAAGACTTAAATACTTGAATGAACTTCGGATATGAAATACAGTGAGTTATAAGTTGAAAGTTAACACAATCAAATTGAACATTGTGTATTAATTAATAAGAAGGGTTATGGGAGGTAGAGTAAAGTTTACATTACAACTATTATGCATTGCTATGTGACTAATAGTTGATGTGCATGATTATATAATTGTGTAGGGCACGTGAAGTACAGATAATTGTAAGCTATTAAACTGTTATTGGTAAACAACGATCAAGGCAAGTCTTTTAGTTCCTATTTGCTATGTGAATTTGATTATTTTAAATCTTTATTGCAAAGAACATGATGTATTATATATATGTTGAATGTATGAAATATTAAAGTCAACTTATGAATACGTTGATTGAGTAAAGCATGCTGATTGAGTAAGGAACTCAATCTTTATACATCTTTATACTTGTTATATGAACTGTAACATATATGTTATACTAGTCCAATGTTTATGACATATATGTTGAGCATGTTATTATGTGCTACGTGATGCATGAAAATTATTAGATTTTGCTGGGTTGTCGAGCTCAACCTTGCAAATAACCATTTTTGCAGGTTAAGGATTTAAGGTAACACTATGTGCTACTTGAATGACGTGGATTAGAAATAATACACGAAGATTAATTTTTTAGCTAAAGTTGTTATTTCTTAATACCATGATTAAGATTAATGAGATGTACTTAATGTTTTATGATGTATAGTTTTATGTTAAGTTGTAAAGCTAATGTTAGAGTTATCTGATATGTAAAGGTTATCGGATTGAAATGTAAAATTTTATATAATAACAGTGATAAAGTGAATCATAAAATAAGACTGATTCAAAGACATGTAGATGATAAAGGTTTTGATTCAGGGAGTTAAAGTAAAAAGACATAAAAGTTTAAATTATTCCGCATTTTATAAAGTTTAACATCGAATAATGATGTAAAATCAGAAGGTAGATGTGTTATTAATGACCAAAGTTAATATTTAAATTGTATGAATTTTGGGGTCGTTACAGTTGGTATGAAACAACCCGGGTCAAATCCCGAGTCCGGAATAAATCTCGGGTCAAATCCCAAGTCTGAATCAAATCAAAACCATCAAAATAAGGCATCAAACTACTGGCCCAATAGTATCTTCTTGGGTCATCTTAGCCCACCACGGGTTCCTAAAAGGTCATGACTTTGAAGGTACTATTGGTAGTAACTTATTTCCTTATATGCAGACAAATTTTTCCCCTATCTTTCGATGTGGGACTGGGGTGTTACAAACTCCCCACTTAAATTCTCGACGCCCCGTCTCTGAACTAATCACACACTGACCCAAAGATCTTTGCCTCTCTAGACGTTGTGGGATAATACCGGCTGGCTTCATGTCCCCACCTCCGGACCTCCATCTCTCCATTGTGGGATAATACCACCAGCCTTCGTGTCCCCACCTCCGGCAACCCAATCGGATGATCCGACCCGAGCTTTCGAGAGTCGACTCTGATACCAATTGTAACGCCCCCAAAATCGGGACCATTTTCCTTCCCGATCTTGTGCGTTAAATACTATATTGTTTTAGTTTTACATCATAATTTAATGAAATAACACAGCCGAAAATGCGAATAATTAAAACTTTTCTTTCCGTCTTTCATTCGTTCCCTGAATCGCAACCTATACGATTCTCTTATTTCAAAATCATATTTATTTTATCAGAGTAATATATATTAAAAACTTATGTCCCAATACTTCATATCTTTTCTATCGATGATTCACTTATTTCAGAATCATATTTATTCTCATTTCAGAATAAACATTTTTTTTATCCATTCAACATTTCAAACTATACATAACTGCCAATTACATTTAGCAAAATTATCAATCATAACTTTATAACATTTCTAATTCAAAGAAATGTATTCATTTTGCACATCGTTCAATCTTCATCATCCGTATAGCAAGTAATATTGCTTAACATCATTAACCTGCATATGTAAAGGTTATCGGATTGAAATATAAAATTTTAAATAATAACAATGATAAAGTGAATCATAAAATAAGATTGATTCAAAGACATTTAGATGATAAAGGTTTTAATTCAGGGAATTAAAGTAAGAAGACATAAAAGTTTAAATTATTCTGTATTTTATAATGTTTAGCATCGAATAATGATGTAAAATCAGAAGGTAGATGTGTTATTAATGACCAAAGTTGAGAATTAAATTGTATGAATTTTGGGGTCGTTACAGTTGGGGAAAAGCCTTAGGAAGTAACCTTTGAAAAGATAGTGGTGATTAACTCTTATCGAGTTTTAAGGAAGAAATAATAAAACACTTATGTGATTATGTGTTTATACTTATGTGCTTGTGAGTGTCGAGTAGTAATGATTAATAATTGAAACTTAAAACTTTTGTTGTCAGGATGACTAATGTCTGAGAATCCAGTCAGGCTAGGGAGGATAGACCTCGGGTGCCTACAGAAGAGGAGCCTCGCGACATTCATGTTAGTTGGGAGCAACTACTGCCACGGGAGTCAGTCCCGTTGGTCACAGTGGTTGAAGATGAGGATGATGATGTGGAGACAGATGAGGAGGATGAGGATGAGGATGACGAGGACGAGGAGGAGGAGACTCCAATAACCTCGATAGCTGCTCGAATGTACGATGAAATCTACGACCATAACGTGGAACTTTCGGATACAGTTGAGGAATTGCAAGAGATAATAGCTGAACAACAGCCTGTAATGACACAGAAAGATGATGAGATCCAAGATCGTGAGGAACGACTCACTAATGTCGAGGAGAAGCTAAAACAGACTGAAGGAGAGAAAGAACAACTGATCAAGGAGGTCGCTGAATTGAAGAATAAGCTAAGGGAAGAAGCTACAAAGAGGGCAAGAGCCGAGGACGCATATGAGGAAATGTTTCAATGAGCCGGGATAGCAGTGAAAGACACACAAGCAAAGAGAATGAAGATGGAAGAGATGAATAAAGTATTCAACACTGTGGTTAATCGAGCTCAAGATTGGGTCATGACTTATCCGATTCAGTTTGAGACACTGCCATTGTACGTATTAGATTGCAAAACAATGTTTCAGATTATGGAGGAAGAACGTAGTAAGGCTAAGCAGTATCTTAGTAGAACATCGTAGTTGTTATGCGATTAATAAAATGTTAAATAAATTGTAGATCCCAAGTGTTATGTAACCTATGGGATATGACGATGATGTTGTCCTGAAACTTTTGTAGTTCAGGAAAGTAATGTAAATAGCAGTGATGCTATTGTTTTATGTTTTCAAAGAGGTTATGAATAAATAAAAGTTGTTATTTTATTCAAAGTGTTACGTGATTATGTGGTTATTTCTTTTGTGGAGGCAAGTTAAGTAGAAATTACTTATAAGAGTTGAATAATAACCTAATGAGTGTATTTTAAACAGAAAATGCCTCCCAGATGTCAACCACCACGACAGAGAACCACCGAAGGAACCAAAAATAACGACAATGTTGATGGTAACCAAATTCAACAATTAGTGACGTTACTGACAGGAGTGTTGTAGAATCAACCACAGAACCAAGGAACAACGTTTAAGGAGTTGAAGGCGGTTGGACCACCTAAATTTCGTGGGTCGGTGAATCCAGTCGAGGCACAGACTTGGATTATGGAGATAGAAAAGGTGTTTGATGTTTCTAGGGTAGGAGATGATCAGAAGACTACTTTCGCAACATTCATGTTGAAAGCAGAAGCTAGTTATTGGTGGCAGGCCAATAAAACTCGAGAATGACCAGGGAAGATGACCTGGGATAGGTTTAAGGAGATATTCTTTGAGACCTACTTTCCCGAGAGTTCGAAGGGTCAGCTGGAAGTGCAATTTTTGGAAATGAAGCAGGGAACGATGACAGTATCTGAGTATGCCGCTAAATTCAACGAGATGGCGAGGTTTGCGCCTTATCAAGTCAGCATGGACGAACGCAAGGCGAAGAGGTTTGAACAGGGACTGAAGCGCTGGTTGTATAGTAGGGTTTCCCTGTTCCAGTTGAAGACTTTCACAGCAGTGATGGAGAAAGCAATACTCGCTGAAGGTGGAGGCGAGGCAGTGACAAAGTTCAATCAGGAACAGAAGAAGAAGAAGAATGAGGTGGAAATTAAGAATGGAGGTGGTAGTGGTGGAAACAACTACAACTAACAACAACTTGAAGAGGAAGTGGAATGGAAACATGGGTTCTGGAAACCAGCAGGGTAGTCAGCAAGACAAGAAGTTTGAAGCATGTGCTACATGCGGTAAGTTTCACAAGGGTGCGTGCTTGATGGGGAAACGAGTATGCTTCAATTATCGCCAGGAGGGTCACATCACCCCAAATTGCACTCAACCTAAGAAGAACGTGTGCTTCACATGCGGATCCAAGGATCATTTTGCTCGTGAATGCCCTAAATGCCCTAAGAAGAAGGATGGAGTGACAACCAGAAGCAATGGAGGTAACAATGGAGGTACATCATCATACAAACCCACAGCTAGAACTTTCAACATGACTGTGCAAGATGTTGTGCAACCAAAAGATGCGGTGTCAGGTATTATCTCAATCAATGATATTGATGCTTATGTATTATTTGATTTGGGTGGTACTTGCTCGTTTATCTCTCATGAATTTGCTAAGAGGTTAGAATTGCCTAGAGAAGAACTGAATTTCCCTTTGCACATAGAAATTGCGAATAAAGAGATAATCCATGTTAGACTCGTATACAAGATTTATAAGGTGAACATTAAGGAGAATATCTTGATGGTAGATTTGATTCCGATTAGACTGGGAGAGTTTGATGTTATTTTGGGAATGGATTGACTGTTCAAATATAGAGCGGTAATTGATTGTCAAAAGAAGTGTGTAAACCTTATAACCCCGTCAAAGGTTGTATTTTATGGTAGCAAGTCGCCTAGACAAATGAAATGTTTGGCGATTATACAGGCCAAGAAATTGTTGACTAAAGGCTGTGTAGGCTATTTAGCTTACATAGTCGATACTCAGAAGAAGAATGTGAAACTGGAAGAGATACCAATGGTGAGGGAATTTGAGGATGTGTTTCCAGAGGATTTGCCAGGACTTCCGCCTGACAGAGAATTGAGTTCATAATCGACTTAGTGCCGGGGACAGCACCGATATCGAAGGTCCCGTACAGAATGGCTCCAGTAGAAACGAAGGAACTGATGGTACAGTTGCAAGAATTGTTAGACAAGAAGTATATTCAACCAAGCGTATCACCGTGGGGAGCGCCAGTGTTATTCATGAAGAAGAAGGATGGGTTAATGCGTCTTTCCATTGATTATAGAGAATTAAACAAAGTCACTATTAAAAACAAATATACATTACCAAAAATAGATGACTTGTTTGATCAGTTGAAGGGTGCTAAATACTTCTCGAAAATAGATTTGAGAAGTGGGCATCACCAGTTGAGAGTGAGGAAGTAGGATATACCTCGAACGGCATTCAGAACTCGGTATGGACATTACGAGTTTCTGGTGATGTCTTTTGGTTTAACCAATGCACCTGCTGCATTCATGGATTTGATGAATAGGGTGTTTAAACCACTCTTAGACAAGTTTGTAGTGGTATTCATCGATGACATTCTGTTGTATTCCAAAACTCGAGAAGAACACGTGGAACACTTATGTTTGACATTGGAAACACTAAGAAAGGAAAAATTGTATGTGAAATTCTCTAAGTGCGAATTTTGGCTAGATCGTGTGCAATTTCTTGGGCACGTGATTGACAAAGATGGGATTTTCGTGGATCCATCAAAAGTGGAAGCTGTAATCAATTGGGAACAACCACGAACACCATCGGAAGTGAGGAATTTCTTGGGACTGGTCGGTTATTACAGACGATTTATTCAATATTTTTCTAAGATAGCCACTCCATTAACAAATTTGACAAGGAAAACTGTGAAATTTGTTTGGACGGAGAAGTGTGAAGAAAGTTTCCAGGACTTGAAGAAGAAGTTAAGCATGGCGCCTGTGTTGTCATTACCAGATAGCACAAGAAACTTTGTGGTGTATAGTGATGCCTCACATAAAGGGTTGGGTTTTGTTCTTATGTAGAACGGCAAAGTTATTGCGTATGCATCAAGACAACTGAAGGATTATGAGAAAGGTTATCCGACTCATGATTTGGAATTGGCTGCAATAGTATTTGCTCTCAAGATATGGAGACACTATCTCTATGGAGAGAAATGTGAAATCTACACAGACCATAAAAGTTTGAAGTATATTTTCACACAAAAGGACCTGAATATGCAACAAAGAAGATGGATGGAATTGATAAATGATTACGATTGTGAGATCTTTTATCATCCGGGCAAAGCAAATGTGGTTGCAGATGCTTTGAGCAGGAAAGGTCGAGAGAAGTTGATGCTGATAACCACTCAGGAGGAGCTTATTTCAGCAATGGCAAAGCTAGAATTGGAAATCAAATTTCCAAAGGAATACGATGAACGATTATTTCAGATAAATGCCAGTCCAACTTTGGTGGACAAAGTGAAGAATGCTCAAGTACAAGATAAAGAATACGAAACAATCAAAGAGAAAGTGATTGACGGTAGTGATGTTAAATACAAGATCGATACCGAAGGACTACTACGATTCGAGGAAAGAATTTGGGTTCCAGCAGTACCAGAACTTAAAGACGAAATCTTGACCGAAGCACACATCACAAGATATTCGATTCATCCAGGAAGTAAAAAGATGTATCAAGATTTGCGGTGACATTTTTGGTGGCCGAATATGAAAAGAGACGTTGCAGAATGCGTTGCAAAATGCTTGACGTGTCAGAAGGTGAAAGCTGAACATCAACGACCAAGCGGGTTACTTCAACCGCTGGAAATACCAGAATAGAAGTGGGGAGCATATCATAATGGATTTTGTGGTAGGACTTCCAACGACTTAGAAAGGATACGATGTAATATGGGTGATAGTGGACAGACTAACAAAATCTGCACACTTTTTGCCAATAAAGTTTAGGTTTAATCTTGATCAGCTAGCGAAACTGTACGTTAAAGAGATCGTGTCAAGACGTGAAGTTCCAGTGTCAATTGTGTTAGATAGAGATCCAAGGTTCACATCAAAATTCTGGAAGAGACTACAAGAATGTATGGGAACACGATTGTGAATGAGTACAAAGATACCATCCAAGAAACCGACGGGCAAAAGCGAACTATCCAAACGTTGGAAGATATGCCGAGAGCATGCATCATGGATTTCAAAGGAAGTCGGGATGAACATTTACCATTGGTAGAATTTGCCTACCATAACAGCTTATCACACGAGCATCGCAGATGCCACCTTATGAGGCATCGACGGCAGAAAAGTGCGTAACTCCACCGTCTTTGGGATGAAGTCGGTGAACGCCAAATCGTTAGGACCGAACTCAGACAACAAATCATCAAGTTGTCAAACTCATCAGACAAGATTGGTAGTGACCAAGATAGATGGAAAAAAGTATATCGATCAACACAGGCAGAATCGCGAATTTGAAGTAGGAAATTTCGTTTTCCTAAAAGTTGCTCCTTGGAATAGGAAGATTCATTTTGGCAAGAAAGAAAAGCTCAGCCCAAGATTTATTGGACCATTTGAAATACTATGAAGAGTGGGGGAAGTGGCTTATGAGGTAGCTCTACCTCCAGAATTGGAAAACATTCATAATATTTTTCATATTTCGTTGTTACGACCGTATAAACCCGATTACAAGCACGTGATCGAGTATGAACCATTGCAATTCAATAAAGATTTGTCTTATGAAGAAGTTCCTATCCAAATAGTCGATAGGAAAGAACAAGTGCTCAGAAATAAAGTGATACCTTCTATGAAGGTGATATGGAGAAACCATAATGTTGAAGAGGCAACGTGGGAACTCGAAGCTGAAATGATGAAAAGTTACTCTGAGTTATTTGTTTAATTTATATCTTCGATTCTGGGGACATAATCTTTGTAAGTAGGGAAGAATGTGACGATTTGATTATTTGAATTGTGATTCTGAGGACAGAATCCTTTTAAGGAGGGGATGATGTAACATTCCAGAAATTTTTAAATGTAATATTAAATATTTATTGATTTATATAAATATTTAATGGATGTGTTTATCGTTGAATAAATATTTATTTAATTGATTTAATATTATTTGGAGAATTATTTATTAAATAAATAATTAATGAATTAAGGAAATGATTATTATATTGATATTTCAAATTAATGGTTAATTATTTGTATCAGGTTATGTGATAAAAGGCTTATTTAATTAATTGTGATTAGAATTAATTAAATTAAGTATGAAAGCTTGATTAATATAGTGTGACAAATAACTATATTATAAGGAGTTATTAAAATAAATTAAAGTAGTTTAATTTAGTTTTTTAACAAACAAGGCTTAATATATTAATTCTTTAATAGTTAAAGGATTTTTGCCAAACAAGCCTTATGACTTTTGGGATTTCTAGTTTTTATTAAATAGACTAAATAAAATAAATTAAAATAATATATATAATATATTTATGTTATATACATTTATCCTAATAACTGATATTACATATTATGAGTATTAAGCATATGCCAAATTTTTTTATTATATCATTACACATACTAGTTGGTCAGTTGGATATTGGCTTAGTCTGAGTTCAGAGAGAGTAATAGAGAGCTTAAGAGATTTGAGAGGTAACTTGTAAATCTTCACAACAATTCCAGTGATCGTAGCAAGAATTACACGCTAATTGAAGGTATGTTCACAACCTTAGAGTTATATATGTGTGTATATACATGTATATGTATTTCAGGGCAAGAATTTTTCTCATGTTCTGTAAATTTCATCTCTTCAAATTATTGTTAGATAATTGGTTACTTGTGATTATATGAGTATATAGTGATTAGAGATTATGTTTAAACAACAATTGTATGCTAAATTCGTTTGACAGTATGAAGAAATAATGTCAGTATATATATTGTTTCATGTGTGGCTATGTAAATATCAATTTTAGTGGCTAAATTGTATGTTAAAGTATAAATTGAAGCTTGTATATGTTAGTTCATTGAGATACGAACATAATGTAATTGGAATGAGATGATTTGGTCAACTAATGAATTCACAGTGATGATTTTTAGGATGAATGTCAAGAAAATTGAGTTTTTATGAAAAACATGAATTTTGAGAAATTGAAATAGTTTTAGTTAGTATTAAATTGTTCTAATTGGTTGTAAATGTGAGCAATCATGTTTATGATAGTTGTATATTTATTTTACGTGTTGATATTACTGTCTATTGGATGAAATTTGTGTTTGTTGGGCTAAAGTCGGCTAATGTTCATGTCTTGTACAAATCTGTTCAACACTGCCAAGAACAAGGCCAAATGTTACATTAAAAAAACTACAAGAATAAGCTTGCGGCCCTAAGTTTTTGTATGGCGCAAGTAAATTGCGCCATACCCTGGTTTGAGATTCTGACTTCTGCTATTTCTGAAGATTTGGGAAAGTGTCATAACATGATCTGAAATTGTGTTAGCATGTTAAATGTGTAATGTTAAGATTAACATAACATAGTGAATTGTGGTTAGTATGATCAAAGTTGCAAAAATGATTAGTAAATTGAAAACGCGTTATGTGATAACTTAGTTTATACAATGAACGTTAGTTAAGTGTTGTGATGATTAACACTTGGGAATTCTGAAATGTAAATGGTAGCTTAAGACTTGTGCTAAAATAACAAGTTTAGCTAGTAATGTGTTTTATATTGAAAAATGAATATTAGTATGTCTAATAGATGTTGTGGTTTTAATACTGTGTATAGGTGAACGTGAGTTTTAATATTTTAGCTTACGCTCGAGGAAAGTTTTCTAACTCTACACTTTCGTTGAGCTAGTTCATTTATTACATTGTGCAAGTTTTCTAACTCTACACTTTCGTTGAGTTAGTTCTATTATTATAACTTCATGCTTTTGATTGAATAAGCTTTTTATCTTAACTATTATCGATTAAGTAAATTGTTCCTAAAATCCATTTGAGCAAACTCTAACTCTAATGTTATTGGAAATTCTCAATTGATTGATTCATTCTAACTTGTTTACAGTTAAGCAAGTTTCTTAAATGCTTATGCTCTATAGTTATCGGTTAACCATTTCATTCATTTATTGAATGCTTATGCTCTATAGTTATTTCAAGCATGAGTCTGATATGTAGAATCAGTTCATTTATGATTCTCAAATGTTCTAAGTTATGTTGTTATTAAACAACTATTGTATTATCAAGCATTGTTGATTCAACTAGTTCTCTAGTTGATGATCATTAAACTTCAATTACCCTTGAAAGCTTATCCAAACCAAACTTTCTTTGGTGCGGACTTGTACTCTAAATATCGAGATGAACAACCCTATGTTTAGGGTTTACGCTTAGCGTTGAAATGGTTGTGCACAATACATTGTATTTAATGATTGATCCCCAAGACACGTAGTCCTTATAGTCATACGACTGTTAAAGTTAAAGTTGAAAGATTACTTATAACTGTGGCCATGGTTCATGGTCATTTGACCCTCAGTAGTATATTTAAGAATGTTAATAGAACAAATCATTCAGTTCTATTGAGCCTATGAATTGGAAAATGTTGAAATGTTAATAGAACATATCATTCAGTTCTATTGAGTCTATTATTTGGCAAATGATGTAAAGATATTTATTCTTATTTCAAGTGAGCTTTGTTTGCTCACTCTTGCATATTTATACATTTATTGCACCTATGGTTGAGAAGGTAGATAAACCTACAACTAGCAAAGGAAAGGGGAAAATGTACAAGTGATGAAGACTTGTAATTTTGTTTTATCGTTATGAAGATAGACTTTTAATAATGACGTGATGTAATAATTTAATTTCCGCACTTGAATGATTGTATAAAGGTTAGAGAACCTGGGAGATAATGTTTTATTTTAAAGTAACCTTGTATGGGTAGGTTTTTATTATTCAATTTATTATGATTGGGTAGTTAGATATAAATGTTTTGATTACATGAACACCAAATATTGAGGTAATGAAGTACAAGGATTTGGAGGTGTCACAGATGGAATTGGTTATTTAAGGTTTATATAGATGGTGATGATGTGTGCGAATTCATGGGTGTATGGAGATGAGAAGTGGGGAATTCGTGGGTGTATGGAGAGTTATGGGAGTCGGTTATGGGAGAAAAGAAGGGAAGAAGTGGAGGAGACCGGATTCTTCAGAGTGTAAAAAAATTTAACTTCCGTGCATACACCCGCCAAGCTGGGGGTATTTGAACTAAAAGAGCCTGCCGGGGAAGATATGGACAGAGAGCCCCCCTCCCCCCCAGCCCCTCGCCGGGCAGGGTTGCCAGGCTTGAAATTGGCCCTTTGGGGCGGGGGTATCTTCTGTATTGGGCTTTGATTTTTTAGTTTCGTCTCCTCATACGCATGATCAATATCATCCTAAGTTCCTAAAATTCATTAGAATCACAAACATGAGATAACATCATGAAGATTGAGCAAGTATGATCGAATTTACTACAAAATAGAAACTAACTAACTAAGAATTATACACGAATGATCTACGCACTACTAAAATTATGAACTAAGCTATGAAATGAATAACATAACATAAAAATACTATAAATGGAAATAAAATTGGGTTGCCTTCTAATGAGCGCTTGTTTTTTAGTCTTTCAGCTTGACTACTCCCTGTTCATAGCGCATCGACAAGTGTGATCGCAGTGGCTTCGTTGTCGATGTCGCCACCCCAGTAATGCTTTAACCGTTGCCCATTGACTTTGAATGTCTCGAGTGGATTTCTACTTTATAGTTCAACGACGCCATGTGGGAAAACAGTCTTGATCGTGAATAGCCTCGACCATCGAGATTTTAGCTTTCCGGGGAACAATCTCAGTCGTGAGTTAAACAGTAACACAAATTGTCCCTGTTCGAACTTTCTCTGCATAATCTTTTGGTCATGCCACTTCTTGACTTTTTCTTTGTACAATTTTGAGTTCTCGTACGCTTGTAGTCAAAATTCGTCGAGTTCATTCAATTGGAGTAACATCTTTTCTCCTGTATCTTTTTTATCAAAGTTGAGTTTCTGAATGGCCCAGTATGCCTTATATTTTAATTCCACTGGGAGGTGACACGCTTTCTCGTAAACCAACTGATACAGAGACATCCCAATTGGTCATCTAACTTTAGAGACCAATCTTTTCTGCTCGGATTCACCACCTTCTCTAAAATTCTCTTCACCTCTTTGTTGGAAACTTCAGCTTGACCACTAGTTTGAGGGTGATAAGTTGTAGCAACCCTATGATTGACCCCGTACTTCGCCAAGAGAGCTGTAAATGACCTATTGAAGAAGTGACTTCCCTCATCACTTATGATTGCTCTTGGCGTGCAGAACCTCGTAAAGATATTTTTCTGTAGGAATTTTAGAACGACCTTGGCATCATTGGTAGGGACTGCTACGGCTTCAACCCACTTTGACACGTAATCCATAGCTAGCAAGATGTACAAGTTGTTGAAGGAAGGAGGAAAAGGTCCCATGAAGTCCATCCCCCACACATCGAAAACCTTGACTTCCATGATCGTGTTGAGCGGCATCTCATTCCTTTTCGAGATATTACCCACCCTTTGGCATCTATCGCAGTTTTTCACGAACTGGTGGGCATCCTTGAACACAGTAGGCCAATAGAATCCTGCCTGAAGTACCTTGGCTGTTGTCCGCTCACTACCATAATGTCCCCCATACGCAGATGAATGGCATTCATGCAAAATATTCTTCACTTCACTGTAAGGCACACATCTACGGATTATTTTGTATGCACACTGTCTGAATAAATAGGGCTCATCCCATATATACCACTTGACATCATGTAGGAACTTTCTTTTCTGTTGACGTGTTAGATCATTGGGAAGGATTTTACTCACCAAGTAATTGGAAAAATCTGCATACCATGGAAACTCGAAGTTTACTCGAAAGAGCTGCTCATCTGGAAACGATTTATTGATTACACATTTATATGTCCCGTCCTTATCTGGATTTTCAAGTCTTGAAAGATGATCCGCCACTTGATTTTTTGTCCCCTTCCTATCTTTTATTTCTAAGTCAAATTCCTGAAGGAGTAGAATCCATCTGATGAGTCTCGGCTTAGCATCCTTCTTCGAAATCAAATAACGAATTGTCGAGTGGTCTGTATATACCAACACCTTTATTCCTATCAAATACGCTCTGAATTTGTCAAAGGCGTATACTACTGCAAGTAATTCCTTCTCGGTGGTTGCATAGTTCAATTAGGTATCTGTGAGGGTTTTACTTGCATAGTATATGGCGTGGAATATCTTCTCTCGACGTTGACCCAAAACAACCCCTACCGCGTACTCGCTAGCATCGCACATTAACTCAAAAGGCATCATTCAATCCGTGCTACGATCACTAGAGCTGTAGTTAATCTCTTTTTCAACTGCTCAAACGCTGACTTGCACTCTTCATCAAAACTAAAAACTGAATCTTTCTCTAAGAGACTGCATAGTGGTTTTGTAATCTTAAAGAAATCCTTTATAAACCTACGGTAGAATCCGGCGTATCCAAGAAAACTACGGATTCCCTTAACTGTAGTTGGCGGTGGAAGATTCTCGATTGTGTCCAGCTTTGCCCTATCAACCTCTAAACCCTTTGCAAAGACTTTGTGCCCCAGAATAATTCCTTCTTTAACCATAAAGTGGATTTTCTCCCAGTTTAGCACCAAGTTGGTTTCCACACATCGCTTCAAAACTATGACCAGATTTTTAAGACACTTATCAAAAGTGTTCCCATAGACCGAGAAGGCATCTTCTCCACCATGTCTCAAAAGATGGCCATCATACGTCGTTGGAAAGTCGTCGATGCGTTACATAATCCAAAGGACATCATCCTGAATGCAAAGGTGTTATATGGGCACGTGAAGGTGGTCTTTTCTTGATCCTCAAGAGCTATGACTATTTGGTTGTACCACGAATATCTATCCAGCAAACAGTAGTATTCATGTCCAGCCAACCGGTCCAACATCTAATCAATAAAGGGTAGAGGAAAGTGATCCTTCTTAGTTACCTTATTTAACTTTATGTAGTTCATGCAAACCCTTCACCCGGTCACTGTCCTCGTCGGAATCAGTTCATTGTCTTCATTCTTCACTACTATCTTTCCACCCTTTTTCGGGATGCACTGAACTAGACTAACCCACGTACTGTCTGAAATTGGGTAAATTATGCTCGCATACAACCACTTCAAGATTTCCTTCTTTACCACTTCTTTCATGATCGGATTTAGTCGTCTCTAATGTTCCAGTGTTGGCTTTGCGTCTTCTTCCAAAAGAATCGTGTGCATGCGAAAGGAGGGGTTGATCCTCTTTATATCATCGATCATCCATCGTATAGCCGACTTGTACTCTCTAAGCACCCTCAACAACTTATTTTCCTACAATTCGTTAAGTGCAGATGCGATAATAACAGGTAAAGTATTAGAATTACCCAAATAAGAATACATGAAGTGTTTAGGAAGGGGCTTAAGCTCAAGAGTGGGTGGCTCATCCAATGAAGGTTTCATTCTTACTGAAGCTTTTTCTGTTGTGTGTAGTGGTTCGAATGGTACCTTGAACTTGCTAACTCTAGACAAAGAATCCAGCATATGCAAGTAGTCTACGAACTCTAGATAATCCAAGTCTTCATTCCCCAGTAGAGTGTTTTCCAACGGATCCCTGACCAAACTTGTAACCAAGTCTTCATTAACTATTTTGTCGATCACATCCAACTGAAAACACTCCTCCTCATCTGTAGGAAACTTAGTGGCTTTGAACACATTGAATTTGACTTCCTGGTCTTGTACCCTCATGGTCAATTCCCTTTCTGAACATCGATGAGAGTCCTACCCGTAGCCAAAAATGGTTTCCCTAAGATGATTAGGATGTTTTGTCCTCTTCATAATCCAAAATTATAAAATCTGCCAGAAAAATAAACTTATCCACCTTAACTAAAATGTCTACCATAATCCCTCTTGCATAAGTTACCGATCTATCCGCTAACTGCAGTTATATGTTTGTAGGCTTCGAAGCTGGCAAACCCTACTGAGTATAAACTGACAAAGGCACGAGTTTCACACTTGCCCCTAAATCACACAAACACTTGTTGAAGGCCATATTACCGATTATGCAAGGACTGGTGAAACTCCCCAGATCCTTCAACTTCAAAGGTAACTTTCTTTGTAGAACCGCACTGCACTCCTCCGTTAAAGCCACAGTCTCGTAGTCCTCTAATTTCTTTTTCCTTGAAAGAATCCCCTTCATGAATTTAGTATAACCCGACATTTTCTCTAGGGCTTCTGCGAAAGGAATGTTGATCTGAAGTTTCTTAAAAACTTCCAAAAAATTCGAGAATTGCTTGTCTAGTTTCTATTTCTGAACTCTCTGCTGAAATGGTGGAGGAGGATAAATAATTGGCTCAACATCTATCTTACTCTTGTCCTCTTGCTTTTCCTCACCCTATTTCTTTTCAACCACTTTTTCTTCACCTTGTTTACCATCTTTATTTGCTAGATTTTCTGCATTCTGTCCCTCAAGGTGTTTTCCACTCCTCAAAGTGATTGTTTGACACTGTTCATGATTCCCCTTCAGAGTTTTCTCAGTGTCGCTAGGTAGAGTGTGACGCCCCCAAAATAGGTATACATCACCCATCTTGAGTCGCCAAATACATGGTACAGAATTTAAATACAAACTTCTTTTATACAGTACAACAAAACGTAGCTGAGAGTTTCAACACGGATAATGTCTCGTAAAAAGTTATCCAAACTCAAATAAAGTCCTCATTACAATTATTATCATACTATTTCACTGAATAGTGAGGACTACTAATGCAAACATCTGGACCTTCACTCCGTTCCCCGACTAGTCCTAGTTATATTCTTATTTCCTGAAGAGAACAATGAAAACAAAGGGTGAGCTCAACTAGCCGAGTAAGAAATATTATGACTAAGATAATGCAGAATAAATTATCGTTATCCTTCAACAATGTTAAACTGATAAAATATAATAAACATCAAGTTTAACTGCAGCGGAACAAGCAATCCATTAGAAGAGTCAAGTAGAGCATGATATCTACTATCTTCTATGATTTAAAAAGTTTATCATCAATTTTATCGCTGAGACTCAGCTTAATAAATAAACCACATCATCGAATCATCCATGCACTATGGGCCAAGGATATTCATGTAATCATCAATGATCATGATTATACCGAATAATCCCTTGTCATAATCATACCAACAACTGTCCATCAATTCACTACAGGCCAATGAGGATTTTTACCACATCATTTGTAACATTATGGTCATGATTATACCGAATAATCCCTGGTCATAATCATATAAATCAATAGTACATCTATGCACGTAAGCCACATATGACTTTTATCACAATATAAGCATGAGGATGATGACAATGATATAAGAATTCAATTTAAAGAAAGCAAAGGATAAATTTTTAAAGATTTATAACTTAATTTATCCAGAATTCAATCATGTCCAAATTGTCAACATAATACTGCTTTGAGGAGTAAAATTCAAGAATAATATTGTATCAAAAATGATTTGGACAGCAAAGAAATCAATTTTTATCATGAATAATTTCCCAGGTGAATAATGCCTGAGTGAATAGTACCCCGTGAATAATACCCTGTGAATAGTACTTTGTGAATAATACCCATGACTAGTACTTTGTGAATAGTTCCCTGTGAATAGTACTTTGTGAATAGTACCGTAAAAATGAATACTACTCATGGACAGTACTCGGCATGAAAAACTCAAAATTTAACAAGAATGTGTAGAAAATATCCTTGTGAAATGATACTAGATGAATCGCATTTTTCAAAGATATTCTACTAATTTCATAGAGTATAGAAGCAATACTTTAACAAAATGAGGGTATAATCAGGAATACGAGACGAAATAATATTACTCACGTACTACAAAGTATGGAAGAAAATATTATTCCTATGAATACTGAAAAAAATAATATCCCTTACCTCATAAAAAGACTGGATACTAGAATAGTGAAGTAGCAGACTTCTCTTCTTCTTTCTCTATATAGCTTCTCTGTCTATAATTGCTCTTGTGAGTCTTAGTGAATTGGTGAGAATGAAAGAATAATGAGCTTTTATTTATAGAAAAATATAGTTTCGATAATTACATGTTTTGGGGCTCGAAATATTACAGTATAATACCTTCATCTTTTCCTTCATTTTTAATTTAGTCCTGCAAGTATTATCAAACTTGCACCACCTCCCCTAATAGTACAATCATGTGAATCAATAGTACAATCATGTGAAAAAAATAATTACAATTTAGTACCTTCATCTATACCTCCATTTTTAATTTAGTCATGTTATCAATTTTGCACCACCTCCCCTAATAGTACATGCATGTGAATCAATAGTACATACATGTGAACAAATAGTTATAAGCATGTGAATTAATAGCAATTAATTGCTCACTTATCCGATTAATTACCCGATTTGTCAATATAACCTCCAGACATCAATTATTATCGAAATAGATGTCCATTTCCAATAACACTAATAATGTAATATTCAAGAATTTTTAATTGTAATATTAAATATTTATTGAATTATATATAAATATTTAATGGATGTGTTTATCGTTGAATAAATATTTGTTTAATTGATTTGATTTTATTTGGTTAATTATTTGTTAAATAAATAATTAATGAGTTAAGGAAATTATTATTATATTGATATTTAAATTTGATGGTTAATTATTTGTATTGAGTTATGTGATTAAATGATTTCTTTAATTAATTATTATTTGAATTAATTAAATTAAGTATGAAAGTTTGATTACATATAGTGTGACAAATAACTATAGTATAAGGAGTTATTAAAATAAATTAAAGTAGTTTTAATCTAGTTTTACCCAAACAATGCTTAAGGATATAAACTCTTTAATTTTAAATGGTTTGCCAAACAAAGCCCTATGGCTTTTGGATTTCCTTTTTAATTTTGAATTATAATAATAATAAAATAAATAAATAGAATATAAATATATTTACAAGTTATACGTTATTGTAATTATAACTGATATAATTATTAGACTATTACTGAAAGCTTGACAAAGAGAATTGAGAAAGAAACTGTGAGAGAACCTAAGAGTTTCAAGCAAATTTCAATGATCTTAGCAAGAATTACACGCAAATTAAAGGTATATATATATATATATATATATATATATATATATGTGTGTGTGTGTGTGTGTGTGTGTTTATGTGTATCACGACATAGTGTTGTTCATGTTCTGTGAATTCAAAATTCTAAGTTTACGATTATACAACTGAGTACTTGTAGTTGTATGAGTTTTTGATGGTTAGAATTTGTGTTTAAAACAGAATTGTATGCTAATTTTGTTTGATAGTAGGAAGAAAATAATGTCAGTGTGAGACCTCGAATTTTATGAATAAAGATTTAATTTTCTCGAAATATTTTTTTAAATATTAAGGAGTAAATTTGATATAATACTATAATTGTGGGTAATATTTATAAATTTTGCAAAATAAGCTAGTTGTTATAAAATATTAATGTTGTTGGGGAATATTCGTTTGCTCGTGGAATATTCTTTCTGTCGAGGAATATTCGTATGACGGCGCAGCCATTTGTGGGCCCCATAACTGAAAACGTTCAGATGAAGAAAACGACAATTATAAGTTATTTATAAATAACGGCGCAATTGTTACCGTTAACATTGTTGGAATACCCAGTGGTTAAAACACAGTAGTACGCGGTGTTACACAGTAGCACACGGTATTGCACCAATTATTGATTCTTACGTAAGAAGACACTACTCAATAATTAGTACAGTAATTATTGTTCAATATTTTATTTTATTTATTCAATAATTGCTACATTGATATTTTATATTATTGTTGTTTCAATAATTGTCACTACACAGTATTTCCCATTATCAGATCAATAATTCATATTATTTTAATAATATTACTAGATAACATTATTGACAATGTTTAGAAAGTTCTGTCTAAGGAGAGGTTTGGTCACCTAATTGCGCGCCAGTAAGGAGAAATCCTTATTGGAAAGCCCCATCTTTCCTAGGAACAGCCTGATTGTCAGTATTGTGATTCTGTAATATTATTTGTAAATAGTTAATTATTGATTTATATGATAAGAAAAATATTTATTTATGTGGATATAAATGGAGAAATTTTTAAAAAAGTGACAATTGTTGAAAATTGATATTTTATCTTTTCTGATAAAATAATTTATTATATTATAATAATATAATAATGGTGATATTTTTACAATGAATGTGTGATATATGAATAAATGAGGAGGAAGAGTATTTTTGTTACTAAAAATATTTAAAACATATTTTTCATGTTTGTGGACCCCATTTCTTGACTGAAATTTGATTATAGCCTGTAAAATCGTCCATATATGGTTTTCGGTCAATTTCTGTTTGGAATTTAGAAAAACTTAAACTTATAAAGTTGTAGAGAATTGAATTTCCTATGGAAGGACATAAGATTTGATTTTTTCTGATAAAAGGGCTATTTATTATGAATTATTGAAGTTCCGGAATAATTGATTTTTGAAGTTTTAATTATTATTTTTAATAAAAATGTTTTTTGCAATTGGGTGGGCCCCACATGTGTTGTAAACATGTTGAAATCAGTTTGTCTAAGGTGGGCGTGAAAAAAATTAATTATATTAATATTTTA
The DNA here is from genome assembly GCA_020205605.1 of Panax ginseng. Taxonomy (NCBI): domain Eukaryota; kingdom Viridiplantae; phylum Streptophyta; class Magnoliopsida; order Apiales; family Araliaceae; genus Panax; species Panax ginseng. Next base: position 41,098,927 of record CM035142.1, on the reverse strand, counting down.
TTAAATTTTCTGTTTTGGTGTTTTAAGCATTTTCCTATAAATAGGGTGTTTAGGTTAGAATTGAAAATCACACCAGAAACTGAAATCTTCTTTCTCTATATTATCGAGCGTATTCTTGTGAGTTTTTTGATACTTTGAGTGTTGCTATACGGTGCAAGTTCCTTTCAGCGTTATATCTGATATTCCAGTCAGAAGTACTATTTTTTTGAAGTAAGAGATGTTATTTTTCTTCAATATTCGCTTGAAATAATATTTTCTTTCATACTCTGTAGTATGTAAGTAATATTATTTTGTTTCAAATATCGAATTCTATACTCATTTTGTTAAAGTTTTGGCTTCTATACTCCATGAAATTAGTAGAATATCCTTGATATTTACGCTTCATCCAATATCTTTTTATGGAGATATTATTCTGAGCATTCTTGATAAGTTTTAACTTTTTCATGTCGTACTATTTACGGGGTTACTATTCCCGAAGTTACTATTCACGGGTACTAGTACTATTCACTCAGTTACTATTTACCCGGGGTACTATTCATGACAAAAAAATAATTTTTTTCGGTCCAAATCATTTTTGATATAATATTATTCTTGAATTTTACTCCACAAAGCAGTATCATGTTGACAATTTGGACATTATTAATTTCTGGATAAATTAAATTATAAATCTTTAAAAATTTATCCTTGAACTTGTTTTATTGAATTCTTATCATCCTCATGTTTATATTATGTTGAAAGTCATCTGTGACCTGTAGTGTATAGATGGACTTGGTATGATTATGACCAGAGATTATTCGGTATAATCATGACCGTAATGTTACAAATGATGTGGTAAAAGTCCTCATTGACCCGTAGTGCATTGATGGACAGTTGTTGGCATGTTAATGACCATTGATGAATACACGAATATCCTTGGCCCATAGTCCATGGATAATTTGTGGTCATGATACTAAAAAATAACCTTGCCCGTAGTGCAGGGGTGATTCGATGATGTGAATTATTTATTAAGCTGAGTCTCAGCGATAAAAGTGATGAAAAACCTTTTTAAATCATAGAAGATAGTAGATTTTATTCTCTACTTGACTCTTCTAATGGATTGCTTATTCCGCTGTAGTTAAACTTGATGTTTGTTATATTTTATCAGTTTAATACTGTTGAAGGCTAAAGATAAATTATTCTGCCTTATCTTAGTCATAATATTTCTTATTGGACTAGTTGAGCTCACCCTTTTACTTTCATCCTCTTCAGGAAATGAGAACGTAGTCGGGACTAGTCGGGGAACGGAGTGACGGTCTAGATGATAGCATTAGTAGTCCTCATTATTCTATGAAATAGTGTGATAATAATTGTATTGAGGACTCCATTTGAGTTGAATACTGTCTAGAAGACAATATTCATTTTAAAACTCTTAGTTTATGTTTTGTCGTATTTTACACGACAATTGTATTATTAAGTTGTATTTGAATTTTGTACCATGTATTTGGTGACTCAAGATGGGTGATGTATACCTATTTTGGGGGCGTCGCAGTTGGTATCAAAGCTTAAGGATATGATCCATGGCTGAGATGTGAGACAAGAACTAGGAGGGGAGAGACGGGGTATTCCTTCGCTAGTATGACCTACCTAAGTTTAATTGGTATTTAATTGGTCGGTCAGAGTATAGGGATAATATGTTGCATGTCAATTTCTTTAATTAACCCTTGTTTTGTGGCAGTATTTGAGAATGACAGCTGAAAATGTTAACAATGGAGTGAATGAGACCGTGGAGACAGCTCTAATCGCCAACCAGGATAATGTGATGTCAGGAAAAGAAGGAATTAGAGATATCCATGTGATGAGTGAAGAATTAGTAGTTGCACCTGAGATAGTCGCAAAGGTAGCAGCTGAGAGTGAGGAGGAAGAGGAACCTGAGGAGAATTTATTAGAAGAATTTTATGGTCGAAATTTAGAATTACAAAATCGTATTCATGAGTTAGAAGAGCAGGCCGAAGAATGGCAGGCGGTCGTGGAGCAAAGAGATGCAATAATTCAAAATTTTGTTACCCGATGTGCGATGCTTGAACAGAAACACTCTTTGGCAGAGTATAAGATATTAGAGCTGGAATCTGAGAATGCTATGATCAAAGTTCTGATGAAAGAAGAAGCACCAGAAGAATGAGAATGGATGATGCATGGGTAAAAGCCGCACAACGCGTTGATATTATATAAAAAGACGTCCGATCCAATAAGGCCAAAATAGATGAAATGGATTTCGCTTTTTGGACAGCAATTGGGAGAATCCAACATCGAGTTCGGAATTACCCTGTGCAGAGTTGTCAACCCCAATTCGATATGGATCGGAGAGTAATGATTCAAATCATGGATCAAGAATGCAACGAAGAAATTGAGGGTGGAATTTACTCTATAGCAAAGTTAAGTCCAGTTGGGACGACGATACCGAAGGCTATCCCAGACAAGTCAAAGTCAGCGGTTCAAGGGAGAGCGTTTGTTGTGACTTCCCAAAATACGAGGAACCCAAACGAAGTTATCACGGGTTAGTTAATCAAAAATTCTTGCAAATTTTATACCTTATTCGATATCGGTTCTACCCATTCTTTTATTTCTCCTACTTGCGCTCAACGTTTAAATTTGACCCCAGTACAAAACCCATTTCTAAAACCCTCAAATATTTCTTCACCCAAAATGAACGTAACATGCGCCAAAGACATTGGCTTGAGCTGTTGAAGATTACGACCATACCATTTAATATCATTATAGAAGAGCGAACGTGGTAGCTGACGTGTTGAGTAGAAGATCGTATGCAGTTACGAGTGCGACATTGTTAACACAAAGACCCATTTCATATGACTTACTTTAGAGACCCACGTGATGATGTTAAATATGCAATTAGAACCAACTTTAATCGATTAAGTTAAAGCCGTTTAGGCTACAGACTCAGAGCTGATGAATATGAAGAAGAAGGTTCAAGAGGGCGTTATTTTAGAAGTAAGAGCTGCTGTATAGAGGAAATCTCAACCCTCGATTTAATTGGCTCATTTGAAATCCTCGATCAAGTAGGAACTGTTGTTTATAGACTCGCTTTACCGCCAAGTATGTCACGTGTTCATAACGTTTTTCACGTATCGATGTTACGTAAATATATGGACGACCCGAACCATAATATTGATTTAAAACTAGATGAGATAGCGGAAGATTTAACGTATGAAGAGGTACATGTTAAAATCTTGGATAAAAAGAAACATATTCTACACTCAAAGGTTATACCTCAAGAGTTAGAATCTAACAAGGTATCCTCACCTCTTCGTCATACCAGGTACGCACGTACGAATTTTATGAATAAAGATTTAATTTTCTCAAAATATTTTTTTGAATATTAAGGAGTAAATTTGATATAATGTTATAGTTGTGGGTAATATTTATAAATTTTTGAAAATAAGCAAATGGTTATAAAATATTCATGTTGTCGGGGAATATTCGTTTGGTCGTGGAATATTCTTTCTATCGAGGAATATTCGTACGACGGCGCAGCCATTTGTGGGCCCCATAACGAAAAATGGTCAGATGAAGAAAATGACAAGTATAAGTTGTTTATAAATAACGGCGTAATTGTTACTGTTAACATTGTTGGAATACCCGGTGGTAAAAACACAGTAGTACGCGGTGTTGCACAGTATCACACAGTATTGCACCAATTATTGATTCTTACGTAACAAGATACTACTCAATAATTGTTACAGTAATTACTGTTCAATATTTTATTTTATTGATTCAATAATTGCTACGTTGATATTTTATATTATTGTTGTTTCAATAATTGTCACTACACAGTATTTCTCATTATCAGATCAATAATTCATATTATTTTAATAATATTACTAGATAACATTATTGACAATGTCTAGAAAGTTCTGTCTAAAGAGAGGTTTGGTCACCTAATTGTGCGCCAGTAATGAGAAATTCTTATTGGAAAGCCCTTTTTTTCCTGGGAACAGCCTGGTTGTCAGTATTGTGATTCTGTAATATTTTTTATGAATAATTAATTATTGATTTATATGATAAGAAAAATATTTATTTATATGGATGTAAATGGAGGAATTTTTAGAAAAGTGACAATTGTTGAAAAATGATATTTTATCTTTTCTGATAAAATAATTTATTATATTATAATAATATAATAATGGTGATATTTTTACAATGAATGTGTGATATATGAATAAATGAGGAGGAAGAGTATTTTTGTTACTATAAATATTTAAAACATGTTTTTCATGTTTATGGACCCCATTTCTTGACTGAAATTTGATTATAACCTATAAAATCGTCCGTATGTGGATTTCGGTCAATTTCTGTTTGGAATTTGAAAAAACTTAAACTTACAAAGTTGTAGAGAATTGAATTTCCTATAGAAAGACATAAGATTTGAATTTTTCTGATAAAAGGGCTATTTATTATGAATTATTGAAGTTCCGGAATAATTAATTTTTGAAGTTTTAATTATTATTTTTAATAAAAATGTTTTTTGCAATTGGGTGGGCCCCACAGGTGTTGTAAACATGCTGAAATCAGTTTGTCTAAGGTGGGCGTAAAAAAATTTAATTATATTAATATTTTATTAAATTTTCTGTTTTGATATTTTAAGCATTTTCCTATAAATAGGGTGCTTAGGTTAGAATTGAAAATCACACCAGAAACTGAAATCTTCTCTCTATATTATCGAGCGTATTCTTATGAGTATAATTTCAAATAATTTAATTTTAGAATTATTGATCATTATAATAATTAATTTTTAGTAGAAATGTCCTTATTATTTATTTTGTATGAAAATATGATTTTATATTATTTAAATAATATATGAAATAATTATTGGAATTATAATAATAAATATTTTATTATATGAATTTGTTCAGAATATTTAAGTTAATTATTTTAGCTTAATTATTGATGTTGTATATGAAAGATAAATCAGATATGGAATACAAACCCTAAATTTGGGTATTGATCAAGGGATGAGAATAATAATATAATATTAATTATATATTAATTTTTCAGTGCTATAAATATGTACTGTAAATGCGTAGACTGATAACGGTGGGCCAAATATGGTAAATTATGGCATAACCCTCATATCGTGTTATTAAACCCTAATTGTTAAACTCGGTTATGAGTTCGAGACTGTATAGTAATTGTGTTATATGAATTTTACTGTGTATTATATAATTTCTGTAATTAGGAGAAACCCTAATTATTATTTGAAAACCCTAATTTACCTAAATTAGAAACCCTAATTGCTGTTTTAGTAAATTATAATGATAATTAGGAAACCCTAATTATTAATTAGGGAACCCTAATGATGTTAAGGAACCCTAATTATTTAAACCCTAATTTTCTATTAAACACCCTAATTTCTATTAAAAACCCTAATTTAATTATTGTGTTTAAAATTAAAATTTTATTACACTTTAATTTTTAATTGTCCAAATCCTAGTAATTATTTGGGAAATTTTAAGATGTAAAATCTTTTGATTAAACCCTAGATTCAAGCACCTTGGACAAGAATACCCTTGAGATTAAAATAAAATTACTAAAATTGCCTTTTTGTCCCATTAGTTGAATTATTGGCTAACAAATCTTTGCAAATCTGCAGCCACCCTACTCTATCAACCTAGCAGCTAGATTATCAGCACATCAGCCATTACAAATTCATTGCATCAATTCATTACATAATTTAAGAGAGAGAAAATCCTCATTTTAGCCTAATTTGTTCACAAACACTTAGCCATACTCTCTCAAGGCCAAACCCACGAAATTGTAGTGTTAGATCAGTCATAAAGCAAGCCCCACGAAATCCACAAACAGATCAGAAGCTAAGAATCAAGATTTTTTAAAGAGAGGTGCAAAACCCTAATTTACAATCTGATCTTGAAGGCCATGTTAGATGTTATGATTTAATGTTAAAACATGTTGGTTATAGTGTCTAATGATGATCTGGGTTGCTAGATGTTGAATCCATAACTTCTAGAGGCTCGGATTTGAAGATTTACAAAATTTAGAAAAAAGTTCAACTATGGTCAGACAACGAATGTCAGTGGCCACAGATCTTTGCTTGATTATGGTTTTTGTTGTTTTTAAGTTGTTATGTGTAGCTTGTAATGTGATATATAATATGCAAAATGAATCAGGGTCATTTGATGTCTAGAATGGAAGTTATTGACGGTCAAATACCATTGACCCAAGATCGATAGGAAGAAATCTGAAACCAGATTATGCCCAGATCGGTCTCGACAAGATGTTTTTGTGTGACTAGATCTCGTCAGGTTTTGCAAGTTCTGTTGATGTTGTTGTAATTCATGTGTAGCGTGTTTCTCTAACTATAGATCCATGACTTTAGATCGTGTAGATAATCATCGTGTAGATTGTAGAAAAGTGGTCAACGTAGGCCACTCATGACCGACTTAGATTTTCTGGGAATTTTAAACCGAAAGAGGCTTATTTTCGACAAGGTTTGACCAAAGTTAGATCTAATGATTTTGTTGATGTTGTGGTAATGTGTGATAGATCTCTTAGGTTACATGTTTTCTATGTCGTCGTAACTTTTATATCATAAAACCAATACTTAGATCACAAGTTGTGGAAGCCCAAAGATGATATTGAATCGTTTCTTCATTTCGGGCAACCAGAAATGAAACAAACCTCTCAACAAACTACTTTAGGCTCTTATATCTTTTATTTTATGCATGTTATGACTTTAGTTGTTGTTGGATCGTATAGTGTTGCACGTGTACTACAACCTCCAGTCAGTAGATTGCCCGTAAACAATAAGATAAGTGTTTAATACTTGGTTAAAAAGTAACAACCCAAATCGTATATGAATTTTCTTGAGGGCTCAAGAACACATAAGGCGACGCTTTCTGTCGCTAAAGGCTATATCAATGATTTAATAATTTTATTTAATTTATTTTCCAAAAATCATTTAAAAATAGAAATTAATTATTAAAATTCCAAAATAGTTTTAAAAATTATTTTAAGTTATAAAAATTAACTTTTAATAATTTGACATATTTTTCATAAATATTAATAAATTGAGATATTATTCATATTTTATTTATTTAATAAATGCATTAAATAAATTGATTAAAATTATTTTATTATTTTAAAAATCATTTTAAATGATAAAAAGGTATTTAATAATATTTTAAGTTATAAAATATAACTTTTAATATTTTAAGATAAATTTCATTAATTATTTAATATTAATGCTATTAGATTTAATTAGTAATTATATTAAATAAATTAATTAAAAATGATTTTATAATTAGAAAAATCATTTAAAATGAAAATAAATAGTTTAGAAATATTTTAAGTTATAAAATATAACTTTTAATATTTAAAGTATAATTTTATTAATAATTTAATATTAATGATTATTTATTTATTATTAATATATTAAATTTATTAAATAAATAGTTAAAAAATGGTTTTATTAATTTAAAATCATTTAAAAAGATATAAATGAATTAAAAATATTATTAAGTTATACTTAATGACTTTTAATATTTGGATAAATAATACATTAATACTTTAATATTAATGATAATTATTTAAAATTGATTTTAAATATTTTAAAAATCATTTAAGGGTAATATTAATACTTTAAAAATATTTTGAGTTATTATAAATAACTTTAATATTTTGGTAATGGTTTCATTAATAGTTTAATATTAATTAAATATTAATGATAATAGAATTAGTTAATATTTAAATCATTTAATAATGATTTCAAAGTGTTTGAAAATTCATGATAAAGTATAATAATTATTTAAAAATTATTATAAGGCTATCAAAAAATAATATGAGTGATATTTAAAATATCTAATCGAATATTGAACTACATGATTAGAGTTTTAGACTCGATATTTATCCGATAAACCGTCATATATAGAAATATTTTAAATTGATCTGACTTAGATAAATTGACTAGATATGTGTTTGTTAGTGAATCAATAAGCTATTAAACATATGTGACAATGTGATTAGGTTATGTGTATGATTGAAATATATTAGCAATACTTATGTGATATGATATATTATTCTAATTGAGCGAATGATCTTATTACCGATAGGTAGTCAGTATAAAAGATTAATCTAAGTTGCATTATTGTAAGCGAAGCATTTCTCGAAGTAAGTTTCTAAACTTACTCCAATTATTATTGAGCAAGTATCCAAACTATTCTTTATATTGTGCAAGTATCTTACTTTTGTATTTACTTTATGCAATGGACATGAGTAAGAAAGTTTCGTAATTATATTATTATTATGCGGATTATTAACTCTATTATTATTGATTATGTATCCAATCTTTGTATTATCATACAAGTTCTTACATTATATTTATTATTGTATAATTAGGATATTTATTACATTCGTTAATTCATATATAGGGTTAGACAAGTGTCTCCACTTGGATAACCATTGATTTAATCATATGTTGATACATTCTTATTGATTTCAAGTATGTATACGTTGACTTAAAAAGTCCATCTAAGCTATTTGATTCACCTAGACATAAAAATATTGTTGAACAAGATAGAACGTTATTGTATCCAACCCAGATTGTTTTGGTTTGGATTCGACTAAGTATGAACATCCCGAATATGGGAAAACTTTTGTGCACCTAAGGTGGATAGAGTGAACGATAATATCGTTCTTGCATGTAGTATTGATCAATACAGGCATAACCGGGTCGATCACCCCCCCATGCCCGTAAATTATGACGGTTTACAGATGAATTTCTGTTTAACCTTTTCGAAAATAGAAAACAATGTTCATAGTATGTTGACTGATATCCAGTTATAGTCTATATATAGTTTCAAAAATTTCATATAGAAGTGATATGTTATTATTATTGGTTCAGCTTACTTCACAACTGTTGATTCGTTATAGAAGTGTCTTTCAAAGAAAACATTTAATTCTTTCAGCTAATATATATTGTTGTTATTACTTGCTGGGCAATCCAATGCTCATTCTTGCTTTAAATGTAAATGTTTTCAGTTAAGTATGATCAACCAGAAGGTTCAGGTAAGAACAAGGGGAAAGGGAAGCTGTTCGAATGAGATTTATAATATTCTGTGTAATAGTTAAAATTTATTAAGACAATGATACTTATTATCTATGATGTAATGAATGTTTAAAGGTCTCGTACCTGGGAGAAAACTTTGATGCATATGCAAATTAAGTTTGAATTTTATATTATTGTTATTATTATTAGTATTATTCAGCTTATAGAAATGGTATCGTGAACCACCGAGTTCGGGTTTCAAGTACCCGGATTTGGGGGCATCACAAGTTGGTATCAAAGCTTTAGGGTTAGAAACCTTAGGTGGGATCGACCTTAGGCTATAACCTTAGAACAGAGAGAAACGTTAAAAATACAGATAACTCATATAGAGTTTAAAAGGAGATGAATTGAATAAATTCATCGTTGAACAAAATAAAAGATAACTCTTATAAAACTATTATTTGTTGTGTGTATATACTATTCACTAATCAAGATAAGTTGTGTGTAGATGTCAGGTGGAAAAGAATTAGGATACTCTCTGATTGTAAAGAAGGAGCCAATATCAAAGCCAAAAGCTGAAATAGAGGCTCATAGTGCAGACAACCTTGATGAGGTGGTGGTATTGGAAAATGTAGTACCAGATCCCAAAATGGTGGAACTGACAGATAGTGATTCAGACACTAAAGTTGGAATTGATCAAGCATCAATGGAAGTACAGAATCTGAAGAACAAGGTTTCTTCTCTAGAAAAGCTGTGGGAAATAGAAAAGGTACTGAATAACCAATTATGAAAGGCGTTAATAGAAACTATGGAAGAACAAGATAAGCTTAAAATCCAAATTGATCAAATGGGAGCCGAAATTAACAAATCGTGTGCAGCTCCGAGCAAGAAAGGGAAAAGAAAGAGGAAAGATCGTGAATTAGGAAATAAGTAGGATTAGTAGTTAATTATGTATGTTTGATAATGTATGGGTGTAATGTAATATTCTCAAACTTTTGTATAAGTTATTACAGTAAGTCCTGACTTTTTCGGTCACAAAGGGAAAGCAGTATGTGTTATGTTATGTAAAGTACTTTGAATTGATGAATACGAATCAATGTTTCATTAATGGAATAAGTTTTGTATACAACTTTGTGTTACATGTTAAACTTATACAATAAGGTTTAGAATGTAAGTTAAATTATGATTTTATGTAATCAGATAATGCCGCCAAGACGACAAACACGAAATCAAAGGGCAGAAGAATCTGTCAACAACGTTGAGGGACAACCGCAAGACCCAATGCAAAACTTTGCGAATATGGTAGCTCAGGCTATGCAAAGTGAGGGAATACCAACCGCGAGGGAACCAGACTGCATAATCGCTTGGCAAACTTCAAAGACTTCAAGGCAGTACGACCACCAGAATTCAGGGGAATAACTGACCCTATAGAAGCCCAGATATGGGTTAACGAGATAGAAAAGGCGTTCATAGTTGCTAGGGTAGATGAGGGGAAAAAGACCTCTTTTGCCACTTAGATAATGAAAGGGGAGGCGAACTTTTGGTGGGAAGAAAATCAAACTAGGGCAGGAGAGGGAGTAGTTACTTGGGCTAGGTTTAAAACTTTGTTTTTCGAAAACTACCTCTCAGCTAGCATGTATGCTAGGATGGAGGTAAAATTTCTTGAGTAGCAAGAGAACATGACTGTTGCGGAGTATGCCGCAAAGTTTAATGAGTTGGCTAGGTTTGCTCCGCATCAAGTTGATATGGAGGCTAGAAAGGAAAGAAGGTTCGAGTTGGGATTAAAACCCTGGCTGTACAACAAGGTAGCAGTGTTGCAAATCAATACTTTTGCAGCACTCATGGAAAAGGCTATCATAGCTGAGGAGGGGAGTGAGGCCATAAGCCTCTATAACAAGGAGAAGAGGAACAAAGGCAAGGCTGTAGGAGCTGTGAAGGTGGAAACTAATAGTGGGAATAGGGGTGAGAAAAGAAAGGGGAATTATTTTGGGAATGTTCAGGTGAAACAGGAAGGTGTGAAGAAGTAGATAGTTCAGTGTGGGAAATATGGGAAGAATCACTCTGGTGAGTGTCTGAAGGGTAAGTTTGTAGGAGGGTCATATCTCTCCCAACTGTCCCAACCCAAGGATGAACAATGGGTGTTTTCTATGTGGATCGACTGAACATAAGGTGAGGGATTGTTCAAAGAGGAAAATGGAGGCAGGGAGTGTAACCACAGGAAAAGGAAGCGGGACTATGGCAATCACAGGACCGACTTTAACCAACAAACCAACCGCACGAGTCTTCAATATGACGGTCCAGGATACTATGGCAGCTGAGAATGGAACTCCAGGTATTATTCGAATAACTTTTATTTTTGTATATATATTTGATTTTCCTTTATATAGCAAATTATTTTATAAATAAATTTTTGAGGGAGGAATTTGAGTTCTTTTAGAAATAAAATTTCCGTTTAATCAGATAGACAAGCTTTATGGTGAATAGTTAAAGATCAGTTCGATCAAATATGATCGAGATCTACTTGCAATAATTGTGTATGTTATGTACCCTTGTAGGTATGAGTTTTAACACGGTGATTACGGGGACGGAATCCTTATAAGTGAGGGTGAATGTAATAACCGATATTTTTTATATAAATAAATAAGAAATTTTGCTTATAATTTTTTTTATTATTTTAAAGATGAGAATATGTGTTAAGTAATGTATATATATATATGTGATAAATATATTTATTTATTACATAAATAATTTCAAATAATTTAATTTTACAAATTATATTCTATAATAATTAATTTTTTTAGTAGAAATGTTTTTATTATTTATTTTCCATGAAAACATGATTTTATATTATTTAAATAATATATGAAATGATTATTGGAATTATAATAATAAATATTTTATTATATGAATTTGTTCGTAATATTTAAGTTAATTATTTTAGCTTAATTATTGATGTTGTATATGATAGATAAATCAGATATGAAATCCAAACCCTAAATTTGGGTATTGATCAAGGGATGAGAATAATAATATAATATTAATTATATTTTAATTTTTCAGTGCTATAAATATGTACTGTAAATGCGTAGACTGATAACATTGGGCCAAATATGGTAAATTATGGCATAACCCTCATATCGTGTTATTAAACCCTAATTGTTAAACTCGGTTATGAGTTCGAGACTGTATAGTAATTGTGTTATATGAATTTTACTGTGTATTATATAATTTCTGTAATTAGGAGAAACCCTAATTATTATTTGAAAACCCTAATTTGCCTAAATTAGAAACCCTAATTGCTGTTTTAGTAAATTATAATGATAATTAGGAAACCCTAATTATTAATTTGGGAACCCTAATGATGTTAAGGAACCCTAATTATTTAAACCCTAATTTTCTATTAAACACCCTAATTTAATTATTGTGTTTAAAATTAAAATTTTATTACACTTTAATTTTTAATTGTCCAAATCCTAGTAATTATTTGGGAAACTTTAAGATGTAAAATCTTTTGATTAAACCCTAGATTCAAGCACCTTGGACAAGAATACCCTTGAGATTAAAATAAAATTACTATTTTGCCTTTTTGTCCCATTAGTTGAATTATTGTTAACAAATCTTTGCAAATCTTCACCACCCTACTCTATCTACCTAGTTGTGAGCTATATTATCAAAGACATCACCATTACAAATTCATTCATGATCAATTCATTACATAATTTAAGAGAGAGAAAAGCCTCATTTTGGCCTAATTTGTTCACAAACACTTAGTCATACTCTCTCAAGACCAAACCCACGAAATTGTAGTGTTAAATCAGTCATAAAGCAAGCCCCACGAAATCCACAAACAGATCAGAAGCTAAGAATCAAGATTTTTTAAAGAGAGGTACAAAACCCTAATTTACAATCTGATCTTGAAGGCCATGTTAGATGTTATGATTTAATGTTAAAACATGTTGGTTATAGTGTCTAATGATGATCCGGGTTGTTAGATGTTGAATCCATAACATCTAGAGGCTAAGATTTGAAGATTTGCAAAATCTGGAAAAAAGTTCAACTGTGGTCTGACAACGAATGTCAGTGGCCACAGATCTTTGCTTGATTATGGTTTTTGTTGTTATGTGTAGCTTGTAATTTGATATGTAATCTGCAAAATGAATCAGGGTCATTTGATGTCTAGAATGGAAGTTATTGACGATCAAATACCGTTGACTGACCGGCATTGACCGGAAGAAATCTGGGCAGCCCAGATTATGCCCAGATCGATGGCCCCGACAAAGATGTTTGTGTGACTAGATCCGTCGAGTTTTGCAAGTTTCATTGATGTTTTTGTAATTCATGTGCTTTGTTTCTCTAACTATAAATCCATAACTTTAGATCGTACAGATAATCATTAGGTAGATTGTAGCAAGTGGTCAATGTAGGCCACTCGCACTGACTTAGCTTTTTTGGGAATTTTCAGAAACTGAAAGAGGCTTATTTCTGACAAGGTTTGACCAGGTTGGATCTAATGATTCTATTGATGTTGTGGTAATGTTTTGTGATAGATCTCTTAGGTTACATGTTTTCTACAAGCTGTAACTTTTATATCACAAAACCAACACTTAGATCACAAGTTGTGGAAGCCCAAAGATGCATACTCGAACTGTTCTTCATTTCTGGGCAACCCAGAAATGAAGAACAGCCTCTGACAGCTACTTTAGGCTCTTATATCTTCTATGTTATGCATGTTATGACTTTGGTTGTTGTTGGATCGTATAGTGTTGCACGTGTACTACAACCTCCAGTCAGTAGATTTCTCAGAAACAATAAGATAAGTGTTTAATACTTGGTCAAAGTAGGTCACCCGAAACTGTGCTATGAATGTTCTTGAGGGTTCAAGAGCACCTAAGACAACGCTTTCTGTAGCTAAAGGCTATAGCGACGGATTTAATAATTTTATTTAATTTATTTTCCAAAAATTATTTAAAAATAGAAATTAATTATTAAAAATTCCAAAAATAGTTTTAAAAATTATTTTAAGTTATAAAAATGAACTTTTAATAATTTGACATATTTTTCATAAATATTAATAATTATTGGGATATTATTCATATTTTATTTATTTAATAAATGCATTAAATAAATTAATTAAAAATGATTTTATTATTTTAAAAATCATTTTAAATGATAAAAAGGTATTTAATAATATTTTAAGTTATAAAATATATCTTTTAATATTTTAAGACAAATTTCATTAATTATTTAATATTAATGCTATTAGATTTAATTAGTAATTATATTAAATAAATCAAATAAAAATAATTTTATAATTAGAAAAATCATTTTAAATGAAAATAAATAGTTTTAAAATATTTTAAGTTATAAAATATAACTTTTAATATTTAAAGGATAATTTCATTAATAATTTAATATTAATGATTATTAATTTATTATTAATAATAATATTAAATTTATTTAATAATTATATTAAATAAATAGTTTAAATATGGTTTTATTAATTTAAAATCATTTAAAAAGGATATAAATGAATTAAAAATATTATTAAGTTATAATTAATGACTTTTAATATTTTGATAAATAATACATTAATACTTTAATATTAATGATAATTATTTAAAATGATTTTAAATATTTTAAAAATCATTTAAGGGTAATATTAATACTTTAAAAATATTTTGAGTTATTATAAATAACTTTAATATTTTGGCAATGGTTTCATTAATAGTTTAATATTAATTAAATATTAATGATAATAGAATTAGTTAATATTTAAATCATTTAATAATGATTTCGGTGTTTGAAAATTCATGATAAAGTATAATAATTATTTAAAAATTATTATAAGGCTATGAAAAATAATATGACTGATATTTAAAATATTTAAACGAATATTGAACTACACGATAGAGTCTTAGACTCGATATTTACCCGATAAAACCGTCGGTACACCGAAATAATTTAGAAATTGATCTAGACTTAGATAAATTGACTAGATATGTGTTTGTTAGTGAATCAATAACTATTAAACATATGTGACAATGTGATTAGGTTATGGGCTGACTGCAATTAGCAGTACTATGTGATATGATATATTATTCTAATTAAACGAATGATCTTATTACTGATAGGTAGTTGTATAAAAGATTAATCTAAGTTACGTTATTATAAGCAATTTCAGTAAGTTTCCTAAACTTACTCCAATTATTATTGAGCAAGTATCCAAACTATTCTTTATATTGTGCAAGTATCTTACCTTTGTATTTACTTTATGCAATGGACATGAGTAAGAAAGTTTCAGAATTATATTATTATTGTGCCAGATTATTAACGCTATTATTATTGATTATGTATCCAATCTTTGTATTCATACAAGTTCTTACATTATCCGATCATTGTATTATTGTATAATTCAAATATTTATTTTGTTTGTTAATTCGTATATAGGGTTAGACAAGTGTCCCCACTTGGATAACCATTGTATTTAATCATATGTTAATACATACTTATTGATTTCAAGTATGTATACGTTGACTTAAAAGCCGTCTAAGCTATTTGATTTAGCTAGACATAAAAATATTGTTGAACAAGATAGAACGTTATTGTATCCAACCAGATTGTTTTGGTTTGGATTCCTGACTAAGTATGAACATCCCGAATGTGGGAAAACTTTTGTGCACCTAAGGTGGATAGAGTGAACGATAATATCATTCTTGCATGTAGTATTGAACAATCTGAGGCATAACGGGTGATCATCACCCCCGCGTCCGTAAGTTATGACGGTTTACAGATGAATTTCTATTTAACCTTTTCGAAAATATAAAACAATGTTCATAGTATGTTGACTGATCTCCAGTTATAGTCTATACATAGTTTCAAAAATTTCATATAGAAGTGATATATTATTGTTATTGGTTCAGTTTACTTCACAATTGTTGATTCGTTGTAGAAGTGTCTTTAAAATAAAATATTTAATTCTTTCAGCTAATATGTATTGTTGTTATTACTTACTGGGCAATTCAATGCTCATTCTTGCTTTAAATGTAAATGTTTTCAGTTAAGTATGATCAACCAAAAGGTTCAGGCAAGAACAAGGGGAAAGGGAAGCTGTTCGAATGAGATTTATAATATTCTGTGTAATAGTTAAAATTTATTAAGACAATGATACTTATTATCTATGATGTAATGAATGTTTAAAGGTCTTGTACCTGGGAGAAACTTTGATGCATATCTAAATTAAGTTTAAATTTTATATTATTGTTATTATTATTAGTATTATTCAGCTTATAGAAATGGTATCGTAAAGCACCGAGTTCGGGTTTCAAGTACCCGGATTTGGGGGCGTCACAATAATATTTTCTTCCATACTCTGTAGTATGTAAGTAATATTATTTCGTTTCAGATTTTGAATTTTATACTCGTTTTGTTAAAGTTTTGGCTTCTATACTCCATGACATTAGTAGAATATCCTTGATATTTGTGCTTCATCCAGTATCTTTTCATGGAGATATTATTCTGAGCATTCTTGATAAGTTTTCACGGGGTACCATTCCCGAAGTTACTATTCACGAGAACTATTCACTCGATTACTATTCACCCGGGGTACTATTCATGATAAAAAAATGATTTCTTTTCGGTCCAAATTATTTTTGATATAATATTATTCTTAAATTTTTCTCCACAAAGCAGTATCATGTTGAAAATTTGGACATTATTAATTTCTGGAAAAATTAAATTATAAATGTTTACTCCTTCAGTCTGTTCTAGCTTCTCCTCAAAATTAGTCAGTCGTTCCTCATGATCCTGGATCTCATCGCTTTTACGTGTCATTGCGATACATTGTTCGGGCCATAATATCTTGCAATTCCTCAACTGTATCCTGAAGTTCCACATTACGATCGTAGACTTCATCATACATACGAGCAGCTACTGAGGTTAGTGGAGTCTCCTCCTCCTCGTCCTCGTCATCCTCATCCTCCTGTGGCAACTCAACGGGATCCTCCTCATCCATCTCCACATCATCATCCTCATCTTTAACCACTGTTACCAACAGGGCTGACTCATATGGCAGTAGTCGTTCCCAAATAACCTGAATGTCGCGAGGCTCCTCCTCTATAGGCATATGAGGTCTATCCTCCCTAGCCTGATTGGATTCTCCGACATTAGTCATCCTGACAACAAAATTTTAAGTTTTAATCATTAATCATTCCTACTCGACACTCACGAGCACATAAGTTATAAACACATAAACACATAAGTGTTTTATTACTCCTTCTTTAAAACTCGATAAGAGTTAATCAACACTATCATTTCAAAGGTTACTTCCTAAGGCTTTTCCCCACCTAAGGTTCATAACCTAAAGCTTTGATACCAACTTGGGACACCCCCAAATCCTGGTACTTCATTACCTCAAGATTTGGTGTTCACGTAATCAAAACATTCATATCTAACTACCCAATCATAATATAATTGAATAATAAAAACCTGCCCATACATGATTACTTTAATAAAAACATTATCTCCCAGGTTCTCTAACCTTTAATACAATCATTCAAGTGTGGAAATTAAATTATTACATCACGTCATTATTAAAAGTCTATCATCATAACGATAAAGCAAAATTACAAGTCTTCATCACTTGTACATTTTTCCCTTTCCTTTGCTAGTTGTAGGTTTATCTACCTTCTCAACCATAGCTGCAATAAATGTATAAATATGCAAGAGTGAGCAAATAAAACTCACTTGAAATAAGAATAAATATCCTTAAATCATTTGCCAAATAATAGGCTCAATAGAACGGAATGATATTTTCTATTAATATTACAACATTTGCCAATTCATAGGCTCAATAGAACTGAATGATTTGTTCTATTAACATTCTTAAATATACTACTGAGGGTCAAAGGAACATGAACCATGTTCACAGTTATAAGTAATCTTTCAACTTTAACTTTAACAGTCATATGACTATAAGGACTCCACGTACTTAGGGGGATCAATCCTTTGTACAATGTATTGTGCACAAACATTTCAACGCTAAACATAAACCCCTAAACATAGGGTTGTTCATCTCAGTATTTAGAGTACAAGTCCGCACCAAAGAAAGTTTGGTTTGGATAAGCTTTCAAGGGTAATTGAAGTTTAATAATCATCAATTAGGGAACTAGTTGAATCAACAACGCTTGATAACGCAATATTTGTTTAATAACAACATAACTTAGAACATTTGAGAATCATAAATGAACTGATTCTACATATCAAACTCATGCTTGAAATAACTATAAAGCATAAGCATTCAATAAAATGAATAAAATGGTTAACCTTTGCTTGAATAGTAAAATAAGCTAAGGTTCGAGTCTTATAACATTAGAAATGATATTCCTGAACTTACATTTAACTGATAGCAAGCTGGAAACTAAAAACTTGCCCAACAATGTATTAGCTCATGCAAAGAATTAAAACAGTTAAATAATAGAGACGAGAGTTCAAAATTACGTTCATTATACAATAATAGAACTTAAGAAACTTGCTTAATTGTAAACAAGTTAGAATGAATCAATCAATAAAATTGATTTATTCAATAACAGTTAAGATAAGAAGCTTGCTCAATCAAAAGCATGAAATTATACAATATAATAATAGAACTAACTCAAAGAAAGTATAGAGTTAGGAAACTTGCACAATATAATAAATGTACTAGCTCAACGAAAGTGTAGAGTTAGAAAACTTGCACAATGTAATAAATGAACTAGCTCAACGAAAGTGTAGAGTTACAAAACTTTCCTCGAGCGTAAGCTAAAATATTAAAACTCATGTTCACCTATACACAGTATTAAAACCACAACATCTATTAGATATACTAATATTCACTTTTCAATATAAAACGCATTACTAGCTAAACTTGTTATTTTAGCGAAAGTCTTAAGCTACCATTTACATTTCAGAATTCCCAAGTGTTAATCATCACAACACATAACTAACGTTAATTGAATAAACTAAGTTATCACATAACACGTTTTTGATTTACTAATCATTTTTGCAACTTTGAATTCATAATACATATAACACAACTCTGTATTAGCCTTGTTGTTACATGTTGGACACATTACCATAACCTTTAGCTAAGCCACAAAGAACGACCAAAGTCTGCAGAATTAATTAGAGACTTGATTAGGTGTCTGAAATGGGCACTTTCAGCGCACCGCTGCGAAGTTTTATCAGAGGCCGTATGCTTGGCGCACCTAAGGGTTGCACACCGCGTGGACGTATAGAATACGATTTTGCGAGCGTAGCTTCGAGCACTTTTCTTAAGCCAACTAACACGAATTTCACCCACCAAATAGTGATAATAACACATAAAATAAATATACAACTATCATAGACATGATTGATAACATATTCAACCACGTAACACAATTTAACAATCACTAAAACTATTTTAATTTCTCAATTTTCATGTTTTCATGAAAAACTCAATTTTCTTGACATTCATCCTAAAATCATCACTATGATTTCAAAACATGGCCAAATCATCTCATTCAAATTACGTTATGTTCGTATCTCAACAAACTAGCATAAACAAAACTCAATTAACATCTTAGCATGCAATTTGACCATCAAAATAGGTACTTACATAGCTCCATATGAAAACATATATATATTGACAAAATTTCTATTGATATCCGAAATTAGCATGTGATTATTGTTTAAACATAATATCTAATCATCATAAACACATGCAATCATCATAACTAATTCAAGAGCATCAATTCTAAACACATAAAATTCACAGAGTATGAAAATTAATATTCATATATATGCTTATAATATCAAAGTTGTAAATCATACCTTCAATTACAAATACAATCATTGTTAATCACTTGAATTTGCTGTGAAAGTTTGTAACTCTCTCTCAATTTTCTCTGCTAACCTCTAATAAGTTTTCTGAACTCTCTCAAAACCCAACAACTAGTATGCGTACAACTAAAATAAACTGATAGCCAATATGCGTAATATCAAAACACAAAACTGATATGGCATTAATTGCCATCATTAGTTATCAAAATAACGTATACATTATAAATATATTATATTTATTATTTTTATTTATTTTATTTTATTTAAAAATCTAGAAATCCCAAAAACCATAAGGCTTGTTTGGCAAAAACCCTTTAAATTTTAAAGAATTAATATATTAAGCCTTGTTTGGCAAAAACTAAATTAAACTACTTTAATTTATTTTAATAACTCCTTATAATATAGTTATTTGTCACACTATATTTAATTAAGCTTTCCTATTTATTTTAATTAATCAAATCGTAATTAATTAAATAAATCCTTTAATCACATAACTCAATATAAATAATTAACCATTAAATTGAAATATCAATATAATAATCATTTCCTTAATTCATCAATTATTTATTTAATAAATAATTAACTAAACAAAATTAAATCAATTGAAAAAATATTTATTCAACGATAATCACATCCATTAAATATTTATATAAATAAATAAATATTTAATATTACATTTAAAATTCTGGAATGTTACAATGAACGTGGTATATTAGGACTTAGTGAGCATGATGAATAGTAAACATGTGTTGTGATGGTTAACACTTGTAATTTCTGATATTTGCATGGTATCTTAAGACTTGTGCTAAAATAGTAAGTCTAACTAGAAATGGGTGTTGTGTTGGAACGTGAATGTTAGTATATCTAATAGATGATGGTTCTAAACCTATATGTAGGTGAACGTGAGTTAGTATTATAGCTAACACTCGAGGCAAGTTTCTAAACCTATCTTTGTACATTGAGCAAGTTCTCTAATTCTAGTTTCATAATTGAGCAAGTTTTCTAACTCTACACTTTCGTTGAGCTAGTTTGTTTATTGTTATGTAAGTTTACTTGTCCTATTTCAACTGTAATTTTGCAAGCTTTTGTATCTAGTTGTTCATGATGATACAAGTTTTCTAAACCTTATTTTGATGTTAAGCAAGTTATCCTTGTCTTTAACATGTCAAATAGCATGCAAGTTTATATAATCTAATATACTGTTGTTGAATAGTTGTTATTGTTCAAATTACTATTCGTAATGCATGCTTAGTATTCAATTCTAAATAATATTGGCTTAATATTGTTCAAGCAAGGTAATGATAGTTATTCAACATTTATGCTATTAGATTATTCCTAAAGCGTAACTTTAATACACAATGATTTATTCATAGCATAGTGTGATTTCATTTTATTCAACTAATCCTTAGTTGATGTTCGTTGAACTCCAAATTACCTTGAAATGTATACAAACCAAACTTACTTTGGTGCGGACTTGTAATCTAAATACTGAGATGAACAACCCTATTTTTAGGGGTTTACGCTTAGCGTTGAAATGTTTGTGCATAATACATTGTACGAAGGATTGATCCTCCTAAGTACGTGGAGTCCTTATAGTCATATGACTGTTAAAGTTAAAGTTGAAAGATTACTTATAAATGTGGACATAGTTCGTGGGCATTAGACCCTCAGTAGTATTTTTCAGAATGTTAACAGAACATATCATTCAGTTCCATTGAGCCTATTATTTGGCAAATGTTGTAAAGTTATTCATTCTTATTTCAAGAGAGTTTTGTTTGCTCACTCTTGCTTATATAACCATTACAGCTAAGGATGAGAAGGTAGATGTACCTAGCACCAGTAAGGGCAAGGGGAAGATGAACAAGTTTTGAAGACTTGTAATATGTTGACTGTTATTTATTAGACTTTAATTTGATTGATGTAATAAAGTATTTATTTAATATCCACATTTGATTAATTGTAATTAAAGGTTAGATAACCTGGGAGATAATGTTTTTATTAATGTAATCATGTATGGGCAGGTTTTATTATTCAATTATATTATGATTGGGTAGTTAGATATGAATGTTTTGATTAAGTGAACACCAAATCTTGATGTAATGAAGTATCGAGATTTGGGGGTGTCACAAATAATCCCAACACAATTAAAATATCAATTTCATCTTTAATCAATAAGAACTTATTCATCATTAATATTATAACTTACAATATTTAACAACCAGATCATTCCCAAGAAAGAGGGGGCTTTCCGATAAGGATTTCTCCCTATTGACGCGCAATTAGGTGACCAAACCTCTCCTAGATAGAACTTTTTAGACATTGTCAATATTGTAAATAATAATATGAATAACTTTGTCGTCTCAATTATTGATTTAATAATAATAAATATTATGCAGATGATACTGTGACAATAATTGAATAAATAATATGAGAGATATTATGCAGCAATTACAGTAGTAATAATTGAGTATAACTGAGTGACTTCTCACGTAAGCATCAATAATCAATATCGTGTGCTACTATGCAACCACGCGTATTACTGTACTTTTACCACCGGGTAGTTCAACAGTTTAACGGTAAAACTTTCACCGTTATTTTTATAAAAAGATAATTATGTCATTTTCTAACTACGACAATACTTCCGTTGTGGGGTCCACCAATGATTGTGCCGTCGTACGAATATTCCCTGTTAAAACGAATATTCCCCGACCAATCGAATATTATTTAACCACTTTCTTACTTTGCAAAATTTATGAAAAATACCCACAACTATAACATTATATCAAATTCACACCATATATTTTGAGAAAAATTAATCTTTATTAATAAAAGTTGGGGTCTTACAACCTCCCCTTCTTATGAAATTTCATCCTTGAAATTAGGGTGCGTACCTGGTATGTTAAAAAAGTGAGGATACCTTGACTTCATTTCAGATTCTAACTCCCAGGTCATTTCCTCAACATCGTGGTTTCTCCACAAAACTTTGACTTAAGGTATAACATTGGAGCGTAGAATATGATCCTTCTTATCCAAGATTTTAACAGGTACCTCCTCATACGTTAAATCTTCCGTTATCTCGTCCGGTTCTAATTCAATAATGTGCTTCAGGTCTTTCACATATATACGTAACATAGATA
This sequence comes from Panax ginseng, assembly GCA_020205605.1. Lineage (NCBI taxonomy): Eukaryota > Viridiplantae > Streptophyta > Magnoliopsida > Apiales > Araliaceae > Panax > Panax ginseng. The sequence continues at coordinate 41,075,878 of CM035142.1, read as the reverse complement.
TGTGAAAAATGTTATGAACACGAGACATACTTGGCGGTAAGGTGAGTCTATAGGCCACAGTTCCTACTCAATCGAGGATTATAAATGGGCCAATGAATCGAGGATTGAGCTTTCCCCTTTTTCCAAATTTTGTAACTCCTTTCCATGGAGCAACACGTAACAACACATGATCTCCAATATTGAATTCCACATACTTTCAATGAAGGTCAGCATAACTCTTTTGTCGATCTTGTGAGGTTTTTAAACGTTGTCGGATCGTTTGAATCTTTTTCGTAGTCATACATACCAATTTCGGTCCCAACAACGTTGCTTCACCCACCTCATCCCAGCATACTGGAGAACGACACTTTCTTCCATACAACGCCTCAAATGGAGCCATGCCAATACTTCCTTGATAATTGTTGTTGTAGGAAAACTCCACCAATGGTAAAAACTTGTCCCAACTTCCTTTTAAGTCAAGGACACATAGTCTTAATAAATATTCAAGAGTTTGAATAGTTCTCTCCGACTACCCATCCATTTGAGGATGATATGCCGAACTAAATCGTAAATTTGTACCCATAGCTTTTTGCAAACTAACCCAAAATCATGAAGTGAATCTTGGGTTTCGATCAGAAACTATGGATACTGGCATACCATGCAATCTTACAATCACATTTATGTACTGAAGGGTTTCGACACAGAAACATACAGCGGAAATAGAACAATTTAAACCAAATTCGAAACCCTAAACAAGATCTATGCGAAAAATAGTTAATTCAGTGGTTAGAAATTATACCGATCAAGAAAGCGATTAAATGATGCGGTCGAATCTCCAATGCAATTCGAACGAACTGCGTCTCTACGGTATCCACATGAACGCTCCATGAATCGTCCTACGATCTGCAAAAGAAGGAATCGCGGTACTAGCCACCAAGGATGAAGATTTTCGAAACTATTTTCTCTAGTCTCTCTCTAATAGCGGCTAGGGTTTTTTGTTTTGATTAACTTTCCAAAGACGCTGATATATCATATATATAGCAATAAATAGGAATTAATCAAAATCCTAATCTAATTAAAATAAAATCCGAATTTATATATATATATATATATTATATCTTAATTAAGTCTTACTTATTTAATATATATACATATACAAAGCATCCTTTTAATTTAAATTCGTGATTTAATAACTATCAATCATATTGATATATTTAAATCCTTACAATTTAAATTAATTCCCTTTTAATAACGTTCTTTGTGTGTGACCCTATAGGTTATTATTACGTTGGCAAAAATTTTAAAATCATATTATAAAATTATAAACAGTGAGCGACATCTAACAATGCATCACAGCTACCCAAGTAATAATAAGATCGATGATTCAATGTAACCTTTTCGTGACCAATGTTTCAATATAATTTAATCCTTTTAACCTTAATATCCTAGATTAAACTCGAGTCATGGAATGTGTTATACTCTTCATAATTTAATCTGAGTTTTCTTAATCAACGAGTAGACTATATGAAATAAATCAATATTTGAGCATGGCCATGCATTTCATATTCATACTCAATCAAGAGGCCTATGGATATCACCCCTAATATATAGGATGGTTAAATTCCATCTAGATCACTCATATTCCTCACACGATTCATAATGTACCCAATGATCACCTTTATAGTCCACCCTATTAAAGGTGACATTTGACGATATCAAAGTACATAAATTCTCGTGTAGAAATATAGTGATTTCAGGTCGGAGGACAATTACATCATTGTCACTATGAGAATCGCTAATGACACTTCGATGCTCCACATAGAATTCTCATGGTGGGTCTGTCCAGTACATCGTCCTCTAACACATACCTATGCATTGACTTAATATCTCATATATTTATGACCAATGAGATTTGGTCAACAGTCAATCCACATACTAGTCTCAATGCATCATTGTTGTCCTATCAACAATGGTACTCAACTAGGGACATTTAAGAACAATGATACTAATTATAATTATATAATCTCATGTTCAAGTCACATACTTGAAACTATATAAATTGTATCACTATTCTAAGGAATTTTATTATGTTACATTTATATAATGCAGTAAATAAAATCATAATAAAATCATTCATTTATTTAATCAAATATAATATCAAATTGTTAAGTAATTATATCAAATAATTGGCCTCTAGGGCATAAACTCTAACACATACGAGCAAGACGTTCAAGTGTATAAGTTTCTCGTATCGGTAAAAAATGAGCAGACTTGGTCAATCTATCAATAATGACCCAAATCGCATTTATGCCTTAAGAAATCTTGGGAAAACTAGTAACGAAATCCATGATAATATGATCCCACTTCTATTCTGGAATTTCAAGTGGTTGCAATGGACCTTTTAGCACTTGATGCTCCGCCTTGACTCGTTGACAAGTTAGACACCTTGAGATAAACCCTGCTATCTCTCTCTTCATATTGCTCCACTAAAATGTATGTCGAAGATCACGATACATTTTGGTACTCCCAGGATGGATTGCAAATGGTGTGTTGTGCACCTCTATCATGATTTTATACTTCAAGTCATAATCGTTAGGAACACAAAGTCTAGAGTTGATTCGAAATATTCCTTCTTCATCGATTCTTACTTCCGGAATATCACCTTCTTGCACTTTCTTCCTCATACGCATCAGCTCCAGGTCTGTTGCTTGAGCAGCTTTACCTTTATTGATTAAAGTCGGTTCTACTCATATATTTTCCATCATCACATGGGTCCCTGGAGTCTTTAACTCTATCTCCATCCTTTGTAAGTCATACAAAATTGGCCTTTGCGTTGACAATATCTTTTCGTGCACCCATATGATGATCTTCTACTCAATGCGCTACTACTACGTTCGCTTTTCCAGGAGAGTTGAATGGTATGATCGTAATCTTTCAATAGCTCAAGCCATCGTCGTTGCCGCATGTTGAGTTCCTTTTGAGTGAAGAAATATTTGAGGCTTTTATGATCCGTATAAATCTCCACCTTCTCTCCATACAGGTAATGCCTCCAAATCTTAAGCGCAAAAACGACAGCTTCCAACTCTAGATCATGAGTAGGATAATTCCTCTCATATTCTTTGAGTTGTCGTGAGGCATAGGCTATGACATTCCCATGTTGCATGAGAACACACCGTAAACCTTTGCCTGAAGCATCGCTGTATATGACAAATCCCTCCGAACCAGCTGGTATTGTCAAAACAGGTTTTGAAATGAGCCTCCTCTTAAGTTCTTGAAAACTCTTCTCACATTCCTCGCTCCAATCAAATTTTGTATCTTTTAGAGTCAGCTGAGTTAATGGAGTAGCGATTCGAGAAAATCCTTCCACGAACCTCCGATAATAACTAACTAAGCCCAAAAAGCTACGTACTTTGGTCACTGACTTAGGTTGCTCCCAGCTTTGAATTGCTTCAATCTTTACCGGGTCAACAGATATTTCGTGATTTGATATTACGTGCCTAAGGAATGCTACTTCCTCAAGCCAGAACTCGTATTTCTTTAACTTGGCATATAACTTGTTTTCACGAAGCTTTTGGAGTATCAGCCTCAGGTGTTGATCATGATCTTCACGACTTTTGGAGTAAATGTGGATGTCATCAATAAAGACGACCACAAAGTGATCCAAATATTCCTTGAATACTCGGTTCATCATATCCATGAAGGCAGCATGAGCATTAGTCAATCCAAAAGACATGACTAGGAATTCGTAATGCCCGTACCGAGTGTCGACGTCGGGATTTTTAGTTGTCCCTTTTCGTTACTTGTTCTTTGGTGTTCTCATTTTAGGTGAGATTTGTTTGAAAAAACAAGTGAAAAAGGTCTGACATGTATAATGTCGACGATGGACTGTTAAGAGTCGCCAGTTGGTTTTTTAAATGGTTGTACCAACACAACCGAGAAAAGGTTTGCACATTGACCCAGTGATGTGACACTGCTAAACAGGTCGGTGAAACCTAGATTCAATAGGGTCCGGAGACTTAATTATGCGGAGGGAAGGTGTTAGGCACCCCCCGATATCTGTGTTACCATAATGACCGCCACTTTTCAAAAAACTGTTATCTGAATGTGTGTGTGTGTATGTGGGTCAATGTGCTGTTTATTTGGAAGTAGTGCGAGGCCTCGTTCGCACCTATATTGTAACGATCGAGAAATTTATAATTTAATTTAAATATTTATTGAATTAAATAAATATTTTAAATAAATTATTTATTGAGGAAGTTAAATAATTGATGAATTGTAGTGAATTAATTTAGTAACTAAATTGATTTATGATAATTAAATTGAGTAATGATAATTTATATCGATTGATTTAATTTAAGGAAATAATTAAATTAAATCAATTGCTTAATATTTAAGAAAATAATTAAATTAGATGAATTGTTTATTTTAAAGGAAATAAATAAATTAAATAAAGTGATGTGTCTAATTTATTAATTAAATTAGATATATAATTATTTATTATTCATAAATATAATTATAATAGAAATTATTTTAATTACCATTACAAGTTATTTAAATTAGCTAAACTAAAGTTATTTAATTAACTAAATTAATGGTGTGACATGAAAACTATATAATAAGAATAATATAAAAATAATTTAGTTATGGAGTTATATGGTAGCCAAACAAGGCCTTGTGAAATTTGGCTTATTCAACTGACGCAAACTTTTAATTTTTCTAACAGAAGAATATGTGGGTGAATGACCAGTCTATATTATTTACGCGTCTTATTTTTCCCTAAGGCTAGACAATATAGAAAATATAGAGAAGGTTTGAGAGAGAAGAGAGAAAAACACTAAGTTCTTGGTGATTGGCAAGAGGAAGAAGGGGAATTGCTAAACCTAGTCACCATCCTTTGGTAGCATACAATCAAAGTGAAGGTATAACTTACTTCAATTCTAATTTTCAGTATTGTAATTTTCTATTCTCTGAAGTTGGTTTTGTGGAATTGTTGTACAAGATGTTGTTGATTATATATATGTATTCTCTTGATAAATTGGTTGGTTATCATCTGTGATTGTATATCAATTATCAAATTCGTGTAAATTGGGTGTAGGAAGAAAAAGGAAAAATTACAGTGTTTATGTTCATATAATTTTGCTTTAGTAAGTACAAAATGTTATGCCCTATATGTGATACATTCTACAAATTGATGTTAGATTATGCTAGTTCATTAAGAAACGAAGATAACGTAGTTTGAACGAAATGATTTGGCAAAAAAAAATGAGATGTCAGTGATGATTTTTCTGATCAAGATGTTCAAAAATGGAGTTTTAGTATAAAAATATGAATTTTGAGAAATTAAACTAGTTTTAGTTGATGTTAAATTGTTCTAATTGGTTGTAAATGTTAGCAAACATATTTGTAATAGTCTGTACCAATTGTATATGTTAATTTCACTGTTTTGTGGGTGAAATTCGTGTTTTGTGGGTTTGAATTTATATATAAAATCAATTTTTAGCAAGATATGGCAGTGACGTTTTATAAAAGAGGTTTTTCAAACCCTTGTGCTCAATAGTAATTGAGACATTTTACACTTTAATTTTTATTAAGTGTTCGGCTTGATTTCTTTTATTTTCGAGATGCGAAGCATCTATAATAAAATAATATACAAAATAATGCCGACTTCCTCGTGGGTATGAAAACCATCTGAGGAAATTCGAGACCTGCAGAGATAAATTTACAAGTCAATTTACAAGCTGAAAATGTCCATCATGAACAAATCTAGATCCAATAGACTGAATCTGTGATGATGCCTAGGCTCACATGATGCCGCAATTTGTATGAAAGCGGTAAGCAAGTATATATATATAAAAAGGCAGAAATATATATATATATATATATATATATATATATATATATATATATATATACTGCACATGATCACCACCACGAAGCACCTCTATGGGGATGGAAAATGTAAATAAAGTTGTAAAAGTCATCAATCGCCACGAAGGAAACTCAAAGCGGAATAAACGTAAAGAAAGTTGTAAAAGCGATCAACCACCACTTAATTAAACTCAAAGCGGAATTAAAAATATATATATATATATATATATATATATATATATATATATATATAATGTAAGCGATCGGATATAAAATCCAGGCTCATCGAACAGAGTTCGACAACAGTTCATATATATAAGTATATATATATATAAGAAAGTAAACGCTCCGGATGTAAAATCCAGGCTCATCGAACAAAGTCCGACAACAGTTAATATATATATATATATATATATATATATACATTAAAGCAGTAAACGCTCCAGACCAAAGTCTAGGCTCATTGAACAAAGTCCGACAACAGTTAATATATATAAGTTTATATATATTAAAGCAGTAAACGCTCCAGACCGAAGTCTAGGCTCAATCGAGGCATAACTCGATAATGTTTGTCTATATATATATATATGTATATACAACCTGAAATAAAACCACGGACCGAAGTCTGGGCAAACACACGCAACAAAACTCTCAACGTGAAGAAGGGTGTGTGCAAAGATGAAGAGAAATGCTTTAAAGTATGTGAGAAGGCTTACAGTGGGATGCCAAAGAAGACTTCTATATCTTTAAAGTGGATGAACACTCGTCTCCCGCCGGTACAAAAGTAGCTATATGTGAGCTCACAAGTGTTTAAAATGAGAAAGCACTCATTATAAGTACGAAGCAAATTTGACAGGGCTTCCTCGCCTTTTTTTTCTTACAAATGGCCACCCCAAGCCCTCTATTAATAGAGGGGGGACCGCAGATGTACATGCGGCTACCCGGGTTGCCACGGGCTTTGCGGGTCACGTCGTCTCGTAGTATATGCACGCAGGCACTGTACTGTCCGCTCGAACTTTCAGAATTGCAATCCGGGCATCCGATTAAGGTATGTAAGACCTATTTCTGACCGTCGTTGTCGAGAGTTACACAATGGCATGGGATTAGAGGTTGTACGAAGTCAGGAAGATGTGACGGTGCCCTCCGGTCTTCAAGCTTCAAATTTTATCTGTTACCCTGCGTAATAGTCACTCGGGATTGGTTTTCCTTGATTCTTGTGGGACATTGTTGTGTAAAAATGTATGTATGAGATGTTGAGACGGTGCTATGTGGCATCATGGTGGCAAGATGATGACTTTTCTCCTCATCGGGGTTGTCTCCGATTTGGGATGATCATGATCGTTGTTGCTCGGGGTTATCATTTGAGATTGAATCTAACTGAAGTGTTGAAGGTCCTCAGTGTCATCTTTGAGGCGTGCCAGTCTTCCCGGTGTTATCTTCGGTCTTGTACTGAGTGCCTCGGTGTGAGTGCTGAGGTTAAAGCTGATTGCATGCATATGAAATAAGCTCTTCCGGGGTTATCGTCGGAACTGCAACTGCCCTCCTTGGGGTTATCACCAAGGTGGGTAAACGCTACTCCCAGTGTTGGGACTAAGGCTGGATACCTCGGGGTTATCTCCGAGATTAATCGGTCTTCTCTGATGGAATTTCTGGTATTGGAACTTCATGCCTCGGGGTTATCTCCGAGGTTGGAACTGTTACTCCCGGTGTGTGTTCCGGGGTTGAGACTGAACTTCCGGTAGTATCTGGTCTTGACGTGAACTGTCTTCCAGGGTTATCTTTGAAAGACGAATCTGCCCTCCTGCAATGTCAATGACAGGTGTGCAGAAAATTTCAAGTGTCTACAGATGCCCCTTTTTATCATATTCATGCAATACAATGCATGGGTAGGATAAATAATCCTAGACACTTGAAATGCAACATGATGTAAATGTATGATGCATGTGTGTGGGGTTGTTGCCCAACATGCTGGGGATGATTGTCGGCTCCCGGTTTCTTTTACTGGGGATTGGCAGTGATGACCAGATTGGATGCGTGATCCAAATCTCTTAGGATGTTGATGTTGGGGCTATCACCAAAGTCCTTAATCCTTGATACATACTTGATTCCAAAGAGGTGCCTCTTATGTGTAAGAGATATGTGGGGATACAAATTTGTCTGTTTGAGAATGTGTATAACATACTCCATCATTGATCCTCCTCGAAGATGCTGACCTTTCATGGTTTGTATCGCCAGGATATGTCAAGGTTACATTGGATTTCATCGCCAACAACATATCTTTGTCGAGGTTGCTCGACCTTCGTTGATGTGTAGTTCACTGACGTGTGAAATAACGGATGAAAACCCTATGGGGTAGACTGTTAAGGCTGCTTGACCTTCACTGACGTGTGAATCAATGACTGATATGCGTTGTAACCCCCGCCGGGGTTCCACTGGGGAATATGAGTATAAAAGTAAGAAATCATCGAATAGCTTTCGATGCTTCGATGGATTTACTTGCCATCTGCTGAAATAACGTCAAGGTTGGTTGACCTTCATTGATACGTACACCAATGGATGACAATGCGTTGTGACCCCCGCTGGGGATCTTCTTTTCATGAGTCTGCATTGTGACCCCCACCGGGGATTTTCTTCTTAAGTTTGCATTGTGACCCCCACTGGGGATTGCTTGAAAATTGGGGTGACGACCCTGAATTTGTGGCATTGGACCTGCGCAAGGTATTACTGAGCGTGACTTGTAACATTTGAGATCATCGTCATAGTATACCCTGTGCTTGGGCGAATACCAATGAGTGATGTGCAGACCCAAGGTTCAGTTTGAGAAGACCAGGATTTGTAAGCTATTCTGCTCAATCGCGTAGCATTTTTATTCCTGATTCGACCTTTTCAGTTTGTGAGAACTCTTTTGCATCTCGAACTGGACTGAGACGGAGGGGTGGGACCTAGGAGTTGACTCCCACTCTGGAGGAGTATGCACAGTTGATGATGCTTCCACTGGACTGACCTTGCGTGCATATGGCTTTGGGGGACATGAGTCTGACCCTTACTAGATTGAGGCGTAGGGTGGTGCAGGATGAGCTTACATCTGGCCACGTTATATCCCAGCATTTTTTGTTTGATAGATTTGGCTCTGAAGATAGTTAGACACGAAATTCCGGGGATTTCACCACACCGGAGGATCATTGGCGTCTAGCCAGGGTGGATGTACTGCTATTATGCGTACTATTATATGTCTGCATGCCACAGTACATAGATGAGTTGGACATAGGAGTTATAATGGCAGTGAGAGATCTCAGGGAGGGTCGTACCATTATACCGATGATTATAGCAGAGACTCGAGGTCGCCTATATATCTTCTTTGCACTTATCCAAGCAGAGTGTTCTGAGCAAATTTCGATGGCCATGCCGTATATGTGGTTCATGTCACACTTGAGACCGATTAGCACTTTTAGATGGCATGGGTATTGTTTCACCCATGATATAGCCATGTCATACTCTTTCAGCCTGCAGAGTGTTTGGACGCTATGTCTTGGTCAGTATTTTTAATGGAGGTCAGTGATCCGTTTAGCATATTGCCGTGCTCGGGGCTTAGCTCACCTTATAGCTTTATTACTCACACTCCGGGCATGAATTACCTCCCTCTGACTGGTTTGAGGGGCATGACTACCTATCACCCGATGGCCGTGATGTCGTAGTTTGACAAGTTTCAGGATTTTCATCCTTTCGAGGGAGCGTTGGGTCAGCGTTTAGCTTCTCGCTATCTTTCAGCAAAGGATCAATCCCGTGTGTATGTTTGTTGGGATCAGTGTGAGATATTTTCTTTCTCTGTTAGCTATCTAGGATGTTCGCCAGAGTATTCTGCGTGGATGGAGACAAAGATTTCATCGGCTACGACAGTATCCACAGTACCGAGTGGTGATTTCGACGATGTAGAGCTCATAAAGGACGTTGATTCCCACCTCGAGGAGGAGCTACTTGCCGGGTTGCCAACATCTCCTTTATATTCTCCCAGTACTAGTACTGTTGTGATTCAACATTCAACACAATACTTTGAGAAGAGTCTTCATCTGATGACCTTCGAGAGAGACCAGGCTAGAGCCTTGATGTTGACTGCCCTTGATGGGAGAGACGCAACTCTGTTAGAGAGAGACTATGCATTAGGTCGCAGAGATGCCGCTATTATTGAGTGAGACGAGGCCAGATCAGCCAGAGATGTAGTGATAGTTGAGCGGGATAGTGCCATATCTTCCCGGGATGTAGCCGTCACAGATAATACTGAAGTGAGGTCCCTTACTACTGACATGATTGCAGAGATGAACACTTACATTGATGAGCATATGGTCACCATGCAGATGGCTACAGATTGTAAAATATAAGGAGCTCAACCTAGTACCATCAACTGTTCTTCATTTTTTGGAAATCCCAGAAATGAAGAACAGTGTTGTCAGACTTTTCTGAAGCTTTGATCTTGTTGTTATGATGCAGGGTTGGCCTGAAACTTGTTAATTCTTATAGTATTACATAGGTACTATAATATTAATTTACTAGACTTCCCAGAATCATGAACAACAAACTTTTAGGCTCGGTCAAACCAGCCACCCAGATATCTGGGGATGAAGATCTGGGTTTGCCAAGAACACCAACAGCGACGGATTCGTCGCCAGAAGCCCTATAGCGACAATTAATTTCGAAAATTAATAATTTTAATTAAATAAATAGATAAAAATGGTTTTTAATTATTAAAAATACATAATAAATTATGAAAAATTATTTTAAAGTCTCGGAAAATAGTTTTTAATTATTTAGAGTATATTTCATAAATATTTAATATGTTTGGAATATAAATGGTATTTTATTTATTTAATTATAATATTAAATAAATTATTTTAAAATGATTTTAATACATGAAAAATCATGAAAAATAATATTATTGTAAAAGAAAATATTTTAAGTTATTTTTAAGTGACTTTTAATATTTTGGGATGAATTTCATTAATTAGTCAATATTAATGGTAATTAGTTTATTTAATAACTATATTAAATAAATTATGAAAAAATAGAATTAATGATTTATAAATCATATAAAAATAATTTAAGTGTTATAAAAATATTTGAAGTAATAAAATATAACTTTTGATATTTTGTCATGAAAATATTAATATTTTAATATTAATAGCAATTATCGGATAATGAATTTAATTGTTTAAAATCATATATATGTGATTTTAAAGTATTAAAAATACTTTGTGATATTATAAATATATTATAATATTATGTTATGTATTTCATTAATATTTGATAATAAATAAATATTAATGATAAAAAAATTATGTGGTATTTAATTTATATAAATACGTGTTTAATTCATGATAAATAGTAATAATTATTACAAGCTTACGAAAAATATTTTGACTATTAATAAATTATCGTAGATAATGGTTAAGTGTTTAGACAGAGTTTAATTGAACTTAAACTCAAAATTTTGTCCGACTAGACCGTCGGGATGTTAGAATTGTGTCGAATTCAAGTCAGACTGCAATAGTTTGACTTGATATCGAGTCTTATGTGTGTTATAGACTGATAGGGTTATGTGTTATGTATTATGTGTTTAGGTTATTCTATGTATATATATATTATAGTATTATATTGTGATGATATTATTCTAATATTAGAGATCTATATTACTAATATTAGGTCTTCGGATAAAGCGTTATAAATTGCGTTGCGGTAATCAACGGTTCAGGCAAGTTTGCTTTTACTTAACTCTACTAAGAGTTGTTCATTCGGATATGCTTATGGTTAATCATTGTTGATCGCCATGTAAAATTTGTGCTCTGTACATATTGCATGTATAAGTTAGGTATGAAAGGCTGATCACCTTCATTACCAGTTGGTTCATATATATTTGTTCATGTTCAATACTTGTTCAGTCAAAAGTTTGTTCCAGCTAATTCACAATTATATTATTGAATTATAGCCAACTTATTATTCAGACTCTTTCAATCATGATATATCATTATATTATTGAATTTAAACTTGCTGGGCAATCCTTATGCACACCCTTGCTATATCATGATAAACATTGCGATTTAGTATTTAACGCGTCGGATCTGAGGAAAGGTTAAATAGCCCAAACTTTAGTTTACGTGTGCGATTAGATTTGTAATATATAGTAATGTATGATGATAATGTTATATATTAGACAAGTAGTGTATTGTGTATAAGTTAAGGTTACTCGACCTTGGGGAATAGTGTGTAAAGTTATTGTATAAACAATTTATGTTTATATCTTCCGCAAATAATAGTAATAGTGATAGAATGATCGAACCGGATCCGCGGTAATTCAGGACCTCGGATTCGGGGCCCTCACAGTTGGTATCAGAGCTGTAGGTTATGAACCTTAGGTAAGAATACCTAAGACTAATAACCGCAGTGATTAGGATAAGTACTAACTCAAATAGAGTTAGTTGGTCGGTAAGATTCAAAGACGAATCTCGGTGGGGTAAAAGATACAGAGTTCCCTAACTCTGATAATAAAGTTGAACAGTAATGGTGAATAGATAGAGTCTAAAAGACTAAAAGTACAGTGATAGGAGATCGTAAAATAAAATGATCAAGATACACTACAAGAAATCACACAAAAAATGACCCTAAAATTTGTCACATAAAATTCATTTTTCATCACTAAAATATTTCGTGACGATTGTTAATCGTCACAGAGACCGTCACCGTATGAGCGTGGTATTAGGTATATTTGACAATATTTGATGTCGTCACTAAATGTTTTAACTTATGGTGACGATTTACATCATTGTCACTATAATTAATTACTTTTAGTGACGTTAATAGCGTCACTATTTGAATGAAACTTTTGTCACTCTATATTATGTTTCGTCATCAAAACTTGGTGCATTAAATGACAAAAATCACTTTTCGTCATTAAATGATATTGTTTTAGTGACGAAAATATGTTACTTAATTTAAATCATCTAAATGACGACAATATTGTCATATTTATGATTATTCTTTCGTCATGTTATTGTGTTTATCGTCACCAAAAATAAAAAAATAAATGACGACCGAATAATTCGTCACCAAATAATATATTTAACATGACAATTATGTCGTTGTCATTTCATATTTTAAATAATATTACAAAATAATTCGTCACCAAAGAGTTAGTTTTTGGGACACATTTTTCAAAGTCACTAATTGAATACTTATGGTGACGATACATCTCGTCACAAAAAGAGTTACTAATAGTGACAAAATTAGTTGTTGTGACTAAATGAATATATAATAGTGACGATATAGTTTCTCACCAAAGAGTTAATTTCTATGACACATTTTTCTGTCAATATTTGAATACTTATGGTGACAATATAACTCATAACTTGTTACCAAATAGTTAATATTAGTGACAATATCAGTTGTCATAACTAAATGAATATATATAACGACAATACTATTAATTCTAAAGAGTTAATATTATTCGTCATTAAATTTTAATTTTCATTGACCAAATATTATTTGCCAATATAAATGATTATAAATCGTGATAATATAAGAGACAAAAGGCAATAAACATTTTAAATAAAAAGTAATTATCTTATAAAAAAATAGTATATTCACTAATTCAACAAAATACCCAACTAGCTAGGCAATAAACAGTTGCTTACATAATCTAAGTACCACAAAACCAAATTATATAATCCAAAAAGCTGAAATTCTAAAATCCATATCCTAAGAAAATGCTTAATTAAAACCTTCAACCTTATGGTTATTGACCTTCCAGAAAAAACTCTATTTGCAAATTAAAAAAACATAGACATAAATTAGTCAAATAGTTATGAAATTAAAAAAAAGTATATAAAGAAAGAAATGTTTAAATAATAAATTGTGAATTTTCCAGAACTATAGTTATACTAGCATTATAGCAACCAAAATCAATATCCATAGAATTTAGAGGATCCGCAGAATCGGATTCTAGTTGAAGATGTAATATGAAAATAAACTTCAAAAAAGTTGTCCCATGTGCATAGAGATATATTTATGAATCCCAAAATATGATAACTATTAGAGCAAGTTTTAAACTAACCGAGAAGCTTGAGGAAGGGAAAGCAACCCAAGAGCTCCTGCACAATTAAAGAAGTAACTATGTCAGCACTAAAATATCAATGTGAAGTAATGAGCACCATTTACGAAAAATATTGAACAATTATTAGTCAATCATCAGCAGCACTAAAGTTCTGATAGTGACATAGGAACACAAATGGAGTATCATCATCAAAGCACATAACAACCAGCAATAGGTGAATAAAGAAAACCAATTTTCATCTACTTTTGTGGCTAATAATCTAACATTTCCCAAATAAAATACCTATAAAATTTTTCGAATATAATGTTAGCCACCTTTTTACTTTTAAGTTTGGTAAATTTTGTTCTACATACTTGAGTGCAAATATACAATACTCATCTTCCCTCATTTTCTTTTGTTAGATCTGTTGATTCATTAGATGCTTGTATTTACGCAGAGATCAGAACAAGAATCAGGAAACAATTTCATGGGACAACAACTTTGAACTGCGCAGGAAAGCACTCCTCTCGATTTCTTTGTTAAGGTATTTCTTTCTTACATTAGCGATTGCCTAACTAAAAGTTGAGGCCTCAAATTTTATAAACTAAAAATAGTATCCTCATTATTGTCTCGGAAAATATAGAACATGTTAGATGTGAGAACAATAAAAGTGTTTATGATGACCTCACACAACACATCCATTATTGATACAATACATCACCACACACAACATATCCATTAGCCCATCAACATATCAACCATTTAGCAAAGCACCATCGGTAGTAAAGCCCGACCTCAACTCAAATTTATTAGCAACAAAACCTAAAGGTTTAGGAAAAGAAAAAATCTGATTTCAACAAAGAAAAAAAATAGCGACCAAATCGTGACGTATAGATACATCAAGAAGCGGTAGCATTAAGATGTCCAAGAAGCAACAAGGAGAGCACCAAGATGCCCAACAAACAATGACAGCGATGGGAGTAGAACATGATAACCCAACATATAGCATAAACAAAAAGTAGAGCGACAACGAAAGACAACACAACACACGGTCATGGGAACCACGAGCAGAGTATATCAAGGATTACAAAAAAGGCCTAAAGAAGGCAGACTTTACAATTTTGCGACCTACTTTTAATTAAATTCAATGTATTTTGTACAATCCCCAAACAACAATTAGCCCCATGAAACCCGACCACACAACCTTAACCATTAGCAACAATGAGAGACCAATGTAATTGTAATAGCAATAGTGGCATCACACTAGCAGGTGAACCTATCATCCAAACCCAGAAGTAAGCAGTGAGTATGAGATAACAACAATACGAGACATGCATATATTCAACCAAGAAGCTCACAATATGTTCAAGTATACACTTGTAGTTGCCTTTATCATAGATTCATAGTTATAAAGTCATATTACCTGCCAAGAGAGAATCTCTTGAATAGTAGCAGAAGTTGGAACACCCTCAGGCCACATTGACATGACAACATAAACCACAAATCTCTCCTTAGCTCTAATTTTAAGCAATTTTAATGCCAACTCCATAGGGATGAGATTCTCGACTCCGATCATACCATGACTTTAAATAATTATCTTGAGAAAAGAACTTTTAAGAAAACAAAAGCATACTATGTAAACTAAAGAAGGGTAGAACATGTAATATAATTATGATCCCGAATAGCTAAGCACAGTCACATGCGAATCACTGAAAACCGATGACTAAATTAACAATAACCTCAAACACAAAGTGCTAAGGTTTAATTAACTATGTCCAATTGAATGAGAATCTGGTCCGATTGTTAAAAAAAGAGAACAAATACACCAATATAAAATTTTAGTTCAAGTAGAAAGTTGAACAAATGAAAATGTTTGAAAGCTAGTTCCGAGTTATGACATAATCGGACACGGAATAACTATCATAAAAGATTTTCAATAATTTACCAAAATGTTCTTCATGGCCCAGTTGACGAGAGAACATTTGAGGAGTAAAATTTAATGGGGTAAAAAACAAAAGTAATTTTTACGAATCTTTGTAACTTTGGCCGTGCGTAAGATGTTCCAATAAAATATTGATTGTCAATATATATGTAATCTTTGGTGATCGATTGCTTGGATATATGTTGTTTGAATGCTTTTGTCTATTTTCGACTTTTTGCGAGAGATAAAATTCTCGCAAATAAATAAATGTCAAAGAAATAGAAAACTTTGCTTAGCAGACAAGTATCATTAACAATAATGTCAATTAGAAGTCCCCTTACTTCTAGTGTCTAGGAACCATTACCAACCTTTATTCCATACACAGACACACATCAAGATAATAGAATAATTAGACAAATAAATAAAATAGAAACAAGGCATGCATGAATATATAAATGGAATTAAAAGGATAAGACGGTTCATTTACAAACTGAGCCTGAGCGACATCAAGCGGTTTTGGGAAATCCCTTACTGGATGATGAATCAATGGACCGAATAATCTGAGGAAAATAATATAAACTACAAGAATTTCAATCAATACTGATACATGCACAGAAAGGGAAAGAAAAAAAAAACTCAACTCCATGTTTTATACCAAACAAGTTGGGGTAGGCATAAATTATGACAGATAGTTATTAATGATAATTCTGAAATCGCTATTTCCTACACACCCAAAAAAATATATAGCAATTATACCAGAGATCAAAAAGGTGTGTTTAGAGTTCAAATTGACAAACTCTCATGTGGATCCAAATATTCCATTTACCCCTTTGCTCTTTTCCTACAACCTTCATTATCATATCAAACACTCAAATAGCAAAACTCATATCATTTCTTTGAAATTGAGTAAATACAACATTTACTCATAATTATCACGTTTCTAAAATTTTCTGTCTACAAAAACGACGTGCTTGGGGTACAACCAATTTCTCTCTGTAAGATTTTCAAGTTTTGATTATAGATGCATAAAAATTAAGCATACAAATTGAAACAGTTTAATAGAAGAGGAATTACCTGAATCCGACATGATAAGGATTGAAATCGATTCACGCAGCGAATTAATTCCGGTTGCAAACCAAAGTGGAATCATGGGTAAGTTGTTTTCTTCAACTATTAGCATACTTTAAAAACTCACATCCCCAATCCATAACTACTTCAATCAATTGAAGGCGCTCCGGATGCTCTCTAATTTTACGCCACATCTCTTCCGGTAACAACGATAACATACGTCCCAATTCGATATCAAAATCTCCACTAACAAAAATTGAAGGGGTTGAATTTAAATAGAAAGGACCGATTAAACAAATTTCATGGAGACCCATATAGTTTGATGCTTGAATTGGGGAGAGTTGAAGGGTATCGTGAAAAATTGATGGGTTGAATTGGGGTTTTGAGTATGTAATTGAATTGAGGTTTTGGCGAAGATAGAGAGGTGAAACCCAAATTTTTCAGACCACGCACAAACTCAGTAACTCAGTTCCAAAAAAAAAGAAGAGTTTTATAACAGTTAAAAAAAAGTCTTTTCGAAGTAATATTATATGCAAAATTTTTATTTCAAAATCTAAATTTAAATTTAGGATATTAAATATAACAAACTGAAATAAATAATTCTTTTGTAGAACAAAAAAATTAATATTTGAGTATTTGTAATATGTTCCACAAAAAGAGTCATAATTATTATAATTTTGTTTATTGTCAATTTATAATATTTTAAAATTTAAATTATTGTAACTTAATATTTTAATTGATACAATTAATATTTTAAATTAATTAAAAATTATTATTAAGAATAATTTTTATTAAAATAGTAATTACATTAAAATTTGAATTTTAGTATACTATAAATGAAAGAACAAACTCAAACTTAAATCTTTTTGTAGAACATATGAGTTTTTTTTTGTCATGAACAATGTATGAAATTTTAAAGTTTTAACGTAGTGTAAAGTTATTTACTTTATAGTTTATTATTAAAAGAAATAGTCAATATTGTAAGTTACAAAAAAAGTGTTATTAAAAGTAAATTTATTACTATAAAAAATTTAATGTATTTATATTACAATTTATATTAACCACAATTAATTCTAAAAAAATTATTTAGAACTAAACATTAACCAATTTTATCTCTCGCAAAAAATCTCTGAACAATAATATATAGTGAGTAATAATTTCATCATTCATAGTTTTTTTCTCGCAAATTTTTCATCATAAATTGGCGCCAAATATGCTTTTACCACCTCAATTTTATAAAAGAAAAATATTAATTGTGAAAGATATTTCATTCGCTAATAACTATATTGTCACTACATTTTTTTTTCTTCACTGTCCCTTCGCTAGAAAACTCCTCATGTGAAATAATGAATCCTTTCACAAAAATTTCTTCACTATATCCCTAATTTCTTGTAGTGTATTAATGTAAAGTAAAATAGATTATATTTGGATTCTAATTTTCCTAATTTGGTTAAATATGATGGAAAGTAGAAATTTGGTGTAAGAAAAAAAGATTTTAAAATTTGGGGGAGATTTTGGGTCTATTGACCACTTGCGTAAATTCTGTTTTCCCTCCTATCAGCTTGACGCTTGTTTTTCAACATGATTTTTAAACCCGGACCCGTAAAAATTGGAATTGCTCAGCACTCCGGTTCGGTTTAAACAAAAAATTATTTTTGGTCAAAAATTGGTTGACCCAACGGTCTAATCGGAGGTTTAACCAGTAAAATCGGTTAATTGATCCAGTGACCCAAATTTTAAATTATTTTTTGTATCAAGTTTTTTTAATATTAAAATTAACCATTTTTAGTAATATTGTAACTCAACTTTATTATGTTTTAGTTCATAAAAAACGAGATTTTTTATAAATTTATTAATTACTAATAATATATATTTTAATGACGTCACTGGATCAATAACGGTTCGACCACTGGGTAAACTTTTGACCCATCCACCCAGTACCTTTTTCGGTTTGATGACCGGTTCGGGTCAAAAAAACTTATTTTTTCAAAATAGTCAAAGTTTATTTAATTTTAAGTAATAATGTAGTTGATATTTTTAATCTCTTGGGAATAAATTTAAAAATATTGGAGACTACAAGTTATGGCATTAGATTAGATAACTAATAAATTAGAATGGCTTAGTGGTAGCTTAATGGCTCAATAACCCATAAGTCTTAGGTTCAAAACCTAGTTTTGATATTATGGCTTCTTATATTATATTTTTTATAAATATTTATATGAATATTTAGAGATAAATTTATAAATATTTATATGAACATTTCACTGTATAAAATTTAGTATTATTATTATTATTATTATTATTATTATTATTTTATTATTAATATTTTGTTATTATTATTATTATTATTATTATTCTACTACTACTACTATTATTATTATTATTATTATTATTATTATTATTATTATTATTATTATTATTATTTATTATTATTATTATTATTATTATACTATTATTATTATTATTATTATTATTGTTATTATTATTATTATTATTATTATTATTATTATTATTATTATTATTATTATTATTATTATTATTGTTGTTGTTGTTGTTGTTGTTGTTATTATTATTATTAGTAGTATTATTATTATTATTATTATTATTATTATTATTATTATTATTATTATTATTATTATTATTATTATTATTATTATTATTATTATTATTATTACTGTTATTGTTATTATTATTATTATAATAATTATTATTATTATTATCTTAATTTAAGGCAACATTTTAATAGTCGTTGCAAAAAGTTGTATAAAATATGCAACGAAAATAAAAATTATTGCCAATGAATGTGGTCCATATTAGGTAACGAAATATAGCAACAAAAAAACTTTCGTTGCCCACGATGAGGAGAAATCAAGTGGTTAGAAATTTTGAAACGAATTTTAACGAATTTTGTTTTTAAATTTTGCAACGAATTATGAATTTCGTTGCAAAAAGTGAAAGTCTGACACAATCTGCAACAAAGGACAAATTTCATTGCTAAACATACACTTTTAGCAACGACTTATAAAGTCGTTGTCTGAAAAATCGTTGCTAAAGCCCCATTTTTAGCAACAAAAAATCTTTTGTTGCCCACGATGAAGGGAAATCAAGTGGCCGAAAATTTTGCAACGAATTTCTAATGAATTTTTTTTTCGCCAATGAATTAGCAAAAAAATTTTGCAACGACTTATGAATTTCGTTGCAAAAAGTGAAAGCCTGACACAATCTGCAATGAAGGACAAATTCCGTTGCTAAACATATACTTTTAGCAACGACTTATAAATTCGTTGCCCGAAAAATCGTTGCTAAAGGCCCATTTTTTGGTAGTGTATGCATACATAACTAATGAGCAAAATTTTATGAATTTAAGTTTCTTGATAAGTAAAATCACTACTCTCATTTTCTTTTCAAGAAAGCAGAACCATTCTATGATGTCGATTTAGTACTACAAATACTAATCATAGCTAAGAAGTTGCTTCGTCAAAAATTTAAACCAAATAGTGATTTAGATTATCAAAATTGTACAAGATCATCAACAACAATAGCAACCACTACAACAAAAATGACATGAAATCATTTCAAAATCGTAGTTGTTCAATTAGAACAACTACTAATTATCAATTCAAATCAAAATCTAAAAACATACCTAAAATGTTAAATAATTTATGCTATCAATTTGGGATTATTAAAAATTGATAATGGATGTTCTTAACTAAATGGCGGCTACCAATGATGAAAGGAAGACCGGTGATGTCGCTTGGATACAAGAAAATTTTGCCTCCATATAAAAATGTGACGCTATTGCATACTTTGTCACTAAATATAAGAATTTATGACGAACCATTTTTGTCACTTATCTACTCATCTAATTAGTGATGCACTATTATCTCGTCATATAAAATTGATATTTATGATAATACAATTTGTAATAAATTAATATTTTTTCGTCTTTAAAAAATTTCCCTCCAAAATTTTTTAGAAAATTTTTGCCTCCAAATAAAATTGTGACGATATTACGTACTTTGTCACTAAATATAAGCATTTATGACGAACGATTTTTGTCACTTATCCACGCATCTAATTAGTGACGCACTATTATCTCGTCATATAAAATTGGTATTTATGACAATATAAATTGTCATAAATTATTATTTTTTCGTCATTAAAAAATTTCCCTCCAAAATTTTGCCTTCAAATAAAATTGTGACGAATTTGTATTTGGCGTCACTAAATGTGAACATTAGTGACGAAAGCACATTGTCACTAAATGTTACAAATAATTAATGACAAACTATTATGTTGTCATCGAAAGAAATATTTTGTGACAATAAATTCTGTCATCAATTATTACTAAATGTCACTAAAAGGTTTCCATCCAAAATTTTGGTATGAAATTCTACCTCCAAAATAACTTGTGATGAAATTTTGTTAATCGTCATCAAATGTGTAAATTAGTGACGATATAAATGATTAATAGTAACAAAAGTAAAATTCGTCACAAAAACAAAAGTTTTAGTGACGATTATGAATTTCGTAATTATTAATTAACAAATTGTGACAAAATTTTGTGCGTGGCAAAAATTTCGTCATAAAATGTGTGATTTCTTGTAGTGATATAGAAATGAATCGTAATATATACGATGAGATCACCCCGTGATCTGATAAGGTTATAGTATGGAAAAACAATAAATCAAATGATTAAAAAGTTTACAGCAACGATTGATGTGTCAGTTGTACTATGAATTGGTACAGATTTAGGAAAGGATTATGAATACAGATTAAATGAAATTCGTATTGAGAAGGGAGTTAGTGTTAGGTGGGGATTTAATTGAGGATTCATGTCGGCAGCTGAGTTGTATGGTTCCTTGTGTGGGCGGGGAATTGTACTTTGTGTGACAACTACTTAGTTTTGACAATGATAATCATTGAAATATTTGTGTCGCGCTATTCGTTATATGCATGTTAAGAGGGCGATTCCCTTTTCATGTGTAGAACAAATAGATAGGTCATAAGTAGAGGATATAAGGTTAAGTACGAGTTCTTAAAACTCATACTTATGTGACATTCTTGATTCATAGTTATATGAAATGTTTATGAACTCCTCAGCGAACGGACGCCAAAGGTCAGACTAGGACAAGTTCCTAAACTCATATGATTGTGGCAATTTATGGACTCATAAGTGTGGTTTGTCGAATTTGGTAGAACTGTGTGAAAACGGAATATTAAAGATTATAAGAATAGATAGATTGTTAAGCAAATGATTATAGTGGAGACATACGTTTTCAAAAAATCCTAGCTATGCTAGACTTCGGAATGGTTACATCAAGCTAAATACGCACTATGTGCTTTTAAAAAAATATATAGACTCGTAATCATTTTTGAAACGGTTTAAAGTATAGTCTATACTACTTATTTCAGCAAGACGCAAATGATTTGCAATATCAAAATATATTTTATTTATCACTCATGTACAATGTAACCTGGTGCAAAGATGATAAAAAGTTGATGGAGTTGTAAATACAGGAATACTTAGTGTGAATTTGATCTAAAATCGTTATTCCACTATTGTATGATGTGTTATGACAAAGTCATACAATGACAACATCCTCAAACGGACTGTTAATACAGTATGGCATCATGGCGTCATTCTCATAAATATTTTCAATAAAATTTAATTTGCCAACGGGGTTTGGCTACACCTAAATAATTCGATTGAATTGAATCATTGATATGAGTCTATGTTATTCGATTCAGCTAGACATTTATTTATGAAAACTTTAAGTGTTCATTGAAAGTAATTTTCTGAACCAAATTGTTTTGGTGCGGAATCCAGTAAGACTGAGGTAGAATTTTGTGCTTGTGGCAGTGAAGAGAAACAGACAAAATCAGTACATGGCCAGTACAGGACATATCGGGATAATCATCCTTTGTGTCTATAAGTTATGACGGTTTGCGGATGAACTTCCATAAAACCTTTGCGAAAATGACAGAAAAATAGTCTATATGACTCCTCAGCAAAATTTGAAATTTTTTACTCTTGTGAGTGGTGTATTGGGTAGCATGTGATGCTGTGTATGTATGGTGTATGGTGTATGGTGTAAGGTAAATTTCGGGGATGAAATTTTTAGAAGAAGGGGTGAATGTGACAACCCGAGAATTTAGAATATTTCTAAAATTTTTATTAATTTATTTAAGGTTCAAAATTAGAACCTAGACAGAAAATTATTGTATGCGTTCGATATTTTTAAGAAGGAATTTTGAGGATTTCAAAATTATGTGAAAGATTTAAGTGAATTATTCAGGATTAAGGGAATAAGCGTTTATGTTCTGTGTATATGTGTGCATGATGTGGTTAAGGGTCAAGGGTTGACCAGATAAACGATGTCTGTGACAAACCCTAATTATATTAAGAACGTCAACGTTCGGTTAGAAAACCCTAGCGATTAATAAGAAACCCTAGAAACTGGTTATGGAAACCCTAATTTTAGTTCCGGGAATCCGAAACCCTAATTCGGTGCATGAAACCCTAAATTGGGAACCTAATGGCATAAGTGTAAATAATTATAAGATTAATTAGGGTTAATCTTAACAAATTGGTTAGAAAACCCTAATTTCAAAATTTGAAACCCTAATTTTTGGATTAGAAACCCTGATTTATAATTATGGAAAACCTAAGTGTTAATTTAATAATTGTAATGTTAATTAGGAAACCATAATCCTAATTTTCAAGTTAAGTAATTAGGAAACACTAATCTAATTAGAAAACCTAATTTCTAATTTAAAAAAATTATTTTTATTTAGAAACCCTAATTAGTGGTTTATAAACCCTAATGATCAATTTTGACCCAAATTGCTAAATTAACAATTTTAATTAGGAAATACTAATCCTAATTAGCAAGATTTAATTTGTGATTAATAAATTTTAATATAATTAGAAAATCCTAATTATAATTTAGAAATATTAAATTTCTATTTTTAAAACTTAAATTAGAAATTTTAGAAAATTAAATTTGCAAACCCTAAACCCTAACCTAAACCCTAAACCCTAAGGGTTAGGGCAATTGACATTTATGCAATTAAAACAAAAATCAAAATGACTATAATGCCCTTCTTAGATTTTTATGAGTTTACTTGCAAATCTTGGCCGCAAAATGGGAGTTGGTGGCCAACTTTAACCACCCCATGTGACTATATCTTACAGAAATCAGCAGCTACCTTCTCCATATAGATACATTATAGAAAAATATATAGTTTATAGAGAGAAAGAATTCACACTTTAATTTTTTTTAAACCATCCAAGACATTCTCTCTCTAAGATTTTGGGAATGAGAGTGAAAAGGGTATGAGAAGTTATGACATGATCAGATCGTAGCTTTCCATAACAGGATCAAGGATCAGAAAGTCTAGATCAAACTAGAAAGGTATAAGAACCCTAATTTTTAAAATCTTGTGTTTTGATGTTAGTTGTTGGTTAGATATATGTTAGAAGGTGCCTTTTAGAGATCTGGGTTGTTGGATCATGGATCCATAACATCTAGATGCTCGAATCTAGCATTTTTTAAAATCTGGAAAATTTTGTAAAAATTATCTGACAGCCTTATGTCAGAGGCCTAGATCCTTCACTGTTGTGTGTTTGTTATGTTTTATGTTATGGATATGTTCTATGCCATGTAGGCTTTCATCTGGAACTTGAATTAAGGTTATAGCATGTTTAGATTGCATTTTATAATCGGTCAAACCTTGTTGACCGTTCACGGATATGAAATTCTGGGCAGCCCAGTATTCCAGAAAGTTCTGATAAGCGTTTGCAGGCTCTAGATCTTGCAGTCTTTTGATTGTTTGGTCATGTTTTTGTTTTCATGTTGTAGTTTGATATGTAGACTACATAGTAAAGTCATTGTATCACTTATATCATAACTGGAATGAAAACTAATCACAGTCAAACTAGCGTTGACCACCAACCTGGAACGAAATCTGGAAAACCCAGATTCATGAAGAACACGTTTTCTGACATAGGTTGACCAGCCTTAATCTGACATTTGTGTTGTTATTTAGATGATCTGGTTGTATAGAAAAGGACCTTGACATCTCCTTTACCTGTTCGAACCTTTATAACATAATTAGAAAGTCCAGATTGTAAGATATAAGGAGCTCAACCTAGTACCATCAACTGTTCTTCATTTTCTGGAAAGCCCAGAAATGAAGAACAGTGTT
This sequence comes from Panax ginseng, assembly GCA_020205605.1. Taxonomy (NCBI): domain Eukaryota; kingdom Viridiplantae; phylum Streptophyta; class Magnoliopsida; order Apiales; family Araliaceae; genus Panax; species Panax ginseng. The sequence continues at coordinate 41,050,754 of CM035142.1, read as the reverse complement.
GTCAGACTTTTCTGAAGCTTTGATCTTGCTGTTATGATGCAGGGTTGGCCTGAAACTTGTTAATTCTTATAGTATTACATAGGTACTATAATATTAATGCACTAGACTTCCAGAATCATGAACAACAAACTTTAGCTCTATTAAACCAAACCACCCGGATATCGCAATGAAGATCTGGGTTTGGCAAAAAGAACACCAACAATGACGGATTAAATGTCGCCAGAAGCCCTATAGCGACAATTAATTTCGGAAATTAATAATTTTAATTAAATAAATAGATAAAAATAGTTTTTAATTATTAAAAATATATAATAAATTATGAAAAATTATTTTATAGTCTAAAAAATAGTTTTTATTTATTTAGACTATATTTCATAAATATTTAATATTTTGGAATATAAATGGTATTTTATTTATTTAATTATAATATTTAATAAATTATTTAAAAATAATTTTAATACATGAAAAATCATGAAAAATAAAAGTCATGAAAAACCTTTTAAATCATAGAAGATAGTAGATTTTATTCTCTACTTGACTCTTCTAATGGATTGTTTGTTCCGCTGCAGTTAAACTTGATGTTTGTTATATTTTATCGGTTTAACATCATTTGAAGGCTAATGATAATTTATTACGCATTATCTTAGTCATAATATTTTCTTCGGGCTAGTTGAGCTCACCCTTTCTTTCACTCTTCTCTTGAAAATGAGAATATATATTTGGGGACGAGTGGGGAGCGGAGTGATGGACGAGATGATAGTATTAGTAGTCCTCACTATTACATTAAATAGTGTGACAATAAATGTAATGAGGACCCCATTGAGTTTGTATATTGTCTAGATGACAATATTTGTATTAAAACTCACAAGACATATGTTTAGTCGTATTCTACTACTAATTGTTGTATAATTAAGTTGTATTTGAATTTTGTACAATGTATTTGGCGACTCAAGATGGGTGATGTATACCTATTTTGGGGGCGTCACAGTTCCCTAACTCTGATAATAAAGTTGAAAAGTAATGGTGAATAGATAGAGTCTAAAAGACTAAAAGTACAGTGATAAGAGATCGTAAAACAAAATGATCAAGATATAGAAATGAATCGTAATATATACGATGAGATCACCCCGTGATCTGATAAGGTTATAGTATGGAAAAAGAATCAATCGAATGATTGAAAAGTTTACAGCAACGATTGATGTGTCAGTTGTACTATGAATTGGTACAGATTTAGGAAATGATTATGAATACGGATTAAATAAAATTCGTATTGAGAAGGGAGTTAGTGTTAGGTGGGGATTCAATTGAGGATTCATGTCGGTAGCTGAGTTGTATGATTCCTTGTGTGGGCGGGGAATTGTACTTTGTGTGATAACAACTTAGTTCTGACAATGATAATCATTGAAATGTTTGTGTCGCGCTATTCGTTATATGCATGTTAAGAGGGTGATTCCTTTCTCATGTGTAGAACAAATAGATAGGTCATAAGTAGAGGATATAAGGTTAAGTACGAGTTCTTAAAACTCATACTTATGTGACATTCTTGATTCATAGTTATATGAAATGTTTATGAACCCCTCAGCGAATGGACGCCAAAGGTCAGACTAGGACAAGTTCTTAAATTCATATGATTGTGGCAATTTATGGACTCATAAGTGTGGTTTGACGAACTGGGTAGAACTGTATGAAAATGGAATATTATAGATTATAGGAACAGATAGATTGTTAAGCAAATGATTATAGTGGAGACATAAGTTTTCCAAAAATCCTAGCTATGCTAGACTTCAGAATGGTTACATCAAGCTAAATACGCACTATGTGCTTTAAAAAAAAATATATAAACTCGTAATCATTTTTGAAACGGTTTAAAGTATAGTCTATGCTACTTATTTTAGCTAGACGCAAATGATTTGCAATATCAAAATATATTTTATTTATCACTCATGTACCATGTAACCTGGTGCAAAGATGTAAAAAGTTGATGGAGTTGTAAATACAGGAATACTTAGTGTGAATTTGATCTAAAATCGTTATTCCACTATTGTATGATGTGTTATGACAAAGTCATACAATGACGACATCCTCAAATGGACTGTTAATACAGTAAGACATCATGACGTCATTCTCAAAAATATTTTCAATAAAATTTAATTTGCCAACGGGGTTTGGCTACACCTAAATAATTCGATTGAATTGAATTATTGATATGAGTCTATGTTATTCGATTCAGCTAGACAAACATTTATGAAAACTTTAAGTGTTCATTGAAAGAAATTTCCCGAACCAAATTGTTTTGGTGCGGAATCTAGTAAGACTGAGGTAGAATTTTGTGCTTGTGGCAGTGAAGAGAAACAGACAAAATCAGTACATGGCCAGTACAGGACATATCGGGATAATCATCCTTTGTGTCTATAATTTATGACGGTTTGCGGATGAACTTCCATAAAACCTTTGCGAAAATGACAGAAAAATAGTCTATATGACTCCTCAGCAAAATTTGAAATTTTTTACTCTTGTGAGTGGTGTATTGGGTAGCATGTGATGCTGTGTATGTATGGTGTATGGTGTATGGTGTAAGGTAAATTTCGGGGATGAAATTTTTAGAAGAAGGGGTGAATGTGACAACCCGAGAATTTAGAATATTTCTAAAATTTTTATTAATTTATTTAAGGTTCAAAATTAGAACCTAGACAGAAAATTAGTGTATGCGTTCGATATTTTTAAGAAGGAATTTTGAGGATTTCAAAATTATGTGAAGGATTTAAGTGAATTATTAGAGATTAAGGAATAGCGTTTATGTTACATGTGTATATGTGTGCATGATGTGGTTAAGGGTCAAGGTTGACCGGATAAGCGATGTCTCATGACAAACCCTAATTATATTAAGAACGTCAACGTTCGGTTAGAAAACCCTAGCGATTAATAAGAAACCCTAGAAACCGGTTCTGGAAACCCTAATTTCAGTTTCGGGAATTCGAAACCCTAATTCGGTGCATAAAACCCTAAATTGGGAACCTAATGGCGTAAGTGTAAATAATTATAAGATTAATTAGGGTTAATCTTAACAAATTGGTTAGAAAACCCTAATTTCAAAATTTGAAACCCTAATTTATAATTAGGGAAAACCTAAGTGTTAATTTAATAATTGTAATGTTAATTAGGAAACCCTAATCCTAATTTTCAAGTTAAGTAATTAGGAAACCCTAATCTAATTAGGAAACCTAATTTCTAATTTAGAAATTTTTTTTTATTTAGAAACCCTAATTAGTGGTTTATAAACCCTAATGATCAATTTTGACCCAAATTGCTAAATTAACAATTTTAATTAGGAAATACTAATCCTAATTAGCAAGATTTAATTTGTGATTAAGAAATTTTAATATAATTAGAAAATCCTAATTATAATTTAGAAATATTAAATTTATATTTTTAAAACCTAAATTGGAAATTTTAAAAAATTAAATTTGCAAATCCTAAACCCTAACCCAAACCTTAAACCCTAAGGGTTAGGGCAATTGACATTTATGCCATTAAAACAAAAATCAAAATGACTATAATGCCCTTCTTGAATTTTTATGAGGTTACTTGCAAATCTTGGCCGCAAAATGGGAGTTGGTGGCCAACTTTAACCACCCCATGTGACTATATCTTACAGAAATCAGCAGCTACCTTCTCCATATAGATACATTATAGCAAAATATATAGTTTATAGAGAGAAAGAATACAAACTTTAATTTTTTTTAAACCATCCAAGACATTCTCTCTCTAAGATTTCGGGAATGAGAGTGAAAAGGGTATGAGAAGTTATGACATGATTAGATCGTAGCTTTCCATAACAAGATCAGGGATCAGAAAGTCTAGATCAAACTAGAAAGGTATAAGAACCCTAATTTTTATAATCTTGTGTTTTGATGTTAGTTGTTGGTTAGATATGTGTTAGAATGTGCCTTTTAGAGATCTGGATTGTTAGATCATGGATCCATAACATCTAGATGCTCGAATCTAGCATTTTTTGAAATCTGGAAAATTTTGTAAAAATTGTTTGACAGCCTTATGTTAGAGGCCTTAGATCCTTCACTGTTGTGTGTTTGTTATGTTTTATGTTATGGATATGTTCTATGCCATGTAGGCTTTCATCTGGAACTTGAATTAAGGTTATAGCATGTTTACATTGCATTTTATAATCGGTCAAACATCATTGACCGTTCACGGATATGAAATTCTGGGCAGCCCTGTATTCCAGAAAGTTCTGACAAGCGTTTGCAGGCTCTAGATCTTGCAGTCTTTTGATTGTTTGGTCATGTTTTTGTTTTCATGTTGTAGTTTGATATGTAGACTACATAGTAAAGTCATTATATCACTTATATCATAACTGGAATGAAAACTAATCACAGTCAAACTAGCGTTGACCACCAACCTGGAACGAAATCTAGAAAACCCAGATTCATGAAGAACACGTTTTCTGACATAGGTTGACCAACCTTAATCTGACATTTGTGTTGTTATTTAAATGATCTGGTTATATAAGGAGCTCAACATAGTACCATCAACTGCTCTTCATTTTCTGGAAAACTCAAAAATGAAGAACAGTGTTGTCAGACTTTTTTGAAGCTTTGATCTTGTTGTTATGATGCAAGGTTGGCCTGAAACTTGTTAATTCTTATAGTATTACATAGGTACTATAATATTAATGCACTAGACTTCCCAGAATCATGAACAACAAACTTTTAGGCTCGGTCAAACCACCCACCCGGATATCTGGCGATGAAGATCTGGGTTTGGCCAAGAACACCAACAGCGACGGATTCGTCGCCAAAAGCCCTATAGCGACAATTAATTTCAGAAATTAATAATTTTAATTAAATAAATAGATAAAAATGGTTTTTAATTATTAAAAATACATAATAAATTATGAAAAATTATTTTAAAGTCTGAAAAATAGTTTTTAATTATTTAAAGTATATTTCATAAATATTTAATATTTTTGGAATATAAATGGTATTTTATTTATTTAATTATAAAATTAAATAAATTATTTAAAAATAATTTTAATACATAAAAATCATGAAAAATAATATTATGGTAAAAGAAAATATTTTAAGTTATTTTTAAGTGACTTTTAATATTTTGGGATGAATTTCATTAATTAATCAATATTAATGGTAATTAGTTTATTTAATAACTATATTAAATAAATTATGAAAAATAGAATTAATGATTTATAAATCATATAAAAATGATTTAAGTGTTATAAAAATATTTTAAGTAATAAAATATAACTTTTGATATTTTGTCATGAAAATATTAATATTTTAATATTAATAGCAATTATCGGATAATGAATTTAATTGTTTAAAAATCATATAAAGGTGATTTTAAAGTATTAAAATACTTTGTGATATTATAAATTTATTATAATATTATGTTATGTATTTCATTAATATTTGATAATAAATAAATATTAATGATAAAGAAATTATGTGTTATTTAATTTATATAAATACGTGTTTAATGATTAAAAATTCACGATAAATAATAATAATTATTTAAAAATTATTACGAGCTTACGAAAAATATTTCGACTATTAATAAATTATCGTAGATAATGGTAAAGTGTTTAGACAGAGTTTAATTGAACTTAAACACGAAATTTTGTCCGACTAGACCGTCGGGATGTTAGAATTGTGTCGAATTCAAGTCAGACTGCAATAGTTTGACTTGATATCAGGTCTTATGTGTGTTATAGACTGATAGGGTTATGTGTTATGTGTTATGTGTTATGTGTTATGTGTTTAGGTTATTCTATGTATATATATTATAGTTATATTGTGATGATATTATTCTAATATTGGAGATCTATATTACTAATATTAGGTCTTCGGATAAAGCGTTATAAATTGCGTTGCGGTAATCAACGGTTCAGGCAAGTTTACTTTTACTTAACTCTACTAAGAGTTGTTCATTCGGATATGCTTATGGTTAATCATTGCTGATTGCCATGTAGAATTTGTACTCTGTACATATTGCATATATATAAGTCGGTATGAAAAGGTCGATCACCTTCATTACCAGTTGGTTCATATATATTTGTTCATGTTCAATACTTGTTCAGTCAAAAGTTTGTTCCAGCTAGTTCACAATTATATTGTTGAATTATAGCCAGCTTATTATTCAGACTCTTTCAATCATGATATATCGTTATATTATTGAATTTAAACTTGCTGGGCAATCCTTATGCTCACCCTTGCTATATAATGATAAACATTGCAGATTTAGACGTACACGTCGGATACAAGGAAAAGGTTAAAGACTGTTCCAGCTTTAGTTTACGTGTGCGATTAGATTTGTAATATATAGTAATGTATGATGATAATGTTATGTATTAGACAAGTAGTGTATTGTGTATAAGTTAAGGTTACTCGACCTTGGGGAATAGTGTGTAAAGTTATTGTATAAACAATTTATATGTATATCTTCCGCAAATAATAGTAATAGTGATAGAATGATCGAACCGGATCCGCGGTGATTTGGGGCCCTCACACTTTTGCCAACGACTCTTAATTACCTTGTCTCACGTGTTGACATTGGAAACCAACGTTTTGAAGTCACACAACGACTTTTGACCTTTAATCCGGGCTTTTTATGTTTTCGACGTTTAACGTCTATTTTTGCAAAATTCGCCATAACTTCGTTACTCGTGTTCTATAAGCCAAATCAAATGGAAAACTCCATTGATTCATTATAGTCATCCTAACCAAACATTAGGCACATTCCTTAGCTATAACGGTTTTCAAAATGTAAATTAATAACTAAGTTAACGTTCAAGATGTTTATGGTTTTTAACTCACGTAAACACTTACGATTTCTATTTGGTCATGACCTACCAATGATTTGGCCATTAATAGGCATCCTTATATCTCCTCAATAAACATGCTCCACCAATCTACGATTCTTCTACGAGAAAGAAATCGAAAAAGATGAAGATTATGGTTTATAAGAATTTACCTTTGAAGTAATTCATGTTCTTGATAAACGCCTATTGGTTTGCTTAGGAGTAGAAGGATTATATGATTCTAGCTCTTTCTCCATCTCTCTATATCTTTGGGCAAGCTTTGGAAAACCATAAAATGCCAACTCTAGCTTTGTATATATAGAAAACCAAAGTGAGGGCAAAAATGTCCAACTCCCACCTCCTTACTATTCCACCTCCTTTGTCAACTTTGCCACCAAGTAAAGTACTTGGTGGGTAAGTTGTCACTTTGCTTGGCCACCAAGTGGCCGACCCACTCTCTCGTGGATCACCTCATGGGTTGCGCCATGGGTTTTACCCATCCCATGACCCACCGGTTTGACCCATGGTTTAATTCTTTGGATTGGGCTTGACTTTAATAAACGTTTGGCTTTAACTTGAGCTTTTCACATAATTCATTGGGCTTGCTATTAGTTTAAGTCCAATTAAGTTATACCAACCCTTAACTCATACTCCATTAATACGACTTGTATTCTACGCGTATTACTCACGAAATCTCTTTGTCTAATACTCATACGATATTCATATTATACGTCTTACTATTCTTCATACCATACTCGTATTTATACTAATATAATACTCGTATTTCATACGTATAATATCCGAAACGACTATACGCATTACATTTCCCTTTCAGAAACCTCTTTCACAAACCCTTAGGTTTTACGCCCGCAAGCGAAAACTTCATTTGCCATAACGGAATTATTATTGAATATTCCATACTATCTTCATATTCTATCATTACGCATTTCTCAGAATCTCAAACCCTAGCTCCGAACCAAATTGGATGAATAGTATTTTTACGCAAATATTCTCAGAAAACCTTCGTTCTCATCTTGATAATTCACAACAATTAATTCTAGCACAAAGCCAGAATACTAATCACATCCACACATTCTAGGTTATAGAACGACCTTCGAACATCTTACTCACATAATAACTCAATTTGTTCATTTAATCTACATAATGAAATAAAAATTTAATTGATAAAAATTTGAAATTCTCGGGCGTTACATTCTTCTCTCCTTATAAGGATTCTGTCCCCAGAATCTCGCTATTCTTACATAAAAAAAATGAGGAAACTTTTCCTTCATTTTACTTTTGAGCTCCCACATTGCTTCTTCAGCATCGTGGGTACTCCAAATTACCTTTACTGAAGGTATTACTTTATTTCTCAAGACTTGTTCCTTCATATCAATAATCTGAATCGGAATTTCTTCATACGTTAAGTCTTTTTCTACATGAATAGATTCATATTCTATTACGTGTTTGTAGTCCGGTTTATAAGGACGCAACACAAGCACGTGAAACACATTGTGTATTCTTTCCATTTCTGGAGGTAAGGCTACTTCATAAGCTACCTCCCTTATCCTTCTTAAAATATCAAAAGGTCCTATAAACCTTGGACTTAACTTCCCTTTCTTTCCAAAACGTATCTTCCCTTTCCAAGGCGATACTTTTAGAAAAACATATGAACCTACTTCAAACTCCCTCTTCTCTCGATGAGAATCTGCATACTTCCGTTGTCTATCTTGAGCCGCTAATAATCGAGCTCTTATCAGCTTTACCATGTCTGCTGTTTGTTGTACCATTTCAGGTCCTATCATTCGACGTTCACCTACTTCATCCCAGCAAAGTGGTGTTCTACACTTCTTTCCATACAACGCTTCATAAGGCGGCATGCATATACTAGCGTGAAAACTATTATTGTAAGCGAATTCTACCAAAGGTAGATGCTCATCCCAACTCCCCTTGAAATCCATAACGCAAGATCTTAACATATCTTCTAGCATTAGAATCGTTCGTTCACTTTGTCCATCCATCTGTGGATGATACGTCGTACTTAACCTCAACTGTGATCCCATTTGCTCTTGCAAACTCCTCCAAAAGTTCGACGTGAATCGTGGATCACAATCGGACACAATCGAAATAGGTACTCCATGTCTGGAAATGATTTCCTTAACATAAAGCTTAGCTAACTGCTCTAGGTTATACCTAACTCCTATTGGTAGAAAATGAGCCGATTTAGTTAACCGATCCACTATTACCCAAATAGCATCGTATCCTTTTCTCGTGGTTAGAAGTCCCACCACAAAGTCCATGGTGATATGCTCCCATTTCCACTCCGGAATCTCTAGTGGTTGTATCAATCCACTCGGTCTTTGGTGTTCAGCCTTAACTTTCTGACAAGTTAAGCACTTACTAACGTATTCTATAATCTCCCTCTTCATGTTCGGCCACCAAAAGTTCTGACGAAGGTCTTTATACATCTTAGTACTACCAGGATGTATCGAGTACCTTAAACTATGGGCCACACACATAATCTCTTCTTTCAACTCAGAATTATTTGGAACCCAAATTCTTCCTTCAAAACGAACTAAACCTTCTTTATCAAGGTTATACTTAGTCTTCACGTCATCCTTCACTATCTTTTTCACACGCTCGCATTCTTCAGTACTTAGCTGTACTTCCTTAACCCGTTCCACTATCGTTCGTCGAGTCTCTATTGAGAATAACATCTCTGCTGTTTCACTTGGCAACTTAACTTCTAATTCCATCCTGGCCATCTCTGTTATTAATTCATTCTGAGTCATTAACATTGACAGTTTTTCTCTACCCTTCTGACTTAACGCGTCGGCTACTACATTCGCCTTCCCCGGATGATATAAGATATCACAATCATAATCTTTTATCAACTCTAACCACCTTCTCTGCCTCATACTCAACTCCTTCTGTGTGAAGATATATTTCAGACTTTTGTGGTCCATGTATATCTCACATTTTTCCCTGTATAAATAATGTCTCCATATTTTTAAAGCAAACACTACAGCTGCCAGTTCTAGGTCATGAGTAGGATAGACCTTCTCATAATCCTTTAATTGACGTGACGCATACGCAATGACCTTGCCATGCTGCATAAGCATGCAACCTAGTCCTAAATGCGAAGCATCGCTATAAACTACAAAATTCTCTGTATCATCTGGTAAAGATAATATGGTGCCTCACTCAACCTCCTTTTAGTTCTTGAAAACTATCCTCACACTTTTTTCGTCCATACATACTTCACCGACTTCCTTGTCGATTTGTCAACGGAGTAGCTAATTTAGAAAAGTCCTGAATGAACCTTCTATAGTATCCCGCTAACCCCAAAAAACTCCTAACCTCGGTTGGCATTTTCGGTTGCTCCCACTCATTCACCGCTTCCACTTTCGCTGGATCTATGGATATGCCATCTTTGTCTATAACATGTCCTAGGAACTGCACTCATTCGAGCCAAAATTCATATTTAGTGAATTTCGCATACAACCTCTCCCTCCGTAGTGTTTCCAACACTATTCTTAGATGTTCAACATGATCTTCTGGCGTCTTAGAATAGACTAGAATATCATCAATGAACACTACGACAAACTTGTCCAAATACTGTTTGAAGACTCTATTCATCATATCAATGAATGCGGCTGGCGCATTCGTCAACCCAAATGACATAACCAAAAACTCATAATTCCCATAACGAGTTCTGAACGCCATCTTAAGTATATCTTCCTTCCTCACTTTCAGTTGATGATACCCCGTACGCAAATTTATTTTAGAAAAATACTTTGCCCCTTTCAACTGATCAAATAGATCGTCGATCCTGGGCAACGGGTATTTATTCTTAATCGTTAACTTGTTCAACTCTCGATAGTCGATACAAAGTCGTAACGATCCATCCTTTTTCTTTACAAACAATACCGGTGCTCCCCACGGAGACACACTCAGTTGAATGTACTTCCTATCTAACAGTTCCTGTAACTGAACCATTAACTCCTTCATCTCAGCTGGCGCCATCCTATATAGTGCCTTACCCGACAACAAATCAATCACAAATTCTACATCCCTATCCGGCGGAATACCGGGTAACTCCTCCGGAAACACATCTGCGAATTCTTGAACCACCGCTATCTGTTCCAATGATGTTCCCACTCTTTGGGTATCCACCACATAACACAGATAACCCTTACACCCCTTCTTCAACATCTTCCTAGCTTGTGTCATGGTTAGACAACAAGAACGTCCCGGTGATTTATTTCCATAAAACACCACCTCAGGTTTCTTAAGAAGCCTTAGGTTTACACTCTTTCTATAATAGTCTATTATTGTTCTATGGTTAATTAACCAATCCATACCGAGAATCACATCAAATTCCCTTAACCTTATCGGCAAAAGATCTACCGATAATCTATTACCCCTGATATCTATGAAACAATTCCTATGAATATGTTCAATGGGAATTATCTCCTCGTTTGCTACCTTAACGTCTAAAGGTATTTCTAACTTTTCAGGATTTAATCCCAATTACTGAGCAAATCCACATGCTATAAAAGAACAGGTAGCACCCGAGTCAAATAACACGTAACCATTTATTTCATTGACTAGAATGATACCTACTACTACTTCCGTTGATGCAACCGCATCTTGGACTGTCATATTAAACGTTCAGGCTAAAGGTCTACCCAATGATGGTGTTGGTTCGGTAATGGCCAAATTACCACTACCAGAACCTTTACTACCGTCTGCCCCTTTCTTCGGGTAATTTCTTGCCATGTGGTCCACCGACCCACAAACAAAACATCCCCGGCTTTTCTTAGGATTAGGACAGTTGGGAGATATATGACCCTCCTGCCCACAATTATAACAACCGGTCTTCCCTTTCAGACAGACTCCCAGATGAGTCTTACCACATGTCTTACATGCCTCCATCCTCCATTTAGGATCCCCTTGTTTTGCCCTAGTATTCCCAAGGTTAAAATTCTTCCGTTTAGGCATATTGCCACTACCAGTGGCAACCTCTGCCTTATTTCTTCCCTTTCCCTAACTCTTATTCTTTCTATCTTTGTGGTATTGGGTCAATACCTCACTACCACCCTCTGCTATTATCGCCTTCTCTAGAAGAATGGTCCCGTAGGAAGCACTCTAAAAAACCGATATCCTACTATAGAGCAAGGGCTTTAGGCCCTGCTCAAACCTACGAGCCTTCCTCTCCTCCGTGTCCACTTGGTGTGGAGCAAACCTTGCTAATTCATTGAATTTGGCCGCGTATTGGGGAACAGTCATGTCTCCCTGCTTAAGTTCTAAGAACTTAATCTCCATTCTCCCTTATATGCTAGTAGGGAAATAGTTCTCAAAGAATACCTTCTTAAATTGTTCCCATGTAACAGCTTCCACTCCAGCCCCACCCTGGTGAGCCTCCCACCAGTAGTTGGCTTCCTCCTTCATCATATAGGTCACAAAAGAAGTCTTTTGCGCCTTAGCTACGTTTGTAATAACAAATGCCTTCTCTATTTCCTTGACCCATGTCTGGGCCTCTATTGGGTCCGTTGTTCCCTTAAATTCAGGTGGACCTACACTCTTAAATTCCTTAAAGGTAGTCATCCGGGTTACCCTAGGCCCTGCGGGTGTTCTACCCCCAGCTTGGTTAAATGCAGTCGTTAATAAATTAACGAACTCTTGCATTGGGTTATTAGGACCCCACTCGTTATCATTATACGATTCCGCCTCTTGGTTACGTTGCCTTCTTCTTGGCGGCATTTCTGATTAAATAAATAAAGTTCCATTATTACTTATTTACTTACTTCTTTATTAGTCATCAAACAACTGAACAATAACTCATACACAGCAAAACAATTTAAAATAAAAACTTCTTTATATTAAAATGCTTCTTTATAGTTCAAAACTATTTATAAGTTGCTTTCCATAGCCCAAAAGCTATTACATATTTATCCTGCGATTGACTTTTACAAAAATTGGGATTTACAAAAAGCCCTTTAATTATACAAAAGAGGGTTTTACGTCACTACACAAAAGTATTTACCATACTACTCCTAATACTGCATAACAGCATTCTCATGCTTCTAGTTCACCAGAATCGACACAATATCTCGACTTATAGTATGTCGAGTCTGTCTCGACTCAATAGAATAACAAGCTATCTTAAGCTTGAAATCCTCGTGCGCACTGTGATTCATATATGACATTCGTGCTATCTTCTGGTCTTTTTCAACCAGTTTCTTACGAAGTTCTACGACCTCGTTCTTATAGTCCCTAGCCTTATCAGTCATGAGCACTTTCTCGTCATGCTCTATCTCATAGTCTGACTCTGCAGACTCTTTCGCTCCATAGATATCAGTGATCTCTTCCTTCTGGTGCTGCACCATATTGTGCAGTTACACGTTACGGTCAAGCACTAAGTGGTACATTGCCCTCATAGTCTCTGTAGGTGTCGACTCTAGGGAAGGCATCATCGTATTAATCGATGTCACCTCGATATCATCCTCCACATCAATCATCATATTCAAATATGATGCCATTCCCATGGTCTCCTCAGAATAGTCCTCCTCCAAGTAATATTCCTCGGGCTCTGACTCTTCTAGAATCACTACTGGTATGTCTGCTATAGGTACGAGTACTGTCTCAACTCGGTTCACGGACTCCTCACTGATCACATGTATATCCCTATACATCAAGCTATCAACTGACATCTACAATAACGCATAACAAATTGATTAATACATAATACACAATAATATAAGCACAAATCACATTTAATCCATTTAGGGTTACTTTCCATCTTTTATATCTTTCGGTACTTAGTTTCCTCAATACCTTATTAACTCATTTGACTCGAGTTAACTTTCTTCGGACTCTTCCTTTCCTAACGAGGTTATTAGCCTAAGGTTCTTCCACCCTTAAGTTTTATAACCTAATGCTTTGATACCAACCTGTGACGCCCCCAAATCCGGATATCTTCCAACCCAATAGATGGTGCTCCACGATACTACAATCCATACAATCATTCCATTGAGATAACAACAAAATGAGTGTAATTACTATCTTTATATTACATGTGTAATAAATCATTTCCCAGGTTCATTAACCGAATACATTTGTTGTTCTTCATGAGTATAGTACATACAAATACACTAGTCTATTACAGGACGATTAATTGTCCATCTTAGCCTTGCCTTTATCTCTCTTAGAACTCTCAGTTCGCTCGGCTTTAGCTGCAAACATATGGTTCAAGCAAGAATGAGCATAACTAGCTCAGCATGTTGATAAGTCGATTTTATATACACGAATCAATATTCATTTCAAGTTTAATTTCGTAGTTTTCTTCATGTTTTGTGTTCGTTTTTACTTGTTTCATGTTATTTTATGTGTAGGGTGGTCATGGATGCAAGTGGTGAGGAAAGGTGGTCTTTTTGGAACAAAAGTGGAAAAAAGTTGAGAAAAGAAAATCTTGAAGTCAAGAGTACCTTCACCGGCCAAGGAAGTGCATGTTGTCATTTATAAGAATTTCCCGGGGTGGGGGTCCCGATTCTGGTATCTGCTCATTTCAACCTGCTGGTGCTCGATTTGTGGGACTTGAATGATGCGTTTGGAATCTAATAAAAAGAGATTTCGGCCAGAAGAGAAGGAGAGCTTGCTGTTACGTAGAGAAACAACAATCTTACAACACACAAGGCAAGAATTCAAGAGCGATTTCAAGGATTGAATAGCGAACGTTGGAGGAGTAATTTTTAGAGATTATCACAACGATTGCGAATCAAGGCTACATGAAGGGGTTTTCATTATTCTTCTTCTCTCTAGTCTTATTTGTAATTGGAAGGATGTCTTCAACAAATTATTCAGTTTTTAATTCATTCGTTATGAACTAATTTACTTATTAGACTTGTGATGGATCTTTGGGTGAAACGATGATTCTATAACTTTGATTTCCAATTCAATAAGATATTTATAGTTTATCTATGTTAATTTAAGCGTGAATTTATGAATTTCCTGATCAACAGTTCTTTGTGGATTTGAAAGGAATCGAGAGAGGAGATTCAAATCTAGACCTAGTTAATATAGCATGTGTCATGAATTTTGTCGATAGCAAATTTGTGATTATTGTTAAGGTAGAGATACGCTTGACATCGCATGTAATCGTATAGAGAGCTTAAACTTCAACTTTCTTTGATTGCAGTTCACATAGAGATATAGTGAGTTGGTTAATTTAGGTATTTAACGGATTTCTATCTTAATTGTGGATTGATGTTAATATGGTATTAGTGCATCGAGAGGTGGCTCTTACTACGTTCGTGTTCTTGATTAATAAACTGGGATATTAAATTGAGTTGGAATAAAGGTTTGAAAATCGGTGAAGCTCGGGGTGAAATCATAAGTCTAATTCTCCATTAATTGTTTGAAATTAGGATTTCGTTATTGGTGATTTTGTTTTTGTGATAGTTTATTTCTTTATTAATTTAGTTTTTTATATATAATTTAAAACCATTGAATTGATTAGTTTAATAAAATTAGGGTTAATACAAAATTGATAATTGTGAAGTTAAAACTCTTGATATTTTGTCCTCGTGGGAACGATACTTTATTCACTACTATATTACTTGTTGACCACGTACACTTGCGTATTTTGCGCGTATTGATTTTACCCAACAAGTTTTTGGCGCCGTTGCCGGGGACAATTTAGCCAAGATTTTAATATTTGTTTTTACAATATCAGTTTAATTAGTCCAGTTTTACTTAAACATTTTTATTTTGTTTTCGCTATTTCAGGTTTTCGACATTGGTTTATGCAAACACGATCTAAACATCCAAACTTGCTTCCTTTTGAGGACGACATTGACAGACGATTTCAAAAGTTGAGTAAGTGGATTGACGAAACCAGGAACGAATTCGAAAATTCGATAAGGAAGGAACAATGGTTGTCGAAGACCAGAAAGCGTTGAGGGATTTTGCCACACCTAGAGTGACTGATCTGTAGTCGAGCATTACTAGGCCTGCAATTTCTGCGAACACTTTTGAAATTAAGCCTGGGACCATTCAGATGATGCAGAACTCATGTCAGTTTGGGGGAATGGCAAACGACGATCAGAATGAGCATTTGATCAGTTTTCTGGAAATGTGCGACACGTTCAAGTACAATGGGGTGTCAGATGAGGCAGTGAGACTTCGCTTGTTCCTATTCACTTTACGGGACAAGGCGAAGAGTTGGTTAAATTCTTTACCACCGGGTTCGATCACTACGTGGGAGGATTTGGCTCAAAAATTTCTTGCCAAATTTTTCCCACCGGCGAAGACTGCGAAAATGAGGAATGACATCACAATGTTTGAGCAGCAGAATGGGGAGTCACTATATGAGGCATGGGAGAGATACACGGAATTACTCAGAAAGTGCCCACATCATGGATTGCCCAAGTGGTTACAAATTAACACATTCTATAACGGGCTACATGGAAATGTCAGAACCAGCATTGATGCGGTATCGGGCGGTGCATTCATTGCTAAGAGTTATGAGGACGCATACAATTTAATAGAAACAATGGCGGCAAATAACTACCAGTGGCCCACAACAAGAATGACACAGGCAAAGGCGGCTGTGATCTTGGAATTAGATGGAGTAACAGCTATACAAGCACATCTTTCTGCACTATCCATGAAGTTTGATACAATGAATGAGAGGGTAAATACGATGGCAGGGGCTCAAGTTCAACAAGTTCAGCATGTTATGGTAGTATGTGAATTGTGTGTGGGTGATCATCCAACAGAGCAGTGTGCAATAAATCCAGCATCCGTTCAGTTCATAGGCAACTACAATAGAATTCCGCAAAATACTTACCAAAACACCTACAACCAGGGGAATAGAAACCACCCAAACCTTTTATGGAGCAATAATCAGCAAACTCAAGCTCCACGACCATCATATCCCCCTGGTTTTCATAGTCATCCGCAACAGACTCAACAGCAGGACAGGAAATCCGATGAGGAAGAAACATGGGCAAGGTACATGACTAGCTACGATTTGGCTATGAAGAATCAAGCTATTGCTATCAAAAACAAAGAGAATCAGATAGGTCAAATTACGTTGGCATTGAATAACAGACCACAAGGAACATTACCTAGCGACACCGAAAGAAATCCGAAGGGTAATCATGAGCAATGTCAAGCAGTTATGTTGAGAAGTGGAAAACATCTCGGAGGGAATAGTGCAGAAAATTCAGCAACACCGGAGGAAAAAGTTGATAACAGTAACACAGTGGAGGGTAACAAAAATGAGGAAATAAAGTTAAACAGCGAGCCGATTGTTTATCTTCCACCGCCGTTTCAGCAGAGGGTCCAAAAACAGAAATCAGATAAGCAGTTCGCAAAGTTTTTAGACGTGTTCAAGAAACTCCAGATTAACATCCCATTCGCAGAGGCCCTGGAGCAAATGCCGAGTTATGCGAAGTTTATGAAAGGAATTCTATCAAGGAAGAAGAAATGGGAAGAATTCGAAACGGTGGCACTAACAGAGGAGTGTAGTGCGGTGTTACAGAAGAAGCTTCCACCAAAACTCAAAGACCCGGGCAGCTTTACTATCCTGTGCACGATCGGGAAGATGTCGTTTAACAAGTGCTTATGTGATTTGGGGGTGAGTATAAACCTGATGCCATTGTCAGTATACTCAGAATTGGGTTTGCCCACGCCAAAGCCTACGAATATTTCATTGCAGTTGGCGGATAGGTCAATCACATATCCTAGAGGCATTGTAGAAGACATTTTGGTAAAAGTGGATAAGTTTATATTCCCTGCAGACTTTATCATACTGGATTTCGATGAAGATAAGAACATCCCGATCATCCTAGGGAGACCTTTCTTGGCAACGGGAAGGACACTCATAGACGTGCAAAAAAGGAGAACTTACAATGAGAGTCCAAGATCAAGAAATAAAATTCAATGTGTTCAAGGACATGAAATATCCTACGGACGAGGAAGAATGTTATGGAATGGATTTAATTGAGAAAATTACCAGCGAAGATATTAACAAGAGTTTGATCAATGATCCGTTAGAAACAACCTTATTGGGGGATGAAGAAAAAGACGACCCAAAATTTGTTGACTTATTACAGATGCTAGACTCGATGCCAAGAGTTAGCTGATTCAGAGCACCGGTTGAACCTCTGCACACCGAGGAGACAGTTGCAGAAAAATTGAAACCATCATTGGAGGAGCCACCAATATTAGAACTTAAGTCGCTCCCTAAACATCTCAGGTATGCGTATTTAGGCGATTTAAATTCTTTACCTGTAATTATTTCTGCTGCACTTAATGATTTGCAGGAAGAAAAGTTGTTGAGGGTGCTTAGGGATCACAAATCAGTAATTGGATGGACGATTACGGATATAAAAGGCATTAGCCCATCATTTTTCATGCACAAGATTCTGATGGAGGATGATGCAAGTCCATCGGTGGAGCATCAACGTCGACTTAACCCAATCATGAAGGAAGTGGTCAAGAAGGAAATTTTGAAATTATTAGATGTCGGTGTCATATATCCAATTTCCGACAGTAAATGGGTAAGTCCGATTCATTGTGTGCCGAAGAAAGGGGGAATGACGGTGATTCAAAATGAGGATAACGAGTTAATTCCAACAAGGACAGTGACAGGTTGGAGGGTGTGCATCGATTATAGGAGATTGAATAAGGCAACCCGAAAGGATCATTTCCCGCTACCTTTTATCGATCAAATGTTATATAGGCTAGCAGGACATGAGTTCTACTGTTTATTGGATGGGTACTAGGGATATAATCAGATCGCCATCGCTCCTGAGGATCAAGAGAAGATAACATTTACATGCCCTTACGGCAGACATTTTTGCGTTTGAAGGATGTCATTCTGCCATGCAATGCACTGCAACTTTTCAACGATTGTATGATGGCTATTTTTTCAGATATGGTGGAGAAGAATGTTGAAGTCTTCATGGACAATTTCTCGGTCTATGGAGACACTTTTGACACTTGCCTATAGAATCTGGTCATGGTATTGCAGCGATGTAAGGACACAAACCTCATATTAAATTGGGAAAAATGCCACTTCATGGTTGAAGAGGGCTTAATATTGGGCCATAAGGTGTCGACTCAAGGATTGGAGGTGGATAAGGAAAAGTTGGACACGACCGAGAAACTACCTCTGCCGAGCTCAGTTAAGGGTATTCGAAGTTTTCTGGGGCATTCTGGGTTCTACAGGAGGTTCATAAAAGACTTCTCTAAGATTGCAAAACCTCTATGCAGTCTTTTAGAGAAGGATGCCACTTTCAGCTTTACTGCGGAATGTAAGTCGCGTTTGACCTATTGAAGAAGAAATTAACTACTCATTTCATGATAGTCACACCAGATTTGGAAAATGCCATTTGAGCTTATGTGTGATGCGGCGACTATGCGGTTGGAATTTGTTTTGGGGCAAAAAAAGACGAGACAAGGAATTGCTTGCGATGGTGGTATGCAGCGTTCGACAAATTCGGGCATACTTGATCGGGACTAAGGTAATAGTCTACACGGACCATTCGACGATTCGGTACTTAATATCAAAAAGGATGCTAAGCCACGCGCCTTATCCGATGGATTCTCCTACTTCAAAAGTTTGATTTAGAAATTAAAGATAGAAAGGGACGGAGAATCAAGTTGTCACCATTTATCAAATTTGGAAAATTGAAGAAAAGGATGAAGATAGATCGTGATCAGCGAGACATTCCGGATGAGCAGTTATTTGGGTTGAATGCAGAATTTCCGTGGTATGCAGATTTAGTGAATTATGTGGTAAGCAAGATGCTTCCCTCGGATCTTACACGCCAACAGAAAAAAAGTTTCTTCACGATGTCAAGTGGTACATGTGGGATGAGCCGTATCTGTTTAAACAATGCGCCGATAAGATGATTCGACGATGTATCCCATACAGTGAAGTCCACAACATATTACAAGAATGCCACTCATCGGCATATGGTGGACATTATGGGAGTGAGCGCACCGCGGAAAAAGTGCTTCAATCTGGGTTTTATTGGCCTACAGTGTTCAAAGACGCCCACAAATTTGTGAAAACATGTGATAGATGCCAAAGGGTGGGAAACATATCGAAACGGAATGAGATTCCCCTACAAACAATTCTTGAAGTGGAAATCTTTGATGTATGGGGCATCGATTTCATGGGACCCTTCCCTTCGTCTTTGATCAATCAGTATATTCTACTAGCGGTGGACTACGTCTCGAAATGGGTTGAAGCTGCAACATTACCATCAAACAATGCCAAGGTGGTCCTCAAATTCCTTCAGAAAAACATTTTCACGAGGTTTGGCACGCCCAGAGCAATAATTAGTGATGAAGGTAGTCACTTCTGCAATAAGTCGTTTACAGCTCTTTTGGCTAAGTATGGGGTAAACCACAAAGTGGCTACAACGTATCACCCTCAAACTAATGGGCAATAGGGGTATTGAGAAGTCAAAAAAATTTTGGAGAAAGTCGAATCCGAAAGTCGAAAAGATTGGTCACTTCGATCGGAATGACGATTATAGGCGTCTTCGATTCGCATACAAAACGCCAATCGGGATGTCACCTTATCAACTCATATATACGAAAGGCATGTCACTTACCGGTGGATTCTGACAAAGACAAGGCTTCTTGGGCCATACTGAAATTGAATTTTGATCAAGCCATTGTAGGAGAAAAGAGGCTACTCCAACTAAATGAGCTCGACGAATTCCGCCTCCAAGCTTACGAGAATGCCAAGCTATACAAAGAAAAGGTTAAAAGATGGCACGACCAGAAAATTGTGCAACGAACATTCGAGCCGGGCCAATCAGTCTTCTTGTTCAACTCACGGCTGCGATTATTTCCAGGAAAGCTTAAGTCGAGATGGTCGGGACCATTTATTATAAAACAAGTATTTCCTCATGGTTCCGTTGAACTCTACAGTCGTAATCCGTTAGAAACGTTCAAGGTCAATGGTCAATGGATAAAGCATTACTGGGGTGGCGAGTCGAATTGGGACACCGACAACATTACCCTCGTCGATACATAGTAAACCAGGGAGTAGTCAGGCTGAACGACTAAAAATCAAGCGCTAATTGGGAGGCAACCCAACTTTTCTTTATTTTTCATAGTTCATGTTTAATTTGTTAGGATATAGTTTATGAAGCAGTAGTTAGGTCTTGTCAATTATAAGTTTTGCTAAAAAAATCTCTGAAAAGTACTAAAAATCTCATCGAAACTCCAAGTCATCATTAATGTAACATATTGCATGTTTTTTGTTTTAGGAGAGGTCCAACGTGAGTCAGAGAAACAACAACTACGAAATGGAGGAAAATCGGAGAATTTTGCATCTCAAAAATTTTTGGCCAAAATTTTTAATAGTGGGCATGCTGCAAATGGGCTTTTCTTGCTCCCCAGTCGGGCATGGGTCTGAATCTGAGCAAACACGCCTGTTTTAAGGCACGACCTTTCTTTTTTTTTTCCACACCCATACACGTCTTTTGCTCTCACTTTGCCATCTCCTACCTAACCACTACTACCCAACCCATTACCCACATCACAAACCTCCTCCCCACTACTACTTCCCACGATCTCCACTCCCCAAACATCCATCCACATATTCTTCCAACCACACCACTTCTATATATATCCCTCCATCTCATCTCTATTTCTTCCCACATTTAAACTTTCGAATTCGGCATTTGGAGAGGTTGTTTTTAGAGCAGATTCTAGTGCGTACTTGGGGCTTCATCTCATCTCTACCATATACACCAATTTCCAAGTTCAAATTTCACAAATTGTGTAACCTACCCCAACCGCGCACCAAGTGTTTGATAAAGTGCTTGAACCAAGTTTTGGAAAAGGAAGTGTTTACTAGCAAGAGTTCACTGCTGAAATTCAATGGCTTCTCAACCGACACCCAAACGCCAATGGGGGGTGAGTTCAAACGCCGCTCCACCGCCAACCACCTATGACCGCCAAAATTTTTGAGTGCCACCGCCGCCGACCGTTATGAGTACATGCAATCTAAGGCACTTATGCCAGAGCGTTGATTGGCCCCCGAGGGGAACGAAGGGGAGATGATGTCCCAAATTTACCAAAAGGGGTGGATCAAATTCACCGAACATCCGACACCCGTCGTGGTTAATATTGTCAAAGAATTCTATGCAAACGCCGAAGACAAAGCTCATTTCAAAGCGTTTGTGCAGGGTCGAATGGTTCCTTTCAGTGATGATGCCATCAATGCTTACTATCAGTTGCGGGTGCCACGCCATTGTCAGTATGCCCAAATGAGGGATTTTGACCCAGATTATGAGGAGGTTATTAAAAATATGACTAAGCCGCGTACATCTTGGACCAAAGGTAGGAAGGGAGGAACGGTGTTCAAAAGCAAGGACTTAAGCCGGTATGGAAAGATATGGTACGCATTTTTATTTGCGAAATTGCTTCCGTCTCAACACACTTCGGACGTCACCAAAGAGAAGGCGTAACTGTTATACGCCATTGTGCAAGATTTCATTATCGACGTCGGGGCCATCATCAGTTTCTCCATCCGCCGGTGCTTACGTGGAAATTTTTCGGGCGGTTTGCCACACCCTTCAGTTATATGTGCGTTGTGCCGCAATGCCAAGGTGCATTATTCTGATGATGAGCCCACTCAACCGCCGTTTGCTTTACTTGATTCAAGAATGATTGCGCGGTATTCAGTTTGGGTTGGAGGAGAGTCACATCCCCGTGGTTTGGGTTTTATTTTTCCATCGGCGTCGGAGGACGAGGTCGATGCAGAAGATACCTTGGGGGATGAGGATGAAATGATGGGAGATCAAGGAACCGAGCAGGTCCCGCAGACTGAGGCAATTTCTAGTACTCAGTTCCTTGAGTTCTAGAATCAGATGAATGTGAATAATAGGGCAGCACGCCGGGAATTGCGGCGATTGGCGATGCGCCAAGATCACATGTTTGATGCCATAAACGCATCTTTCGTCTCATTCAACACAACACTCCAAATTTTCAACTCGGAGACTCAATTTCCATATCAACAACCCGGTCCATTACCTCGATTTCCTCCTAGTGATTCTGATGAGGAAGAGCATCCACCACCGCCCAAGACTTAGACGATTCCAGGGAAGTCCTATTGCACTTTATTGTTATCCAATGAGGGTATTGTCTTATTTAAGTTTGGGGGAGTAATTTGTTTAGTTGCATACATGCATTTATTTTTAAAATTTTTGTTGTCATATCTCATTTTGCATTATAGAATAGGTATTTGCACAGTAGTTAGGATTTTGCATTGTTTTCATATATCTAAAAAAAATAAAAATAAAAAATAAAAAATTTAGTTAAATAGTGTGTGTGCATATGTCCAATGGTGTCGAATGTTACGGTTTATTTTGGCCAATGATGAGATTGTAAACAAGTTAACCAATATAGTATAGATTATTAAAACTATGATATAATTTTTCTTATGAATCGATTCTTGGAGTTGTTTGAAACTGTTATAAAAAGGGTAGCACTAATAACATCTTTGTTGACTGGTCAGTTCAAATTGACACATAAAAAGTTTCTAAAGGATAATGCTAGCGTGAACTATAAAATGACAAGGATAGGCAGTGAAGGCTTAACTTAGGCAAAAACCTAAGCTTGGGGGAATATATGTGGGATATATAAGCTTGTCTAAAAAAAAGAGAAAAAAAAAAGAAAAAGAGAAAGAATGAAACATGTTGAGTCTTGTGGTGGGTTGAGGAGAAACACTCCCCATAAACACAAGTGTGAGATGGAGCGTAAAATACACTCACCAACCATCTATCAAAAGAAAAACAAAAGGAAAATAATCACGGGAAAAGAGTAAAAAGCCCCCGTGTAAAAAAAAAGAAGAAAAGAAAGTATAAGTATCCTGCATGTACCCTTGAATTTGGTTGAGTTTAATTGTAGTTGAGTCGTGCCTATCTTTGAGATTTTTAAGTTTGCACTGTATGATTCCTTCTAAGAAGTTGTTTATGTATTAAATTTGGGTCCGTATCAGTTATATTAGATGTTGATCACACACGTACACTATATCAGTGATAATTGTTCAAGAATTGAGAATTAATATGTGAGTGTGGATTGGTTTTGATAATTTGTATTGTAAAGTTGCTTGTTTTCTCTGAGGCCGATAGGATAAGTTAGTTTATGCGATGTTGTTGGATTTTTAGATAGTTAGATTGTTATTGCATGTCATTGCATTTCATAGCATGTAGTTTGTTTTGTGCTCGAGGACTAGCACATTTTAAGTTTGGGAGATTTTGATAAGTGGATTTTATATACACGAATCGATATTCATTTCAAGTTTAATTTTGTAGTTTTCTTCATATTTTGTGTTTGTTTTTACTTGTTTCATGTTATTTTATGTGTAGGGTGGTCATGGATGCAAGTGGTGAGGAAAGGCAGTCTTTTTGGAACAAAAGTGGAAAAAAGTTGAGAAAAGAAAATCTTGAAGTCGATAGCACCTTGGTCGGGAGAGGCTTGTTGTGATTATAACCACGTAAATGGGGTCCCGATTCTGGGTATCTGATGCTGCATTTCAACCTTCATTGGTGCTCGGTTTGTGGGACTTGAATGATGCATTTGGAATCTAATAAAAAGAGATTTCGGCCAGAAGAGAAGGAGAGATTGCTATTACGTAGAAAAACAACAATCTTACAACACACAAGGCAAGAATTCAAGAGCGATTTCAGGGATTGAAGAGCGAACGTTGGAGGAGTAATTTTTAGAGATTATCACAACGGTTGCGAATCAAGGCTACATGAAGGGGTTTTCATTATTCTTCTTCTCTCTAGTCTTATTTGTAATTGGAAGGATGTCTTCAACAATTATTCAGTTTTTAATTCATTCGTTATGAACTAATTTACTTATTAGACTTCTGATGGATCTTTGGGTGAAACGATGATTCTATAACTTTGATTTCCAATTCAATAAGATATTTATAGTTTATCCATGTTAATTTGAGCGTGAATTTATGAATTGCCTTATCAACAGTTCTTTGTGGATTTGAAAGGAATCGAGAGAGGAGATTCAAATCTAGACCTAGTTAATATAGCATGTGTCATGAATTTTGTCGATAGCAGATTTGTGATTATTGTTAAGGTAGAGATACACTTGACATCTCATGTAATCGTATAGAGAGCTTAAACTTCAACTTTCATTGATTGCGGTTCACATAGAGATATAGTGAGTTGGTTAATTTAGGTGTTTAACGGATTTCTATCTTAATTGTGGATTGATGTTAATATGGTATTAGTGCATCGAGAGGTGGCTCTTACTACGTTCGTGTTCTTGATTAATAAACTGGGATAATAAATTGAGTTGGAATAAAGGTTTGAAAATTAGAGTGAAGCTCAGGGTGAAATCATAAGTCTAATTGTCCATTAATTGTTTGAAATTCCGGATTTCGTTATTAGTGACTATTTTGTGATAGTTTATGTCTTTATTAATTTAGTTTTTTTTATATAATTTAAAACCATTGAATTTATTAGTTTAATAAAATTAGGGTTAATACAAAATTGATAATTGTGAAGTTAAAACTCTTGATATTTTGTCCTCGTGGGAACGATACTTTATTCACTACTATATTACTTGTTAACCACGTACACTTGCGTGTTTTGCGCGTATTTGATTTTACCCAACATATGTCTTAACAAAGAATCATATGAATATCACAAGAACATTACATGCTTTAATTCCAGATTTGAACAATTATCTATGATGCACTACGAAACATTTGACTAGTACTTATCATGTCATAACATCAATTCCAAAGTATATATAATAGCTTAGGAATGATGAACCGGTCAATAGACCATGAACATACTCTTTTCGTTTTCATACTTGAAAAGGATATCTGGCACTAAGGCCATCCACCCGTCTTTACTTATGAGCACTTCTAGGTGATCATCCTATTGTACTCTATGTTGATCAACACTCTTACATTAAACGTATTTACGTTCAACATTTGGCAACCTCGCGTGCCCATCGAATAATCGATGAAAAATACTTTTGTTTGTACATAGACAAACTTACCTTTACATCCGTACCAAATACTTGGCATAGGATAGTGTTAACAGTTCTATATCGGAAGACTTGTAAACAAATCAATCAACTCTTTAGTATTAGTCTAGCCAAGTTAAAACAGGCATCGACTCTTTCTTTAAAATCATTCATGCATTGTATAACATGCATCACGTAAAAACAGCTAACTTTCGAAGGTTAGACAAGCGTTTAAGAAAGACTTGCCTTCAAGCGTCTTGAATTTACAATTCAACTATTCTTAGTCTTTCTACAGGATCTACATGAGATATTCACATAGCTTTAATCGTAATTAGTTATCAAACAAACTAACTTTACGGTTCTAACCAACTTCTTTCTCTTCTATGTCTTATTTGAATTAACTTCGTTATTAAAGTCGATTCGACTTTCTATACTTCGTTACATTTTATTAACGTTCTTACGTCCTTAACTGACATTCAATCATTATTGGTTAACTACCAACGTTGAACGTCATTCATGGTTCACTTATTACGTCTTCGTGTTCTTCATTTAATTTCTATTAAACCTTACTAGATCTTTTTACATTAACACCTTATAAGTGATTTAAGGTAAGTCTTATCATGTACATAAAGTACCTTTAATGTCTTACTTTAGGTCAACATTCAAAATGGAACAAAACCTAACTTGGTCAACATTTTTTCATCATCGTGCACATGGCATGACATCCTTTGTATTTTAGTGGCTTCGCATCGCGAAGTTAGCGTGGTACTTTTACGAAGTCGGCATTGCGGCGCCACCACTTTGTACTGGTTTTGGCGTTCATAAGACCGAAGTCTGTGCACCAGTTATTAAAGCAGTTTGGTTTCTAAACGAAACTCCCGACTTCCTAATTTGTTCGTTTTACATCCGAATTGACCCATTCGAAAGCCTACAAGTCACAAATCACATCTTTTACGTGTTCATATAAGAATTTCATATTTCCGAATTCGTTAACTCGGAATTCACCTTTAAGTTCATTTTTAAGAGTTCGTTTAACGTTTTTGACCGTTCAATACTCGTTTTCTTCGTTATAAGTCGGAATGCGACGATTCTTTCACCAACGACTCTTAATTACCTTATCTCATGTGTTGACATTGGAAACCAATGTTTTCAAGTCACACGGCAACTTTTGACCTTTAATCCGGGCTTTTTACGTTTTCGACGTTTAACATCTATTTTCGCAAAATTCGCCATAACTTCTTTACTCGTGTTCTATAAGCCAAATCAAATGGAAAACTCCATTGATTCATCATAGTCATCCTAACCAAACATTAGGCACATTCCTTAGCTATAACAATTTTCAAAAAGTTCATTAATAACTAAGTTAACGTTCAAGACGTTTATGGTTTTTAACTCACGTAAACACTTACGATTTCTATTTGGTCATGACCTACCAATGATTTGGCCATTAATAGGCATCCTTATATCTCCTTAATAAACATGTTCCACCAATCTACGATTCTTCTACGAGAAAAAAATTAAAAAAGATGAAGATTATGGTTTATAAGAATTTACCTTTGAAGTAATTCACGTTCTTGATAAACGCCTATTTGTTTGCTTAGAAGTAGAAGGATTATATGATTCTAGCTCTTTCTTCTCTCTATATCTTTGGACAAGCTTTGTAAAACCATAAAATGCCAACTCTAGCTTTGTATATATAGAAAACCAAAGTGAGGGCAAAAATGTCCAACTCCCACCTCCTTACTATTCCACCTTCTTTGTCAACTTTTCCACCAAGTAAAGTACTTGGTGGGCAAGTTATCACTTTGCTTGGCCACCAAGTGGCCGGCCCACTCTCTTGTGGATCACCCCATGGGTTGCCCCATGGGTTTTACCCATCCCACGACCCACCGGTTCGACCCATGGTTTAATTCTTTGGATTGGGCTTGACTTTAATAAACGTTGGGCTTTAACTTGGGCTTTCTCATATAATTCATTGGGCTTCCTATTAGTTTAAGTCCAATTAATTTATACCAACCCTTAACTCATACTCCATTAATACGACTTGTATTCTACACGTATTACTCACGAAATCTCTTCGTCTAATACTCATACGCTATTTATATTATTCGTCTTATTATTATTCATACCATACTCGTATTTTTACTAATATAATACTCGTATTTAATACGTATAATATCTGAAACGACTATACGCATTGCATTTCCCTTTCGAAAACCTCTTTCACAAACCCTTAGGTTTTACGTCTGCAAGCGAAAACTTCGTTTGCCTTAACGGAATTATTATTGAATATTCCATACTATCTTCGTATTCTACCATTACGCATTTCTCAGAATCTCAAACCCTAGCTCCGAACGAAATCGGATGAATAGTGTTTTTATGCAAACAATCTCAAAAAACCTTCGTTCTCGTCTTGATAATTCACAACAATTAATCTAGCAGAAAGCCAGAATACTAATCACATCCACACATTCTAGGTCATAGAACGACCTTCGAACATCTTACTCACATAATAACTCAATTAAATTCATTTAATCCACATAATCAAATAAAAATTTAATTGATTAAAAATTCGAAATTCTCGGGCGTTACAGGCTTGTTAGCTCGCATATACCCTGACTTGTAGATGGGCTGGTATTTTCCTGCACCGACTAGCATAACCATTTTTTTCATGTACAGTTTACATTGTATATCAAACAACATTATATATAACAGTGAAATATATTTTTGATCACTTCCCTTTTAGATATGCTATGATACTTGCTTGATATTTTAACCGCTTCTTCAGGACTTGTGATCTTGATGTGTTCTGAATTCCTCCTAGATGGATGGACATTGAGCTGTCTCTGGACAGTTCAGAATGGATCATTGATCTGTGTGTATCTCTACCATCTTTGGTGTCTTGGGATCGGTTTCTGTATGGAAGTGTGGAGAGGAGTGTGGCTTTCCTCTCTGAGATTGACCGCACCACAGATGGTCGTCAGTACCCCTATTTAGGAGGAGCCTAGTTAATTCCATCTCTTATGGATTGGTGTTGCTCTTTGAGGCATAACCACAGCTTAGATGGTTGTCGAATCTCCTATTTGGGAGGAGTTCAGGTAATTCCATCACTTTGGTCTGAACCCGAATGAAATGTAGTGGATTGGAGAATGTAGTGGTTGTCGAATCTCCTATTTGGGAGGAGTTCAGGTAATTCCATCACAAAACAAGTGTTTGTGTTTTGGTAGGGGGTGAGACCGAACCATGAATGGCTGCCTACGTACTCCTATTAAAGATGAGATTAGGTCTGTGTAGTTCAAACCTTGTATAAGAGGTTCAATGATGTATGTGGCAGGAATGGTGTAGGAATTTTTTTTGTTTTTGTTTTTGTCAAGAGAAGGGGGTAGAAATGTTTTTGTTGTTTTTGTTTTATTGCGACCAGGCCATGTAAAATGGTTGCCTACATACTCCTATTGAAGAGGAGATCAGGTCGACGTAGTTCGCCCCTCAAGATGAGTTGAAAAGCGTGATCCCATAGAATGTTTGATCTTAGGTTGAGGATAAACTACAGGTGTGAAAAGTTTGATCCCATGTCTGGGGGAAAAAACTGCAAGCGCGAAATGTTCAATCCCTAGTGGGATGGCCGAAGTCGTAGGAACGCAGTGAAGCCAGGTTGTTGGCTTGAAAAGTATGTTTCCCTGAGGGGCAAAGTGTGGAAAAAAGTTATATGTAGTAAAGGGTTAAAGAACCAGAATGACTGATGATCTGATGATCCAACACCAGGATATTTGCTTGATGGTAACTTCAAACATAGTACCATTTCACGGTGTCCGAGTTGATGAGTTGTGGAAATTCATTGTCGTCCATTTATTGTAATCTGAGAGTGCCTCCTGTCAATACTTCCTTGACAACAAAGGGGCCTTCCCAGTTAGGAGCGAATTTTCCCTTAGATTGATCTTGGTTGTCAATGATCTTCTTCAAAACCAAGTCATGTTGTTTAAACTATCGTAGCCGGACTTTTTGGTTGTAGGATCTGGAGATCCTTTGTGGATATAACTGACCATGGAAGATAGCTGCAGCTCGCCTTTCGTCTATTAGAGACAATTGGTGATACATGTCTTGTACTCATTGGTCTTCATCCAGAGTAGCGTCTATCAGTACTCTGAGGGATTCCTTTTCTACTTCTATGGGGAGCACTGCTTCCATCCCATAGGTTAATGGGTAGGGGGTTGCCCCAGTGGAAGTGCACATTGATGTTCTGTAGGCTAACAGAGTAAGAGGAAATAAGTCAGGCCATTCTTTGTGATTGGCGGACATCTTTGGCATGATCTTCTTGATGTTTTTGTTAGCTGCTTCAACAGCACCATTCATCTTTGGATGGTAGATAACGGAGTTAAGATGTTTGATGTGGAATTTACTGCATAGCTCCTCCATCATTTTTTTGTTGAGGTTTTTAGCATTGTCTGACACAATTACCTCTGGTTGTCCATATCGACAAATGACATTATTTCTTATGAAAGCAATGATGACTTTTTTGGTAACCCTGGGGAAGGAGGCTGCTTCTACCCACTTGGTGAAGTAGTCGATCATGGTGAATATAAAGCGATGCCCATTATTAACTTTGGGATCGATGGGTCCGATCACGTCCATTCCCCACATTGAGAAGGGCTAAGGTGAACTCATATTGTGGAGTTCCTATGGAGGGGCGTGGATAGCATTCCCATGAATTTGGCATTGATAACATCTCTTGACATGGTCATCGCAATCAGTTTTTAGAGAGAGCCAATAATGTCATGTCCTGAGGATCTTCTTAACAAGAAGGGGGCCACTCATGTGTGGGCCACAGACTCCACCTTGGATCTCATCCATAAGCCTTTGAGCTTGGTCTTTGTCTAAACATCTGAGGATACCTTGTCCTGCATCTCTCTTATAGAGGGCATCTCCGCTCAGGTAGAATTTCATAGCAAGTCGATGGATCCGCCTTTTCTCATTCGGGCACGCCTCAGCGAGTGTAGATCCATCTCGTACGTACTCCTTGATATGTTGATACCAAGGATTCTGGATGGGAGGTAGCTCATCCGATACTTCTCCAACGTAGTTCCCATAGGCTGGTGCCTTGTGCAGGGCAATTGTGACGCTTGGCAAGTGTCCCTTGTCAGGTATATGAATTAAGGAGGCCAAAGTTGCTAATGCATCTGCAAATTCATTCCTATTACGAGGAATGTGTAGAAAGAAGATTTCTTCGAACTCCAAAACCATCTGTAAAACTTGTTGATGGTAAGGCAACAAATGTAGCTCTTTGGTTTGATAGATTCCCGTGGATTGTCTGACAACTAACTCCGAATCTCCAAAGGCGAGTTAACGCTTTGATGCCCATTGAAGCGGGCAAGTTTAGCCCCATGAGACATGACCTTTATACTCGGTTGTGTTATTGGTCTTTGATAAAGCGCAATTTGTGACGACGGGATCTGCTCCCGTAATGGATACTAGAACTGCTCCAGCTCCAGAACCTTCCATATTAACAGCTCCATCAAAATACATCTTCCATGTTTTGGCGTGTATCGTGCTGATGGTGTTGCTGAATTGTCATTACCCCTTCATCGGGGAAGTATGTTTCCAAGGGTTTGAAATCCCCTGAAGGTGCGGCGGCCAGTTGATCCGTAATTCCTTGACCTTTGATGGACTTTTGAGTCACGTAGACGATGTCAAATTGTTTTAGGATCAACTGCCATCTGGATAGCCGACAATTTAACATGGGTTTATTGAACACGTACTTGAGAGGATCCACACGGGATATAAGATGGGTTGTATGACCATGGAGGTAATGTTATAGTCTCATGGAAGCCCATGCTAAAGCACAATAAGTCTTCTCAATCAGAGTGTACTTCTGTTCACTGCTGCTGAATCTTTTGCTGAGGTAATAGATAGCTTGTTCTTGGCCTCTATCGTCTTTCTGTCCCAGCATGCCCATGGCATTGTCACTTATGGACATGTACATGAATAGGGGAACATCATCCCTGGGTGGTACCAAAACGGGAGCTTTGACTAGCTGTTCTTTGATTGTGAGGAAGGCCTTCTGGCAATCATCATTCCATTTCATGGAGGAGTTCTTCCTTAATAACTTGAATATAAGTTCACAGGTTGCTGTGAGTTGAGAAATGAACCTGCTAATGAAGTTGATTCTTCCCAAATATCCCCGTATTTTCTTCTCTGTCTGAGGAATGGGCATTTCTGTGAGGGTCTAGATTTTGGTGGGATCCAGCTCAATCCCTTTGTAGCTGACTAGAAATCCTAGCAACTTTCCTGATTTAACACCAAAGGCACATTTGGTTGGATTCAACTTCAAGTTGTACTTACGTAACCTGTTGAAGAGCTTCCTGAGATGGTCTAAGTGGTCTTCCTCCTTTCGGGATTTGACAATGATGTCATCCACGTAGATCTCGATCTCTTTATGCATTAAGTCGTGGAAGAGAGCCATCATAGCTCGCTGATAGGTGGCTCCGGCATTGATGAGGCTAAATGACAATCATCGATAGCAAAAAGTACCCCAAGGCGTGATGAAATCAGTTTTCTCACTATCTTCCTCAGCAACCATGATCTAATGGTACCCCGCAAAGCAATCAGCAAAGGAGTACATGCATTATTGAGCAATATTGAGCAGTATTGTCAATGAGAATGTGGATAAATGGCACGAGAAAGCTATCTTTAAGGCAAGCTTTGTTCAAGTCCCGATAATCCACGCAAACTCATACCTTTTCTCCAGGTTTAGGCACGGGAACGATGTTAGATATCCACTCAAGATATGTGCATACCATGATGATGTCAGCTTAAAATTGTTTCATAATTTCTTCTTTCACCTTTAAACTCCACTCAGGTTTCAATCGCCCGAGCTTCTGCTTGACTGGCTTGAATCCCTCTTTAATGGGAAGGCGATGAAGGACAATTTCAGTGGACAAACCCACCATGTCTTCATGAGACCATGCAAACATATCCTGGAATTGAGTTAGTAGCGTAACCATGTCATTCCTTTGGTTTGGGGCAAGGTCTGAACCAATCTGGATTAACTTAGGGCTTTCTAAGGTTCCAAGATTGAAGGAAGGGGCTTGATCAAGGTTGGGTTTAGGTTTGTCTTTGACCAATTCTTGAATATCTAGAGGCACCTCATTGTCCTCATGTATTTCCATCAAGGCTGAATTCATCTCTACATCAAAGTTACAATCTTTGTGGAGAAGAGCCTTTATGTCGACAAAGTACATGCACATCTAAATTCAGGGTCCTGAAACAAAATATGCTTTCACTTAGTATATATGAAAGGGTTTGATCATACAAAGTGTTAGCATGTACTGGCAAAACGACTACTAATACTGTACAAAAATTAAGCAGTTATGATATCTACAAGGCAGAAAGAGTTCCTGCCCATTTTACCCTTGTCGACCAATGCAAGGAGTGTTGTTCCAATTGGAAAGGGCAAAGTCCGGGTGGACCACAGTGATGGAGGGGTCGTCATCATCCTCCTTTTCCCGGATGATGGCCATTACGTCTAGGCAATCATCGTCTGGGGTGTATCTGTTTGTGTGTTCATCATGGTTTGGTGTGGAGCTTCTCTTAAGCTTAAAACCACCTTGGCTTCGTTATGACCCATAGTGCGGAGGAATTTTTCAATCTTCTCCATGGGTATTTTCCCCTTTGATTTGATGGTAGACTTCATCACATGTTGGGGAAGATACAATGGATTTTCCTTCGACACTGCAGCAGTTGTATGCAAGGTGGATCCTTCACCTTCTCCATAATTCCATAGAACTTTGTGTAAGCTTACAATAGGATATTGTGCTCTGTATGGTAAGTTGATTGGCTCTAGAGCGGCCACTTTCAAAGGATTTTTGCTTCCTCAGAGTTGAATTGCTGGTATGGTGAGTGATTTGCTAGTCCCATCAGTCTCAGTGGATATAACTGCTACCACTCCTTTCCATTTAGTAGGACAGGTATTCTCAATCTCACATAGCACAGTATCATCGTCTGCTAGTTTCAGGACACCACTATCAATTAGATTCTGAATAAGGTGGCGGAGTGCCCAACATTCTTCTGTGCTGTGACCGTGAGAATGGGAATGATATTAACATACTCCATCAGAATTGAACCGTCCTGAACGGGGATTAATTGGAGGAAGAAAGGAAGTGATTCTTCCTTCATTGATTAGCATCTACAGGATTTCCTCCATAGGTTGGCCTAGGTATGTAAATTCCCTTCTATTGGCAAAATCCCGACGGGCTTTGGCATTCGCTCTCTTTGTCACTTTGTCCTCCAACGTTTCATTTTCTGAAGATGACGAGGGAATATTCATGACAAGAGGAATAAGACTAGCATGCTCCTGGCTGACTAACTGGCATGTTACTTGATGCTGATAGGTCACCAATTCTGCCAATTGCTCAATTTGCTTGCATAGAGCTTTCATCTTACATTCCATTGTGAACTGGAACTTGGCATAATCCTATTTGTCAACACCGTCTTTGGTGGTCTGAGATGACTAGTCGTTGAAATTGGAACTTTATCCATTTCTCCAATTAATCATGTTGACCTCTTCTTCTTTGTGTTGAGGAAGAGGATTGTCTTGTACGTGAGATTGATCTGGTTTGGTGACCACGATCTCACTGTTGTCTATCAGGTCTTGGATCTTGTGTTTTAAGGCCCAACAATCCTGAGTATCATGTCCAGGTGCCCCGGTATGATAAGCACATTTCCGAGCAACATTGAATCCCCTTCTATTAGGGCTGGCCGGTGGAAGAAGATGCGTGATTTTCTTCTGCATTGTCAGAAGAGTGAGAATATTCTCGAGTGAGTCCCCTAAGGGTGTGAACACTCGAGGGCATTTTACTTCTCCACCTTTTGGCATTGGAGGGTTTGAAGACTTTGCTTGAAAGGGAGTGTAATTTTTCCTCTGGATAGGCATGTTCTGATTGCCTTTTTGACCCTGTAGTATCAGGGAAACATCTTCCTCTTTCTTTTTATGGACCCTCTAGGGGTTGTTTCCATAATTTCCGGATTAGATGTGCTCAGCAACAGCTTTAAAGGCAGCTAGGCCTTGAATTTTTCCTGACTTCAATCCCATCTCAGCCATCTCCCCATGTTTGACCATTTCAGAAAATGGTTTACAGATGCCGGATAAGACTCTTTCATAGAAAGGAGCTTCTTGTATGTCTATGAAGGTCATGGCCATTTCTGATTCTGTCATGGAAGGAATAACTTGAGTAGCCAGGCGGCTCCACCTTTGAGCATACTCTCTGAAAGACTCGTTGGACTATTTGTTAACCTTGGTGATCTGATACCGGTCAGAAGCCATCTGAAACTGGAAGCAGTATTGAGTGAGGAAGGCGTGAGCTAGCTCCTCCCAACTATAGATCTTTGAGTTATCTAATCTGGTATACCACAAACGGGCTTCTCCGGTCAAACTCTTCTGGAACAGTTGCATTCTGAGCTTCTCGTCCTCTACATCAGATCCGAGTTCTCTAATAAACACCTTCAAATGTGTGTAAGGATCTCCTAACCCGTCATACTTTTCAAAGTCAGGAGTCTTAAACTTTTCTG
Source organism: Panax ginseng (assembly GCA_020205605.1). Taxonomy (NCBI): domain Eukaryota; kingdom Viridiplantae; phylum Streptophyta; class Magnoliopsida; order Apiales; family Araliaceae; genus Panax; species Panax ginseng. The sequence continues at coordinate 41,015,323 of CM035142.1, read as the reverse complement.
GATAATGAACACCAGGGAATACACATTGGTCAACATATGAAACACTCCAGTGTGTTCCAATTCCTTTGATAGCACGAAGGGTTTCTTCCATTTGAAGGACTTTCTTTCTGATGTCACTGGTGTCTGGATCTCCTGTGAGATGGGTAGCATCATTAATTTTGTTGGTCGTATCCAACTGCAGTTCAGGTATCGTAATGGCTTGAGTTCCCCCTTGTGTAGAGGATTCAGCGTGTGTGGGTATCTTTGGACCACTGTAGTGGTGGTGTAGTTCTTTAAGCAGAACAGCCAAATCTGTGATTTGTTTGCTTAATCTGTCGAATTCTTTGTGAGAAACTGGATTAAAGTCAGTCTGGTCTGATGACGACATAATTTACTGTAGGCTCGCGGCCTTTTTGGATTTTGACCGGGTAGTAGGTCTAATTGTTTCCCTGCAAAAGACTTGCATAGTTTAGTCTTTAGGGAATGTGTAAATAACATGCTATGTGATGTGTCCGTTTTAGGAATTTTATCCTGTGAAACGGATGTTAGCTGTTTGTAATACATGATAACATATTAAATTAAATATGTATGTATACACATTTCTTCATATTTCTCATTACATGGAGATGAATATGGAATGAAATTACAAGTAATTGATTTTACAAGTAATTTAAAATGGGAGCATGAAGAGACTTTCCTCCATGTTGGGTTTATCGAGGTGGCATTTATCTTATCTTTTACTCGCATGCTTTTTGGCATGAAGGTTCCCAAATCATCGCAATTTACTCAATGGGAAGTTAATCCGATCTTTCAACTGTAGCGAATTTGGGTGGTGCCTTTCCTGAGCCTCGTTGGAATTAGTCTTCCAACGAGTCCAATACTCAAAAACTGACAGGATAGCCTCCTGGTGGAGGGACCACACAACATACATTCACATACAACGTGTCTCACCGTATGAAAATGATGACATGTGCGAAGCACTAATATCACAAGTAGATATGGTGCGAAGCACTAAGTGCAATAAAGGTATGCATTCGTACACATTCATCATAAATGTAAATGCAACATCCACAAACAAGCATATAACAGTTTTGAAAAGTTTGGAATAGCGGCTTAAGTCCTCTTACTGGGATCCCCAGCAGAGTCGCCACCTGTCGACGTCGAGATTTTTAGTTGTCCATTTCCGTTACTTGTTCTTTGGTGTTCTCATTTTAGGTGAGATTTTTTTGAAAAAACAAGTGAAAAAGGTCCGATATGTATAATGTCAACGATGGATGTTAAGAGTCTTGATTGGTTTTTAAATGGTTGTACCAACACAACCGAGAAAAGGTTTGCACATTGACCCGGTGATGTGACATCGCTAAAATGTAAATTGAAAGCAAAGATTCATTAGGGTCTGGGGACTTGATTATGCGGAGGGAAGGTGTTAGGCACCCCCCGACATCCGTGTTACCATGGTGACCGCAACTTTTCAAGAAATTGTTATCTGAATGTGTGTGTGTGTATGTGGGTCAATGTGCTATTTATTTGGAAGTAGTGCGATGCCTCGTTCGTACCTATATACACAGGGTTTGAATTTATATAAAAATTCGATTTTTAGCAAGATATGACAGTGACGTTTTATAAAAGAAGTTTTTCAAACCCTTGTGCTCAATAGTAATTGAGACCTTTTACACTTCCATTTTTATTAAGTGTTTGGCTTGATTGCTTTTATTTTCGAGATGCGAAGCATCTATAATAAAATAATGTACAAAATAATGTCGACTTCCTCGTGGGTAGGAAAACCATCTGAGAAAATTCAGACACCGCAGATAAATTAACAAGCTACTTACAGCTGAAAATGTCCATCACGGGAACCGAATCTAGATCCAATAGACTGAATCTGTGATCACATGATTCCTAGGTTCACATGATTATGCAATTTTTATGAAAGCAGTAAGCAGGTATATATATTTAAAACTTGTAAATATATATATATAGACATGATCAGCCACCACGAAGCACCTCCATGGGGGATCAAAAAATGTAAATAAAGCTGTAAAAGCCATCAACCGCCACAGAGGAAACTTGAAAGGAGATTTAAACGTAAAGAAAGTCAGAAGCGATCAACCACCACGAAGTAAACTCCAGGCGGGATGATATATATATATATATAAGCAAGTAAACGCTCTAGATGTAAAATCCAGGCTCATCGAACAAAGTCCGACAACAGTTAATATATATATATATATATATATATATATATATATATAAGCAGTAAACGCTCTAGACCGAAGTCTAGGCTCATCGAAAAAAGTCCGACAATAGTTAATATATATAAGTATATATAAATTAAATAAATAAACGCTCCAAACCAAAGTCTAGGCTCAATCGAGGCATAACTCGATAATGTTAGTCCATATATATATATATATATATATATATATATATATATATATATATATATATATATATATATATATGTATATACAAACTGAAATAAAACCACTGACCGAAGTTCGGGCAAACACATGCAACACGACTCTCAACGTGAAGAAGGGTGTGTTCAATGATGAAGAGAAATACTTTAAAGTGTGTGAGAAGGCTTACAATGGGCTACCAAAGAAGACTTCTATATCTTTAAAGTGGATGAACACTCGGCTCCCACCAGTACAAAAGTAGCTATATGTGAGCTCATAAGTGTTTAAAATGAGAAAGCACTCAGTATATTGTAAGTATGGAGCAAAATTGACAGGGCTTCCTCGCCTTTTTTCTCTTACAAATGGCCACCCCAAGCCCTCTATTTATAGAGGGCCTACATTTCGGCCATAGAGATGTACTGCACTTGTACACCCGGGTTAATCCCGGGCTTCATGAGTCATGTCGATCGCGTAAATATGTGCACGCAGGCACTATAATGTCCGTTCAAACTTTTAGATTAGCAATTCGGGCATCCGATTGAGGTATGTAATGACATATTTCGGATCGTCGTTGTCGAGAGTTACACAATGGCATGGGATTAGAGGTTGTACGAAGTCAGGAAGATGGGACTGTGACCTCTGGTCTTCAAATTCTATCCGTTACCCTGCGTAATAGTCACTTGGGATTGGTTTTCCTTGATTCTTGTGGGACATTGTTGTGTAGGAATGTATGTATAAGATGTTGAGACGGTGCTATGTGGCGTCATGGTGGCAAGATGATGACTTTTCCCCTCACCGGGGTTGTCTTCGGTTTGGGCTGATAAAGCAGTCGTTGCTCAGGGTTATCATTGAGATTGAACTGCTATAAGTGTTGAAGGTCCTCAGTGTCATCTTTGAGGTGTTCCTGTCTTCCCGGTGTTATCTTCGGGTCTTGTACTGAGTGCTTCGGTGTGAGTGCCGAGGTTAAAGTTGATTGCATGCATCTGAAACAAGCACTTCCGGGGTTATCGTCGGAACTGCAACTGCCCTCCTTGGGGTTATCACCAGGTGGGTAAACGCTACTCCCAGTGTTGGGACTGAGACTGGATACCTCGGGGTTATCTCCGAGATTAATCGGTCTTCTCCTGTGGAATTTTCGGTATTGGAACTGCATGCCTCGGGGTTATCTTCGAGGTTGGAACTGTTACTCCCGGTGTGTGTTCCGGGGTTGAGACTGAACTTCTGGTAGTATCCGGTCTTGACGTGAACTATCTTCCAGGGTTATCACTGAAAGACGAATCTGCCCTCCTGCAATGTCAGTGACAGGTGTGCAGAAAATTTTGAGTGTCTACACCGAGTTCTGAAAGCAGTCTTTGGAATGTCATCAGTTTTAATCTTCAACTGATGATATCCAGAACGAAGATCGATCTTTGAAAAGAATTTGGAGCCTTGCAACTGGTCAAACAGGTCATCAATGCGAGGCAACAGGTACTTATTTTTGATGATGACATGATTCAACTCCTGGTAATCAATACAAAGTCGCATACTTACATCTTTCTTTTTCACGAATAGAATAGGAGCACCCCAAAGAGACGTACTAGGTCGAATGAAACCGATGTCTAACAATTCCTGCAGTTGGGTTTTTAACTCCTGAAGTTCAATAGGAGCCATTCGATATGGGGCTTTGTAAATGGGTTTTGTACCGGGTTCAAGGTCGATACCAAACTCGATTTCACGCTCTGGGGGTATGCCAAGAAGTTCTTCGGGGAATATGTCAGGATATTTATTAACAATAGAAATATCATTCAAATTTGACGTATTTTTGTTTAAATTTGTGACATGGGCTAAGAAAGCTTGACATCCATTTTTTAATAAACGAATAGCTTGATGGCTTGATATGACAGAGATTGAATTTAGTGGTTTGGTTGCTTGAATTCGCATAATAGGTTGGTTAGGAATATGAAAGCTAACAACCTTACGAAAATAATCAATTTTTGCATGATGAGTAGTTAACCAATCAATCCCTAAAATCACATCAAATGCAAGTATTTTTAAGGAAATAAGATCGACAGGTAATGTGAGGATACCGATTTAAACCAAACAAGACTTATAAACAGTGGATGTAATGAAGGGTTTCTCCCAATGGAGTTTCAACAGATAAGTCAAAGTCTAATTTCTCCGAAGTTAAATTTAAACATTAAGCTCAAGTAGGAGAAATAAAAGAATGGATAGAACCGGTATCAAATAAGGTATAGACTTCGCTAGAGTTTATGATTAGCTTACCCGTGATTACCTCGTTCGGATTCCTCACTTTTTGGGAGGTTATGACAAACGCTCTCCCTTGAACTACCGGTTTTTCCTTGTCTGGGATGGCCTTTGATGCCTCCATCCTAGCTGGACTTGACTTCGGTGCACTACAAAATTGGGCAAGGTGACCTTCTCTTCCGCAATTATAGCACGTTTTGGATTGTTGCGTACAGTTTTGACTGATATGTCCCTCCAATCCGCATTTGTAACATACGATTGGCTGTCGTTCCCCTTCCTTAACAACAGGTGCTGGTGATGACGTCTTTCCCTCATTGTTGAATCTCGTGTTCTTGAAATTTCCACTTCTATTATCTTAGCCATGATTACCATCAAAGTGGTTACCATTTCTGGCATGTTGATTCCCTCCACGTTTGTTGTCACCGCTTCGATGACTGCTACCACTGGTATTATCATTTTGTCGGCTGCTCTCTCTTAGTTGGGTTGACTCGTTATCGCGCTCCAATAACTGAGCCTTATATACAACATCTGAATACAAATACAGTTTGTGAGAAATTAAGTATTGACGTATCTCGGGTTTCAAACCTCTTAGAAACATCCGCGTCATTCTCTCCTCATTATCAACCAAGTGGGACGCAAGCCGGGATAACTCGACAAACTTAGCTTCGTACTGCTCTAGCTTGTCGTTGAACAGTTCTTGGAACTTCTCCCAAGACATCTTTACCGATTCCCACCAATAATCTGCCTCTCCTCGCAACATAAAGGTGGCAAAAGGAACCTTTTGCTCATCGGAGCATCCCAAGACATCAAATATCTTGGTGATCTGCTTTATCCACATCTCTGCCTTAAGTGGTTTTGGCTCTCCAATAAACTCCGGTGGTCCCAGCTTCTTGAACTGTTTAGCGGTGACCGACCGAGAGTTTCCAATGATTCCACCTGCATTTTGAACAGGAGTTATTCTCGCCTGATGTTACATGAATTGCATAAAGCCTCTGAACATCCCATCGTTCATCACTTGGTCAGCGTTGTTGTTTTCCTGAGGATTATTGCCATCCTGATGCACATTATCTTGGGTATTGATCGTTGGTGACTCAACGATCTCATGTGCTTCATTGCTTATCTCAACATTTTCGGATGCCATTATCAAATACTGCCACAAAACAAGGGTTAATTGACATATCACATATTATCCCTATACTCGTGACCAATTAAATACCAAATAAACATAGGTAGGTCATACTAGCGAAGAATTTCCGTCTCTCCCTCCTAGTTACGGTCTAACATCTCGATCGGGGATCATATCCCTAAGCTTTGATACCAATTGTGACGCCCCCAAAATAGGTATACATCACCCATCTTGAGTCTCCAAATACATGGTATGTAATTTAAATACAAACTTCTTTTATCTGAGACGACAAAATGTAGCTGAGAGTTTCAACACAGATAATGTCTCGTAGAGAGTATCCAAACTCAAATAAAGTCCTCATTACAATTATTATCACAGTATTTCACTGAATAGTGAGGACTACTAATGAAAACATACGGACCGTCACTCCGTTCCCCGACTAGTCCCAGCTATATTCTCATTTCCTGAAAAGAACAATGAAAACAAAGGGTGAGCTCAACTAGCCCAGTACAAAATATTACGACCAAGATAATGCATAATAAATTATCGTTAGCCTTCAACAGTGTTAAACTGATAAAATATAATAAACATCAAGTTTAACTGCAGCGAACAAGCAATCCATTAGAAGAGTCAAGTAGAGCATGATATCTACTATCTTCTATGATTTAAAAAGTTTATCATCAATTTTATCGCTGAGACTCAGCTTAATAAATAAACCACATCATCGAATCATCCCTGCACTACGGGCCAAGGATATTCATGTAATCATCAATGGTCATGATTATACCGAATAATCCCTGGTCATAATCATACCAACAACTGTCTATCAATGCACTACAGGCCAATGAGGATTTTTACCACATCATTTGTAACATTACGGTCATGATTATATCGAATAATCCCTTGTCATAATCATACCAATCAATAGTACATCTATGCACGTAAGCCACAGATGACTTTGATCACAATATAAGCATGAGGATGATAACAATGATATAAGAATTCAATTAAAAGAAAGCAAAGGATAAATTTTTAAAGATTTATAACTTAATTTATCCATAATTTAATAATGTCCAAATTGTCAACATAATACTGCTTTGTGGAGTAAAATTCAAGAATAATATTGTATTAAAAATGATTTGGACAACAAAGAAATCAATTTTTGTCATGAATAATTTCCCGGGTGAATAGTACCCCATGAATAGTACTTCAAGAATAGTACCTCGTGAATAGTACTTCAAGAATTGTACCCCGTGAATAGTACTTTGTGAATAGTACTCATGAATAGTACTTTGTGAATAGTACCCGTGAATAGTACTTTGTGAATAGTACCCCGTGAATAGTACTTTGTGAATAGTACCGTAAAAATGAATACTACTCATGGACAGTACTCCGACATGAAAAATTTAAAATTCAACAAGAATGTGTAGAAAATATCCTTGTGAAACGTTACTAGATGAAACGCAAATTTCAAGGATATTCTACTAATTTCACAGAGTATAGAAGCAATACTTTAACAAAATGAGGGTATAATCAGGAATACGAGACGAAATAATTTTACTCACATACTACAGAGTATGGAAGAAAATATTATTCATATGAATACTGAACAAAATAATATCTCTTACCTTAGAAGAAGACTGGATACTGGAATAGTGAAGTAGTAGACTTCTCTTCTTCTTTCTCTCTATAGATTCTCTCTCTATAATTGCTCTTGTGAGTGTTAGTGAATCGGTGAGAATTAAAGGAGAATGAGCTTATATTTATAGGAAAATATAGTTTCGATAATTGCACGTTTTGGGGTTTGAAATATTACAATATAATACCTTTATCTTTTCCTTCATTTTTAATTTAGTCCTGCAAATATTATCAAACTTGCACCACCTCCCCTAATAGTACATGTGACGCCCCCAAATCTGGGTATCTTACAACCCAACAGATGGTGCTACACGGTTCTACAGTTCACACAAGCATTCAATTGAAATACCTCAAAAGAACGAATATGTCTTATATATATCAAAAAGAATATTAACATTACCCAGGTTCTTTACAACCAATACATCTGTTCTTGTCATAATATAAAATATTATTATTACAAAACCTATACTATTACATGGGTAAATTACAGGTTTGCCTTAGCCTTCCCTTTATCTTTAACGAATCTATCGGTCCGTTCGGTCTTAGTTGCAATCATATGGTTCAAGCAAGAGTGAGCCTAACTAGCTCAGCAAGTACAATAATTCTAGGAAAATAGCATGCTTGAGACATAGGAATCGTATATCTTTAATAACTGAACAATAGTTACGAAGTACTATTGATAATTCAAAATAGCACTTCTTTTCATTCAAAACGTTTTACAACAACAATATTCAGTAAAACATCAATTCCGGTTCAAGACCATGAGCATTTCATAAGTACTTTGAAAAGGACATCCTGGCACTAAGTCTGTAAGTCTGGCATAGCTTACGAGCACGTCTAGGTGATCAGCCTATAGTACTCTATGTTGATCAACACTACATTCATTAAACATGTATACGTTTAAGTTGTGGAAACCTCACGTGTCTGTCGTTTGACGACAAAACAATTTAGCATACTCAGTCTACTTTTGAAAACCACACCAATATTAGTTTGGTAAATCCTTGTCAACACTTAATAGATTAACATAGCATAAGTCTAGCAGAAGGAATTGACTTTGACTTCATCAGACATTAACTCATGCAGAGAATACATGAATCACAAAGACTTGTCCAGATCGAACTGGAACAAGGGTTAGAGTACTTGCCTTAAGCATCTGCCACAGTTATAACACGTGCACTTTAGGTCTTTAAGTCTCTACAGTAGATGATAACATCAAATAGCACATTAAGTCATGAATGATCATACATGGTTCCTAACGAATCTTACCCTACTTCTCAATCCAATTACGTATTAGATTGGTTATTATTGGTTACGGCTTTCCGTTACATCATTCTTACGTTCACATGTAATTGACTTAACTTAACCCTAAGTGTTCATACTTAAGGCTTGACTATGTCTTAACAATGTTTCTTTAAGATCCTTGATTAAGTGTTTATCAATAATATTCATACTCAACATGTAAACATTTTTCATTTGTCTAAATTAAAAGGCTTGCGCTGCGGTGTCACCCATTATTGCCCAAAAACTGGACTCGACACTGCGGGGCGAGTCCCTTTGTTTCTTGTCGCGCTGCGGCGCGAGTTTGCAGGGGACACAGGCCACTTTGGCGCTACGATGTCGGACTTTTAGCTTGGAGTCGTGCCGCGGCGCAGACTCTGAGCCTCATAAAGTTTTGACAGATTTTTCAAATTGTAAGATTCCCGCAATCGTAACTTCTTCGTTATAAGTCCGAATTGGCTCGTTCAAGAGCCTACGGTTCACAAATAACATACTCTACGTGTTCATGTAAGAACTTTATCTATTCGACTTTGTTTGCTAAAATTACACCTATTAGTCCATTTTTAACGAAATGATAAACGTTCACGAACGTTCAATGCTCGTTTCTTCGTTCTAAGTCGGAATCCGGCCATTTTCTAGTTCGCAACTCTATAATGCCAAATACGACTTGTCTCCATTAAAAACCAATGTTTTCGAGTTCAAACACAAAATACGACTTCCATTCCGAGAATTTCACGAATTCGATGATTATCATCCAATCGTGTGAATTCCGGCAAAACTCCATTACTAGTGATTTGTTCATCATTCTAAATACATTCATTTCATTATCTAGACATCTTAACTTACATGATACAACAACCTACATTCAAATTAGGTTATAGCTTTATTCTTATAAGTTCATAACTTACTAATTCTTTAATACATGATTTTCATTTCCTTATAACTTATTCTTGGTTCAAGTCCCTTTAAGCAACATTATTGCATCTTATTAGCATATTAACTTCATTCATTATGTTACAAGTGTATATATGATCATCATAAGTCCCTAACTTACTTAGGTTTAACTTGCTTATTTCTTGCTTACTCGGCTTAAGTCCATTACTTAACCACTCCTCATATGTTCTTAACATATAAGTTCATTAGATTACACTTCTATTATCATCCTAGTATGATAGAGATGGAAGAGACAAGATCAATTACCTTTGAAGACTACTTCACTTTCTTTGGAAATCTAATAATGGAAGGTTAAGCTTCAAAGTGCTTATTAGCTCTAACAAATAAGTTGTTTGTGAGAGAATTTGTTTGATGAAATAACAAGCAACAATTGAAATATGATCTAGCTATTTATAGAAGTCTCTAAGCTAGGGTATAATGGTCATTAAGACCTTCCACCTCATTAACTAACCTCCTTTCTATTCCTTTCTTGTTGCCCACGACTCTTATCTCTTACTTGATCACTACATAAAGTTCTTACTCATCACACAAAGTGCTTGGTTACCAATTCACTCATGGGTTGCCCCATGGATCTTGCTTTACCCATTGGATCATCCTTTGGGCTTAGTGGTTAATTTAATTTACTTAATCTTTGGGCTTGTATTAATCTATTAAGGGCTTCATGTTATTACTACTTGGGCTTAAGAATAATCCCACATGGGCTTACACTTTAATCAAGTTGGACTTTTAATTCATACTAGATCACCATAAATCCTTTCATTAGATTTTAATACTTACATTCTCAATTTACGTCCGCATACAAAATATTTCATTTTCCATACTTAGATTATTATTACATAATCCATCTCACCTCGATATTATAACGTTACGAATTTCTAGGACGTAAAAAAATAATTCCCAAGCGATAAACGGTGAATAGTATTTTTCATAAACTTTCTCAAAAAACTTTTATTTTCATCTTGAAAATTCAAACACTTTAATTCATTCACGTGGTTCAAATACTACGATGTTCCGACGTTTCTAGGTTAAAGAACGACATACATCTTATTAACACATAATAATAACAAACAATATTATTTTATTCATTATTTAATTCTTCCAAGTATTTTGCAAAGCATCCAAATTTCTCGGTCGTTACATTTTCCCCCCCTTATAAAGATTCTGTCCCCAGAATCTCGCCCTACATTACTCAAACAAATGAGGGTAATCCTTCTTTATCTTCTCTTCCAATTCCCACGTTGCTTCCTCGGCATTGTGGTTCTTCCATAATACTTTTACTGACGATATTTCCTTGTTTCGCAGAACTTGCTCTTTTCTATTGATGATTTGAATCGGCATCTCTTCGTATGTTAAGTCCTTCTCGATTTGAATAGGCTCAAATTCTATCACGTGCTTATAATCCGGTTTGTAAGGACGTAGCACTGAAACGTGAAAGACGTTATGTATTTGCTCTAGGTCTGGAAGTAATGTTACCCTATAAGCTACCGCACCTACCCATTCTAATACCTCAAAAGGTCTTATAAACCTTGGGCTAAGTTTTCTTTTCTTTCCAAAGCGTATCTTTCCTTTCTAGGGAGATACCTTTAGAAATACGTACGAGCCTACTTCAAACTCCCTATTCTCTCGATGTAAGTCTGCGTATTTCTTCTATCTGTCTTGAGCTGCTACGAGACGCATACGTATCAACTTCACCACTTCCACTGTTTGTTGCACCAATTCTGGTCCTAGCATTCGGCGTTCTCCCACTTCATCCCAATACAATGGTGTTCTACATTTCCTTCCATACAAAGCTTCGTCTGGTGGCATACCTATGCTTGCATGATAACTGTTGTTATACGCAAATTCTACTAATAGTAGATGATCATCCCAACTACCCTTGAAATCCATGACGCAAGATCTCAACATATCTTCTAACGTCTGAATTGTCCTCTCGCTCTGTCCATCAGTTTGTGGATGATATGTCGTACTTAACTTCAACTGCATCCCCAACTGCTCTTGAAGACTTCTCCAAAAGTTCGATGTGAATCGTGGGTCACAATCGGACATAATCGAAACTGGTGCTCCATGTCTGGAAATAATTTCATTAACATAAAGTGTAGCTAACTGATCTAAGTTATACTTAACTCGAATTGGCAAAAATTGAGCCGTTTTTGTCAACCGGTCCACTATTAACCAAATCACATCATATCCCTTCTGAGTAGTCGAAAGTCCCACCACAAAGTCCATCGTGATATGCTCCCACTTCCACTCCGGAATCTCCAAGGACTATAACAAGCCACTTGGTCGTTGATGTTCGGTTTTAACTCTTTGACAAGTTAAGCACCTACTCATATACTCCGTTATTTCTCTCTTCATATTCGGCCACCAAAAACTCTATCGAAGGTCTTGATACATCTTGCTGCTACCAGGATGAATCGAGTACCTTGAATTATGAGCCTCTTGTAAAACTTGCTCCTTTAATTCCGTCTCATTTGGAACCCAAATTTTTTCCTCAAATCTTAATAATCCCTCATTATCAAGACCAAACTTAATATCTTTTTCATTGGTCAACCGCTTCTTCATCTGGTCACACTCATCAATTTTGAACTGCACCTCCTTGACTCTCTTTACGATAGTAGATTGAATCTCTGTTGCAAACAGTCTCTGATCCACCTCACTTGGCAACTTCACCTCTATCTCCATCCTAGCCATCTCTGTAATTGACTCAGTTTGAGCCGTTAACATAGACAACTTCTCCCGACCCTTTCTACTCAAGGCGTCAGCCACAACATTGGCTTTACTAGGGTGATACAAGATTTCACAGTCGTAATCCTTTATCCACTCCAGCCATCTCCTCTGTCTTATATTCAAATCCTTATGTGTGAAGATATATTTTAGACTCTTATGATCCGTGTATATCTCACACTTTTCCCCGTAAAGATAATGTCGCCATATCTTTAAGGCAAACACCACCGCGGCCATTTCTAGATCATGTGTAGGGTAAACTTTCTCATAATCCTTCAACTGCCTAGATGCATATGCAATGACCTTGACATGCTACATGAGCACGCAACCAAGTCCTCTATGTGAAGCATCGCTATAAACTACGAAATTTCATGTGTCATCGGGTAATGATAAAACAGGCGCTTCACTCAATCTCTTCTTCAGTTCTTGAAAATTGTCTTTGCATTTCTCAGTCCATACGTACTTCACCGTCTTCCTTGCAAATTAGTCAACGGATTAGCTATCTTTGAAAAATCTTGAATGAATCTCCGATAGTAACCGCTAACCCTAGGAAACTCTGCACCTCCGTCGATGTCTTCGGTTGTTCCTAATTCATTATGGCTTCCACCTTCATTGGATCTACTGAAATCCCCTCATGGTCAATGACATGACCTAAAAACTGTACCCTCTCTAACCAAAATTCACACTTAGTGAACTTCACATATAACTTCTCCTTTCTTAGTGTCTCCAACACTATTCTTAGGTGTTCAACATGATCTTCTGGCATCTTAGAATAGACTAGAATATCATCGATAAACACCACGACGAACTTGTCCAAATATTGCTTGAACACTCTGTTCATCATATCCATAAATGCAGCTGGTGCATTAGTCAACCCAAATGACATCACCAGAAACTCGTAATGACCATAACGAGTTCTGAATGCCGTCTTTGGTACGTCTTCATTTCTAACCTTCAGCTAATGATACCCCTTCCTTAAATCTATTTTAGAAAAGTACTTTTCCCCTTTCAACTGATCAAAAAGATCATCGATACTGGGCAATGGATACCTATTCTTTATTGTCAACTTGTTCAACTCTCGATAGTCGATACAAAGCCTTAACGATCCGCCTTTCTTCTTGACAAACAGTACCGGTGCTCCCCACGGCGAAACACTCGGTTGTATGTACTTCATGTCCAACAGTTCTTGCAACTGCACCATCAATTCCTTAATCTCCATTGGCGCCATACGATATAGGGCCCTGGAAATTGATGCCGCTCCTGGCATAATGTCTATAACAAACTCGGTCTCCCTATCCGGCGGAAGACCCAGGAATTCACTCGAAAATACATCCATGAATTCAATCACTATAGGTATTTGTTCCATGCTCGCTCCCACTCTCTAGGTATCAACCACATGACACAAATAGCCTACACACCCCTTCCTCAATAATTTCCTAGTTTGTGTCATAGTAAGATAACACGAACGTCCCGGCGATTTATTCCAATAAAATATTACATGGGGTTGTCTTAATGTTTTAATATTTACGCATTTCTTTTGACAATCTATTATTGCCCCATGATTAACCAACCAATCCATTCCGAGAATTACGTCAAATTCTCCTAACTTTATCGGTATCAGATCTACCGATAATTTACAACCTCGTATATCTACGCAAAAACTCCTATGAATATCTTCAACATGAATTATCTCCTCGTTTTCTACCTTAATGTTTAAAGGTATAGGCAACTTTTTGGGAAGTAATCCTAATCGTCTAGCAAATTCACATGCGATAAATGAATAGGTAGCACCCGAGTCAAACAACACATATGCATTTAGGTCGCTGATCGGAATAATACATACGACTACGTCACCTGACATCATCGCGTCTTGGACGGTCATGTTAAAGGTACGGGCCATCGGTCTACCCGGCTGTGCTGAACCTCCAATAGTTAACTTACCACTATTGGCGCCCTTATTCACGTCCGTCCCCTTCTTTGGGCAGTTCTTTGCCATGTGGTCAGTTGACCCACACACAAAGCATCCATGGTTTTTTTTGGACTCGGACAGTTAGGCGCAATGTGCCCCTCCTGTCCGCAGTTATAACACACGACCTTACCTTTGAGACAGACTCCTAAGTGAGTCTTCCCACAGGTTTTGTAGGCCTCCATCCTCCTCTTCGGGTCTCCTTGTTTCACTCTGGTATTCCCAGAGCTAACTACCTTCCTTTTATAACCTTCGCCACTCCCGTTCGCGCCTTCAACCTTCACTCCCCCATCCAACTTCCCCTTGCTTTTCTTATCCTTGTGGTATTGGCTCAACGCCTCGCTACCACCTTCGACAATTATTGCCCTCTCTAAAACGATTCCAAATGAAGTACTTTGGAACACAGAAATACGGCTATAGAGAAAGGGTTTCAAGCCCTGCTTGAACCATCGTGCCTTCCTAACCTCGGTGTCCACCTGGTGTGGAGCGAACCTTGCCAGTTCATTAAACTTGGCGGCGTATTGGGGAACCATCATGTCCCCTTGTTTCAACTCTAGAAACCGCATCTCCATCCTTCCATGCATGCTCGTGGGAAAGTAGTTCTCGTAGAATATTTCTTTGAACCTCGCCCACGTTAAAGCTTCTATCCCAGCCCTAGCCTGATTGGCCTCCCACCAAAAGTTGGCCTCTCCCTTCATCATGTAGGTTGCAAAGGCAACCTTTTAGGCCTCGTCGACATTTGCTATCACAAATGCCTTCTCGATCTCCTTCACCCACGTTTGGGCTTCGATAGGGTCCGCGGTTCCTTTGAACTCCGGCGGACCCACGCTCTTAAAGTCCTTAAACGTAGTAGGTCGTACTACTCCAGGATTTACGGGGATGTTAGCCCCTGTTCTATTAAACACGGATGTTAATAGATTTACGAACTCCTACATGGGGTTAACCGGACCTCCCTCCGGTTGGTTTGTATTCGCACCTTGATTACGTGGTACTCTTCTTGGCGGCACTTTGCTCTTATAATAAACACACATTTCGTTACTACTCATTTCCTGTCAGTTAGTTATTATTCAATTTTAAACAATAACTTAAACATTCATTATTCCACATGTTTTGAAAAAGAAAACTTATATTGATTCATTGTAGTATAATACTACATCGATTACATTACATAGCCTACGTTGATTACAATACTTTCCCGCAATTACTTTTCAAAAATTGGGATTTACAAAAGACTACCCTTGATTATACAAAAGAGGGTTTTATGTCACTACTAGATACAAAAATATGTACATATCTAACTACTCTAGCCACTACTAGATCACATCTGCCTTAAGGCATTCTCAAAATCTGCCTTGGAAAAACTGGCGATAATATCACGGCTGATAGTATGTCGCGTCTGCCCTGCCTCGTCGGGATAAGTAGCTACCTACAGCTGGAAGTGTAATAACCCGAGATTTTCTATATAAAATAAATAAGAAATTTTGCGTCTAAATTTTTTTTTTTTTATTTAATGACGAGACTAAGTGTCAAGTAAAGTGAATGATAAATGCGAATACATTTATTACTTGAAAAATTAGAAATAATTTTGGAATTATTAATTTCCACAAATTATATGGTAATAAATTTACGTAGTTTAAATGTTTTTATTAATTATTTTCCATGAAAACATGATTGGAAATAATATATGAAGTGATAATTAGATTTATATAATAAATATTTTATTATATGAATTGTTCAGAATATTTAAGTTAATTATTTTAACTTGATTATTGATGTTGTGTACGAAGAATAAGTCGGACATGAGATCAAACCACGGATTGGGATTGTGATCAAGAGATGAGAATAATAATATTATATTATTTATATAATGATTTTCTGATACCATAATTATGTAATTGGTATATGTGTGATGATAATATTGATAAATGACGGTCAATTAGGTCATAACATATTACCGTCTTTGTGAAACCCTAATTATTAAACTTCGGTTATGGGGTATTTACGAGTAGTATTTGTGTATATGAAATTCTTGTGAATAAGAATATCGGTAATTAGAAGAAACCCTAATTATCTTTGTTGTACATCGATAATTAGGACAAACCCTAATTATTATAACCCTAATAGGTTGAAATTAGAAACTGTAACGATCGTGTTAGTAACATACAGATAATTAAAGAACCACTAATGGTCAATTAGAAACCCTAATTTTAATTCACGGGTTTAATTTCGATGTTATTGTATAAGTGTTTTAATTTACCAAAGGATAGAAGTTAATTGGTAAATTATAAGAATTAAATCTAGTGATGAAATATTACATTTAATTTCCTTGTACAAGATTGCCCATACACTCTTAAACAAAGCCCAACCATCACCCATAACAAATCGAAGCAAGAATCAAGAATTTTTGGCAAAAGGGTATAAGAACACTAAACCTAGAAATCCTTTGATTCGATGTTATTTGATGCAATTGATTGTTTAAAGTTGTGTAATAGAATGTTAATTGATGATATGGGTTGATAAATCAAAGACCCATAACATCAAAGTGCATTTAATTTGAAGATTTAAGCAAGTTGGAAAAACCGAATTTCGTTATTTTTCACCAAATGTCGAGGCCATAACTCTTTTGCTCGATCATGAGTTTTGTTCTTCAAAAGTTGTTTATGTGTAGCTTCGATATGTGGTCTTTAATCTGCAAAAAGAATCAAGTCCATATCATGTATATATTAGAAGTTATAGATGGTCAAACATGGTTGACCGATCATGATAAACTATTTTTTGGGCGATGCTGTAATGGGGGCATTCTTGTCCACTTTTGTGCTTTAAAAGGTCTGGACTTTTGATATGTTGTAGTGCACTGATTTAGGAAGCCATAGGCTTTGGAATGACCTCATTCCGACCTCGGATGAGGGAATTACTTGTTATTGGAAGGAAATGTGTCAAATTTCTCAAAACCGAAAGTCAGCGAGCGGGATGTGCTATTCGGGACACTGTTTCGATTAGTTAATGTTTCAAAACCTTCTGGCCTTTTGGTATGTTATAGTACACCGAATAAGCTTTCCATAGACTCAAAAGCGGACTAAATCCGATATCGGAGGAGAGAGTTATGACATTTCAAAGTAGTAATGTCAAAACTTCCCAACAAGTGCGGTGCGATCCATTTGAACGGAATTTCGGGCTGATGTGTTCGGAATTTGGAAATGGTCAAAGAATAAAAGTTGTAGCCCCAGAAGTTAGCCGTGTGGGCTCAAGAATCGCTCAATAATGTTTTAAAATGAAAGAGTTATGGACTGTTTTTAGCGTAAAGAGGGTAAAGCTGAAACGAGATTGAAAATCATTATGAACGTCCACTTTTGACGCACTTTTTGGGCTACCTAATGAACCCGAATTGGGTAATTCGTATTTTTTAAAAATAGTCTTACATACCATGTATAACATATCCAAAAATCAGATTAATCGGAGTTATGAGCAATGCGTTAGAAAATCGCAAAGTGAGCTATTGAAAAATTAGTATAAACCAAGTCCCACATCGATTAAGTTGAGAACTTCACCATTTTCTAAACCTATAAATAGAAGGGCTTGGCCTTTGTTTCATTCACCAACAATAAGGCCTCCAATTTTTTTGAGAAAGGCTTTGTTGTGGGAGAACTCTTTATAAAGATCTCCTTAATTAAATTTTGGCGTGGAAGTGCGTATTCAGTCTGTGGAATTCGTATTTCCGGGTATGTTTCTTATTTAATTTTGTAATGTTATTATTTTTAATTGTTAGTTAAAGTTTGAATTTTTGAAGTTTAGTTAGTGTTGTTAATAAACTAGTTAGTTTACTATGTTTATTTTGGCTTAGAATTGGTTATGTAAATGAGTTATTTGTGATGACTTTTAATATTTTGTGATGAATTTCATTAATTAATTATTATTAATGATATTAAAGTTATTTAATGATTATATTAAATAATTTAGTTTAAAATGATTTTAATATTATAAAAATCATTTTAAATAAAAATAAGGTATTTAAAAATATTTTAAGTTATAAAATATAACTTTTAATATTTAAATGATAATTTCATTAATAATTAAATATTAATGATATTAAGATAATATTAATGATATTTAGTTTATTTAATAATTATTATTAAATAAATAGTTTAAAATGGTTTTACTTATTTAAAACCATTTAAAGAGGATATTAAGGATTTAAAAAATATTTTAAGTTATAATTAATGACTTTTAATATTTGGATAAATAGTACATTAATATTTAAATATTAATGGTAATTATTTGGGTAATATAAATGTTTTAAAAATAGTTTGAGTTATTATAAATAACTTTTATATTTTAGTAATGGTTTCATTAATAGTTTAGTATTAATTAAACTATTAATGATGATGGAATTGTTTAATGTTTAAATCATTTAATTATGATTCCGATATTTGAAAGTTATATTTTACCAAACTAGCCGACTTGAGAACCGATTATGAAATTCGAATTTGAAGAAGAACACCTATAGTAGTGGTTATATCACTATAGGCCCTTTAGTGATGATTTGAATTATTTTAAATTTTTCAATTTACGGAAATTTGAAAATGATTAAAAATTAAGATGTCGATATTTACGAGATGTTGAGGTATAAAATAAGAGTCTTAGACTCAAGATTTACCCGATAAAGTTGTTGTGATGACGCAAACAAATGTCGAACTTTCTATAATAGAAAGAAAAGGCTCTTTGTAAAGAGCATGGATGAGATATTTGAAAATGTATAAAAATATTTCAAGTATAGAATAGGAACTAAAAGTATGATCCTTTGTGATTATGTGATTAGGCTGTGTCTTAATTGTAATAAACGAGTACTATGTGTTAAGATATATTGTTCTAATCGAACGAATGATCCGATTATTGATAGGTTGTGATAAAGAGATAAAACCTAAGTTGAGATTTGTAATCGCCGAATCAGCAAGTATCCTACCTTTGCATTTTCTTTATGCAATGGACATGAGTAAGAAGTTTTGAATTATTCTATTCCCTGCATCTACAGATTATATGCGCTTTGATTATCAACATGTTAGCTCGGATATATATACGTTAAGTTGATTTCTAAATGGTTATACAAGTGTCCCCACTTGGATAACCATGGCATTTATTCACATGTTGATATACCTCATCATAATTACCCGTATACATATATGTTGAATTACATATTATTGTTGAGCAAGATTAAAAACCTTCGGGTTTGGAACCAGGCATGTATGAACATCCCTATATGGGAAGATTTTTGTGCCCAAGGCGGATAGAGTGAGCGATGAATTTCGTTCAAGTTATGTAGTATTGATCGTCTGAGAATTCTGGTTGATCACCCTCCGTGCAAGTAAGCAGAAGCGGTTTGCGGATGGATTTCGCCAAACCTTTTGAAAATGAAAAGAATGTTCATAGTATGATTCTTAAACCCTATTCATGGGTAGAGCGAGCCAAATTTAAATAATTTGGAAGAGATTTGTTATGTGAATTTTTTATCAAGTCTGATTACTTCACAACTTTCGATTAGTTGTAGAAGTGTTATGTAAAGAGAATACTTATATTCTTTCAACTTATATATATAATTGCTATTACTTGCTGGGCACTCAAATGCTCATCCTTGCTTAAATTAAATGTTTTTTATGTTATGTATGAGCAACTTTGAAGGCTCGAGCACGAACAAAGGAAAAGGAAAGCTGATCGAATAAGTGTGTATCATGAGTTAATGGTTATAGTTGTATTGGTATCTATTCAAGTATTATAAGGAATGTATTTGAAGGTCACGTGCACTGGGAAGTAAACTTTGATGTATGTAAATTAAGTTCGAATGTATTATTATTTTAGTATTATTCAGCTTAAAGAAATGGTATCGTGGAGAACTGAGTTCGGGTTTCAAGTACCTGGATTTGGGGTCGTCACAGGAAGTCCTCATGAGAACTCCTTTGAATATAGGACATCCTCCCTATTTTCTGCTTCTTGGTCTTTAGCTCACCCCTGAGCTCAAAGACCTCTTGTTTCAGCTCATGCACCTTGTCCTTGGCCAAAACCCTTTCGTCATGTTCTTGTTCCCACATGGACTCTACGTCTGTCTTGTCCTCTATAACAACTTGAAGCTCCGCCTTCAGCTCCTTAACCTCGTGACAGTAGTGGATGTTTCTATCTAGCACTGACATGAAAAGTGACATCATTGACTCCCTCGGAGCCATCTCCGCTGCTATTGCTACAGGGTTGAAGGACACTACCTCCACCTCTTCTTCCAATATGCCGTCGAACATAGACATAAGGTCTAGACTTTTTGAGTCTCCAGACTCAACCTCTACCACTTCGGGATTTGCTGCTATGGGGTTCGGTATAATTTCTATCTGATTAACCGACCCTTCGCTGACTACCTATACGTCTCTATTTTCTCCTGACATCTACAACAACACAAAAGTTTGATTAGTACACGTTAGTAGAATAATAAAAACACAACATATATAATGCATTTTTACAAGGTTAACTTCCATCTTTTATTCTTTGACTCTTCTTAAGGTTATGACTTAAGGTTTTATTCTCCCCCTTAAGTTTTATAACCTAAGGCTTTGATACCAACCTGTGACGCCCCCAAATCCGGGTATCTTCCAACCCAACAGATGGTGCTACACGGTGCTACAGTTCACACAAACATTCAATTGAAATACCTCAAAAGAACGAATATGTCTTATATATATCAAAAAGAATATTAACATTACCCAGGTTCTTTACAACCAATACATCTGTTCTTGTCATAATATAAAATATTATTATTACAAAACATATACTATTACATAGGTAAATTTGTGTTTGCTTTTAGCCTTCCCTTTATCTTTCTTGGGATACATCGGTCAGATTTAGTCTTATTCGCAATCATATGGTTCAAGCAAGAGTGAGCCTAACTAGCTCAGCAAGTACAACAATTCTAGGAAAATAGCATTCTTGAGACATAGGAATCATATATCTTCAATAACTGAATAATAGTTACGAAGTACTATTGATAATTCAAAATAGCACTTCTTTTCATTCAAAACATTTTACAACAACAGTATTCAGTAAAACACCAATTCCTTTTCAAGACCGTGAGCATTTCATAAGTACTTTGAAAAGGACATCCCGACACTAAGTCCGTAAGTTCGGCATAGCTTACGAGCACGTCTAGATGATCAGCCGATAGTACTCTATGTTGATCAACACTACATTCATTAAACATGTATATGTTTAAGTTGTGGCAAACTCACGTGTAACGCCCCAAAATACCGTCTATCTTCACACCCGGATTCCGTACGTCACGAGTACATCATTCATCCAACATACATCATTATATACTGAAATATAATGACATACACTCTCAAATCCCAGGTTCTAGAAACCTTATAACCTTTTTCATTACAAATATTAATAAATACATTATTCATTTCATCTTACAAGAGTGACTTTTATCTGCCACCAAGGATACATAACAGTTCATTAAACTAGTCTACAATTCAATTTCTTATTTCTATATTACAAGGCTTCACTTGATCTTCTCGCTCCTTCACATTTTGAATGACAATTCGTTTGGATACCGTCAGCTTGATCTTTACGAGATCCTTAAGTTCTTCTAACCTTGTTCGCTGAAAATTGTTTTTTATTTGAAGTAAGTGTGAGCATTCAATTGCCCAACAAGTCATAACAGTTGAACAAACAATTTCAGAATTAAAACATTTCTTTAGAACTTCTATAATCGAACAAAGGTTATGAAGCAACTTGAATAATAGGAATAGTCTCGATTCCTATCATCTTAAAACATCAGTCATTTTCACTTTGAAATACCTTCATTCTTCTACCTTTTTCATACACATCTTATCTGGCTAGAATCATTAGCACAGACTTAACAATAACGGTTCATGTATAAACAGAACATACTTGTATTGAACAGCTCAATCACAGAACAATGCATATCATAGAAACATCGAAGTGTTTAAATTTTGGCTCAAGGCCTCATACGTTCCACCACATTGTACAAATATCGCACATTCGCACATAGATAGGACTTCTCAAGTACAACATCTGAGTAGTTTAAGAAACTAGCATTCATGTAATATGAATGAAGTTAGGAAACTTGCCTTACGCCAGCTATAGCTTACGCTGAACTGCTCATTTTAATTCCTATATAGCACATAAGGAGAAAACATAAACACCAATTAGTCATATATTGAACTTACGCATGGGTTTACTTAACTTACTTCTTAGCGTTCATGTTCTTGCAATATAATCTTACGCGACTAACTTCCTTTACCAGTTTATGGCTTCATGATATACGGAGATGTCTTACTTAACGTTCATCATCTTGGATGATTATATTCTTATCTTCTTCCTATAATTTCTCTAAGACTCAGTACACATCGCTTCTCTGCTAGTAGTCCATATGGTACTCTGAGTGGTTTCCCACAAACAACCAACAAACAAGTTCCCGTCTCATCTACACTGCCATCATAGTGAGTTAGATCGGTTACCAGTTTCGTATATACTCCCATATGTCAACCATCAAAGTTATAATTGTACCACAACCTAACTTCTCTTAACTATTAAACTATAATGATCGATTAAGTCAATTTCTTATCGACTCACATTCGGCTTTCATTAATCTTATTACCGTTAATTCATTACGGCTTTCTTGATAGATCATATCTTATTAATACATTAGTTATCCATTACCTGAACCCCATGTTCATTACCCTCGTCGCTCAACCTCTAAGGAATAACAATCATAGCAATCCCTCACGTTCGTTCATCGCGACTACGGTCCCCAGATATCAGTTATGTAACCCGCATTTATATTCTTTGTCATTTAATCTTGTTTAATCTATACGTTCAACCTTTAATAAAGGTTTACATCACTTGATTAATTGTTACATTAGTTGAATGTTATATTCTTTATCTTCCCTTACATTTCCCCCAAGAGCTGAGCAGTTAAAAGGTCATCTCTGGCTTTTTCCCAACATTGGCGTTGCGGCGCCACTCCCTTCTTTATCTCTCTCATCACGGCCATGAGTTGACAATACCGGCCCCCGATGCGAGGCTGCCGCTTACTCTATAAAGGCATGGATCTGGCCATGTGCGCCAAGCCCTAACCCTTGAAAATTTCTCTAAGTCTTGAATCAAGTTTGAGACACTTACTTCTCGATCTCATAACTTCTTCGTTATAACTCGGAACGAGATCATTCCAAAGCTATTCTCTTCCCTATCTTACGTCAGAACTTCATTCTGAATCTGTTAACATGCCATTCGATTGGCTTAATCTTCACCCTTCGTTCGTTTTTATGCTTTTAACGTTCTTCGCTCGCTCGTTCGTAATTCGGTCATTCGAACTCGGAACTCATTTATTCTTGAGTCCACGACTCATGTTTTCTATGTTCTCTTACTTTCTTATGAAACCCTACCCACTCGGGTTCATTTACTAACTTTGTAATTCTCGTTTGTCTTTTATGAAATTTTCGCCATAACTTTGTTATAGCTAAGTTTTAATCCGTTCTTCATAAACGTTTCTACCGTTCCTAACCAAGCAATACACATCTAACTTATACGCGATGGTTTTAAACTTGTCCATCAACAACAATTATCCTACGATGGTTTTAAATTTGTCCATCAACAACGTTCTTCGTGTCCTTCGCGTGTTCTTCGTGTTCTTCGTTCGTTCTTAATTTTAATCGATATTTTGGATTATGATTTCACTTTTTATTGGAATTTGATGTTATAGAACATCATTCCTTACTTATTTCACCTACTTATTCATATAATCCACTCGGATCGTTCTCATTCATTATGAATCTTATACTTCCTTAAGAAATTATTTATTAGACTTTAAATTCTTATTTTTTTTCATTTTCTTATGATTTCAACCATATGAAATCATTCCAATCTTCTTTTACTTCTTAATCCTATTAAGTTATGTTTTTAAACATAGAACTTAAAGAAATTTAAAAAAAGACTAAGTTTCGGATTACCGTTCTCCTTTAATCTTCTCCCGTCGGACAAAGTTTGCACATGAGCAAGCTCTTCCTCCTCCTTCTCCTTCTCATCCGACCTCTCTCTCTCTCTCTCTCTCTCAAGTTGGAGGATTTTCAAAATCCCAAAATAAAGAGCTCAAGCTTCCTATTTATAGAATTTCCAAGCTAGGGGTATTTTAGTTATTTCGCCCCCCAACCTCCTTACTATTCCACCTCCTTACTATTCCCACCTCCTTACTACACCTCTTTACTATTCACGTAGCTTCCCTTGGAAGCTTCCTGCTTCAGTCTTTCGGTTTTCGTCCGACAGTTCAAAAACTGCGATTCCCAGAATCCAAATATTTTTGGATATTTCGTCTTTCCTTTACCAACCAATTTTTACGTATTCTTCGGATCTTCGAAAAATTGAAAAACACTTTTCGACGTTGAGCGTTTTCCTTCACGTTTTATCCTAACGTAGCTAAATGAGTAAAAAGTACATACCAGTACTTTTCGTCATTTTTATTTCGTCTGATTTTTACACACTTTACGAGAAAAACTTTTATTAGCTTACTTAACTTTTCACAACATATTATCGTCAAATCTTTCAACGCATTGTCATTTCGACATACAGAACTCTCGGAATGGCCTAGGTTATTCAAACCCTAACCCTTAGGGTTTCGTCAGGTGAATAGTGCATATTTCGTCTTTTTCCCCAAAAAATATTTTGTTCCCAGAAAATTTTTATTTCAGTATTGAAAATTCTTATTCGTCCAGTCTAGCTCGCAACCAAAATCCTCCCAATTTATAATTATCCTAGGTTATAGAACGATTAATAAACACATATCACATAATAGTATTAATAAAATTTATTTTATTAATAACTAATTCTTTAAACTTAAATTCTGGACAACTCAAATTTTCGGGTCGTCACACTCTTCCCCCCTTATAAAAATTCCATCCTCGGAATTTCTTAAAACCACACCCATACCCGGGTCATCGCATTCACCCCTTCTTCATAGAATTTCGTCCTCAAAATTTTAGCCTACCTTTCTTCTCAACTTCACTTCAACGGAGTTCTTATCTTTCCCTCATTCCTAACCCCCATAACCTATCAAGAATCATGAAGTAGAAGGAATAACGAGGAATATAAAATTTCCTTTGAAAATGTTTCATACTTTTGCTGAGGGGTCAAATCGACCATGAACTCTTACTAGGTTATTCAGCATTTCGCTGTAAGCCCTTCCTTAACGGTCAGTTTACAATCACAAAGAAAGTAACTACCTCTTCCATGTTCTCCTTAGACTTAATCAAAACAATTTGGTTTGGCACCAGTTCTCAAAGAAAGCTCGATTTTTCTTATAACATGACATACCATTTGTCTAGTTGAATCAAGTAGCTTAGACCATACCAATAAATTGGATATCAACTTGAAACATTCGTCTAGTCAACTCAATTGACATCGACTACTTCTTTAAATTCTTTTCACAATACATCAAAACAGTTTATGACGTCATGATACCGTACTTTTCACAGTACGTTGAGGACTTCGTCAGTTTGTGACTTCGTCATTATACATCATACCATAGCGGGTTGTTGATCCTAAGATCACATCCAACACCATGTTCAATTGCATTAACAACTCCATCGTTTTACCACCCTTGCATCGAATGCACAGATGATATAAAATTCATTTTGAATATTTTAAATCAATTTCGCTCTCAGTCAAGCAATTAGCATAGACATACCAAGAATAGCTCTTTTAAAAATTCTATTGATTCCAAAAGTTGAACCAATTCTTTCCTTTTCAAAATGTACATATCAGCACGAGTTCAATAAAGTTCGAAATCTAGCATAGCTAGATGACTTGGAATATCCTATTTCTCCATCTTCCTTCATTGTCTTACTGCAACAATACTTAATCTTCTCTAGCACCTTCAATACTAAGCCTACTGAAAACAACTCATTTTCAGTCTAAACATTCATATACCTTAGTACAGTCCATCAACTTACCACACAATATGAGTTCTGGAACTCTCCACAATAATATGAGTTTAAGAACTATCCAGACAGACCATAGGCGTCCATTTGATGAAATGTTCGAAAACATACCATATTATTATGAGTCACAAACTTACCATAAGTATGAGTTTCAAGAACTCGCACCTACCTTATCGTTCTCTACCTACCAAGTATATACATGAGAAAAGATTCACCTTCTCTCCATATACATCTTGATAGCGCGACCAATTCCAATGATTATCACTGTAATAAGCTAAGCAGTTGTTACACCAAGCACAAACCTCTGCCCATAACAAAGGTTCATACAACTCAGCTATCACATGAGTCCTCAATTGAAATTTTACAACTTCTAAATCTCTCTCTACTTAATATGAATTTTCTTTAATTCATATACTATCCTTCATAACTCAATCTAAGTTCTTCTTCCCGTACTACTTCATAGTACCTTTCATTCATAGCACTAGCTATAAATCATTCATCGTTTAACAACCCATCTGTTACTACGAGTCACTATGATCACGTGGTGATCTTCTTATCCTTCTCTCTACGATTATAGTCTTAGGTACTCCTACCTAAGGTTTATAACCTATCAGCTCTGATACCAACTTGTAACGCCCTGAAATCCGGTCTATCTTCACACCCGGATTTCGTACGTCACAAGTACATCATTCATCCAACATACATCATTATATACTGAGATATAATGACATACACTCTCAAATCCCAGGTTCTGGAAACCTTATAACCTTTTTCACTAGAAATATTAATGAATACATTATTCATTTCATCTTACAAGAGAGACTTTTATCCGCCACCAAGGATACATAACAGTTCATTAAACTAGTCTACAATTCAATTTCTTATTTCTACATTACAAGTCTTCACTTGATCTTCTCGCTCCTTCACATTCTGAAAGACAATTCGTTTGGATACCGTCAGCTTGATCTTTACGAGATCCTTAAGTTAACGTTGTTCGCTAAAAATTGTTTTTCATTTAAAGCAAGTGTGAGCATTCAATTGCCCAACAAGTCATAACAGTTGAACAAACAATTTCAGAATTAAAACATTTCTTTAGAATTTCTATAACCGAACAAAGGATATGAAGCAGCTTGAATAATAGGAATAGTCTCTATTCCTATCATCTTAAAACATCTGTCATTTTCACTTTGAAATACTTTCATTCTTCTACCTTTTTCATACACATCCTATATGGCTAGAATCATTAGCACAAACTTAACAATAACGGTTCATGTATAAACAGAACATACTTATATTGAACAGCTCAATCACAGAACAATGCATATCATAGAAACATCGAAGTGTTTAAATTGTGGCTCAAGGCCTCATACGTTCTACCATATTGTACAAATATCGCACATTCGCACATAGACAGGACTTCTCAAGTACAACATCTGAGTAGTTTAAGAAACTAGCATTCATGTAATATGAATGAAGTTAGGAAACTTACCTTACGCCCAGCTATAACTTACGCTGAACTGCTCATTTCAATTCCTATATAACACATAAAGAGAAAACATAAACACCAATTAGTCATATATTGAACTTACGCATGGGTTTACCTAACTTTACTTTTTAGGGTTCGCGTTCTTGCAATATAATTTTACGCGACTAACTTCCTTTACCAGTTTACGGCTTCATGATATACGGAGATGTCTTACTCAATGTTCATCATCTTGGATGATTATATTCTTATCTTCTTCCTATAATTTCTCTAAGACTCAGCACACATCGCTTCTCTGCTAGTAGTCCATATGGTACTCTGAGTGGTTTCCCACAAACAACCAACAAACAAGTTCCCGTATCATCTACACTGCCATCACAGTGAGTTAGATCGGTTGCCAGTTTCGTATATACTCCCATATGTTAACCATCAAAGTTACGATTTACCACAACCTAACTTCTCTTAACTATTAAACTATAATGTTCGATTAAGTCAATTTCTTATCAACTCACATTTGGCTTTCATTAATCTTATTACCGTTAATTCATTACGGCTTTCTTGATAGATCATATCTTATTAATACATTAGTTATCCATTACCTGAACCCCATGTTCATTACCCTCGTCGCTCAACCTCTAAGGAATCACAATCATAGCAATCCCTCACGTTCGTTCATCGCGACTACGGTCCCCGGATATCGGTTACGTAACCCGCATTTATATTCTTTGTCATTTAATCTTGTTTAATCTATACGTTCAACCTTTAATTAAGATTTACATCACTTGATTAAGTGTTACATTAGTTGAATGTTATATTCTTTATCTTCCCTTACATTTCCCCCAAGAGCTGAGCATTTAAAAGCTCATCTCTGGATTTTTCCCAACATGGCGTTGCGGCACCACTCCCTTCTTTATCTCTCGCATCACGGCACAAGTTGGCAGTACCCGGCCCCCGGTCTAGCGCTGCGGCGCCAAGCCCTAACCCTAGAAAATTTCTTTAAGTCTTGAATCAAGTTTGAGACACTTACTTCCCGATCTCATAACTTCTTCGTTATAACTCGGAACGAGATCATTCCAAAGCCATTCTCTTCCCTATCTTACGTACTTCAGTACCCCTTGGACAGAACTTCATTCTGAATCCGTTAACGTGCCATTCAATTTGCTTAATCTTCACCCTTTGTTTGTTTTTACGCTTTTAACGTTCTTCGCTCGTTCGTCCGTAATTCGGTCATCCGAACTCGGAACTTGTTCGTTCTTGAGTCCACGACTCACATTTTTTTATGTTCTCTTACTTTCTTATGAAACCCTACCCACTCTGGTTCATTTACTAACTTTGTAATTCTCATTTATCTTTTATGAAATTTTTGCCATAACTTTGTTATAGCTAAGTTTTAATCCGTTCTTCATGAACATTTCTACCATTCCTAACCAAGCAATACACATCTAACTTATACGCGATGGTTTTAAACTTGTCCATCAACAACAATTATCCTACGATGGTTTTAAATTTGTCCATCAACAACGTTCTTCGTGTTCTTCGCGTGTTCTTCGTTCGTTCTTAATTTTAATCGATATTTTGGATTATGATTTCACTTTTTATTGGAATTTGATGTTATAGAACATCATTCCTTATTTATTTCACCTACTTATTCATATAATCCACTCGGATCGTTCTCATTCATTACGAACCTTATACTTCCTTAAGAAATTATTTACTAAACTTTAAATTCTTATTTTTTTTCATTTTCTTATGATTTCAACCATATAAAATCATTCCAATCTTCTTTTACTTCTTAATCCTATTAAGTTATGTTTTTAAACATAGAACTTTAAGAAATTTAAAAAGAGACTAAGTTTCGGATTACCGTTCTCTTTTAATCTTCTCCCGTCGGACAAAGTTTGCACATGAGCAAGCTCTTCCTCCTCCTTCTCCTTCTCATCTGACCTCTCTCTCTCTCTTTCTCTCTCTCTCAAGTTGGAGGATTTTCAAAATCCCAAAATAAAGAGCTCAAGCTTCCTATTTATAGAATTTCCAAGTTAAGGGTGTTTTAGTCATTTCGCCCCAACCTCCTTACTATTCACACCTCCTTACTACACCTCCTTACTATTCATGTAGCTTCCCTTGGAAGCTTCGTGCTTTCGTCTTTCGATTTTCATCCGACAGTTCGAAAACTGAGATTCCCGGAATCCAAATATTTTTGGATATTTCCTCTTTCCTTTACCGACCAATTTTTATGTATTCTTCGGATCTTCGAAAAATTGAAAAACACTTTTTGACGGTGAGCATTTTCCTTCACGTTTTACCCATAACGTAGCTAAACGAGTAAAAAGTACATATCAGTATTTTTCGTCATTTTTATTTCGTCCGATTTCTACACGCTTTTCGAGAAAAACTTTTATCGGGTTACTTAACTTTTCACAACATATTATTGTCAAATCTTTCGACGGAATGTCATTTCGACATACCGAACTCTCGGAATGGCCTAGGTTATTCAAACCCTATCCCTTAGGGTTTCGTCAGGTGAATAGTGTCTATTTCGTCTTTTTCCCCGAAAAATATTTTGTTCCCGAAAATTTTTTATTTCAGTCTTGAAAATTCTTATTCGTTCAGTCTAGCTCGCAGCCATAATCCTCCCAATTTATAATTATCCTAGGTTATAGAACATTAACAAACACATATCACATAATAGTATTAATAAAATTTATTTTATTAATAACTAATTCTTTAAACTTATATTCTGGACAACCCGAATTTTTGGGTCGTCACATCATGTGCCTGTCGTTTGACGACAAAACAATTTAGTATACTCAGTATACTTTTGAAAACCACAACAATATTAGTTTGGTAAATCCTTGTTAGCACTTGATAGATTAACATAACATAAGTCTAGCCGAAGGAATTGACTTTGACTTCATCAGACATTAACTCATGCAGAGAATACATGAATCACAAAGACTTGTCCAGATCTAACTGGAACAAGGGTTAGAGTACTTGCCTTAAGCGTCTGCCACAGTTATAACACGTGCACTTTAGGTCTTTAAGTCTCTACAGTAGATGATAACATCACATAGCACATTAGGTCATGAATGATCATACATGGTTCCTAACGAATCTTACCCTACTTCTCAATCTAATTTCGTATTAGATTGGTTATTATTGGTTACGTCTTTCCGTTACATCATTCTTACGTTCACATGTAATTGACTTAACTTAACCATAAGTGTTCATACTTAAGGCTTGATTATGTCTTAACAATGTTTCTTTAAGATCCTTGATTATGTGTTTATCAATTACTATTCATACTCAACATGTAAACATTTTTCATTTGTCTAAATTAAAAGGTTGGTGCTGCGACGCCGACTATTTCTCTTGTTTTCACAACATGGCATCACCCATTATTGCCCCAAAAGCGGAATCCATGTATTGCAGTCATGAGTCCGATTTGTTACTTGTCACATTTGTGGTGCAAGTTTGTAGGGGACACAGACCACTTTGGCGATGCGGCGCCAGACTTTTGGCTTGGAGTCATGCCGCGGCGCGGACTCTGAACCTCAGAAATGTTTGACATATTTTTTTAAATGGTGAGATTCCCGGACTCGTAACTTCTTCGTTATAAGTCCGAATTGGCTCGTTCAAGAGCCTACAGTTCACAAATCACATACTCTATGTGTTCATGCAAGAATTTTATCTATTCGACTTCGTATGCTAAAATTAAACCTATTAGTCCATTTTTAACGAAACGATAAACGTTCACGAACTTTCAACGCTCATTTCTTCGTTCTAAGTCAGAATTCGGCCATTTTTGAGTCCGCAACTCTATAATGCCAAATACGACTTGTCTCCATCGAAAACCAATGTTTCCGAGTTCAAACACAAAATACGACTTCCATTCTGAGAATTTCACGAATTCGATGATTATAAATCAATCGTGTGAATTTCGACAAAACTCCATTACTAGTGATTTGTTCATCATTCTAAATACATTCATTTCATTATCTAGACATCTTAACTTAAATGATACAACAACCTACATTCAAATTAGGTTATAGCTTAATTCTTATAAGTTCATAACTTACTAATTCTTCAATACATGATTTTTATTTCCATATAACTTATTCTTGGTTCAAGTCCCTTTAAGCAACATTATTGCATCTTATTAGCATATTAACTTCATTCATTATGTTACAAGTGTATATATAATCATCATAAGTCCTTAACTTACTTAGGTTTAACTTGCTTATTTCTTGCTTACTCGGCTTAAGTCCATTACTTAACCACTCCTCATATGTTTTTAACATATAAATTCGTTAGATTACACTTCTCTTATCATCCTAGTATGATAGAGATGGAAGAGACAAGATCAATTACCTTTGAAGACTACTTCACTTTCTTTGGAAATCTAACAATGGAAGGTTAAGCTTCAAAGTGCTTATTAGCTCTAACAAATAAGTTGTTTGTGAGAGAGTTTGTTGGATGAAATAACAAGCAACAATTGAAATATGAGCTAGCTATTTATAGAAGTCTCTAAGCTAGGGTATGATGGTCATTAAGACCTTCCACCTCCTTAACTAACCTCCTTTCTATTCCTTTCTTGTTGCCCACAACTCTTATCTCTTACTTTATCACTACATAAAGTTCTTTCTCATCACACAAAGTGTTTGGTTACCAATTCACCCATGGGTTGCCCCATGGATCTTGCTTTACCCATTGGATCATCCTTTGGGCTTAGTGGTTAATTTAATTAACTTAATCTTTGGGCTTGTATTAATCTATTAAGGGATTCATGTTATTACTACTTGGGCTTAAGAATAATCCCACATGGGCTTACACTTTAATCAAGTTGGACTTTTAATTCATACTAGATCACCATAAATCCTTTCATTAGATTTTAATACTTACATTCTCAATTTACGTCCTCATACGAAATATTGCATTTTCCATACTTAGATTATTATTACATAATCCATCTCGCCTCGATATTATAAGGTTACGTATTTCTCGAAAGTAAAAAAATAATTTCCGAGCGATAAACGATGAATAGTGTTTTTCGTAAATTTTCTCGAAAAACTTTTATTTTCCTCTTGGAAATTCAAACACTTTAATTCATTCACGTGGTTCAAATACTACGATGTTTCGACGTTTCTAGGTTATAGAACGACATACATCTTATTAACACATAATAATAACAAACAATATTATTTTATTCATTATTTAATTCTTCCAAGTATTTTGCAAAGGATCCAAATTTCTCGGTCGTTACAGTACGTCTTGTGAATAAATAGTACAATCATGTGAATCAATAGTACAATCATGTGAAAAAAATAATTGCAGTATAGTACCTTCATCTATACCTCCATTTTTAATTTAGTCGTGCAAGTATTATCAATCTTACACCACCTCCCCTAATCGTAAATGCATGTGAATCAATAGTACATACATGTGAACTAATAGTTATAAGCATGTGAAGTAATAGCAATTAATTGCTCATTTATCCGATTAATTAGCCGATTGGTCAATATAACCTCCAGACATCAATTATTATCGAAATAGATGTCCATTTCTATTACACTAATAATCCCAACACAATGAAAATATCAATTTCATCTTTAATCAATAAGAACTTATTCATCATTAATATTATAACTTAAAATATTTAACAACCAGATCATTCCAAGGAAAGAGGGGGCTTTCCGATAAGGATTTCTCCCTATTGGAGCGCAATTAGGTGACCAAACCTCTCATCGACAGAACTTTCTAGACATTGTCAATATTACAAATAATAATATGAATAACTTTTTCGTCTCAATTATTTATTTAATAATAATAAATATTATGCAGATGATACTGTGACAATAATTGAATCAATAATATGAGAGATATTATGCAGCAATTACTGTAGCAATAATTGAGTATAACTGAGTGACTTCTCACGTAAGCATCAATAATCAATACCGTGTGCTACTATGCAACCACGTGTATTACTGTACTTTTACCACCGGGTAGTTCAACAGTTTAACGGTAAAACTTTCGCTGTTATTTTTATAAAAAGATAATTTTGTCATTTTCTAACTACGACAATACTTCCGTTGTGGGGTCCACCAATGATTGTGCCGTCGTACGAATATTACCTGTTAAAACGAATATTCCCCGACCAATCAAATATTATATAACCACTTGCTTACTTTACAAAATTTGTAAATAATACCCACAAGTATAACATTATATCAAATCCACACCATAACATTCAAAAATATATTTCGAGAAAAATTAATCTTTATTCATAAAAGTTGGGGTCTTACATAGAGTCCCTTGAGGCCTGTTATTAAGTGTTAACGTAAGCTGTCCCATCTGATTTTCTAAGTACTTAATGGCCACTGCTTGTGATTTCATTACCGCCTCGTTCCCCGATATATACTTCAACAACAGCTCTTCTAAATCTGTCTTTTTCTCTTGTTGTGGAGCTGCTTGTTGATGCTAATTTTGAAACCCCGGGGGATAAGATGGTCATGGAGCCTGCTAATTTTGGTTGTTACTGTGACGCCCCCAAAACAGGTTTACATCACCCATCTTGAGTCGCCGGATACAATGTACTGAATACAAATACAACTTAATTATACAACAGTCGTGTAAAGCACGACAAAACATAGGCTGTGAGTTTTAATACAAATATTGTCATCTAGACAATATCCACACTCAATGGAGTCCTCATTACATTTATTATCACACTATTTCACATAATAGTGAGGACTACTAATGCACCATCTAGGACCATCACTCTATTCCCCGACTAGTCCCAGCTACGTTCTCATTTCCTCAAGAGAACAGAGAAAGAAAGGGTGAGCTCAACTGGCCCAGTAAGAAATATTATGACTAAGATAATGCAGAATAAATTATCAATAGCCTTAATCAGTATAACAACTGATAGAATATATAATAGACAACAAGTTTTAAATCAAAAACTGCAGCGGAATAAGCAATCCATTAGAAGAGTCAAGTAAAGTATAAAATCTATTGTCTTCTATAATTTAAAAAGTTTTTCATCAACTTTATCACTGAGACTCAGCTTAATCATCAATGGTTATGACTATACCGAATAATCCCTGGTCATAATCATACCAACAACTGTCCACCAATGAACTACAAGCCAATGAGGACTTTTACCACATCATTCGTCACATTACGGTCATGATTATACCGAATAATCCCTGGTCATAATCATACCAAGTCCATCTATGCACGTAAGCCAAAGATGACTTTCAACATAATATAAGCATGAGGATGATGACAATTCAATAAAACAGGTTTAAGAATAAATTTTAAAGATTTATAAGTTAATTTATCCTGAACTCAATAACGTCCAAATTGTCAACTTGATACTGCTTTGTGAAGTAAAATTCAAGAATGCTCAGAAGAATATTTCCATGAAAAGATATTGGATGAAGAACAAATATCAAGGATATTCCACTAATTTCATGGAGTATAGAAGCCAAAGCTTTAACCAATTGAGTATAATAGAATATATGAAACTGCAAATGGATTTTCGCCCGCCATGCGGTAATCCACGTAGACATATCATTTCCACAATTTAATAAGGAATGAATACGAAGGATCATTCACCATGCATATGGTAATCCCACATAGGCGAGTTATTCCAACGAGTAATAATAAAGAATGGAATAATGAAGGATTCACTATCGTCATGCGATAGCTATCGCAATGATGAGTTATTTCCAGCAGAATAATAAATAATGGAACGAAGTCCCACAGAACAAAGACAAAAAGCAGGATATTCCGACAGATTAATAAATAACGGAATATTAGAAAATTTTCACCATGTATGCGGTACTTCGCATAAACAGGTTATTCCAACAAAATAATAAGAATGGAATAACAACAAATTCACTGTGCATGCGATAGATCGCATGCAGAAAAGTTATTCAGCGAATAATAAATAACGGAACGAATTCAGTCCGGCAGAAACGCATGACGTGATATTTCACGCAGAATAATAAAGAGCGGAATATTAGAAGAATTTCACCATGTATGCGGTACTTGCAGATAAACAAAGTTATTCCAACAAAATAATAAGAATGGAATAACAACAAATTCACCGTGCATGCGATAGATCGCTTATACAAAGTTATTCCAATGTAATAATAAAGAATGGAATAACATAATTTCTCTTCATGAATATGAAAAATAATACCCCTTGAGTAGTACAAAAAATAATATCCCTACCTTAGAAAAACCGAACGAATCAAGTAGTGAAGAAAGAATACTTTTTTTTCTTTTCTCTATAGTTTCTCTCTCTAGAGTTTCAGTGAATTCGTAAGAAATAATGAAGGAATAAGCTTCTATTTATAGGAGAATGGACTGAATAGTAACTAATTCATGAACGGTCCAGATTGATTTACTAATAAATGGACGGTCCATATTAGTTTACTATTAAAACTTAAAGCAACGGTCCATACTGATTTACTATTAAAAATTTAAACCAGCGATCCATATTGATTTACTATTATAACTTTCCACCAAATGGTCCATATTGATTTACTATTATATCTTCAACCAACTATTCGAAAAATTAGCACATCTCCTCATGGAATAATATTGTACCCAAAAATGATATGGACCGAAAAGAAATATATCTTACGGGTGAATAGTACCCCGTTAATAGTGACTCATGAATAGTAACTCGTGAATAGTAACTTATTAATAGTAACTTGTGAATAGTAACTCGTGAATAGTACTTCAACATGAAAAGTGCCCCGAATACCCGATTGGTCAATATAACCTCAAAACATAAATTATTATCTAAATAAATGTCAATTTCTACTAACACAAATAATTCCAACACAATGGAACTATAAAATTCATATTTAATCAACACAAACTTATCCATCATTAATATTATAATTCACAATATTTAACAACCACGTCGTTCCCAGGAAAGAGGGGGCTTTCCGGTAAGAATTTTTCCTTATTAGCGCGCAATTAGGTGACCAAACCTCTCCTTGACAGAACATCTAGACATTGTCAATATTGCAAATAATAATATGAATAACTTTGTCGTCTCAATTATTGATTTAATAATATGACATATTCTACAGATGATACTGTAACAATAATTGAATCAATAATATGAGAGATATGATGCAACAATTATTGTAGCAATAATTGAGTATAACTGAGTGACTTCTCACGTAAGCATCAATAATCAATATCCTGTGCTACTATACAACCACGCCAGACATCTTGTACTTTTACTACTGGGTAGTTCAACAGTTTTAACGGTAACACCTCCGCCGTTATTTTTTATAGAAAGATAATTTTGTCGTTTTCTAACTACGACAATACTTCGGTTGTGGGGTCCACCAATGATTATGTCGTCGTACGAATATTCCCTGTTAAAATGAATATTCGCCGACCAA
This sequence comes from Panax ginseng, assembly GCA_020205605.1. NCBI lineage: Eukaryota > Viridiplantae > Streptophyta > Magnoliopsida > Apiales > Araliaceae > Panax > Panax ginseng. Next base: position 40,978,111 of record CM035142.1, on the reverse strand, counting down.
TCGAATATTATATAACCACTTGCTTACTTTGCAAAATTTATAAATATTACCCACAACTATAACATTATATCAAATCCACACCATAATATTAAAAAATATTTTTTGAGAAAATTATTCATTATTCATAAAAGTTGGGGTCTTACAACCTCCCCTTCTTATGAAATTTCACCCTCGAAATTAGGGTACATACCTGGTATATCGAAGAGATGAGGATACCTTGACTTCATCTCAGATTCTAACTCCAAGTCATTTCCTCCACATCGTGGTTTCTCCACAAAACTTTGACTTGAGGTATAACCTTGGAGCGTAGAACATGATCATTCTTATCCAAGATTTTAACAGGTAACTCTTCATACGTTAAATCTTCCTCTATCTCGTCTGGTTCTAACTCAATAATGTGGTTCGGGTCTTTTACATATTTATGTAACATAGATATGTGAAAAATATTATGAACACAAGACATACTTGGCAGTAAGGCGAGTCTATAGGCCACAGTTCCTACTCGCTCAAGAATTAAAAATGGGCCAATGAATTCAGGATTGAGCTTTCCTCTCTTTCCAAATCTCATAACTCCTTTCTATGGAGCAACACGTAACAACACATGATCCCCAATATCGAATTCTACATCCTTTCGATGAAGATCAGCATAACTCTTTTGTCGATCTTGTGAAGTTTTTATACATTGTCGGATCGTTTGAATCTTTACTGTAGTCATACGTACCAACTCCGGTCCCAACAACGTTGCTTCACCCACCTCATCCCAGCATACTGGAGAATGACACTTTCTCCCATACAACGCCTAAAATGGAGTCATGCCAATACTTGCTTGATAACTATTGTTGTAGGAAAACTCCACCAATGGTAAGAACTTGTCCCAACTTCCTTTGAAGTCAAGGACACAAAGTCTTAATAGATCTTCAAGATTTTGAATAGTCCTCTCTGACTGTCCGTCCGTCTGAGGATGATATGCCGAGCTAAATCATAAATCCATGCCCATAGCTTTCTGCAAACTAACCCAAAATCATGAAGTGAATCTTGGGTCTCGATCAAAAACTATGGATATTGGCATACCATGCAGTCTTACAATCTCATTTATGTATATACGAGCAAGACGTTCAAGTGTATAAGTTTCTCGTATAGGTAAGAAGTGAGCAGACTTGTTCAATCTATCAACAATGACCCAAATTGCATCTATGCCTTGAGAAACCTTGGGAAGACCAGTAACGAAATCCATGGTAATATGCTCCCACTTCCATTCTGGAATTTCAAGTGGTTGCAATGGACCTTTTGGTACTTGATGCTCCGCCTTGACTCGTTGACAAGTTAAACACCTTGAGATAAACTCTGATATCTCTCTCTTCATATTGCTCCACCAAAATGTATGTCAAAGATCATGATATATTTTGGTACTCCTAGGATGGATTGCAAACGGTGTGTTGTGCGCCTCCATCATGATTTTATACTTTAAATCAGGGTCGTTAGGAACACAAAATCTGGAGTTGACTCGAAGTATTCCTTCTTCATCGATTCTTGCTTCCGGAATAGCACCTTCTTGCACATTCTTCCTCATACGTATCAGCTCCAGGTCTGTAGCTTGAGCAGCTTTAACTTTATTGATTAAAGTCGGTTCTACTCGTATATTCGCCATCATCACATAGGTCCCTAGAGTCTTTAACTCTATCTCCATCCTTTGTAAGTCATACAAAATGGGCCTTTGTGTTGACAATATTGCACTCGTACCCGCATATGATCTTCTACTCAATGCGTCAGCTACTACGTTCGCTTTACCATGATGGTATTGAATGGTATGAACATAATCTTTCAACAGTTCAAGCCAACGTCGTTGCCGCTTGTTGAGTTCCTTTTGGGGGAAGAAATATTTGAGGCTTTTATGATCCGTATAGATCTCCACCTTCTCTCCATACAGGTAATGCCTCTAAATCTTAAGTGGGAAGACAACAGCTGCCAACTCTAGATCATGAGTAGGATAATTTCTCTCATATTCTTTGAGTTGCCGAGAGGCATATGCTATGACTTTCCCATGTTGCATGAGAACACATCCTAACCCTTTGCAGAAGCATCATTTGTAGATGACAAATCCTCCGAGCGGATGGTATTGTCGTAAGATATTGAAATGAGTCTTCCCTTGAGTTCTTGAAAACTCTTCTCACATTCCTCGCTCCAACCGAACTTTGTATCTTTTAGAGTCAGCTGAGTTAATGGAGTAACGATTCGAGAAAATCCTTCCACTAATCTCCGATAATAACCAATTAAGCGAGAAAGCTACGATTACTTGATCATCGACTTTGGTTACTCCCTAAACTTTGAATTGCTTCAATCTTATTTGGTCAACAGATATTCCATGATTTGATATCACATGCCCAAGGAATGCAACTTCCTCAAGCCAGAACTCACATTTCTTCAAATTGGCATAAAGCTTGTTTTCACGAAGCTTTTGGAGTATCAGCCTCAAGTGTTGCTCATGATCTTCACGGCTTTTGGAATATATGAGAATGTCATCAATAAAGACAACCACAAAGTGATCAAAATATTCCTTGAATACTCGGTTCATCATATCCATGAAGGCAGCACGAGCATTAGTCAATCCAAAAGACATGACCTAGAATTCATAATGCCCGTACCGAGTTCTGAAGGCAGTCTTTGGAATATCCTCAGTTTTAACCTTCAGCTGATGATATCTAAAATGAAGATCGGTCTTTGAAAAGAATTGTGCTCCTAGTAACTGGTCAAACAGGTCATCAATGTGAGGTAACGGATACCTATTCTTGATGGTGACATGGTTCAATTCTCGGTAGTCAATACAAAGTCTTATACTCCCATCTTTCTTCTTAACGAATAGAATAGGAGCACCCCAAGGAGACGTACTAGGACGAATGAAACCAATATCTAACAATTCCTTCAATTGGGTCTTTAACTCCTGAAGTTCAATAGGAGACATTCGATATGGGGCTTTTGAAATGGGTTTTGTACCATGTTCAAGGTCGATACAAAATTCAATTTCACGCTCTGGGGGTAGGCCATGAAGTTCTTCAGGGAATACGTCAGGAAATTTATTAACAATAGAAATATAATTCAAAACTAACGTATTTTTGTTTAAATCTGTGACATGAGCTAAGAAAGCTTGACATCCGTTTTTCAATAAACGAATAGCTTTATGGCTTGAAATGACCGTGATTGATTTTAATGGTTTGGTCACTTGAATTCGCATAATAGGTTTATTAGGAATATGAAAACTAACAACCTTACGAAAATAATCAATTTTTGCATGATGAGTAGTTAACCAATCAATCCCTAGAATTACGGCAAACTCAAGTATTTTTAAAGAAATAAGATCGACAGGTAATCTGCGGTTACCGATTTGAATCAAACAAGACTTATAAACTGTGGATGTAATGAAGGTTTCTCCCAACGGAGTTTCAACCGATAAGTCAAAGTCCAATTTCTCTGGAGTCAAATTCAAACGTTGAGCGCAAGTAGGAGAAATAAAAGAATGGGTAGAGCCAGTATCAAATAAGATATATACTTCACTAGAGTTTATGATAAGCTTACCCGTGATCACCTCGTTCTGGTTCCTTGCTTTCTGGGAGGTTACAACAAACGCTCTCCTTTGAACTATCGATTTTGTCTTGTCTGGGACGGACTTTGATGCCTCCATCCCAGTTGAACTTGACTTCGGTGCACGACAAAATTGGGCTAGGTGACCTTCTCTTCCACAATTGTAACATGCTTTGGCTCACGCATGATCTAGTTTTGATGTGTCCTCCTCCTCCAAGATTTGTAACATACGCCCGGTGGCCGTTCTCCTTCCTTAACAACAGGTACTGGTGCTGACGTCCTTCCATCATTATTAAATCTCCTCTTCTTGAAACTTCCACCTTTATTGTTTTGGCCATGATTACCACCAAAGTGGTTACCATTTCTGGCATGTTGATTCCCTCCACATTTGTTGTCATCGCTTCGATGACTGTTACCACTGGTATTTTCATTCTGTCGGCTGCTTTCTCTTGGTTGCGTTGACCCGTTATCGTGCTCCAATAACTGAGCCCTATTTACAACATCCGAATACAAATACAGTTTATGAGAAATAAGATATTGACGTATCTATGGTTTCAAACCTCTTAAAAACATTCGCGTCATTCGCTCCTCATTATCAACCAAATGGGATGCAAACCGGGATAACTACGCAAATTTAGCCTCGTATTGCGACACGATCATATTTTTTTGTTCCAACTTGATAAACTCCACCTCATTCATGTGACGAATACTTCAGAAAAGTACTTGTCGTTGAACAGCTCTTGGAACTTCTCCCAAGACATCTTAAGTGCGTCAGGCTGGGTACATTTTATAGATTCCCGCCAATAATCTGCCTCCCCTCACAACATAAAGGTCGCAAAAGGAACCTTTTGCTCCTCGGAGCATCCCAAGACATCAAGTATCTTGGTGATCTGCTTTATCCATGCAACCGCCTTAAGTGGTTTTGGCTCTCCAATAAACTCCGGTGGTCCCAGCTCCTTGAACTGTTTAGCGGTGACCGTTCGAGAGTTTCCAGTGTTTCCACCTACATTTTGGACAAGAGTTTCTCTTGCCTGATGTTGTACGAATTGCAAAAAGCTCCTGAACATTCCGTCGTTCACCATTTGGTCGGTGTTGTTGTTCACCTGAGGATTATTGTCTTCCTGTTGCACATTATCCTGGGTATTAATCTGTGGTGACTCCACGATCTCATGTGCTTCATTGCTTATCTCAACATTTTCGGATGCCATTTTCCAATACTGCCACAAAACAAGGGTTAATTAATATATCACATATTATCCCTATACTCTGACCGACCACTTAAATACCAAATAACTTAGGTAGGTTATACTAGCGAAGGAATTCTTCGTCTCTCCCCTCCTCGTTCTTATCTCACATCTCAGCCAGGGATCATATCCCTAAGCTTTAATACCAACTGTGACGCCCCCAAAATAGGTTTACATCACCAATCTTGAGTCGCCAGATACAAGGTACTGAATACAAATACAACTGAATTATACAACAGTCGTGTAAAATAGGACAAAACATAGGCTGTGAGTTTTAATACAAATATTGTCATCTAGACAATATCCACACTCAATGGAGTCCTCATTACATTTATTATCACACTATTTCACAGAATAGTGAGGACTACTAATGCACCATCTAGGACCATCACTCTATTTCCCGACTAGTCCCAGCTATGTTCTCATTTCCTGAAGAGAACAGTGAAAAAAAGGGTGAGCTCAACTAGCCCAGTAAGAAATATTATGACTAAGATAATGCAGAATAAATTATCAATAGCCTTAATCAGTATAACAATTTATAGAATATAATAGACAACAAGTTTTAGATCAAAAACTGCAGCGAAATAAGAAATCCATTAGAAGAGTCAAGTAAAGTATAAAATCTACTGTCTTCTATGATTTAAAAAGTTTTTCATCAACTTTATATCGCCGAGACTCAAATTTTAATAAATAAAATCGAATCATCCTCGCTCCACGGCCAAGGATATTCATGTAATCATCAATGGTCAGGACTATACTGAATAATCCCTGGTCATAATCATACCAACAACTATCCACCAATGAACTACATGCCAATGAGGACTTTTACCACATCATTAGTCACATTACGGTCATGATTATACCGAATAATCCCTGGTCATAATCATACCAAGTCCATTTATGCACGTAAGCCAAAGATGACTTTCAACATAATATAAGCATGAGAATGATGACAATTCAATAAAACAGGTTCAAGAATAAATTTTAAAGATTTATAAGTTAATTTATCCTGAACTCAATAACGTCCAAATTGTCAACTTGATACTGCTTTGTGAAGTAAAATTCAAGATTGCTCAGAAGAATATTTCCATGAAAAGATACTGGATGAAGCGCAAATATCAAGGATATTCCATTAATTTCATGGAGTATAGAAGCCAAAGATTTAACCAATTGAGTATAATAGAATATATGAAACTGCAAATAGATTTTCACCCGCCATGCGGTAATCCATATAGACAGATCATTTCCACAATTTAATAAGAATTGAATACGAAGGATCATTCACCATGCATATGGTAATCCACATAGACATGTTATTCCAACAGAATAATAAAGAATGAAATAACAGAAGGATTCACCATGCGTGCGATAGATCGCATGCATAAAAGTTATTTCCAACAAAATAATAAATAATGGAACCGGTCCCGGCGTAAACGCATACGAGATAGGATATTCAGCGAAATAATAAATAATGGAACCAGTCCCACGTAACGCATACGAGACGGGATATTCCGGCGTAATAATAAAGAACGGAATATTAGAAGAATTTCACCATGTATGCGGTACTTTGCATAAACAGGTTATTCCAATAAAATAATAAGAATAAAATAACAACATAATTCACTAGGCATGCGATAGACCGCACACACAGGTTATGTGATGCCCCCAAAATAGGTATACAACACCCATTCTAAGTCGCCAAAATACATGGTACAAAAACAACTACAACTTTATTAATACAACATAAAAACTGTGAGTTTAAATACAAATATTGGCATCTAGACAATATCCACACTCAAATAAAGTCCTCATTACAATTATTGATATATTATTTTATAAAATAGTGAGGACTACTAAAACCACTGTCTTGAACCATTACTCCACACCCCGACTAGTTTCCGCTATATTCTCGTCTCTTGAGAAGAAAAATAGAACAAAAAGGAAAAGGGTGAGCTCAACTAGCCCAGTAAAGAATATTATGACTAAGATAATGTACAACAAATTATCCTTAGTCTTCAACAGGGAAAAAAATCTGATAGAATACAATAGACAACAAGTTTTAGATCAACAACTGCAGCGGAAACAATAATTCATTAGAAGAGTTAAGTAGAGAATGAAATCTACTATCATCTATGAATTTAAAAGTCCATCATCGATATTTTATCCCTGTAACATCAATCAATATACATCTTGAATCAAATAGTCATCTTTGCACTACAGGCCAAAGATATTCATCAATTGGTCATGTTCATCTCAACACCTATTCATCTTTGCAGTACGGGCCAAGGATATTCATCAAGAAATCATTCATCTTTGCACTACAGGCCAAAAATATTCAATTATATCATCATTTAGGACTGAGGATGATGAAAAATATTTTATAGAAAACGAATCCAGTGAGACAAAAGAACAAATATTTGGGATTCGTACTTCGATTTATCCATGTTCAAAAATACTCCCTAATAAACTATTGTGGAGCAGAATTCAAAAATAAAGATCAAAACATGGATACAATCAAAGATAGGAACCATAACATACAATCTTGAACACAGAAAAGAAAATTTAATTTTTCTGTGCATAGTGTCGTATTCGTGAATAGTGTCGTATACGTGAATAGTAACTCCGACACTAAAAGGTAGAAATTCCACAAGAAAAATCATCATGCTTCGTGAATAGTACTCGTGAATAGTAACTCGTGAATAGTAACTCATGAATAGTAACTCATGAATAGTAACTCGTGAATAGTAACTCAGGAATAGTAACCCTGACATGAAAAGATAATAATTTCACAAGAAAAATCTTACCAATATTCTGGTATAATGATATTGAAAGAAATAATATCATTTATAAAAAAAATAACATCCATTACCTCGAAAAGACTGTACTTCTGACTGGAATACTAGATATAGTGCTGAAGGGAACTTGCACCGTATAGCAACACTCAAAGTATCAAAATACTCACAAGAATACACTCGATAATATAGAGAGAGAATGAGAGAGAAAACTTCAGTTTCTGGTGTGATTTTTAATTCTAACCTAAGCACCCTATTTATAGGAAAATGCTTAGAACACCAAAGTAGAAAGTTTAATAAAATAATATTATAATTAAACAATTTCATGCCCACCTTAGACCAACTAAATTCAGCACATTTATATCACATGTGTAGCCCAAAAAAACATTTTTCTTAAAATAATTATTTAAAACTTCCAAAAATCAATTATTTCGAAACTTCGGAACTTCAATAATTCATAATAAATAGCCCTTTGTTAGAAAAATTTAAACCACATGTCCTTTTCATAGGAAATTTCATTCTCTACAACTTTGTAAGTTTAAGTTTTTCCAAATTCCAAACAGAAATTGACCGAAATCCACAAACGGGTTATTTTACATGCTATAATCAAACATCAGTCAAGAAATAGGGCCCACCGACACACAAAACATGTGTTAATCATTTAATGCAACAAAAATACTTTTTCTCCTCATATACTCATATATCCCACATTCATTGTAAAAATATCATCATTATTATATTATAATAATAAAATATTATTTTATCAAAAAAGATAAAATATCGATTTTCAACAATTGTCACTTTAAAAATTTTCTCCATCTATATCCACATAAAATAAATATTTTCCTCATCATATAAATCAATAATTAATTATTCACAAATAATATTACGGAATCACAATCATCGACAACCGTGTAGTTTCGAGGAAAGAATGGGCTTTCCAATAAGGATTTCTCCTTACTGGCGCGCAATTAGTTGACCAAACCTCTCCTTAGACAGAACTTTCTAGACATTGCCAATAATGTTATCTAATAATATTATTCAGATAATATGAATTATTGCTTCGATAATGGAAAATACTGTGTAGTGACAATTATTGAAACAACAGTAATATAAAATATCAACATAACAATTATTGAATCAATAAAATAAAATACTGAACAGTAATTACTGTAACAATTATTGAGTAGTGCCTTCTTACGTAAGAATGAATAATTGGTGCAATACCGTGTGCTACTGTGCAACAACGCGTAACTACCGGGTATTCCAACAGTATTAACGGTAACAACTACGCCGTTATTAATAAACAACTTATACTTGTCATTTTCTTCATCCAATCGCTTTCTGTTATGGGGCCCACAAAAGGTTGCGCCGTCGTACGAAAATTTCCCGACAGCAAGAATATTCCACGACCAAACGAATATTCCCCGACAACAGTGAATATTTTATAACCACTTGCTTATTTGAAATATTTGCGCATTTTACCCATAACTAACCACATTAATCAAATTAACCCTTACTATTTCAAAATAATAAATAAAGGAAATTCAATTTTATTTATAATAAGTTGGGGTCTTACAACCTCCCCTCCTTATGAAATGTCGTCCTCGAAATTGACGTACGTACCTGGTGTTTTGAAAAGATGAGGATACCTCGCTTTCATTTCCGTTTCCAACTCCCAGGTCATTTCTTCAATAGCATGGTTCCTCCACAAAACTTTAACTTGTGGTATGACCTATGTGCGTAGGACAAGTTCTTTCCTATCCAAGATAGGTACCTCCTCGTACATTAAGTCTTCGGCTATCTCGTCCGGTTCTAACTCAATAATGTGGTTCGGGTCATCCACATATTTACGTAACATCGATACGCAAAAAACGTTATAAACACGCGACATACTTGGCAGTATAGCGAGTCTATAGGCCACAGTTCCTACTCGATCGAGGATTTCAAATGGACTAATAGATCGAAGGTTTGAGCTTTCCTCACATCGCTAATTCTCGCTTTCGGAATAACGACTTCTTGCATCTTCTTCTTCATATTCATCAACTCCAGGTCTGTAGCTTGAGCATCTTTAAATTTACCGATTAAAGTTAATTCTAATTGTATATTCGTTATCTTCACGCAGGTTCTTTGAATCTTTAACTCTATCTCCATCTTCTGTAAGTCGTACGAAATGGGTATTTGTGTTAACAATATCGCACTCGTAACCACATACGATTTTTTTACTCAACACGTCAGCTACCACGTTCGTTTTTTTTCAAGATGGTATGGTCAGAACATGTGCCGAAATGAGTCTCCTCTTGAGTTCTTCGAAGCTCTTCCCAAATTCCTTGCTCCATTCGAATTTTGTATCTCTACGAGTTAGCTGCGTTAATGGAATAGCGATTCGAGAAGATCCTTCAACCAATCTCCGATAATTACCAACTAAGCCTAGAAAGCTACGTATTTCGATTACCGACTTAGGTTGCTCTCAACTATGACTCATATCCCAATCTTGGATAGCACGTCACAATGACACCTATCAGTTTACTATCGCACGAATATGGCGTCCCCAACGGAGAGTTTGACTTCGGTGCATTCCACAAAAGAAGTCACCAGATAGAGGCTCGATTATCAACTTCTATAGTTGGGTTTTTAACTCCTGAAGCTCAATAGGAGCCATTCGATATGAGATTTTAGAAATGGGTTTTGTACCGGGTTTAAAGTCGATACAAAATTCAATATCACGCTCTGAGAGTAGGCCAGGAAATTTTTCAGGAAATACGTCAGGAAATTTACTAACAACAGAAATATCATTCAAATCTGACGTATTTTTGTTCAAGTCCATAACATAGCTAAGAAAGCTTGACATCTGTTTTTCAATAAACGAATGACTTTACGGCTTGATATGAAAGATTTTGACTTCAATGGTTTGGTTGCTTGAATTTGAATAACAGGTTACTCAGGAATATGAAAACTAACAACCTTACAAAAGCAATCAATTTGGCATGATGAGTAGTTAACCAATCAATCCCTAAAATCACATCAAAAGCAAGTATCTTTAAAGAGATAAGATCAACAGGTAATATGATGGTGCCAACTTGGATCAAACAAGATTTATAAACAGTGGATGTAACGAAAGTTTCTCCTAACGGAGTTTCAATAGATAAGTCAAAGTCTAATTTTCTCCGGAGTGAAGTTTAAATGTTAAGTATAAGCAGGAGAGATAAATGAATGGGTAGAACCGGTATCTAATGGGGTATAAACTTCGTAAGAATTTATAATTAACTAACCTAAGTGCTAACCGTTCGGGTTCCTCGCATTTCGACCGATCCACGACAAACGCTTCTTCGAGAACCGATTGACTTTGACTTTTTCGGGGATGACCTTTTGAGTCACCATCCCATTGGACTCGGGTTTCGCCACTCAGTACAATCTCGAGTGATATGACCTTCTTTTCCATAATTATAACATACCTTGGAAGGTTGTGAACAGTTTGGACTTACGTGTCCCTCTTCTCCGCATCTGTAGCATCTAACTGGTGGTCTTTCTCCTCCCCTAAAATTCGTTGCTAGTGTTGGTGTCGACATCTTCCCGTCATTGTTGAATCTTCTCTTTTTGAAATTTCCACTTGACTCACCTTTCCTATTATCTTGGCTATGATTACCACCAAAGTGGTTACCATTTCTGACATGATAATTTCCTCCACGATGGTTATCATTGTTAGATGGACCGCCGCCATGCAGGTCTAATTATCATCGAGTTGTTGGTCATTATTCTTCAGTTGAGCCGACTCATTATCGCGCTCCAATAATCGAGCCCTATTCACAACATCTGAATATAAACAAAGTTTGTGAGAAATGAGGTATTGACGTATTTTGGATTTCAAACCTCGCAGAAACATTCGCGTCTTACTCTCCTCATTATCAACCAAATGGGATGCAAATCGGGATAACTCGGCAAACTTAGCATACTGCGACACGTTCATATTATTTTGCTCCAGCTTGATGAACTCTACCTCCTTCATGTGATGAATACTTTCGGGAAAGTACTTATCATTGAACAATTCTTGAAACTTCTCCCAAGACATCTTCAGTGCGGCAGGCTGAGTACGCTTTATGGATTCCCACCAATAATATGCCTCTCCTCGTAACATGAAGGTGGCGAAATGAACCTTTTGCCTCCGAGCATCCCAAGACATCAAATATTGTAGTGATCTCGCTTTATCACGTCTGCTAGTAAGTGGTTACGGCTTTCCCAAAAACTCCGGCGGTTTTAAATCCTTGAACTGCTTAACGGTGACCATCCGTGAGTTGCCAGTGTTTCCACCTGCATTTTGAACAGTAGTCTCTCTCGTTTGGTTTTACATGAATCCTAGAAAGTTCCTAAACATACCATCATTCGTCATTTGGTCGGTGTTATTGTTTACAGGAGGGTTATTGCCTTCCTTATCCTGGGTATTGATCAGTGGTGACTCAACGATCTCATGTGCTCCATTGCTTATCTCAACATCTTCAGCTGCCATTTTACTGTCACAAAACAATGGTTAATTGACATGCCACATATTAACCCTATATTCTAACCGACCAATTAAATAACAAATAAGCTTAGGTAGGACACACTAGCGAAGAATTTACTCGTCTCTCCCCTCCTAGTTCTACTACCCGATCTTCGCCAGAGACCATATCCCTAAGCTCTGATACCAACTGTGACGCCCCTAAAATAGGTATACATCACCCATTCTAAGTTGTCAAAATACATGGTACAGAAACAACTACAACTTTATTAATATAACATAAAAACTATGAGTTTAAATACAAATATTGTCATCTAGACAATATCCACACTCAAATAAAGTCATCATTACAATTATTGATACACTATTTTATAAAATAGTGAGGACTACTAAAACCACTGTCTTGAACCATTACTCCACACCCCGACTAGTTCCCGTTATATTCTCATCTCCTGAGAAGAAAAATGGAACAAAAAGGAAAAGGGTGAGCTCAACTAGCCCAGTAAAGAATATTATGACTAAGACAATGTACAACAAATTATCCTTAGTCTTCAACAGGGAAAAATCTGATAGAATACAATCAACAACAAGTTTTAGATCAACAACTGCAGCGGAAACAATAATTCATTAGAAGAGTTTAGTAGAGAATGAAATCTACTATCATCTATGAATTTAAAAGTCCATCATCGATATTTTATCCCTGTAACATCAATCAATATACATCTTGAATCAAATAGTCATCTTTGCACTACAGGCCAAAGATATTCATCAGTTGGTCATGTTCATCTCAACACCTGTTCATCTTTGCACTACGGGCCAAAGATATTCATCAAGAAATCATTCATCTTTGCACTACAGGCCAAAGATATTCAGTTATATCATCATTTAGGACTGAGGATGATGAAAAATATTTTAAAGAAAATGAATCCAGTGAGACAAAAGAACAAATATTTGGGATTCGTACTTCGATTTATCCATGTTCAAAAATACTCCCTAATAAACTATTGTGGAGCAGAATTCAAAAATAAAGATCAAAACATGGATACAATCAAAGATAGGAACCATAACAGACAATCTTCGACACAAAAAAGAAAATTTAATTTTTTTGTGAATAGTATCGAATTCGTGAATAGTGTCATATACGTGAATGGTGTCGTATACGTGAATAGTAACTCCGACACTAAAAGGTAGAAATTCCACAAGAAAAATCATCATGCTTCGTGAATAGTAACTCGTGAATAGTAACTCATGAATAGTAACTCGTGAATAGTAACTCAGGAATAGTAACCTCGACATGAAAAGATAAGAATTTTACAAGAAAAATCTTACCAATATTCCGGTATAATGATATTGAAAGAAATAATATCATTTATAAAAAAAATAACATCCCTTACCTCGAAAAGACGAAGACTTACGATTTGGAATACTAGATATAGTGCTAAAGGGAACTTGCACCGTATAGCAACACTCAAAGTATCAAAATACTCACAAGAATACACTCAATAATATAGAGAGAGAAAGAGAGAGAAAACTTCAGTTTCTGGTGTGATTTTTAATTCTAACCTAAGCACCCTATTTATAGGAAAATGCTTAGAACACCAAAGTAGAAAATTTAATAAAATAATATTATAATTAAACAATTTCATGCCCACCTTAGACCAACTGATTCAAACACATTTATATCACATGTAGCCCAAAAAACGTTTTTCTTAAAATAATTATTTAAAACTTCCAAAAATCAATTATTTCTGAACTTCAGAACTTCAATAATTCATAATAAATACCCCTTTTGTCAGAAAAATTCGAACCACATATCTTTTTCATAGGAAATTTCATTCTCTACAACTTTGTAAGTTTAAGTTTTTCCAAATTCCAAACAGAAATTGACCAAAATCCACAAACGGGTGATTTTACAGGCTATAATCAAATTTCAGTTAAGAAATAAGGCCCACCGACACACAAAACATGTGTTAATCATTTAATGCAACAAAAATACTCTCTCCCAATATACTCATATATCACACATTCATTGTAAAAATATCATCATTATTATATTATAATAATAAAATATTATTTTATCAGAAAAGATAAAATATCGATTTTCAACAATTGTTACTTTAAAAATTTTCTCCATCTATATCCACATAAAATCAATATTTTCCTAATCATATAAATTAATAATTAATTATTCACAAATAATATTACAGAATCACAATATCGTGACCGGTAGTTCCAGGAAGAGGGGCTTTCAATAAGGATTTCTCCTTCTTGGGGTATAATTAGGTGACCAAACCTCTCCTTAGATGAACTTTCTAGACATTGCCAATAATGTTATCTAATAATATTATTCAGATAATATGAATTATTGCTTCGATAATGAAAAATACTGTGTAGTGACAATTATTGAAACAACAGTAATATAAAATATTAACGCAATAATTATTGAATCAATAAAATAAAATATTGAACAATAATTACTGTAAAAATTATTGAGTAGTGCCTTCTTACGTAAGAATCAATAATTGGTGCAATACCGTGTGCTACTGTGCAACAACGCGTATTACTATGTTTTAACCACTGGGTATTCCAACAGTATTAACGGTAACAACTACGCCGTTATTAATAAATAACTTATACTTGTCGTTTTCTTCATCCAATCGCTTTCCGTTATGGGGCCCACACAAGTCTGTGCCGTCATACGAATATCCCCGACAGCAAGAATATTCCACGACCAAACGAATATTCCCCGACAACAATGAATATTTTATAACCACTTGCTTATTTGAAATATTTACGCATGTATAAAAAAAATATTGTGACATTTCATTTCTTGCAGTCCTTTCAAATCTATTATTTTTTATGTATCGTAATGGGCGATTCCATCGTTTATAATCGAAAAGAAGGGTCACAAGAGGTTTTTCAAACCAGAATCAAATTAACCCTTACTATTTCAAAATAATAAATAAAGGAAATTCAATTTTATTTATAATAAGTTGTTGTCATACAGGTTATTCCAACAGAATAATAAATAACAGAACCAGGTCCGGCGTAAAATGCACAGACAAGATATTCCGACAGAATAATAAAGAACGGAATATTAGAAGAATTTCACCATGTGCAAAGATTATAAACGTAAAAGTTATTCCAACAAAATAATAAGAATGAAATAACAATGTAATTCACGTGCATGCGATAGGCCAGGACAAACAAAGTTATTCCAACAGAATAATTAAGAATGGAATAACTGAAGTTCTCTTCATGAATACGAAAGAAATAATACCCCTTACGAGTACAACAAATAATATCCCTACCTTAGAAAAATTGAATCTTTGAAGTAGTGAAGTAGCGAGAATACTTTTTCTTCTTTTCTCTATAGTTTCTCTCTCTAGAGTTTCAAATTGAATTCGTAAGAAATAATGAAGGAATGAGCTTCTATTTATAGGAGAATGGACTGAATATTAACTAATTCATGAACGGTCCAGATTGATCTACTGTTAAACAGACGGTCCATATTTGTTTACTATTAAAACTTAAAGCAACGGTCCATACGGATTTACTATTAAAACTTTAAACCAACGATCCATATTGATTTACTATTATAACTTTCCACCAACGGTCCATATTGATTTACTATTATATATTCAACAAACGGTCTGAAAAATTAGCACATCTCTTCATGGAATAATATTGTACCAAAAAATGATATGGACCAAAAAGAAATATATCTTACGGGTGAATAGTACCCCGTTAATAGTAACTCATGAATAGTAACTTACGAATAGTAACTCGTGAATAGTACTTCGACACGAAAAGTGCCCCGAATACCCGATTGGTCAATATAACCTCCAGACATAAATTATTATCGAAATAAATGTCAATTTCTACTAACACATATAATTCTAACACAATGGAACTATAAAATTCATCTTTAATCAACACGAACTTATTCATCATTAATATTATAATTCACAATATTTAACAACCAGGTCGTTCCCAGGAAAGAGGGGGCTTTTCGATAAGGGTTTCTCCTTATTGGCAGCAATTAGGTGACCAAGCCTATCCTTGATGAACTTCTAGACATTGTCAATATTGCAAATAATAATATGAATAACTTTAATTTGTCGTCTCAATTATTGATTTAATAATATGACATATTATACGAGATGATATCGTAACAATAATTGAATCAATAATATGAGAGAGATATGATGCAATAATCTTTGTAGCAATAATTGAGTATAACTAAGTGACTTCTCACGTAAGCATCAATAATCAATACCTGGTGCTACTATACAACCACAGCAGACATTGTACTTTTACTAGGGTAGTTCAACGGTTTTAAGCAGTAACACCTCCGCCATAGTTATTTTTTTATAGAAAGATAATTTTGTCGTTTTCTAACTACGACAATACTTCCGTTGTGGGGTCCACCAATGATTGTGCCGTCGTATGAATATTCCCTGTTTAAAATGAATATTCCCCGACCAATCGAATATTATATAACCACTTGCTTACTTACCACAACTATAACATTATATCAAATCCACACCAAAATATTAAAAATATTTTTCGAGAAAAATATTCATTATTCATAAAAGTTGGGATCTTACAGTTACTCCATGAGAAGTTGGGATGGTTCCTATTCCCCGGATTGTAGTCATTCTGATACATATTTTGTGAAATTCTATTATAGCTTCCCATAAATTGTACCGCCGCTGGGTTAATGGCACATTGTTCTGTAGGATGTTCCCCCCACACATAATTCGCAAACATAAGCAACCTCCTGTGTTTATGCACCTGTCAGAGCATCCATCTTCTTCAATAAAGCTGAAATTTGTGTCGCTAACGCTGTTATCCCATCTACCTCTAACATCCCAGTTGTGACACCCCCAAATCCAGGTACTTTATTCCCACAGGATTTGGTGTTCACTCAATCAAAACATTCATTTCTAACTAACCAATTATAATAAAATTGAATAATAAAAACCTTCCTATACAGGATTAAACTTAAATAAAATCTCCCAGGTTATCTAACCTTTAATTACAAACATTCAAATGCGGAAAATTAAATAAACTTCATTACAATCTTTAAACCAAAGTCTGAAAATAAACTATCAAACTATTACAAGTCTTCAGTGTTTATTCATCTTTCCTTTTCCCTTACTAGTGTTAGGTACGTCACCCGTTTCAACTTTAGCTGTAAGAAATTTTACAGGCAAGAGTGAGCAAACAAGGCCCACTTGAAATAACAATAAGTAAATCTTTAAACTTTCATATCAATTACCAATATTAGGCTCAATAGAACTAAACAATATATTCTATTAACTTTCTGAAAATTATAACGTTTACTGAGGGTCTAATGACCACGAATCATGTCCACAGTTATATGTAATCTTTCAACTTTAACTTTAACAGTCATAAGACTATAAGGGCTCCACGTACTTAGGGGGATCAACCCTTCGTACAATGTATTGTGCACAACCATTTCAACGCTAAGCGTAAACCTCTATTAAAAGAGTTGTTCATCTCAGTATTTAGAGTACAAGTCCGCACCAAAGGAAGTTTGGTTTGGATAAGCTTTCAAGGTGATTTAGAATTCAACGAACATCAACTAAGGGACTAGTTGAATAAAATCAATAACATTATACTATAGAATAATCGTGATTAGATCAATCATAGTAACTAAAATCATGCTTTAGGAATAATCTAATAGCATACAATTTGAATAACTATAGCATACCTTGCTTGAACAATACTAAGCCAAGGTTAATTAGAATTGAATACTAAACATGCATAGCAATTTAGTTATGCATACTAATCAACAAGTGAAATACAAGAATAACTTGCTCCAGAATAACTTACATAATTATATTGTAATCGAATTGAAAACAGTAATTGAATTAACAAGATAATAGATTAGAAAACTTTCTCAAGATTAAACTATAAGATTTGGGATACTTGTATCGTCATGAGCAACTAGATACAATGACTTACTCAATAATAGGCAATCTAGCTCTACAAAAGTGTAGAGGTAGCAACTTACAACAATTGTAATTGAATTTGAAAACAATAATGTACCAAATGAAATTAAACTCGCACAATGAAGTTTTGAGTTAGAGAACTTGCCTTTAGCACAAGCTAAACCTTACAACTTGAATCGATACCCTATACATATGTCATCATGACATAATTAGTCATTACCAACATTTTATATCTATATAAACAAAATATATACATCATGTAGGTTAAATTACCAATTCACATAATCAAACTACATTAATACTAAATAACTCTTGATAATATGCTCATTCATAGTTTAATTCTACTGAAATCATCATTTAACATTCATATTATTAACACATAACATTTATTTTCAAAATTTGTATACTTAAACAAAAGCGTATCAGAACATTCGCTAACTTTCATTGCTATATTTACGATTTCTTTGTGGTTGGTGGCTGTGGCCATGAAATCCTGAACCATTGATTGATTGGTGACTGGTGCGGTAAGATTAAAAAACTTTGTCATGAGAGATTTATCTTCTTTGAGCTACATATTCTTGGCCTGAGTCCGAACTTCGGCGACCAAGCTCTAACAATGACATGAACAAAAGCCAATTTGGCCTACAAGCTCGAATATAATAGACTGATTAACATGTAATACATATATAGACTTCATATAAATATATTGTGAAGACTTCTAACATGTTTCTACTCATAAAATAACATAAACATCAAATTTACAACACCCAATTTCAATGTTTTTGGTAAAAACTCCATTGTTGACATTTTTAATGAAAATCAACACTGTGATTTTGTTTTTCAATCAAAACACAAATTTCAAAACATCATATTTATGATTATACATACTCTATCAATGTCCATAATCAATTTATCAATTTAACAACTAATTAAACCTTAATTTCTATTTTAAATTAAGCCATATTCATATATATTTTCATTAAACGTTGTAATATGGTTTTCTTCACAAAACATATACATACATGAACTAGTTTCTATATAATCATATATATAAACTCATGTAATCATCTTATAATCAATAATTTATCATATAACCATAAACACCATCAATTTATCTTTTATAAAATTTCACAGAGAACTTTTTGGGAAGAGGAAAACTAAACTTTTAAAGAAAAGGTTAAGCTCCTACCTTTGATTAAGAAGATGATGGCTACTATTGATGATCAAACTTCTTTTCTCCAATTCCTTTCTCAAACCTGTTAGGATTTCTCTCAAATTCTCTCTAGTTTTCTTCTTCCTCTTCTTCTTCTTCTTCTTCTTCTTCTCTTTTTCTTCAACTGAGTTCTTTCTTCTCTCTAACATACGTACTAGAAAATATAACGTATATAGTAATAATATATATTAATTATACAATATAACTCTAGATATCAGTTGTGCAAGTTTTAAAATTTAAAAGCCATAAGGCTTGTTTGGCTAATCTTAATAAAATAACCCATTAATCCTTATGCCTTGTTTGGTAAAACACAATTAGATAAAAGACTTAATAGGCATTAGGCCTCCCTTAATTTATTTTAGTAACTCCTTTATAGCAAGGTTATTTGTCACACTTCTATTTAATTAAATAATCAATTTAATCAATTCAAATACTAATCTATTAAATTACTTTAACACATAAATCATTATCACAAAACTATAATTTCTTTATAATTATAATTTTATTTAATCCAACTAACACCTTGTTTTAATCACAAATTCTAATTAAAATATTATAATTCATTTAATCATTATTAGCTCCCTAACTTAATTATTAAATTAAATTAGTATATAACCTCATAACAATTAATTTTCTTAGCTCCTTAATTATTTATTCAACAAATAATTAACTAAATCACATCAACTCAAATTGCCATTAAATACTTATATAATTCAATAAATATTTAATATTACAAATAAATATTTAATATTTAATATTTAATTATTTATTCAACAAATAATTAACTAAACCACATCAACTCAAATTGAACAATTATTTATTCAACAATTAATCATATCCATTAAATACTTATATAAATTAATAAATATTTAATATTACACTTTAAATTTCTGGAATGTTACACCAGCTACCTTAGGTTGTGTCATTCTCGCTATAGACCACTGGTAGTTGTTAGCCGCCATCATTTTTATTATCTCATATGCCTCCTCATAACTCTTCGCTATGAACGCTCCACCCGAAGCTGCATCAATACTACTCCTGAGATTCTCACTCAACTCGTTATAAAACGTGTTCATTTGCAGCCATTTAGGTAGCCCGTGACGTGGGCACTTCCTGAGTAATTCTTTGTACATCTCCCAAGCTTAGTACAAAGACTCCATATGCAGCTGCTCAAACATAGTAATCTCGTTCCTCATCTTCGCAGTCTTTGTTGGTGGGAAAAACTTGGCCAAGAACTTCTGAGCAAGGTCATCCCATGTGGTAATCGCCCCTAGCGGTAGAGAGTGTAACCAACTTTTCGCCTTATCCCGCAATGTGAATGGGAACAACCGAAGTCTAACTGCATCATCTGACACCTCATTTATCTGAAAGTGTCGTAAATTTCCAAAAAGCTGACTAAGTGCCCATTCGAATCGTCGTTGGCTAATCCCCCAAACTGAATTGAGTTTTGTATCATCTGTATGGTCCCAGGCTTGATCTCAAAATTATTCGCATCTATTGCAGGCCTGGTGATACTCGATTGAATTTCAGTCACCTAGGAGAAACATAATTCCTCAACGCTTTCTGATCTTCTGCAGCCATTGTTTCTTCCTGTTTCTCAAAGTTCTCTCTAGTGTCCTTAATCCACTTACTGAGCCTTTGAAACCTTTTCTCGATGTCGTCCTTGAAAGGAAGCAAGTCTGGCTTCTTAGACCGAGTTTGCATAAACTAACTCAGAGAACCTGAAATAAGAAAGAGCAAAACAAAAAGAAAATTTTGTTTAAGTAAAACTCAACTAATTAAACTGATATTGAAAAATACTAAAATCAAAACTAGTCCCCGACAACGGCGCCAAAAACTTGTTGGGTAAAATCTATATACGCTCAACACGCAAGTGCACGTGGTCAACAAATAATATAATAATAAGAAAAGTATCTATGACGAACGAGATTTTTCTAATTTAATCTTAATATTTATTGAATTAAATAAATATTTTTCGATGATTTAATTATTGGATTAAATAATTATTTGATGCAATTGTGGTAGATTAATTTAATTCTATGTGTTACATTTATTAAATTAATGTGGAGAATAATTATTATTCAAGTATGTAATTAATTGAGCTTATTGAATTAAATGAAATATTTAATTAAGCATGATGTTATTTAATTAATTTAATTATTAATTAGAGAGTTAATAATTTGACATTATTTATTAATGAGAAAATTAATTATGTGACTATGTGAATTTATAAGAAATTATTATATTTTATTTAAAATAAATTAAATAAGATATTGATTTATTTTATGAAGGAGTGTAACATTGATTTAAACTATATGATAAAAGAGTTATTAAATTAAATGAGAATAAGCCTTTTTTTAAGGCTAGCCAAACATGACACTAGTAGAGGTTGAGGGCAGTTAACCCATTATGGGTAACTGACCTCAATCTTTTCGATTTATTATTACGACGTATTCTCTTTTCTTTCTTCATTTTTTTTCCTAAGTCTATAAACTATTCACAGAGAGAAAATCAGAGAGGGTTGTCAAAGAGAAATTGTGAGTCTGTGAAAAAGATTTGAGAGTGAGGAATCTAAGCCTACTAATTTATACTCTACAGGGTAATCTCCTCCTTCCCAAATTCTATTTTTTATGCTATTTGAGTTTTATAAAAATGGCTTTCATTCACACGGTAAAATCTCTGTAATTGAGAAAGGGTTTGATTATGAGTTTATATATGGGTTAAGATGTATCAAATCGTATTTGATTATATATATATATATATATATATATATATATATATATTATGTGAATTATCATGTCATCAGTTTCATAATACTATGAATTGTTATTTCAAAAATTTACAGAGTATGGGTTTTAGCCTTATGGCCTTATACGTGATATTTTATGTATTGATCGTATATTATCCTTAAATTTTACACTCGTATATTATTATGCATGTTGATACGAAGAGACCAAGTTTTAAAGCGTAATGATTTGGTGTTATAACGAATCCGTAGTGTTAAATTTTATGTTTTTGTTCAAAATCTTCAAGAACATCAAGAACAGTACAATTTGCATAATTTAATTCTATGTTGATGTGTTTTAAATGGTTAAAGTCATTATATAAATGTTGGGTTATGTTTATGCATGAATTACACCATATGGGTATGTCTAATTTCGAGTAGAAAATAAGAAATTGGAAGAAATTGGCATGTTTTGCGATTTTTCGTGAACTGCCATTTTTGTGTCTGGTACGCCGCATACAGCATAGCCACGGCTACCGCCTATTTTCCCTCGCCAGCAGCCATGATGCTATATCTCGAAACCCACAATAGTAAATAGCCATGCAGCGCAAAGACTAAGAGTCCAAATAAGAAGCGCCATCGGCACCAAGCAAAGACGAAGACTAAGTGTAACAGTGGCGCCGCAACGCCACTCTCCAGAAAGTTCAGAAATGAGATTTTTAAATTGATTAAGTCTAACAATGTGTTAGTAAATTAATGTAATGAACATGTAAACATGTTAGAAGTATAATGAGATATAAATTAGATGTTTAACATGTAAATAACATAATTACATGTGGATTGAGTTATTAAGTACATAATTAGTTTGTTATCCATGAAGTACAAATTATGTGACAATGTGATAATTTGACAAAGTATAGTCATAACCAAAGTTTAGACAAAAGAATGATCATTGATGATTAGTTAAGTTATAATTAACTGGTATTGTGAATGTGAATGGTATGTAGGATTAAATTCAAAGAACGTGCTTAGTTAAAGTGTAATCTACGCACGAGGCAAGTTTCCTAACCCTACTTGTCATTATTGTTCAAGTTTATTATTTACCTCGAGTAATTATCATTGTTATTATTCAAGTTCACAGGTTATATTAAAGATTGATTATCTTTTCAAAGCATGATTCAGTTATACAATAATTATCCTATTGTATATTTCTTGATATTATTATTCAATTTGAATATCATTATTATTGAACCTTATTTGACTAGCGAACCCTATTGATTCGACTAGTCCATAGTTGATGAGCGTTCTAAATTTCAGAACCCTTGATGAATTATCCAAACCAAACTTCCTTTGGCGCGGACTCGAATGTCAAACCGAGATGAACAACCCCGTAAAGGGATTTACTTACGTTAGCGTTAAGATATTGTGCATGAAGATGGTACTAAGGGTCGATCCCCTAAGTACGAAAGTAGAAAGGTCCATAGTCTTATGATTGTTAAAGGTTTCAAGTATAACCCTTGGTAACCTAGGACATAGTTCAAGGTCTTATGACGCTCAGAATTCTTTTGATTCTTGTTATTCATTCTTGATTCAAAAGTTGAGATTTTATTCGAGGATGTCTTTGATTTACTCGCATGTTATTATATTGTTATTTCATTGTTATACTTCAGGCAATAGTGCTCACCCTAGCTTAATAATAACATTGCGATTAAGAACTAAAGAAAACCAGATGAACCTTCCACTAGTAAAGGCAAGGGCAAAGTTAGCAAATGATGAAGACTAGTTATTTTGTTTGATGATGTATTTATGTTAGACTTGAATTAATGATGTTGTTTATGACTTATTATTTATATTTCCGCACAGATGCTTAAGGTTAGTTTAACCTGGGATTATGTTTATGATTCAGATGTTGTAACCCTTTAAAGGGAAGATTTTATTTCTATCTAGTGCATGGTTTGCATTTATTATGGGTAGATAGATAGATGATATTTGTAAAGTGAACAACAAATCCCATGATATCGAAGTACCCGGATTTGGGGGTGTCACAAGTTGGTATCAAAGCTGTAGGTTATGAACCTTAGGTGGGGGAACAACCTTAGGTAGTAGCCTAAAAGAAGATAGTGATGGAAAACTCTTATCGAGTTATAAGAAATGAATTTATGTAATTCATTGAAGATAATAAAAGACCTTATGTGTTTATGTGTTATAGTATGCGTTAGATGATACGACTTAGTAACTAAAACATAAAATTTTGTTGTTAGGATGTCGAATGTTGGAGAAGCTAGTCAAGCTGGGGAGGAAGAACCCCGGGTACCTATAGATCAATCGAGGAGGAACCCCATGTACCTATAATACAACAGAGGAGGAGGAGCCAAGAGACATTCATGTCGTTAGGGGAGCAACAGTGCAGAGAGGGAATCATCTCCATTGATCACCGTTGTTGGTCAGGAGCATGAACCTGAGACTGATCCTGAGGAGGATCCTGAGGAGGAATTTGTTGAGGAAGAGGAAGAGGAAGAGGAAGAAGAGGAGTTACCACGGTACACCGTTGATGCTGAGATGTATGACACGTTATACGACCGTAACGTGGAATTATGAGATGAGGTGCAGGATTTGACCGAGCGAGCGGTTATTCAGCATATTACTCTAGAGCAGAAGGAGAGGGAGATTTCGACTCTTCACTCTCGACTGGCAAATATAGAATGGGATTTGGTCCATGAGAAGGGTGAAACTGAAGATAAGACCGAGGAGATAGAGAAGCTGAAGAAGGAACTAAAGGAAACCTCCGATAGACTAAACATAGCAGAGGAAGGTTGGGTAAGAGAATCGCGTCGAGCTGATCGTGCAGAGGATGATAGTCGTGCAAAGAAAGCGAAGATTGGGAAAATGTACTCTACACTTAGCAAGGCAATGAATGAGACCCAAGATCGAGTTTTGAGGTACCCAATCTAGTTCGAGGGACTACCATTGTACATGATGGATCGCAGGACGATGCATCGTATCTTAGAAGAGGAGTGTAGCAAGGCTAATCAGTACCTTGACCGACAGTGATATGATTTGTTTATTTATGTGAAGAACTTAAATTAGTTTTAGATGTAAATTCTGACGTGTTTATGAACGAAGGAATATTTTAATGTTTAAAATCCCGTGGATTCTTTATTCCAGGATAGTTGATGTAAATAGCAGTGATGCTATAGTTTGATGTTAAAACTTTGATTCGAATGAATATATATCAAGTTGTTTGAGATAATGTGTTAATTGATATATTAAATTGTTGAGTAATGCCTTAACTATTTAGAGAAATAAATAAAGTTCTAATAAGCGTTTATTTAACAGAAAAATAACTCCAAGGAGAAGACAACAACGTCAACCGGCTCAGGAAGAGTCAACCAATAATAACAATAATGCCAACGCTAATCCCGTGCAGCAGTTGGTTAACTTACTAACTGGAGCCATGAATAATCAACCGCAAGCTCCACCAAACACAACGTTTAAAGACTTCAAGGCGGTGGGACCACCAGAGTTCAAAGGTTCCATGAACCCAATCGAGGCTCAAACGTGAGTTATGGAAATGGAGAAGGTTTTCGACGTTGCTAGGGTTAGAGAAGATCAGAAAACCGCTTTTGCAACGTTTATGCTGAAGTCTGAGGCTAGCTACTAGTGGCACGCAAACAAAGTACGAGGAGGTGAAGGTGTAATTACGTGGGAAAGATTTAAAGAGATGTTCTTCGAGATGTACTTCCCAACTAGTTTGCAGAATCAGATGGAAGTTCAATTTCTGGAACTGAACAAGGGAAACATGAGCATACCTGATTACGCGGCTAAATTCAACGAGTTGGCGAGGTTCGCCCCGTACCAAGTACACACTGACGAGAGAAAGGCCAGAAGATTTGAACAAGGACTAAAGCCTTGGGTTTACAGTAAGGTATCAATGTTTCAAATAAACACATTTGCGGAGTATTGGAAAAGGTCATCCTCGCTGAAGGAGGAAGCGATGCGGTGACCAAGTACAATCAAGATCAGAAGAAGAAGAAGAAGAGTGAAGGTGAAATTAATAACAAGGCCAGTGGAAGTGGCACGGGGAGGTGGAAATTTCAATCGAAGAAAAGAGGAACTACTGACTCATCATGGGGAATCAAAGCAAGGTAATCGGAAGAAAAGAATCAAGCATGCCCAACTTATGGAAAACCCATCCGGGAGTTTGTATGAAAGGAAAGGAAGAGAGTGTGCTACAATTGTGGTCGGAAGGCCACATAGCACCAAACCGTCCAAACCAAAGAAGGGTGCTTGTTTTACTTGTGGTTCAAGGATCATCTGGCAAGAGATTGTCCCAAGAAAGGATCGGGAGGGTCGGGGATCGAGGAGGAAACCAGGAAACAACGAAGGAAATGCCTTAACCATCTTTGGACTTACCTGCAATAAACCAAATCGATCGCCTCGAACTTTCAACATGGCAAGTACAAGATCACGATTCAATCCGTGATGTGGTGTCGAGATATCATTCCGATCAATAAAATTAATGCTTATGTTTTATTTGATTCGGGTGCTACTTATTCCTTTATATCCGATGATTTTGCCAAGAATTTAGATTTGCCTAAGAATGAATTGGATTACCCCATGAACATAGAAATTGTGAATAGAGAAATAATCCCTGTTAAGTATGTACATAAGAACTATAGAGTGGATAGTAAGGGTAATATCATGAACGTAGATCTTATCCCTATTCGAATTGGGGATCAATTTGACGTTATATTGGGAATGGACTGGTTATTCAATTACGGTGCTGTAATTGATTGCCAAAAGAAGCGTATTAACCTTATGACTCCGTCAAAGGTTGTATTTTATGGTAGCAAGTTGCCTAGACAAGCGAGTTGTCTGACGATGATGTAGGCCAGGAAGTTATTAAGACAAGGCTGTGTAGGATACTTAGCTTACATAGTCGACAGTTGAAAAGAGAATCCTAAGGTAGAAGAGATACTGATTGTGAGGGATTTCGTCGACGTATTTCCAGACGATTTACCAGGACTTCCACCAGATAGAGAAGTAGATTTCGTGATCGATTTGGCGCCCGGAACTGCTCCAATATCAAAGGCACCATACCGAATGGCACCATTAGAGATGAAGGAATTAATGGTACAACTACAAGAATTGTTGGACAAGAAGTACATTCAACCGAGCGTATCGCCGTGGGGAGCATCGGTGTTGTTTGTGAAAAAGAAGGATGGATCGATGCGACTTTGCATTGACTACAGAGAACTGAATAAGGTCACAATTAAGAACAGATATCCCTTACCGAGGATCGATGATCTGTTTGATCAGTTGAAGGGAGCAAGATACTTTTCCAAGATAGACTTGAGGAGTGGTTATCACCAACTGAAGGTGAGGCCGAAGGATGTACTGAAGACAGCGTTTAGAACGCGTTATGGTCACTTCAAATTTTTAGTAATGTCGTTTGGTCTTACGAATGCTCCTGCAGCATTTATGGGACTAATGAATGGTGTGTTCAAGCCGTTTTTGGACAAATTCGTGGTGGTATTTATAGACAACATTTTGGTATATTCCGAAACCAAAGAAGAACACGAAGAACATTTGAGATTAACGTTGGAAGTATTGAGAAGAGAGAAGTTGTATGCTAAATTTTCAAAATGCGAATTCTAGATTGAACGAGTACAATTTCTTGGTCACGTGATTGACAAAAATGGAATCTCGGTAGATCCATCTAAAGTAGAAGCCGTGATTAACTGGGATCAGCCGAGAACGCCGTCAGAAGTAAGAAGTTTTCTTGGATTAGCAGGATATTATAGAAGGTTCATTCAAGACTTTTCCAAGATCGTAACTCCATTAACGAATTTAACTCGGAAAGCTGTGAAATTTTTTTGGACGAATAAATATGAGGAAAGCTTTCAAGAATTGAAGAAGAGGTTGAGTACTAAGACCGTGTTATATCTCTCTCTTAGGATGATACATGAAATTTTGTTGTTTTTAGCGATGCGTCGATAAAGGACTTGGTTGTGTGCTTATGCAAACTACAGAGTCATTCGCGTATGCATCACGACGATTGAAAGATTACGAGAAGGGTTACCCGACCCATGATTTGGAATTAACTGCAGTTGTTTTTGCTCTAAAAATTTGGAGGCACTATCCGTACGGGGAGAAGTGTAAAATATATACGGACCACAATAGTCTGAAATATATTTTTACACAGAAGGATTTGAATATACGTCAAAGAAGATGGTTGGAATTAATTAAAGATTACGACTGTGAGATTTTATACCATCCGGGGAAAGCAAATGTGGTTGCCGACGCCTTAAGTAGGAAGGATCGTGAGAAATTGATGATGTTGACTGCTCAGGAGGAGCTAATTACAGAAATGGAGAAACTAGAGTTAGAAGTGAAGTATCCTATGGAGATTGATGAGAAAATATTTTAGATGCAACTGTACAACTCTCTTGGATAAAGTTATGGAGGCTCGATACCGGGATGAAGAATGTAAAAAGGTGACAAAGAAGATATCTGAAGGAACTGAACCGAGATTTAAGATGGATAAGGAAGGAATACTGAGATTTGAGAATAGAATCTGGGTACCGCCAGTACAAGAGATTAAGGAAGAAATTTTGAGCGAGGCTCATAGTTCACGATATTCGATTCACCCTGGTAATACCAAAATGTACCAAGATCTTCGACAACATTTCTGGTGGCCGAATTTAAAACGTGATGTTGCAGAATGTGTTGCCAAGTGTCTGACCTGTCAAAAAGTGAAGGCAGAACATCAAAGACCGAGTGGATGTCTACAACTGTTAGAGATTCCAGAATGGAAATGGGAACATATTACAATGGATTTCGCGGTTGGCCTTCCGACGACTCAGAAAGGCTACGACGTAGTATGGGTTATCGTTGACCGACTGACGAAATCCGCACATTTCCTTCCGATCAAAATCAGATTCAATTTAGATCAATTGGCAAGGTTATACGTAAAAGAGATTGTTTCGAGGCACGGAGTGCCGATGTCAATTGTTTCAGATAGGGATCCGCGCTTCACATCAAATTTTTGGAAACGTCTTCAGGAATGCATGGGTACGCAATTGCGAATGAGAACAGCTTATCACCCTCAAACCGACGGACAGAGTGAAAGAACGATTCAAACATTAGAAGATATGCTAAGAGCCTGTGTGATGGACTTTAAAGGAAATTGGGATGATCACCTACCGTTAGTAGAGTTCGGCTACAACAACAGTTACCACGCTAGTATAGGCATGCCGCCTTACGAAGCGTTATACAGCAGAAAGTGTAAAACTCCGCTTTACTGGGATGAAGTTGGTGAAAGACAATTGTTAGGGCCAGAATTGGTACAGCAGACGGCAGAAATAGTCAAAGTGATCCGAGCACGACTAGTAGCGGCTCAAGATCAATAGAAGAAATACGCTGATCCACATCGTAAAAATATCGAGTTTGAATCAGGTAGTTATGTTTTCTTGAAGGTCTCTCCCTGGAAGGGGAAGATCAGGTTCGAAAAGAAAGGGAAATTGAGCCCAAGATTCATTGGACCCTTTGAAGTACTGAGAAGAATCAGAGAAGTTGCGTACGAGGTAGCCCTACCATGTTTCTGTATTACGACCATACAAAGCCGATTACAAGCATGTAATTGAATATGAACCCCTACATTTGGAAAAAGACTTATCTTACGAAGAAATTCCCGTTCAAATTGTTGACAGAAAATCTACGAACGAGATTTTTGTAATTTAATCTTAATATTTATTGAATTAAATAAATATTTTTCGATGATTTAATTATTGGATTAAATAATTATTTGATGCAATTGTGGTAGATTAATTTAATTCTATATGTTACATTTATTAAATTAATGTGGAGAATAATTATTATTCAAGTATGTAATTAATTGAGCTTATTGAATTAAATGAAATATTTAATTAAGCATGATGTTATTTAATTAATTTAATTATTAATTAGAGAGTTAATAATTTGACATTATTTATTAATGAGAAAATTAATTATGTGACTATGTGAATTTATAAGAAATTATTATATTTTATTTAAAATAAATTAAATAAGATATTGATTTATTTTATGAAGGAGTGTAACATTGATTTAAACTATATGATAAAAGAGTTATTAAATTAAATGAGAATAAGCCTTTTAAGGCTAGCCAAACATGACACTAGTAGAGGTTGAGGGCAGTTAACCCATTATGGGTAACTGACCTCAATGCGCCAGTTTATTATTACGACGTATTCTCTTTTCTTTCTTCATTTTTTTTCCTAAGTCTATAAACTATTCACAAAGAGAAAATTAGAGAGGGTTGTCAGAGAGAAATTGTGAGTCTGTGAAAAGGATTTGAGAGTGAGGAATCTAAGACTACTAATTTATACTCTACAGGGTAATCTCCTCCTTCCCAAATTCTATTTTTTACGCTATTTGAGTTTTATGAAAATGGCTTTCATCCACACTGTAAAATCTCTGTAATTGAGAAAGGGTTTGATTATGAGATATATATATATATATATATATATATATATAGGTTTAAGATGTATCAAATCGTATTTGATTATATATATATTATGTGAATTATCATGTCATCAGTTTCATAATACTATGAATTGCTATTTAAAAATTTACAGTAGTATGGGTTTTGGCCTTATGGCCTTATACGTGATATTTTATGTATTAATCGATATTATCCCTAAATTTTACACTCGTGATATTATTATGCATGTTGATACTGAAGAGACCAAGTTTAAACGAACGAATTTTGTTATAACGAATCCAAGTAGTGTTAAATTTTATGTTTTTGTTCAAAATCTTCAAGAAAGAATTACAATTTGCATAATTTAATTTCGTGATTATGTGTTTTAAATAGTTAAAGTCGTTATATAAATGTTGGGTTATGTTTATGCATGAATTACACCATATGGGTATGTCTAATTTCGAGTAGAAAATAAGAAATTGGAAGAAATTGGCATGTTTCGTGATTTTTCATGAATCGCCATTTCAGAAATCTGTACGTCACAACCAGTACTTGTCATGGCCACTCGCTTATTTCGCTTATTTTCAGGGCCATGGCACATATATCAAGAAGTGACAGTAAGCTAAGAGTCCGACAGCAAGCCATCGCACCGCAAGACTAAGACTATAGTAATAATAGAAGCCACAACGCCACTCTCCGAAAAAGTTCGTAAATGAGATTTTTAAATTGATTAAGTTTAACAATGTGTTAGTAAATTAATGTAATGAACATGTAAACATGTTAGAAGTATAATGAGATGTAAATTAGATGTTTAACATATAAATAACATAATTACATGTGGATTGAGTTATTAAGTACATAATTAGTTTGTTATCCATGAAGTACAAATTATGTGACAATGTGATAATTTGACAAAGTATAGTCATAACCAAAGTTTAGGCAAAAGAATGATCATTGATGATTAGTTAAGTTATAATTAACTGGTATTGTGAATGTGAATGGTATGTAGGATTAAATTCAAAGAACGTGCTTAGTTAAAGTGTAATCTACGCACGAGGCAAGTTTCCTAACCCTACTTGTCATTATTGTTCAAGTTTATTATTTACCTCGAATAAATTATCATTGTTATTATTCAAGTTCAAAGGTTATATTAAAGATTGATTATCTTTTCAAAGCATGATTCAGTTATACAATAATTGTCCTATTATATACTTCTTGAGATTATTATTCAATTTGAATATCATTATTATTGAACCTTATTAGACTAGCGAACCCTTATTGATTCTACTAGTCCATAGTTGATGAGCGTTCTAAATTTCAGAACCCTTGATGAATTATCCAAACCAAACTTCCTTTGGTGCGGACTCGAATGTCAAACTGAGATGAACAACCCTGTAAAGG